>OY728145.1:412453774-415010441 GCA_963277665.1 Viscum album
ATCTGTCGCCTCTTAAGGGATGTTTTCTTTTTAATCAAAATTAGATGATAGGATATTGCTACCTCCTCCCATAGATTCATTCTCAGTGTTTTTCTCCTAGTCCGGGTATCCCATAAAGATTAATACCTTGTCCTTGAAACTCTTTTCAGTTCTATCTCCTAGTGGATTCTTGTTAATTACGCTACTTCTGTAAGGACATTCCAAATGGACCAGTTTGGCCAGCATCATTTGGTATGGAGAGTAGCCAAGTTGAGGCATCTGTGGCATGTCATAATGCTAGAACACTGCAACACCTATATTTTCCCCTTATTATAGGGATTATCTAGTTTGAGGTATCCTGATTCATCCCACATCAAATTTGGGGAATTTTATTCCAAAGGCATGTCTCCAAGGATTTCAGCGACATCCCATGCTTAACATAGGAGATGCTACAAGTTTAAGGTCTATCAGAAATGGATCAGGTTGATAGGAAAATTTATTACAGTGTATCATATGGGTAAATCCTTAGGAGGGAGTTCCTGTAAGGTTTACCAGGTGGGTGGATTAGAACACCCCATTAGGATAGATCTGTGGTGGTGTGTCCCACCAAGGGGAAGATTTCACATCGTGAAGGATGATATAAACACCACAAAGGGTGGATTAGACAGGATGATAGGTCCATGAAAATGGGACACCAATTATCCTTATTAGAAGGGATTGAACCTCATTTATCCTTCTTATGTAACTTATTTATATGATAGGGATCAAAACCCATGTAGTTCTAAGGGGTGATTTGGGACTAATGCACTAAGATAACCTATATAGATGGGATGAACTCATCGGGACATAGTAGCCCGGGTAAAATCAGGATGGATACATAGGAGGTGCTGAAGGATGGAATGAATGGATATGGATGTGGTGCAAAGGGAACTAGTGTGGAAGTGATGATTTTAGGCTTGAACCACAGATAGATTTCCTCCGTACCGATCTATATAGGTCATGGATCAAAGTCAACATAGTTCTGGAATGGGGTAAAGAGTCACCCGAGGAGGAATCTTGTGAGAATTGGCACATGGACGAGACCCAAAAGAAATTTAAGCATTGGCTAGGGCAAGACCTTCCCAAAACACAAAGGCTCAAGGGAGAGATCAGGATGGGATGCAGATTCTAGTATTGAACCTCAAGGAAGCTTCTTACGTATCCCTATGAAAGGGAATATAATTTCACATACTTCTGTAGTATGGTGAAGAATCCGAGTGAAAATAAAGGAAAATGACTCGATACATGTTGGGTATTACATATGGTTATCATCCCATCTCAATGGGGACACTCTTGGTTGGAGGAGTATGGAAAAGTGTGTGGGGATTAAGCATGGTTTTCTACCCAGATAGATCAAAAGGCCTCATGGAAGTCAATCTACGAGATGTGTCTTGAGAATGTATGATGTCACATCAGAAGGGGGAATCCCTAGGAGGGAGAACCCACATTTACCATTGGTTAGGATTGAATCACAAGGAGGCATCCCATGTACCTTGACTATGAGGCAGATATCAAAACCATGTAGTTTGAAAATATTGTTTAACATCATGCAAGAAATAAGGGGCGTATCATTTAACATCATTTCTGATGAGGGTGATCCGTTGTAGAGTGATCGGGACTGATGGGTGGTGGGCTTGAACCTCATGGAAATTTCTTGCATATCCATGTGGTCGGGAATCAAAGTCCACATAGTTCAAGAGTGGGGCATAGGGATTACTCATGTCATCCCATAAGATGATATCATGGTATATGCTTACTGTAAGACAACATGAGTCATGATCGGTGTGAGAAACAAGAGGTTCCATCTTGAAAAATGGTCATGTCATGAAAGATGTGTCAATGAAGAATAGTGTGGGATTATGTATGGCTAGCAGCTCTAATGGATGGATATTAGAACTTAATTCAGGAAGGAATCTCGAGGAGGGTGTCCAGTTGTATGAGGCAGATATGGCCATCGAACAAGGATCACCCTAACAAGGTGGATCTAGGCTTATGTGAAGACTACACAGAAGGTTGAATATTGGGACTTACTCGAAGAAGGAAGCTCAAGGAGGTTGTCTAGAAGTATTAGGAGGATACTACCATCATATATGGATCAACCCATCAAGGTGGTTCGAGGCTTATCTGGAGACTACACAAACTATGGATGGTGAAAAAGCACATAAGGAGAGAGGATATGGATCGAAAAATATGGAAGCAAGAAGATTCCAGTTCCACTCCTACAACCATGTAAAAGTACATGGTAAGGGTTATTTTCTCAATCTAATTATTATATGATATTTTTATCGGTAAGTATCTACTATGACATATTTATTATCTATGTCCATGTTTCCTTAAAATGTTTTAAAAATGAATCATTTAAGGTTTTTTGGAAGGGAATCTGTAACTATATGATTATTATATATTTTTTAATGATTTAATTTTCTAAATATTTTTAATTAATGACCATGTTTTTAAAATTATATTAAGGATTTATTTATGTGGACATGACTATTTTAAAGTGTTAATTTCATTAAAAACTTTCAAAGTGGTATGGAACCATTTGATTAAAAAACATCTTTTAATTTAATTCCTTTATAAATTTTGAGACTTTTAAATTATTTCAAAATAGAAAGAGATATTTCTATCAAATAGTTCTAATTTCATCTGTGTAAAAATCCTTTGATGGATTTTATACTTGTTTGAAGGTGATTTATTATGATACAATATTCCATATTGTATTGAAGGTTTTTTGATATGTTTGACTATGGATGTTTTATTTTTATACCATCAATGGTGTATGGGTAAAGTTTTTACATTTCATATACTAGTTTTAATATGAATGTTTATGTTATGTTTCAAAATTTTCATATGAGTAATGCACTGGACTTAGTAAGTGATAGGTGGAGCCCTCTATAGCTCCTTGATGCATCAGTTGGTCTCATCAGAAAAACTAGTGTCTTGACCCAAGGCCTTGAAAAAATCTTATTTTTATCTTGGAAAGAGGCCTTGAATATGTTTCTATGGTGTCCTACATTATGCATTATATCATTATGAAATTATCTATTGATATTACATGTGATTATTAGACTAGATGAATATCCACTTGAATAATTAAATAGTATTATTAGATTTATCTTTTCCATATAATGATGACGGTTAATTTTAAAAGGCTATTGTTTTAGTCTTATACATTTCCTCCAATTTTTATGCTTATTTATTATCATTTACACAATATTGTTATCCTTACTGAGAATCTATGCCCACCCCTTTCTTATGTTTTATTTTTCCTAGGATGTGAAGAAGTATATTATGAATGACCTTCATGGATAGGCTATAGGATATGAGTGTGTTCAAAGGAGACACAATGTTTTTTTATTTCATAATGTAATGTAAAACTTATGTATGTATCTGGTACTTCGAAGGATACTAAATGGATCGGTATTTCAGGACATGATCCTTTGTGATCATGCCAATGTTATATAATAATGCACCGACTCTGTGTAACCAGGGTCAGGGCGTTATAGTTGGTATCAGAGGAATTTCAGTACAAACCCTAGAAACTAGATTTAGAAAAACTCTAATTAGAGAACACTACACTAAGATAGACTTTGAGGATTAGTATAGAAGAACAACCAAAAAATTTGGTAGTGTAAATACTATGTGGGTTTCCCAAGAAAATACATCCATGTCTGGATATGAGAAGTTAGAGGTAGCTCTGGCATAGATGTACTATGGAGTGAAACCTCCAACAAGAAGTTTTAGGATTGACCTGAGATATCCTTGTAGATGACAACGG
Organism: Viscum album; assembly: GCA_963277665.1. NCBI lineage: Eukaryota > Viridiplantae > Streptophyta > Magnoliopsida > Santalales > Viscaceae > Viscum > Viscum album. The sequence continues at coordinate 412,457,571 of OY728145.1, forward strand.
TCCTTGTTGCACTCTTGGTTGTTACACTCCTAGGGTATATTCTTCGGATAATTCACATTTTATTTTCAAACCATTATAGAAAGATTTATGAGTAAATATTCCAACAAAGAAACCATTTTTATGATTGTGATACTAGATGTGGGAAAATATTCAATTAATAAAGATAATTTTTCTAGTTTTTATAGTATATAGTATGATATGATATAACCTAGTGTATTTAGTCATTTAGAAATGGCGCCCCATAGAAGGAATGAGAACTCCGGCAATACAGATGATCCAAAGAATCAGAAGGATCATATCTTTCATGGTATTAAGCCATCATTTAGAAGGGAAATAGTTTCTCACGTATTCTTATCAGATTAATAAATAGTATCATGTGTTAATAAGATAAGTAATGAATTCTATGAGTCCTATGGCATTTAAAGGGAAAAAATGGAAGAAGAGGATGATAGAGAAAAAGACATATAAAGGGAATAATGGAAAGAAGAAATTTTCCACATGTGATATCAGTGGAAAGAATCCTTGTGGTAGATTCATGAAGGGAATAGGAGTTTATAATATGTGTGGAGAAAAAGGACACTAAGTTCATGATTCTAAAGGTAAGAAAAAGGATGCAAATGTATAATGCTTCATCTATAAGGAGTTGGGTCACTATGCAAATCAATGTCCCAATCATCAGAGTATACCCAAAATGATGCTATTGGATAACAATCATGTTATGATACTACCTTAGATAAAGAGGAATGATTAGTGTTATTATTTTTTATTAAAAAAAAATCATTTGTGTTTATATCAATGATATACTGGTTATAAAAACTTATGGAAATAAATAATGATTCTATTATAGTACTATTTTATTGAGGAATTGAGATTATATAGTACTATGAAAATTACTCAACAGCAGGTTAACTTTTTTTAGAAAATACCCAGTTCAAGGAAAGATAAACCTTAATATGGTATTGAAACTGAGGTAGTGATTTTGGAATAATAGACGATTGATTTGTATAAATTATATTGGATATTATTGACTACCTTGGGATTGATTAATGGTTCATTTATTCCATTATTGTTAGAGTATTCAATTTTTTTTTATATAAGGAATATATCAAGTATTATATAAATAATAAGGTACCATGAATGTAATAAATAAGGGTTTATGGTAATTTAGGGTGTTACAATGGTTTAAAAGAATACATGATGAAGGTAGTCACATGTTATTATGAGAAAAAAGATATCTTCATTATGTAATGTTGAACTTCCTTATATATTTTTGGAACAAGAGTTTGGACAAATTTTTTTTGGATACATCTAAATATTGGAATGGATAAAGTGGGACACTGGATACTATGGTTTATGTTTAAAATAATTCTTAAGATTATTTATGAATTTTTTATATAAAGGAAAACATGAAGGTCGGGTGACAACCAGTCGTGTCCGTCTAGGCTACAAGACTTGAACCTGCAACTGAAGGTCGACAAGGGTGCATCACCTACCACTATCCTATGTAATATCACGGTTTCTATAATTTAGTTTTTTAAGTGGCATGATAGATAAATTATAAATTCATTTTTAAACATTATACGATTCGGTTTAATAGAATATTTTTGAATTCTATTATCTTTTGGATAAAAAGATGTGTTTGTGTTAGAAATTAGTTAATTAATGGAACTATACTGGTCAAGAATTATTTTTTATTCTATGAAAAAATTAATTCTTAAACATTAGGAAAATGATCTAAAAACCAAAAAAATGTTACCTAATACCTTAAGTTTTGTTAAACAGATGATATTTTTATGGTTTTGAGGCCCTCAATTTCCCATTTATTATGATTGATGACCTCAATAACTACCTATAAATATTTACATTTTTTATCCAATTATGTGTCTATAATTTCCACCAATGATCTCTTATTCGAAACCTTAATTTGGTGGTAACTTGTTCATTTCACTTTCCCTCTTATTAAGACTAAATTTTAGTAACCCTATTTCTAATGTGGGTTATCCACAAAGGTATTTTCTATTTTAAACATTTAATTTTCAAAGAACAATTTCAAATTGTGAGGAAAAAATTTATTGAAGGAGGGGTGAATTTTACACTCCAGGAATTCATATTATGCTATATCTTTAATATAATTCAATAGCTTGCGCTACACGCAACACCAAGTTCAAGCGCATCACGGCCTATCAAAATAGCCATTTAAAAAGAGGTTTAGAATACTATTAACCAAAATTTGAATTATATATATATCTTATATAATTTTAACACTAATCTTTTTTGTTTCTTAGATATATTATATGGACAAATTAAATTTTTTAGATTAAAGAAGCGTGTTTCAAAAAATGAAATCTTATCTCTTTTTAATGGGGAACCCTTTTTAAATCCAATATTTGACACTTATATATTCAATTTCACAAAATAAAATTGTTCTTTAGAAATGGGATATAAAAATTTAGTTTGCCTACATTTTTGGTACTTTTCTGATAACTTCCATATTTTTATGAACAATGAAAAATACTAAATTTTAATTAAAAAGAACTTTTTTAATTAAAATATCTTTTTGGGTTTAATTATACATTTGAGTGGTTTTAAAGTTACATTAGATTATATTTTTATCATTTAATATATTTTAGGTCATTGAAAGTAATATTACTTTTATATTGGACATAAACACTTATCAATCTTTTGATAGTTTTTACTTCTCAAAAACCTGCTTTCTGGTTTTGACAACGGGAATTAATTTTAGATTAATTAATGAAACATATATGTTTTGAATTTGTAAAAAAAGACATCAGTTTTTAATTTGGAATACAAAAATTATATTTGCGTGAATTTCTGGTATTTTTCGGAAAACATTCATTTGTTGATGAATAGTGAAAAAGACTTCGTTATTGTTTAATACCAAATTTTAATTTAAATATTTTTTTTAAATTTAAATTTATTATAAAGTAAAAATATATACATAATACCTATATTAATCCAATGTAATTCATTTTATAATAAGATTAGATATATAAAATTTTATTGAATTTTTCAACGAATATTACCCAACTTCTAAGCACATTTGAAAATTTGCATAAAACGTAATTTTACCTCTTCTGTGAATTGAACTTCACAAAATCTAAAGAAACAATTTAAATCATTAAGTAAAATGTGTTTCAATAGGATGAAAATAATTTTTGGGGAATAGTAACTTTTAAGTTTTATTTACCACGGTTAAATGTAAATAATATAATTAAAGGTAAAAATGATTTTATAATTACCCTAACATATGTCCTAATTCTGTTGGATAAATTTTTTTTTGACCAAAATCAACCTTTTGAATAAATTATGATCCTCTTTGATCTATTTGAATTATATTTGGACATCTATTATTATTTTATTTAAAGTGTAGTTTAAAATGTTAAATTCAAGTTTTAATAACAAAAGAATTTTTCATATATAGTTATATATAAGATAAATTCAACTATAAATATTAATTTAAAAGATAAAAATATTTCATACATAAAGGTATTTTATTTATAATTTTTGGAAATTTAATAATTTAATTTATTTATGACACATTGGTGATGCACTAATTGCCTTATTAATGAAAGATTAAAATAATTGATTTATAAATATCAAAATAAATGTAAATTGAGACTTTTGATGAAATAAAATAATATTAGAGGTTAATATGACATTTTAGGATTGATTTAATTTATGTTTTCTGAAATTATCAAGTTTTTTTTACTCTCACAAAAATCAAATACTAAATAGTGTCAAAATTGACATATATGATTTTTTAAAACAAATACAATATTATTAACTCATATAATGTTACTAAAAATATAAGGCTCGGACAAATGACATAGATAAATTTAGATATGTTAATAATGAACCATTTGGGATCTCTTGTCTTTTTATACTATGTTTATTAACCACTTATTATAATAATACAAGAATACATGGTGAATGTTAAACTATTTAACTAAGAGTTAAATCTAAATGATAAGGTTAATAAGGTGAGATAAACCTATCTAAAACCTATTGGTTGAGTGGTGTTTGACCCAGCCCCACCTAATCCTCAAAATAAGTCTTTTTGGAGCCATTATAAACTAAATATTATTGTATAATAAATTAATATTTCAGTATTTTCCTAAAGTTATCCTCACCTCTCTTATAAAAAGGTACTTCCATTATCTCAAAATCATACCTCCAAAGCCATTTTTCTCAGCCAAAACCTACTCAAATATACTCCCAACTACCCTCAAATAATCTTAGAGGCATTAATTTGATCTGAAATTTAACCTATGGATCTGTTTTGTTCATATCAAATTGAAGCACCCAAGAAGAGGTAATAATTTCATTACATCTTTCAAAGTTCGTTTCTTCTTCCACTTCATCTTTCTCTGTTGTTTCCATAATAAAGAAATAAATATGGAATCTTATACAAACTGTGATGTTTTTATAAATATAGTACAAACATATTCATTATTATATCCATCCTATGAATGACAAAATCACCATACGTGCGTACGTACGGCTTACCATCTCCAGGTCGTGGTGTAGTTTGTTATTCAACAATTCATTATTTGGATTGGTATAATAATGAATATAACTAATTTAAATAAAAAATAAAACATGTTAATGATTCTTTATATATGATATACTATCCAATTACATATGATTTAACCATCAATAAAATGATATTGTTGCTCATGTGTTCGTATGGATTACTGTCTCCATGAACACGATGAGATTTGTCCCCCATCGTAACCATTCAAGAATAGTTTTCATTTTATAATTAAAAATAATTTTTAAGAACTTAAAATCATTCTTCATATAAATCAAATACATCATATACATAACAAACATGGCTTGCACAACAAAGCATATAATGGAAAACAAATCAGTTAACACCTAAAATAATGATACTACTAAAATATTATTAACAAAAAAATATTATAAGATCATATTTAATATCATATTTATGTATTTTGTTCTTTTATATTTTAATAAAAATGACTTAACTATTATATATGAGGTTAATGTACCCTCGACAAAGTAAAAGTACAATGTAAGGGTTATTTCCTCAATGTCATTATTTTCCAAGATTGTTTATCTGTAAGTATCTACTGGAACATATTAATTATTTATGACCATGTTTCATTTAAATGTTTTAGAAAAGAATCTTTTAAAGTTTTAGGGAAGGTTCCCTTTAACTAAATCATCATTTTTTTAAATATTTATTTTTATAAATCGCTTTAATTAATTCCCATGTTTCCAAAATTATTTTAACAATATATTTATGTGGACATGATTATTTTAAAGTGTTGATTTATTAAAAAAGTTTCAAAGTGGTATGGTACACTTTGATTCAAAAATCTATTTTAAATGAATTCGTTTATAAATTCCGTGACTTTAAATTAATTTTAATGTAAAAAATAGATATTTCTCTAAAATATTTTTGATTTCATCTATGTCAACATCCTATGATGGATTTTACACTTGTTTGAAGTTGATTTATTAAGATAAAATATTCCATGTTATATTGAAGGTTTTGTGATATGTTTTATTATATATGTGTTATTTTTATACCATTCATGGTTTATGGTTACACTATTAATATTTCGATTTCTAGTTTTAATATGAATGTTTATGTTATGTTTTAACCATTTCATATGAGGAATGAATTGGACTTAGTAAGTAATGGGTGGGGCCCTTTATAACTCCTCGATGAATCGGTAGGTCTCGTGAGACAAACTATTATCTTGGAATAAGGCCTTGACAAAATCATATTTTTAGTCTTGGCACGAGCCCTTAAATATGTAGTTATGATGTCTGGATTTATGAATTCTATCATTATGAGATTGGTTACTGATATCACATGTGATTATTCGACTAGTAAAATATCCATGTCATCAAGCAAATGGAATTATTTGATTTATATTTTCCATATTATGATGAAGTATATTTTCAAAATTCCTGTGTTTTAGTCATATACATTGCCTTCAATGATTATGATTATTTAAGAAAGTTTTAGCTATATTGTTATCCTTACTGAGCATATGAGCTCACCCATTTCTTATGTTTTATTTTTACCAGGTGGTGAAAAAGTATATTATGATTGACCTACATGGATAGGCTATGAGATATGAGTTTGTTAAAATGACACACAATGTAGTATTTTTATTTCATAATTTAATGTAAAACTTATGTATTTATATAATACATACAAGGCTACTAAAATGATCAGTCTTTTAGGACTTGATCCCTTGTGATCATGACAATGTTATGTAATCATGCCCCGAATCTGGATAACTAGGTTCGGGGCATTAGAGGTGACATTCTCATCAGCTAATGTCTTGAATTATACTAATCCACATGTTGAGGATAATAGTTTCTTATCAGGATCACCATTATTTTTTCTGACGTGTTTCTATTAGGGAATGACTTATATTTCCATGTGTGGAACAATAACTGATGGTGATGTTGTAGCCCAGAATTCTAACTTTACAAAGGGATAAAACATTTGCTGCCTCTTAATGTATGTTTTCTCTTTAATCAAAATTGAATGATGGGATATTGGTCCCCCTTCAATGGATTCCTTCTCAGTTTTTTTGATGCACCTGATTTGTGTATACATTTTCACATACTTTATTGAAAATAAGAACATGTTTTCAGAAATAACCTACTACTTAGTGGAAAAATACATTGTTTTTTGTGATCTTGTTAATTTTCAGATGACGTATGGCCAAATACACAAATCGGGGGAGAACTTATTAAAAAAATTCAACTACCTGTCATGTACATTTATACACGCCGTGTATATTCAGGCTTAGACACGAGTTGACCAGGACATGTACATGCCCAATTAACCAGAAGCTAGTACACACCGTGTTCACACTATACAGACCGTGTAAACCCTTCTAGAAGCAGTTGTTGGAAGAGAATATTCGACATGACCATGTTTCCTACTGAAGAGGACACGTCATGTTCAACCTATACATGCCATGTATACATTTCGATAAGTAGTTGGTGAATGAAAAATGAGACTGCATGCCATGTATAAAAGATATACACGCCGTGTATATCTACATACTAGGAGACGTTGTGTTCTAAGTCAAATACGGCGTGTTTGGTCACCTACTAGCAGAGAAAAATAGTAACAAAAGCATGTTGACATAAGTACACGCCGTGTACTTTTTCCACATGCCGTGTAGATATATTTTCTATAAAATGAGGCCCTGGACTTCGGTTCAAAAGAGGTGTGTGAGGAGAATTTATGGAGGTAAAAGGGTTGAAGGTCTGAAGGAGAGAAGCTCTGGTGTCATACTACCACCATTTTACCATCTACTGAAGAGTCATTCCCTCCTCAAAGTTTCAAAGCGTGATCACATCATGTATTAAGGGATTTTTTCTTATCTTTTTCTCTATGTTTAACTAAAAACCTAGTGTTCTAGGGTTTTGAGAGATAATGAGTTTTATTTAAATTAGTTTGTATAAAAGTGTTTGTTCTTTTAACTTCTTTTATTCTTCTTAAATCACTTTATCTTATCACTGAAAACTCTGAACCAAACCAAGGGAAAAAATTTCAAGGATTCAAAAGAAGAATACCAATGAATATTTTCATGATCATTGGAAGTATTCGTTGACTCAAAACTATACTAATCCAAATAAAGAACTATTAAACACTAACTACCAGACCCAGGAGTTAGTTTCTTTAGCTCTAAATATAAGTTTACCAGACCAAGGAAACTTTTTTAAAAATAGAAACCCAGAGTGTTGGGTTATTATGAACAACACAACCTCATAAGCAATTTTATTTAATAATCAACTTCTCATATATCCATATCCCCAACACATTTCTGTCTTTATTTTCATCAAAACAAATTTTCATGTATTTTTCTTTATTCATTATGTAATTTATTAAAGAAACATAAATCTTGTTATTCTTTTTATCCAATCAACAACAAAAATAGACTCTAAATTCATCACACTTTACTAGGGAAAAAATAAAAACTAATAAGCAAAGACTAAAATAACTTATTTTATCTGTGGATTGACCCCTTACCGGTACTATACTCATTAGGGTAAAAATAATTTGGGACAACGATAAATTACCTTTGGTGAAACGACTCGCGAAATTTTGGCGTTGTTGTCGGGGACAAAGAAAAGTCACTTTTTCTTTTTTAATTAAGTTTGTATCAAATTTTAGTGAAAATGAAAAGAAAAAATTCATAAAAAATCTATTTTCTAAACTTATTTCTATTTACCTTTCGTTTACCTCTTTTTCTCTTGGTGTGTTTTGGATTATGCAGTTTTTTAGGTGTATGAGTGGCTACCTCACACGTTCCAAGAACGCTGAGTCATCGAGGTTTCTCCCAACTAACCCAGGTATCAAACGAATGCTTTTGAGGTACCAATGAGTAATCATGGACAAGCATAATCGCAACAATCCTATGGCATAGAATGAGGAATGAAATCTAGATTTTCTATAAGGAGATGGAAAACCACTAAGACCGGATGACAACCCGAACCAGCAAGCTCCACTTTCACCTGGGTATAGCCCACAACAACTTCAACTATTACAACCGGAGCGGATTCATTTTGTGCACCAAGGTCAGGGGCCGTACTACGCCCCTCAGGACTAACAATACATGTCGTCTCCCCATTCTCATCATCCACATCCACGTTGTACTCTCATAGAGTATGACATGCCATCTATCCATCGAGGTAACATGGGCATCGCTCATCCACCAGTGCAGGCCCAACACATTGAGATCAAGACCACTATCATGCAGCTGATTTAGAACATCGTTCAATTCGGCGGCCTACCCAGTGAGGATCCCAATGCCCATATCTCTAATTTTTTCGTGGTATGCGACACGTTCATCTACCACAAAGTTTCCACAGACGCCATCTATCTTCAGCTACACCCCTTTTCTCTAAGGGATAAGGTGAAAGACTAGATCAAAGTATTGCCACAATGATCCATCCTCACCTGAGAGGAGCTATCTTAGGCATTCCTATCTAAATACTTCCATCCCTCGAATATGGTGACTCTACAGAATGAAATACATAACATTCAGCGGAATGATGCAGATTTATTGTACGAAACATGGGACCACTTCAAGGAGATGTTGCGCAAATTCCCACACCACAAAATCCCACTTTGGATACAAGTCGAAACCTTCTACGGAGGACTGACGACAAATACCTAGTCTGTGGTAGATGCTGCTAATGGACGTACAGTAATAAAGAAATCCCCTGAAGTGCTTTTCCAAAAACTATAAGACATGTCTGCCAACAGCTTCCAGTGGCATTCGGAATGCGACACACCAAAATGAGGTATTCATAACATTGATTCTACTACAATGCTTGTTGCCGATTAGGACTCTCTATCCAAAAAGATCAATGTGCTCAATTTGAAGGGTACATCCCAAGTACATGTAGCAAACCATCTGGTGTGTAGTGAATGTGGTGATAACCACATCATGGGAGAATTCTTGGGTTGTGTTGGAGGACCTTCAACAAGTGAGGTAAGCTATGTTTCCCAAAATCGAGGGAAAACATATACCAGCAGTACCAGAAACTGGCATGACATGATCAACAGAACACAGGCTAGGGCCAACAACAGTAGAATCCTCCACCCCAATGACCTCCCAGCTATAACCAGCCTCCTTATCAGAACTAGTACCAGAGGCAGAAATAGCCCCAATGGGGCTCTTATCAGCGACAAGGGTATCCAAACAGTCGACCAGAGCAGCCACAAAATCCACCACCTCAACTAGCTCAACAACCACATCAGTAGGAGAAAACCTCAAGGTTAGAGGATCCCATTACCAAATTTATATCTACTACTGAAACTAGATTTTAGAATCAAGAGGATTCTATTCAAGGCCTGGAGAACCATATTATTCAGCTGCAAAACCAAATTTTGGTAAGGAACCCTGGTACACTGCCGGGTAACACTGAGAAGAACCCAAGGGTGGAAACCCATTCCATCACATTACGAAGTGGAAAGGAACTACTAGTGCAGAAACCAACACAACCAGGTGCTCTAACACCCCCTGTTGATGAAAAATGTACAAATACAGACCCCTCCTCATCCAAAATCCCATAGAAGGATGCTTCTTAGAATAAAGGGAAAGAGGTTTTCAAACCCTTTGATCTTGCCTTACCCTTCCTAAAGAGATTTAAGCATAGAAGGTTGGAGCACCAGTTCAAAAAAATTCATTGATGTGTTTATAAAGCTACACATAAATATACCTTTTGCAGAGGCACAGACACAGATTCCCACTTATGCCAAATTCATGAATGAAATCCTCTCCAATAGAAAAAATATTGAGGATCTGGGCACCATTTCCCTAAGAAAGGGGTGTTCTACACTCATCCAGCAATTGAATCCTCCCAAACTCCATGATCTAGGTAGCTTCAATGTTTCATGTACTACTAGAACATGTGAGTTTGGGAAGGCCCTCTGTGACTTGGGTCCAATGTCAACCTCATTCCCCTTGAAGTTTTCAAGAAACTAGGGCTCATCAATTTGAAACCTACCCGGTAGCCCTTCAACTTGATGATCGATCCATTAAACATCTTAAGGGATATTAGAATACATGCTAGTCAAGGTGGGTAGGCTGATCCTTCATATATATTTCACCATCCTTGACATGGAGGATGACCAAGAGGCACCACTCATCTTGGGAAGGCCCTTCTTTGAAACAGGGAATGTACTCATCATCGTACACCAAGGGGAGAAAATTTTCTGGGTTGGAGATGACAGAGTCTCCTATAATGTCTTCAAGGCCATCAAGCATGCATCATTACATGAGCATGAGGAAGTTTATGCGATAACCATCGTGGATGATTTCTTGAATGAAGTGGATGATCTGGTATGTTCTTTTACGTCAGATAACTTTATCATTCCAAAAATTCCATTTGAAGAAGAGCCCGGGGACCTACAATTCTTGGAAGGCCAGGGCGACCAGTACTAGAAACGTGCAGTTGTTCCTGATAGTTTGGAACAGTAAATGGTGAAACCACTTTTACCTTCGATTCTGATGGTGCCAGAACAAGAACTAAAGCCTCTACCATCTTCTCTAAAATACTGGTATTTGGGAGACCATACAACATTACCTATAATATTTAGTGTAGATTTATCATAGGAGCAGTAAGGTGCACTTCAAAAAGTTTTGAAATAGAAGAAACACGCTATTGGGTGGAAGATTACATATTTTAATGGCATCATCCCTACTATTTTCACCCACAAGGTGCTACTTGAAGAAGGTTCAAAGCACTATTGAGAACCACAACGACACCTAAATCCCCCTTTGAAGAAAGTTGTAAAAAAGATGTGATTAAATTGTTGGATGCAGGCATCATCTATCCCATCTCATATTGTCCATGGGTGAGTCCCCTAAAAGTGGTACCCAAAAAACGGAGGTATCACTATGATTTCAAATGATAATAATGAGCCCATCCCCACTCATATTGTCACGGGCTGGTGAGTCTGTGTCGACTACAGGAAGATGAATGATGCCACAAGGAAAGATCATTTCCCCTGGCTTTCATGAGTCAGATTCTAGAGAGACTAGCAGAGCATAACTTCTGTTGCTTCCTGGAGGGATATTCCTGCTACAACCAAATTTCCATTGCTCCAGAGGATCAAGAGAAGAGCACATTTACTTCCCCCTATAGTACATTTTCTTACCGTAGGATGTATTTTGGAATGTGAAACTCCCCCAACACCTTCCAGTGTAGTATGGTGGCTATCTTACATGACATAAAAGAACATATCCAAGAGGTATTGATGGATGATTTTTCCATTTACAGAAAATCATTCACCACTTGTTTACGATGGCTGGAGCTAGTTTTGCAAATATGTGAAAATAGTAACCTGGTTTTGAACTGGGAAAAGTGTCATTTCATGGTGAAAAGTGGCATCTTCCTTGGCCACATAATCTCAAAAAAGGGGATATATGTGGACCCAAAAAATATAGAATTCATTTCACGACTTCCTATTCCGACTTCCATTAGAGCCATCTGAAGCTTCCTAGGGCACGCAGGTTTTTATAGGCGGTTTGTCCGTGACTTTTCAAAAATAGCCCATCTCCTCACCAATATTCTAACCAAGGATGCCATATTTGAGTTCGATGAGACATGTACCATAGCTTTTGATCACTTGAAGCAGTGCCTGGTAGAAGCTCAAGTGATGATTTCTCTCAACTGGTATGAATAATTTGAAGTGATTTGTGATGCTAGCGATTACGTATTTGCAGCAGTCATGGGCCGGCGGCTTGAACAAATTTTCTGACCAATATATTTTGCCATTAGGACACTCAAATAGGTACAGATGAACGACACCACCACATAAAATGAGATGTTGGTAGTGGTGTTTGCATTTGACAGGTTCAGTTATTACTTATTTCCATCTAATGTTATTTTTTATACTGACAATGCATCACTAAAGTACCTACTGAATAAGATATATGAAAATTATTGATTGATCAGTTGGTTATCATACAAAAATAATTTTATCTGGAGATCCATGATAATAAAGGGAGTGAGAATGTTTTTGCTAATCATCTCTCCTACCTGGAACTACCTCATTTGGAGAAGGAGGAAGATCGAGAGATCAGGGAGGATTTATATGATGAGAATTTGTTTTCAATCAACGAAACACTTAGAACTTGGTATGCTGATATTGCTAAATTTTTTGTTACAGGTGCCTTCACCATGAACTCTCCTTTTCGAAAATGAAGAGGTTTCTTTTTTATGTTAAGAGATACTTCTGGGAAGATCCTCTTCTGTTCCGATCCTATGGAGATTGGATGATCCATCATTGCATCCCCAAAACTGATGTTACTTAAGTCTTGAAAATTTTTCACGCATCTTCAGTGGGGGGAAATCATGGCCCTGACTGTACGATAGCAATGATCCTACAATCTGGGTTTTTCTGGCCCACTATGTGTAAAGATGCTCGGGCCTTTGTTTCCTATTGTGATCGATGCCATAAGATCGGTAATGTGGGATGTAGAGCTGAGATTCCCGAGAATCCCATCCTAAAGGTTGATATTTTTGATGTTTGGGGCATATATTTCATGGGTCCCATTCCCCCATCTTCCAGGAACACTTACATCCTGGTCTGCATCGACTACATCTCCAAGTGGGTGGAAGCTGCTCCTACAACTCATGACATGACCAAGGTAGTCATGATACTTTTAAAGAAATGTATTTTTATTAGGTTTGGAGTTCCCTGACAATTGATCCATGATAGAGGGACCCACTTCGACAATACACTAATGAGAGGAATACTATCAAAGTATGGTGTAAAGAATCATATGGGGACGCCATATCATCCCGAGTTTAGTGGACAGGTGGAGCTCTCCAATCATGATCTCAAGAAAATCCTGGAGAAAATAGTGAACGCTTCGAGGAATGACTGGTCCATGAAGCTAGATGATGCTTTGTAGGCATATTAGACTTCTTTAAAAACACTACTAGGAATGTCCCCATTCCACCTCGTCTATGGAAAACCTTGCCATCTGCTAGTCAAATTGGATCATAAAGCATACTGGGACGTCAAGGCCCTGAATATTGATCTGAAGGCAGCTATAGAGAATCAGAAGTTCCAATTGTCGGAACTTGATGAAATCAGATTAGAGGTGTATGAAAATGCAAAATAATATAAGGAGAAGATGAGAGAAATTCATGACCAAATGATTTCACGAAAATCATTCCAACCCGGTGATCATGAACTCCTCTTTAACTCAAAACATTGATTATTCCTAGAGAAGTTAAAGTCACGATGGTTGGGACCATTCCAAGTTATACACGTATTCCATCATGGAGCGGTGGAAATTTTTGGAGAGGATGGTCAACCATTTAATGTGAACAGACAGTTGTAGAAATCTTACCATCACATGGACGATACCGTGGGAACGTTGTCCACTATACAACTCTGGTAAAATGAGGTATGCATATCGATCCAATGACCTAAAGAAAAGGCACTTTCTGGGAGGCAACCCAGTGCATACGCTCTATTTAATACCTATAAACACGACATATAATTATTCCTTTTCATTTATTTTCTAACTATTATAAATATATAAATTAAAAAAGTAATAAACAGGGATGATTTTCATGCCAATGGTAATGTCACTAGATTTTATCTAAGCCCTCACTGGTTCGAATCTCTCCTGACCTACCTTTGGAATTGGTTTCCTTCTTTTTTTCTCCATGTATTTTCTTATATGGCGTGTGTAGTATTTTTCATATATATATGTATTTTCTTATAAGAAAACACATGGTGGGGATGGATTAGTTGGCCAAGATCATAACCCGGCTCTAAAACACCTGGGGTTGAATCCTGAAAACTGCTCCATTTCCATCATTTTTCCTTTTAATAAAACCACACGATGTGTCTTTTGATATACGTTGTGCGTGACATGTTTTCCTTGTAAAACTAAAAATATTTTTTTTGCATAAAGATATTCATGCGGGTGAAGTTGGAAGATTGGTAGAGTATCGGCCCTGGATCCCAAATACCCAGGTTCGAACTCAGCTATTTTATCTGCTTCATCCCTTTTGTTTTAATTAAAAACCACACTCCGTGCATTTACTTTCCTCCCATGTAGTATAAGCCTATTTACTTTAACTATACATAAATACTTAATAGGGGTAGTAGTACAACCATTGATCTCATGGTTGAGGGCTTCTCTTTAGAACGGTCGATCACCGGTTCGAACCTCATCCCAAGCATCGGAAAAAAGGTTGTACTTCTCTTTTTCCAATTTTAAAACACACGACATGTATTATTCGATACATTACAGATATAGTTTTATTTTTAATAAATTGTGTGTATATATATATATTTAATATTTAATATTTAATATTATATAGTTTTCTAAAATAATTATATATATATATATATATTAACCTAAATAATGGGATTCAAGGATTGTAGTCTATTGTACATGTTGTGTACCTCATCAATAAAAGAAACAGACTACCGGACTTCATCCCATGTCGCAAGGCTCCTTCCCCTCTCTCTGTTTCTTCCCACGTATGACACTCGAACCCCCTCTTCCCAAATCCACAGATTTTGGGAATTTTTGGTTCTGATTTCTACTGCATTGTGATCCGGAATCTAGGTATTCCCTTCTACACCCTTTATTTCAAGTTTTTATAAGTGTTTAGGGTGATTTTTGGATCATCCGACCGTTCATCTTCTGCGATACACAGGCATGAATTGAAGAACACACACCATGTACTTTTGTACACGACCACACACTGAATGCTTCGCGATTTGACAATACACGATGTGTATGTTCATTACACACAATGTACCATCCCCCATCGTGCCCTGGTATCTTTTTGACATGGCTTCGAACACCATTTTCACGAACATGGCGTGTTTGTTCGGAACACGCCGTGTATACGATTTCTTTCAGCCAGCCCTTGTATAGCACTTCACATGACCATTTACCCTTTGTTCTTGCACATGCCATGTGGTCCCTGTACACAACGTGTTCTATATTATTGGAACTGCTTAAACGATGGTTGTGTCTTTACCAACACCCGACTAGGACCACTTTACAAGAACATGATGTGTATGTTCGGTACATGCCTTGTATCCTTCCCTAGTCTATCCCCTGCTCCATCAGTATGTATATCCAGAGAACACAGGATGCTAACCCACTATCACTACAAGCCATGTACTTTGGATGTACACATCATGTACTTTTTAATTTTTTCAGTTTCCTCACATTTTCTTCTTTCCTTTTTCTTTTATTTTCCTTTTGTTTTGTTTTTATTTATTTTTCCGGATAGGAAAGATAGAGACCATTCCTATGGGAAGCAGCCCGCCTTTACTACTGAGGGCGAGAGGCCCATTTTTGTCGGATCTGACTCCGGCCCGTGACACTACCTGATCCGAACACTATGGTGTACCAGCTTCCTCTGCAGGTCATCCTTCCACCACTCTCTTTTTCCACATAGGTTCGTTCTAGTACCATTTCACCTCCACCATCCAGCACCGAGCATCCACGCACCACCCTTACTTCCCAAATAGCTCCCACTCCACCTGATCTCTCCTCATCCGCAGCTGGTCCATCCTTGACCATCCCATACAGTGAGTCTCCATCCACTACAGCCACTCCGTCCCTAGAGCCAGCTGTGGCTGCTGCACATCTACCTGGGTTGGGACCAGCATGTGTTTCATCCTCTTATATGGTGTTCCCAGTCACCAATTTTGCACATAACAGAGTTTGGTGTTTCTCTCACCGACCGATTCCATTGAGAAGTCGCTATCTCAATAGAAGTGTCCCGCAGCAGGTGGGAATCTAGGAAGAGTTAGAGGATCTCCTTGGACACACTCTGTAACTCACGATATTCTAGGTCTGCATTCATATTTTCCGCAATTTATTTTTGGAGTTTGTTTCTTCATTCGAGTTCGACAGAGGTGAGTACTATGAGTCGCCTAGTGATGCGGTACTCATGGTCCGGTTCTGGCTAGGCGGCCAACCCTTTTCCCTTAACATGACTGAGTTCGGCCAAGGGTGCGGTTTTAATCCTCTTCCCATCACCCCACCCCCTATCTCCACCCTGACCTGACCTGAGCACTCTGATCTCAGCGCTATGGGGCAGGATATTACTGGGTCTGACCACCTCTATACCCCTACTTCACAGAAGAGCACCCTTATAGCTGACCTAATCTTTCACTTCACCCACCGGTGCTTCAATTCCATTTTTCCCCACCACAAGGATATGAGGGTCGTTACTAGTTGTGAAATGGATCTCCTTACCTGTGTCATCTGGCAGGACTACCTGGACCTCCCTTACCTTTCCACCTCTTATTTCCATGCCATGTTTATAGGACAACAGGGCAACCTGATTGGTTGGTTTTATGCCACTAGCCTTTCCCACCACCTCAGGGTATTTGAGCTTTCTCTTACCCATGACCTGTTAGGTTCCCCCTATAGGATGGACCATCTTGTGCTTATATTCCTGGGATTGGCCTAGAAGTATGGGTGCTTACGTCCTTGACCAGGAACCACCCAGTCCATTTATTGAACCTCATGCCCCCACCGATGTACTTTCTCCTCCTTCTCCACCCCTTTCGGCTTCCCCACCCATCCCCATTCTTCTAACCCCACCTCTACTGGCCTTCCTTCTTCTATTACCCCACCATCCCCACCTACCCCTACACCCTCGGTCGATCTATCTATTTCCCTCTGCCTAGCTGTGATGGAGCAGCACTTGGTTCGTCTTGATCAACGTCAGGACTAGCTAGATCATATGTTGGTGCTTCTTCTTCACCATCATGGTTTTCCGCTACCCCCACCGGCTGCATCTACCTCGGCTCATGGCCCTTCTTCCGTGGCTCTATCACCTTTTACTCCACTGGACACAAATTCAGTTCTCCTATCCACTATGGGCCTAGCTTCTTCTACCACTGCCAAAAATGCTACCAAACCATGGAGTGATGTCGAGCCTCCTATTCCGAGTCCCACTCCTGCAGCTCATACTTCTATGACTTCTATTCCAAGTGCAGATTCTAAGCCTCCAATTTCCTCAGATCCTGATCAGTCTCTACTGGCTGTTTCTATACCAGATGATGCCACTTCTGAGGTGACCTGCTGACTAATTTTGACACATGCTTTTCATTATATATATATATATTAGTGATCTCTTGTGCGTTTTTATGTTGTGTATTCTTGCAATGTTTTCTCTCCACAACCATCATAGGTGCACTCGCACGCTGGGGACTAGTATTCTTCATCCCTCCTCATCTTTCCTCGCATAGACATGAGGGATGTATTTCTTTTCCATGATTTCTATTATTTTATGTTCTTCCTTGATTTACTTACTTCTTTATTTCCCCTCATTTTGGTCCAACATTGTGTCCCTATATTCCCTTATTTAATTTTGGTGGGACTTGGTGGACCACATGGAGGGCATCTCTCGACCTCTTTAGTCTTTTTCCCTTATCATCATTCTAGGAGACATCATTGTTAGAATTTATATTTGAAAATATGAAGAAATTTTGGTTAACCATGTTTCTAAATAATAAAGCTAAAAGTGGGATTTTTTTAAAAAAAAATTCATTTTTATTTTGGTTCTTAAGTGTTTTAAAATGATTGCTGATATAATTTAAATTACAACTTGCAATATTGGATAATTATATCGATTAGACTAATCAATTAAATGAATGTCCCGACCCGATTGTCTTTTTTATGTATTTTTTCACTTTTTAGGGGTATTCTATACCATTCTTCATATTCTTCCTAATATCCTCTTTCATGATAGATTCTTAATATATACATAAATACCAGAATTTTCAAGTTTTCTTTTCAAAACATGATGAATTTTTAAATTACATTAAAATGATTGAGGCATTAGATTGTTTTAACCCCTTTATATTGAGACCTACCCAACATCGTATCTTTGTAAAGCCCCTAGAAAGCATGAATAGCCTTTATAGGAATCCTTATTACAAGCATATTTCCCTTCCTATCCAAATTATTTTTTGATTTTTCATGATTGTTCACTTGACCTTATAAGAAGGGATTGGCAATGCATGGTATACATTTGTGAATAATCATGAAATTAAGTACGGGGGAGATCCTCTTGATCATTTGGGGAAAAAGGGGTCCCAAACCACTATTTGTGGAAATTTTAAAAGGTCCCCTTTGTTCTTTTAAAAACTAATGGTACAGAGAAAGGTACCTAATACTCACTTGTTGGTTTTTGATCCTTACCTACCCAACCAAAAGAGATGGTGGTGATGAGATCATTTGATAGAGATTGTTGAGGATGTTTTTTAAATTTAGAATAACATTAAATATCATGCACCGTTATTTAAGAATTTAGCTTCCTCTTTCAAGACATAGAGTTATTTTTGACATATTTACCTACTAACCTTTTGCCACAAAAACATTAGATCCTTATTAAAAATTCCTTAGGATTTTTGTAAATCAATTAACTGAAGTAGCGAACTAGATTTTTTTTCAAACCTATGGATAGAGTGTATATATATTTGATTACGCATAACTTTAAATTACAAACAGCTTGAGTGATGAGTATATTACTGGGGAGGTAAATCATCAGGTTTATTGTTTATTTTTGAAAAAATGAAACGTGTGTTTAAAAGAGGATGAAAAAAGTTAATTGAATTATATATAAGGTATGATTAGAATATCTCCTAAATTGAAACTATTTTGTTTCTTTTTAGAATTTTCTTTTGTGAATTATTATTTACATTTATGATTGATTGAATTCCTTCCTTATAAAATATAGACTATTTTAATTAGATGTTGAGATTTTCTTGAGGGCAAGAAAATGAATAAGTATGGGGGAGTTTGAGGCACCTGATTTGTGTATACATTTTCACATACATTATTAAAAATAAGAACAACTTTTCAGCAATTACATACTTCTTAGTGAAAAAATACTTTTATTTTGATGATCTTGTTCATTTTCTAGACATATATGGCCAAATACAAAAATCAGGGGTGAACTCAGCAAAAAGTTACAACTACACGGTGTGTATGTATATATACCCCGTCTATATTCATGTTCAGATATGGGATGACCAGTACAAGTACATGACCATGTAACAAAACTTTGGTATATGTCATGTTCACACTATACACACTATGTAAACCCTTTATGAAGTAGTTGGTAGACGAGAAAAGTTGACATGACCATGTGGCTGGCTGAAGAGGACACGCCGTGTTCAACCTATACACGCAGTGTATACCTTTCTAGAAGTAATTGGTGGCGGAAAAATGAGACTACACACCATGTATGGTGGTTCTACACAACTTGTATATCTAAAAACCGGGCAGCGCCGTGTTTCAAGTCATAGACGGCATGTTAGGCTGCCTACCAGCAGAGAAAAGCAGTGAAAAAAGCACGTTGAAATAATTACACGCCATGTACTTTTTCCACACACCGAGTAGTAATATTTTCTATAAAATGAGGCCTTGGACTTTAGTTCAAAAGAGGTGTGTGAGGAGAATTTGTATAGAGAAAATGGTACAAGGTCCGAAGGAGAGAAGCTCTGCTACCATACTACCACCATTTTACCATCTACCGAAGAATCATTCCCTCTTCAAAGTTTCAAAGCATGATCACATCAAGTATTAAGGGATTTGTTATTATCCTTTTCTATATGTGTAACTAAATACCCAGTGTATTGGGGTTGTGGGAGATGATGATTTGTCGTTTAAATTTGGTGATATGAATGTGTTTGTTCTTTTAACTTCTTCTTATTATTCTTAAATCACTTCATCTTATCACTGAAGATTATGAACCAGAACAAGGGAAGAATTTTTAGGGATTCAAAAGATAAATACCAATGAATATTTTCATGATCATTAGAAGTATTCATTGACTCGAAAATGGACTAAGCCAAATAATGAACTATTAAACACTAACTACCAGACCAAGGAGTTAGTTTCTTTATCTCTAAATATAATTTTACCAAACCATGGACACTTTATTACAAATTGAAACCTAGTGTGTTGGGTTATTGTGAACAAAAAAACCCCATAAGCAATTTTATTTAATAATCAACTTCTCATATATCCTTAACCCCAATGCATTTGTCTCTTTATTTGCATCAAACAAAATTTTCACATATTTTATTTTTTTTATTAAGTAATTTATTAAAGAAACATAAATCCAGTTATTCATTTTATCCAGACAACAAAAAAAATAGACTCTAAATTCAACACACTTCACAAGGAAAAAAATACAAACTAATAATCAAAGAAAAAAATAACTTCTTTTTCCCTATGGATCGACCCCTTGCTAGTACTATACTCGTTAGGGTAAAAATAATTCTGGACACTGATAACATACCTTCAGTGAAACAACTCTCTAGTTTTCCTCCTAGTCTGGTATCCCTTAAAGATTAATACCTTGTCCGTGAAACTCTTCTTAATTTCATATCTTAGTGGATGATATTTAATTATTCTACTTTAGTAAGGACATTCCTAATGGAACAGTCTGGCAAGCAACGTTTGGTATGAAGAGTAGTCATGTTGAGGCATCTATGGTATGTCACGATGCTAGAACATTATAAGACCTATATTTTCCCCTTATTATAGGTATTATCAAGGGAAAGGTATCCTGATTCATCCCACATCAAATGTTGTCAATTGTATTCCAGAGGCATGCCTTAAAGGATTTCATCGACATCCCATGCTTAACACAGGGCATGCCATGAGTTTAATGTCTATCTGAAATGGATCAGATTGATAAGAAAATTGATGAGAGTGGATCATATGGTTACATCCTTTAGAGGGAGTGCCTAGATGGTTTACTTGGTGGGTTGATGATAACACCCCATGAGGATGGATCCGTGGTGGTGTGTCCCACAAAGAAGAAGATTTCACATCGTGAAGGTAGATATGAAAACTACAAAGGGTGGATTATAAAGTATGACGATTCCATGAAAATGGGACACCAATTCCCTCAATTTTATGGGGTTGAACCTCATTTAGGCTTCCTATGTACCCAATTTATAAGATAGGGATCAAACCCCATGAAGTTCAAAGGGGTTATTTGGGACATATGAACTAATATAGCCCATATGGTTGGAATGAAAACATCGGGACGTGGCGGCCCAGGTAAAATTAGGATGGATATGGAGGCGGTGCTGAAGGATGGGATTAATGGAGATAGAGGTGGTTCAAAGGTAACTAGTGTGGGAATGATGATTTTGGGCTTGAACCACAGAGAGGTTTCCACCTTACCTTTCTTGAAAGGGGGATAGATCAAAGTCAATGTAGTTACGGAATGAGGTAAAGAGTCACCTGAGGAAACATCTTGTGAGAATTGGCATATGGATGGGACCCAAAAGAAATGGAAGCTTAGGCTAGGGCATGGCCTTCCCAAAACACAAAGGTTTGAGGGAAAGACCAGGATGGGATGTAGATTATGGGCGTGAAACTCAAGGAGGCTTCTTACGTATCCCTGTGGAAGGGAATAAAATTACACATAGTTCTTCAATGGGGTGATGAATAAGAGTGCCCATAAAGGACAACAACCTGAGACATGATGGGGATTACATGTGGTTATCATCACATCTCAGGAGGGTTACTCTTGGTTGGAGGATTATGGAAAAGTTTACGGGGCTTAAGAATGGTTTTCTTCCCATATGGATCAAAAGGCCTCATGGAATTGGATCCATGAGATGTGTCTTGAGAAGGGAATATGTCACATCAAAATGGTGTATACCTATGAGGGAGAACCTAGGTTTACCATTGGTCAGGATTGAACATGAAGCATGCTTCCTACATACCTTTACTAGGAGGAAGGTATCAAAATCCATGTAATTCGAGAATACAGTTTAACGTCATGAAGGAAAGAAGGGGTGTACCATTTAACATCATGTAGGATGAAGGTGAACTGACGTGGAGTGATCCGTAATGATGGGTGATGGGATTGATCATCATGGAAGCTTCCTACACATCCCTGTTGAAGGGAATCAAAGTCCACATAGTTCAGGAGTGGGGAATAAGGATAATTCATGGCATCCCATTAAATGATATCATGGTCTATGCTTACTCTATGCCCACATGAATCTTGATCTGTGTGATAGACATGAGTTTGCATCTTAACTAATGACCATGTCATGAAATATGTGTCCATAAGGAATAGTGCGAGGCTTATGTATGGCTAGAAGCTAGATGGATGGAGATTGGAACATAATTTAGGAAGGAATCTCAAGGAGGGTGTCTAGTTGTACATGGTGGACATGAGAATCATATAAGGATAACCCTAATAAGGTGTCACTAGGATTATGTGAAGAGTGCACGTAAGGTTGAAGATTAAGACTTACTCGGGGAAGGAAGCTCAAGGAGGGTGTTCAGAAGTATGAGGAGGATACAACCATTATATAGGGATCACCGCATAAAGGTGGTTCATGGATTATGTGGTGACTACATGATGTGTGGATAGTGAAAAAGAAGATAGGGAGAGAGTATGTAGATCAAAAAGGATGGAAAATGAAGATCTCCCTTCCATCCCCTTTATGGCCCTCTTAGGCCTGCAAAGCACGTGGAAGCTCACGGTTTAACATCTTATGTTGGGGATGTGGATTGAATGGAAATTTAACATCCTGCATCTCAGATGAATAGAGATTTGTCCTCACCCCTTGGACTTACTTAACATGTACTGACTCGCTCTTAGGGAAGGGAAAGAACAAGAAATTACTGAGGGGATTTAGTTGGAAGAGTGGTTACTCAAGAGGCTCACGTTAGCATGGATATGCGAATATTCCATATCCAAGAACATTTCTTTGTGAAAAATCATAAGGTAGAGAAACACAACATCAATAACAACTCAGGGAACCCTAAAATCTCTTCCTACAAGCCTAGACTTATGTAAGAGAGAGTTTCATGAAGTAGAAGGCCTTGTAGAGGGGATTCACAAAGTTGGTTGAATCAAAGAGAGGGACACTAAAAATCTTGGGTGATCTGCAAATAAAAGGGGCTTTTTAAAGGAAAGGGTCTTGTGAAGCATGGAGAAAAGGAAACTTGTAAAAGGAGGAGCTTTATGAATCACGATGACCTAGCTGAGGAAAGGAGTCGACATGTTCTTAGAGGTTTCTTTGTGAAGAATGAATGCTTCATGAAGACTCGAATACTCAGAAGAGAATAATAACTTCAAAATGGATATAGGACTTCATGAAGGGAATCCCTACATGAAGAGGTGTAAAAAATGAGTAAAAGGAATGTTGGTTTGCAATGATCAATTACCTTGGGTGAAACATTTTTTTATTGTTTTTAAAAAAAAGGGTGCTTCGCGAATCGAGAGCTCAGAAGGAAAAAGGGAAGGGTGTCGATTAATTTTAAGGGTGGGAGGGGCGTTAATTTATAAGAAATAAAGATCTTGATGCTCTAAAGGTGCTCCATGAAATAAATGGTTATCTTTAATTGGTGGTGGATCCCTCAAGCCACGGGGCCTTCCATCAATTTTCTCCGCGGAATCCTAGAAAATGTATCCATAAAATCGTAAAGGCTTCCATCTCTTTCCTCTAAAATGGTGTCACAAACGTATCTATTAGAACACATATGCTTCTATCACTTTCCTCTATAGTTGTCATAGATGAGCCTAGGTTTTCAACTATGTGCTGCTTAAAGTGCTGGAGATCTCTACAATGTGGCTTTTCAAGGCAAACCCTTTGATGTTTTTTCTATATTTCCATTGATCCATTTCAATTTGTTGATTTTGGAACCACTAACAACAATGGTAGAGTAGGGTATCAGTGGTATAAACAACCCAACTCGGAGGCGGGTTTTCTCCTATGACACTTTCCCTCAGAATAACGACTTTAGAATCTAATATCTATCTCATCAGAACTCGTTACATAGGAGATGATGTTGCTTCCAAATATGCTAAAATTTAATTCCCTTTTGGATTCTAACCCTCAATAAGAAAGTCATAAAACAAATTCACCATCTTTTACTCACTATTTTCCACCTTAATATCATTTGTATTTGTCTTTTGGATTAAGTAATCACCTTCCGAATTCCATTTTCTATGGGTATAAGCATGCTCAAAATAGACGAAATATAGTTATTCCACCCACCAATGCTACCTCAAATTCATGTCCTGCTTACTGGAGATATATTTGAGACTCTTATTGTATGTGTAAAAAAAACCTTTCATGCAACGATAATGACTCCAACAACATAGATCATAAACCATGACTACTAACTCAATGTTGTGTGTATGATAGTTTCCCTCATAAATCCTCATCTAGTGACATCCTACGGTACAACTTGATCACCTTGAATCATAACTGTACACAACTTGATCCCCGAGGCGTCCCATTAGACTATATAACTTCTTCTTAGCTCAAGTAGAATCATAATAAAATCTGAATTGAGTCTTCACAATAACTCCTAAAAATAAGTCTCTTAAGCATAAAACCATATGAATTGTACACCCTTCTTAGTTAGGGCTATAAGAGGCACTTATAATTGGTTGAGGTCTGGGATAAAGATCCTGTAATAGCTAGAAAGCCTTAGGAAACATCTTATATCAAACACATTTTGGATACTCCCAGGAAACCATATCACTAACCTTATCTTGGTCAATTGATATGCCTCCATCAGATATAAAGTGTCCTAATAAGTGAACTATACTAATCCAAAAGTGACATTTATTTAGGTTCACATATAACTAGTTCTCTATTAGTGTTCTTATTAGGATCTCAAGATGGGTTTCATGGTCATGGATAGTGCGCAATTAAACAACGATGTTGTCAATGAAGACCACCACAAAAGAATCATGATATATGTGGAAAATAGGATTAATTAAATCTATAAATATTTCCAGTTCATTTGTGACACCAAACTGTATAACCATGTACTCATACAAGACAAACCTACTCCAAAGTATTTTATATGGTATATCTGATGGTCTCACATGAACTTGCTTATATACCGACCTCAAATTGATCTTGGATAAGTCAATTTCACCTCGTATAAGGTCTAATATGTCATTGATACAAGAAAATGTATAACATTTTTCATTATAAGATGGTTCAATCATCTCTAATAAACACACAATCATAGGGTTTCATCTTCCTTCTTGGTGAAAATAACAGGTGAACCCCATGGTGATGTGTTTGGTCTGTTGAAACACATATCCTCAAGATATTAAAACTTCTTCTTGAGTTCTCGGTACTCTATAGGTGACATACCATATGGAGGAATGGACACTGGTTCCTCACATAGAACTAGTTCTATGGTGATCTCAACCTCTCTCATCATATCCAATCTTGAGAAAATGTTAGTAAATATATCATTAAAATAATCTAAAATAGGATGTTATTCTACAAACTATACTCCCTGGTCACTCATAAAGATATTTTCTATATGAGTTGTCACTCTACCCATCCCAGTATACTTGGGTCTAGTTCGGTCTTCCTAGATATCCCCCCTCAAATTTTATACATTTATTTTTTCATCGAGTGACATGGAACACACTCAACGATGATAGAAACCCACATGGGAATGATAATGCATGATCCAAACCATACTGAGAATGGAGATGAATCGAGCCATCCTAAGGATTAAGAAATTCAAAAAGAAATGGCACCCACTTATATTAATAGGGAACTCCTAAAGATATTGTATACCATATCTTCTAACCCATATCAGAGTTTTGAGGGACATGATGCCAAAAATGTACTCAATATCGAGACCAATACTCTCCACATATGTATCAGTTATGGGATATTTAGATCCACTTGTATTGAAAATGGATAAAAAAACTAGAGGTCACCGAAATAGTACCTCTAACATGAAAATCTGGGCCCTAACAGCCTCAATGAAGATCAATACTACCTCATTTTAATCGGCTATTAGAAGACTAATCCCAAACCTGACATGGAGTCACCTATTCCATACCTGATAGAGGCACTCATACAAATCCATTAGCTTTAAATGTTTGAGGAAAATAATGGAATAATCAATGAAGGTGACCCATCTAGCCGAAATATCAAAAAAAAATTTGGGTTTTTTCACTGAGGTTTCTTGTTCCATAGCCTTCCGCATTGGTGACATATGATAAAACTACCGGTACATGTCACATAGATGGAACCATCCCCACATTCACCCTCAAATTGTCACTTCCTACATCCTAAAGAACCATCACTCTGTCACAGTACTAAACACCCCTATCCCATAAGACCAGCTTCTCTGATATTTTAATCTATAATCATGTATTGATTTTTTATATCTGTAATGTTCATAAACTTAAATTTATTTACCTATGAGTGGAATACATTCCCAATACCATCTTCCAAACCCCTCAAAATCAACAATTCATCACTAGTTGTATATGGATCAAAAAAATAGAGCTCATTAAAATGAGTAGAATACTCAATCACTATCATAGATCCCTACTGAATATTCATAACTCCTTGGATATATCAACTCTCAAATTCTACAAGAATAATTATCCTAAAATGTTGTCAGGAAGTCTTCCTAGACCATGTCTCAGTAATGCTCTGATAGAGAGATGACACCCTACCAATGCTTGGTGGAGTCACCTAGCATGGTGGAATATTTCACTTTCATATATGGAGGCATATTAAGATGGTTGAATATGTATGTCATAGATTTTATCTAGGACTCTGTATCATGAGGTCCACCATCCCCCAAGAAGGTGGGAGGATGCTGCTACTGAAAGTCCCATGTAAGCTCTTCCATAGTAGGGGTTGGTCTGGGAGAACCTAAATAATCTGCATGAACCATAGAAAACTATCCAAGAAATGATCATCAGAGCCTCATGTAAGAATAGTAATAGTTTCCTCAGGTGGAACTATTGGAGGTATAACAGATGGCTCAGGTCCCGCCACCTACGAAGTGTACTCGTCACCACTCTCTTTGTGCACCACACGAGGACATCGTTGCGAAATAAATCTACAATTTATATGTGATCACACGAGAGATAGAAATTATAATATTTAATGAAAGTAGATATTAATGGAAAAATTCAAGGCCTCCTTAAACATGGCATAATAGATTGAGAAAACAACATAGAGGACTGGTACATAACCTGCCTCTTAGAATTTCATAACTAAATACCTACTCCAAGAGGCAGGTCCAAATAAAAGGAAAGGCCTTAAAAGGTTCACAACAGACATATCCTACATCCCATTGTCAAGTTAAGTTTCAAATTTTCTATATATAAGTATTATTTCATTTTAAATGTGGAGTTTACTTTAATTAATTTCAGGATTTAATCCACTTTTCGTTTGGCTGAGTTAGTTGAATCACCAACCCAATCCAGAATGGCCCATACGCCTCATGAGTTGAAATTATGATCCATATAACTCAAACCATAACATATCCCTATAAGTTAAAATGGAACACTTATATCTTTATAACAGTCAACACTGTAATAGGGAACAACTTAGTATAATATAAATCACGTGGAACCAAACAATGCATCCTCAAAAGTAAATGTGGCATTGAATAATTCATGAAATTTCATTTCCTATAGTTCCTATCACGAATCAATTAATGAAATTACTTCATCTAATTATGATATATTAATAGGAATCATCATTCTAATATCATAAATATCAATAACACCATAAATCATATGTGCCACCAAACAGTGAATCCATGTCAACCATAAATGGTTTAATTAGTAACAGTAATTCCCAACCAATGAAATTTTGGTTTCCCCTACACATGGGGTAGCTACATCCAAGCATAGGGTTAGATCCATATACTAATATCATAGACTAATTTCTAATAAATAATAGTAATATAAAGGAAATTAATGTTATCTGATACCACTTTGTAGCATCGCACCCGGAGTGTCACCCAACATTGCCCCGAGATGGAAGCCATGTGACATTAAGAACGTATACCTGAATTCAAAAGGTTGTAGAATACTAATGAGATCCTAGGGTGTGTCCATGGACAGACTATATCCTCATATATCAGTGTAAGGATAGTGGTAACTACAATAATAAATAGAAGAAGCTATATAGATAAGAAGATAACAACAGAAGTAAATGAACTAGTCATGCAATGTAAGTAAGTAGAAAAAACTGAATTACCAATAATAGATACAAATGGTGACAGATTAATTTCATGAGTCAACAAAAAAATGAGAGTACATGTGAATAGGGTTGTAAGAATATAATACATGCTAAAAAAATAGAAAAAATACCAAAACTAATACACAATATCTCGACCATAGGTCAGGTCCTCTGCGTCCAAGCTCCATCCAAAATTGTAATAAATCAAGCATCAAAACCATCAAACTTACCTTTATCCATAACTGCAGTCTTAATGTGTATTCGAGTACTAATTGGGGCATGAGAAGTGTGTGAGATATAAATCTTAGTAGTTCAAAGGCCACGGTGTCCAGGCCTTTACATTTTGTGTAATACATAAAAAATATTTTTCCATATAAAGATAATTCTGGAAGATTTATCACAAACATGTAAACCTTGGTCTTGGTTTCAAAATTGTCACTCCTCCCATTCCATATTCTTTGGCATATGTTGAAAATATGAACAATGTACCTATGAAAAAATAATTTATATATGATCAAAAAGTAACAAAGGATAACAAATAAGGACATACACCAAGCTTGTGATTTGGATTGGGGTCAAATCCACATGTCATCACCAAAGTGTTCAAGTCAAAATAAGGTGAAGCAAAACATATGCATAAAAAATATCATAAAAATAACAACAAAGGATGGAACTCATGTGAACCAAAAATAATTCAATCTGTCAAATCCATTAGGTGGAGTTTTTACCCATCTATGGTGATCTAAGAAATATCCCAAGGGACTCTATGGAGAATATAATACAACCAAATATGATTTATCCCATCCAAGGTGACCCATACAGTATCCCTTATATCACTCAAAAAATGATGACTTAGAGACCTTACGAAATATCTCACAGAAGAAATCCAGTATCACCTAATCAAAGAAAAAACTTTCTTTCCAAATGGGTACCTCCTCTATTGCTACCCTAGGGAATGATCCTTGACCATGAGTATATGTAAAATGCCCAGGAAGTCCATACCTGGCAAGCCAAATCAACCCTCCAAGTTCATCGAGTCATAACCAACCGATCAGAGTGAGTCCATTCATGTAATCCTTAAAATGGGACCTAAGTTCTCTCCCAACATGCATCAACTGGTGCATATCAAGCAAGGAATTTATAATTGAAATACATAAACTAAACACCTCATTCTAAAGTTAAATTTCTATTCAAGGTTTTCATTTAAGGAAAACACAATTCCAATACACACATGTTATAGAATAGCACATTAAATTTGAGTAAGCATAGATTTGAGGCATAAGAAAGAAGAATAGAATATAATACATCCATTAAAACAAATCCTAAAATTAATTCACATTGCATTGACATGCATTGAATTACATGTCATTTTCGACATGTACAATCTCAAGCTATTAATCTTATCCAAGAAAGTCATTTTAATTCATTACATTCACATATAGTACCATGTAAAGATCAATGAATTTTTCCTAGAGCAGAATCCATTGGAAGAACATAAATTTATTCAACGATATATAACATAACCAAGGTGTTCAATAAATGCAGGATAAATTCCTTATAAGGCATATAGTATTTATACATTGCACCATTCATTATTATTTAGTAAGGCATCATCATAATGTATCCATGTCATGGTCCATTACACAACGAAACTCATTCCCCAATTTTGTGGCACCACTTTTAAGGTGGTTTTGAAGTTAAAGTATAGGGATGAGAATTTCATTATAAGAAATGATTCATATAACATGAAATGAAAAATTCATTATATGACATAAATAATTACATGTGTGTATAAATAATAAGAACCTTAGCATAGGGATTCTCAAGTGAACTAATTTATTTTCCATTACTCATTCTAAACCAAATTATCATTTTATAGTATTAAACCAAATTGAAACCACACTCAATGAATAAATAATATTAGTCTATTTAGGATAGTACACCGAAAGGGGTGGCCAAAAGGTAAAGAGAACACCCTATAATAGGTTTCTCTATAAGAAAATATCAAAATGGACATGGTAAACCATTTTGATTAATTTAATATTCCACCAAAAATATTCATTGGAAGGATTTAGTTTGTGAGACAATGGGACAATTCCAAAAAATAAATGAAATGAGTGGGAAAATCATATACAACCTACCTCAAAGTCATAGTACTAAATAGGTCTGGAAACAACCTTTGATTAAACCTAAAACAGAGGAAATCAGAAGAGTTAGGAAAACTCTAAAACTAGGGATGAAAAATATCATGCAAAAATAGCACAATGGGTGATGGGGAAACCATGAAATAAAAGGTTGAAAATGATATAGCTTACTAAGATGATTCTATTGCTTGTAAGAGTGAATAAATCAGAGAAGAATCATGGTAGAAATATCAAAACCCCATGAGAGGGAGGATAAGATTTTCAGGGGCCTTGGAAGAGGGTAAAATCATATGGAGAGGTAGTGAAAAGGGAAAATGAGGGTTTAAAAATTCATTAAGGGAAAATCAGTAAATTCACCCCATTTTTATTGTATATGGTTTAGCTAAACCAAGTGGAAAGTGTGCTATTGGTTCTACTTGATAGGGCATACCACACAAGCAAGGTGCACTGTTTGACTAATCATTCACAAAATTTTTGTTTTCCCACTTTCTATAAACAACAACATGTCACACGACTATACACCCTGGGTTACATGGGTTTAGATAAAATATGTGGATTGACGTGTTTTTCCAATTCTGGTGATCTAGGCTTTAAATGGTCCCTGGATTCCCCTATGACCTCCTTTAACCTCTTATGTATCAAATTTAGGGTCATTTTAAAGAATTATTCAAAAAATTAAACGTTTCACACCTTTTGATAAAGTAGGGATGCCAGAAAACAAATTTATAAAATATGTTTCTTTATTGAAAATCAGATTCCAGAATGGTTCTTGAAAAATAAAATATTTTAGAACCTAAAAAATAAAAACTAAAGGTGTACAAATAAAATAAAAAAACCCAAAACAAAGTTATAAGTTATTTTACAATTTTATTAATATTTATATCATTTTTAAGAGGATCAAGATAATATATTATATTGTTTTATTTCTTTTAACTCAAGACATCCCCAATGAAAAAAACAGATGCCTTAGTTATTTATTCAATGGTTATGCCCCATTTTGGTGTTTGAAAAAATTGGTTGGGATTAAAACTTATATTTCGATTTCTAAATGATTTTTTTCAACACTTATCAAATAAAAAATAAGTTAATTTTATATAAATCTAGTAGTTTAAATGTTATCTTTCCAATTTATTTATAGATCTCCTATAAAACTCATCATTACCATGAAATGATCTCATATCTATCAGTATATTTGGGTAGGTTAGAGAATAAACTACCTTATCATTTGATTAGTCTACTTGAATTCCATCTTTAGACACAACATGATTGTTTATAATTCATTTATCTACCATGAAGTATAATTTTTTGAAATTGAGATTATGATTTTTATCAATTAATATTTCAATAAAAATAGATATCCATTTATAAAAATTATCAAAAGATAATAAAAAGAGTATAAATTAATCCAATAAAACTTCCATGAATCAATATATAAATTTAAAAGAAATTATCTTCTTTTTTTCCAAATAATTCATTGCATGAAACCTATAATTGTGTGCTTGAATTATAGTTTAAAATCAAAATTTAATTTTATAGTCAAAATTGTAGGTTAAAGATTAATCAAAAATAAAATTTTCCAATCATATTGAAAGAATAATTTTTTATTTGAAAAGAACTTTAAATTGATATTATCATAAATTAAAAAAAAATCTGATGAAGTTAATAAAACATAGTGGATCCAAACTATAAAATCAGTTTAGGGAGCATTATACCTCAATTTGAACACTCCTAAAAACAATATTATAAAACTAACTTTCTACCACTATAAGTTAAAAGGAATTATATAAACCTAACATTATGTATACCCAATATTAAAACTATTTGAAGTTTTACCAGATTATCCTATAGAGTTCTGGTTCTAAACCCATCTGAATGTTCCATATCTTCTTCTCCCTAAAAGCCTTTAATCCAAATAATCAAATGTTATTTATTCCAAGGCTTGGAATCCATTAACATGCGGGTCGGTTCCACACATCACACTTTATAAGATATGTATTCTTTATTGAAATTCCTCAATCAAAATGATTGGAAACATAATAATTACAAGATAATCTAAGATATTTTAAAAGGAAAACCACAGAGCACAGTACCACTTACCTTAAATTCCCAAAAAAATATTTATATTAATTAAAATCACTTTCAATGAAATTGTAGATTGTAAAACTTCAAGAAAATGAGATACATTTAAAGTATTGAGTAATATCCCATCTTATAACTATACATCTATTATTATTATCTATAAATGTTAATCGCTTTTTATTAACCTACTTGTAACAATCTCCAAAATTTGAATTCCCATTTATTTAGGATCAGTCATAACTTCGTCAGAAGATTCATCTTCATTAACCTATAAACTTTCTTATCACTTTATTTTCTAGTTATTTTATTCCACAACAAAAATAGAGCTCATAAATTTAATAAATGTAATCTATCATGTAACATTAGATCACATTTTTTATTCATGTTCACTAGAATTTATTTTATCAGAAATTTTGTTCTAAAAAAACGAAACAAGACTTCAAGTTAATAAAAATTATTACAAACTGTATTTTTTTCAAAAATATATAGATAATTGATGCATTTATATATATATATATCTCATTTTAAAAAAATTACATATAGAAAATGTTTACACGATTAATGACTTTGGTTTAATAAAAAATATCATGTTCCATTAGAAACAATTTAATTACATTGAATTTCAAAATTATGGAAATAAGTTCATTATATATGAGGAATTAGAAAACTAAATCTCTAAATTTATCAAATTATAAAATTATAAAAAAGTTTCATATTTCTCTCCCTTTTATCAGAAATTAGAATTTTTAATTTTCTTCCCTTTATGATAATTTTTTTTATAAATCTATAGTATTTAAGATTTAAAATTATCATTTTTATAACATTTTTCCCTAATTGTGGTTTACATAGATAAGTAGTGAATACAGAAATAGTATGAAAAATACCTCTTGGAAATAATATATCACCAAATAAATTTTATAATAAATTAAAAGTAATAGATTTTTTTAATAAAAAAAACCTCCCAAAACATTCCTTCTGAAACATTAACGATATTCCTATTACAATGATGGTTTTAAGAGAAATTAAACTTTTAAATTTTAATCTTCCATTGTAAGTCATTTTCAAAATAATATACTAAAAAAATATCTTTTTCATTTTTAGATTCGAGTATAGAATATCTGAAGCGCATGATTAATATTTATAATTAAAATTAAAAAAAATTCTTCAACAAACAAAAATATTTTTTCAAAAGAGTAAAACCATTAAATAGAAATTACATCCCCCTTTTAGGGAGTTTTTCAATTTGAAGTGATATTTCAAACAAGAATGAAATTAATGACCATTTTTATTTGATCATCCAAATAATTAGTTTTATATATTTAAATCTATTAGTATTCAAATGACTTTGTAATAATATGGGATTTTTGATTTTACATTCTAATAAAATAATGCAAAATATCTCATTTTTGTGTGTGATACCTAATAGAATAGTGTCTTACATCTATGATATTTTAATTTTAGTGATGTGTTGGGTTAATAATAAAGGATAGATAATAATAATTATCATGAAGTATTATATTTAAAGTGAATTGTTTTAATAAATTAGTGTGTGTTTAATGAAGAATACTTGAGCATAAAAACTTCCAAATACTATCTATTATTCTCAGTAGTGAAAAATGAATCCTATTGTTTTTTTACAAGACAAAAAAATAAACATTATCCTAATAAATTAAATTTTCCAGAAGTAATTATCCTATCCAATATACAACCTCCAAAATTGTTATTAACGAATCATAAATGTAAAAAGTAATTTCTAGAAGAATAAGAAAACAATGTTCTATGGATACTTTTATTTGGTGGAAAATTATTTTAAATTATTTCTGATTGAATTCCTTCATATTCTCTCCATATATCACAAACAAACACACTGATAATAATATATCTTTTCAGCCAATCATTATATAAATCAAACTCCTGAAGAAACCTCTATAAATATTTTTCTCAATAAGTATTTAGGATTAATCATGAACCAGTTTAACATATGCTTTTATTGAAGTAAATATACATAAATAATTATTAAAAACAAAATTATTGAACAAATATCTAATATATTTACATTAAATTAAAAGTATTCCTTTTTGTTTTTAAATGATTCTAAAATAAAGAAAAAAATATCTCATTATTCTAACCTTGAACCCAATAGTGATAAGATTCAAAGATTCATTCTAAATATATATTCAAGTTGTTCCAAACATAATGTCATTGACAACAAATTGACAAATTATGGTGCCTTTAAAAATGATTTTTTATATAAAAATTTGGATCAACATTTCCCTTAAAACATATATTTTTATTCAAAAATTAGGTAAATATCTTATATTCAGTATTATGAATATTTTAGGATTTTTGGGTTCATCGTGATGTTTAAATACTTAATACAAACATTTAACAACATAAAAACAATGTCATTTTTTGATATAAAAATACTAAAAACCAAATCCATTTAGGAAATAACTTTTCACATTCATTTAAAATAATGTGAAATTGATATGTATAGAAAAATATATTATGATTTGGATAGATTTACATCTAGGTACTAATATAAAAGTCACTCTTTACTATATTACTTCAAATTTACATTAAAATTTAGTAGTATGTTTTTTACACATTATTATTTCTCCATTTCCCTTGAATTTAATTGTAAACCCCCATTTTAATATAATCATCATATTTTCTTTTGGATGCTTAACTAGAACCCAACACTGATTTCGTTCAACTTTATGTAGTTCTTATTAGACTAAACTAAACCCAATTTGACCACCTGAGGAATCATTAGGAATTTAGGGATCATGTTGTGATAGAAAATTGAGGTTTTAATATCTTTATGAACTACTTATTTTGAATACTTGTCTTACAAATTCAATGATATTATCAGTGGGATACCTCCATAAATTAAATTGGTTATTAGTTAATATGGTAATATGATCCTTAAAAATTTGTTATATCACATCCATTGTAATATTTTCTTAAAATTGAGAATATATTAAATTCTAATAATGGGTGTTAATACAATTTATAATGAATTAATTTCAGATAAATAGAAGATGTATTTGTAAAAATGTTCTCTAGTGGATTAAATTAGACATTTTAGAAAATAAAATAAAAGCTTTAGTTTTATAAAACTATATATGATTTTTTTATTCTGTAGTATTCTTTTGTTTATTAAAAACTATATTTTCCCTAATAATAGTATACTAAGTAAGGTGGATGAAATCATCTTCCTTAGGATCAAATTATTGAAGATAATTATTAGTATTCATGGTGAATAAATTTCATAAAATGACTATAAAGAATGAATTTTGTGTCTTTCTTGATGTCCCCCTCTCATAAAGAGTTATATTAAGAAATATATAGAGTAAAAATATATTTATAGTATAGAAAATAGTAGTCACTACGATAGTATAATTGTTTTTCTAGAAATAGAAAACTCTCTTAAGAAAAATTGGGTAATTTCCTAAATATATCCATTTCTTCATTCAACTATATAATATTTATGTCGTTACCTTACTAACAAAAATTTATGATTAATTCATTTCTTACCATAAATGTTTCAAAATCATAGTTTATAGACTCACTGTAATGATCACTCTAGAAAGTTACCGTAGGTATGTTTCTATCATTTTTAGTATAAGTATGGAATGTTTTTGAAATGAGAAGGAGCATCATATTTTCATGTGATAATATGAACCCATGTAAATGTAGTGTAACCATTGAACAAGAAATTTATGATGCTTTTTCACCAATTCCCTCGGCTTTTATATAACCAAATTAATCACTGTGAACTAACTATAAATATATAGATGTTTAAAATTCACTTTTATGTTAAAACTAGACTTATGTTTCC
Source organism: Viscum album (assembly GCA_963277665.1). Classification (NCBI taxonomy): domain Eukaryota; kingdom Viridiplantae; phylum Streptophyta; class Magnoliopsida; order Santalales; family Viscaceae; genus Viscum; species Viscum album. The sequence goes on from OY728145.1 coordinate 412,494,202, forward strand.
TACAAAATTGACAAGGACCACATACTCTTCTATAGTTAAACATAATCACTATTAGTTCTCTAACATATCACTTACTAGAAATTTTTAACTAATGTTTGGATATAATAGGGTCCCAATATTCAATTCCATAACTAAGATAAGATTTTTGTTTCATTTAAGCATGTAAAATTATAATGACTTATGTATTTTATGTAAAGTGTGTTTAAATTATCGTGCATATCAATAAATATAATGAATGTACATTTTTATTTTTGAATAGAATATTTTCCATTCTATAAATACAGAGAGTAACCCTCATCGCATTAATTAAAAATATTGATATGTTAATTCTTAATATCAAAGACATATATTACATTTGAAATTAATTTTTTCAAGAAAAGACACCACATTAATTTGAATAATTTTACTATGTGAGTTATACCCAAATGAAACACATCCTCTTTTAGATTTCCAATTTTTGAAAAGTTAGAAATGTAACCATACATATATCAAGGACAATAACTCTCCATGTTCTATTTATTTCATTTTATTGTACTCATCCTCTTTACCTAAAAATAATAAAAACAAAATCATTATCCTTAATAATTATTGGGTCTGAATATGTTAGCATGTAAAATTTCATGAACCAACATCATCCAAAATCTTTCGTGTTAAAGGACTCCTGGTTATTTAGAAATGAAATCATTTGGAAAACAAAGAGATAGAATTTTATTTAAACAAAAAGGATTCCCAGTTACCTACCCTTCCATATTTATTTCAAAAGTAAATACTTTTTGGTGATAAATAATTTAACCAAACATATGATTTTTCAAAAGTAATTTTATTCTTTTAGAAGTTCTAATGAGTCTAGTGCTTTATGATTTCCGAAATCGATAACCTGAGGCTTTATCCAAAAAAAAATTCACAAACTCATAAGAAAATATCATAAGATAGAAATTTTAATTCATTGAATATAATAATTTATTTCATACTCGATAGATCACTTAATATTCTACATTTTCTTCATATAGAAAATATATAATCACTTTTTTTGTAACATTTTTTTTCCAATCATCATGAGAAAATTTCTAACACCATTATTAATAATAAAATATTTAATATGACCATGCAAATATTTAATGTCTACTCAATAAAATATAGGTCTTATTCTTGGATTTTATCTTCCAATGTTCTAAATGGATGTATTTTAATAAAAAAAATTTAAACTTCATCAATAATACAGTTAGTGTTAAAATGGAAAATGCGAAAATTTTTATCCAAAAGAAAATATTAACAAATATTCCTTCAAGTATAAATAATAAATAGATACCAAAAAATTGAATGAGTGAAAATGAGTTGATTTTTTAATCCAAGTATAATATTTCGATAATACCAAATGTCTTCCAAATTAAGTTGCAGTAGGATTGATTAATAGGTGGGTGAATTATAACATTAAAAATATAAAATTTTAATTAAATGTTAAATTTTTATGTTAATAGAAATTAAAATACCCCAATAAAGTGAAAAATATCAAAAAAATTTGTAAAAGCACTGAAAATTAAGACTATTGAAAGTTAAAAAAATATAAAAATATTAATAATACATAGTGGAATAAATTTATTAAAACTATGATTGGATTGTTAAACAATAATTCAAAAAATCATTAAAATGAAATAATAAAATCAACTTGATTTACCCTTACCAGTAAGGATGTTCATAAACCAAACTTTAGGTATACATGATTCTAAATCTATCATAAGATCTATATTTCTATCCCTAGAATCCCTTCACGTAATCCTGTTATATTTTTATCTATCTTACATCCCAAAGAATACCTTGATCCAGATGATGAGATGCTCTATCTTTCTAGTACTAGAATCCCTCAACACATATGACATAAAAATTCTTCGCACACCATAAGCTTTATAATACTTACCAAAATCCATTAATATAAAAATAATTTAATAACAATTATTTTAGGATAAAATAATTTATTTAATAAGGGAAAACTCACAAAATGTTAGTTTTTAACTGAAACACTAAGAAATAAAATTGACACTGATAAGAAGTTCTCTTAAAAAAACAAGTTGTTGCACAACATTAGAATGACTAGAGAAATTATGAGAATCGAGTAACATCCCTTATTATTCTTACACATCTTTTAATCTCCATATAATAATTATTTTAGATTATCTTTTCAAATTCCAAGGAATTTATTCCATCACTATTATAATACTCATACATTATAACACCCTGAAATTCTAATGTAAGATCATTGTATTTGGTCGCATGTGTGAAATGAAACACCTAGTACATAATAGAATATTATATCCTAATAATTTAAAATATATTTACAATTTATAATAAATTTGACCTTTTATATATCTTATAAGGCAATTAATACTGAGTTTGTATATGTTGTATGCAATAATAAGATTCATCAATGTCTTCTGTAACAGGCGAGACTGGGTTTTACCGAACAATAATATATTATTAAAATATTATTATTTAAGACAATAAGATATAACATATCCATAAAATTATTGGTTATGAATTATATTAACTATCTTTTTAAATTATATGGTTTAACTCATTTGTTACAAATTTATTAGAAATGAATATAATAACCAATTCAATATATATATAATGTTTTTATAAAAAAATATTTTTATGTTCACAAAGTATTTTTATCATAATAAATTAAAATTAGTGATTCAAATTAATTTCAAAAATATATTAAATATATAATAATTTTTTACATTAATAAAATGGATTTTATAGGAAAAAGATAACAATAAACCTAATATTACATATAAAAATCTATATTTTTATAAAGACGTGTGTACTTATTTGAGTGGGAAACCTATTTAAAATACATTTTTTCGCACTTTAATAGATTTTATATGTAAAAATAAACTTTATAATTGAAATAATAACATAAAAATTTGGTTAGGGTGAAATATTGGTATATTTATATGAAGTTTCATTTTTAAAATGAATAGTGAAAATACTGAATTCTAATTCAAAATTAATTTTTTGTATATTTTATTTATATAGTTAAGTTATATTTTGAATGGTTTTTATAGTCACATTAGATAAATTTTATATAAATTAATCCCATTTATTTTAATCTATTCAATTTTAATTTTAAATTTACCAAAAAAACATAGCAAACTTTAGAAAGTATTTACATTAAAAACTCACAGTGTCATCCCATCTATGAGATAAATTTTAAACTAATTTATACCACTTGTGTGATTTGAATTTGGAAAAATTTATTCCATATCTAAATATTAATAATTCATAATTTATAATAAATTCAACTTATTTATTGACCAAAAATATTAATGAAGTTAATTAAAAAGAATTATAACAATTAAGAAAAAATTTAATTTACAAGGGACAAAACCTTAATATTAAAGAAAAAATGACCTAAAAATGTAAAAAAACATTGTATTGAAAGATTTATACCCTATAATCCCTTGGATATAATTTTGTCCAATATTATATGCACTTTTCAGGGGAAAATGTTAGTAGAATTCCCTTTCTAAAACATTACAAGAGTGTCACTCCCCACTGTAAAAAAGTACTCACACCTCATACTTCCAAACGCATCTCATGCAAAATTTTCTCAACAAAGATCTACCCAAATATATTCTCAAAATACCTCCTATAACTCTAGATGAAAATATTTTTTATTTAAACCGTAAAAGTAATCCCTTTAGTGAATACCAAAATGAGTTACCCAAATAAGATGTAGTATCATTCCTCAGACTCTTTAGTTTTATTTTCATTCTCCACCCCCTCAAATATTATTATTCCATGATTATATAATAACACTTTTATCCTAAATATAATAAAAAATTTTATTCTAATTTTTCAACCTAAAATTACAAACACTGACATCTAATGGGTAACTAGCATACAATTAATGTGTACTATGAATTACTTCCTCAAAAAATAATTTAGTTCGTTTTTTCATTACCACCTATAAGGGCATGGAATTATGATGGTCATTATGCCTATAGATGATATATATGATATTTATAACATATTTTTTTATCAAATTTTTATACAATAGATTCCATTATTCTTTCCATTTTTTTTAAATATGATAACATCGTTTGTGGATGTGTGGTCTACTACCCCCTCAAAGAGATGTGTTTAGTTCACACTATACATGGAATATATAAAGAATTGTTTTAACCAAAATATGTAAAATATATGAAATAGATATAATAATAGAAATATAATATACATATATATCATTTAAGTTTCATTCATTTGATATGAAAATGAAATGAATGTATCTTTCATCCGTACATACGGTCTACCGTCTCCATGAATGATGTATTTAATTTCTTGTCTCCAAATATTATAGATTGTTATAAAGAACAATATATTAAATATATATGATATTTAATAAATGATTAAATTATTTTTATTTTTAAACCATGGTATAATTAATAAGAATGATAAATAACAAGTCAAAACAAACTTGATAAACTATACAATCAACACAATAAATAGTTAAAATAAATAAAGATTACTAAAAAAATTAATAATATATTATAATAAGATCATATACGACATCATAAATCTTAATATGGTTATGAAATTAGTCATTAACATGTTTAAAAACAATATATAGTATGTTAATGAAATTTCACATGAAAAGGAAATTCAAGTTAAGGGATTCTGATCTCACTTTTTACATCTGCGAAATAAATGTCATAATCACCACTTACTTCTTTTTTGTCATGTATATACAGACCATTTGGATATATTAGCATAAATTGTTCTATATTAATTTTATTTTGATTTTATATTTGAATTATTTCTTCTAATATGATTTTAATTAAAATTTCCAAGTTGTAAATAAATTTTATAACTGAATTCTTTTTTCATTGAGATATATTACTTCCACACTATGGTCAATATTATATGATTATGTGTATAATGAATTTGAATATCTTTAGATTTATTCTAATTATTATGTGTATATTTACATTTGATATGAGTAATCTATTCATTTATTGATTCTCACATCAACGTTATGGTCCATTTAAGGGTTTACATCGCAATATCATTTTTTAGGATTGTTTATACATGAATTCGATTAGAGGAAAATATTTAACCATTGTTTAATAAACCATTTAATTTTATTCTCCATTGGTTATTCATGAATTTTTTCATGTAATAGTACCATTTTTCACTCTATGTTACTCATAATTTTTTACCATTTTTTTATGAAACCCCGACTTTATTTCTCTCTACATACGGATAACATGTTTTCTTCTTAAAACCATGTTTTATAAAAAGGTTTTAAAAAATATTTTCCACAATTACAAAAATTACTTATTAATAAAAAAATATCTATTTTTTACTTTTAAAAAAATCAATGGAATATTCTTATCTTTTTTAAACAAGGATCTTTTATAACCTTTTTACCATGTAAAATGAATGCTTTTACCTTGAACGGAATGTATAGACTACATATCATAATTTCATCAAATATTTATTTACAAGTTCAAAATGATAGTTTTTAAAGAAACTTTTTTCAAAATTTATTTTAAAAGAAAATTATTTTAAATAAATTTAGCAAAAAAAATGATTTTTTTCACCCAGAATATTTTTAAAATATATTTTTCTTGTATTCTAATTCATTATCAATAACAACAATCAGTTTTACCCCTACTGGGATATCTTGTATTTTTTCATCTTTATTATTACTCTGGATGGTTTTTGTTTATTTTTCCCAGAATAGCATTGAAATTCAGTTCCTTGATTTATTTTTTAGTCCCCTTGAAATATTTGATTTCATATGATCACTAAAGATTGAATTTCCACAAATTATCCATACAATTTATCATCGATATTTTTATTAAATAATCATTTTATCATTTTTATATATGATGTTTAATTTTAAAAATATTTGATTAAATGGGAAAATATATCTAAATATTTATCCTTTAATCGATATGGATATTTGATAAAGAACATTGCTTATTCGATATTTGAGGAATGCTTTGGACATGCACTATATGGGTTGGTGACTAGTTAATGAAAGTCCTATGCGTTGGGGATAGTTAATTAAAGCATTATAGATTGGGGACCATTAAATTTATACCCCATTATGCATCGGAAGTGTAATGAGAATAAATTAGGTAGGGAAAAAATTAATTTGAGTTGGTTTCCAAGAAAAATAAATGGGTTTCTACCCACAAACTTAAACTGTCTTTTGAAATAGCTGGATGGTAGTAGTTCATTTTCCTGATACATGACATCAAATAATTAATCATTTTATTTATTTATAGTAAATTTATTATTATCCATGATATTATTATGTTGTAATATCTATTGAATCATTTCATTCTCAGATTATTCATTAAAACACATGTTTTTTCTGTTATGTACAAGGTAATGTTGTTTTTATAGTTCTTTAACAATTGTCCTAATTACAAGGTATGTGTATTTATTTATTTCCTTTTTATATTACATATTATCATTGATTCATTATTTCTTCAATTATACATTATCTTTACTGATCATTTGACCTCCCCACTATTTATTTCCTTTACCCTAGGATTCCTTGATGTGTAAAAAGAATGTTATTTAATGATGTGCTAGATAGAATAGAGTTATTTTTATTGAAGGATAAAAAATAATATTGTGATTATAGTATTAATTTAGAAAGATAACTCATGTATGTATTTATTTTACCAATACAAATAAAGAGTTTAGTCCTTTGGGACATGATTTACTTTTACCTTATGACAATCTAATAGTTGCATGACACTAGCTCTGGGATTTTGGTGTCATGATGCTACAGTTGGTATCAGAGTGAGTATAAAAACAACCTTAGAAACAAGATTAAGGAAAACATGGATTATAAAAAATATAACTAAGGTATTATTTGAGGATAATTATAGAATAACATCTTAGAATTTTGGTAATCTACATGTTATGTGGGTCTTCCGAGAAATACAGCCCTATCTTGATACTACAAGTGGATGTGGTTCTTACAAAAATGTGCCTAGGGGTAACAAATCTAACAAGGTTATTCAATCTTGACACAGTGTAACCTAGTACATGACAACATACCTTTATACACAACTTGTTTGACTCTCACAGGGAAGATGATTACGATGATTCACATCTTCTTTACAAACTGTTATGAAGGATTTGAATAGATAATGATAATGAATGGACTAGTATATACCTGATGTGTCTTAAATTATAAATAATGTTTCAATATTTAGGGATAATTAAAATGATTATATGGTTTTACACTATGATAATTGATGATCACACTATTGATTTTGGTTTTATGGAAAACCCTCTTCTTAAGGACAAAACCTAAAACTATGAATGATCTATGTGGAAATAAATGGATGAAGTATTTAGGTATTGGGATGTGTTGAAAACATTAGTTAAATATGTATTTAGTGATTAAACTTATTTCAAGGATGTACATAATAATTATTTTGTAAATTAAATTAATATAGTTTATAAAAATGACAACATGTACGCTGAGTGACAGCCCATCAAATCTGGAAAGGTTGTGGGACTTGAAACCATGACCTAAGTATGATAAGGGTTTCATGCCAACCACTAACCTAACTAATATCTTGGTTAATAATTCATTGTTTTTTGTTTATCAATTTTACGAATGACTATTAATTATTAACCAGTAGTGTACCTTTTTAAGATTATAAATCAATGTTTTCTCTGTATTTGTTTTAGAACATAGTTAGAGATGAACATAATGACTTGTTTTATGGGCCTTATGATCCATTCATAGTTTATTTTTATGGTTCATGCATCAAATGTTAATATGTGGGTATCCAGTTATTGAAGTAATGGATGAATTATAAAATTGATCGATGCACAAACAAATGATGAAATTCTGATTATAGAAATATATTAGGTAATTATATTTCCTTATATTCTTTGGTAGTAAATTAATTACTCATTATTATAAAAATTATAAAAATAAAATAAATTTTTTCCTTAATACCATACTTTTTGTTGAACTGATTGTTTTATAAATCCTCAAATATTTATGACTTTGAGACCCTCAATTTTTAATTAATTATTCACTCGTTTTTTATTTATGTCCTCAGTCACTCCCTATAAATATTCAATATTTTTTCCTATGTGCATATATCTTTTAACCACTATTTTTCTCCTTCTATAGACCTAGACATATGTTAGTTCATGTGACCTTTGTACTTCTCATTCTCTCTTTTCTAGGGGATGTTTTACAATCACGTCTCAAGATGTGGGATTTAAACACAAGTAATATCAAACAATATATTTCCAAAATCGAGTTTAATTTTACAGGACACAATTTATTTAAGGTGCGGATAATGTAACACCCTAAAATTATATAGTAAGAACATTTTATTTGATAGCATGTACAACAGACACAATCAAACATGTAAGAGAATATAATATCCGGACATTTTAAAATATATTTTCTATTTTAAATAAATTAAATATTTGATATATATCACAATTCATACAATACTTAGTTAGCATGTGTCACATGTAACAATGTTTTTCTTCAATCACTATTGTTACATGCAAGACTGTGTTTTACCGAAAAATAATATATTATTTAAATACTATTATTTAATATAATAAGATATAACCTCATAGTTAAATTAATGGTTATGAATATGATTTACTGTCTTATGAAAATATATTGTTGAATTCAATGGTTAAAAATTAAGTACATATTCATATAAAAACTAATTTAATATAAATTGAATGTTTTTATAAATAGATTTTGTATTCTCAAAAATTCATTTTATCCTAATAAATTAAACTTATTGAGTGATATTAATATAATATATATATTAAATATCTAATCAAATATTTTTTAGAATCATATAATGGATTTTATAGTCATCAAATAATAAAAACCCCATTATTACACATAAAAATCAATATTTTAATAACTGCACTTTTTCCACTTCTTAATAGGGAACGTATTTTAAATCCAATTTTTTGATCTTTTATAGATTTTATATGTCAAAATGAAATTAATATTTTTATGAAGAACAAAAAAATTAGGCTAGTCTGTGACAAAAAAGATTATTATAAAATAATTTATTTTCAATCTAGAATTAAACACCCAAATTAATTATAAATGAATAATCAAATTAGTGGTATTTATATAAATTAGGGAAATTATAAAATATAAAATAATAACTTGACTGTAGGAATAATAACATGATCATTAAGAATGGTAATATGTATAATAAAATAGTAACCTCACATATGAGAGTATAAATAAATTTTTTGTATCTTATAAGTTTAATCATGATAAATTTATATTTTGGAATAAGTAAATAAATGTTTTGGAAATGATAAATTATGTGTTGATATTTTTGTAAGTCATAAATATTTCATTACAGTTTTATAATTAATATAATTATTTTATCAAAAATATATTTTTATAAAATATATTTTTAAATAAATATTCTTCTTCTTATAGTTATAAGTTAATTTTCTAAGAATTTAATTAATTTTTAAAAGTGTTAAAAATTTAGTTATAGTTTTAAAATAGGTATTTTTCAAAGAAATTATTATGTTATTTAAAATTAAATTTCTCATATTTAGAAAATTATTTTCATAATATGGAGTTTATATTTAAATTATTCAGATTGAAAAATGATTAAGGTTAATTTTTTTTATTTTTCGGACTTGCTTGAAATTTTTTGAATAGTAAAATATGATAATTTATGATATACGTACATTATAAGATAAATACACATTTCCTTGACACATAATACATTTAAGAATTGAAATATCAAATCATCCTTCATTATTATAATATATTTAGTGATAATTATTCAACTATTCATAGTCTTGAGGCAAAACAATAAAGTAATGAATATAATATAGAGAAAACACCCCTCTCCTCCACTATAAATACCACCCTCACCATCAAATTTCCTCTCACCATAAAAAAATTGTAGATTGTTTAATTCGTTTCTAATTCCCTTCCCAAGAATCTTCCCCATGTCTTAGACCTTTTTTTCTCACTAAAATCCCTAAAACCAGGGGCCTTAATGAGGTTTTCATAGAAAAAAATTCAAGAGGTAAAATCACCATTCATTTTATTTTATTTTTTTTTTATTTTTTTTATTTTCTTATAATATCTTAAAATACCCTTATCTAAGTTGAATGAAAAATACTTAATCTTATATAAACTATATTCTTATCATTTTTATGAAAAAATACATTATCAAACTTCTTCTCTTCTTCATTTTATTTTAAAAACACGAACATCATTTGTGATGTGTCGATTTTTCGCCATCATAGGTGATACATTTTCTTATTTTTATAGCCCTAATGGTAAATTATAAACTATTATTATAGTTAATTATCATTTTATTATAAATATTATATGTTATTTAAGGTTATGGAATCAATCTAGAAACAGGATATTGAATAAAATGGTATATGTTCATGGTGATGGTAAAACCACAAAAATAAATTAAATCAGTTTCATTAATGGTTTATCTAATGATTCATACTAATATAAGTAAAAAATAATATATGGTATCATTTAAAATTATTAAAACATATTAACACAATTTCATTACACTTCTACTAGTTTTCCTTCCATTCCACATGAAAATATATATTGAAACAACCATGGAAAACAAGAAATAAATATACCCAAAACAATGAAAATAATAAAATATTATTAATAAATGGGTGGAAATATGTTATAAGTATATCATATAAGTAATTATAAATAATAATATGGTTCTTTAATATATTAATAACACTTTTTAAACCATTATATAAAATGAATGGACATTTTTTAAGTAAGAGGAACCAAAGGTAAGAGAATTAATGACCCAATTTCCATTCTTTCGGTTAACTTTGTACTTCATTGATTATGCGATAAGAAGATTATTTTTGAAATTAATTTTTATTATTTTCTGTTTTATTATTTACATAATATACATATATTACTTTATTTTTTTCATTCCTCACTTCAAATTAATAATATTTATAAGGTGTTTTTCTTTAAAAATCCTATTTTAAATTTCAATATTTATAAAATTCAAAAGTTCTATATTAATGAAATTATTATTGTTTTTTGATAATGTTATGGTTCATGGGAATGGTTTATGATAAGTTTTTGGAACTATATATCCCTCAAATAAATTGGTTATATGTATGTTGGATGATGATTTTATGGGTACTCGATGTGTAATTGCGATGCTTACACCATAAGGTAGCTATGAGGGTTAAATTGTTATGTAGCAGGAGGGTTACCAATCACATTATATCCATGAAGGTGACAATGTTAAGTAAATAGTTCCCTAATTAACCTTTATTCTATTATTTATGTTATCTATGTTTTAATGAAATCTTATGATTTAAAAAACTAACTATATTAAAATTATGGGGTGAGAAATATATCTTTGTAAAAATGATTTCATATGTTTATATGTATTCATATACTAACAGTTACTCTCTTTGTTATTATGTCCATTACTATGATTTTTTTATCATACCATTTCTGAAAATGATTTTCACGAGATTTGAGGATGGGTAAAAGAAATAGAGAAGCCAAGATGAATGTTGGAACGAATTATCATGAGAAGAACTTATGTTTTTATTAAACAATTTTGTATTATGAAAGAAATGGAAATTTTTTTAGCAGTACCCTCTTTTTATTGTTTTGGATTGAAATTTATGAATTATGTCCTAATTCTCTAAAACTATAAACTTAAATATCTTTTGGAATGTAAAGAAGTGAATTCTAAATGAATTTACTAGATTATGTAATGTTTAAGTCTATGTACTTATAGTTGGATTTAGGGAATGGTTTAGATGACTTTAATAGTTATGGTGGTGTTAATAGAATACCAAAAATTATTTCTACCTTAAGTTTATACAGATGTGATATAGCATTTTAATATTACCATGTTTCTTCGTCTATAATATACCTTTTTAGAATGATTTTCAATAGAATAAACAGGGATGCTAGAGTAGGAATGCACCAGGAGGACGATATAATTCTTAATATTCAACCTAGAATGTTAGGAATTTGAACCAAATAGTTTTTGATAGTAAGGGGTTAGTTGAATCTGGCTATAAATTGTGTTGGAATCCAGGAAAGAGAACCAGAGATACCAAAAAGGGACCTAACAATATTGGAACACTTTGTGATGCAATGCCCTTATGCATTCAGTGGATCATCAGATCCTATGGAAGCTATAGGATGTATTAAACAACTTTAAAATACATTTTATGTTATGGGGTGCTCAAATAATCAAAAGGTTAGTCATTACATTTGTTGTTTTGAAGGTGAAGTTGACTAGTGGTGGTCAATAATCAATAATATCATGGATAGTTAGGATATTGATACCCTATAATGGAATGAATTTAAAAATATTTTCCTTAAAAATATTTTACTATGGTGGTTCAACATAGAATGGAAAATAAATTCCATAAATTCAAACAATGGGAGGGGGATTAAGATGTTGTGCATGAATCCAACTTCACCCCATTGGCAAGGTACACTCAAAATCTTATTTTGGATCTTGATCTCAAAATAAATCATTTTTACTCAGAATTAAAGCCACGATATAGAAGTGAATTGGCCTTCCATGAATTCAAAATTTAGGATAAACTTGTTTGATATGATGAGAGGGTAGAAATGGAGTTTTCTAATGATCTCATGCACTTTTATAATAATAATAATAAGAGGTCCATGTGGAAAGTGATGGGTAAAAATAAATCCATAAAACCTGAAGGTAAAAACTTCTAGTGTCCATTTTGTAAAAAATGTGGGAAAATCCCCAGGGGGAATGAGTTAAAAAACTATGAAGTGTTTTGGATGTGTTAAGTTTGAACATATGGATCGAGATTGTAATGGAAATGATCATAAAATTAGTTCTGTTAAGAAAACTATAGCGTGTTCTAAATGTGGTGTGACTGGCCATTATGAAAATATCTTCCCAAATAAAGATCTAAACAATGGAAGGAATCCAAATTATAATAATAATTATGTACTAAGATTATTTTTGGCTACATAAGTTGATATTAGGCCACCTAATGTAGAGTTATTATGTAAGTTTTTTGTTTACATAGATATTCTTAATGTCTTGCTTCATATGAGGTGTGCACAATCTTTTATTTGTGAGAAATTTTTCAGTAAATGGGAAATTTAACCTTAAAAAACAAGACAAGAATATATGGTTAAAACATTAGCTGGGAAATATTATAGAAAAAGGAATTATAAGAATATACCTGTTGTTTTATGTGGAAATACATTTAATGAAAACCTTTTTTTGTTAGTATAGATTGATGTTATTAGGGGTATGGATCAGATTTCTATTTACCAAACTAATATTTATTGAAGAGATATATATGTCTTTTGAGAAAGAGTTTCTGTTTGTATACATGAATGAAACAATAGAATTGTTAACATATCATAAAAATGAGAAGATGATAAAATATGGAAATGAAAGTTGTTTTGAAAATATTGTTGAAAATAAGACAACAATTTTGATTAATAATGTGCCAATGGTAATAGAATACCTGGATATTTTCCTGATGAGTTTCTCAATGTTATACCTGATTCTAAAGTTGATTTTACTATTTAATTAGTTTTTAATTCTAGTCCAATTTCAGACCACCCTTACTAAATGGCCCAAGAGAAACTTCATTAATTTAAAATTCAGTTTTAGGAGTTTTTTTGAAAGGCTTCATTCATCCTAGAACTTCACCATGTGGTTCTCCTATTTTTATGTTAAAAAGAAATATGGCACCATGATAATTTTAATTGATTATTTATCTATGAATAACATTATTATTAATATTAAGTATCATATTCCTCATATCAGTGACTTGTTGGATTAGCTCTTGGGAGATCGGTTTATCTCTAATATTGAATCAAGATTAGGCTACCATCAGCTGAAGGTAAAAGAGGATGAAATCATGAAAGTATCTTTTTATACTATATATGGTCATCATGATTTTGTTTTTATTCCCTTTGTTTTATAAAAAATAGCTTATTGTATTAATGAATCTTATAAATAGAATATTTAGTGATTATTTGGATACATTTTTTTACATTTTTATTGATGATATTTTGGTCTCTCCAAAAATTTATGAGGATCATCAAAAACAGTTACGGATTGTCTTGACAACTCTAAATGAAAAGAATTTATATTGAAAATTTAGAAAATGTTATTTTTGGTTTGAGTAGATTTATTTTCTTTGTCATATTGTAAATAAGGATGGAAGAACAGTTGATCACACTAAAACAAAAGTGGGTAATGAAAGAAAAAGACCCACAAATTTTACATAGTTTTTTATTTTTCGTGGATTAGCATTTTTTTATCGATGGTTTGTAAAAACCTTTTCATAGTTATCTAGACATCTAACTATGTTCACAAGAAAAAGGGTTTAAATTTATTTGGATAGAAGAATGTGATGTTTGTTTTCAGGAATTAAAAAGGATATTAGTGAATGATCCAGTTTTTCCCATGCCATCTAGAAGTTGAAATATTTTCATATATAGTCATTATTATTTTAAGAGACTTGGTCGTGTTCTGATGCATATTGATCATTTAATTTCCTAACCTTCAATACAACAAAACCTCATGAGTTAAATTATCCAATGCTTGATTTGGAATTGTATTTGTGGTTTAATCTTTGAAAATTTGGAGGCATCATTTAAAGTGTTCCAAATATGAAAAATATACTAAACATAAATTTATAAAGTTTATACTAACTCATATTAAATTAAACACAAGCCAGAGAAGATGGATTAAAATAATAAAGGATTATTATATCATGATAAATTGCCATCCTAGAAAAGAAAACAATGTGATGGATGCCTTGGGTAGAAAATATAAAGCAGCAATAACCATGTTACATTAAGAACAAGACTCCCAGATTAATGATTTGATGAATTATGGCTTGGAATTTGTGGGTGTTAAAAATTCCTATATTTAGTTTAAGGTTTCAGGGAGTTCATCACTAATAGATATAATTAGTCAAGCGTATAAAGAAGGCTGCAAGTTACTGAAAAATGTATATTTTTTTGAAAAATGATAAGATTTTACAATTTGAGGTTGATAAATATTGTGTTTTGATAGTTGGGATGTGATTATTTGTTCCTTTTGATTCATAATTTAGGACATATTTTTTAAGTGAAGCTCATAGTACTTTGTTTTTAGTTCATACTTGTAGAAAAAATATATACTAATACCATTGGGATTATTACTGGTGGGGTGGGATGAAAATAGATATTACTGATTTTACAATGAAATGTTTGAATTTTCAATAGGTTAAAAGAGAAAGAAAACTACCAGAGTTAATTATTCTTCCATTTCCAATTCTAAAGTGGAAATGGTAAAATATATCTATGGACTTTGTGGTGGTACTACTAAATACTTCATGAGGTAATAATACAATTTCAGTTATTGTTGATAGTGTGACTAAATCTTCATGTTTCTTTCTTATTTGAGACACTGTGTATTTAGATCATCTTTCTCAATTGTAACTAAAAGGTATTGAAAATTTACCAAGATTTCCTTTTTTTCAATTGTATCTGAACGTTATCCCAGGTTCCCTTCTAAATTTTATAAAGGCCTTTAAATGTTTTTCGGTAAAAAATTAAATTTTAGTACTCTTTTTTCCCTCAATCTAAAAGTCATATCGAGTTAAAAAATTAGTCATTAAAGGATATCCTTTGATCTTGTTCAATGTACTACTGGGGATGTAGGGATCAATATATTTCTTTAGTTGATTTTTCTTATAATAATAGCTTTCATTCTAGTGTACAGATGGCACCTTTTGAGATATTATATAGAAATAGGTATTGAAATCCATCATTTTGGGATAAAGATGGAGAAAATAATTTTGTGGGACCATAATTAGTAGATTAAGTGGATGAACAAGTGAAAATGATATAGAAACACATGAGGATATCACAGAGCTGGTAGAAATGTTATGCATATATTTGGAGGAAAGAATTTTCCTTCAAGGTAGGTGATCATGTTTTTCTAAGAATATCGCCATAAATAAGTGTTATGTGTTTTGGTAAAAAAAGGAAAGCTAATTGTACGGTTCATTAGAACTTATTAAATCCTATAAAAGTATTATTTCTCACCTACCACGTAGCTTTGTGATCGCATTATCGAGCATGTGAAATTAGATGTTTATTTTAAACTAGACTTTCTGCAGTATAGCAGTAACCCTAGGTCGTCTCTCGACGGAGCCTTAGATCATTAATTTAAAATGAGGTTTTGATTAAAAAAGTAAAAAAGGTAAATAGAGATTTATAATACATGGGTTTTATGATTAAAGAACAGAAATTTGAATAATATTATTACTTTTTTGAATCTGGTTGGAGGAATCGTTATCGACCCAGGTAGGTGTCCTTCGATGCTCAATTTATCATCGTTCTCAAGGGAACGGGAAGGATAATTGATTCCTTGATTTTATATATACTCAAAATAGCAATGGTATGTGAGTTCTTACAAGGTTACCACCTAGTATTTAATCAATCAATGATATTGATTATCAGCAACCGCTCAAAATCATCAAAATAAATTGATGTAAAAACAGAACTCATTCAAGGAATCAAATCAATAATGTGATGAGATGACCAGATTTGTGTCATTTATAAAAATATTCCAAAATACAAGAACATGTATATTCATAGGTTCATGCTCATGTATTTTATCAACCTATGCAATCCATTTTTTCACTCATGAAAGCAAGGGGTGAAGAAAGAGGCAACCACACTCAAATTATCACAGGATCTAGGTTATGCATTGAAGCATGTGGATTCTTATTCTTTTAATTTTTATTTTATCATACCAAAATAAAAACAATTTTATAAATTATTAATGAAGATAAATTGATAACAAACGTGTAAATCAATTACCTTATGAAGATTAGAAGTGTGGAGCTCGTGATTACAACAAAGGACGCTCCCCAAATTGACCACTAAGAGGTTTAGAAGTACATTAGGGAGAAGAGAAATAAAATGGGTGAAGAGATCTCTTAAATTTGACTAAAATTTAACCCTGGTCGTGTAACATGATCTAATGAGTGTTATGAGTGATTTTATGGACAACAACATCGCACTTCCCCCAAAAGAGGACAAGTGCCTAAGGGACTAGGTCACTATTCATAACCGAATTTTTTATCCTTCTTTATCCGACTGGTTGACTGACCAAGACACGTAAATTGTCATGAAATTAAGTGGACAGGTTCGTCTTTGAGGTATCTATCCAATGGAGGTAGAATAATCCAAACTGGATCCCCAAGACCCATGTTATGGCCCAAATACATAATGGTGGTCCAATCTGGCCCACCCATAATTTCATCAAATTGTGGGACGGTTTTGGGCCTCCAAATGGATGAATTGGGATTAATGATCTTATGTAAAAATGTATCCCACATTTGTTTCACTCATACACCTATTTTTATCCTAATTTGATGCATGGATTATCCATTGTACAAATAATTTTTCACATGTATGCTTGGGATCGCATGTAGTTTGGCCCATTTTGCATGAATTCTATCACGAGCTCATCAAATCACTACCTCCAACAATATTAACACCAAAAAAAGTAAAATTTACCTATTAAATAGTGATAAAAATTAATTCATTGATCAAACATAATGCACAATTTATTATTATTTTTGGAATATTCTTTACAAAACCAGTTTAAAAAAGCGCTCTAACGGTGGATTTGAATAGGGAATTGCTATGCGATCGCACCCCCACACCTAAACATTTTCACTATTGAGAAAAGACACATTTTAGAAAAATTATGACTATATATATTCCCAATATCATGATGATTTAACATTTCAGTATATTTAAATTCAATAATGTAATATGATCAATGCACAAACTAGACCACAGAGTTCTTCCTAATGAAAATGGAAAATGATGTATCATAGATCATATCACAATGAAATTCAGAGAGATTCATGATACAAAATTGAGAAATGAATCCAAGATTAAACCATGCCACTAACTCTATGTTTGTGTGTGTGTGAAAACCATTTCATGTTATTCTTTCCACTTTCTATCCAATAAATATAAGTTATTTTAACATTATTTAGCTTAAAAGATTTTTTCCACTGAACCTGACCTCCATCATTTGCAATAATATTTCACAATCCACTAACTTTAGCATTCCCAGAAGTCAAACCATAAGCTTCCGACCTAGATATCCCCATATATTGTGCATTTCATCACTCTCCTCATTTATTATTCTTGTTTTTTTTTTCTGAAGTTTCATTTGGAGAAAATCCTACACTCATCTCTCAACTATTGTTTGATATCCTCATGAAACTAATTGAAATAGTTATAATAAGGTCAAAGGTTGAGGAGGAGTAGTTTTTGAACTTCCCAAGACACAACCTAAAATAGTTTTTTAGGGAGTGCAACAGTCAGATATCAGGTACACACGAATAGGTTAATCTTGTACTGTAATGAAACAGATCAGATAAGGAACGAATGTATGTAAATATCATTTTAAGATGAAAAATATTAACCTAACTTATATTTACCTTCTAGTAAGTAAGAAATATTCACACTTTTTTTTGGGTGCAAAAACGTTCAGAGATATTAGTGAAACATTTTTTCCAAAAACTACTCACACAAGGGGAATCAATAATCTCAAAGGCTTCACATAGATACAAATATTTATATCACTAAGAGAAAACCAATTCAGTAAAAATCACTCCCTGATGTTAAATTCATTCAAATATTCTTTTTCTCTTTCTTTATGGTATTTTTACATCCCCCCCCCCTTATGGTCACCAAATATTGGAACATTGAAATTTTTTATTGGGAAAAAATAAAAATACCATAAAGAAGGGAAAAAAGAGAAGAAAGAAGAAAGAAAATGGAAATCATAATTAACCTAAGAATGTATCCACATTCCCACCCATCCAAACCTAGACTGTACATTGTCCTCACTAAAATAATTGATAATGTGAGAAGTAAGAATAAAACCTGGTGTGTTTTACTTGTATGTTGTGTCTAGAAGGTGGATTTCCTCCACTGGATTATATGGAAAATACTTATAGAAGTGTTTCAGTCGCTTCTGATTGATGGTAAGACTTCATCCACTCTGATCATGCAAAATATGTATTGCACCAAAAGGGTAACATTAGTAATAGTATAAGGACCAATCCATTAGGAATGAAGCTTACCTAGGCAGAGCTTTAGCCTGGAATTGTACATGAGGTACTTCTCACCAATATAGAATTTTCACTGATGAATTATGCTATCGTAGATAGCATTTTTCATCTCTTTATAGATCCAGGAGTTCTCATATTCATCACGTCTAATTTCATCTAACTCCTGAATCTGCATCTTCTTATTCTCACATGCATCTAAAAGGTTCATATCACATTTTTTAACAGCCCAATATGCATAGTGTTCTACCTCCACCGAGAGGTGACAAGACTTTAAAAACACAATTCTATATGGTGACATTCTTATTGAGGTTTTAAAAGATGTACGTTACACCCAAAGTGCATTATCCATGGGTAAATTCCAATCTTTCATATTGGGTTGTACCGTTTCTTCCAAGATTCATTTAACTTCTTGATTTGAGATTTCTATTTGTTCATTAGTTTGGGATGATATGAAGTGGAGAATTTATGATCAACCCCATATATAAAATTAAATTTTTTCATGTTGTGATTACAAAAATGTGAACCCTGATCACTAATGATGAATCTCAGTAAACCAAACCTACTAAAATTCTAAGACCTCAAAAAATCAACAACAGCACAAGAGTCATCGGTCATGGTGGCCTTTTCTTCCACCCATTTAGAAACATAGTCAACAGCCAATAAGATGTATAAAAATCCAAATGAATTTGGAAAAGGGCCCATGAATTCAATGACCCATGCATCAGAAATTTCATAGAATAACATGGTTTGTTGGGGAATTTAATTCTACTTGGAGATATTCCCTGTGAATTGACAATGACTACATGACTTGGAAAATCAACGGGCATCCCTATACAATGTTGGCCTATAATTTCCTATTTCTAGTACCTTTGAGTTATACGTTGAGAGCCAAAGTGGCCCCCACATGAAAATGTGTGGAAGAATGTCAAAACAGAGTTGAACTCATAGTTAGGGACATAACGACGAACAACTTGGTCACCAAAAATGTTCCACAAATATGGGTTATGCCAAATGTATCACCAAGAATCATGATGAGGTCTCAAGGATTGTGACGTACTGAAATCAGTGGGGACCATAGATGTTGCTAGAAAATTCAAAATGTCTGCATATCAGGGGGTAAGGTCCACAATATCACAAAGGTTCTCCTGAGGGAAGAATTCTTCAATGGGGAGGGGTGAGTCAGCATGATGGTCTAATTGTGGATAATTCCTATTAATGTGGTCAGCTACAAAATTTTATACTCCCATATTATCTCGAATCTCATGGTCGACCTCTTGGAGGAGGAGCATCCATCGTGTGGGGTGGGTCTTAGCTTCAGGTTTCTTTAAGAGGAATCGAAGAGGAGCATGGTCATAAAAAACAATCACTTTTGACCCAAGAATATATGAACGAAATTTTTTCAAGGAATTAAAAATATAAATAAATTCTTTTTCAGTGTTTGTGTAGTTTTCTTTGGAAGGTTCATGGGTACGTGAGGCATAAATAATGAAATGAGGAGCCTTCTCAACCCTTTGTAATAAAACTACCCCAACTGCAAAGTTAGAGGCATCATAGATAAGCTCAAAGGGGAGATCCCACCTTGGTGGTTGGATTATGGGAGGTGTTGTGAGAATCCTTTTCAATGAATTGAATGAATCCTCACAATTTTTTTCAAACACAAAATCAGAATATTTTTTCAATAATCAGGATAATGGAAGTGAAATATTACTACATTCTTTAATTAATCGGTGGTAAAAACCAGCATGACCTAAGAGATATCGCACCTCCCGAACAAATTTTAGATATGTAAGGGTTGAAAGTAATTCAATTTTAGATTTATCAACTTGAATTCCCTTATTTCCAATGGAATTCCCAAAAACTATCCCTCTCTCAACCATCAAATGGCATTTCACATAATTTAAAACAAGATCTTTTTAAATGTAGCGGCATAGGACATAACCTAAGTGTTCAAAACAATCATCAAAAGAAGAACCATGAATCATGAAATCATCAATAAATACCTCCATACAAATATCAAGGAAATCAGAAAAAATTCTCAACATACATCACTGAAATATACCAGGATAATTACATAGACCGAACGACATCCTTCGGTATGAAAATGTGCTGAATAGATAAGTAAATATTCTCTTTTATTGATCCTCAGGGGCTATATAGATTTGGAAATAACCTGAATATCCATCAAAGAAAAAATAATGGGACTTACCATCCTGTCGTTCTGACATTTGGTCAATGAATGGTAGAGGAAAGTGGTCCTTCTTTATGGCTTTATTCAGTCGACGGTTGTCAATATAGACTCACCAAATGTTTGACACACATGTTGGTACCAATTCATTCATTTTATTTGACACAACTATTATTCCTATTTTTTAGGAATAATTTTCACTGGGCTAGCCCATTTAATATCAGATATAGGATAAATGAACCCTACAACAAGTAATTTACTTACTTCCAATTTTACCACTTTGAGGAGAATGGGATTCAACCAGCATTGAGATTGTCTCTCTGGCTTAGCCTCATCATCCAAAAGTATATGGTGCATACAAATAGATGGGATAATCCTGATAATATCATCCAATGTCAATCTTATTTCCTTTTTACACTCTCTTAAAAGGTTGAGCAGTTTTGATTCATGTGGTGGAGAGAGGTTATTGGAAATAATGATGGGAAATTGGTCAATACCCTCAAAATATGCGTATTTTAAATTAGAAGGATGTTGTTTAAGTTCCAACATCGGTGGTTTCTGGATTGATGGAGGGGATATTGGGGGAGTACGGTCTATTAAACTTTCTATCTGCTCATGTTTGTTCTTTAAAGATAGAGAATCTATTGAAATGAGATTTACAGATTCATTGACGGTCATGCGTACCTCAGAATGAACACACACATCAATTAAAGCATAAAATTTACAATTTTCAGAACCAACATAACACTCAAAACATGAATCAAATATCCAATCATCCAACTGTGATGAAAATGAAAATGAATCATAGTTTGGGTTGAGGAGAGAATTATGTGTGCATGAATCGTTTTAGAGCACTTCCATCTAATGGACAGGAATAGTGGAGTGCTCTTCAATGGGGTGTTTTATAGCCTCAAGGATGTGAAAATATACCTTCTATCCTCCGAACTCCATGGATAGTGTACCATTGTGAATGTTGATGATCATATTTTCTGTTTTGAGGAATGACCTCCCAAGTATGAGAGGGGAATTCCCTTGGTTTTGGGTAACTTCTATCCCAAGGATTTAGAAATCAATAGGCAAGATGAGATTCATTACTATTACAAGGACATCCTCAATCAATCTTGTGGTATGTGTAGTATTCTAGTTTTCATGTTTCGCAACAATGCATGTTGGTTGAAGCTCTTAAACATATAGAGAATTATAAACCGAGTGAGCCATTACATTAATGGAAGCACCTAAATCTAACATAGCTTTTGAAAATAATGTCTCCCCTATGGTATATGGTATTTTGAATGTTCCTAGATCCTTGAATTTTGTTGGCATTATTGTTTGAATCATGGATGAGACATTCCTTCCCTAGCTGACTCTCTTATTCAACTTGAGCCTTCTTCTTTGGTTCCAAAGCTCTTTAATAAATTTGGCATAATGGGGAATTTTCTTGACTGCATCCAGTAAAGGAATATTAACTTGAACTTTTTTAAATGTATCCATTATTTCAGTATCAATATCATTATCACAATTTTTCTTATATTTGGAGATTATTTCTGGAAAAGGAAGAGGAATTTATTGTTCATTTTAATCATCAAGGATAACTTGATTACTGTTTTTTTCTTGTTTTCATTACTTGAAATATTTGAGGGTTGGAAAAGATTGTTTTCAAGAGGGGGATATACTTGTTGTACAGAATTAGTAGAAGGAGAGACTTCTTTATCACTACGAAGTGTAATTGCACAGACATTACCTTTGTACCTCGGATTGGCAATGGGTTGGGATTCTAGTTTTTGAAAACCATGCATCTTAAGCTCACCTATGGTGTTTTCCAACTGCCCTACTTGATTTTTTAGGTCTTGAATTACCAATTGTGTGTTTTTTTGGAATTGGAGGTTCTGGGATTCCATTTTATTCACCATATCCATGAGGATTGGTTTAAATTTGGGAGGAGTAGGATGATTGTTTTGAGAAATTTAAGGATAAAACGTTTTCATACCTTGGCCTTATGGATATGAATTCTTCCTGGTGTATCTTGAGTTTTCTCCTTGTCGGTACTAGGGTGGTGCTTTCCCCCCATTGTTTGGATTTGGCCTTAATTGTTCCTGCTTGAAGTGATGTGCTTATTGGAATGGATTCCGTTGGAACATGGCTGCACAAGACTCAGGTGAATCTTGAAGTTGCGGGCACTGGTAAGAAAAATGAGTATTGTAAGAACAAATTACACAATGTAATGGAATAGGTGGAGATTGTGAGTTACCTTGTGATTGAGTTAATTTCCTTAAAATGGTATGTATCTCATCAATCTTCTTATCTAAATTTTGTTATATAGATCAAGTACTTACCTCACAATCTCCTCGAGTTGGTGCAATATCTTGTGTACCAAATTGTTGTGCATTTTGAGCCATGTTGGCTATTAAGTCACGAGCAGCAGGAAGAGTTTTATCAACCCACGCACCACCAGCTGCTGCATCAATAATTCCAAATCCATGGGGATAAGTCCCTCATAAACGTGTTAGATTAATAGTTGTTCACTAATATAGTGGGGGTGGGGGTATCTTGAGCAGAGTCGTTTGAATCTCTCCCAGTATTCATGAAAGTTCTCTCCTTGTAATTGTCTAATGGCAGAAATTTCTTTCCTAATTGATGTTGTTTGGGAGGCAGGAAATAAGTTCTCTAAAAATAGTCTTTTTTGGTCATTCCAGTCCTCAATTTTGGTAGGGAAATATTATAGACAATCTTTTACTACCCCTTAAAGGGAGAAAGGGAAGGCCCCAAACATAATTAGGTCCTCAGACACATTTTGGTGTTTAAGGGTGGAGCAGACTATATGAAACTCTTTGAGATGTTTGTGAGGGTCCTCACCAGAAAGACCATGAAATTTGGGAAGTAGGTGGATGAGGCATGATCTTAGCTCATATTTGGATTCTTCCTCCAGATATTGGATGTACGGACTTTGGTAATCCACATCCGGGTTGGTCCGTTCCTTTCAGGTTCAATTATTTGCAGCTATGTTTTCTAGGGTTTAATTAGGTTCAATTTTTGATTGGTTTATGGACACTTGAGGTTCAAAAATGGTTTCCTTGTTATTACATGATTTACATTCTCTAGACATATTAATTTGTGAATGGAGTGTCTTTTCAATTTCAGGGTCAAATTCAAGATGTTTTTCTTTCTCTGATCAGTCATGCAAATAACTTGTGAAGTTTGTTGGTTTTTTTTTGAGTATGGATAAAATAACTCAATAAGGGTGAAAGTAGAATATAATGTTATAATATATAATTATAGATAGATATATGGAGAATAAGAATAATAGAGAGAGAGATGGAGAGGGAAAGAACACAAGAAAACAACCCAAAATAAAGACAAAAAACCAAAAAATAAAATAAAATGGGGTGGGGTATTGAAAGGAGTACTAATTAAGAATTAAAATAAATATATAAAAAGGAGAAAATTATCTTGGATCCCTATAAATGATGCCAAAATTTGATCGCATTGTCGAGCGTGTCAAATTAGATGTTTATTTTTAACTAGAATTTCTATAGTATAACAGCAACCCTAGGTCATCTCTCCATAGAGCCTTAGATAATTAAATCCAAAATGTTATTATTATTAAAAACATAAAAAGGTAAATGGGGTTTTATAATACTTGGGTTTTATGATTAAAGAAAAGAAATCTAAATTATATTACTACATAGAGAAACCAGTTGGAGAAATCGTTATCAACCCAGGTAAGTGTCCCTTGATGCCCCATCCGTCATCGCTCTCAAGGGAAAGGGAAGGATAATTGATTCCTTGATTTTATACATACTGAAATCAGTAATTTTATGTGATTTATTACTACGTTACTACCTAGGATTTGATAAATCAATGATATTGATTATCAGAAAATCCTCCAAATCAACAAAACAAATCGATGTAAAAAAAAGAACTCAATCAAGGCATCAAATCAAATACGTGATGAGATGACCAGATTATTGTCATTGATAGAAATATTCAACAAGAAAAGAACATTCATGTTCATAGGTTCAAGATCCATAATTTTATCAACCGACGCAATCCATTTTCAAACTCATGAAAGGGAGGGTTGAGAAAAGAGGCAACCACACTAAAATCATCACAAGATCCGGGTTATGCATGGAAGCATGTGGATTCTTGTTCCTTTGATTTGTATTTGACAAAACATGAATAAACACAAATTTAGAAGGTATTAATGAAAAAAATTTTACAAAAAACCAGGAAATCAATTACCTTATGAAGATTACTACTGTGGAGCTCTGGATTACAACAAAGGACGCTCCCCAAATTGATCACTGAGAGGTTTAGAAGTACTTGAGGGAGAATAGAAATAAAATGGGTAAAGTGATCTCTAAAATTAAACAAAACCTCACCCATGGTCATGTGACATGATATAATGAGGGGTAGGAGTATGTTTATGGATAAAAACATCACAATTCCCCAAAAGAGTTCATGTGCTTAAGGGACTAGGTCACTATTCAGGATAGAATTTTTAATCATTATTTATCTGGCTTGTTGACTAATATAAACGCGTTTAATTTCCATTAAATTTTGTGGATAGGTGAGGATTCTAGGTATCTATCCAATGGAGGTAGAAGCATACCAATTGGATCTCTGACGCCCGTGTTATGGCCCAAATACAGAAGGGTGATTTAATCTAGCCCACCAAGAATGACCTCACATTGTGGGATTATTTTGGGCCTCCAAATAGACAAATTGGGATTCATGATCTTCAAGATAAATGTATACCACATTGTATTTAACTCACATGCCCATTTTTAGCCCAATTTTATGCATGTATTATCCACAGTACAAATAATTATCCACATACATGGTTGCGCTCTCGCGCATTTTTGCCCATTGTGAGCTCTCGAAATCACCTCCTCCAGCAATGTAAACACCAAAACTAGTAAAATTGACCTATTAAATAGTGGTAAACATTAATTAATTGATTAAAACATAAATTGAATTTTTATATTATTTTTGGAATATTCTTTACAAAACAAGTTTAAAACCGCAGGGTAAGAGTGGATTTGAATAGTGAATCGATATGCGATCACTTTGCCTCTATGTTTATCTCAAGAACCCAACGTTTCTCATGTTTCTATGTTGAGAACATATGTTCCAGATTCATATCTTGTTTTGAACCAAGAAGTAATTTGAGTGGTAGAGAAACATTCTTTTTAATAGAATCCTTTTTAGATTCTTGATCAGAGAGAGTAAATATTGTGGAGAAACCAAATGGATAAAGAATTAACATGGGAATCTGAAAATTCTATGAGGGAAATGTACCCTCACTTTTTTAATAAGTAAATAAAAATTGTGAGGATGAAATTTCCAAATGTTGTGGAGAATTTAACATCCAATGTACTTCTAAAATAGTTTACCATTATTTTGTAATTAAATATTCAAATTCATTAATGATCTATATTGAAATAAGTGGTATTTATATAATGTAAAGAATTTATACCAATAGAATAGTAACTTTACCTTAGTAATAGTAACATGAACATTAAGAATAGTAATAGGGACAACAGAATAGTAACCTCACCTATGAGAGTGTAAATAAAATATATGTATCTTGTAAGTGTAATCATGATATGTTTATATCGTGGAATAAGTGAATAAATGTTTTGGAAATGATAAATTAAGTGTTGGTATTTTTGAAAGTCATAAATATTTAATTACAATTTTATAATTAATAAAATTATTTAAAATAAATTATATTTTTCAAAAATATATTCAAAAATAATTTTTTTTTCATATTTTTATAAGATAATTTTATGAGGCATTAATAAATTTTTAGTAGTTTAAAAAATTAGCAATAGTTTTCAAATTGGTATTTTTTTAATGAATTATGATTTTATTTAAAAATTAAAATTTTCATATATAGATAATTATTTTAATAAAATGGAGTTCATTTTTTATTTATACATTTCAAAAAATTGTTTGGGTTAATTTTTTGTATTTTTCTAAATAACATTAATTTTGTTTAGTAAAATGCATTAATGTATAGTATATGTGCATAATAAGTTAAATACCCAATTCCTTGAGTCATATCTAATGTAAGAACCATAATATCAAATCATCCTTCATTATTTTAATATATTTAGTGATGATTCTCAAACTATTTATAGTCTTCAGCCAAAATAATAAACTAATGATTATAATAATGAGAAAGGACCCCTCTCATCTACTATAAACATCACCCCTAACAACCTCTTCTCTTAACACCTAAAAGTTTTTTAGTTTTTTTAATTTCTACCAAATTACCTTACCAAGAATCTTCACCACAACCAGGACCAGCTGATCATACCATAAGGCCAAAATAAATGGTCTTAAAGAGGTTTTCCAGGACAAAAATTCAAGAGGTAAAATCCTCTATCATTTTCCTTTATTTTATTTTCATTTTTTTATTTTATTATACTCTATTAAACTACCCATATTCGAGTGGAATGAGAAATCCAAAATCTTGTATATATTGTAATTTTATCATGTTTATGTCTTAATTTTTCATCAAACCTTTTCTCCTCTCCCTTTTATTCTGAAAATGAGAGTATTGTCCATGATGTGTTGATTTACCACAATCATGGATGATACACTTTCATTTTTCATTAGTGCCTTATAATATGGTTATAGAAACATTATTTTTGTTAAATAATATTTTATTATACATAATATATGTCATTTAATGTTTAGGAACAAATATATAAACATGATATTGAGTAAAATATTATAAGTTCGTGATGATAGTAAAACCGAATAAATAAATTAAGTAATTTTAATTAGTATTTTATCTAATGATTCATCCTCATATAATAAAACAAAAAACAATATGTTGTATCATTTAAAACTCTGGAAACATATAAAAAAATTTATTCCACTTTTAGAGTTTTTTCTTACAGTCAACAAGAAAATCCATAATGAACCAACAATGGAAACCATGAAATAAATACACCTGAAACAATGGAAATAACAAAAACAAATATTAATAAATGGGTGAAAAAATGTTATAATAATATCATATATATAATTTTAAATATTAATATTCTTCATTAATATATTAATATCACTCTTTAAATAATTATATGAGAGTTTTGAACACGTTTTATGTAAGAATAACCTGAGGTCAGGAAATTCTTAACCATTTTTCTTTTTATTGGTTAACCTTTTACTCCACTTATTATGTGGTACTAAGATTATTTTTGAAATTGGTTTTGATTATATTATTATTTATTATTTGTAGTGTATTAAAATTTTCTATTATTTTTATCATTTATCACTTCAAATATATGATATTCTTAAAATAATTTTCTTCAAAATTCTTTTGTAATTTTTATTTTTTAAAAATTCAAAAATAATGTTTTTATGCAATTATTATTGTTTTAAGATTGTGTTATTTTTATTTGAAAATTTTTATAATAAATTATAAGACCTATATCTCCCACCAATTGAGTTGATATGTTTATGTTGGATTTCAACTATATGGTTACTCCATGTTTAACTATGACGATTACACCATAATGTAGTCGTGAGGGTTACATTTTAAGGCATCTGTTATGGTTAAAAATAAGATGGTAGGAATGAGGGTTAAAATACCATGTATGTACTTTCCAACTTTTCTTAATCGTATTATTAATTTTTTCTATTTCTTCTGTAAATATCATGTTTTCACAAGGTGATTATATGATACTTATTGTGTGAGAAGTATGTGTTTCTGAAAATGATTTCATGTGATTATAAGTATCCATGCACTAATGGTTTCTCTCCATGTTTTTGTGCCCCTTACTGAGCATTTTTTTCTCATCCCAAGATTAAAATTTTTTTCACATGGTTAATGGATGGGTAAGAAAAAATTATAATCCAAGAACAAAAATTAATACATTTCTTGTACATATTTCATTTTTTATTTAAAACTTTTTTATTATGGAAAAATGGATAATGTTTTAGTAGTACCCACTTTGTATGCTTGTGGGTTGATATGTATGAATTATGTCCTAACATTATAAAACACTAAAATTAAAATATATTTAATAATTTAAATAATTTAATTATAAATTAATTTACTAGATTATGTAATTTTTATGATCTGGTCCTTATATAGGGTGAATTTTTTGGTATTTATTTGAAGTTTCATTTTTTAATGAAATGTGAAAAACACTTAATTTTAAATCAAATCATATTTTTAATATAATTTATTATAATAGTTAAATTATTTTTTATGTATTTTGAAGTCATATTTACTCAATAATACATCAATTAATCCATTA
The DNA here is from genome assembly GCA_963277665.1 of Viscum album. Lineage (NCBI taxonomy): Eukaryota > Viridiplantae > Streptophyta > Magnoliopsida > Santalales > Viscaceae > Viscum > Viscum album. The sequence continues at coordinate 412,523,860 of OY728145.1, forward strand.
TAGTTCATTGAAATTAATTTATCTTTTAAATTTAATATAAAAATATAGAAAATATTTGAACATTTTTACATCAAAATCACGCATTAGCGTCAGGTGTGTGAGATTAAATTTAAATTACAATATTCCAATTCCTTGATTAAATTTATGAAAAAGATTATTCCATATTTGGAAGAAACATAATTTATAATTTATAAAAGGTAAAATAAGTTTTTTTGGAAAAATATTATTAGAGGTATTAAAACTAATTACAACTATTAAGAGAAAAGATAGCTTAAAAATGGACTAAACCTTAAACATAAGTTCCCAAATGACCCAAAAACATGTCCAAAATCCATTAGATGGACATATTTAGACCCTATATTAAATTTTATAAAATTATATCCATTATTGGATCCACATTACATGGTTAACACATTGGTGAATTCCATTTCAAAAAATTTACAAGAGTTCCACTCCCCTTCACTATAAAAAGGAACTCACACCTCCCACATCTTCACACCTCTCAAGACACAATGGATCAACCAATATATGAAAAAATAGCTCCTAAAAATCCTTCCTCTACCCTTTAATCCTCCATTTGGATGAAATGCATCCAGTTAATCCCTTCGGTTCAAACTAAAATGTGTTACCCAAAGAAGATATAATATCCTTCCTCAATCCCTTTAGTTTAATTTTAATTCTCCACCGACTAAAAACATATTGTTTCTTAATTATATAATAAAAATATCATCCTAAATATTCTAATATTTTTTTATTTTAAAATTTAGACCTACATGTACACACACCTCCATGTAATGGGTGACGAATTTACCATTTATGTGTACAACAAACTACCGCCTCACAAAATGATGTCTTTTATTTTTCCTTTACCACTTCTCATAGTTGGGAATTTTGATTAACATGATATTAATATATGATATATATAATACTTATAATGTATTTATTCTTATTTATTCTTTATAAAACACCTACCCTTATTCTTTCCATTTTGTGAAAATATGATAACATCATTTGTGGACATGTGGACTACCCTCAAAGAGAGGTGATTCGTTCACACTATACATGAAACTTATAAATGATTGTTTTATTTAAAATATGTTCAATATATGACATATATATGATATTTTAAATATAATATACATTTATATTATTTAATTCTCATTGTTTTATTAGGAAAAATAAATGGAAGTTGTGTCAATGCGTACGTACGACGGACCGTCTCCATGAATAATGAATTTCATTTGTTATAAAAAAATATTATTAATTATAATAAATACATATATAATTATTATATATTATATTTAAATCATTTTTTCCAGTATTTAGATGTTTAAACCAAGATATAATAAATATTAACAACAAATAACAAGTCAAAACATACTTGAAAAACAAGGTAATTAACACTAAAAATAGTGAGAATAATAAAATATTACAAACAAAAGAGTATTAAGATAATATTAGAAGATAATAAATTATATAATAAATATTAATATGGTTCTTTAATAAGTTATTAAATTGTTCAAAACCACTATACAATAGGTTAATGTATGTTCACCCAAAAAGTAAATGCAAAGTAAGGGATTTCCATCTCACTTTCTACATTTGTGACAAAAATGTCATATTCACGACATACATCTTTTGTGTGGTGTATCTACTACCCATTTTTGATATATTATCATGAATTGTTTTATCTTCATGGTATTTTGAGTTTTATTTTTAATAATTTCTTATATGTTACTTTCATATTAAAATTTCCAAGTTGTCAATAAATTCTGTAACTCAATTCCTTTTTCGTCAGGATATATTAGTTCCCCGTTGTTATTGGTATTATATCATTATGTGTATAATGAATATTAAAATAAAATGATATATTTATCTTCATATATGTGGGTTTAAATTTTATACACATAATCTATTCATTGATTGATTATCACTTCATCATTATGGTCTTTTCAACTATTTACTTCACAATTTTATTTTTTTGAGATTGTTTACACATGAATTTATATCAGAGGAAATTATTTTATAATTTTCTAATAAAACCTTTAATTTTATTTTTCTATGGTTATTCATTAATTTTTTAATTAATAGTACAATTTTTATTCTCATTGTTACTAAAAATGTATTTGAAAATGTTTTTAAGAAGACCTAACTTTATGTCTCTTTAGTTAGAGAACCTGTTTACTTCTTAAAACCCTATTTTCAAAAAATGATTTAAATAATTTTTTAAACATTCCAAAATTAATTTTTAAATAAATATGTACCGTTTTTTTATTTAATAAAATTTTTCAATGTAATCTTCTTATATTTTTTCCAACAAGAAACTTGTCATAACCTTTTACCATGAAAAATGAATGTTTTTTCCATGTACAGCCTGAATGGATTTACCTTCCATAATTTATTAAACAATTCATTTGAATGTTTAAAAGGATAATTTTTAAATAATTTTTTTAGAAAAATTTATTTTCACATATTTGTAGTTTCAAAAAAAATTAAAAAATTAAAAAATATATTTTTATCAAAAATATTTTTAATTTATTTTTGTATTATTACCATTAATCAATGAAAAAGTACCACATTTTAATTCCAATTGTGATATTCTATATCAATACCACCATTATTTTTCCCCTTGGTGGTATTTTGATTGAATCTTACAAGGTTATTAATGACAGTCAGTACCTTGATTCATTTTTTAGTCCCCTTTAAATATTTAATTCCTTATGATCATTTAACATTTAATTTCCCTAAATTATACATATCATTTATCATGGTTATCTTTATTTCATAAACTTTGTATCATTTATACATCTGATGTTTACATTTATAATAATTTGATTAAGTAGGTAAATATTTAGACATTTGTATCTGTTACTCAATACAAATAATTGATAAGGAACTTTGTTTATTCAATATATGAGGAATGTTTTGTACATGCACTATACATATTGCATACTAATTAATGCAAGTACTATAGGGTTGGGACCGGTTAATGGAATCCATTCTATTTTGGTACCATTTAATGTATTCCCCATGATGCATTGTTATTCTCATGAGATGAAATTAGTTGGCGAAAAACCCTTCTAGTTTGTTTCAAAGAAGAATATACTTATTTTTACCCATAGTCTTGAACCATTTATGACTGGTATTGATGGTAGTGGTTCCTGTTCCATACACACGATGTCTGATAATTAATCATTTCATTTATTTATTTTTAAATTATAATTATTATCCATGAAAGTATTGCATCTAAATATTTATCGATGCAAATAATGCTCAGATTATTGATTAAATGGATTTTTTTACTTATTTACCATGCCATATTGTTTACACACTTCCCACTTAGTTTATTGATTACCTAGAATGTTTCTTCAGTTATTTCCTTTACATATTTATCCATAATACACCGAATTCATTCTGTTTATTTTATTATGGATAATACCCCTTTTAAGGGATGCATGGGAACCCGTACATGACCCGTAGGGCCAAGGCACAGGGCCCTACACGACCCGCAATACATGACCCGAAGGCCTAGAGGCGTACCGTACCCAATACATGAACTATAGGCCCATCCCACTAGAATGGACCCTCCCCATCTTTTTCATCATTGATAGAAAAACTCTCCACCTTGCATTGCTGATCGACTAGCATTTCCCCGTACAAAGATTCACGGTGCCAAGTTCCGATGACGGTTGTTATACCCTCTCATTATTCCAATATGGTTAGCTCTGCTTCTGGTGACTGTTATTCTTGTTTCTCTGATATTCTTATAGGGACTTCTTTGTGTGAGTTAGGCTACTACGTGGTCTTTGTCACGACACGCCCCCCGGGGCTCATGTCATGACTACCACAAACCCATCTTCTATAAGCCAGGGGCTGGTGACTAGCACCGGAAAGGAATATCCCTAAAACTAAGAAGGAATTTCCTTTTAACTTTCCAGCTCACACAATCCAAGCACACAACAAGATACAAGAAAAAGGTAAAATATATAGTAAATATGGTGAGTATAGTAAGTAAAGGGGGCCAGAATACAAGCCCAACTGGAAAGTACAAGTAAAATTGAAAACAACTCTTGTGAACACATTCCAAGTATCCTACCTAAAGCGGAGGTACAACTCTTGAATGGTCATCTCTAGGGTACATATCATCTAATAGTCCACCTTTGAGTAGCCCCAAGTTCTAACACCCTTAGCCTAGATCAACGTTGTTCATCATCTACACAAGACACATCATGGTGTGGGAGTAGCCTGTGCCGGGATGAGTATAACAATACTCAGTAAAGACCTCGAGACCCCCGAAGGTCTCTCATAATTCACAAAGGATAAACCACAAAGAAATACCATAATCACAAAGCACAAAAAACTCAACCCTACTTAGGTATATTCCCATATATATACATATGTTATCAAGTATACCCATTTCATTAATGAGGAAACACAAGGCCCAACTCTATATCCAAAATCACAATGTTTCTACGAAGGAAATAATAGCAAGAAGGTCACACCGCAAAGGTAAGTACCACAATGGTAATGCCACACAAAATAATACCATGATGGTATCACCACAAAAAAGTTTACCCCAAAGGTAAAGGCTCAGATCACACCAGGTATAACCTAAATACATAAATATAGATGATTAACATTATTTCTAGATTATCTTACTTCATCGAGAAGCTCTGCTGTTGACCCACACAAGATCGAAGATGACCTGAACCAAATCTGAAGATGACCCACAGTGGATCTGAATACTAACCACACAATATCCATAGATGTTGACCCACACAGGATCTGAAGATGACCCACACAAGATATAAAGATGAACCACACAGGATCGATATAAGCATTAAGTGCAACCGTCCATAGGGTTCCTACAATAAGCGCACTTGTTTCAAGGAGTATCTGCTCCTCAATACATTGGTAGATACTTCAACTACCACAAAGTCCCATGAAGAAGAATTACAAAGGTCTGTAATGTCATAAGGAACCGAACACGACCGATGACGTGTCAATCGGTTGCCCAGTCTGTAAGTTATTAGTGTTTCCGTTCCAAGGGCCCAGTTGGATTTGGGATCAATCCAAACCAACTGTACTAAAAATTTATTCAAAAATCACGTGGAGTAAACCAAAAGGACCATCTTGATCTAAGGATTCTGGTTTCATATACAGTTCGTCAAACGGACTCTCGGTTCTCAAAATATGGCTAAAAAGGTGTATCTGGGTCCAGACAGGCCCGAGTCCAGCCCATATGGGCTGGACCATGGCAGGCCTAGCCGCTGGGCACGGCGTGCTGGGGCGGCTCGGTGGGTGGCCCGTGGTTCATTCCGTGGTGCATCTCGCGGCTGGGGTGGCCCGCTATAGCGGGGCTCGCCCTAGCCACCTCCCGGGGGAGGCGCCCCATGGGATACCCGAATAGCCTAAGGGCCATTCGAATCTGCGCAACCTAGAGGCACCACGTGGCGCCGTCCACTGGCATGTGGGGCCTACTGAATTAGGTCCTACTCGGCATGACGTGGTCATCTGGGGTTCCAGAAGGCTCCCCTTCTAGCAGCACTGGCGTGTGCCATTATTGCCTCTGTCGTCGACTGGGTGTCGCCCGCCCACCAGGCTCACCGATGCGGCTCGACAGTCGCGGCCTCCAACACCGACGGCGTGGACGTGCGCCACCCCATATTTCCAATAGAAAGTTTGTGTGTTGGCCACCACCCTCCTCCACTGGGACTAACGGGCAGAAACCTCTTTCAGTGACGTGGTTGCGTCACTTCCACCTTCGCGGTCGGCCGGTGTGCCAGCCACCGCCTGTACCCTATCGGTGTCGGTCGCCGAAAAACTTTTCTGGGTCACTGGGTGAGCTCTGGTGGCCCGTTCATCAATCCAAATGAATCATTGTGTGTCTTGGAACATCACCTATGCATCTATCCCATCAAGGTTGAGTTTCGCTCAACCCGATGTTTTGCCCATGAAGAACACATCAAACAACGTAGTAGCGGAGGGATCTGGCCACGTTCGTTTGGCCGGCACCCTCCGCGTTAGACTGATATCATGATGCTCAAGAAGATTGAATCCACGTAAATTAACAAAGAACAATCACGAACAAACAGTACATCGATCATTTGTTGGAGATGGCATGAGGAAGAAGATGAAGATGATGAAGGAGATGTCGGCATTCGTCACCCCCGCAATACACTTCTGATCTATGCTCTAACGTTGGTTTAATGTTCTTGATCTGGAGATTGATAATTCGTTGGAGGAGGTTCTTCATTGGAGGGTGTTTTTCAAAAAATAGTTCTCCACCAAACCATTTTTCAAAAAATTCCCAACCACGAAAGGTGAGGATCCAATCCACCCAATTTAGTTTAAGAGTTCATTAATTGTTCAATTAATGATGGACCATTAATTGTGGGAGGGTTTACAAGAGGTAAACCACATTAAAAGAGGGGTTTCGAAGTCGGGTGGTCCCCACCACATAATTCAAAAAGTGGTGGAGAGATTTCAAATCAAAATTAAACTATTGTTTTATTTTTTCTCCTTCGCAAAATCTGAGATTTTCATCTTCCACCATCGACCCATAGTGGTCAAGGTGAATACATCTTTAACCGAAAATTAGAACTATGAGTTCAATAGTATCCTTGGATTTCAATTCTGAGCACTGGTTCAAAAGTTAAGAATTACCACTAACACGTTTAATGAACATACCTTAAAGAAAGTTCAGAAATTCATTCCGAGCACTCCGGCCCTCGAAATCACGTGCCGTAAATTTTCACAGACTCGTAAAATTTCCATAAAAATAAAAACAATACATGGAAATTTATGGGTCTTTAAAATCTCCCCTTTTCAAGGATATTCATTCCCTAAATCCAAAACACAATCTTGGGAAACTAGTGGGGGGTACTGAGCATGAATCTGAGCCTCCCGCTCTCATGTTCTCTCCTGGAAGTTCATGTGCTGCCAACATACACACACCAGAGGTATCAATTTCCCATGAAGGACTCTCTCTTGTTTATCATTAATCTCAACTGGAATCTATAAAAAAGTCTCCCCATCCTCGATGTCTAGCTCGCCCCTCTTAATGATGTGTGAATGATCATGCATGTACCTCCTCAACTGGGATATGTGAAAAACGTCGTGCACCCGGTGCAATTGAGGGGGAAGTACTATGAGGTATGCCACCTTGCCAACTCTACTGAGGACCTGATAGGGTCCTATGAACCATGGAGATAACTTTATGCCCTGACCAAATCTCTGAAAACCTCGCTGAGGTGAGACTCATAGAAAGACATGGTCACCATCCTCGAACTCCAGTGGTCTCCATATCCTATCGGCACAAGACTTATGCCTGCTCTGTGAAATTTTCATTCACCCCTAATTGATCTGCACCTTCTCCATGGTAGCCAGCACCATCTCTGGTCCCATGAGTGCTGACTCCCCAGGGTCAGTCCAGCACAGAGGTGATTTGCAAGGTCGACTGTACAATTCCTCGAATGGTTACATACTAATAGGGGAGTGATAAGTGTTGTAGTATTATAACTCCACCAAGGGAAATTGATCCTCCCAGCTGCAGCCAAAATCATGGATGCAAGCATGCAGAATGTCCTCGAGAGTCTGAATGGTCCGCTTTGTCTGACCATCCGTCCGAGGATGAAAGGTGGTGCTTAATCAAAGTTGAGTCCGAAGCGCCTCCTGCAATCCCTTCCATAGATGGGAAGTAAAATGTGCATCACGATCAGAGACAATCGTTGAGGGAACTCCATGGAGCTGTACAATATATTTTACATAGGGATGCCCTAATCTCTCTACTGAACCCTACTATCTGATAGGTAGGAAGTGGGATGAATTAGTGAGTCGGTCAACGATCATCCATATAGAATCATGTCCCTTGGACGTGCGTGGAAATCCTATCACAATGTACATGGAAATTCCATCCCACTTCCACTCTGGCACCTCTAGTGGCTAAACTAAGCCTTCTAGAACATGATGCTCTACCTTCAAATTCTGAAAAGTGAGGCACTGTGAGACAAAATCTGCCACAACTTTCTTCATTCCCAGACACCAGTTCTAATGCCGAAGGTCCTGGTACATATTTGGCACTCCTAGATGTACCGTTAGAGGGGATGTATGGAACTCCCTCCACACATCCTTCCATAGCACCACTGGTACCACAGTACATCCTCTGAAGAGGATGATGTAATCCCCACCATCATAAAATCCATCAGGTGCATATCCTGTGAATATCTGAGCATGTAGAGCCTCACAGTCAGTGTTCCCAAGATGCACCTCCCTGAATCACTGAAGGAGTGGAGGAGTTACTATCCGAGACTAACGATAAACTGTTCCATCTCAATACACGTAGGATATCCACAAAGCGGCTAGCTATTATATCAACTCACTCAGAAACTGTATACCAGATTTCTTGTTGATTGCTTCTTATACTACGTTCTCCTTCCCAGAAGTATATAGAATCTCGATGTCAAAGTCCTAGAGGAACTCAAGCCAACACTGTTATCTCAGGTTCAGGTCCTTTTAAGAGAATATATACCTGAGACTCTTTTGACCAGAGTAAACTTTAAAACATTCACACATCAAGTAATGTCACCACATCTTTAAGGTGAAGACCAATGTTTCTTAATCCAAGTCATGGGTAGCATAGTTCTTCTCATATTGTCTTAGCTGTTGAGAACCATAAGCAATCATTACTCCATCCTACATCAGGACACATCTAAGGAAAGTCCCTGATTTTTCATGGTAGACTATGTACCCAACGCCCTCCTCTGGTATCCTCAAGATGGGGGAACTCTTCATTCTCTTCCTTAGCTCCTGGATACTCCACTGGCATCTCTCCAACCATATTAAGAGTCCCCCTTCTTCTTTAATGCTGATAAGGGTGCCACAAGTTTGGAAAAGTCAGCACAACCCTCCGGTAGTAACTGGCTAGATCAAGGAAACTCCGCACCTCCGTCACACTCCTTGGTGGCTCCCAAGAAAGCACAACCTCAATCTTTATAAGATCCAACACAAATCCAGCCTCCGAGATAACGTGTCCTAGGAAGTGAACATCTTGGATCCAGAACTGGCATGTCGAGAGCTTACCATAAAGCTGGTACTCTCAGAGTGTGTCTAGAATTATCTATAGATGATAGGCATGATCCTCCTCTATATCTGAGTATACCAGGATGTTGTTGATGAATACTACCACAAAGCGGTCATGGTATTGCTGGAAGATTCTGTTCATGAGTCCCATTAAAACTGCAAGGGAGTTGGTCATGCCGAATGGCACAACCAAGAACTCATAATGGCCATACCGACATCCCAAGCCCGTCTTATTCACATCCTCATATCGTACCCTAAGCTAGGGATAGCCTAATCTGAGGTCTATCTCCAAAAACCATTGTGCTCCCTTCACCTGATCAAAGAGATCATCAATCCTCAGAAGTGGGTACTTTTATTTTATGGTCACATTTTTCAGGCACCGATAGTCCACACAGAGTCTCAAAATCCAATCGGCCTTCTAGGAAAACAAAATCAGGCCTGCCCAAGGATAAACACTAGGCCAAATGAACCCCTTCCTCTGCAAGTCCTTCAACTGTACTCACAACTCTCGAAACTCTGTGAGAGAAATCTGATATGATGCTGTAGATATCAGGGCTTTCCCTGGTTATAAGTTGATATAAAATTCCACCTCTCGACGAGGAGGTAGATTCAAAACATCATCTCGGAGAACATCAGTGTACTGGTCCACCACTACAGGATAACTCAGACTCTCAACATCAACCACTCTGAAGGTATGTCTAGCCAACTAATGTGTGATCAGTGGCTTCCTCCTCTGGGTAAGTCCATCTTGTGCATCCAAGGTTCCCTTCTCGCTGGTGAAGGAACTCCTGGTCCCATCCTATAGAACAGACCACACATTGCACCCAATATAGTTGATATGAGCATGGATTATAGATAACCAATACATACCCTGACGACGTTGTATGGCCTCGACGCTGCTACTAGAAGACCCCAACCGAAGCTCTAACCTCCTAGAGTAAGATCACACTACCGGAACCTCTGTGTAATCATTGAATCCTCTCTCATAAGAGTCTCTAGCTATAAGGATCAAGCCAACGACTCCATAGGAATCTCCAAGCTCAGAACGAGGGCCATGGAAATAAAAGAGTGGCTGGAACATGTGTCCATATATATTGCAATTAAGGTGGAGTAGACACAGATCATACCTCGAATCATCTCTGGTGCACCATGTTCATAAACCTCACCTATCTGGAGCTAAGCCCATCCATTTCCACTTGATTCCTATGGTCGCGGTGGGCCACCTGGAGGTGGCAGTAGTAGAACATTGAATCATCGCCCCTATCTGCTACACAGCCAGCTCCTCTTCCACGTCTGTCTGCTGCTTACCGACCTCCTCGATAGACTCTTCGCCTCAGACCAAGCGGTTATTCAACTATCTGATGGTCTTCTGTATGGTGGGTTGCGCAGTCACGAGCCATATGACCCAACCTGCCACATGAGTAACACTACTTACTCCTCACCTATCCTACTCTATCTCGAGAGCCCTGCACAACTGACCATGTATCATGCAGTCATCCACCTATAGTTATGGTCCTCTTAGGCCTCGGTATCATCTGTTTGTGACTAGCTACGTATGACTCTGCTACGTGACATCTGGTGGTGGTTCTAGCTGCTGGTGACTGCTCAGCAAGGAAGCTATCCACGAAGAGTTCTTGCTTTAACACCCTAGACTGCTTCAGGATGTAGATAGATATCATCGAAGCTTTGATCTCCCATTTGAGACCCTGCTCAAAGGTCCATACCTTGAAGAAAGGGTCCCACAAAATGTCAGTGGAGTAGCACAAGAGGTTGTAGAAACTCACTGAATACTTATCAATGACCATGATGCCCTGCTGTAAGTGGAGAAGCTTCTGTATACGCACTGAGCGTAAGTTCGTTAGGACAAACTCTGTCCTGAAAAGTCTCTCAATGTCCGCCCATATGAGATTCACCTCATCAGAAACGGATAGCATCAAGCTCCTCCATCTCCACACTACTTCCTGAAGAAGACTAGCTGCAAGGAAGACCATAAGATCAGATGGAGTCCCTACCAGTCAGAAAACTCTGACCACAACCTCCAGCCAGTCCTTAGCTGCATGTGGATCTATCTCGTCCCAGAACCTCAATGGCCTTTGGCACTGGAACTCGTGTAACACGATCAATCGGAGTGCACCCTCTACTGATGGGGCTAGTGGCATCAGCATATCAATGGGTAGTGATGATCCTGGTACACCACCCGATGGTACAACTGTAGAAAGGGGGCCCTTCACAGAATCCTTGTCGCTCGGGGGCTGTCATCGCATACTCTACCTGGAACCCTAGTTGGCTATCTGCGTGGATGCATCCTAAAAAAATAGGTGCTCCATGGTCAATAAGGTATTCCCGGTGAGCTGAATAAAAGATAATATAAAGAAAACTTTTCAAAAAATGCACACGCAATCAGTGTTTTCATGTACTGAGTCGGATATCAGAAGTCAAGATCCTGTTTTATGGATACGTCAGTCATCGCTCCAACATTGAATTCCACAAACTGATAAACATAGTCATAAAACATAACACTATTGCTGAATAAAAAGATCAAAGTCCAAGTTCTCGGGTAGAACCGACTCCTCTAATACTAATTTGTCATGATCCATCCCCCGAGGCCTGTGCCGTGACTACCCCATGCCTGACATCCATAGGCCAGGGGCTAGCGACTAGCACCGGAAAGGCATATCCCTAAAACCGGGAAAGAATTACTTTTTAACATGAAAACTCACATAATCCAAGAATACAACAAGATACATGCACAAGGTAAACTATTTAGTAAATAGGGTGAGTACAGTTTGTCATGGGGGTGGGAATACAAACCCAACTTGAAAGTACAAGTAAATCTGAAAACATCTCCTGTGAACACCGGTCAAAGATCCAACCTGAAGGGTAGGTACATATATCAAATAGTCATCTCTATAGCACATCTCATATAATGATCCACCTCTAACCAGCCTCCATTCCTAGCACCCTCAGCCTCAATCAATGTTGTTCATCATCTGCAAAAGACACAGCAAGCTGCAGGTGTAGCCCGTGCAGGGGTGAGTATAACAGTACTCAGTAGAGACCCTGAGACCCCCAAAGGTCGCTCAGAATCCACAAAGGATAAACAACAAAGCAATACCATAATCACAAAGCACAAAAACAATAGTCAACTCTACTTAGGTATATTCCCATACATATACCTATGTTATCAAGTATACCAATATCATTCATGAGGAAACACAAGGACCAACTCTTTATCCAAGAGAAAAACTATTCCACGAATGGAAGAATACCTCAAAGGTAACACCACGAATGTAAGAACCCCAAAGGTAACAACACACAGAAGAATACCATGAAGGTATCACCACACAAGAGTGTAACAGAAATGTAAAGACTCATCTGACACTAGGAATAACTTAAGTATGGAAATATAGATGATTAGCTGTATGGCTAGATCATCTAACTTCGTCGAGAAGCTCTGTTGTTGAACCACACAAGATCGAAGATGACCCACATAGGATTTGTTGATGACCAGCACCAGATCCATAGATGATGACCCACACAGGATCTGAAGATGACCCACATAGGACCTGAAGATGACCCACACAGGATCGGTAGATGCTTCATGTACATCGAGCCACATAGTTCTCGCACTAAGCATGCTTGGTTTTGGGAGGATCTTATCTTGAACAATAATTTGACACTTCAAATTCCATGAAGTACCACGAATAAGTATCATGAAGATCTTTCATATCATAAGGGATCCAACACGACTGACAACGTGTCAATTGGATGTCCGGTCTTTATGTTATTAGCGTTTCGGTTCCGAGGGCCTGGTTGGATTCGGGTTCGATCCAACATGTCCATACAACAAAATTATCCAAAACTCAAGTATATTTTACCAAAAGGACCGTATCGATCCAAAGATTCCATCGCCGCATACAGTTCATGAAAAGGATGCCCAGTTCTCAAGATATGGCCAAAAAGGTGTATCTGGGTCCAGATTGGGCCTAGTCTGGGTCCGGCCCGGATGGGTCGGTCCACGGTGGGCCCGAACCACTGGGGCGGGCCGTTGGGTGGCCCACTGGGTGGCCTGCAGTTGGGGTGGACCATCATGGTGGGGCCGGCCTTAGCCACCCCCGGGTCCTGCTCGGTCGTTTGGTTCTGGGCAAGCCGGGGCACCATGTGATGCCACCTGCCGGAACACAGGAACTGCCAGAGCGGGTCCGTCTTGGCATGACGCGGCTAGCCGGGGTTCCGGATATCTCCCCTTCCAACGGCGCTAGTGTGCGCTGATGTTGCCTCCGTGGTCGTCCAGGTGTCAGCCGCTCTCCAGGCATGCCACCGCGGCTCGGTAGCCGCAACCACTAACACCAGAGGCGTGGACGCGCGCCACCCGAGCTTCTACACGGCCGGCTGGTGTGTGGACCGCTACCCTCCTCCGCCATGGCCGACGGGTCATGGCCTCCTTTGGAGGCATAGTTGTGCTGCCACCACCATCACAGCCAGCTAGTTTGTCGACCGTCGCCTCTACCCTGCTGACACTGGTTGTCGACACCAGTCGCCGGTGGACTTCTGCGGCGCACCGGGTGAGCTCCAGTGGTCCATTATTCAATCCGAAGGAATCTTTGTGTCTCCCAGAACATCACCTTTTCATATATACCCTCATGTTCAAGTTCCACTCAACCCGAATATTCACCCATGAAGAACACATCAAACAATGTAGTAGTGGAGGGATCGGGACGCGTTCATTTATCCCTCACCCTCCGCGTTAGACTGATAGCACGCGGCACAAGAATATTGTATCAATGTAAATTAACGAAGAAAAGTCCTGAAAACCCTACCTCGATCATTCATTGGAGATGGCGTGATGAATAAGATGAAGACAATGAAGGAGACACCGGAATTCCTCACTCCTGTAATATGCTTCTGATCCGTACTTCAGCGTTGATTCAATTTTCTTGATCCGAAGATTCATTTTTCGTTGGATGTGGTTCTTCATTGGAAGATGTTCTTCAACCAAGAGTTCTCTACCAAACTAGTTTCTTAATAATTCCAAACCACGACAGGTGAGGAGCCGATCCCCCAAATTAAGTTTAAGATTTCATTATTTGTTCAATTAATGAAGGCTCATTAATTAGGGGAGGGTTTCCAAGAGTTAGACCACATTAAAAGATGGGTTTCAAGGTCGGGTGGTCCCCACCACAAAATTCAAAAAGTGGTGGAGATATTTTAAATAAAAACGAAACTATTGTTTTATTTTTATTCCTCAGTAAAAAATGAGATTTCTATCTTCCACCCTCGACCCACTGTGGTCGAGGTGAAAGCCTCTTTAAGCGAAAATCGGTGTTGTGAGTTCAATGGTGTCATCATATTTCAATTTCGAGCACCAGTTCGAATGTCATGAATTACCACCAACAATTTTACTGAATTTACCTCAAAGAAAGTTAGAAAATTTATTTCAGGCACTTCGGGCCTCAAATTCACGTGCCGTGAATTTTTGAAAACCCATAATATTTCAAAAAAATTATAAATAAAATTACATGGAAAATGTTGGGTCTTTATATTCTCCCCACCTCATGGATTTTTCTCCCTGAAAGCCATAACAGAAACTAGGGAAACAAGTGGGGTACTAAGCATGAATTTGAGAATCCCTCTTAAATATTCTCTCTTAGAGGTTTTTGTGCTGCCAACATACATGCACCGGTCTCCCATGAAGGACTTTCTCTTGTTAGTACTCAGTCTCTACTGGATCCTCCATAAACGTCACCCCATCCTCGATGACCAGCTCGCCCCAGTCAATGATGTTCGAAGGATCAAGCACGTACCTCCTCAGCTGGGATTCGTGGAAAACATCATGCAACCGGTGCAATTGAGGGGGAAGGTCTATGTGGTATGCCACCTCTCTAACCCTACTGAAGAGCTTAAAGGGTCCTATGAACCTCAGAGATGACTTTCCACCCCAGCTAAATCTCCACAAACCTCATCGAGGTGAGACCCATAGAAATACATTGTCACCATCCTTGAACTCCAGAGGTCTCCGTCTCCTATCAGCATAAGACTTCTACCTGCTTTGTGAAGTCTTCACCCCCTTTTAAATGATTTGAACCTTCTCTGTGGTAGCCCGCACCATCTCTGGTCCTATGATTGCTAAATCCCCTCTGTCAGCCCAACACATAGGTGATCTGTAAGGTCGATCGTATAATGCCTCGAATGGTTCCATATGGATAATGGAGTGATAACTGTTTAAGTATGCGAACCCCACCAAGGGCAAGTGATCCTCCTAGATGTGGATGAAATAAAGGACGCAAGCACGCAACATGTCCTTGAGAGTCTGATTGGTCCGCTCTATCTAACCATCAGTCTGAGGATAAAAGGCAGTGCTTAATTGAAACTGAGTCCTGAATGCCTCCTATAACCCCTTCAATAACTGGGAAGTAAAACTTGCATCACGATTAGAGACAATCATCTAGGGAACTCCCTGAAGTCGTGCAATCTCATTTACATAGAGACGTCTGAAGATCTCTACTGTTCCATGCTATTTGATATATAGGAATTGGGCCTACTTGATGAGTCAGTCAACAATCACCCTAATGGAATCATTTCCTTTGGACGTGTGTGGATGTCATGTCACAAAGTCCATGGAAATTCCAAACCACTTCTACTCTGGCACCTCTAGTGGCCGAACTAAGCTTGTTGGAACCTGATGACCAGCCTTAACTTACTGATAAGTGACGCACCATGAGACAAACGCTACCACTACTTTCTTCATTCCTGGACACCAATGTTGATGCCAAAGGTCCTAGTACATCTTAGCAACTCCTGGATGTACCAGTAGAGGGGGCGTATGGATCTCCCACAATAGTTCCTTCCATAGCACCATTTCTACCATAGTACATCCTATAAAGTGGAAGACGTGCTCCCCACCTTCAAAAAATCCATCAGGTTTCTGTCCTGTGGATATCTGATAACGTCGAGCCTCGCAGTCAGTGTCCCTAAGCTCCTCCTCCCTGACTCGTTGATGGAGTGGGGGAGTGAATTTCAGAGACTGAAGATAAAATTCTTCTTCTCTATCTATGTAAGAAATCTGTAAAGAAGCTAGCTGCTTCATCGCCTCACTCAGTAACTATATACCAGATCTCTTGCTATGTGCATGTAATACTACATTCCCCGTCCCAGGATTATAGACTATCTTGAGGTCATAATCTTGGAAGAACACAAGCCAACAATGTTGTCTTAGGTTCAGGTCCTTCTGATAGAATATATACCTGAGACTCTTGTGATCAGATTAAATAATAAAACATTCTCCAATCAAGTAATGTCACCACATATTAATGGAAAATATCACTGCTTCTAAATCCATGTCATGGGTAGCTTAACTCTTCTCATGTTGTATCAAATGTCGAGAACCATAAGAGATCATTGATCGCTCCTACAGCAGGACACATCCGTGCCCGATCCCTGATGCGTTTTAGTAGACTACGTACCCAACACCCTCTTCCAGTAGCCTCAATATGCGGGGAATCGTCTGTCTCTACCTCAGCTCTTGGAAACACTGTGGGCATCTCTCAGACCACACGAAAGGTTTCCCCTTCTTCGTCAATGCTGATAAGGGTGCCATAACTCTAGAAAAGTCATGAAAAAACATCTGATTGTAACCGTCTAGGCCTAAGAAACTCTACACCTCCTTAACACTCCTAGAAGGCTGTCAAGTAAGCATAGCCTCAATCTTCCCAGGATCCAATGCAACTCCATCCTCTAAGATGACGTGTCCTAGGAAGGGAACCTCTCGGATCCAAAACTGGAACTTCGAGAGCTTACCATAAAGTGGGTTCTCTCTGAGTGTGTCCATAACTATCTGTAGATGATAGGCATGCTTCTCCTTTATATTTGAGTATATCAGGATGTCGTTGATGAAGACTACCACAAAGAAATTGAGGTGTGGATGGAATATTTTGTTGATGAGTCCCATAAACACTGTTGGGGCGTTGGTCCTGCTAAATGGCATAACAAAGTACTAATAATTTCCATACCGATATCTGAAGTTCGTCATCTGCACATCCTCGTCTCATACCCTGAGTTGGTGATAACTAGATCTGAGGTCTATCTTCGAAAACCATCGTTCACCCTTCAGCTGATCAAAGATATCATCAATCCTCGGGAGTGGGTACTTGTTCTTCGTGGTCCCCTGGTTCAGGCACCGATAGTCCACACAGAGTCTCAAACTCTCACCCACATTCATGGAGAACAAAATCAGGGCTGACCAAGGAGAAACACTGGGCCTAATGAACCCCTTCCTTTACAAGTTCTCCAGCTGTACTCGTAGCTCTCGAAGCTCCACGGGAGCCATCCGATATGATGGTGTAGATATCGGGGTCATACCATTGTACAAGTAGATATAAAATTCCACCTCTCTATGAGGAGGTAGACCCATAACTTCATTAGGGAAAACATCATCATACTATTCTACCAGTACAGGATAGCTCAGACTCTCAACATCAACCACTCTGAGGGAAATGCTAGCCAACTGAAGGGTGATCGGCTGCACCATCCTCCGGGTAAGTCCATCTTGTGCTGCCATGGTTCCCTTCTCACTAGTGAAGGAAAACCCGGTCCCATATTCATGGACACACCCCACTTTGCGCCTAATACAGTTGATCGTATCATGGACTGTAGACAACCAATTCATACCCAAGATGGCGTCATAAGGCCTCGACGCCGCTACTAGAAGATCTGAGACGAAGATCTCACCTCCTAGAGTATACTCAGACTGCCAACACCAGTGTGTAATCATCGAATCCTCTCCCATATGAGTATCTAGCTGTAAGGATCAATCCAATGACTCCATTAGAATCTCCGAGCTCTGAAAAAGGGTTGTGGCAATAAAATACTAAATAGAACTTGTGTCTATAAGTACTGGAGCTAATGTGGAGTAGACACAGATCATTCCTTGAATCATCTCTGGTGTGTCGTGGTCATAGGCCTCAGCTTCCTGGAGCTGAACCCATCCCTGTCCACCTACTCCCTATGGTCAGGGTGGACCACTTAGAGGTGGCGATGTTTGACCTTCGAATCGCCACCCACTGCTTGCTGCATGGCCAGATCCTTTGCCACGTACGACTTCTACCTATGGACCTCCTTGATCAAATCTTTTCCTCTGGCCAGGAGGCCTCCGATCATATGTTGGTCATATATAGGGTGGGTCGGGCAGTCTCAAGCCATATGATCCTGCCAGCCACACGAGTAACACTGCCTACTCCTCGCATGTCCAGCACTTTCTCAAGAGCCCCGCACAACCGGCCATGTATCATATGGTCGTCCACCTCTAGGTCTCATCCTCTTGGACCTCTGCATCATCTGTCTGATTCCAACTACATATGACTTTTCTACGTGATGTCTGGTGGTGGGTCTCGCTACCGGTGACTGCTTAACAAATATTCACTCCACCAAGAGTGCTCGCTCTAACATCCCAGCCTGCGTTGGGATTATGAGAGATATCATCGAAGATCAGATCTCTCATATGATCCCCTGCTTGAAGTTCCAGGCCATGAATAAATAGTCCTTCACTATGTTAGTGGAGTAGCGTGAGAGTTTGGTGAACCTCACTGTATAGTGAGCCACATTCATGCTTCCCTACTGCAAGTGGAGAAGCTCCTGTATATGCAGTGAGCGTAAGGTCGTTGGGACAATCTATTCCCTGAAAAAGCTCTCGAATTCCACCCAGATGAGAGTCACCTCATCAAGAACTGGGAGCATCAAGCACCACCATCTCCCCACAATGGTCTGAAGAAGACTAGTGGCAAGGATGACCATAAGATCAGCTGGTGTCCCTACTCATCAGAAAATGTTAACAATGGCCTCCAACCAGCCCTCAGCCATATGTGGAACCATCTTGCCCCGGAACCTCAGTGGCCTATGCCACTGGAACTCGGGCAAAGCGCTCAATCTTCGTGCACCCTCTGTGGCTAGGTCTGGTGGAATCGACTGCCCGACGAGTATTAGTGCTACTGGTACACCACCCAATGGTACAACTATCGAAAGGGGGTATGCACTAATGCCTCACCACTCGGTGGACTATCATCACATACTCTACCTGGAACCCTGGCTGGTAGTCTGCGTGGAGGCATCCTGAAAAGAAACAGGTGTGCCATAGTCAATATGTTATACAGGGTGAGATGACTCAAAGAGACTGCAAAGAAAACATTTAAAAAAACACACATGTAATCAGTGTTTTTGTGCACTGATTTGGAAATCAGAATTCAGGGTCCTGGTGTTTGGATACGTCGGCCGCCACACCAACACTGGATTCCCCAAACTGATAACCACACTCATAACACTTAACTCTATTTCTGAATCAAAAGATCAGAGTCCAAGTTCTCGGGTAGAATTGAATCCTATGATACTAACTTGTCATGACCCGTTTCCCGAGGCCTGTGTTGTGACTACCAAAAGCCTGCCTTCCATAGGCCAGGGCCTTGTGACTAGCACCGGAAAGGCATATCCCTAAAACTAGGAGGGCATTTCCTTTCAACCTACAAACTCAAACAATCCATGCACACAAAAAGATACAAGCACCAAGTAAACAATATAGTAAATAGGATGTGTACAGTATGTAAAGGGGGATAGAATACAATCCCAAATGGAAAGTACATGTAAAACTGAAATCAACTCTTGTGAACCCCTACCAAGGATCATACTTGAAGGGTAGGTACTACTCTCGAACGGTCATCTCTACAGTACATCTCGTATAATGGTCCACCTCTGAGCAGCCTCTAGTCCTGGAACCCTCATCCTCGATCAATTTTGTTCATCGTCTTCACAAGAAACAGTAAGGTGCGGGTGTAGCCCATGCAGGGGTGGGTATAACAATACTCAGTAGAGACCGGGAGACCCCCAAAGGTCTCTCAGAATCCACAAAGGATAAACCAAAAAGAAATACCATAATCACAAAGAAAAAAAACAAAATTCAACCCTACTTAGTTATATGCCCATACATATACCTAAGTTATCAAGTATACCCATCTCATTCATGAGGAAACACAAGGCGCAACTCTTTAGCGAAAAGAACAACTATTCCACGGAGGAAATAATACCATGAAGGTAACACCATGAAGGTAAGTACCACAAAGGTAATGCCACACAGAAGAATAACATGAACTTATCACCACACAAAAGTGTAACAAAAGGGTAAAAACTCAGATCACACAAGGTATAACTTAAGTACAAAAATATAGATGATTACTTGTATTGCTAGATCATCTTACTTCGTCAAAAAGCAATGTTGTTGACCCACAGAGGATTGAAGACGACCCACCCAGAATCTAAAGATGACCAACACAAGATCTGAAGATGACCCACACAGGATCTGTAGATGTTGACCCACACTAGATCCTAAGATGACCTAGAAAGGATCTTAAGATGAACTATATAGGATCGGTAGGTGCTTCAAGTACAGCCAGCCACAGGGTTCCCTCACTAAGCACACTTGGTTCTGGGAGGATCGGCTCCTCAATCCATCATTCGATACTTTAAGTACTATTAAGTCCCACCAAGAAGTATCACCAAGGTCTTTCAAGTCATAAGGGACCGAACGCGACTGAAGACGTGTTAATCAGACACTTGGTCTGTAAGTTATTAGCATTTATGTTCCAAGGGACTGATTGGATTCGAGTTTGATCCAACCCAGCCTTACTCCAACATTATCAAAAACTCAAGTGGAGTATAAAAAAGGATCGTCTCGATCTAAGAATTCTGGAGCCATAGACGATTCATGAATGGGATGGACAGTTCTCAAGATATGGCCAAAAAGGCGTATCTGGGTCCAGATGGTCCTGGGTCCGGTCTGACCTGACCTGGTTCGGGACACCCAACCCAGTCCTAGTCCGACCCAACCCATAAAGCGGGCAGCCTACTGGGAGGGCCATGGTGTGGCCTGAGGCTGGGGTTTCCCCTAGTGACAGGGCCCACCCTAGTCGCTACCTAGGGGAGGTGCCCCCCGGGATTCCCGAACGTCCCGAGGGCTGTTCGGTTCTGACCAAACCTACAACACCACTTGGAACCACCTACTGGTATGCAGGACCCACCAGAGTGGTTCCTTCTCTGTGTGAAGTGGCCAGCTAGCTCCCCTTCCCGCGGAGCTGGATGGTGTTGCCTCCGCAGTGAGCCATGTGTCAGCCGCTCTCCAGGTGCTCCGCCTCAGCTCGGCTACTGCATCTTCCAACACCTACAGCATGGATACATGCTACCCTAGATTCCATGCAGGTGTCTAGCGTGCTAGCCACCTCCCTCCTCTATCACATCCTTGTTTGGTGGTGTGGTTGCGTCACTGCCACCATCGCGGACAATCGGTGTGCCGGCCACCACCTGCACCCTTCCAGCACCGTTTTCTGGCACCGGTCACTTGCAGACATCAACGGGTCACCAAGTGAGCTCTGGTGGCCCGTTCTTCAATCCAAAAGAATAATTGTGTGTACCAGAACATCTCCTCTATATTTATCTAGTCATGGTCAAGTTCCACTCAACCCAATGTTTCTTCCATGAATAACATATCCAACAACATATTAACAGAGGGATCAGGCTGCGTTCGTTTGGCATGCACATTCCGCATTAGACCAATAGAATTCTTCTCAAGAAGATTAAATCAATGTCAATTGATAATGAAAAATCGTGAACAAACCCTACCTTGATCATTCATTTTGGATGGCGTGAAGAAGAAGATGAAGAGGGTGATGAAGACGCCGGCATTCTTCACTCGCAAAATATGCTTCCAATACAAGCTCTAACGTTGGTTCAATGCTATTGATCCAAAGATTCATTCTTCGTTGGAGGAGGTTTGTCATTGGAGGATGTTCTTCCATCAGGAGTACTCCACCAAACCATTTTTTCAATAATTCCCAACCACAAGAGGTGAGGATCCAATCCCCTAAATTATGTTTAAGAGTTTATTAATTGTTCCATTAATGATGGTTCATTAATTAGGGGAGAATTTCCAAGAGTTACAACACATTAAATGAGGGTTTTCAAGGTTGAGTGGTACCCACCACCAAATTCAAAAAGTGGTGGAGATATTTCAAATAAAAATAAAACTATTGTTTTATTTTTATTCCTCTGCAAAAAACGAGGATTTACATCTTCTACCCTCGACCCAATATGGTCGAGGTAAATGCCTCCTTAAGCGAAAATCGGTGCTATGAGTTTAACAGTGTCCTAAGATTTCAATTCCCACAACCAGTTCAAAATATACATATTACCACTGGTAAAATTGCTGAAAGTACCTTAAATAATGTTCAGAAATTTATTCCATTCACTCCAGGCCTCGAAATCACATGTCGTTAATTTTTGCAGACTCGTAATACTTCCATAAAATAAAAAACAATACATGGAAAATCCCATCTCTTTATAGTCTTTGTGGCCTGAAGGCCCTAAGGATCGAAGGCCTTTAATGACCCGAAGGCCCTTGAGACCTATAGACCCAAAATGGTGGCCCAAAGGCCCAAATTGGGTAAATAGTTCTGGGATGCTACAGTACTGAACAATACCTGCTATAGTACCTAGAAATTCACCTCCACCTGCTTTTGAACCTTGGTCTCTTGGATGCCAAGCAGGAGCCCTTACCACTCGAGTATGGGATCATTGTCTCTTTACATATTGAATATTATAATTATTTATTTATTTCTTCTGATATACTTTACCCTTATAGATCATTTGATCTCGCCCTTATTTTTTTCCTTTCCCCATGATTCATAGAGTTCTACTGAGAATGTTATTCAAGGATAAGCAAGTTGGAATAGAGTTACTATCCTCAAAAGAGAAAAAATATGTTGTAATTAGAGTATTAATTTATAAACAAAACTCATGTATTTATTTGGTTTACCAAGACCACTACATTTATCAGTCCTTTGGGATGTGGTTTACTTATATCATATTCTAATGTAATGGTAGCATAACACTGGCTCTAGGGTAATGGGGTCAGGTATTAAGATACATTAGAGGAATGTAATATATCATGTGACTTCGTATCTATAATTTTTTGTGTTACATGGTCTATAATTTTGTTTATCATAAATTTAGTATATAAAAGCGATGACTAAAATGATACTTCATGTCAAAACAAATTATATCATTTTTTATCATGACTTTTAAAACAATAGAATCAAGTGTTTCATTGTCTCAACACAAACATATTTGAAATGATCATGGGTTATCATATAGTTCAAATTGAATTATTTTATTATACAATATACCAAAAGGATACGTTATTGAATATTTTTCTATAACATTTATTAAAATTTATATTTTAATGTAAACAAAAAATACTTTTATAAAATGATATTAGATTTATCTAGTAAGGCTTTCAAGTGTATTTTCAATAAATTTAAGTGTAAAATGGTCTTCACTAATAATAAAGTTTCGATAATCAATGGAAAATATATATATTTTAATAATTCAAACATGAATTAATTCACTAAATTAATTAATTAATATCATAAAACAACTATTTTATGAAAAAATAGTTTAAGACTCACCAACTATTTATGATAAAAGGGAAAAATGATTCCATTTACCAATAAGTTGGTTAGTTGTTTTTAAAACCCTTTATAAGTGTTGTGTTCAATCACCTATCTAATTTCACAATTGGTATTATATTCTTCTATAATTAAATTTTAAGAATTCAAATATATGGAAATATTGAAGATAAATATGATAAATTCCATCATAAGTACTTATTATGAGTTCTAAAGACTCCTGAGAGTTTGTTCTATTGATGTTTTAATATCCCAATTTTAATGACTAACGTAAATTTATCAATTTTACATAAGAACGCCTATATAATATTTTTATTAAATGGTTTCATTTATAACTAATTTGGGATATTTTAATTGGTTAAAATAACTTTATATGGTTCAACTATAACAATGTAAGCTTCTAATTCACTCCCAAAATGTGTTTACATTAGATTATTTTCGTGGATAATAAGTTTTTTCAAAATATATATGTGGGTATAATTTTCTAGATAATTTACATATTTTAAATAATATGAAATATCTTAAAATTCTATAATTTTGTTACTATTTTATAGTTTTCATAAATTTTTTCATATGAAAAAATTATCCTTATTTACATGAAAATTGCATAAAATAAATATAGCTTCATTATATAACTTCTTCTATACGGCCCTCCATCAGAAATTATTTTTCCTCCATCATGGAAAATTCCAGATGGATTATCAACAAGGACTCTACTCTTAATTTTTATTTTGACAACTAGACTGGCTCCCCCCTCATTTCTAAGGGGATTAATGCTTTCACCCCGGTCTCCACTAATAGAACTATTAGGTATGTGATTAATTCTCAATGATTTAATTTGAATGATAATGCTAAAGATATTTTCAAGAACTACGCTTTCATAACTGATGATGATATTTTGATTTGGAAGCCTCCTCAAAATGGAATGCTTGACTCAAAAAACTTTTATAACCACTGCTTTTGCATCTCCAACAACAATCTAAGCTGGGTTAAAAAAATCAGCAAAGCATTATTAAAACCATCCCATCTTACTCTTATTTGGTGGATTGTGCACCAAAAAGTTTCTACTGGTATATGTTTTCAATCTTATGGTATTAATCTTTGTTTTAAATTTAGAATGTGAAATCAACATCATGAGTACATTAATCATCTTTTCATATCTTTTGAAACTTCTTCTGCACTTTGGCATGACATTTATTATCTTTTTGAGTGCATATGGAGTTTGGATTACTTTGTTTTCTCCCAGCTAAAAAGGATGATTGAATTTACAGGGTCCCTGAAATAAGAAACATCTTTCTCACATCTGTTGTGGAGCTCCTTCATGTCCGATGGTACAGTAGAATTGATTTTATGTTTAACAAAAACTCATTCAGATTAAATATATGTAAAATGAGGATTCTTATTGTTATTAGAGAGGTTTCCTTTATTCAAAAATACCGCTGCGACAACTCTGTTAAGGATCTTCTGATCCTTCGCCACATTAGAGTTCAGGGAAACTACTCAAAGACTAAATACACTTTTGAAGATTTCTAGCAAGCTCCTCCCACTGGCTGGATCAAAGTCAATGTGGATGGAGATTAAAAGGCAAACCCAGGACCCTCGGGCTGTGGTGGCATCTTTTGAGACCATATTGATCAGATCCTAGGATGTTTCTATGGAAGCTGAGGTCTCTCTTCTGCTTTGGAAGCCGAAATGATGGGTGTTATCCACATCATTTCCTTTTCCAAAATACACAACTGGAAAAACATTTGGATTGAGAGAGACTCTACAACCATAGTGAAAACCATTTAGAATGTTGTTGAACATCTTTCTTGGAGTCTCACCTCCCCATGGATTGATTGTCTTAACTCGCTCAAGAATCTCAATTCATTGTCACTCACACCTACCATGAAGTGAACATGATTGTCAATGGTCATTCCAATATGGGGGTCCCTCAAGAAGTCACTTGGAGGAATGACCTTCCTGTATATTTTCTTCCTTTATATATTGGAGACACCAGAAAAATTCCTACTTATTGTCTCATGTATTTCCACCAGTTCTTCTTTCTTTTTTGAATAAAATTTCATGTTCTGGACTTTGTCCAGAACACAACCATATTTAAAAAAAATATAAAATAAATAGCAAGTTCACATGAAATATTCTTAACATATTAAACAAACTCTATATCAATATGTCATCCAAAACTCACATATTCTTCTAGAAAGAAATCGGATTCAGCATTTTCTAGATTTCAAACAATTTTAAAGAAGTTGGATCCAACCTTTTCAAAATAATAGGGCTTACATATAGTAGTTCTAACATTAAAAATATCTTCACATGAATAATTTTCAATATAATGAAAATTATTTTCCATAGTAACTAAGGATTTAATTTTATAAACAATTATTAGAGGTTCATTACAAGGAAAATCAAGAAACATATCCACGGGAAACTAGTAAATCATGTTTTTTGGGTATTGATGATCTTTCATTGAGATTTTCATGGACGAAAACATTATAATGTGAATTAATTTTCTTTTAAATTTAATTAAGAATGTTCTCTTAGAGAATTTATTTTTTCTTTTATATTTTTTAATTAGGGTATCCCATAAATAAGTGTTGTATGTGTAATAAACCTTTCATATTCGATATCCTACACATATAAATCAATAGGGATAAAAAGGTGACCCGATAATGATATACTCTTATATACCATAATTTTATATGAGTATTCATTATATATATCAATCATACATATCTGAAACGCATAAGTTTTTATTGTATATAAAGACTAGATAAATAATCATCTTATATAAGAATAATATTAAATATCATTGAAAATTGATTATCATATGATATCATTCATGTAAATATCCTAATAAATAACTTCTTTTATAACCTAATGAAATGGTAACATAAGAAAAGGTGATCTCAGATTCTTAGTAAGGGTAAATATGATAGATATCAATTGATCAGAATAATTGAGAATAATATCATAATAGGGGTACAAGTATATGATAATAACATTTAAATACATACCCAACAAGTTATAGAATATAAATTTTGAGTCACGACATAAGTATATTTCATAACAAGATACCTGAGTCCAAATATTATTGAATAATAAATAATCAAAAATAGTCTATGAGAGAAAATCATAAGTAAAATGAATATGTTTGTAGCATAAACATAAACATATAAATTCTTTTCCTTAGTCATGTATATATAACTAGGCCGTTATAACCTAGTGAAATGATTCCCATAGTGGATTGAGTTCACTCCAAATTCCCATAAATTTAGTGGATCGTGTCTAATAGTATATTACATTAAAGCCCCATTCGCTTTCATATTATCTCATGATATATAAATCATTAACCCCCACATTTGATTGCTTTTTAATTTTGGTCCCACATTTCACGCAATGAAAACAATAAATATTTGTTCCATGATACTAGGAAAACATTCATATTTCTACCATGATTAATTGACCCAAAAAATATATGGGTTTCATGAAGAAAACATTAAATCATCTCATAAACAATCTATAGAAAGGAGGTGGATGGTATCATAAGACAATATCCAATAAAAAATATATTTTTAGATAAAAAAATTAATGAACAAAAATAAATATTCCTTTTCTTTTTAAAATCATATAGAATATAAATTTTTTTTAAAAACCATTTTAAAACATGTAAATCATTTTTTATAATGAATATTTCTCATAATGGTGATGGAATGTGTTTACACAGAACACATTTAAATGGTATATATTTTAAAAAATGAAACAAGTGGAAAAAAAGAAAATATTTATAAAGAAATTAAAAATAGAATAAAATGAACTTAATCAATTATTTTATCATGGATACCGAAACACACACACACATATATATATATATATATATATATAATGAGTATCAGTGTATAAGAGGAATAGTCATCTCAGAAAAGAAGAGGTTTTCTCGATTACACTTAAATGTGTTACATTAGGAAATTATTTATCAAGTGAATTGAAATTAAGAGAGTGAAATTAAATAAAATAACCATTATAGGTGGAGAAAATGTAAGGGTTTTGATATATAAAATTCATATAATTTTTTTCCACATGAAAATTTATTCATAACAATATTGATAAGAAAATTTGATTTGAGTGAACCATGTACCATTTTCTCATAACTTTCATGGAAGCTATTTAACCCATGTATAATGAAAATAAATATCATAATAAATTATTTCATTATATTATTAATATATATTAAAATTTATATTATTCAATTATAATCATTCCATATAATTTTATTTTTTATTTATTTGTTATTTTTATCATCAGATGTTAGTTATTTTGATTTTTTTCAGGCGTGTTTTGTAGAAGCAATGTCAATAAGTGTTCTTTTATATTGATATCATTTTTTAAAGATCAGAAATATATGTAAATAATTTTTTTCATTTATTAATAAATCCTTATATTCATTTAATGAAAAATATAGGGATGGTTTCGAAGAAAGGGATATATGATGTACTTCTTTTGGGTAATTTAGAAATATTAACATATTAGTTTATATTGATAATTAATTTTTTGTTTCATCATTTTAGAAACATATTAATACAATATATTTCATATATATTAATTAAATATATTTTCTTAACAGTACATATATTTTTTTTATGAAAAATAAAAATGGTTGCTCATGGAGGTGGTAGATCGCATATAACATAAGTGATATTTTTATTTTTTTGAATGGTTGGGAGGGGGATATAGAATTTTTATTCTTAAATATAAAAAAATTATAAAAATTATATTTATATAACTATATTATAACATTTATAATCATTTTAGATTAGTTTGGGTGAGATTGATAGATAAGAGGATGTGATAGAGTGGGTAATACTCACATTGAGAGTTTCAATATTCTATTAAAGGATCATTTGGAATTTGAGGATGTATGGATACTTATTGGGCTAAAAGAACACAAAAATGGAAGGGAATATAGGGGAGGTAAAATGGTAAAATTTCCTGCATAATTTTTAATGAGTGGTGTTCTGTAAAGTGGGTGGAATTTGTATGATTTCGTAGGTGAGAAAGATGGAATTTGACATGAAAGAAAAAGTTATGTAAATGATAATAATGGAGTTTCATGAGTGTTAGGTGAGTTAGGTGAGGAATTCTTGTTGATATATGTGCATATGGATTGACAACCTTCAAATGGTATTATAAAATTTACAAGTGTAATGTAAAAATACAAAAAATTTATCCCCTAATGTTAACTATTTTTACCCCTATTAACCTAGATTAATGTTTTATTATAGTAATAATTTTTGAACAAAAATTATAAGATAACCACTATTACCAAAATTTGATGTGATGATTCTAATTTTGAGCTGTATTTAATAATTGTTAGTTTCTCAATATTAAATAATTAAATATTGAATTAAAAAAAATATATGTATATATTTTTAAAAAAATTACCTCCAATGATTTTATTCTTCTTTATTATCAATTACTAATTAAATTAGTATGAATATATTATTAAAAAATCTCTTTTATCATTATTTTAGTATTGTATTTTTTCTTTAAATAAAAATACATAGGGGAAAATCTAGTTTTTATATATAAATATATATATATATATAATGATCTTTATAATTATTTAGCTATACTAATTGATTTTTATTAATGAATTTGTATTATAAACCACAACCATTTCTATGTTTACTAATATTACATAATGATATTAATACTATCACTACTGATCAGTTCAATTATATAATATAATGGTTTTTGGATGATTTCATTTAGTTAAATGTTTTGTGTCAAACAAGTTATTGATCACTTAGAATTTATTTAAGAAAAAAATAATGTAAAATCTCATTCTGTGTCATTCTACACCACAACAAGCATTGTTCCTTAAAAATATCATTATTACAATGGAAATATGTGAGAATAATTTATCCTCTTTTCATACTCAAGTTCCAAAACATTTTCCTCAATAAAACCTTGGCCATGTGACTGACCTTTTTCTTTAACGCCTTGTCTCTTCAACAGAGAATATCAACTATTTGTTCCATATAAGAAAGATTATGCTCTAGAGTTATAGCCTCAATGTTGATTAAATTAAAATGATTAGGTAATAACTTCATAAAAATAAATACTTTGAATACATCATTAACTTGGTAAAGGTATGGTGGACGTTTAAAGTGATATGTTACCACCATGATATGACCTAAGATCTCAAATAGATAGATATATCTGGGGACCAAAATTTCATTATTTCCAAATGTCATAACTTTCTTCTAAGTATATTATAGTAGGAATACCTTATCACTACCTTTAAAATATAGATCCAATTAACCATGTTTATCCTAAATATTCAATCAAATCAGAGCTATCATGATGTGTCGTTGTATGGATCACTCATTGTCTTCTATTTCCACATCTATATTAGGACCCAATAGCTTGATTTCTCCAAATATTTCCCACAATATTGAAATTAGAAACTTCATTCAATAGGGTATTCATAAGGTTCCATATTTATTTTTGAGTGAATGATATATCTATGATAAAAATAACTTAGAGAGAGTTATTGATTATAACAACCTTTGAAATTTATAGAACGATCTTTAAAAATTTCTTCCATGGTTTAAATGGTCATCTTATAATGACTGTACTACTAACGGTGATATAAAATGATTAGTATATACATTATATCCAATTATTATTGAGGTGTTTTCTATAACTTTATTATAAAACTTATATCTTGATCAAATACAATTGAGAGTTTCACTACAAGAAACCTTATGACTTATGTCATGTACATCCTTTATAATTGGTTAAGAGAGAACTATTATTAGATAGTAAAATACTATAGATACTTTATATGAGGATTGTCTAAATCCCAAATAGTGATATAGAATTTTTTTTGGATTTCTAAATCCTATAATGAAATCTATGTTTATGTTTCATTGTTTTTATATAGGTGTGGGTAATCATTGCATCATCCCCTAAGACTTTATATATTCATCCATAACCTTTTGACATGCCATGAACCATGAAACATACTAAAAAATAACCCTCAAAATGTTTTCCACCGAATTTTTGTTAGATTTATTTACATATTTATACTTCTAGGATGGATAGAGAATGATGAGATATGGAATTCACCCATATGTTCCTCCATTAATTGATTTATTGTGGGGAAAAATATTTGGTTCATGGTTATTTTAAATCCTTTATGGCCAAGGAAAAACTCTGGAACATTCTGTAACATTCATTATAATATTGAATCCTCTTTTTATACCTCTTTAATAGTAATTTTGATGGATTGTTAAACATTCATTTGATTAAGATATGATTTCTCCAATTACCTTGTGATTTCAACCCCCATCCTTCGTTAATCAATAATTATTAGATTTCACAGAATCCTCATCATGTATTATATAACATATCCTAGTAAATTAGAACATCATCCACCTGTTCTCCTTTCTCATTTGGTAATGTATTGAGTATTCATGATATTTAATAAAAAATAACCATCTAATTTTTTCCATATTCAACTCTTTCTATGTGGATATATACATTAGGATTTTATGATCTCTATATGAAACACCTTTTAAAACAAAAATATTACCTCCATATTTCTAAATCCAAAATAATTTATGCAAGATTAAAATAATAATTTGGGTAACATTTCTCATGAACTGTTAATTTTCATTAGGCATACACTACATCCATATAATTATTTGTGATAAAATATCATAGTTGTAAAGAACCAGAAATTCTGTGGAAATTTCTTTCTTAAATACATGGGAATTTTACAATTCCACAGTTTATGACAGTGCTTAATTATGAGGTCCGGTGTTCCTGGAATCAATTTCTAAAGTTTAGTTTGGGTACGTTCAGTAAACGTACGAGCGAGATTTTATATCTTTTGAATCGGTGCTCGGAATTGAAATATGAGGACATCGTTGAACTCGCAGCGCCAGTATTCGCTTAAAGAGACCTTTACCGCAGTTGTGTTTTATTGATATTGGATGTTGATTTTTGGGGTTTCTAAATAAATGCAATAAAAATATGTGTTTGAGTGGTGATTTAATCTTCAAAGGGGTGGTTGGAGGTGGGGCCTGCCTACACATAACCTCCCATGTGAGGATATAATGTAGTGGGGCCCACACGAACTTCATACCACCCCATTAACCCCTATTAACTCTCTTTTATTAATTTGACACCCCTCTACATTAAATGTAACTCTTTACCTCCCCCTAATCATTTCTAATTTGAACCATTCCACCCATTAATTAGTTGATTTGTTGCATTTAATTTAAATAGCGTAATTTGAATGGTTTTGCCAAAAAATAATAGAGAATGCATCTTTTATTTATTTGGGGGGGGGGTTGGTGATTCTCTTTGGCGGAGCTTTGGAGAACTCTTGGAAGAACTTCATCCTCTCCATATGAAGAATGCTCCTACCACAGAAAATCAACATCGTCTTCTTCCTTCTCTAACTAAGGCATGGAAAGGGAAGTGAGACCCATGAGGAACACAGAAGTCGTCTTCGACTTCATCAACGAATTGACGTCCGCTCTTTTTTCAACAACACCAACGGACAAAAAATATGAAGTAGGGGTGTGTTTAATGATCATTGTTATTCTTGTTCTTCATAAGTTGTTTTATTTCACATGAACCGCTTTCTATCAAAATAAAGTTGAGGGACTAGACCAAAATAACATGGCCCGATAACTCTGCCGTATTTTTCTTCTGGTGTGTTCTTCGCGTTCTTCATGGGTGAAAAACAAAGGATCATTGCAGGATTATTTTGCGATGTAACAATCCAGAAATGAAGACCCAAGATTGCGACGACCTAGCAGAGGTGATGCGACGATAGTGGGTGACGGATCAGACCTGAAGGGGTAGGATCGTTCTTTGACCGTTCTTCTAGCTGGTCAATAAAATCATGTTTTCGGAGCCGATCAGAGGCCCAAAAACACCGGAGATGACTTTGGAACATCAAAGTGACCTAAATTCTGTGTTTTAGTGGCGATCGGTCCATCGGAATAATGAACATGTGTCAAGAGGGGCGCGCTGGCCTGAGGCATCATTTCTGGAAAATTCCAGAATACATGGCGTGTACTTCAGATGAACACCTCATGTAGTACAAGCGTTATGTTGCTTTAGTTTTGGACGTTAGAAAAGTAACAAATGGGGTGTGACCCTGGTCACATGGCATGTACTCTCCACACAAAATGACAGAGGAGACTTTGCAATACATGCCGTTTATCCTGGGAAATACACGGACACGAGAAAAAATACACTACTAAGAGGAACACCGTGTATTCTATTCACAGAAAAGTAGAAGTGGATTAGTGGTACACGGCGTGTATCCCAGGGATTCACAGACACGGTGTAAAGTACATAGGCATGTAATCCACCACACGACCAAGAATTTCCAGTGGCACAGGCTACCCCGTGTACCAGTTACACGGTCTGGTGAACACGGGTTGATGCCGTGTACGGAAACAAGGCCAACATACACGGAGCCGACCCAGTTGCATGGACACAGTGTGTAACCATACCACACATCATGTACTTATTTTCCTACATGACCAGCCTTTCGACATGGGTCGTTGCACATGGGATGTACCCGAGGACTGACTACACGGCGTGTACCATATTCCAACACGTTGTGTACTATTTGGTAAAAGGCTTGGTCATATTGTACTCAGTGTCTTGGACACATTTTGTTTGGTTTATCCCCCTATGACATGGTGGACCTTTGGTATACATCAAATTGGGACGACATGGTTGTTGATGTATCGACACTTGGCTTTAGGGGCGGACCCTCCTAGAATCGAGCGTGTTGTATGCAGGAACCCTATGGCTGGCTACAACTGAGATGACATGATGCTCTGTGGGTTCGACATCGACGATAATGTACCAGGATCCTCTGTGGATTTGAGAGCGATGACTTCTGTACCGGGATCCTCCGTGGGTTCGACAGCGGTGACTTCTGTACTGGGATCCAATGTGGGTTCGGAAGTGATGACTTCTGTACGAGGATCCTACATGGGTTCTATAGCCCTGATATTGTTCCATGAACCTATGTGGGTTCTACAGATAAGATGATTAAATGGATACACAAATAATATCTACCCCTCTACATGATTTGTATACCTATGTGAGTTGAGTCTTTTCTTTCAATCATTATCACTGAGGTGATTGACTTTACTTCCTTTGTGAATTGGGTTGTTCTTGGGCTCAAGTGTTGGAGTCGGACTGTGACTGGTAACATAGCTATATATATGGGCACATACCTAATTAGGGTTGGTTGATACTTCAAGATTGTATCTTTCTTCTATGTTTATCCTTAGTGGATTTTGGGAGACCTTCGGGGGTCTCTGGGTCCCCTACTGGGTATTGTTATACTCACCCCTGGACGGGATCACCCACACCTCGTTGTGTTCTGTGCAGACGACGACCAGAAGTGATCGAGGTTGAGAGTGATGGATGGGGGGGATACTCAGAGCTAGACTAGATGAAACGTACCTCAAGGACGAGCTTTTCGAGTTCTGTACCTACCCTTCAAGTAGGATTCCCGGGTGGGCGATCTAGGAGCTGTTTTTCCCTTTTTACCTGTACTTGTTGTTCAATTGGGTTTGTATTCTGTCCCACTTACTTTCATCACACTTTCCATTTCTGTATTAGTACTTTTTTCTTCTACTGCTTGTGTTCCGACGGTGTTCGTTACAGTTTTAAAGGCAATGCCTTACCTTTTATCAGGGATTCTCCTTTGGTGCTAGTCGCCAGCCCTTGGCCTATGCAAGGCGGGCTTGGGGTAGTCACGACACGGGCCCCGAGGATGGGTCGTGACAAATTGGTATCAGAGGAGTCGGTTCCACCACGAAACATGGACTCTAATTCTTTTAACGAAAATAGTGCTAAGTGTTTTGGTTGTGGTTATCAGTTTATGGAAACCGGTGTCGGTGCGGCGGCCGACGTATCCATACACTAGGACTATGACTTCTGATCTCTGACTCAGTGCACAAAATCACTGATTGTATGTGTGTATCCTTTGAAAAAAATTACTTCATGATTACTTTGTGTCAGCTCACCAGGTATACTATTTTAACCCTGGTGAACCTGTTTCTTTTCAATATGGCCCCACGAAGGCAGCCAGCTAGGGTTCCGAGTTACGTATGAGATGGTAGCCCACCGAGGGATGAGGCCTCAGTGTAGGGCCCCATCAAAACGGAGGTACCATCGGTACCACTACCCGCTGGTCCACCGATACCACTATCTCCAGTAGCAGAAAGTGTAAGCTTCTTGAGTGCATTGCTTGATTTACAGCCCTAGAGGCCGCCCAGGTTCTAAAGAGAGACGGACCCACAGGAAGTTGAGGATTGGTTGGAGGCTGTTGTGAGAGTTTTCAAATTGGTATGGACATCAGCCGACCTTGTGGGGATCCTTTCCACAAGTCTCCTATATGCAGAAGCAGGCAGACGGTAGAGCCTAATTCTCTAGGTGCATGACAAGGTATCATTACTCTATACGGACTTCGAGAGTCTCTTTTTCACATAGTTTGTTCCATACACCCTTCATGCGGTGTGGATACAGGAGTTACTACATCTACAACAATGTATCATGACGGTAGCTCAGTACTCAATGAGATTCACCGACCTCCCATGTTACTCCACATATATGGTGTGTGACCCATTCTTCAGGGCCCAGACCTTCGAGCAGGGACTCGGGCATGAGATCAGGGCTTCGATGATCCCCCTCAGCATCCCGACGCATGCAGGGGTGCTGGAGCGAGCCCTTCTAGTGGAGAGTTTTCTCGTTGAGCAGTCACAAGTAGCAAGACCCAGCACAGGGGTGACATGTAGTGGATTCTTCTGCATCCGGTAGTAGACAGATGTTGCATAGGTCCAAGAAGACCAGGCCAACAGGTGGGTGACCCCAAGATACATGTTTGGTTGTGCGGGGCACACGTGACAGAGCCACCTATACGAGGAGCAGGCAGTTCTATGCATGCGGAGGGCAGGGCTACATGGCTCGTGACTGCCCAACCCGCCATGCAGATGAGCAACAGAAAGAAGAGGGACCTCCCGGGCAGAGGCAAAGGTTCGACCATGGTGGTCTGCTTGGAGCAGGTGGACATGGCAGTGGAGCTGGCCGAGCAGCGGGTGGTGGACGACGTTTCGAGGCTCTACCACCACCACCACAAGGAGGTCCACCCCGACCACATGAAGCTGGCAGAAAGAGGTGGGCCCACCTCCAGGAAGTCGAGGCCTACGACCACAGTTCACCTGAGAAGATTCAAGGTACTATCTATGTCTACTCAACCATTTCTGCATTACTTATAGACATAGGTTCGAGTCACTATTTTATTTCCACTGGCCTCATTCGGAGCTCAAAGATTCTGAAAGAGCTGTTGGCTCGATCATTATGTCTAGAGACTCCTACGGGAGAAGACTCGACGAGTATGCACTAGTTCCGGTAGTGTGATCTTACTCTAGGAGGTGAGAGTTTCGGCTATGATCTCCTCATTATGGCATCGAGGCCTTACAACTTCATCTTGGGTATGGACTATTTATCCAAAGTTCATTCTCATATTGACTGTATTAGGCGGAAAGTGTTGTGTATCCACAAGGATGGGATGAGGTTTACCTTAACTGGCGAGAAGAGAGACTTTGCATCATAGGATGGACTTACCCAGAGGAGGGGGAATCCAATCACACATCATTTGTCTAGCCTCATTCTCAGAGCTGTTGATGTACAGAGTCCATGTTTTCCTATTGTGGTGGTTAAGTACGTGGATGTTTTCCCTGACGATGTTCTAGGACTACCTCTTCAAACAGAGGTGGAATTCTACATTGACATGTACCCTGGGACAACACTGATATATACTCCAGCATATCAGATGGCTCCTATCGAGCTTTGTGAACTACGGGTATACATGGAGGACTTGTAGGGGAAGGGATTCATCTGACCTAGTGTTTCATCTTGGGCATCCATGATTTTGTTCGCCAAGAAGGTGGATGGTAGCTTGAGAATGTGTGTTGATTACCGGCGCCTGAACCCGGTGACCATGAAAATCAAGTACCCACACCCAAGGATTGAAAACCTCTTTGGTCAGCTCAAGGGAGCACGATGGTTATTGATGATAGACCTTAGGTCAGGCTATCACCAGCTCAGAGTTTGAGACAAGGATGCATAGAAGATGGCCTTCAGGTGTCGGTACGACCACTACGAGTTTTTGGTTATTCCATTCGGTGTAACTAATGATCCAGAAGTGTTCATGAGTCTCATGAACATGATCTTCCATCCTCACCTCAATCGCTTTGTCGTAGTCTTCATCGATGACATACTAATCTACTCGAAAACTAAGGAGTAGCATGCCTACCATTTGCTGGTAGTACTGGACATACTCTGAGAGAACCAGATTTATGGTAAGCTATCAAAGTGCCAGTTCTTTATTCAATAAGTTCACTTCTAGGGACATGTAATCTTGGAGGCTGGATTTTCAGTAGATCAAGCGAAGATTGAGGTAGTGATTTCTTAGGAGTCACCTAGGAGTGTGACAGAGGTAAATAGTTTTCTGGGACTGGATGGGTACTATCGATGATTTGTGCCAGAATTCTCCAGAGTCGCATCACTACTTTCAGCTTCGATGAAGAAGGGGCAACCCTTCATGTGGTCAGAGAGATTCCAGCAGAGCTTTTAGAATCTGGGGCAGAGGTTGACTAGTGATCCCATTTTGAGGCTTTTGGAGGAGGGTGTTGGGTACGTAGATTACTACGACGCATCATGGACCAGACTCGAGTGTGTCCTAATGCTGGAGTGATCAGTGATCGCATATGTTAATCATAAGTTGAGACAACACGAGCTGAACTATGCAACCCATGACCTGGAGTTAGGAGGAGTGGTATTCACCTTGAATATGTGGCGGCACTATCTTATGGGTGAGAATTTTACAGTATAATCTGACCACCAGAGTCTCAAGTACATATTATCGCCAAAGGACCTGAACCAAAGACAGTGACGATGGCTCTAGTTCCTCTAGGACTATGACTTTGAGATAGTCTATACTCCTGGGAAGTGGAACGTTGTAGAAGATTCTCTCAGTAAGAGATTAGGCATTCAGCTACTAGGAGAGGCGATAGAGAAGTTGGCCCCATTGCAGATATCCTTTGTGGATAAATATAGAGCAACCTTTATATAGTCCCTCATAGTCACTCCACCACTTCTTCAATGAGTCTGGGAGGCACAACGTGGTGCTATTGACTACGGGGCTCTACGTGCTCAAATATCAACAAGGCAGGCACCTGATTGATTTTCAGAAGGTAGGGAGCACGTCATTCCCTTCATAGAACATACTAATGTACTAGTTTCACTTCAGGAGGAAGTGTTGAGGGAGTTCCACGCATCTCATTTAGCAGTATATCCATGAGTGGCGAAGATGTATTAGGACCCCTGACGACAACAATGGTGGCTAGGTATGAAGAAGGTAGTAGCAGAGTTTGTCTCATGATGCCTCACTTGTCAGTAAGTGAATTCGGAGCACCAGGTTCCAGAAGGCTTGGTTCTACCCTTAGTGGTCCCATAGTGGAAGTGGAATGGGATATCTATGGATTTAGTGAGGGGACTTCCACGTACATCCAGAGGACATGACTCTATCTGGGTGATTGTCGACCGACTCACCAAGTTAGCCCACTTCCTACTGATCAGAGAGCAGGGCTTAGTAGGGAGCTTTGGATGACTTTGCGTACAAAATATCATAGGGATTCATGGTTTTCCATTGACAATAGTCTCTGATCGAGATGCTCATTTCACTTCCCGGTTATGGAAGGGGTTGCAGGAGGCTTTCGGGATGCAGCTTCTCTTGAGCATCACCTTCAATCCTCAGACAGATGTTCATACTGAGAGGACTATTCAGACTATCGATGACATTCTCCGTGCATGTTTCCTCAAATTCGGTCACAGCTGGGAGGATCACTTGCCTTTGGTAGAGTTCGCCTACAACAACAGCTACCACTCCACCATCAGGATGGCACCTTACGAGGCACTTTATGGACGACCTTGCAGATTGCCTCTATGATGGACTGATCTAGGGGAGTCAACACTTGTGGGACCAGAGATTCTATAGGCTACGACAGAGAAGGTGCAGATCATCCAGGAGCGGATAAAGACTACATAGATTAGGCAAAAGTCCTATGCTGATAGGAGATTGAGACCACTGGAGTTCGAGTATGGTGACAATGTCATTCTACAAGTCTCACCTCGAAGAGGTCTATCAAGATTTGACCGAGAAATCCAGTTATCTCTGCGATTCATCAGACCTTTTCAGGTCCTCAACAGGGTAGGCAAGGTGGCTTACCGCTTGCCTCTTCCACCTTAGTTGCACCGGGTGCACGGAGTCTTCCACATATCTCGGTTGAGTAGATACGTGCATGACCTGTCCCACATCATCGACCAGAGGGAGATGGAAATCGAGGATGGGGAGACTTTCATGGAGGTTCCAGTGGAGATTGAGGATCGACAGGAGCAGTTCCTATATGGACGGTCGATTCCTCTTGTACGTGTTCGCTGGCTGCACGGGAACCTCCAAGAGAGAACATCGGAGTGGGAGGATCAGATGCATGATCAGTACCCCCCATTTGTTATATTAGTGTGATTTTTAGGCTATGGGTACGTAAAGAACTAAGGTGGGGAGAATGTAAAGACCCAGAAATTCTGTGGAAATTTGTTTCTTAAATACATGATAATTTTATGAGTCTGTAGTTTTTAACGGCCCTTGATTCCGAGACCCAGTGTGCCCGGAATAAATTTCTGAAGTTTAGTTTGGGTACGTTCAGTAAATGTACAAGTGGGATTTTTTATCTTTTAAACCGATGCTCGGAATTGAAATCTGAGGACACCGTTGAACTCGCAGCGCTGGTATTCGCATAAGAATACATTTACCGTAGTTGTGTTTTATTGAGATTGGATGTTGATTTTTGGGGTTTCAAAATAAATTAAATAAAAATACGTGTAGAATATTTTTATTTGAGTTGTGGTTTAATCCTCCAAGGGGAGGTTGGAGGTGGGGCCAGCCCACGCATAACATCCCATGGGAGGATATTATGTAGTGGGGCCCACACGAGCTTCATACCCCCCCCCCCATTGAGCCCATTAACTCTCTTTTATTATTTTGACACCCCTCTCCATTAATTGGAACTATTCACCTCCCCCTACTCTTTTTGAATTTGAACCATTCCAGCCATTAATTAGATGAGTTATTTCATTTAATTAAAATAGTGTAATTCGAATGGTTGTGCCAACAAATAATAGAGAATGCATCTTTTATTTTTTGGGGGGGGGTGGTTGGTGATTCACTTTTGTGGAGCTTTGGAGAACTCTTTGAAGAACTTCATCATATCCAGATGAAGAATGCTCCTTCCACTAAAAATAATCGTCATATTCTCCCTTCTCCAACCGAGGAAAAGAAAGGGAAGTGACACCCACGAGGAATGCCGATGTCGTCTTGAACTTCATCAACGAATCGACGTCCGCTCTTTTTTTCGACAACGTCAACAGATGAAAAATATGAGGTAGGGGTGTGATGAATGATCAACTTTATTCTTGTTAATTATATGTTGTTTTATTTCACATGAACCTCTTGTTATCAAACTAATGTGGAGGGACCATACCAAACTAACACAGCTTGATTCCTCCGCCGTATTTTTCTTGTGGTGTGTTCTCCGTGTTCTTCATGGGTGACGAACAAAGGATCGTTGTGGGATTGTTTTGCGACACAAAGATCTGAAAATGAACACCCAACATCACGACGACCAAGGAGAGGTGAGACGACGATAGCGGGTGACGGATCGGACCAGAACGGGTAGGACCATTCTTCAACTGTTCTTTGAGCAGGTCAATCAAATCATGTTTTCGGAGCTGATTGGAGGCCCGAAAAAACCGGAGATGACTTTGGAACATCTGGGAAACCTAAAGTCTATGGTTTAGTGGTGATCCATCCATTGGAACAAAGAACGGGCATCTGAAATGGTGTTCTAGCCAGAGGCGTGATTTCTAGAAAATATCAGAATACATGGAGTGTACTTCAGATGAACATGCCGTGTAGTACAATGGTTATGTTGCATCATTTTCGGATGTTGGACAAGTAACACACGGTGTGTGACCCCGGTCACACAGCATTTACTCTCCACACAGAATGACAGAGGAGACTTCGCGAGACATAGAGTGTATTCTGAGAAATACACGAACACAGGTAGCAATACACAACCAAGAGGCACGACGAGTATTCTCTTTATAGAAAATCATAAGAGGCTTCGCGGGACTCGGTGTTTATCCTGGGGATACACAGACACAGGGTAGAGTACACGAGCATGTACTCTACCACACGGCCAGGCATGGCCAGTGGCACGGGCTACCCCGTGTACTAGGTACACGGTTTAGAGAACACGGGTTGAGGTCGTGTACGGGCACATGGACATCATACATGGAACTGACCTAGTTGCATGGACACGGTGTGTAACCATACCACACGCCGTGTACTTATTTTCCTACATGACCAGCCTTTTGACATGAGCCATTTCACATGGGCAGTACTCAAGGACTGACTACACGGCGTGTACCATATTCAAATACGCCGTGTACTATTTGGTAAAAGGCTTGGTCATCTTCTACTCAGTGTCTTGGACAAATTTTGTTTGGTTTAGCCCTTATGACGTGGTGGATCTTCGGGATACAT
This sequence comes from Viscum album, assembly GCA_963277665.1. Lineage (NCBI taxonomy): Eukaryota > Viridiplantae > Streptophyta > Magnoliopsida > Santalales > Viscaceae > Viscum > Viscum album. The sequence goes on from OY728145.1 coordinate 412,565,161, forward strand.
CAACTTGGGGCGAAATGGTAGTTGATGTATCAACACTTTCCTCAAAGAGTAGACCCTCCCGGAATTGAGTATGTTGTATACGGGAACCCTATGGCTGGCTGCGACTGAGATGACATGATCCTCTGTGGGTTCAACAATGACGATACTGTACCAGGATCCTTCGTGGGTTCAACAGCGATGAATTTTGTACCAGAATCCTCTGTAGTTTTGACAGCAGTGACTTTTGTACTGGGATCCTACATGGGTTCGATAGTGATGACTTCTGTACCAGGATCCTACGTGGGTTCGACAACGCTGATATTGTTCTAGGATCCTACATGGGTTTGATAGAGGAGATGATTCTGTGGCTAAACTAATCAACTCTACCCCTCTACATGAGTTGTATACCTAAGTGATCTGAGCCTTTTCTTTTAGTCGTTATCACCTAGTTGATTGTCTTTACATCCTTTATAGACTAGGTTGTTCTTGGGCTCGAGGGTTGGAGTCAAACTGTGACTAGTAACTTAGGTATATGTATGGGCATATACCTAAGTAGGGTTGGTTGATACTTTGTGATTGTATCTTTCTTATGTGGTTTATCCTTAATGGATTCTGGGAGACCGTTGGGGGTCTTGGGGTCCCCTACTGAGTATTGTTATACTCACCCCTACATGGGCTTTGCCCGCACCTTGTTGTGTTATGTGCCGACGATGGTCAGTAGTGATCGAGGTTGAGAGTGATGGATGAGGGGCTGCTCGGATCTGGACTAGACGAGACATACCACAGGGATGAGTTGTTCGAGTTTTGTATCTACCCTTCAGGTATGATTCCCCAGTGGATGATCTAGAAGCTGTTTTTCCATTTTTACTTGTACTTGTTGTTCAGTTGGGTTTGTATTATGGCCCACTTACTTTCAATACAGTTTCCTTTTCTATATTTATAAGGCCCCAGCCTTAAACCTTACTTAATCTTGAGTTATTACAAGATTACACATTGAGGATCTTTTCAGGTTTAGAGTTTTAGAGAATTAGATCATGAAACTTGCATTACATTCCATATTTAGAAAAAGCGGTTACATGAAAGACAGTATTCATTCTTCCCATCAACGGAAACATATTTAAAATAAAACATGGATTCTTTCTTGACACATCCTTGACACTGTCATCACATCATGTACCCTTCCCTTGACCTGTGAAAAACATTTCAAAAACATGGGATGAGCATAAAAAGCTCAGTAAGGGATATAAAAATATGGAAAGGAATCATGAGTACATGTATACATAAGAATGAAATCATACTTTACACATAAAACATAGGCACTTTAACATACCTCATAAAATCATAGAAATCATATGACATAGAGGTAACTTGAGGCATTCATAACATTCTTACGTAGGGAGTAACCCTCTTGGTTACGTTTGGAATACCCATCATAGTATATTCCCTAAATCTCTTCGGAGAAACCTTAACGTTTCACTCCTTCGCGTTACCCAATGCATTGGAGAGCTATATCGGGCTCACCCGCCCTTAGTTTATCACGGAACCACCCGTTTTCATAACAATGACCAAGAACCATAACATAAATGTATCACATAAAACATGCATAAAAGAAACATAACATTTCCACATTTCAATCACAATATAACATCTTAGTTTATTTAAATAATGAATCCATTCAAAAAGAAACCACTTCCAAAACCATTTAAAACATTTAATAAAGAGATTTTTGAATCAAAGTGTCCCATACCACCTTGAAGCTTTTAACATTTTAAACCATTAATATTCATATAAATAAATCCTTAAAACCATTTTTAAAACATGGATATTAATAATAACAAATCATTAAAACATTTAAAGTGATATTTTGGTTAAAGGGGTTTTTCCAAAATTAGAGACACTTGAATACAATAATTGCGGAATAACATTTAGTTAGAACTTTATAATATCATGAGAATAAATGGATTCATGATATAATACTCCAAAGGACAGTATATACACCATATAAGAGTGAATTGGTGCATAACAATAATGAACCCTCAATAGAAATGTCAAATGTGATGAAATCCCTTATAAAGAAGGTATCCTTAAATTAAGGACAAATTAATCTCAAAAATATGTGTGACAAATATAAATACACCCAATATAAGTGGATATTAAGTTTATAACAATAAAAGGTCATTCACACATATTCAATTGATGACATATTCAATGCCTACATGTTGAACCCAAAGAAATCGAAATTGGGTTAAAAAGTTCCCTTGACAGCCTAACGGCATCACATCAAAATGAGTTGATGAGAGATAAAAAGTGTATCTAATCACTTGGACTTAAAATTTACATCAATAAGGATATATTAGAACATATCCCAACATAACAACATGTAAATTAAAAGACCCAACAAAAGAAGTCTTTTAACAAAAAGGGGAGGGTGAAAGGTTCCCTTACAGACTTGGGTATCTTTCGAAACATACGACCCGTGAAAGAAGGACAATACATCATTGATGTAAATACTCATAAATGAAGGAGTATTACACAATGAGTAAAATAATGGTCAGTACATACACCACTCAAAGGAAATTGTGGCAAATGTAGCATAAATCTCACGGGAATAAAAGTGAGATGAAAAATAACTTACGAAAACTCGGCAGCCTAATGGCGCCACTTAAAACTTCCAAAAATGGATTGATGAGATCAAATAGGGTATCTCATCACATTACAAAAAAATTTAAATAAAGAGGAATATGAAATAACATCCCCCATCAAAACAAATAGGATCTTAAAAGAAGTGACATAAAGGAGAGTACTTGAAAAGAAAGAGAGAGGTTAGATCTCTTACGAAAGTTCAGCAGCCTAACGGCGCCACTCAAAACTTCAAAAATGGATTGATGAGATATAATAGGGTCTCTCATCACATGAACATAAAAATTACATTAAATTTAATATAAAATATCATCCCAATAACAAGAAAGATGAGCTTTAAAAGGAATGACATAAAAGTGTGTACTTAAAAAGAAAGAGAGGAGTAGGATCCCTTACCTCGGGTCCGACTTGACTCGATCGTTCTTTAACGTCCTGAATAATAAACTTGAGTTAATTTCTATTTTCTTAAGAACCTTTTACAAGTTCATTATTACTTTTATACCACTTATTACCATGTCATAAACATTATGTAATCATTTAAGTTAATAATATTTGTTTTGCCGATATTTGGTTCTTAAGTCGAAAGTGGACTTCTTACAATTACATGTTGTTCGTGTGGCCAAATTTTTATTATATCCAGAATTGTATTCATTATGTATATATCATATATGTCATATATATCCAGTACATTCATGCATTTATAACATTACATAATCATTTAGAGGTAAGAAATTAAATGCACCGTTCATGGAGACGGTAAGTCGTACGTACGCATGAACGCTACTTTCATTTCTATTTCGTATTTTATAGAATGGAATAATAATGATATAAAGGTATATTATAATTCCAGTATAATATCATATATAATAACATATTTACATACTTTATACATCCCACATATGGTATTTAACGAATCAAATCACTTTGAGGGGGCGGTAGTCCGCACTTCCTTAAATGAAGATATCGCGTATACCCATAATAGAAGCCATAAAGGTAAGACAAAAATGAAAAATACAGAAGCATAAATAAAACATAAACATATTATATATCATATATAAAAATAGTGACATCATAATGGCCACCTTTGAAGGTGTTAAATGAGTATTGAACAATCATCGTTTCGGGAGGCAGAATTTCACCATCCACGGAAACCGTATGTTCTTTAACCATTTGATGTAGTTGTGTGAGAGTGTAGCTCGAATAAATCTTATAACAACTTCCTAGTATATTGAAGATACTTTTTTTGTTACAAAATAAGTAAATAAAAAGAGTTTAGGGGGTTGGAGAAGCAAAATAAAACAAATGAACATGAGAGAATGAATTACCTTTAAAAGTGTAACTCCTTTTGATTTGAGCCTAAAGGCTTCCTTTGAAAGGATTCTTCCCAAAGTTAATCCTCTAGGATGAGGAAAGGGATGTGTAGAGAGTAAATGGGCAGGGGTTGGCCGAGCCAAAGGCTTGAGGAGTGTGTGAAATGAGGTAGAGGTGGGGACCTTTTATAAGAGGAGAGGAGGGGCACTTTTGGAAAGTAAGAAATATTACTTTATTTGAAAATGTGTTTCGGTTTTAAAAGGTCCCAAATTGATATAATTAGTGGATAAGGTGATAAGTCTTCGAAATACACACATCCAATTGTTTTTGGACATGTGTAGTTCATAGATTTTACATTATCTTTCCATTTTATTTAAATCGTCAAATAATGATGTCATCGCTGCAGCATTATTATGTCATAAATAATTTAATTTATTTAATGTGTAAAAATTATAAAACAAACTACTATGATATAGTAAATCTTTTTATCTTTCCAATGACTATTTATAATTAAAATTTGGACCTGTTTAACCCTACTTAAAAATTGTTTTAGTAAAACAACTCATGTTTGTGTCAATTTAATTTTAACATTAAATAAAAAGTTATTTATGTCATTTCCCAACCAAAGTGTCTCCATGGGGTCCCCAAGTTGGCCCATGGCTTGTCTTGGTCGGCCATGACTCACACAATAGGTGTAGGACAAGTGTCATGGTGTTTTCACATTCTTATAATATCATTTTTACCTTAAATTACACTAATTACCTCTAATCGCGATTAAGAACTTAATAAGTTACTATTCACCAAAAATTATTATAATCTCATTGAACCATATTTTATTTCTTAATGACAACCATGTATGTCGGATTTTTGAAATTCAAAACACAATGATGGCAAAATTTCATTTAAACGGAAAATCAGCTTTTATAAGTACCACTTAGTGGTTTCACTATTCATCAAAAATTGAAGTTTTTCAGAAAAATCCCAAAAATTCACCCTAAGCTGTATTTGATATTCTGAATTCAAAAATGAAGTCCATTTTACAAAATTCAAAACATATAAGTCACATTAATTAATTTAATAATTAATTTCCGCTGTCATGTCAAATAGCGTGTTTTATGAAACAATAAGTATCAAAAGATTGACACTAGTTTAAGTCTGATTTCAAAGTGAAATTGATTCCAACGAACACTATTGGATTTAATGGTAAAAATATTTTCTAATTTCACTTTAAAACCAATTAAAAATAAAATCTAATCATATTAATAAATTAGATTAAAAAGTGGTTTTGAATTAAAATACAACATTTTACACTATTCATTAAAAAAATGAACTTTATCAGAAAGATACCAAAAATTTACACGAAGTAAATTTTGATGTCCCGATTCTTAATATGAGTTTTATTTGGTCCAAAAGAATGTATAAGAGTGATCAAAACTATATTTAATGACGGTTCGCCATCAAAAGGTGATAAGTGAACCTTTAGTGAAAACTAGGGCATATACGCCTAAAATTGAATTCTTTCCGTATTTTAAGCCTTTATCTTTTATTGGATAAATGTAAAAACATTTAAAAAACATATATAATCATATTTTAGTTATTTCTATCCATTCCCGCCAATAAAACGGCTACATGTTAACTACCATTTCAATTAATATTATTTTATTATTAGAATGCAACGTAAGATTCCCAAGAAACTCGTTGTTGCGTGTTGGGTACGCCATCGAGCATAGCGTCCCCTTTAAAGTCATATTAATATTTTATTCACAAATATGGATAAATATGAAAATTTCATATTCATTATTTACCTGGGGTGTTACATCCTTCCCCCCTTTTGGGAATTGCGTCCTCACAATTTTAAAATTGCGCTTGGAAACATCCTTGAAAGTCCCACATCGGAACAAAAGTCGGTAAAACAAACACTTTAAAATAAAGAAAGATAAGTACAAAGGTCACCCGAGTTAACCCATACTAGGATTCCAAGTATGAAAACATGGACATGGAGGAAAAAGCATAGGTTCATGTTCTCATGGAGAGTGATAGAAAACATGTTTAGGAGAAAGTTAACCATGAGAAAATCACAAACTTGTGATGGGTTAAACGGTATTCGATTCCCCAGTAGGAAAAGTTAATAGACAACATTTTTGTTTTAAGTTACTTTTTATTGAGGAATTTATTCATAAGGAAACATAATCACTTATCATGTTGACTTTCATCTTTTATTAGATTCCTTAATCAAACTCATATTTTCTCCAGAAGGCGAGTATTTAGGAAGACTTGTTCACATTAAGAGTACTATAATAAACTTTTAGAAAATCACCTAATCCACAAAAGAGAACTATACACTTCCCATGTCATTAGACTTTAACCAAAACCAAAACAAAAAAGGTTAGTACAAGATCAGATAATCCAGAAAAGGAGAACCCTTTATAAAAGAAAATCTATTCTTAACCTCCAAGATTTGTCAAACAAAACCCAAAGTTCAACGAGGACCATTCTATAAACAAATTTGTCCATAAAAATTCCTCAAAGTAAACCAATATAAGATTGAAACCCAAATATTTGAAGGATTTAGTCACATAGTCTTCCAAGTTAAATCGTAACATTTATCTCCAAACAACATTAGTCGCTCCTAAAGTATCGCATTGAAAAGTAATTATCCTAATCACATATCCTCCAAAATCAACTTACTCTTAATTCATAAAATCATATAACTAAAAAGAATCAGTCAAACTAACCAGGGAATTCACGTAGTCCAGTGGTAGGCGATAAATACCAGTCGCACTTTGGTTGTGGGTTCGATTCCCGCAGCTTTGTCCGACGCGACAGGTTGTCACACGGTCTGCGTGTTGTCCTTTTTTCAAAACTATATAATTCTTAAAACATTCCCCAAAATGAGATAAAATCTTCAATAATAATCATAACATATTTTAACCTCAAGTTTATTTCATTCCTTTCATTTTCCATCATATCATAGAGTAACCCATAATTACCTAAAAATTAAGTATCATATAAACCCTAATGGTTACCTTAATAATTATTACCTGAATTTCCACATCGAGTTGGCCATCTTGTACATGATGCATTGGAGAACTCACCAAGGTTCAAGTGGTTGATCATGACTCCTTGATAGTTGGTTTAGAAAAACCATGAGATTCCTCATTGAATCCCCCATCTAATCCAGTATCTTAATCAGAGAACCACCACAGTTTCCTTCAAACCCATTGTCACTTTGGAGCCTGCTAGATCCAGCCATTTACTAAAACCAAAAAGGTCAGTGTGAGTATATCAACAAAACCATCATGTACTAACGAGGAAGGTAAACACTAATATATACTTACTCATTCACTTTATCTAAAACTAGGACTCTTTCTGAAATCCTAACCATTATGGTAATGTCACTTATGCTTAAAGAATACCCTAACCTCTAAAGTTATCTAAACCGGCCTTTGATACCAACTATAAGGCCCCAGCCTTAAACCTTACTTAATCTTGAGTTATTACAAGATTACACATTGAGGATCTTTTCAGGTTTAGAGTTTTAGAGAATTAGATCATGAAACTTGCATTACATTCCATATTTAGACAAAGCGGTTACATGAAAGACAGTATTCATTCTTCCCATCAACGGAAACATATTTAAAATAAAACATGGATTCTTTCTTGACACATCCTTGACACTGTCATCACATCATGTACCCTTCCCTTGACCTGTGAAAAACATTTCAAAAACTTGGGATGAGAATAAAAAGCTCAGTAAGGGATATAAAAATATGGAAAGGAATCATGAGTACATGTATACATAAGAATGAAATCATACTTTACCCATAAAACATAGGCCCTTTAACATACCTCATAAAATCATAGAAATCATATGACATAGAGGTAACTTGAGGCATTCATAACATTTTTACGTAGGGAGTAACCCTCTTGGTTACGTTTGGAATACCCATCACAGTATATTCCCTAAATCTCTTTGGAGAAACCTTAACGTTTCACTCCTTCGCGTTACCCAATGCATTGGAGAGCTATATCGGGCTCACCCGCCCTTAGTTTATCACGGAACCACCCGTTTTCATAACAATGCCCAAGAACCATAACATAAATGTATCACATAAAACATGCATAAAGGAAACATAACATTTCCACATTTCAATCACAATATAACATCTTAGTTTATTTAAATAATGAATCCACTCAAAAAGAAACCACTTCCAAAACCATTTAAAACATTTAATAAAGAGATTTTTGAATCAAAGTGTCCCATACCACCTTGAAGCTTTTAACATTTTAAACCATTAATATTCATATAAATAAATCCTTAAAACCATTTTTAAAACATGGATATTAATAAGAACAAATCATTAAAACATTTAAAGTGATATTTTGGTTAAAGGGGTTTTTCCAAAATTAGACACACTTGAATACAATAATTGCGGAATAACATTTAGTCAGAACATTATAATATCATGAGAATAAATGGATTCATGATATAATACTCCAAAGGACAGTATATACACCATATAAGAGTGAATTGGTGCATAACAACAATGAACCCTCAATAGAAATGTCAAATGTGATGAAATCCCTTATAAAGAAGGTATCCTTAAATTAAGGACAAATTAATCTCAAAAATATGTGTGAAAAATATAAATACACCCAATATAAGTGGATATTAAGTGTATAACAATAAAAGTTCATTCACACATATTCAATGGATGAAATATTCAATGACTACATGTTGAACCCAAAGAAATCGAAATTGGGTTAAAAAGTTCCCTTGACAGCCTAACGGCATCACATCAAAATGAGTTGATGAGATATAAAAAGTGTATCTCATCAGTTGGACTTAAAATTTACATCAATAAGGATATATTAGAACATATCCCAAAATAACAACATGTAAATTAAAAGACCCAACAAAAGAAGTCTTTTAAAAAAAGGGGAGGGTGAAAGGTTCCCTTACAGACTTGGGTATCTTTCGAAACATACGACCCGTGAAAGAAGGACAATACATCATTGATGTAAATACTCATAAATGAAGGAGTATTACACAATGAGTAAAATAATGGTCAGTACATACACCACTCAAAGGAAATTGTGGCAAATGTAGCATAAATCTCACGGGAATAAAAGTGAGATGAAAAATAACTTACGAAAACTTGGCAGCCTAATGGCGCCACTTAAAACTTCCAAAAATGGATTGATGAGATCAAATAGGGTATCTCATCACATTACAACAAAATTTACAGCAAGAGGAATATGAAATAACATCCCCCATCAAAACAAATATGATCTTAAAAGAAGTGACATAAAGGAGAGTACTTGAAAAGAAAGAGAGAGGTTAGATCTCTTACGAAAGTTCAGCAGCTTAACGGCGCCACTCAAAACTTCAAAAATGGATTGATGAGATAGAATAGGGTCTCTCATCACATGAACATAAAAATTAAATTAAATTTAATATAAAATATCATCCCAATAACAAGAAATATGAGCTTTAAAAGGAATGACATAAAAGTGTGTACTTAAAAAGAAAGAGAAGAGTAGGATCCCTTACCTCGGGTCCGACTTGACTCGATCGTTCTTTAACGTCCTGAATAATAAACTTGAGTTAATTTCTATTTTCTTAAGAACCTTTTTCAAGTTCATTATTACTTTTATACCACTTATTACCATGTCATAAAAATTATGTAATCATTTAAGTTAATAATATTTGTTTTGCCGATATTTGGTTCTTAAGTCGAAAGTGGACTTCTTACAATTACATGTTGTTCGTGTGGCCAAATTTTTATTATATACAGAATTGTATTAATTATGTAGATATCATATATGTCATATATATCCAGTACATTCATGAATTTATAACATTACATAATCATTTAGAGGTAAGAAATGAAATGCACCGTTCATGGAGACGGTAAGCCGTACGTACGCATGAACGCTACTTTCATTTCTATTTCGTATTTTATAGAATGGAATAATAATGATATAAAGGTATATTATAATTCCAGTATAATATCATATATAATATCATATTTAAATCCTTTATACATCCCACATATGGTATTTAACGAATCAAATCACTTTGAGGGGGCGGTAGTCCGCACTTCCTTAAATGAAGATATCGCGTATACCCATAATGGAATCCATAAAGGTAAGACAAAAATGAAAAATACAGAAGCATAAATAAAAAATAAACATATTATATATAATATATAAAAATAGTGACATCATAATGGCCACCTTTGAAGTTGTTAAATGAGTATTGAACAATCATCGTTTCGGGAGGCAGAATTTCACCATCCACGAAAACCGTATGTTCTTTAACCATTTGATGTAGTTGTGTGAGAGTGTAGCTAGAATAAATCTTATAAAAACATCCTAGTATATTTACGATACTGGTGTTGTTACAAAATAAGTAAATAAAAAGAGTTTAGGGGGTTGGAGAAGCAAAATAAAACAAATGAACATGGGAGAATGAATTACCTTTAAAAGTGTAACTCCTTTTGATTTGAGCCTAAAGGCTTCCTTTGAAAGGATTATGCCCAAAGGTAATCCTCTGGGATGAGTAAAGGGATGTTTAGAGATTAAATGGGAAGGGGTTGTCCGATCAAAAGGCTTGATGAGTGTGTGAAATGAGGTAGAGGTGGGGGCCTTTTATAAGAGGAGAGGAGGGGCACTTTTGAAAAGTAAGAAATATTACTTTATTTGAAAATGTGTTTCGGTTTTAAAAGGTCCCACATTGATATAATTCGTGGATAAGGTGATAAGGCTTCGAAATCCACTCATCCAATTGGTTTTGGACATGTGTAGTTCATAGATTTTACATTATCTTTCCATTTTATTTAAATCGTCAAATAATGATGTCATCGCTGCAGCATTATTATGTCATAAATAATTTAATTTATTTAATGTGTAAAAATTATAAAACAATTACTATGATGTAGGAAATCTTTTTATCTTTCCAATGACTATTTATAATCAAAATTTGGACCTGTGTAACCCTACTTAAAAATTGTTTTAGTAAAACAACTCATGTTTGTGTCAATTTAATTTTAACATTAAATAAAAAGTTATTTATGTCATTTCCCAACCAAAGTGTCTCCATGGGGTCCCCAAGTTGGCCCATGGCTTGTCTTGGTAGGCCATGACTCACCCAATAGGTGTAGGACAAGTGTCATGGTGTTTTCACATTCTTATAATATCATTTTTACCTTAAATTACAATAATTACCTCTAATCGCGATTAAGAACTTAATAAGTTACTATTCACCAAAAATTATTATAATCTCATTGAACCACATTTTACTTCTTAATGACAACCATGTATGTCGGATTTTTGAAATTCAAAACACAATGATGGCAAAATTTCATTTAAACGGAAAATCAACTTTTATAAGTACCACTTAGTGGTTTCACTATTCATCAAAAATTGAAGTTTTTCAGAAAAATCCCAAAAATTTACCCTAAGCTATATTTGATATTCTGAATTCAAAAATGAATTCCATTTTACAAAATTCAAAACATATAATTCACATTAATTAATTTAATAATTAATTCTCGATGTCATGTCAAATAGCATGTTTTATGAAACAATAAGTATCAAAAGATTGACACTAGTTTAAGTCTGATTTCAAAGTGAAATTGATTCCAACAAACACTATTGGATTTAATGGTAAAAATATTTTCTAATTTCACTTTAAAACCAATTCAAAATATAATCTAATCATATTAATAAATTAGATTAAAAAGTGGTTTTGAATTAAAATACAACATTTTACACTATTCATTAAAAAAATGAACTTTATCGGAAAGATACCAAAAATTTACACAAAGTAAATTTTGATGTCCCGATTCTTATTTTATTTGGTCCAAAAGAATGTATAAGAGTGATCAAAACTATATTTAATGACGGTTCGCCATCAAAAGGTGATAAGTGAACCTTTAGTGAAAACTAGGGCATATACGCCTAAAATTGAATTCATTCCGTATTTTAAGCCTTTAGCTTTTATTGGATAAATGTAAAAACATTTAAAAAACTTATATAATCATATTTTAGTTATTTCTATCCATTCCCGCCAATAAAACGACAACATGTTAACTACCATATCAATTAATATTATTTTATTATTAGATTGCAACGTAAGATTCCCAAGAAACTCGTTGTTGCATGTTGGGTACGCCATCGAGCATAGCGTCCCCTTTAAAGTCATATTAATATTTTATTCAAAAATATGGATAAATATGAAAATTTCATATTCATTATTTACCTGGGGTGTTACAATATTAGTACTTTTTTCTTCTAATGCTTGTGTTCAGACTGTGTGCATTACAGGTTTAAAGGAAATTACTTCCCTTTTATCGGGGATTTGCATTTGGTGCTAGTCACCAGCCCCTGGCCTATGGAAGGTGAGCTTAGGGTAGTCACGACATGGTCTCCGAGGATGGGTTGTGACAATAATATCTTCTTTTATTAATCACTATATGTCACATACCCTTACCCATTGTAGGTTAGTGTGAGAACAAGTGCACTAAACAACTGTATCTTCAATTCCTTGGTTTTTTATACACATTAAACTATTAAAAGGAAATTAAATAACTTCTTGTTCAAATAGTTTAGTTTATTTTATATCCATAATAAATTATTCAAACATTATCGATATTATCCAGTCAATCCAAAAAACATATCCATAATAGTCATTATGGTTGGCTTGTCCATTTCTTGGTAACCTCTATCTTTGAAGGATCAGTATATTTATAACATATTTTATAATTACATGACCCAATAATGATATATTATAGAGCCATAATATACACATGATTATTTTTTCTTACATATTCTCCTTTCTCAAAATTTTTAAAACTTTCCTAAGATGATATTAATTCTCTTTTTTTGTTTTGGAATGTGTAATAATATCATTTATAATAACAATTAAAAAATAATCAAGGTCAAATCCAAATACTCTATTAATTAGATCCATAAATATAATGGGTGAATTGTTATGTAAAATGGAATAAATATAAACTCATAGTGTCCATATATAACATAGAATATTTTCTTTAGAATATCCTCCTTTTGAAATTTATTTTATGATATACATATCACAATTCAAACATTAAATTTTTTAATCTGTGTTAACTTAATCAAAAAAACCATCAATTTTTGGTAAAGGATATGTGTTCTTGAATTTGGTCTGGTTATTTTCTCTATAATCAGTACAAAGACACATTGTCCCATATTTATTCTTAACAAAAAACAAACTCACCTAGGATGATGCACTCGAGTGTGTTAATCCCTTTTCTATATAATCCTATAGTTAATTTTTCATTTCGGGTAACTCAATTGTGTCTATTCTATAAGAATGTTTTTAAATTATTGAAACACTATATATGAGTTCTATTGACAACTCAACTTCCTAATTTGGGGAATGATTAAGAAAATATTCATGAAGTGCATTGGAATATTCCCAAAAAATGTGAGTATCTTCAATATTGAGTATATACCCAACCATATTTCCTAAATACTCATCATGAATAGTTAAAAAACCCATATATCATAATTAAATATCATTTGATGATCATTTTCATCCTCCCACCGATATACTAATATTTATTCATTCAGGATATCAAATAAAACTTTTCTTGTTCATAAAGTTATATGGTTGTTGACATAGGGATCTAATTTAGATAATCTATAGGTTTGGGGGAGAATTAAAAATTAAAAATTAATCATATAAATATCTTTTAAACCAATTTTTATATGGTAATTAAATTTATAAAATATCAAAATATTATAATATTAGAGTAAAAGTAGTGAAAACAACAAAAATACAAACTTTTGAGAATACAATAGAAATAAATTTATAATAATTTTATGAAAATATGATATAAAAACTTTCATATAGTGGAAACTAAAAATGTAAGAATTGTGGTAATTAATAGAAATTCATAAATTGTTAATTCAATTTTTGAAAACATCTATATATTAAGAAAAATCACACTGAGTGTATGTTATAAAAAAAATAATCATTAAATTGGATATTATTAAAAAAAACACATATATAAAATGAAAGGTATATATTTAAATGATATAAAAGGTATCAAAAACTTTGAACCTATCTTTAGGTTCCCCTAGTTGTATACCTAAAATATATTTTTTCTCCATATCCTTGGAACCCCTTTATAAAGACTATCAGAAGTTTCTCTTTTCAGACACTGAAAGAATGATCACTGTGTTCCCATCCTTGGAAACCACTAATAATGAAGGATTAGTAAATCCATATTCTTCGAATAAATATAAATTTCCCAACATATATTCTAATAAAAATAAAAAATACAACCAAAAATAATAACAGTTTTTAATTAAGCCTCATGAAACAAAGTTCTTAGTAAGTGATCAAAAAGAGAAAAATTGGAATAAAAAACATTTTGTAAATTTTTTATGATTTTAGGGATTCAAATACATATCATATTATTGGAATTATTCCCCTCATAATTATTGATATTACATCTCTATTTTTATAATTTTTTGAAGGAATCTTTAACAGAAGAAATTGAAAAATCTCAAATCATATTAAATTAGAATCAGTGAATTCTTAATCTTCTATAAATGAACATATCATGTTTTTTCATATACTAATTAGTTTTAACTTATAATTTGATACTGATTTTAAAATTTATGGAATTAATATGGTAAATGGGTTTGGATCTCCAAATTCCCACAAAAGTTATTAAATATTTAGGTATTTAACTTTATAACATCAATTCAATTGATTAATGCTCTTTTCAAAAATCAAGAGGCATATAGATTTCTATTAATAAAATTTTATTTTTCACAAAATAATAGTTATTATAATGTTTTACGATTGAACAATTCATAATAAATTAATTGATATTTTCAAAATAAAAATAGGATGCAATTTATTGACCCAAAAATCTCCCCCGTTTTGGAAAACATTATAAAGATAAGAGAATTTGAAAATATAATAGAAAAATAAAAGTAAAGATCCATGTAAAATTTTTAATTGATAGTTTCTCCCAAATTTCATTGCATAATATTTTAAAACTCATTATAAGATAATAAATATTGGAAAAAATTAATTTAAACTCCATTTGAAAAAGCATGATCCAACCCAATAAATAATCAAATAAAAAAAGAACAATTGTTTTTAAATTTATATTAATTTTTTTTGTTTCAAAAAACATTCAATGAAAAATGTATAAATGAAATAAAAATTATGAACTCTAATTCTAGGTCTCTGTAAAATTTTCTAAAAATATGTTTTTGTTCTTTTACATTGTTTTTCCACTCTAGATCATCTTGATAAATTCTTTTAGATTGGTTGATTTTTTTAAATGTTTAAACATAAATTCTATCTTTACCATTATTTTATATCTAATTTGATCTTTTTATAAATTGAGTTTAGGATGAACTTCACAACCTTCACCAATCATAATGATCTAACCAAGAATCTATATATAATAGTAAAAATATTTGTTTCAATAAAAAATAATGAACTTCACCTTATTCACTAATGATCATAAAAAAATATTTTGATATATAAATATATGTACTATTTAAAGAGATAGAACATTGAGCTTCATGAATGGCCTTCTTGGTTTTTCTGATAATATTTTAAATAAAATATTCCAATGAAATTCATCACATTTTAAACATAAAAAAATTATCATAGAGAAAAATATAACAAATCCATTAGATTACAGTCCTTATATATGAATTTAAGATCGTTATCATCTAAGTTTTCCATTGATATAAAAGTAGTTCTAAGAGATTCACATGGAATTGGAAGGACAATACATATTTTCCGAAATTATTTTGAGAATAAAATTTATTATTTTAATTCAATTCTAAAAAGGAAAAAATACCTTTTTATTAAAAAAATTCTATAAAACAAAATTCAAGCATAGTTTATTAAATGTTACCTTTTTAAGAGATCTTTAAATAATAATGGATGATCATCCTCATTCAAAAAGATTTCAAGAATAAAATTTCATTTAAATAGTTAATATTTCACAATAATATATATTGTATGTAATAGAATATTCATGTATATCTAATGAACAAATTGTTGAAAATAATGAAAAAATACTAAAATAATTAATAAATAATAAGATTTAAAATCCAATAAATATTTTTATTGATCGATAAAAGTTTTTTATTTTTTCAATAAATGATTGTTTTATATAAGTAGATAGATTAAATAAGAATTCATCTGAATATCAATTTAATTTTATCATTTTTAACATTTGTTTAATAAATTTTATTCTATAGAAAGTAATAAGTTTTTCAATAAATATTGTCAAGAAGGTTTTCATTTATGAAAAGTTCAATAAAAATATATCAATTTTTTGTGATCCCTAAGTAAATGGTTTCATATATATATGTTATCTAGCCATGAGTGATGTAATAGGTTTAAAGAAAATAAAATAACACTTGTATTATCACTTGTAATTGTGTTTTGAGTGGAACTAAAATAAAAATCTTTTAGTGTTTTTGTATCCAAAACACCTGAGAATAAGATATTCTGGGCGATATATAAACCAATTTAGTAGTGGAATGTACCATATTAATTTCATTACTATTGTTTCAAAAAATTACATATTCTCCTACAAAATTAAATGGTCCATAAGAATATTTTTATCTACTGTACAACCTCTAAAGTTATTATATGAAAATATATAAGAATAATTTCAATTATAGAATAAATGAATAATCCATGGACCAATTTTCTTTTCAGATAGAGGAAAATGTATTTTCCACTTTCAAATGTGATTCATTAAATTTTCATGAAATATTATGCAAATAAAAAAGGAAAATAGTTTTTTTACTTACATTAAAATATATTATAGTTCCTGTTATACTTCTATAATTTTATTGATTAATCGATTTACCAGTTTCATCATGATTGTGACTAATAGATGCTACCACCAGAGTAATTATATTTATTTCATTGTCAAAACCATTTTTTTATAAATTATTTACTTTATTTATATTGAATTAAAATATATCATTGTGGTTCTCAAGAAATCATAAATCCAAGTAAAAAATGATATGTTATACAATCATTCTTATTTCATAATCATTTATCATAATTTCATAAAAAATATTAGAAGGATATTTTTGGGTTGTACATGAAATAATTTTATCAATATATGTTGTAATAGTGATGGTATTGTTTGAAATTGTATTTATGAAATAATATGGATTAAAACATTCTATAAAAAATAATTTAAAAACAAATATCTATAAAGTCTTTTATACCAAGTTCATAGGGATTGTTTATGTTTATAGAGTTATTTAGTATGATTAAATACATTAAATAGAAATTATTATCATTTAAACCATGAGTATTTTCAAGATAAACGACCATATGAACATAGTCATTATTGAATTAAATTTTCACAATAATTTGAAATAGTACCAAACTGAGATGTTCTATAATGGTTAATAAAAATAAGAAATATTCAATTACAGATACAAGTGAATATGTTTTTTCATAATCTATACCTTCTTCTTGGAAATAACCTTTAGCAACAACGCTTTCTAATTTTATGATAATAAATCTATTTTCATCCCATTTTTTTCTAAAAAAGCTTTTTACTCTAATCACTTGTATATCTATATGATGTCTAACTAAATTAGAAACTAATTTCCATTCAAATTGATTGTCTTCTTCTTGTTCTACCCTTATCCGTCATTCAACACCTAAATCATTTTCAAATGTTTTATGTCAATTTTTGATTGGATAGAATGATTCTACCTTTAATTACCTAGGTAAATTCTAGTTTTAACTAGTTGAATTAAATCCCTAGTAATATAATTAGATGGATAATTACTTATGATCAACTAATTCCAATGTAATGTGGTTGGATGATATTCAAATAGTAGATATACATCTCCAATTTAATTAATTTATTAATATTGATAATTCAATGATCTTAATTATAAATTATTCACTATAGGTTGATGAGTTCAAACTATTAATAAAGTAGTATAAGTTTATTTGAAAAAATCATTTTAATTAAAATTATATTTTTTTACAAAAATAAAAGGATGAGATTCATTCTACCTAACATAAACTAATTCCTAAGTAACATATGTTTATTACTTACAAACATAATAACACCTAATAGTCATATAATAACTAAAACAATTGTCTTTATAGACTCTTGTATTTAATTTAAGTGACTAATCATTAGTATTCAACAACAATATTGCAATACAGAAAAATTAAAGTAAGAAAGCATCATATTTATTCAAGTCTATAACTCATAATGAGTCCTATAAATAAAATATCTGAATTATACTCAATGAATAGTATAATAATAAATACTCACAACCTCATACCAAAACAATTATCAATATAAAACTCATGTAGAATAGTTTGTCTAATTTATAGAATAATTTTATTTATTTATTAAAAAATAATATTTCTATATCATGTTATTTATGTATAAAAAGAATGATTAATAATTTTTTTAGTAATTTGTTTTCATATTCAGAGCTCAAAAATTCTTCACAAGGATAACTCTGGATAGTAAAAAAATGTTGGTATTTCACATTTGTACCATATGCACAAAAAATGAAAAATACATTTTTATTTTTTGAAATTAAATAGACCCATATTAACCTTGTGTAATCATAAAATAGGAAATTAATATAGAGTTATTCTCCAGTAATTATATTTTTAATAGGAAAAAATAAATTCAACTGAACAAACTACAAATATTTATTTAATTATACTTCACTATTTGATTGATAATTTCACTAATGTGACTTACCAGATTGACAGGGATCATAGAATCTAGATGAGATTAATTTTTTTTCTGATAAACACCTAATACATCCTTTCATTAATATTTTAAAGAAGTTCTATAAATTACTAGGTCTTAATATCATATTTCCTATCCCAGAAAATTCCTTATTATCACTTGACAAGGGAAAATTGTGATGTCTTAAGTCTTTTCATTCAAGAGTGTAAATATTCCCATGCCTATTAGAAAAGAGAATTAATGTACCTTAAAGTATTTTAATTCCACATTAATCATTCTAGAATTTCACAAGATAACAATCATCATATAATAATCATATTCTAATATAGTAGTGCTTAATACATAAAAAAATATATAACAATTCAAATAAAATATTTTTAATGAAAAGAAACAACACCAATTCTATTTATTTTACCCCTATAGTTTCTCTATAAGTTACTCATCCTCTATTAAATTTATTTTATATTTTGAAATTGGATGTATATTTAGTAATATATAGAGAAAACCCAATGTCTATGTAACATTTTCTTCTTATAATATAAGTTATTTCCTTTTCTTGAAAAATATAAATCTATTTTCTTGGAACCTTTACATTTTTTTTCTAATCACAAAAGAAAATAAAATTTTTAAAACCCATATTTTTAAAAAAAATATATGTGGAATATTAGTATGTTATTCATAAGTAATATTTTTATTAAATAAAAAATATTTAACATTTTTTAAATTAAAAATTATTTCCAACAACTATGCCTTCAAAATTTACTGTAAAGAGGGAACCTGTAGGAACAAAATTGTATGATGGAAAATGAGTTTTATTAAAATTAAAGAAAAAATTCACAATAATTTATTTAAGTAGTTATTTATTTATACATACGGTTAATTTTTATTTACTTGACGTAAAATTAGATATATGGTTTTTAGGATATAAAATTTATATTTCTGTCGAACTATTATATAACAATCAACTAAATTCATGTAACTCGAATTATTATTATTACCACAATCCACATCTAATTTTTCTTTAAAATCTAATTTACATGAATTTTTTGATGTCACAGTTGTTAGTTTTTATATTATTTTATTTTATTTTATAATAATAGCACTAATAAAATAAAAAAAATTGTTTATTTTTTTCTTTTTCCCGTAACTATTACATACCTAGTCATATCTGCAATAGTATAAAAATATTTCTCAAAATATGAAGTATTTAAATTTTCTTCATCTGATAGGTTATTTTTTATCTCATATGAGGAAGTTGACAATTTTAATTTTATATTATAATAAAATGTATAATATAATGAAATTTTATCATATATTCCTCAGATACCTTATCCATAGAGAATTTTTTCATTATTCAAACAATTTAAATAGAATCCCACTATTTTATAACATCAGATACTACTTTATTCTAATAAACGACTTATAAAATAATTACCTTAATTAAATCCATAGGTTTCCAAACCCTTCAATATTATCTTTCCTCTATTTTTGTAATTCCATCTTCACATTTTATCTTCTTCCTTAATTCTTGAAAATCTTGTCTAATATTACTAATATTTTTTCATTCAAATAAAGTCACATGTTATTATTCCTTCTTATCATATTGATAACATTCATATATTTTCAATTCTTATTTAGGAATATCATATTACTTACAAGCTCATCTATTCTTCCTAAAATTTGAAAAAATTCATTATCACTAGAATATGGACTAATTCGATATGAATGCTTACATTTCATCATTCAAACAATATATTTAGTATGGTTATAATAATAATTAATGGTACATCAATTAATTTTACTCATGGTATAATAAAATGCCCCTATATTACTATTTTTTCATTTTCATTATCTTTTTTTCGTTGAATTTCATATTCCATTATGGTTCAAATTAAATCATTCAAACAAAACCTTTCAATACATTAAGTATCATCTATTATCCTCCTCTGGGACTTACACTATTTAGACATAATATAAATAATATATTAAATTTGTTGACATTTTGAAAAACATTAATCAACCAAATACTATAAATTATTCATAATAGTTGTTAAAAACTAGTTCATTTGAATTTTTTTCCCCATGAAAAATGTCAAAGGCTTTATAATTCCCTCTTAACATATATCTTCATGGTTAAAATATAATAACATGAGATTTTAGAATATATTTTCTCTTTAATAAATATAATTTCTGTGATATCTTGTGGAGTATAAACCCATGAACATATCGGGAAAATGATTATAAATTAGAAAATTATAAAAAATTACCTTCTATTTAAATAAAATATTAATATTAAAAAAAATTCTCCACTTTGGAAATTATTTTAATCTTCAAGAAATTCTTTGAAATATTTATTATGATAAAATTATTCATATATGATTTATTTAAAAATTATTCCTATATTTTGGATTATAAAATATTATTTCATACACATGAATAAAATGAATTCATTGATTATGAATTCTTTATAAATGAAAACAAAATCATTTGATTTGAAAAATGGATGTTTTTCTAAAAAGTTCCCTTGTGTGTTAAATGTTTTTTTAATAACAGTAAATTAAATTAATTACTATTGATGTTTAATTTTATTTTAATCATATATATTATGTATTAAACAAAATAAATTAAAATTCACCTAGTGGTTTTTATTGTTCATTGAATTGGAAGAAAATCAATATTTTTGCATAAACATTCATTTCTATAAAAAATGGATTTTATACATTTTGTGCCTGTATATTATAATTAATTTTTTCCACTAATAAGAATATTATATTTCAAGATTAATTACATATATATATATATTCATAATTAAAATTATTTTAAAAGTTCTACTTAAATTTTGGTTATAATGAATCGTAACCATATTGAATGTATAACTCCTCAAATAAAGATAGAATTGGTAAATCATGGTTAAAACAATGGGATAAGATCAAAAAAATCCATCAGAAACTAGACACTATTAAATTATGAGTTTATTTCAACCAAAATTAACAAATCTTTGAAAATATGGAATTTTGGTTTGACGTTCCTTTAATTACGACCTTTATATTATTATAAGCTAATTGTATTTACAAATATCACTCTCTTTGACATGTTGTATTATCTTGATATGGATATAAAAAATATAAAATATGAACGAATCTAGAATAGAAATTTTAATAATGTTTTTTATTTTTTATAGAAATTTAGTTTAAATTTTTGGTAGTGGTATAATTACATAAATGCTTATACATCACTAGTGTTATGCTTGTGCAAGAAGGTAAAACATCAAAGAAAATAGATTTAACAGCCTAAAAGTTATATTTTTTTGGATAAGTTAAAATCTTGAATGATTTTTGTTGATAAAACATAATAAAAATTAATTTTTTAAAGATTTATATTCCAATTCAATCATAATATTGTTGTCATAAATGTAAAATTATGTGAACAGTCGTGAAAATGAATTTATGTATATTTTAAGTTAAACAATATTTAATTAACTATTTTAAAAATAATAAAAATCAGATATTTTATCAAGTAAATATGAAATTATAGATCCTATCATTCATTGTTCATTTAAATTAAAAATTTATATTTTTAATGTTTATTTTATCAACATTTGTGATTGAAAATGTTAGTGTAATAGTAAGGGTTAAAAGTGCATGTGAGGGGTTTATATTAGAACATAAGGTTTTAAAGGCCACATAAACAATATTAAATAATATTTGGATTAAATTATTTCAAAAAAAATTATCTTTAATGTTATGTAACATTGGTTCCATTTCACATGAGTTAGAAGCATAATATATATTAATATTTCATGTATTCATAGGACTTACACCCACTGCACCTTTAAAAGGGAACCCCATCTCTTCTCTTTTATACACATTCCTGATGCACATTTCTCAACAAGAATAGGTCAAAAACTCTTATTAACATTCCTATCCATAATATATAGGTTCATTTCTCCTTAAATTACCTACCCAATGGTCCTCAAAAAGAAGAACAATATAGGTTTCTAAAGTAATAGGTAATCGTCTTAACTGAATTCTATTATATTTATCTCTTCTTCTACCTACAAAAAATATTAATCAAAAATATTAAAATTTTAAATTAAATAACATTATATTGTATTAATTATAGTCTATTAATATAATAACCATTATCTATTTATCATCCATCCTTATTGAAAATTTAAACATCGGTGTGAATACGTACAGACTACCATCTCTACGATTCACATATATTTTTATTCATAATTATCTCTCAGGGTTGGTTATATATATATATATATTATAATTATATATGGTTTTTATAAAATTATTATGATTATATAATGATATAATTTTTTCTACCTTCTGACCCACCCATCCATTATAAAATGAAAACATTACTCATATGTTTGTGTTGATTACCACATCCAAGAAGAGATGGGATTCAATTTCCATTTATGCTTTATATGGAAGGTCATAAGGGTAGATTAAAAAAATTATGATATATGTTATAAAATTAATATTATTTATATTATAATTACTATTTAAATTTCTTTCTTAAAAACCATTAATGTTTGAAAGCCACACTCATGCGTACATATGGACTACCATCTCTATGAAGTGATGTAAGTAATTTATCATCACTACCCTATATTAGTTTTTTTAAAAGTGTTTATAAGGAATAAATATTATTATTATTACATTATCAATATTTTTAATATTATCAAACCATGAAAAATATTTTATGACTATATTCATCATACTAAAACAAGCATGGAAGATTAACCTTTTCACCAAAATAATGATTTTAATGATGACTTATTAATAAAATGGTAATTGGAAATTGTTAACGAATGATATATTGTAATATATATATATTTGTATGTATGTATATGTATATGTTAATGTGATTCTATAATATATGTATAACAAATATATATTTATTATATATGATGTTTGAACTTTTACGAATCTGAATGAGACTTGAAATAAGTGTTTCTTATCTCACTTTTATTTCAATTAGACACATTCCATATTCAACAATTATTTATTTTTTATGGTTTATATAATGCCCATTGATTAAATATATGGTGTTTTTCATGAAGATTATTTGTATTAAAAATATATATTTGGTTCTCACTTCTATTAGGTTATGATTTAGATATTACCAAAATTTTGAGGGCTCTATATCTCAATATTGTTTCATTGATAATAGTTTCATGTTATACACCTATTTTTATTAATATGATGTATATAATACCACTTTTATATATTATGTTATGAATATATTTATATTTATTGAAGTTAATATTTCAATTTATATTATTTACCTCAAAATATTAGGAATTAAAAGTTTCTAAAAAGGTAACAGTTTGCGTTACAATCTCATTAAATTTTGTGATTAAATGTACAAAATTTGCATTAAGTAAAACTATATAGTTCTTATCCATTAAAACAAATATATTATATTATATTTTTTTCATATTTTTTTCGAATAATTAGTATCATTTATTTTTCTTTGTTTTTTAAAATGACCCAGAAAAGTGTCTTAAGAAAATATTCCCTAATTTTCTCCTTGGTCAGAAAATATTTTGTCTTCTCTCTTTTTTCTCAAAAATGTTTTCAAGAATGATATTTTCTATGATTCAATGATTTTTTAAAATAATTTTAAATACTATTTTAAATTTTTTTCAATGTTTTGGAAATTTAATTATGAAAATGTTTTTTGAATTTTTTATTCATAACTTTTTACTAAAAACGTAAAAGGAATCATTGTTTTAGCATTTATCATATGAATGTATTTTCCTACTATGATGAATATCCATTACATTAAAGATTAATTTTAATTTTTAGAATATTATTTTAAAAGAAAATAATTTTCTCAATTTTATTATAATTTTTAAATTTTAATTATATTAAAAGAAACTTTTATTTTATTTGTTTCAAATAAATATTCAAATTCTCTAATTAATGTATTTTTAATCTATTTAAACATCCTTCTATGATTTTTTTAATTCACTAGGTTATCATATTATAATAATATCCAATTTAACACTCATGGTTTCTTTTGACTATGATGGTTTATGTAAGACTCTATGAGGATTAATTCTTATTCATGGTTTAACTAGAATATAATGAAATCTTTATGATACTCATTTCCATTTTACAGGTTATGCTATTATGAAATAATGAAATATCTATGAAACACATTTCTTCTCCATAAATTATTATATAATGAAGATATAATTATTTATATGATCTTGAGGAACAAATATATATGGTTTTCATTAAGTTTTAAGTGATCCTGGAATTTTTTATCCCTCCAATGCATTGGGTAAATATTTATATTTCATAAGATAATATTGACTAGAATTGGTAAAAACCCCAGTTTAGAAATGGACTCGCTCCATCATAATTATATTTATAATGAACCATGACTAAGGAAAATATGGATTTATGAGTGAATGTAACACCCCAAAATTTTAAAATTCAATCTATGCTCGATAGCATATAAGAAAAGTAACACCAAACATAAATGAATAGGGAAATAAAAATATTCTAAATTGGGTTGTCATAACCTAGACATTAAATTTAAATGTATTAATAGTATTAAATAAATTTTTAATTATATGTATACAAATTTTACTCAATATAAATATATTTATAAATCATTTTTAAATAATAAATCAATATTTTTAATTTCAATTTATAAAAAAAAAAATTTTCTGGAAAAAATGATTTTTATTTCTTTTTATTAGAAAAAATAATAATTAAATTATAGAACAATAGTAAAATTAATTTTAAAACATTAATATTTTTTTTATAATCATATGAAAATTAAATTTGGCTGAAATTTTGCAATTTGTTAGAAAATAATGATTTTTCAACGAATAGTGAAAAATATTGATTTTTCTAAAACTACCCTATATTTTTAGTAAATTATGTTATTTAAAAGTAAAATTTCAATTTCAAATTTTTTTAAACCTAAAAAAATTATTATTTATTTACAGTAAATCTTTTTAATTACATTTGAATAAAATTTATACTAGATTTTAGTATAATTTTATTTTTGGGTTTAAAAACAGGGTTTTTCTAAAAATGTATTTAAGAGTGCATAATGTTTCTCCATTTAAATTAATTCAAATAATACCTAATGAGTAATGATTTATATTTAAATTATATATAATATATCTATGAAAATGAATTTAAATTAAATTAATTTGTATCACTGGACATATAATTAATATAAAATCATCTTTTCATAGAAAATAAAAAACGTGAAAACATACTTTTTCAACACATATTCATGATTAATATTAAATTATATACACCCACTTATTTGAATTGAAATAAGTAAAACTTTTTTACCATGGTCAAGGTTAAAACATGTTTACTAGAGGTTAAACTAAAGCGATATTGGTTATAATGACCTAAAAAAATTTCTAAATTATATTATATAGAAATATTTTAGTCTTGTATAATATTACATTTAATAATGGTTTGTTTTGTATGCTTATTTTGTGTCAGAATGTGGTTATAAATTTTTCTTTTTATAAACATCAAAGTTTTTCCTCTACACCACTAATAAATTCATCCCCCTATCATCTTCTATTCACACATCTAAAGACTTTTTCAATCCAATAACCACCCAAAATACCTACATTAATTAACTACCTACAATCTAGAGGAATTTGTTTTATCAAAAAACATATCTTGGAAAGTGTTTTATGTTAAACATTAAATAAGGGTTATAGTTCTTTATTAAGATTTTTTTATTTATTTTTCCACATCTCGAAAATAATTTTCATACATGATGAAATACAAAAAAAAAGTATAACCCATATATTTATAATTTGTTCTTTTAATTTCATAACTTATATCCATCTCCTCATCTATAAAATGTGAATGGAATATGTCATTTGTGTGTATGAAGGACTACAATTTTAAGAACTAATTTAATTCATTTTTTATAACCACCTCTTACGGCTAGATATAATGATGGATTTTAAGTAAATATTTGGCATTTTTAACATAAGTATTCTTCTTAAATTATTATATCACATAGATATTTTTATTTTTTATTTTATAGGGGATATTATTACCTCAATAATTCATATAACGGACTACATCCACTTGAATTCATGTGATTTATTTTCATTAAAACATTACATAGAAGGTAATAAGGTCATATTTAAAAAATATATTTGATTAAATGAAATAATTTTGATATTCATTAAATATTTATCATTATGAAATTATAATATATAATTTTTTTTCTTATAATAAAAATCATAACATCATTTTTATAATGATAAACAATACATACCTTCTTCCAATAATGATTGTTGAAAAATTAAACGGTTACTCATGTGTACATAGGACCTACTATCTCTATGATAGTAATAGAGTTTATTTTTTATAATAATATTTCATGATTGTAATTAAAATAATAATTTATGTATAAAAATTATAATTGTATCAAGAATATTATTATGGTTATATTGAAATAAGGATCTCATTGCACAAAGTCAAACTACCAAAGACATTTTGGACATATAAGCCAAATATCATCAAAACACCCGACCTGAACTTAATTAATTAAGTATTTAGATACAACATGGTAATAAGTGAAAAAAAATGAATAATAAACTTTAAAATGGTTATTAATACATTAAATAATTAAAATTATTTTATTAATCATGAAGACAAAGGATGTACAGAAAAAATTGGAATCAATGTAAGGGGCCAATTTACATGAAACATCATCTTAAAAAGTTTTTAACATTTAATTTATAAATATTTTTGTTCTATATTATTCTATATGTTTCATGAAAATAATTATTTATTTCCCGATTGTTTATAATGGTCAATAGTAAACATTTTTAACTTTCTTTAAAACTTATTAGGAAAATAATTTATATTTTTTTGGTTTTACATGATGGAAAATTTACATATAAAACCATGTTTTAAAATTTTCTAAATATTTATTTTCAAATTACTTTACTCCCAAATAGTTTTTATTGAAATTTTAGTATGGGATTATTCATATGGATATAAAATAATTCTAAACAAAATTTTATTCTCTTTTTAAAAATCTTTTAATGGTTTTCAAAAGTAATCTTTTTTTTGCATGAAACATTTTGGAAAAAAGAAACAATAAATGATATATTTTATCATATATAAAGACAATAAATTTTCATTAAATTGTGAAAATTAATTGATTTATTCTTTCCAATACAATAGTTCATGTGTTATTTAAATAGAAATTTTCTTTCCTTTCTTAAATCATATTCATTGAAAATAGGTTTTAAAATTGAATGGATATTTTAATGTCTAGAAATGTTTTCTTCTGGGTATAAAGAATATTTTATGGGTGTAAGGATTAAAATTGAAATCTTTTACGTACTATAGTTATTTATGGGTATTAGAAATTATTTATGATGATTGGTGGTATTATTATAAACCAATAGTGGTTGGTTACATTATAAACCAAGAATTGATGGTTACGTTGTCATCCAAGAAAGGTTGGTTTCATTATAAACCAAGTATGGGTGGGTTTGTGATGACCCAAAAATTCATTAAGTATGGATGTTAACTATATAATTTTTTTCATTTTTAAGAGTTATATGGAATGTGATGTCCTGATATACCAGTAGGTTTTATCTATTCTTGGTATATGTTTTTTAAGATATTCCAATGATTTCCAAACAGATAGTTAATAAGATTGTTTTTCAAAATAAATTATTTATTATTTCATCATTGATCCTTCACTATGAAAATTATTTTATATTATTATTTGTATTCCAAAAACCAATGAATTATAAGTATAATATATTTCCATGGGTTACCATTGATTATTGATGATTTTTCACTCTTATGAATTATCTCATTAGTTATGATAAATAATTTTCCATGACTAATAATTAATGATCTCTTATATATTCTGCACAAAAATTATATGTTAAGAGAATTTTACCATAACCTTATACTTATTTTATTCTCACTTATGATTATCATTTAATACCTCTCATATCTACCCTCACTGAGAATCTGATCACACACTTTCTTATGTTCATATTTCTCTAAGTTATGGAGAATGATAATATATAAAAATTTTCTACAATGGTATCATTTTTGGAATATTTTGGGGTGGATATTGAAGTCTTCTTATGGAATATAAAAATTTAGGTAAATTTAGAAAAATTACAATTCATATGGAAATATAAGGATTTTGCAACATGAGAGATTTATCTTAATTCTATAAAACTCTAAGCTGAAAAGTTCATGGGTATGTAATTGAATCAATTTTTCTTATTGATTCTATAATTATGGATTGTTAATTTTGAGTTGTTTTTTTGGTATTAAATCTAAAATTATAAAGATTATTTTTTTGCAATAGATTTTAGAGTACAGGTCCAAGGCTAATATGTCAAAACCCATAGTGGTTGAAAAATGTGTAAATAACTTCTTCTTAAAAATTCAGTTCTCTATTTTACAAGATGATACGGGGATATAAAATTACCTATTAATAAAATATAATAAATTATTTAAATAATTTTTATTTAACCTGTTTTCAATATTTTACTCTCAAGAAAAATTAATAATCTATTTGTCTGAAACATTTTAGTTTCCTAACAAAATGTTTAAATTGCCCACTCTAGTTTTGATCATATAATATTTCTTACAATGATACCTGTAATCAAAATATCCTCTGTAAAAAGTAGTTGGTGTAGTTGGATTAAAAATTTCAAGAGTTCTTTAGTGGAAAACCATTTGTCACAAAAAAACCTTTACTCCACTAACACAATTAGTGTAATAAAAAAGAAATAAAATAAAATATTTTAATTCATAACTAAGCTATGTGGAGATTCAATCTAATATAGGAAAATTATTTTTTGTAAATTTTTTTCCTTCTCTAAAACTAGTAGAGATTGGATCTCAAAACATATGTTGTCCCAATAATAAAATGTAAGAAATCGACAAGATTTTAAAATTAATATGTTTAAATAAAACATAATTTTTTTCTAAGAACCGTGTTTTTAGAATAATCAGACTTACTAAATATAGGTTGATTTAAAAAACATTGTAAAAATTATAGAATAAACATAAATAAAATAATTGAAGGATATAGTAATAACAATAAAAAAATGTATCATATGTTTATAGAAATTCAATAGTAGAAATTCAAGAAGAGAAAATATAAATTTGAACATTGTGGTAATTCAAAAAATGAGTAAAATGATAATTCAAATGTTGAATATAATTTTTCTCCAGAAAAAAACACTTATAATGTTAGGTAGAAAACAAAATACTCAATTAAAAGGATGTTATTAAAGAAAAACATTTAATATAAAGTGAAAGGATGAACATTAAAGAATATTAAATGTATCCAGAACGTCAAACCTATCATAACATATCCATAATATTATAATTATTAAAATTAATATCTTCTTATCCAAAGAACCCCTTAATATAGACAATCATAATCTTCCGTCTTCACACACTAGTAATATATTCCCTTTATTCCAACCAATGGAAGCTCTCGACCGCTTAGGATTGGTAAGTCCTTTCTCTTCCTAAGCCTATAAGCCCTAGGTCACAAGGTATCTTTAAAAAATAATTAAAAATTGAAATACTAATAGCATTATAATTAATCCAAACTAGATTATGATCTTAATAGGCACTCATAAATAAAAATATTCAAATGTACATTAAGTAAGAAGGTTTTTGATGACATTAGTGACTATAATCTCTCTCAAGTTCATTACACTATTAACCTCTCTAAGATCAATATTATGACTCTATTTATAATCATAATTTTAATAAACCTCAATGGTTAAAATCTAAAAATCTGGAATTTAATTATAAATGAATCAATTGAAGATTATATATCTACAGACGATCGTAGCATATTACTTCATCTACTAATGTGTTTTCATAGGCATCTCTACAACAATGTTGAATATGATTCACTCAGTATGGATTCTAATATTGGATCAGCAAATTTTCACAAAAATTATTAAATTTATTGGTATTTTATTTTTTATCATGTTTTAACCAATGAATGTACATTACATAAATCATATTGTTTCTATATATTCTGTAAGGACCTAATATTTTTCACCCTTTAAATTAACATTATCAAAAAAATAAAATTTGTCACATGAAATACCAAACTAATGAAAAACCAGATTAAGATGAAAAATGATATATTAATATGATATAAATTTTATAATCATTAGTAGATAAAATGAAAATAATCAATTAAAATAAGTATATATTATTAATTTAATTTATTAATATTTCTAAATGGAAATATTTTGAAGAAAAAATTAAAAACATGGTATTGTGTTATATCTTAATATATTATGATTATCATAGTGAAAAAATTTATATAATATTTAATATTTAAATTAATTCACTAATATATATATATTCTGTTATTTAGAGAATTATATGAAATAATATTGAAACACTTGATGTTTAAAAATGTCACTTTTTAATAAATAAAAAATTAATTTATATATTATATTTTCTTTTGTTAGTTAATTTTTAATTTTTAAACTTTTAATTTGAAAAAATTATCTTAATTTCTATATTAAACTTATTAATAATATCCTAGGATAAAAATTTATATTTATAAAAATACATTTTTTGGTGAATAATGTAATATATTGTTTTTACAATTATCTTGCAGTATTGGGCCTTATTTTCTTATAAGAAAGATTTTTTTAAAAATTTGAAAACCATTTTATTAAAAAAATATGAATTAATGGGTTATATTATAAATTTTAATATATTTATTGTAGTTTACAATCTTCAATTTAATGTTTTAGAACAAAGGTAATATTTCATTCCACAATTTTTTTAGTACATTATATATTTGTGTTATTTAAAATTTAATCATTATCAGTTTTAGAAATTGAACTATATTTAATTAAATTAAAATTTGGAATAAGTGGGTCAAAAATAAATAAAAAGGACCGTTTGTTTTTTAATTATAATGAATAATTTATTTTTTAACTAGTTATCATGGTAAAAGATAAAATGGTAAAAGTAACAATCTAAGAGTAAATGACATCAATAACATTTTAAACATGTTCTGGAATGTTTTGTTGAGGAATTGTGTGACCTTATCCCTTCCACCCTCCTTTAAATATCATTTTTGAGACTTTTTTCTTTTGAGTGACATTCCATTATTAAAACATTATAGGTATTTATATAAGTATCACCATTTTTTACATATACAAGGGGATTCTTATTCCCACATCCCCTCACACACAAAAACCATACCAAACTCTTTCATCAACACTCTAATACACCTTAAATATTTTTTGGACTTCTCTAAAGACCATCCCTTATATATTTAACCACTTTCATAAAGGATATAAACCAAGAGGGGATACATAAATTTTTAACCACTAAATTCGTCATTCTATTTCATTATTTGAAATTATTATTCATAAATTCCCTTAAACCATGTTAAAATAATAAAATTATTATCTGATGTTTATTTTTATGTTATTATAGTTATTTTATAATAATTAACCACATTTTCCAAATTTCATCGGTAGATATTGAAATGTGAAACATTCTTATATATAAACTAAAACAACCACGATGTAACATGTTAATTTTCCTTCACCGCCTAACATGGACAATTAAAATTAGATTTAATGAGTAAATTTTATATGTATGACTTATCTAAAACTATTATATGATACAAAATATTAATAATATCTCTAATTTTATGGAAATGAAATCATTATCTATGCATAAGTTCAAACTACCACAACCCTAGAATGATGTATAATGTTATTCATTACTGACATTTATGGTTGGATCTAAGAATTGTTTTCAAAGGATAAATTTATTTTTTATGAAATTGAAAATGTTTTTTGTATAAAAATTTAAAAAAATATTAAATATTTGAATGATGAACAATCATTATATAATTTATTCACTTAAAAAAAACTAAAAAGGAAAAGTAATTTTATTCGTACAATATAATTGTTTTGTCTTCATCTATTAGTATCTTAATTGTTTATAATTATGATATATAAAAATAATAAATATTAATTTTTATCACTATGTAACTAATATATTTATATTTCAACAAAATAATATCATGATAATCTATTAGTCATGGAATGATCATGTTTGGATTGGTTTGACCACCTAATAGCATAAGGATATGAAATTTTATCACGGTTGAATATGAAAAAATAATTAATGGTATAATATGATATAAATATTTAAATAATTGTTTAGTTTTTTTAGATAGGATACAACAATATTAAACTAAATAATTAATAACATTCTTTTTATTGTTTATGAAAACCACCAAAGTTTTCTTATTATCAATTCCATCATCAAAATAAAGAGTAAAACACTAATCATATGAAATTAAAACATAAAAATAATTATTATTTTCCAATTAAATTATCATTAATTATGTTTCAATGGTGAAATTTTGAATAAAAATAGAAAAACTAGTACAAAAGGTTAAAACTATAAACCCCAAATGCTGGAAAATAAGTAAAAAATAATGAATATAATTTTATAAAATGATTATAAATGAAAATTAAAAATATCTTTTGGTATGAATATATAATGGAAATATTTAATTATTTTAGTTATTTTAGTTATACTAGTAGTTAGAGCACATTTTTTGAAGAAATGATCAAAAACTAGCTTGTTTTTTCTCCAATTATAATTCCTTGAGACATATATCATGACCTGAACCATCAGTGCCCACATGGATGGGGGAAATTTGAGATGAAAATACCATCATCCAACCAACATAGGCTAGAATATGGAGGAAATTTCCAAAAAGATAAAATAATATGGTAGGAATTATCCTAATGTTCATGTACGCACACACCAATCCATCTCTATGTAAATGTGAAGAGAAATAATAATAAAAGACTGTAACATTTAGAGTAAAATATATCCATGTAATAACCTCTAGGGAATAAAAAATTGTACGACGTATTAATTTAAAAAGTAAATGGGAAAACTACATCCCCAACTAGAAAAGAATTTCCAACATGAAATAACTTGAAATGTAAATGTTAAGAGATCACATTTCCAAATCTCTAATCCTAACCCCCTTACACATTATATGAACTTTATTACCCCAATGATCCTTGGAAATCATCTTCAACTTTTCCTTCCTCTATCTATAACATAACATGTATAAGAATATTTCATGTATGGTAGAGTATATATATACTATGTAGGACACCTGACAAACTGAAGTGGGAGTTATATAAGATATATTAGAAATTGTCAGCTCAACCCGACAGAGGAATGTAAAATAGTATATGAGGAAATAACTATAACAAAAGAAAGCATGATATGATCATTAAGAAACACAAATGAGATAGTAATTAGATCTACATAAGCATATCCTAGATAAGAAAAATGAGTCTATCTAAGGGACATAAAAAAGGACCATCTTTGATGCCTAGTGTCTTGATGTATGAATTAATCAACCATGTGGAGGTCCACACAATACTAATGAGCCTCATAGTCAAGGGGAAACACTCTCGAAGGTATGTAAGAATATTTTCCTTCTATGGTTAGAGAGTACTAGTTTGATGGTAGAGGAACCATTCCTTGACTCTGTGGAAGGTGCCACTTTGATAGTCGATATTAAACACATACCTTGTCTCTATAAGAGGGAACCACTCTCATGTCCATAGATGCAAACATTTCTAAGTAGAATGGTAGATTTTTTAAAATAGACAGAGGGCTCTTTCCCTACAAAGCTAGAGGTCTCCACTCTAATGTTCACGAACCCATGCTCGGTCCAGTAGGGGGATGTTACTATGAAGGTTGATAGATGAATCATGCCCTACCCCACAGTAGGTTGTAACTCTAATAGTTGATAAAGGACCAATGCCCTATCTGAATTAGTGGGTTCCAATATCATGGTTGATAGATGACCCATGCTCATCCGATTAGTAGGGTTCCACTCTAATAATCAAAAGATGACCTATTCCCTATCCTTGAAGAAGGTTTTTAGACTAATGGTTGATATAGGACCCATGCCATGCACCGTAGGTGGGTGTCACTCTAGTAGTTGAGGACCTATTCCCTAATATCATTTGAGGTTAAAACCCTAATATCTGATATATTACTCATTCCATATCCTAGTAGGAGGGTTCCACACTAATGGTTGGTAGAGCACACATTCCCTTCCTTGCAGGAGGGTTCCACTCTTGTAGTTGAAGACCTGTGATTTGATATCGTATGATGGTGACACTATAATGGTGAATAGAGGACCCATTCCATGACCTGAAGGGTTGTGAGAATTTTTTGTTGGATAGAGGACCCATGAACTATCCCTGTATAAAGCTTAAACTATTTAACATTACAAAAATTATGGAGGAATCATTCCCCAGTACGATGGGGGAGTTCCTTCTCTACAGATAGATAACCCGTAGACTGATATGAAATCAGAGTACCATCTAAATCTAATCTTTATACTAGTATTTCACAGTCATTTTCATCATCATGTGAAACCTAAAGATGTATCAATCTCAGAACATCTAACATTATACCTTAAAATCTATTATGATGGAAACCATCTCATTTTATGATGAAAAATAGAATATATAGGCTACTCATAGGCCAAAATATGAGTCCAAAATAAGGTGATATGAGAGGTAGATGCTTCTTAAGTAGGTACACGATGTGTATGAGTTCTAAGTGACATGCGAATCCTCACTGTTTCCTGGTTTTATCCTCACCAACACATAGCTTGTTGTCTATACATTAGTGTACAACAGGTAAGGTTACTACATGATATGTCCTGGAAAAAAGCCTAATGAACACGCGATAAGCATTGTTGGTCCGAAAGGAAAAATTTCAAACAATATATTTTCCTTCAAAAATACCCATGAATATAAAAAAATATCACACCCTTATGATCCTTCTTGGAAAACACCCTAGATAGGCTATTCCCTTTCCTAAATTGGGCACCTGGTGAAAAATCACATTATTCCGCATCACAATTGAATGGAATTTCATGAGACAAATCCATGGGTTAGAATTAAATAATAGATATTAGTATAGATATATCCACCTCAATATGAAGGTTTTGAATCCACAATCAGCTTTCCAATATGAAGTCGTATGAAAAAGTTATGACATATACAAGGTTAGAAAATAGCAACAAGAACTATAATAATAATAATATTATTGGGTGCTTCATTGACCCGATACAAAATCCCATAAAAGGTACCTATCCCCGGTCTTGATATGAGATTCTTAATTTCAGGGTAATACAGTCAAAGATATGTTTTCAATCTAATTTCAAATGTAGAGGATACGATTGATTAAATATTTCATCAAATAATTAATATAATAATTAGTATTATTATTTTTTACTCATGATTTCAATAGAGTATTATATTCAAACACAATTTCACCTCAATTTTCTCCCATGTGCATGAATGTCCCCCTTTCACACTTTGATTTAAAATATATCAGTAAAAAAATGATAATGAATTCTTATATGTTGTGCCTAAGTTTTCATTGCTTCAACCTCATCTATTCAAAACATTTTTATTCCTCTATTAAAAAAAATTAAATATCAACTAATTATATTAATATCTAACCAAATTACTTTATATAATACCATTTTTATTATTAAGAAATATTAATGACACCCAACATGTTGACCACAACCGACCACCACATCGAAGATCCATTCCTAGACACTATCACATCTAGGAAAAGAATCATCTTCCATAACACCTCGTACACATCCTCTACTAAGAATTTTTCTCATCACATTTCATGTCATCATTATGCATCAAATAGGAAAATGGTGATCCATGATCTAGTCAAAACTACCTTCGATCAACCACAATCCCCATTACACCTTGATCGCAAACCCGCACCCATGGTACTGATCTATTTTTTGCACAAAACAAAATCCGGCGAGTATATAAATCCATCAAAAAACCATACCAGTTGATTTCTTTTATTCTACCATAATGAAATAAGGGGTTCAATCTTGCTCGAATCCACCCAAAAAAATTCAGACTACGGACCCAATGCCAATGGTAAAAGAAATAGATGAATGGATAGGGGAAATGCACAAGAACAAAGTGAAAATTCATTATCCAATTGTTCTTGGAAAAATATTATATAAATAAGATGATAAAATGTGTAATAAGAGAATAATTATATTGAATCAATGTAATAAAAAAATCAATTAATATGAAAAGAATAATTATCAAATTTCAAAATTAGATAAAATCCATACACAATATTTTAACCAAAAGGGTGAAAAAAAATTGAATAGTCCTACCTTAGTTACAGATTGGTCATTCATGAATAACACATCCACTAGAGATTCAGGTTATCTACTACATCTGATTCCTTTCAATTCACCTCTATCGGATCATTTTTTGTTTGATGTTGATCCGCCAATAAAGAACACCCTCTTCCTCCTCTCAGATATTGAAATGTTTATACAGATAACCATTAACAATTTGTCATAATAAGTTATTTATAAACGTTATTAATTAGTTCATTTAGTAGTAAAATATATTATTTATCTATTTTAATTAAATGTACCTGCCAACAGTTTCATCATCCGAACATTCCGTGCCGACCGACTTTATGTCTCTCCAAGGGTAAAACTCGTGCTTCGAATTCAACCATAGTCTAAAAATTATAACATGATACTCCGTTTGGGATGTATTCCTCTTTTTATATAAAATTACACATGCATGATATAAAATTTATTTAATATTTTTGTAAAATTAATTTGGTTCTCATCAGGACATAGAATCTTGTGTTCCCTCAACACATGGATTTGAAACTATTATGAGGAATATTCCAAAGTATTACATGGAACAATAAAAATATATACTATATTCCATTATTCAAATATTTTTTCATTAAAAAATAAAATCTAAGTAAAAAGGTGGCTATAATGAGCCAGCATCTATCACTTCCACTCCCATGAGCTCCACCGATGTATTCATGTACTACCAACAAACATAGACCCAGTGAAAACACTTTCCTAATAAGGTATTTTCTCTACTCGTTATCAACACCATCTTATTCATAAAAAAGGAAAATACACTCTCACGGTCTATCTTACCCATGTCATTATCATATAATGAGTCTTTTACATACCTCCTTAACTATGGAATGTGGAAAATAAAAAGCACTTCATCTAAGGGCAAAGGGATCAAAAACATTATCACCAAACTCGACAATAATGAATGGAAAACTACACACTAAGCATCTACTTCCATGGGCACACCACAGGTGCCCCACAAGATCATGTCACCTCAAACTCTTTAGGGTCTCTTATCATTCCCCTATTTGAGAATACATTTTCGAATAATTGAACCATCGAATCTAGTACTGACTCCACAAGATCTATCATATGATGAGCACTCTAATAGGATTTCTAACATCATCCTTTTGTGTCTTGAATTCTCCAATTATAACACTAATTTCATATGTTTACCATTATAAAGTATTACCAAAAACTGATCAATTAAAAAATAAGAATATGGATCACAACTCTTAAAAAATCTGTTGTGGAGTTCAATGTGCCAAATGATATCACTAAGAACATAAAGAAATCATAGTGTCTACATGAATCCACATTTAGTATATCCCCCTTTAGAACATGGTTCTTATGGTAACCTACACTAAGGTCAAACTCCAAGAACCACTTCACCCAAAACCATTGCTCTAAGAATTCATTTATTCTTGGGGGTGTAAACTCTTCTCTGATAGTCATATGGTTCGGGCAATGTATATACACACCTGACCTCAAGCTTTAATATTTAACTCAGTCGAGAAACATGAGGCTACCCTAGAATACACACTCCCCTCTCTACAGAATCCTCCCACCACACATGTATCTCTAGTAACTATATGGGGTCATCTATTATTCAAGAATAAACAATTTTCCATATCTTGTTCATGCCGATGTGGAAAACAAACTCTAGATTGTGAGGTAAACCTGAAACATCCTCTAAATGGATTACCTTATACTTCTCACCCATCATAGGAAATAAAAATCTCATAGAATGAACTACTCTTATTGTAATACTAGAAAGCTAATTAGGATGATGTTCTAACCTCCTATGAATGAACTCATCCTTCCTTGGTCGGGGATGACTTCTAATAAAATGAAAAAAACTATATTCCTACTACCTAAAAATACTACTAAACTCAATAATATAAATCATATGAGCATGTTTGGTATACGACCAACTCATACTAAGGAAAATGTCATAGGGTCCTACTGCCACTACGAAAAGATCTTTGTGATTATATCTCTCCTCATAGTGTTAGGTCACACCTTGGGTAGACACAGGTGCACCAATCCTCTCTTCAAAAGTATATAACATAATGGTTTAGAAAAAGGCCTTCACAAATATTAATAGGTATCCAATATGGCATATGTATAGGGAAATGTGTATTATGACTCTTTGTTCTAACAATATCTTGATAAGTTGATATATATAGAGTACCCTAAACCACACCCAAAGCCACTGGGACACAATCCTTTACCACATGAAGAAATCGATTCCCTTGACCATCTTCTCTTCAGTAATAGGTCTCACTTAGACACCTTATCGCATTAGAAGGACCTAAAATAAACATCTCTCAGGAACTCCTATACCATAACATGATACTATTCACTTTGGGATGGAACTAACTCATCTTCCTAGTTTTGTATTGCATTGAAAGAACACATCTCAGTGGGGGAAGTTTCTCTCATTATTGAATATCTACACCTATGTCGAACATCACTATTATAGGGATCTACTGACCCTATTCCCCACCTAAGTAAGACCCAATTCTTGGGAAACCATTATGAGGGGTCCTATCCAAAAAGGATATTCTCACCTTAGGCTCACACCATTTCTCTACCATATGTGATGGGGGGCCTAGACGACCATAAAATCGGGGTGATCTCTATCTCTAAAAACCGCAAAAACACACTCAAAATATGTGTTTCATCTTTTAGTACCTCTGGATCCAAAATATTATCCATGTATAGGACCAGTAGCTGAAAAACCTAGACCATGGACTCAATTCAAACATCTTCTACCTAAGGGACTCTATCATCATTGATTCCTAGTAGTCTCTGTAACTAAAATTCAATTAATGTACTAAGAATGATCGGGCCATTATCCTACTCTATTAGAGCCATCAAATTATCATCGCATGGATGATCATCTGCATGATCCGTAGAAGGATTCATGTACTATAATGACCTGCCCTTAGATACCCAGAGTCGATGAATTATTATAACACATTGGAATGATTACAAGGAATCAAGTCCTGAAAGGCCGATTATTTTAGCAGTCTTGGAAAATATA
This sequence comes from Viscum album, assembly GCA_963277665.1. NCBI lineage: Eukaryota > Viridiplantae > Streptophyta > Magnoliopsida > Santalales > Viscaceae > Viscum > Viscum album. The sequence goes on from OY728145.1 coordinate 412,605,226, forward strand.
TTACATACATAAACGTTACATTACATTTTCCCACATACAACACACACAAAAAACTTTCATAATGCCATTGTTCCCTTAGCATAACCCTGCATCTGAAACAAAAAACACTTCTTAGGATCCTGGGAAAATAAAACATAAGAAAGGGGTGAGCTCAGATGCTCAGTAAGGGTAATTAATTTAGCGAAAGCTATAAAATTTTAAGGCAAGATGTGTAATAAAAATAATAGCCTCTTAAACATAAAATAGAACATAATATGGCAAAAAATAAATCAAACATTACCATATAAACATGCACAAGGATATTATACTAGTCAAATAATCGCATGTCATAACTAATGTAATAACTATGGAATGTATAGTATCAGACTTTAATTTCTAAGTTATGGCCTCATTCCAGGACCATGGGGATAATTGTAACCAGACCCCAACCTGGAGAGCCTCTATAACCGAAATCTAACCCGGAGATCCTTTGTAACCGGACTCCAACCCGGAGAGCCACTATAACCGGACTCCAACCCGGAGAGTCTGCTGTAACCAAACCCCAACCCAGAGGGCTTACTTTTACCAATCCCCAACCCAGAACATACTAGTCTAATACATTTATCTTATGAAAAGGTTGAAATATAACATAAACATTTGTATTAAAACTAGCATACGAAATGTCAATAATTTAAACATAAACCATGAATGGAAAAAAAATAACCCATCCACAGTCAAACATATCAAAAAACCTTAAATACAATATGGGAGATTTTTATCATAATAAATAAACATCAAAGAATTGTAAAATTCATCAAAGCATGTTGACATATATGAAATGAAAACCATTTTATAGAAATATCTCTTTCTATTTTGAAATAATTTAATAGTCACAAAATTATAAAGAAAACATTTATTTTGAAAATATTCCTATAATCTTGTAAGGGAAGCTTTGACGATGTTATAATGGAGAAGAATAACCGCACCCACTGTATAAGTTAAAAAAGTCATTCTTACCTTAATGTTTTTCGAAAAGGTCGTAAAGTACCTTGTTTGGAAAACGACTGAAAGATTCCTTTCAAAACATAGAAGTTCAAATAAGGGTATAAATGAATTTAAATCCTTTTCTAGTAAATAGTAAAAATTTTTTGAAATATATTTTTAGGAAACATGGATGTGTATGATAAAGAGGTCCCAGTAGATTCTTACGTAAAAACAACCTCGGATAATAAAGAGATTGTGAAATTAACCCTTACCACATTGTAATCAATCGAGGCGTATGAAAAAAAGTTAATAACAACCAAATAATTCACAGAATACAATAAATATATATAAAATCATGAAAATATATATCAAATGGTAGTGCACAATGAACCACATGCAATAAGTGGAGAATAATGGAAATCTCACGGAATTACAAGTGAGAGAAGAAACACCTTACCTTGTACATTCCCTTGGTCGTGGGTACGTTTAACGTCCTGTATAATGACTGTAGTATTTTATTAAATTATACCAGAACCATATTCATATTTATTATATCATACATGATTCATCTATGACATTATACTACCCATTTAATAATGATTTCCATGTTAAATTAACATTTCGGGTAATAATGGATTTCTTTATCGTACGTGTTTTAACTTGTTATTCTTGATCATATCATTTAGATCATGATTTAAATACATCCAAAATGTAAAAAAAATGATTTATATATAATATATATTTTAAATATAAATTTGTATAACAGATATATATATATGAAATGGAAAACACTGTTTATGGAGACGACAGACCGTACGTACGCATAAACGCTATTTCTGTATTCATATCGTATTTAATGGAAGTAAGTGAATGAGATAAATATAAATAAATATATATGTATATATATTTATAGTAAAATAATTATTTCATATATTACATTATTATTAATAATATGTATTTTATAGTCATCGTTGAATGTTGAACGTGGTAACGAATCTCATCGCGCCGTGGGGACGACAATCCGTACGTACTCACGAGTGACAATATCATTCTTTTGATATTAAAATAGTATATAATTGGATGGTAAATAATATATACAGAATAATTATCATGTTATATTTATTATTTACATCATTTATACTCATTATTATATCCATCCAATTGATGAAGTGTTTGAATAACAAACTACACCACGATGTGGAGACGGTAAACTGTACGTACGCACGTACGGTGACATGTCATTCAAAGGATGGATAGAATAATGAATATGGGTGTACCATATTTATAATCACATCATATTATATAGAATATACTAGATTTTGTATTTTATAATGATAAAAATGAGCAAAGAATAAGTGGAATATGAAAAGAACTTGAAAGAGGTGATGAAATATTTACATCTTCTTTGGGTTCTTTCTTTTGATTTGATCAAAAGAGCTCTTTAGGTTGGATTTCTGATTAAAGTAAGGCCTCTTGGATTAATGGAGGATAGTTGAGAGGATATTCGGGTAGGGTTTGGTTGGGACAAATGGATTTGGAGGTGTGAATTTTAGAGAAGGAGAAGTTCCCTTTTATAAGAGGGTGAGGGGCACCTTAGGAAAAACTTAAAATATTATTTTATAATAAAATAATTTTCAGTTTCTAACTGCTCCAAAATGATTTAGTTAAAGTATAAGGTAATTATGGGTCTAAAACCACTCAACCAATAGGTTTTAAATAGATTTTGTTCAGTATATTAACCTTATATTTTAGATTTAACTCTAAGTTAAACAGTTTGACATTTACCATGTCTTTTATATTTTTATATTATATGGTTAATAAACATACGATAAACTTCCGAGAGAACCCCAATTGGTTCATTAATTCCATATATAATAGTATTTAAGCCCTTTCGATGAACCTTATATTTTTATGAATAAAATACCAATTAATAATATAATATTTGTTTGAAAAACTCTTTTATGTTAATTTTGACACTATTTGATATTTTGTTTTTCCTAAATTTATGACAACATTATTACTTTGAAAAATATTCATTTAATCAACCCTAACATGTTATATTAACCTATAAAATTTTTGGAATTCATAAAAAGCTTTAAATTACATTAATTTGGGTATTTATAATATCAATTATTTTCATATTTAATTAATAAGGTAATTACTGCATCATCATTGTGTCATAAATAAATTAAATTATTTAATGTCTAAAAATTATAAATAAAATACCACTATATATGAAATATTTTAATATTTCTAATTAATATTTATAATCGAATTTATATTATGTGTAACCCTATATTAAAAATGGATTTGTTATTAAACTTTGAATTTAGCACTTTTAACTCTTCTTTGAATTAAATAATAATAAATGTCCCAATCTAATCGAAGTGGACCTAAAGGATCATATTTTATTCGTAAGGTTGTTTTCGGTCAAATTACAATTATCCAATAGAATTAGTACATGTGTTAGGGTAATAATAATATCATTTTTACCTTTAATTAGCCTATTTACTTTTAACCGTGGTAAATAAAAGTCAAAAGTTACTATTCACTGAAAAATGTTTTTTATCTTATTGAAACACATTTTACTAACTGATATCAACCATGTCTCTCTGATTTTTGACATTCAATTCACAGAAGTGGTAAAATTATGTTTTATTCAAATTTGCAAATGCTCCTAGGAGGTGGGTAAAAGGCGGTAAATAGTTCGATAAAATTCTATATATCTAAAATTATTATAAAATGACTCCAATGAATTACATTGATCATATATAGAGATTATTTATCTATTTCTACCTAAAATAAATTAAAATAAAATAAATAATTATTTATATAAAAAGCTGGTTTTAACCAATAACCCAGTGTTTTTCATTATTCGTCAAAAATTGAATATTTTCCGAAAAAAACAAAAATTTCACCGTAAGCTAATTTTGATATTATAAATTCAAAAATGAAGTCTATTTTACCAAATTCAAAACATTTAAGTTGAATTTATTAATTTAAAATTAAATCCTGCTGTCAAACCCAAATAGTGTATTTTTAAGAAATAATAACTATCAAAATATTGGCACTTTTTTAGGTTCAATATTAAAGAGAAATTACATACAATGACCAGAATTGGATTAAATGGTAAAAATATAATCTATTTATAATTAAAAATCATTAAAATTTAAAATTTCACACTATTAATTATTTTCATGAAAAAAGTTGTTTTCAGTTAAAATATAGTATATTTCACTATTCACCCATATATGAAAGTTTTCAGAAAAACACCAAAAAATTATCCAAACTAATTCTTTATGTCCCAATTATAAAGAAGAAGTTTATTTTTTCAAATTTAATATATAAAAGTTTCAAATATTTTATTTAAAAAGGATTCACAATTAAAATGTGGTAAAATTATATTTAAAAAAAATACTTCTTTTATCTGAGAAAAATCAATTTGTTCTTATATTATGTCTAAAAAACTCATAATATTAATTCCAAAATGACAAGGATTATATAAAATTCAAAGTTCAGTTAACACTATTAAAAACTGCTTTTGAATGGTTAGTTTGGTAAGTCGTCGTGTGCTTGAACTCAGTGTTGCTTGTAGTGCAAGTTATTGAATTACATTGATGAAATAACGTACTATGAAATCTTTGGGGTGTTACATGTACTTTTTAGCATGTTTTAGTAATTCTCAGTGCCCTCATAGAAATAAAACCTCATGAGAGGGTCCCTGAACTAAGGACTCATCACTAAACGCGTCTACATCACAAAATTGCTTCAAAATCCTAGTTGGATATCACCACAAAGTCATCAAGAAAGTTTTCAAGATGCACTATGGTCAAAGGGAATGTCTGGGGATCTAAAAAATGATATTTAAAAGACTTAATCTTATAATATGTAGGTATTTTTTATCCCTTCAACTGTTTACTCAGTATGCTGAGTTAATAAAAAGGAAGTTAGAGTCCGATTGTATCGACATATTGGCCACCACAACAACAGTGGGTTCTATAGCACTGAATTTAAACTCAAGACACTTTGACACCATTACCCTAATCCCAACCAAATACTAATTATGGTTCTAACTCCAAACACCAACCTGAGGATGAACCTAAACCTTGAACACATGATATGTCCTAACACATCATGCTAGGTATTTTCTCTAATAACAATCTCTCATGAACCAACCCACTAGGGCCTGCCTAGCCAGTGAAATTCCGAGCTAAAACTACCCAATGCCTACCTCCATAGTCCAAGGGTTGGGGACATGCACTAAAATTCGAAACTAAATTGGGATGCCTTTTCAAAATGTACCGATACTCACATACCCAACAATATACTTGGATAAGTATAGAGGAATAATGAATAAAGGATGTAATATCTAGAATAAAATCCATGTACTTAATAAACTATGCAGAATACAAAAGAGTATGACATAATAATTTGAATAGTAATAAAAAAATAAATTCCCAACCAAAAAATATGTCCCAAAATTAAAATAATTGGAAAATTATATCTGGAGAGAGCCCATCTCCAAATCTCATTACTTGACCACCTTACGTTGTATATTCCCCTAAGTATCTCTAGGAACCTCTAAAAACACCTAAGACCTGTTTTCCATCTTTATAATACATGACACATGTATTTATAGCCCATACAGGGGTGATTATACACGTACTAATTAGGATTCCCTAAAAACTAAATATATAGTGATAGAAGACACGATTGAAGTAGAAACCTCAACCCAAAAGAGCAATTCCTATAAGTATATGAGACAAAAACCATAATTAAATAAAACAATATATGGTCAAAAAGAATCCCAAATGATAGGGAAAGCGGATCTCCATCCTTATAACGCATCATAGGAAATTGTGTCTACCTACAACTCATCATTAAGTGACCATCACTGATTCCTAGCATCTCACACTTCTGAAAATAAGTTACCATGTGAAGGAACTAGGTGTCTCCATTATGAATCATAGTCTTGGAGGAAAAATCTAAATGTTATGGAGGGAATATTCCTTGGTGTGGTATAGGAGTACTGCTAGGACGGTAGAGGTCCTATGCCCATAATACGGATGAGGGTACCACTCTGATAGTCAATAGAGGACCCATGCTCTGTCCTGTAAGGAGGGTGTCACTCTTATGGTCGAGGACCCATGCTCTTCTCAAGTGGAGGGTGTCACTCTAATAGGAGATAGAGGAACCATGCCATGTCCATCATGAGGGTTCCACTCTAATGGTTGAGGACCCATGATCGGCCCAACTATAGGGTGCCTCTATGATGGTTGATAGAGGACACATTCCCTGCATACTAGGTGGGATCCACTCTAATATTTGATATAGGAACCATGTCCTATCCTAGAAGGAGGATTCCACTCTGATGGTTAATAAATTACTCATGTCCTACCAAGATGGAGGGTGCCTCTCTAATAGTCTATAGTGGACCTGTATCCTATATCGATAGGAGGGTTCTAATTTAATTATTTATAGGGGACTCATTCATTACCCTAAAAGAGGGTTCCACTATAATATTCGAGGACCCTTTCTTTAATACCATAGCAGAGTTCCACTTTAATAGTCAATAGAGTACCCATGACTCATACCGATAGGATGGTTTCACTCTAATGGAAGATAAGGGACCCATTCTCTACCGAGAAGGGTTCCACTCTAGTAGTCGGGGACTCGTGCCCTAATACCATAGGAGGGTTCTACTATAATGGTTAATAGGGGACATACCCCTCCCCGTTGGAGGGTTTCACTGTGTGGATGGATATAGGACATATGACATGTCCTAGTAGAAGGGTTATAATCATAATCAGTACAACAAGTATGGAGGAACCTCACACTAGTACATCAATGGAGTACCATCGTTTTAGATAGAGAACCTACACACTGATATGATAGTGAAGTACCATATCTATCTCATATTTCTAACGATCATAACCAATCACAATCATCTTCATTCACCATATAATGAAGTTACACACTCTTAAAATATCTCATCACATATCAAAATTCACAATGAAGGCCTCCATCATGTCATACGTGGAAAAAACACTCTTGCTAGGCTAATTGCGGGTAAAAATCCGAGTTCAAACGAAGAAGATATAAGATATTAATGGTTCATAAAGAGGTATATGGTGCATATGAGGTCCACATGAAGTGTGACCCCAGCTTGATTCCTTGCAGTTTCCTCACCACCACACACCTTTATGTCTATGTATTACTACACAATGTGTAAGGATAAAACACAATGTGTCTTAGGAAATTCCCTGACAAATTATCATCGTCTGTATGAAAAGTGAAAACATCAACCACTTATAGGGCATCACAGATTTCCATGAGTGGCCAAATAGATCATACAGTTGTTATCCTCATAGAAAACCTAGGATATGTTATTTACTTGACCAAATTGAACACGGTGAAAAAATGAATCTCACCATATCATGCTTGTATGATGTTTCATGAGATCAAGCAACAAGTCCAAATTAAATACTCAATATTTTTCTCAAAACATCAGTCTCAATTCCGTTTTCATGATTCCACAGATAGTACATCATTTTTGTGTTATATGATGGATTTAAAAGAGATACAATATTCCACAACAACAATATTATTGTTATTATTATTATTATAGGGTTAAATGAACATGTTAATTTTAGGGCCACACTATCATTGAGTGTTCATCAATCTAATGTAAAATATAGATGTTTCGAAAGATTCAAAGATTCATAAAAACAATAATAATAATTTTTGACATTAATAATAATAATATTATTATTATTATTTACACATTATTTAAGGCTGTGATTGGATTCATACACAAGCTCCACCCCATTTTCTTTGATGCGTGCATCAATCCCCTTTTCTCACATTGATTTAAAACATATATTTATAAAAAAACACCTCTGGCCTAGGTGGTCAACACCTCAGCATCCACTATTAAAATGTTTAAATTGTTTTATTTAAAAAAATTAAACCTCATTTAGTTTTTTTAATAGCTAACCTATTTTATTCATAATAAACCATTATTATTATTAACAAAAAATAATGACACAAATTTTTTTTACCACATATAACCACCTCATCGGAGATACATTTTTGGTTACTATCATATTCAGGCTTATAATTCTCTTCCATTAGACCCCACTCATGGAAACTGGTTAGAACTGATCCCATCACCTGATAAACAATCACTACATGTCAATCAGTACAATAATGATCCATGATGTGACCCTAACTACCACCGATCAACCACCGTCTTCATCACACCATGATCACATTCCCCCACATGCATTACTAATCTTCTTTGTACATAAAAAACTAATCCTACTTGTAGATAAATCCATCCCCAAAAAATCGATCCACATGTATTTCATGGTACCGTAATGAATTTTTGGGTTTGGCCACAATCAATCCCACCCTGAAAAATTCGAACTGTAACCTTGTTGGCCAATGGGGAAAACACAACAAACAAAAAATAGAAAATTACAAGAATAATGTGAACCATTGTTTTCCAAGTTCTCTTGGACAATGATTAAATAAAAGGTATGATAACATGTGGAAAAATATTAGAATTATATTGGATACATATAATAAAAAAAGTGGGGATCATGGGAAAAATAGTTATCACAAAAAAACTAGATTAAATTAATGACCAATCATTTAATGAAATGGGGTGATGACCCTGATTGATGAGTCCTGCATAGATTATGGATTGATAATTAGGGAATAAAATGTCTTCTACTGAGGAAGGAGAATTTTTGTATGTGGTGCCTTTAAATTTTCCTCGATTTAATCGTACACCATTCTATGTCTATTTTCCACTAAAGAATGCCCTCCAACTACTCTTAAGTCTAGAAAGTTTTATGTGGTCAACCCTTAATAAACCATAATAATAAGGTATTTATAGAGAATATTAATTGGTTATGTTTATAAAATAATTACTTATTTTAATTAAACATACCCGCCAATGGCTGCCTCATCAGAATATTCTGCAGAAACCCACTTTAGGTTATTCCTAGGGTTAACTTCTTGCTCTATATTCAAACATGGTATCAAATTTCAGATATGAGTCTCAGATTAATAGTTATAACACATATTCAGAAAAAATACATGAACATGATAAAAAAATATATTTAATATTGTAGTAAAATCAATTCTTGGCTTATCTGGCCTCAGAATAATGCATTATCTCATGTTCTAGCTCTGAAAATATTTCTAGGAAGATTTCAAATACATACATAAAAAATCAGTGTCTTTACAGAACTTTTTTGGTATAAATCATTTTTTTATTTTTTTGGTGAACATATTACCCCATTATCAATTTTTATCATGATTCCATTATTTTTTATGATGATTAAATTTTCAATTCCATGTTCATACTCTCATTATTTTTTAACTCCAAATTCACAAAAGTTGTAGAGGATTAATTATCCTATTTTCTAATCCATAAGAAATGTTTAACACTAGAAACTAATATTTCTTTTATATGGTCTATTAAATTACCTATTTTTATAAATTATAATGAATATATTTCATCTCATGATTTTTGAATTTTTATTTAATGGTAACTTTATCATGTTTTTTCATTCTCATGTTACCATTACTGTGAGGGTTTTTTTAATAAAACTCCTCCATTAAGTTATATTTATTCTTCATAAACTTATTTTTTATAATTTTGGTTTCTAACAACCAAATTTTTTATTAAATGATACTTAATCTTCCTGTAAGATAAAACATTTTATTCTATATCCAATAATTTTCCTTGATAAAATTTATTACTAAAAAATATATCATTATTGAGTATAATTACTAACCTCTTTAATGAAGGTTTCCCCTATTTTTCCATTTTTAATTTCCTACCAATGTTCTCATGTATAATTAGAAATATATTTATTTTTTATCTGATATGACTTCTATATTTTCCTTATCTATTTGAAAATGGTTGGTTGGTTACTCTTTTCATGATTTGTGTTTTTAAGTAGCCCATTTCAAAATATTTTAAAACATTTTACATAATTTTAAGTTAAATTTTTTATCTTACACCACACATTTATTTAAATAAATATTACTTCATTCAAGTATCAAATATAATAGTATTTTAAAAAATTAATGTTTTTTAAAGTGTTTGATTAACTTTTTTTAAATTTTTTTAATGGATTTGTATCTTTATAATTTTCTAATAATGTTTACAATTATTATAAAATATTGTTTACGTTTTTATTCCCATTAAACACATTTTTATACCTCTATTATCATTTAAAATGAAAAATTATCTCATTATTTTTATGGTTTCTAAAATAAATTACTTCTATCTTAGTTTTATATAATGTTTCTTTGAAAATTATTTCAAAACATAAAGGACATTTCTAATATCAAAATATTATTTTTATAAAAATCCAATTTTTTTACTTTCATCTCTGTAATTTTAAATTGACATATCTTATGCTATATCAATTATAATTATTAAATTATATTATCCACCTTATTTATATATACAGATTATGTAATTCCATTTTCTTTTGGATGTATTATTTATCATTATGTTCGTCTTTCCTAATCATTTTTTTATTTGATCATAATTTTCTTCTAATTACTTTCCTCTATGAATATACATTTTTTCTTCCATTTATTGAAGGTTTTTCACCTATATGTCAAAAATAACTTTATTGTATAAGTTATTAACATAAATATAAATCCTTTATCTATACAGTGTAAATATTATATGATTTATCTTAATTGAATGGTATTTACCAAAATGCTTCTTGATATTATTGGATACCCATTAATTTCGTATGTTTTTACAATTTTATGACTAATTATATATTCTTCAATGATCAATTATGTTAATCCATTTTAAAAATGATATGAATCCCATTTTCATTCCATGATTTCTTTGTGATGTGATGAATGAAAATATTTTATGTGGCACTCAAGTGTATAGATAATCATTTATGGGGTTATATATCACCCTCCAATTCTTATTTTATGGTTTTTGTCTCATAATATAAATGTAAAAAAATTGTGATGAATAAATATACAATGTGAAATAGGCGATAGGATCCATAAAAACTAAGGTAAATAGGAGTGTGAAGCTTAATCCACTAAGGGAAACATGTTGTGATACCAAATACACTATGTTATGATTGATATGTTTTTTGTTTTTGAATATATCAAAGTAATTCTTAAAGAAGTGATGTATTTTTATGATTATTTTAAGTCATGTGTAACTCTATATTAAATTATGATTATCAGAATATTTTTTCACCATGTTTCAATTAAAGTTAAATATTATTCCAAACTCTAATCCATGAGTCGTTCATTTTTATCTGTGTTATTTTTGGTATGATATTCATATGTATAATGAATATACCCATATTATAATCTTATTCACACTTATGATATTTTATTTTTACCACTTATATTTACCCTTTATGTTCATCTGAGGACACCCCTTTCTTTGGTTTTCATTTTCCCATGTTATGAAGATAATAATTGTATGTATTATTTTAAAGAGATTTAATTGAGTATAATTTATCGGAGAAATTTAGTACATTTTAAAGATTAATAATTTCATAATATTGAATAAAATATATCCATTAGTTAAAAATAACTAAGCTTTTTTACATAATTGTTTTCAAAATTCACGAAAACATTAATCTTAAAAGAATATTGGAATGTATTCTAATGAAATATTAACATTAAGATATGTTATTCAATGGTTTCATATGTGTTTCTTTATAGTTGGTATTGTAAAAATGTTTAGATTGATTTTTCTATTATGATATTCGTTGAGTATAATTTAAGGCTTTACTAGTTAAGGATGATCACGATCTAAATGGTATAGATAACCCTTTTAGTTAATTGAGGTAATACTAAATATTTACTGGATTTCTATAATATAACTTTAATGAAGGATGGGGATAATACTAAGGTATAATTATAAGTATAGGATAACAACTATAAATTTAAATAAAGAAGAGATTATGTGGTTATCATAACAATTATATCCATATAAGAATACTAGAAAGTATATGTGGTTGTGGCATAGATGCACCTATGTTTAATCATCCCAAGAAAAATTGGTTTTGGATTGACTTAATCTTAAATATGGTGCATGGTGAGTGGGACTAAGACTTTAAATATCTTTTTAAAATCTAGGTGGATATTTTTTGGTGAATCATATTCTCTTTACATACCATTATATTATATTTTTTAAAAATTTACATTAAAGGATTATGTTATCTAGTTTAATATACCATAATTTATGAAAAGTTGATTTAACTTTGTTCCATTAGAGAAGCCACATTAGTATTGAATTTTTAATATTAATATGACCACTTAATCTCGTTTTATGGATTACCATTTTGTTCTTTTGAATTTTCATAATGAAAATAAAGCTAAAAATGGTATGTATCTAGAAACTAAAATGTTTTATAACCATAGAAGTTACTATAAAATATTTGTTGATAATTTTAGTAAATGCCTATTATTATAGATAAGGTGAGTTTATTTTTTAAACCCAAGGTGGTGAGGTTTGTATCATAATAGAAATTAAATCATGTTTCTCTTATATGTTTTCATTTCTCAGGGATATTTATCAATTATGTTATGGGTTACTATTGAGTTCATGGGGATTATATGAAATATATGAGGTTTATTGTTTAGTGTTTTTTCATTAATTGTATGGAATCATATATTAAATGGTATCAATATCCATGAAACAAAATTTTATGAAAAGATTATTTTTATTTTTTGATGGCTATTAGATAATACATGAATAATGTATGGATAAATATATGGTATTTTATATGCATGATGTTAAGACAATAATAGGTTTATTGATTCCTAGAAATATATGTTAGCTAGTATTGATAGCCTTATAATTTATTATTGATTTAATGAAAATGTAAAACAAGATCTTTTTGGTGAATCTTATCTCATTTTTTAAAATATGATATATATAGAATAGTTTACGACTTTATGAACTTTTGATTAAAGATAATAGATAATTTTTTAAGGAATATAGAATTTTGTCATTATTTAAGGTCTTACATATTCAAATTATTTTAAGATAAGTATGATATAAAATATATGAGGATAGGGTGTGTGTATATATACATGCATACAAAATGGTATGAGTCATTAATGTTGTATTTAGAATGATAAGTTACTTAGTGTATTCTAATATAGAAAGGAAAATGTAATGCTGGAAATTATATCCTTAGTAATGAAAATTTAATAATTACCCTCAACATACTTTCATCAGTGAGTGATGATTAAAATTTTCAGGATGAAAATTCATTAATGGGGTAGAATATGAAAACTTGAGTTTTGGACCCCATTCAATTAATATTATCTTCAATATTTTATTTCACATGTAACACCGAACTAAGAAAATACATGACTAAAACCAAATATGAAATATTAAAATTACATGAATAATATAATTTTTACTGAGAAAAAATATATTAATCTATTAAAATTATTATATATTATTATTTTTTAATAATATTTTAAAATGGAATCCTTTCAAATATGCATTTAAAAAATAATGTATTGTATTTTACCTTAATAAGTTAAATTTATCATAGTCAAAATTTTAATTTAATAGGTAATAATTTTATTTATAATAAAACTTATCAATATTGAATTATTTAGAAAGAAACATGAAATAATATTAAAAACACTTGATGTTTTAAAATATCATTTTTTTAAAAATTAGTTTTTTTATATGTTGTGTTTTAATTTAAAATATAATTTATAATTGTTTATATTTTAATTTGGAAAAATTAACATCATTTCTGGGTTAAATGTTTCAAAATAATCATATTGGTATTTTTTATTTTTCTTTAAAAATTTAGTTTTTTTAATTGTTCAATAAACAGTTTTTACAAATACTCTGTAATTTATGAAATTATTAGTTTATAAGATTGATTTTATATTTATAAAACTATTTTATAGAAAAAATATGAATTTTATGAATAATATTATAAACATAAAAATATTAATTCTTATTTAAGAAACTATATTAAATATTTTATTACGTTAATAAAATTTGTTCACGAAATTGTTTTGATACGTTATATACATAAAATTTTAGAATTAATGTTTACCACCACTATAAATTTAATTAAAATTAATGAATTTAAAATTTTAAATCATTGGGTTAAATGTATATAAAAATAAAATATTACTTTTTAGCAAAAATTAAAATTTATTTAGGAAAACACTAGTTACCAGGGTAAAATCTAGAATTGTAAAATTAAAAATCTATGATTAAATAAATTTAAAAAATTCTTTATTCATGGTTGGGAAGGTTTTGTTTCGGGATTTATTTAACTTATCCCATATCCTCTATATTATTTATCAATTTTTTACATTGTTCTTAAGTATTACTTCACATTATTAAATAGTTATTATTATTTAAAAAATGTCATTCATTTTCAGTAATAAAAGGTGGTCTCCTCTACTCACTTCCCCTCACACTAGAACCCCATTATTTAAGACCATAATCAACACAAAAATATCCTAAAAACTAATATAAAACATAAGTATATTTTTTCCTTCCCAAAATATCATATCTAATTGGTTTAACATCCTCCAAAAAAGAGATAATCTAAGAAGTTTGGTATAAATTTCTTATCACTCCTTACTCATTTCAATTTATTTATGTCTAGTTATTCTTCCTCCAATTCCATTAATCTAGTTTAAAATTTTAACATAGATATATTTAGTAAACTTATATATTATTATAATTTTTTACAAGAATTATCCACATTTTCTCTTTTCTATTAAGAAAAATGAAAATGTTAAATGTACGTACATGCAGACTATCACCCCCACGGATCGATATATTATGTTTTTATTTGTCCCATTTTATTAAATTTTTTAATAACCGTATTAAAGGATATATATTATTTTTAGGATATAAATATGTTAATATTAAAAAAAATGTTACCTATTAATGATATGAATGATAAATTTTTTTTATAAAATTAACTATCTTAAATGAGAGAAATCAGAAGGGAAAATAATTTATTCATATCATATAATTGTTTCATATCCATCAATTCCTATAATACTTATTTATTAATATGATATACCACACTAATAAATATTAAATGATTTAATCATCTTACTGATATATTTGAGCATCAAATAAATCACATCGTAATCATCCATTAATCAAGGTATGTTTGTTTTTGTGTCGGTTCGACACCCTACTAGAAACATTCAATGAAATTATTTAATGGTTTACTATGAAAACATAATTAATGGTATAATTTGATAAAAATATTGAATTAATAATTTTTATTTGATTCTGTAAAGGATACATAAATATTTAGGGCACCAATTAAAATACATTCTTTGTTAAGAAAATCACAGAACTATGCTTATTATCATTGTCAAAATCAAGGATTAAATGAGAAACCCCCATCAAAGTATATTTTAAAATAACAAATAATTATATGTAATAAATTGAAATTAAATTAATAATATTTGAGATATGAAATTGAGAGAAATAATGAATATAGACACATATCCTATGAAACAAGTTAAACTGGTCAAAACTCTAAACACCTGATGTGGGAAAATAGGTAAAAACTTATTAGTATACATATAGATAATTATTATCTATGAAAATTATAAATAATGTTTTATATAAATAAGGATATGAATAAGTTACAAACATACTTATGTTTTTTTTACATGATGTTATCATGAATTTATGGAAGAAAAGTTCAAGGTAAGGTAACATTGATTCAAATTTCAATTCCACGAGACATGTTTTTATTATACTCCATGATTAATTTTTAAATTTGAAAATACATACCCAATATAAATTTCTTATCTTGGTTCCCATATATTTCATTATGAGTCAATGTTTTATTCCATGTTAATTCTCATGTGGGGTTTTAATGGAAAAACTATAAACATTGTAAGGGATTATTTGCCTCAATTTTAACACCATAAGATATGGTTGACATTATGAACCACCATTTCAGTTATATGGTTTATTTATTACCCTAAAAACCTAATGTATACTTATTAAATTTAACCTCATGATATTCTAAATTCAATTAAATGTCTACTCTCTCATGCTCTTTTTGTTTTTATATTAACATTATTATAAGGGTTTATTAAACTCAACTCCCTTCATTGAGTTAAAATGCTTCTTCTAGAACTTCATCCTTCAAATATTTTTTTCTTCCACACTAAAAAATTATTTACTACTACCCTATATTTTTCTTGATCAAAAACATACTTTAATTTTAAATACATTACCATGATAAAATTTATTTCCCAATCTTATATCATTATATAGAATAACTCTAATCCACTTTAATCATGATTTATACTCATTTTTTCATATTTTAAATTCCTTCTAAGGTTCACATTTATATTTTTAAAACTAATTATTTTTCTATCATGTGAGAACCATATAATCATCATCCACTTCAAGAAATGATGTTTTTTACTCCTTTTATAATATGAGATTCTAGATATGGTTTTTCAATATATTTAAAAATAATTTCA
The DNA here is from genome assembly GCA_963277665.1 of Viscum album. Taxonomy (NCBI): domain Eukaryota; kingdom Viridiplantae; phylum Streptophyta; class Magnoliopsida; order Santalales; family Viscaceae; genus Viscum; species Viscum album. The sequence continues at coordinate 412,621,723 of OY728145.1, forward strand.
TCCATTCAAAAAAAGTATTATCTTCTAACCCAAATTTGTTTTGATAATATTTATGCCATTAAAGGATCAATTATTGTTGTTTTATTTTCAAAATTAACTTTTTTTCAATGTTTTTAATTCAAATTTTCTAAAATAACATTTCGATGGATCTCTAGCTTCATATTTTTATAATAATGTTAAAAATAATTCTAAAATATATTTTACATTTTTCTTCACTGTAAATACATATTTTCACCAACTTTTTCATTTTTTATGATTATATCATTTTATGTTTTTATGGATTCTTAAATAAATGATATCCATCCATGGTTTGTTAAATAATTCAATAAAATTATTTCAAAAGATCAATGACATTCTTTATTTCCAATGTTATTTTTTGTAAAACTCCAAAACTATATTTATTCTATCTAGGTCATTGTAAATTGACATATAATAGGATTAATCAATGAAATTAATTAAATTATAAAATCCCCCATCATTATATGGTTGGATTATTTAATTCTATTCTCTTTTAGATGAATGATCGATCACTATATTCGTATTTCCTAATCCTCTTGGGTGTATAACCATAATTTTGTTTCTAATGCATTTCCACTAAAAATAATCTAATTTTAATATATTTTATTAAATCTTGTTCAACTAGATTCTATACATCAACTGATTAGCTAAATTATTGACATAACTATATACCCTTTATCTACATGGTGTGAGTGACATATGCTTTATCTTTACTGAATGGTATTTACCAACAGTATTGCTTGAATTCATTAGATACCCATTTTTTTATAGGGTTTATCAAGTTATAACTATTGAGGGATTTATGAATGACCCCTTATATGAATCCATTTTTAAAAGGATATGAATCCCATTTTATTTCTATTTATTATTTGTGATATGATGAATGAATTTATTCTAAATGGAACTATTATGTATATATGTTGATGGTAGGGTTCCTATATTTATCTCTAATGAATTGGTTATGTTTGTATCTACCATGAGATAAATGGAAATGAGTTTTTAGGCCTTAATCCACCAAGGGAAATATGGGAGTGCTGCTTGATCCACTAAGGTAAACAAGTGAGTAGTCTTGATACTCTGAGGGAAACATGTTGTGATACAAAATCCATTATGTTACAATTTATTCTTATGGTTTTGAAATACTCCACTGTGTTTTATTCCATTATTTATTGCAATTGATCTAGCCTTTTCGGGTATGAAATTATTATGTACCTTGATTATACCCATATTTCCGTCTTAAGATTGTGTAAGATCATTTAATATTATAAATTATTTTTAACCATTTTAACAATAAGAGCTCGCCCATTTTCCATTTAACATCATTATAAAGAAAAGTAAAGTGTGTAATATCTTGTAGAGTTTTTTTGTGAATAATATTTGGTAGATATTTCAGAGTTGTTTTGGATTAATCAGTTTCTTATATAGTGGAAAATAATTTCTATTAGTTAAAAATACATGGGTTTTTTCTGTTAAAATTGTCCCATATTCTAAAAAACTTTAATCCATAGAGATCGTAATAATTTATTTTAATAAAATATTTTATTTCTGTTATATAATTTGATTTTCACATATACGGGACATCACATTTTTAATAGTGGAATTCTATTCTATAGAATCACAACATCTTGAAAAAGGTTTTAGTTTAGGATAAATTTATATAAAGTGCATTTTTTAAAATAATAATAAAAAAGTATGTAATAAATTTTCTCAATAACGGGATATATGAATAGATAAAGAATAAATACCTAAAATCACATCAAATCTAACTCTATAGAGACAAATATGATTTTCAAGAATAAGATTTCCTTAAATTTGATCATATGGAACTTACATAATTGAGATTTGATCATCGTACTACAATGTGTTTTTACTGACAATTCAATAAATATCCGTTGAAGTGTTGATTTTTTACCATTATAAAATTATCAAGATATACTATAGTGGGTAAAATATGAATCAAATAAGTCATTTAAAAGTTTATATAGGATAATAATTGTACCTTTCATAACATCACCCTCATGACCAACTAAATTAATTATGATTTCATAATCATTCACATTATCCATTGACTTAGGAGGAATTTGACATCAATTTTAATCATTAACACATGGATTCATGCATTAATTGGTGGAAGTTCCATACACTCTCCAATTTCACCATTGGTGTTTGGGTGGTGCATTTGGTTTATCTATCATCTACGCATATATTGACCACATCTTGTATCTTAAATATTAATTTTCTATATGGATTTATCTCAAACACAATGAGACTTTAACTATCCACTCTATGAAATTTCTCTTAGTAATATTTCAATATTTTAATACTGAATGAAGATTATACTTACTTCCCCTATCAGTTTTATAGTTCAAATTCCATCCAATATCAATTTTTCTCTTATAATCCCAAAGACAATGATAATAATGGGAATCTCTAATCTTTAACTCTATATTGATATCACACAGAATTATTTCTTCATATGATTAAATGTTTCTTATATTCAGTGAATTTCATAGGATTTTTCATAATCCAATAAAGAAAAAATCTGTATTCCTTTCAAGGTCAATGATTAGGCCATATTAATGTGTTGTATTTTGAGTAAAATTTTCATCAGAGGTAATAATAAAATTAATAATAAATATACATAATCAATATGAATTACTTCACAATATTTTATGAATATTTTTAGGATAATACATATTTAAAAATAATCCCTTCAATAATTCCCTTTTCATAGAGTCGTTTTCTTTCTCTTTCATCTTATTCTTGATAAGTTTCCACTATTAATCAATTTTAACTTCCAAATGATACTCATCTAAAACAACCATCTCATATTATGAGAACTACATAATAGAAAATATCCATTCTGTATAATTGATCCATTTCTTAGCAATTAGTTGGTTAGAAGACCCACTAAAGGATGGTGGATTTTATCACATAAATGACTAGATAGAATGTTTCTCCTTAGTGGGTTTAGGAGTTCAACATTTTTTTCATTATTATTCAAGGCTCGAGAAAGATTGGTGGTTATCATCACGAGTCTTTGTCTAACACCCTTTGACATTATAATATACTTGTTTAAAATGAATTTAATCTCTTCGATAGATTATGGTATTTGCAACCACGTGTCTAAAAGAACCATAAAATAGTATATCGTTATGACAATTCCATTAAATAGAAAGTTATGCATTAAAATAAATAAACTAATAAAAATATATTCTTTATACGTGTATAAATTATTTCATTGGATATAAATTGATTATAAATCACAATTAAAATCATTACAAAGAAAAACAGATTTTTTTTTATGAAAAAACAATTTTTTATGCACACAAAATGAGTAGTAATTTGATCTTGATTTTTTTTCAAAATGAGTAGTAAAAACTATAATAATTAATTACCACCTTTAAGGTTAAAACAAGTTTACCAGGCGGTGAACTAAAAAAATAAGTTGTAAAATTATATCATAATTGTATAATTTATATTTAATTTTTATATTTAGAAATTATATCATCTATATTTAAATCATGTTTAATTTAGAATCTTGTTTATCTTTGTGAAGTGTTATTATTCACAAAAATTCCATGTTTTCCCTCATTTAAAAGGACACCCCATATCCTCTCATCTTCACACATAAATCTATATAGTTTAGATAATCCCTATAAAAATATATTCCTTACATAAATACACATGACGTATATTCCATTTTTTGACTAGAAATCTAATCATGGAAGTCTTTAGGTATAAACCAAAAGTGGTTCTATGAAGAAGTGGTAGAGTTCTTGATAATTCATCTTTGTTTTATTTATTCCTTCACCCCTCAAAATATTCTAAAATTTGGGTAAAATAATTAAAACAGTATCATGATTATACTTATATTTTATTATTCTAATGTAATAACCTAAATCCATACCCTTTTCCATCAAGTACGAAAATTTAATTGTTAATCTTATGTATGGTGGACTGCCGCCTTAAGAACCAATGTAATTTATTTCCATCACCACATCAATTTGATGGATATAATGAAAAATTAAATGACTATAAATTGCATTTATGAAAATATTATACCTCTAAAATTATAATATCACATGTTACTTCATATATATCAATCTGTAGGAAAATGATAATGTCACAACTGCCAATATGTGGGTAACCACCTCCACGATTAAATTTGATACATTTTTCATTATATTCTAGCATGTATGGTAATAGGGATATATTTAAAGAATATTTACAATAAATATTATATAATAATAGTTTTATAAAGATGATATATTATTTAATTTTCTTTTATTATGTCTGTTAAAAATGGAAATAATATTCATGTGTATATATGGTCTACTGTCTCCATGAACAATGTAATTAATTTTTTATTTCTATCTTTAGTGGATTACAATAAATGTATATAAAATAAAAATATATTATATTTATATCGTGATTAAAATTATGGGGATGAAGGGACTATGATAAAAATATAAGGTCCAAAACTACTTCCGCAAAACATAAATGAAAAATAGTGCAATTATCACCCATGATAGTGTTTTTAATAAATAATTGTCAATAAACAAGTGATAAAAAGTTATATAAAAATAATATATGCTATAATAGATATTATTATTATTATATAATATGTTTATAGTAAATATATATTTATTATATATGATGTTAAAACATGTAAAAATAAAATAATACATGACTTTAGGGATTATTTCACAATATCCTCATTATTTGGGATTGTTTATGTTTATATCACCACTGAAGAAATTATTATATATTTATATATATAACAAAATATAATTTCTTATCCTCTTGTTATTTATAATAATTATAATTTTTCTTTCAAATTCAATTATTTATGTATTCATGATACCAAAATGATGTTTTTAAGTAAACATTACATTTTTTTCAACATGTTTAACAATCATTCTCTTTAATATTACTATTTTTAAAAATATTCGTATTCTCTTATAATTATTAAAAATTAGTTCTTAACAATTTTATAATTTTTAAGTGTTTTATAATTTATCTTGTGTCTTTTTTTAAATGAATTTATTTTTGAAACTTTTAAAACAGATTGAAATGATCATTTTTTAATAAGATGTACAGGAATACCCACTATTAAGAAAACTCACTTCATTGAAGCCTCTTTTAAAATTTACCTGATTTATTTCAATGAAATTGTTTTCCAAAATATTATAAAAATTTTGTTTTTAAATATGATTTTCAAAGTGCAATGTTCATTTTCCTCAGAAATATTTATTGACATTTATATATAATTCATATTAATTAATGACAAAAACACTTATTTTACTAATGCTCAATAGTGTATATGTTGTAATGATATCATCTTTATTATTTCTCAAGTTATATTATGATTATTTTTAATTGGGAATTACTATTTTTATATGAATCACCTTAATACTCTAGATGGTTTATGATTATGTATATTGATTTGGGATATTATTTACATTTCATATGCTTTTTTTATACAATATTTTATGTATATTTGTTTCTTAACATTCATGTGAGGAATTAATTGGACTTAGTGTGTGATTGGTTGGCCCACTATAGCCCCTTTATTCATAGGTTGGTCTTATGTGACAAAATACCGTGGGTATTTGGTTGCGGACTTACCCATTTATGTATGATATCTTGTAATAAGTCCTTTATTGTATATTTATGTTGTTCAACATTATATTTTTTCTTATTATGATATTAGTTTTTGATGTCTATGTGATTATTTTATTAGTTGTGATATAAATGGATATGTTTCCAGTGGATGTGATTATTTATATGGAATTTGTTTTTCATTATTTTTACATGTCTTATTATTTTTAATGCTCAAGTTATTGATTAAATGTAATGTATTTATAAATATTAACATTACCATATTGATTTTAAATTATTTACTCATTACTGATTCTATTTTACACATACCCTTAATCAGCGTCTGAGCTCACCCATTTCTTATTTTTTCTTCCACAAGACGGTAGGAAATATGTTATGATTTATATGAATGGACATGCTAAAGGTAATAATATTATTCTTGAATAAAATACTATGTGGTATTTTTTGTTTTCAAATGTAATGTGAAATTTAGGTATGTCTATAGTTTTCCCATAATATTAAACTATTTAATCCTTCAAAATGTTATCACTTGTATCTAATAAAAATGTAATAAGATAACCACCAACTCTAGGCTATTTGGTTAAAATACATTAGATTTGGTATGAGAACATGTTTAGTATAAAACATGGGAAATAGATTAAAGAAACTATAGATTATAGAATATATCCACATAACTAAATTTGAGGATTATTCTATGTGTAGGATAACATACTAATGTTTTTATAAACTATATATTATCTGTTTTTCCTTGAAATGAATCCCTTTTGGTATAATACAATTTAATGTAAATCTGAAACATATGTACCAAGGGTTCATATCTCTAAAAGAGGTGCATTGGAGTTTGAATAAATCATCACCTCGTGTAGGATAATTCTTCTTGACACACACATGGTTTGACAGCCCTGAAGGATTTTCTGTGGTTAATTAACATTTTCATTACAAATAATTATGAAATATTTAAAAATATTTTTATACCACTAACATATTCCCAATGACACCATGTTTATGATTAGAAGAGTATCTATGACTCACTCTTTCAATTTATATTAAATGATTCACTAGTTTTGAAATTATATATTAGGATAAATAATATTATGATCAAATATTATGTCTTCCATTATTTATAAAGGTAACCTAGAGAAAGGGATGGGAACCATTTCAATGATTGTAATCCTTGTAGGTATTTCCCTCCTTAGTATGAAAATATAGACATAGATGGATTTGTAGCTGATAATGAACAAATTATACACATATTGAGGTAAATAACTCAGGTTAGGAAGAGAAACTTTTCTATATAGAAAATCCTACCATTCCACAATATAGTGAAACAATTTTAAACCTCTTCACAAATTAAAAACCTCCAAATAATAGTGGGGCTACATATCAATTTTTTTGTCCAATGGATATGTTTCTTATAGATTATACATTTATATATGGAAATTAACAAATGGAAAAAAAATTTATTGGTATTTTATCATCTATCTAGATATACAGATCTATAGTGGTCATTAATTTAAAACACCAAGGATGAAGAAGAAATTCCAAGCACTAAATGGAAGGATTTCAGTGTACTCTTCTTTGAAAAACATTTTCCATGTTGTAATTGATCATATATGGATAGGTAATTCCTAAGACTAAGTCAAAAGGAAGATAAAAAATATTGATTAGCTTGAATCCATCTTTATTGGGCTAGAATTGTTTGTGGTGGACAATATATGTAATCTATATATAAATATTGAACATTTTTAATGGTATTTGGCCAATGTTTCATAGGGAAATAGTATTATAAGAATTATCATCATATGAGAACATAATATCTTGTGATATAAATAAAAAATAATAATTTTCAATGTCTTAGGACTTCAAATTAAATCATGATAATAAGAGGCTAGTTGAGATGTTTTGGAAATGAAATATTAAAATGGCAATAAGAGATAGCTGTAATTTACAACATGTAATAAATTTAGAAAGAAACATCATGGAACACGCTTACTAGTAATAAGAGTTTGATACAAGTGTGAAGAAAAATGAGAACATGTTCTTGATTTCAAGGGAAACAAATATGATGATAATGTGCAACGATTCAACTATATGTATAAGGGGTATTATAAAAATTATTTCCCTAGACGTCAATTGAATTTTCCTAGAGAAAAGGCCAATAAATAAATATAGATACCCGAAGCTTGACATACATGGACATTACATTACTTTTATGGAATACTTAATACATAACAAAAATAGACACACAAGGACAGTAATAGTTTAGTGTCTTTGGAAACTTGGAATAAAATCTTCTAATCGTGGTGAAAGATCTTCAACATCTCCCATAAAGATCTTACACTTTTTTTCTTACCTAAAACATTTCTTTATATCCTGGGGAAAACATAAAAAGGGTGAGCTCAAATGCTCAGTAATGGTAAGCATGGATAAAATAAAACATACTATATACATTTGAACTTAAAAACATGAACAAAATTTTTAAACATTAAAAGCTTGAGCAATGACATAAAACATGGAAGTACGTAAGGCATAGATCATAAATAAACATTAAGAATGATAAAATAGAATGCGAATAAAACTTGTAATTGTGGCATCCATTAAACACATGTAATGATTTCCATAGTAGCCAAGGCATTGCTGCCAAGACCATCTTAGTGGACAAAGTCCCATTCTGAATCAAGTTCACTCCTCGTTTTAGTCCTGTAACACTGAACCTGATTAACATACCATTCCAGCCATGTCTATCTCATGAGATATAAAATCTTTACCCAATACATTCGAGGGAGATATAGGTCCCACCCATCTCATAATGAAATCATTCTTACTTGTGCCACAAAATAAACTTAAAACATTCATCATAACCCAAAGAATAAAATGGGTTTCATAAACATCATCTCATCATCTCATAATCCATATAAAACAAATGTAAATTTCATCATAAGAAAAGTTAAACCATGTAATTCATATAGAAATTAATCTTGAAACATACACATATGAAATAATGTCATCTTAGATGGAAAATGGTTTTGATAAAACATGTGAAATGAATTCTTGAGGAAAATATCCTTTATTATTCAAAATCATTCCCTTTTCACAAAATGTCATGAAATTTTAAAATAAAAGGATTTTTTTGAAAATAGTCATGAAATATTTTGGAGGAAGCTTCCTGAAAATAAGGCTTTATAAAACTGTAATAAGATGTTCGTGCCATGTATGTTAAAAACATTATTCTCGTAATTTTGCCGGAAAAGTCAATAAGTACTTCGTAAAAGAAAGATTCCATACATACCATGTAGTAAAAGTCAAAAATGGGTAAAAATGACATGAAACCATTTTTAGGAAACATGGACATGGATGAGAACAATAACCCCAACAAATACTTACGAATAAACAATCTCGGATAAGAATGAGATTGGAATAATTATCCCTTTCCTTAGGTCCGATTTGCTTCGTAAGTGTCCGTACCTCCTGTATAATGATTTAAATAATGTCATTGACTTATTCCAGAATCATACTCATTGTTATGATATCATATATGGTTCAGTTATGACTTTATATTACCCATTCTTTTGTAAATTCCATGTTAAAGAGCGTTTTGGGTAAAATCGATTCATTTGTCATCCATGTTTTGACTTGTAATTATTCATATGATTACTTAGATCATGATTAATTAATTCCATAATATAAAATATTATTTATATATAATATATATTCAGAATATACATATATATAAAAGATCAATAAATGGAAAGAAATACACCGTTCATGGAGACGGTAGGTCGTACGTACGCATGAACGCTGTTTTCATTTCCTTATTGAGTTGAATGGAATTAAGTAGATGAAATACATATATACACATAAATCCAGTATCATTATTATATCATATATTTCATGATTACTTATTATATATTGTTATAATCATTCATTAATGGTTAATGTGGAGAATGAATCTCATCGCGTCGTGGAGACGGTATTCCGTACGTACGCACGAGCGATGATATCATTCTCATGATCGTGGAATTGTATTGGAGTGTATGTATACTATTTAAGAATCAATATCACTTTACAATAATCATATATAGTTATTATGTACACTATTATACCCATCCAAGTAAGGTGGTGGTGGAAAATAGATTACACCACGGCGTGGAGACGGTATTTCGTACGTACGCACGCGCTGTGATTTCGTTTTCCGTAGGATGGATAGATGGTTAAATAGGGTTGTTTCATACTTAAAATAACATGTTAGTATATGAGTGATATTGATGTTATTACTTCATAATGAAACAACCTAATAAGAATAATTGGAAGAAGAAATAAAGTTGAAAGAATCGGTAATGGACATTACCTCTTCTTTGAAGCGCCTCTTTGAGTCCTCCTCTTAGGGAACTAAAATTTGTCTTTGAAGAAGACCAGGACCTCTAGTATGTTTCTAGGGAAGTGGAGAAGAGACTTTTTCAGGGTTTGGACGAGCTTGAAAGCTCAAAGTGGTGTGAGGAAGAGAGGGAGGAGGTGCCCTTTTATAAGGGAGGAGAGGGGCACCTTTGGAATAACTAAAAATATTATTTTATTATAAATTCATATTTGGTTTTAAATAGCTCCAAATTGATTTAATATAAAGCTAAGGTGGGGATGGGTCTAAATCCTCTCATCCAATAGAATTTAGACAAGTTTAGGTTCCTATTTTAACCTTATCATTTATATTTAACTTTAAGTTAGATAATTTTACTTTTACCGTGTCTTTTTGTGTTCTTACACTATAAGGTTAATAAACTTACTATAACAAGAAAAAAGAACCCCACGTTGTTTATTATTAATATATATAACCTTATCTAAGCCATTTTCCTGAACATTATATTTTTAGGAATAAAATAACAATTAATAATATAATATTTTTTTTAAAAACTATTTTATCTCAATTTTGATACTATTTAGTACTTGATTTTTGTGAAAATCATAACAGAATGATTAGTTCGGAAAAAGTAAATTAAATAAATACTAACATGTCATATTAACCTATAAAATAAGTTTAATTCAGAAAAAGTCTCAAATTACATTTATTTGGGTATTTATAACATCAATTATGTCAATATTTCATTAATAAAATAATTACTACATCATCATTTTGTCATAAATAAACTACATTATTTAATGTCTAAAAATTAACAATTAAATATCATTATGTATGAACTCTTTTTATCTTTCTAATGAATATTTATAGTCGAATGTATCTTATGTATAACCCTATATTAAAAATGATTTACTTATTAAACTTTGATTTTAACTATTTTAACCCTTCTTTGAATAAATTAATAATAAATGTCCTAATCTAATCCAAGTGGGCCTAAATGGTCATGTTTTATTCCTAAGATTGTTTTTGGTCGAATTAAACTTATCCAATAGAATTAGGACATGTTTTAGGGTAATAATAATATCATTTTTACCCTTAATTACCCTATTTACTTTTAACCGTGGTAAAAACAATTAAAAAGTTACTATTCACCAAAAATTATTTTCATCTCATTGAACCACATTTTACTTACTAACATCAATCGTGTCTCTTGGATTTTTGAAATCCCACTCACAGAAGTGGTAAAATTATGTTTTATGAAAAATTCAGTTTTTTAACTACCACTTAGTTGTTTCACTATTCATCAAAAAATGAAAGTTTCCAGAAAAATACCAAAAATTAGGCCTAAGCTATATTTGATATTATGAATTCAAAAATGATGTCTATTTTATCAAATTCAAAACATATCAGCTACATTAACTAATTTAAAAATTAATTCCTGTCATCAAAACAAATAGCGTGTTTTTAAGAGATAATAACTATCAAAAGATTGACACTAGTTTATAACTGGTTTAAATGTGAAATTACATCCAATGACCAAAATTGTATTAAATTGTAAAAATATATTCTAAATATACATTAAAACCACTCAAATTAATAATTTATCACTATTAATTATTTCGATTAAAAAAGTTGTTTTTAATTAAAATTTAGTAATTTTCACTATTCATCATAATATGAAAGTTATCCGAAAAGTACCAAAATTTCACCCTAAGATAATTTCGATATTCCGAATCCAAAAATGAAGTCCATTTTGAAAAAAAAATTAAAACATTTCAAAAATTGGTTATTACTATTCATAATAGCTAGTTTTAATAATATTTTAATAGTATATCGTTGTTTAGTGAAACTCGGTATTGCGTACTACACACGCTATCGAAGAAGGTCGTGATTGCGTGTAATGCATGGCAAGTCAAGGATACGTGTTGTGTAAGCTCTTTTTGGTGTAGCGTAAAACAAAAGACATTAATGAAATTAAAAAGAATATTTTTCATAAAATCTCGGGGTGTTACATTCTACCCCCCTTAAAATATATTTCGCCCTCGAAATTTGTCGGGGTTATAAATGGTTTACTACTGGAAAGTTTATTTAATAGAAACCCACATCGTAAAAGGAATACCAAAACCAATATTTAAAAACAAAAGTATGAAATTTAACGGTTACCCAAATTAACTAATCACTGGGTTTCTACATAGGAGAACATAGGTGAAAATATGGGTATGGAAGAGAAATCTAACCGTCATGTTCTGATGGAGAGTGGTAGAGAACATGGCTATGAAAAATCCATCAATCACAAAGCCATAAATTGTGATGATCTAAGGTGCCATCTGATTCATCGGATATAAGGGCACCATGACAACATTTTTGGTTTTCAAGATCATTTCCCTAAAGTTGGAGAATTTGAATTAGAATAAATACTTACTTTATTTTGGTACAATCTCACTGTTGTTCATGATTTGAACAATTTCCACTTCATCTCTTAAAGAAATGAATTTGAATTTGTTATTCGTGAAGTGTTAGCAGATCATGTGATAGAATGACGGGTCATTCCATCTATCTCAAACAAAAGGTTAGCAAAAGTTATTAAATATACATAAGTCGATCTATAGTGAGATTAATCATATATGGTTCCTAAAATGGACTTATACTTCATATATCATACTACATAATATAATAAAACTAATTTCTACTAAACAGGGACTTCCTGTAGGCCAGTGGTAGGCGATAAAGGCCAATCGCACTTCGGTTGTGGGTTCGATTCCCACGGCCTTGTCCGACGCGATGGGTTGTCACCTGTCCTGCTGGTTGTCCTTTTTATAAAACAATATTACCATAACATCACATCAATAATATCGAAAAAACTTCTATCCTTAAACAATACGAACTTATGTCCAACATAATCCATTCCAATCTTTAGGCTTATCCATAATACTACAGTCCACTCTCATAATATAGTGAAAACAATTACCATAGATTTCATATAACAAGCATGTTAATACCATCATTGATCCCCATATATCATAAGATATGTCGTGTTGGTCACATTCCAAACATTCGAAGGCCTTAATCATGTATCCTCTTGAAAAATGAATACCCATTGAACCTTAGTAAAAACATGAATGCAGTTAAAAGTTAACACTTTCCACATACCAAAATCCTCAAAATTCTATACACTCAAACCATGATATCCCTTATTTCAATCATGAGCTCATGAATACAATCAAACATCTCATTATCTTATTATTCCTTCATTATGAGCATATCATCTACTTTACAAAAATATCCGAATAACCTTCCATGGTTACTGGTACCATTCAAAATATACCTTCAAATACTTTTAGGAAAAACAATAGTGTAAAAATTCTTAGATAATTCATTATTCCATAGTACCATTAACTATACAACATAACGCTCGATAAACATACAATCATTCCACCACCTTCTAAAACCATTGACCGAGCTTCAACAATTCTTCCATCTCACATATCATTTGTAGTCTATTCATCATCATCAACATAAATACTACCCATACGGCCGTACTGATTCTCTTCATGAGACTTTTCCCATAGAGAATTGGTTTGCATAATGCCCGTACATTCCACATTTAAAACATTTAACCATTGTTGATGTCATAGGAATACCATTATCCTCATCCATGGTGTTAACTGAACCTTTTCCTTTGCACTTACTGGCTTTGTGTCCTTCTTTTCCACACCCAAAGCATCTTCCAGTTCCCTTGAAACAATCTCCCTGATGCCTCTTCCCACATTATTTACATGAGGGAAATTGAACTTTCTTTCCTCTATGATCATCATGAAACTCCATCTTTCTCTTATTATATAAGTCGGGAAACTTACCAAAGTTGAGATTATTGATCATATTATGAGATTGTTGATTATGCATAATAATGATGTTTGGACTTCCAAATCATGTTTCATTAGGTTTCTCATGAAGAATATCATTCCATTGTCCGTCATATCCTCCATTATCATGAATATTCCTATTTCCAGCCATTTTCTAAAACCCAAAAAGAATATTGTGAGAGGAAAAAATCATGCTAGGGAAAAAAACATAGTAAAGGGGGAGCACCCTCAATATCTAACATCTTAGGTTAAATTCTATGATTGTTACAGTAGTTCTAGGACTATATCCTATACGTATTCTTATCATTAGGGACATCCCTAGACATACCTTATAAGTATCTCTAGGGATCTCACTAACTTTTTTGCATCATAGTTTCCAAAGGTTCACTAAACCTTTCCTCTGATACCAACTGTAGAGACCCGAAGCTTGACGTACATGGACATTACATTACTTTTCCGGAATACTTAATACATAACAAAAATAGACACACAAGGACCATAAGAGTTTATTGTCTTTGGAAACTCGGAATAAAACCTTCTAATCATGGTGAAAGATCTTCAACATCTCCCATAAAGATCTTACCCTTTTTTTTCTTACTTAAAACCTTTCTTTATATCCTGGGGAAAACATAAAAATGGTGAGCTCAAATGCTCAGTAAGCGTAAGCATGGATAAAATAAAACATACTATAAATATTTGAACTTAAAAACATGAACATAATGTTTAAACATCAAAAGATTGAGCAATGGCATAAAACATGGAAGTACCTAAGGCATAGAACATAAAGAAACATTAAGAATTATAAAATAGAATGGAAATAAAACATGTAATTGTGGCATCCATTAAACACATGTAATGATTTCCATAGTAGCCAAGGCATTGTTGCCAAGACCATCTTAGTGGACAAAGTCCCATTCTTAATTGAGTTCACTCCTTGTTTCAGTCCTGTAACACTGAACCGGATTAACTTACCATTCCAGCCATGTCTATCTCATGAGATATAAAATCTTTACCCAATGCATTGGAGGGAGATATAGGTCCCACCCATATCATAATGAAATCATTCTTACTTGTGCCACAATATAAACATAAAACATTCATTATAACCCAAAGAATAAATCGGGTTTCATAAATATCATCTCATCATCTCATAATCCATATAAAACAAATGGAAATTTCATCATAAGAAAAGTGAAACCATGTAAATCATGGAGAAATTAAACTTGAAACATACACATATGAAATAATGTCATCTTAGATGGAAAATTGTTTTGATAAAACACTTGAAATGAATTCTTGAGGAAAATATCCTTTATTCTTCAAAATCATTCTCTTTTCACAAAATGTCATGAAATTTTAAAATAAAAGGATTTTTTTGTAAATATTCATGAAATATTTTGGAGGAATCTTCCTGAAAATAAGGGTTTATAAAACTGTAAAAATCCATTCATGCCGTATAAGTTAAAAAAACATTATTCTCGTACTTTTGCCTGAAAAGTCAAAAAGTACCTTTTAAAAGAAAGATTCCATACATACCATGTAGTAAAAGTAAAAAATGGGTAAAAATGACATGAAACCATTTTTAGTAAACATGGACATGGATGAGAACAATAACCCCAGTAAATACTTACGAATAAACAATCACGGATAAGAATGAGATTGAAATAATTATCCCTTACCTTAGGTCCGATTTGCTTCGTAAGTGTCCGAACCTCCTGTATAATGATTTAAATAATGTCATTGACTTATTCCAGAATCATACTCATTGTTATGATATCATATATGGTTCACTTATGACTTTATATTACCCGTTCTTTTGTAAATTCCATGTTAAAGAGGGTTTTGGGTAAAATCGTTTCATTTGTCGTCCGTGTTTTGACTTGTAATTATTCATATGATTACTTAGATAATGATTACTTAATTCTATAATATAAAACATGATTTATATATAATATATATTTATAATATACATATATATAATAGATCAGTAAATGGAATGAAATACACCGTTCATGGAGACGGTAGGCCGTACGTACGCATGAACGCTGTTTTCGTTTCCTTATTGAGTTGATTGGAATTAAGTAGATGAAATACATATATATAAAAATAAATCCAGATTCATTATTATGTAATATATTTCATGATTACATATTATTATTACTTTATAATCATTCATGAATGGTTAACGTGGAGAGTGAATCTCATCGCGTCGTGGAGACGGTATTCCGTACGTACGCACGAGCGATGATGTCGTTCTCATGATCGTGGAATTGTATCAAAGTGTATGTATACTATTTCATAATCAATATCACTTTACAATAATCATATATAGTAATTATGTACACCATTATACCCAACCAAGTAAGGTGGTGGTGGAAAATTGATTACACCACGGCGTGGAGACGGTATTCCGTACGTACGCACGCGCGGTGATTTCGTTTTCCGTAGGATGGATAGATGGTTAAATAGGGTTGTTTCATACTTATAATAAAATATCAGTATATGAGTTATACTTATGTTATTACTTCATAAGGAAACAACCTAAGAAGAAGAAGTGGAAGAAGAAATAAAGTTGAATGAATCGGTAACGGACATGACCTCTTCTTTGAAGCGCCTCTTTGAGTCCTCCTCTTAGGAAACTAAAATTGGTCTTTGAAGAAGACCAGGACCACTAGGATGTTTCTAGGGAAGTGGAGAAGAGAATTTCTTAGGGTCTGGATGAGCTTTAAGGCTCAAATTGGTGTGAGGAAGAGAGGGAGGAGGTTCCCTTTTATAAGGGAGGGGAGGGGCACCTTTGGAGTAACTAAAATTATTATTTTATTTTAAAGTCATATTCGGTTTTAAATAGCTCCAAATTGATTTATTTCGAAGATAAGGTGGGTATGGGTCGAAATAATCTCATCAAATAGAATTTAGACAAGTTTAGGTTCCTATTTTAACCGTATAATTTATATTTAACTTTAAGTTAGATAATTTTACTTTTACCGTGTCTTTCTGTATTCTTACACTATAAGGTTAATAAACATACTATAACAAGACAAAAAAACCCCACGTTGTTTATTATTATTATATATAACACTATCTAAGTCATTTGGACAAACCTTAGATTTTTAGGAATAAAATAACAATTAATAATATAATATTTGTTTTAGAAACTATTTTATGTCAATTTTGACACTATTTAGTAATTGATTTTTGTGAAAATCATAACAGAATGATTAGTTCAAAAAAAGTTACTTAAATCAATACTAACATGTCATATTAACCTAGAAAATTAGTGTAATTCACAAAAAGTCTCAAATTACATTTATTTGGGTATTTATAATATCAATTATGTCAATATTTCATTAATAAAATAATTACTACATCATCATTGTGTCATAAATAAATTAAATTATTTAATGTCTAAAAATTACAAATTAAATATAATTATATAGTAAATCGTCTTATATTTATAATGAATATTCATAGTCGAATTTATCTTATGTATAACCTTATATTAAAAATGATTTACTTATTAAACTTTTATTTTAACTATTTTAACCCTTCTTTGAATAAGTTAATAATAAATGTCCTAATCTAATCCAAGTGGGCCTAAATGGTCATTTTTTATTCCTAAGGTTGTTTTTGGTCGAATTAGACTTATCCAATAGAATTAGGACATGTGTAAGGATAATAATAATATCATTTTTACCCTTAATTACCCTATTTACTTTTAACCGTGGTAAAAAAAATTAAAAAGTTACTATTCACCAAAAATTATTTTCATCTCATTGAACCACATTTTACTTACTGACATGAACCGTGTCTCTCGGAGTTTTGAAATTCCACTCACAGAAGCGGTAAAATTATGTTTTATGAAAAATTCAGTTTTTTTAACTACCACTTAGTGGTTTCACTATTCATCAAAAAATGAAAGTTTCCAGAAAAATACCAAAAATTAAGCCTATGATATATTTGTTATTATGAATTCAAAAATGATTTCTATTTTATCAAATTCAAAAAATATCAGCTACATTAACTAATTTAATAATTAATTCCTGTCGTCAAAAGAAATAGCGTGTTTTTAAGAGATAATAACTATTAAAAGATTGACACTAGTTTATAACTGGTTTAAATGTGAAATTACATCCAATGAACAACATTGTATTAAATTGTAAAAATATATTCTAAATATACATTAAAACCACTGAAATTAATAATTTATCACTATTAATTATTTCTATTAAAAAATTTGTTTTTAATTAAAATTTAGTAATTTTCACTATTCATCAGAATATGAAAGTTATCCGAAAAGTACCAAAATTTCACCCTAAGCTAATTTCGATATTCCGAATCCAAAAATGGAGTCCATTTTGAAAAATAAAATTTACAACAATTCAAAAAGTGGTTATTACTATTCATAACAGCTAGTTTTAATAATATTTTAATAGCATATCGTTGTTTAATGAAACTTGGTATTGCGTACTACACATGCTATCGAAGAAGGTCACGATTGCGTGTAATGCAAGGAAAGTAAAGGATGTGTTTTGTGCAAGATCATTTTGGTTTAGTGTACAACACAAGAGATTAATGAAATTAAAAAGAATATTTTTCATAAAATCTCGGGGTGTTACATTCTACCCCCCTTAAAATGAATTTCGCCCTCGAAATTCTTCGGGGTTATAAATGGTTTACTACTCGAAATTTTATTTAATAGAAACCCACATCATAAAAGGAATACCAAAAACAATCTTTAAAAACAAAAGTATGAAACGTAACGGTTACCCAAATTAACTAATCACTGGGTTTCTACATAGGAGAACATAGGTGAAAATATGGGTATGGAAAAGAAATCTAACCGTCATGTTCTGATGGAGAGTGGTAGAGAAAATGGCTATGAAAAATCCATCAATCACAAAGCCATAAATTTGGGATGATCTAAGGTACCATCTGATTCATCGGATATAAGGGCACTAGGACAACATTTTTGGTTTTCAAGATCATTTCCCTAGAGTTGAAGAATTTGAATTAGAATAAATACTTACTTTATTTTGGTAAAATCTCACTATTGTTCATGCTTTGAACAATTTCCACTTCATCTCTTAAAAAATG
Organism: Viscum album; assembly: GCA_963277665.1. NCBI lineage: Eukaryota > Viridiplantae > Streptophyta > Magnoliopsida > Santalales > Viscaceae > Viscum > Viscum album. The sequence goes on from OY728145.1 coordinate 412,640,674, forward strand.
AAGTTGAAATTGTTATTCGTGAAGTGTTAGCAGATCATGTGATAGAATGAAGGGTCATTCCATCTATCTCAAAAAAGGTTAGAAAAAGTTATTAAATATACATAAGTTGATCTATAGTGAGATTAATCATATATGGTTCCTAAAATGGACTTATACTTTATATATCATACTACTTAGTATAATAAAACTAATTTCTACTAAATAGGGACTTCCTGTAGGCCAGTGGTAGGCGATAAAGGGCAATCGCACTTCGGTTGTGGGTTCGATTCCCACAGCGTTGTCCGACGCGATGGGTTGTCGCCCGTCCTGCAGGTTGTCCTTTTCATAAAACTATATTACCATAAAATCACATCAATAATATCGAAAAAACTTATATCCTTAAACAATACTAACTTATGTCCAATATAATCCATTCCAATCTTTAGGCTTATCCATAATACTGCAGTCCACTCTCATAATATAGTGAAAACTATTACCAGAGATTTCATATAACAAGCATGTTAATACCATTGTTGATCCCCATATATCATAAGATATGTCTTGTTGGTCACATTCCAAACATTAGAAGGCTTTAATCATGTATCCTCTTGGAAAATGAATACCCATTGAACCTTAGTGAAAACATGAATGCCATTAAAAGTTAACACATTCCACATACCAAAATCCTCAAAATTCTATATACTCAAATCATGATATCCCTTATATCAATCATGAGCTCATGAATACAATCAAACATCTCATTATCTTCTTATTCCTTCATTATGTGCATATCATCTACTTTACAAAAATATCCGAATAACCTTCCATGGTTACTTGTACCTTTCAACATATACCTTCAAATACTTTTAAGGAAAACAATAGTGTAACAATCCTTAGATAATTCTTTATTCCATAGTACCATTAACTATACAACATAACTCTCGATAAACATACAATCATTCCACCACCTTCTAAAACCATTGACTGAGCTTCAACAATTCTTTCATCTCACATATCATTTGTAGTCTCTTCATCATCATCAACATAAATACTACCCATATGGCTGTACTGATTCTCTTCATGAGACTTTCCCTTAGGGAATTGGTTTGTATAATGCCCGTACATTCAACATTTAAAACATTTAACCATTGTTGATGTTGTAGAAATACCATTATCCTCATCCATGGTGTTAACTGAACCTTTTCCTTTGCACTTACTGGCTTTGTGTCCTTCTTTTTCACACCCAAATCATCTTCCAAATCCATTGAAACAATCTCCCAAATTCCTCTTCCCACATTATTTACATGAGGGAAATTGAACTATATTTCCTCTATGATCATCATGAAACTCCATCTTTCTCTTATTATCTGAGTCAGGAAACTTACCAAAGTTGAGATTATTGATCATATTATGAGATTTCTGATTAGGCATAATAATGATGTTTGGACTTCCAAATCCTATTTCATTTGGTTTCTCATGAATAATATCATTCCATTGTCCGTCATATCCTCCATTATCATGAATCTTTCTATTTCCAGCCATTTTCTAAAACCCAAAAAGAATAGTGTGAGAGGAAAAAATCATGCTAGGGAAAACAACATAGTAAAGGGGGAGCACCCTCAATATCTAACATCTTAGGTTAAATTATAAGATTGTTACCGTAGTTCTAGGAATATATCCTATACGTATACTTTTCCTTAGGGACATCCCTAGACATACCTTAGAAGTATCTCTAGGGATCTCACTAGCGTTTTCGCATCCTAGTTTCCAATGGCTGACTAATCCTTTCCTCTGATACCAACTGTAGAGACCCGAAGCTTGATGTACATTGACATTACATTAATCTTCCGGAATACATAATACATAACAAAAATAGACACACAAGGACCATAATTGTTTATTGTCTTTGGAAACTCGGAATAAAATCTTCTAATCGTGGTGAAAGATCTTCAACATCACCCATAAAGATCTTAACCATTTTTTTATTACCTAAAACCTTTCTTTATATCCTGGGGAAAACATAAAAATGGTGAGCTCAAATTCTCAGTAAGGGTCATCATGGATAAAATAAAACATACTATATACATTTTAACTTAAAAACATGAACATAATGTTTAAACATCAAAAGATTGAGCAATGACATAAATCATGGAAGTACGTAAGGCATAGATCATAAAGAAACATTAAGAATGATAAAATAGCATGGGAATAAAACATGTAATTGTGGCATCCATTAAACACATGTAATGATTTCCATAGTAGCCAAGGCATTGCTGCCAAGACCATCTTAGTGGACAAATTCCCATTCTAAATTGAGTTCACTCCTCATTTCAGTCCTGTAACACTGAACCGGATTAACTTACCGTTCCATCCATGTCTATCTCATGAGATATAAAATCTTTACCCAATGCATTGGAGGGAGATATATGTCCCACCCATATCATAATGAAATCATTCTTACTTGTGCCACAAAATAAACTTAAAACATTCATCATAACCCAAAGAATAAAATGGGTTTCATAAACATCATCTCATCATCTCATAATCCATATAAAAAAATGGAAATTTCATCATAAGAAACATTAAACCATGTAATTCATATAGAAATTAAACTTGAAACATACACATATGAAATAATGTCATCTTAGATGGAAAATGGTTTTGATAAAACACTTGAAATGAATTCTTGAGGAAAATATCCTTTATTCTTCAAAATAATTCTCTTTTCACAAAATGTCATGAAATTTTAAAATAAAAGGATTTTGTTGAAAATAGCCATGAAATCTTTTGGAGTAAGCTTCCTAAAAATAAGGCTTTATAAATCCGTAAAAATCTGTTCGTGCCATATAAGTTAAAAAAAATTATTCTCGTAATTTTTCCGGAAATGTCAATAAGTACCTCATAAAAGAAAGATTCCATTTATACCATGTAGTAGAAGTCAAAAATGGGTAAAAATGACATGAAACCATTTTTAGGAAACATGGACATGGATGAGAACAATAACCCCAACAAATACTTATGAATAAACAATCTCGGATAAGAATGAGATTGGAATAATTATCCCTTACCTTAGGTCTGATTTGCTTCATATGTGTCCGAACCTCCTGTATAATGATTTAAATAATGTCATTTACTTATTCCAGAATCATACTCATTGTTATGATATCATATATGGTTCACTTATGACTTTATATTACCTGCTCTTTTGTAAATTCCATGTTAAAGAGCATTTTGGGTAAAATCGTTTCATTTGTCGTCCGTGTTTTGACTTGTAATTATTCATATGATTACTTAGATCATGATTAATTAATTCCAGAATATAAAATATTATTTATATATAATATATATTCAGAATATACATATATATAATAGATCATTAAATGGAAAGGAATACACCGTTCATGGAGACGGTAGGCCGTACGTACGCATGAACGCTGTTTTCGTTTCCTTATTGAGTTGAATGGAATTAAGTAGATGAAATACATATATATACACGTAAATCCAGTATCATTATTATGTCATATATTTCATGATTACTTATTATATATACTTATATAATCATTCATGAATGGTTAACGTGGATAATGAATCTCATCGCGTCATGGAGACGGTATTCCGTACGTACGCACGAGCGATGATATCGTTATCATGATCGTGGAATTGTATTGGAGTGTATGTATACTATTTCAGAATCAATACCACTTTAAAATAATCATATATAGTTATTATTTACACCATTATACCCATCCATGTAAGGTGGTGGTGGAAAATAGATTACACCACGGCGTGGAGACGGTATTCCGTACGTACACACGCGTGGTGATTTCATTTTCCGTAGGATGAATAGATGGTTAGATATGGTTTTTCATACTTATAATAACATATCAGTATATGAGTGATACTGATGTTATTACTTCATAATGAAACAACCTATGAAGAATAAGTGGAAGAAGAAATTAAGTTGAAAGAATCGCTAACGGACATTACCTCTTCTTTGAAGCGCCTCTTTGAGTCCTCCTCTTAAGGCACTAAAATTGGTCTTTAAAGAAGACCAGAACCTCTAGGATGTTTCTAGGTAAGTTTAGAAGAGAATTTGGCAGGGTTTGGCCGAGCTTGAAGGATCAATGTGGTGTGAGGAAGAGAGGGAGGAGGTGCCCTTTTATAAGGGAGGAGAGGGGCACCTTTGGAATAACTAAAAATATTATTTTATTATAAAGTCATATTCGGTTTTAAATATCTCCAAATTGATTTATTTCTAAGCTAAGGTTGGGATGGGTCTAATTCCTCTCATCCAATAGAATTTAGACAAGTTTAGGTTCCTATTTTAACCTTATCATTTATATTTAACTTTAAGTTAGATAATTTTACTTTTACCGTGTCTTTTTGGGTTCTTACACTATAAGGTTAATAAACTTATTATAACAAGAGAAACTAACCCCAAGTTGTTTATTATTAATATATATAATCGTATCTAAGTCATTTTACCGAACCTTAGATTTTTAGGAATAAAATAACAATTAATAATATAATATTTGTTTTAAAAACTATTTTATGTCAATTTTGACACTATTTAGTAATTGATTTTTTTGAAACTCATAAAAGAATTATTAGTTCAAAAAAAGTTAATTAAATAAATACTAACATGTCATATTAACCTATAAAATTAGTGGAATTCATAAAAAGTCTCAATTTACATTTATTTGGGTATTTATAACATCAATTATGTCAATATTTCATTAATAAAATAATTACTGCATCATCATTGTGACGTAAATAAATTAAATTATTTAATGTCTAAAAATTAAAAATTAAATATAATTATGTAGGAAATCGTTTTATCTTTCTAATTAATATTTATTGTCGAATTTATCTTATGTATAACCCTATATTAAAAATGATTTACTTATTAAACATTGATTTTAACTACTTTGACCCTTCTTTGAATAAATTAATAATAAATGTCCTAATCTAATCCAAGTGGGCCTAAATGGTAATATTTTATTCCTAAGGTTGTTTTTGGTCGAATTAAACTTATCCAATAGAATTAGGACATGTGTTAGGGTAATAATAATATCATTTTTACCCATAATTACCCTATTTACTTTTAACCGTGGTAAAAAAAATTAAAAAGTTACTATTCACCAAAAAATATTTTCATCTCATTGAACCACATTTTACTTATTGACATCAACCGTGTCTCTCAAAGTTTTTAAATTCCACTCACAGAAGCAGTAAAATTAAGTTTTATGAAAAATTCAGTTTTTTTAACTACCACTTAGTGGTTTCACTATTCATCAAAAAATGAATGTTTCTAGAAAAATACCAAAAATTAGGCCTAAGCTATATTTGATATTATGAATTCAAAAATGATGTCAATATTATAAAATTCAAAACATATCAGCTACATTAACTAATTTAAAAATTAATTCCTGTCGTCAAAACAAATAGCGTGTTTTTAAGAGATAATAACTATCAAAAGATCGACACTTGTTTATAAATGGTTTAAATGTGAAATTACATCCAATGGTCAACATTGTATTAAATTGTAAAAATATATTCTAAATATACTTTATAACCACTCAAATTAATAATTTATCACTATTAATTATTTCGATTAAAAAAGTTGTTTTTAATTAAAATTTAGTAATTTTCACTATTCATTAGAATATGAAAGTTATCCGAAAAGTACCAAAATTTCACCCTAAGCTAATTTCGATGTTCCAAATCCAAAAATGAAGTCCATTTTGAAAAATAAAATTTACAAAATTTCAAAAAGTTGTTATTAATATTTATAACAGCTTGTTTTAATAATATTTTAATAGCATATCATTGTTTAGTGAAACCTGGTATTGCGTACTACACACGCTATCGAGGAAGGTCACGATTCTGTGTAATGCAAGGAAAGTCAAGGATGCATGTTTTGCAAGCTCCTTTTGGTGTAGCATACAACACAAGACATTAATGAAATTAAAAAAAAAATTCATAAAATCTCGGGGTGTTACTATAAAGACAAAGATTTTTTTATCACAACAAATGAGGCTGAAGTCCAAAATGTTGTGGGGTTCGGTAATTTCAAGATATCCTCAAATTTACCTAATTATTTATTTGATTTTGTATCCTTTCACTCTTTATATCTTCCTATATTTTTATGAAAATTAGATACTTTCCTTGAACCTAATAAGGGAGTTATCATTCAATACTCATAATGGAAGTCTCACTAAAACAAATATGTGTCAATGAGTTCCTGTTATGACACATAAATATTTCCTGTTTGATGAGTTCATTATTATAAATATAGTAGACTTTTATATAATCCTTGTTATGGAGTGGATTTCAAAATATAATGAAAAAAATTATTGAATAGATTAATAAATTATGATTCCTAAAAATGTTCTGTAATTACATGTCTTTGGAAGGGATACACAATCATCTAATTAATGTCTAGATTCACCCCTATAAATCTTATGAAAAAGATCCTTAGGAAATAAGATAAGACACAATCTACTAAAGTAAAAGGTAATATTAAAACTGATCATGTTACTATTTTATGTAAATATATTCCTATACTTACGTAGGAATTACATAGAGGTAAACCAGAGTATAAAGTTGAGTTTTTTTATTACTTCATTACAAATATAATACCTATATTGAAAACTCTAAATTGAATAGAGACAATGGAAATAGTAGATTTAAAGAAACAATGAGATGAGTTTTTTGAAAAAGTATTTATACCCCCAAGTGTATAATAATGGGGATCCTAGATTATTTTCATTAACTTGAAACAAAGATCTATGAGGTTGTGAAGTGATTATTTAGAAATGAATACTTTTATTATAATGAAAATGTTTTATGTACCACGCATTGACGAATTATTCGATAAAATTCAAGGATATCAATATTTGTGAAAGATTAACCTTTGTTCTTGGTACCACAAATTGTGAGTAAATAAGGAATATATTTTAAAGATAGTATTTAATATGAGGTATGGAAATTGTGAGTATACAATAATTACATATGGATTGAATAAAGAACAAATTGTTTTGATTGATTAAAGGAATAAAGTATTCAATTGATATCTTGATAATTTTTTGTGGTATTTATTAAAGATATCATGGTTTTCTATCAGAGCTATTAGGAACACTAAAGTCTCTTATAGAACATTCTTTAGACTCTTAGAATAAAATAGTTATATAGTGAATTTATAAAGATTGAATTCTAGCATAAAAACATTACTTTTAATAGACATATTGTAAACAATGACTAATTCATAGTTTATCCTACGAAGATAAAGGAATTCCAATAATGGAGTGCACAACAGAACGTTAATGAGGTGCATATTTTCATTGTTTTTTTTGGTTAATTTCAGCGATTTGTGCCAAAAATCCCGATTTTCTAACCCATTAACTAAACTTGCTCATAAAGTGATAAAACAAAAATAGACAAATGAATGTGAATAATTTTTTTAGGACTAAGGGAATATTGGTGAATGCTCTTATTTTGATCTACCATTTGGAAATGATAGATTTATGATATATTGTGATGCATCGAAGAAGGGACACAGTTTTTTATTGCGAAAAATGATAAATTCGTTGACGATGCATCAAGATAGTTACATATTCCTGAACCAAATTAACCAACCCATGATCATTAGTTTGTGAACATAATATTTTCTTTTTAGATTTGTAGATGTTATCTCTATGGTGAAAATATTCATATATATATAAATCAAAAGATTCTAAAATAAATATTTTCACAGAAAGTGATCAACGTGACGCAAAGGTGATAGCTCGAGATACTCTTGGAATATAATTTCTCAATACACTACCACCCAAGGAAGTTAAACAAGGTAGAAGATGCATTATGTAAGAAATATCATGGAGTTATAACAAAAATGAGGATCAACATATATCAAATATTCAGAAAACTATTAAATATGAATATTGGAATTATTATGGAAGGGGAGACATCACCCATTTTCAAATTTTTTCCAAACTTTATTTTTAGGATTAGAAAAAATGTTATCAATATAATGATGGTAATTTTAAAAAGATGATTAAATTCAAGAATGAGGAAAAAATTTAAGACTTCATTTGTGAAGTTGGAGTTCAAAATTTTGGATAGATAATATTCATTCCACTTATACCTGATACAAAGAGGTAATTTTTGGACACATTTCACTGATATAAATTTTCAAAACACCCTGTTAGCCTCGAGAATCATATATTTTTGAAAAAACGTTTCTAGATGGTTAAAAATAAGTGGGAAATTACTAATTATGGGTCAAGATGTTTTTTTTAAAGGTGAATGCTGAGAGATATCATCATAGAGGATTCAAGTAACCTCATCCTATACCTATAAGTGAATAAGAAAAATTTACTATATACATATTCACTATATTACCAATGAATAATAATAAGAATGATTCAATATGAGTAATTTTGTTATCACATTTTAATATTTACAAATTTCATTACTATTAGATAATTTTAAACTATAGTAAACCTTTCACAGCCCTATATTAATGATGTTACTAAGACTTCATGGTGAACCTATTTAAATTGGATCTGATCATGACATAAGATTCATATCAGAATTCTATAAAAATCATCATAAGGCTCTTGATACTAAGACTAATTTCAGCACTACTTATCACCCTCAAAACAGTGGACAATCTAATAGAACTGTTAAAAAATATAATACATGTTAAGGTTGTTATATATTAAATTTCAAGGTATTTGGGATCATTATTTACCTATTTTATAGTTCTCCTATTCCAATATATTCCATTCGAGTATTAAAATGGTGTTTTGTGAAGGATTATATAGAAAGAGATGTTGTACTCCAAATTATTGGGATGAAGTTAGTGAAAAGAATTTTGTTGACCTAAATATTGTTGAGGATAAAACATCATAGATAATTACCATTAAAACCCATATCATAGTAACTAATATTAGGAAAATTTTATATTTCAATAAATATAAAAATGATTTGGAATTTCAAAATGGAGATAACGTTTTCTTTAAATAATATCTATGAAAGGGTGTTATAAGGTTCAGTAAGAAATGAAATATGATCACCAATAACATCAAGCCTTTTTGAAATCCTCAAAATAATTTGAGTTTTGTTATTTCATTTATAAATTACAACATGTATCTTTAATGTACAAAATTTTTCAATATATCATTATTAAGGAAGTACAGGGAAGACCCAACACATGTTCTCACCTATAAAAAAATAGAATGGGAACCTGACCAATCTTACTATTAATAGCATATCTAGATTCTATACACTAATGATCAAGTGTTGAGGGATTAGGAAAAATGGATAGAAAAGTTACTTTGGAGAAATTATATGATAGAAGAGGTAATAAGGGATCCTAAAGAAATTATGATTAAGAACTACACAAAATTTTCCACAAGGTGAAATAATAGAAATTTTGAGAAAAAAAGTTTTGATTGAGGGAAGGATGTAACACCCAAAAACTTAATAATATATTTCTTTTTTCAACTAAATTTAATCATTTAGATAGCTGTAGTATATGCAACCCCGAGTCTAAAACTACTATAAAATACCATATCATTATAACATACCAATTAAACTGTATGGTATGAATAAGACTATCTAAATTATGAAATGTATATGTTTTACACATGTATATATAAATTCATTAGCTATTAGTTTATTATAAATGAAATTAAAAATTAATTGAAAGTAAAAGAAACATGTTTCTGAAAAAACTATTTTTATGCATTTAATATTTTTTATGTTAATAAATTAAATTAATCACTATTTTTGAATTATTTTAATGAAATTTATATATTATATATTGGATAAAGTGTTATTTACCATCTAATATTATTTCAATAGATGAGATAAGAAAAATTCATGTTTTGTGATTAAAAATTGTTCTTTCTCAAAAGTGGTTTCATCACCTTTCCCAAAATTATCTTAAAATTAATTTTTCCCACTTTTAGTATATTTATTTTAAAAAATGATCTCATTTTTTTAATTAATCATTTAATATTTATCTAATTTTTAATTTTCTATAATTTTATGAAAATTTTATTTTATCATTGAATAGTTAAAAATATTTTTTTTTATTAAAAATCATCATTTTAGTTAAATAATTTATACAATTCCATTTTTTTAAATCATTTTAAATTAAAAATTATTTCTATAATATTATTATTAATCCAATTTAGGTCATTTTAATCAATTTTAAATTTATTTTTTATATAAATTTTTTTTACACTGATGAAAATATTTCCTTTGGAAAGGATTTCTTCCAATGCACTTGTGTGTTTCATTTTAAATAGATTCATGAAATTAAATCGTTTTAATTTGAAAAAAAATTTGAATACAAATTTTGGTTTAGGATAATTATTATTATTTAATAATTTTACCTTATGTATTTGTATTTATTAATAGTAAAAAAATAAAACTTGATTATCGTGGTTAAGGTTAAAATGAGTTTAACAGGGTTGAGATTAAGAATATATGATTTCAAATGACCTAAAAACATTCCTAATTTAAATTTTTTGGCCATATTTATACCTTATAATATATATTATTTTTTAGTGGTTTGTTTTGGATTGTTTTTTAGACAATGAAATATTTTATTCTTTTCATAAATTCCATGATTTTCCCCTCCACCTCTTATATAATTACACCTTATCTCCTCTCCTATAAATAATTAAATTTCTATTTGGATTATCCAATAACTAACAAAGTCCATTACATACATCTCAAATAATAACCTATATTCTATGTTTTAAACATAAAACCATTCTATGAAGTATTTGGGTATAAACCTAAAAAGGTTCACCAATGAATAGGTTTATTTTTTAACCATGCATATTTGTTTTATTTCTTCATCTATCCCATAAAATTCATCCCCAATAACGATAATATAATACCACCATTATATTAAAAATAATGGGATTTTATTATTATATTTTTATAACATAAATATATACCCTTTTCTATTAAATAGAAAAGGAACCCATTGATCTTATGTATGGAGGACTACCACCTTATGAACCAATGTAATTTTTTTTCCATCAACACCTCTAACATATAGAAATAATGTTGGTTTTAATGTATAGATACGATATTTATGACACAATTATACTTTTAAAATTATAATATCACATCTATGTTTTACTTCCAAATCCATTGGAAAATGATAATGTCGCTCATGTGTACGTATAAGTTGCCGCTCCACAAAGTGATGTGATACATTTTTCATTTTTTTTACATGGATGGTAGCTCATATAAACTTGAGAAATATATATATGATAAATATAATATAATTATTATTATTAAAAACATAAATATTATTTACCTTTCTTCCATTCTATCCATTAAATAAATGTAAACATCATTCATGCATATAAACGACCTACCATCTCTATGAATAGTGTAATTCGTTTTTCTATATAAATTTTATTGATTAATATAAAAATATATTCAACAATATTATGATATTTCTATAATTATTGACATTTTTATATGATTAAACCATGATCAAAGTAAAAGGATCAAAACTACCAAACCAACAAATACATGAGAATTAAATCTCTTATCACACATAATAGTTTTTTATAATGAATTGTAAGTAAATATGTGATAAAAAGTCATAAATATAATTTATAGGGTGATATATATAATATGGTAATTTAATATAATTACAATAAGTTTATATTTATTTTATTTTATTTTTGAACACATTTGAATGAAATCAGACCTGATGAAAGGGTTTATTTCAAAAATTCATCATTATTTGAGATTATTTATGTTTATGTCACTACATGATAAATCATTAAATATTTCTATCTTAAACATATTATATTTTCTTCTCCTATTGTTATTCCTTTTACTTACATGTTTTCATTTCAAATTCATATCTTTAATTACTCATTATTCTAAAATAATATTTTTTAGAAAAAACCAACCTTGTTTTTTACTCAGTCATAAATCATTATATTCCATGATAATTTTTTATAAAAAAAATTAAAATGGTTTTTAATTATTATCTTATTATTTTTAAAACTAATTTTAATCCATGTTTAAATTTTGAAAAACAGTATTAAAGTGTATTTTCCTTTCATTTTTTGAATGATGTTCTTTTTAATATTTTGAGAATAGTGAAAAAAAGAACATTTTTTTAACGTCATTTACAAAATTACAATCCATCATGAACACTCATTTCATTGATGATTCCTTTAAAATTTTATATTTTTATTTTCCAAGAAAATGGCTTTCCTAATATTCTATAAATTTTTTGATTTGAAAAGGTATTTTCAAAGACTAAACTGTATTTTCCTGATGAATTTATAATGAAATGTTTTTTATATTTATATTCGTAAATGATAACAACAATTATTATAATTATGATAAATAGTAGATATGTTGTAATGATACTATACTTATTTTTTAATTGGGGGTATTATGATCATTTTGACTAGTGGTGTATTATTTTTATATTATTCTCCCTAATAATTAAGATGGTTTATGATTATGTTTATTGATTCAGGAAATTATTAATATTTCATATGATGGTATTTTAATAAAAATAATTTAATTTATTATGATTATCCCCATGCATATGTGTAATCCATTGTAATTATTATGTGATGGGTGGGATTAATTATAAACCATTTATAAATTGATAGGTATGATGATATAGACTAGATTGGGTCTTCTCTTGAGGTTATAACAATTTATATATGATTTCTTGGCATTAGAACTTGACAATATGTTTATAAAGTATGGAATTATGAATCTTCTCATTATGTGATTAGTTATGATATCTATTGATATGATTCAAACTCATGTTATTATTTATAGGGAATTATTTTTTAATCTTTTATCCCTATGATATTATTCCTCATTGTCAAGTTATTGATTAAATGGAATGTATTTCTTGATATTTACCATTTTATATTGAATATTCATTATTTATTCATGATTGATTATACTTTATAAATACAATTACTAAGCATTATTTCTCACCCATTTATTATATTTCCTTTCTCCATGATGTAAGTGAATGTATTACAGTTAATACATAGGGATATAATAAATGTAATAGTGGTGTGATTGAATAAAATACAATATTTTATTTTAGGTTTTCTACTATAAATTGAAACTCATGAGCATGTCTTGTTTTCCAATACTACTAAACTATTACATCTTTTGGGATGTGGTCACTTGTATATTGCTACAATATAATAAGGTAAGCACAGGCTCTAGGATACTAGGGTTAGGGTCTTTATGTTTTTTACCTAACCCCCATCATATTTAATTTCTCATTGATACGATCACTATGTTTTCCTCCACACCCATTATCAACTCAATTCCTCCATGTTCAATCCATTTACTAAAATATTGTAAATTAATAATTTTGACCAATTATAAAATTAAAAATATGAAGTTATAAGAAACGTATCATTAATATTGTGTATACCCAAACTTATGATCATATAGGTTTCGATCTATGATTTCCATTTTCCATTTTTATTATGATATCTAAATAAATTATTTTCAAGTCCACCGTAATGGTTTATATATATAATTTGAATTAACTAAATAATATTCCCTAGGAGTATGAAACTTAATGTGTAATTATGTCGCATTTTTTTCCAATAAAAAGGTCAAGATAATACCCGAGCATTATTTCCAAGGTTATAAAACCTAGGTACATATGTGTAGAATACTTCATCTAATTTTTTGTATCTCGATAGGTATTTTATTTATAGTAGACTAAACACTCTATACATTACAAATATTTTAGGACATTTTTTTACATTTTGAATTATCCATAGAGTTCTCACTATAGTTTTCTAATCTTTATCAAAAAAATGGAATTTTATACTGATACCAATTGAGGAGACATGAGTATAACATACATGTTTATACCATTATTTTTTATTATTATTCATTACATCTATCAATAATACACACCCTATAATTATAATGGTATTGTATCATTGGAGACTATATGTATATTAAAATTATTTAAGTATAATCTTATAAAAATATGACAATTCTTTCTCACGTGGTACCCTTCTTATACATTTCATACATAATACATTCCATCATAACCATGTGAAATTGAACCATAAAAATACTGATTTCATATTCTCAGTAAGGGTAAACATGGGAATATTAATCGATGATCATAAATGGTCATAAAAAATCCTAACCATATAAGAAAATTATTTCAACTATATAAAACATTCCCAACAATTCATAGGCCATAAATAAGGAGTCATGGAACAAGGATTTTCTATTATGAAATATAGGAATTCATTTGAGTGTGGAATCATCAGTATTCAACAATGATCCATGATATCATATCATAAGAATAATATATATGTCTTGGAATATATATATGAATATAAAATCATGTATGTTTAAGGAAAACTCACAAGAACATCGTAATAATGTTGAAAAAAATCTTATAGTGGATTATCTTTCTCCTCATTCTCATAAACATAGTGGAAAGACTCCCACATTGGATTGGGTTTTCATCACATTTCGATAAATATTTTTTATAAAATCCTATAGTGGATTGGGTTTACTATTTAATCTCTTTAATATAATCTCATAAGATATCAAGAGTTACCCAATTCATTTGGGTTCTAGATAATTTTAGGCAAAACATCACATTATGAAAACCATACATATGGGTTTTATATGAATAAGAAAACATTCACATTTCAATATATCATAATTTTACCATGGAAAAGAAATAAGTTTCTTGTATGATTCTACAAAAAATTTCATAAACAATCCAAATAAATGAGGTGGATAATGGTATAAGATCATATCCCTTAAGTAAACATAAATCAAAAAACTGTTATATGATTTTTAGACAAATTAATTTGAAGAATAAGTAGAATTATCATGTTTTTTTTGAATCATTGATAATGAAAATAATTTTTTTAGCACCAAAGGGGCCTAGATAACCTAAGGGGGGGTGAATCAGGGTATTTGTATTATATTTCAAAATTATTCTTTCCCCACTTGATCTTGACCTATATATTATAAGGGTCAATTTGTTTGGTCTTATGTGTTTATGTTGATCACTTATTTTTATGTTTATCTGATAGTTATGATTTAAATGTAATGCAAGGATGCAACCAGGTAGACACAAAGATTTTAACATTGTTCACCCTCACTGGGCTACATCCATGGAGCATACAACGACAATGTTCCACTATACCAAATCTACTAAAGCTCACTGATAAAAATGTTCGGGCTAGATCACTTCTATGCCAAGGCTCACTTCCTTTACAATTTTTAGGGATAGCTCACTACTTCCAATGGGTCACTCCCTATTTCTCTCTCTCTCTGGATCACTGCCGATAGAAAGAATAACCTTCTTCCTCTTCGTTTTCTCACTGCACTTGGAAGGGATCCACTCATAGTTTACAGACCTATATGTCTCTTCACTTGCATAAATAATTGAATCCTCAACTATTGATAGATGATCTATTGAATTCCAAATTTTACCCATTGATGAATACCCCTTTGACCCTAAAAACTGGGAAATTCCTTTGGAAATACCTTCACAAAGAACCCTACTTCGTGAGGCTCCCAATTTCACGAAGATCAAACAAGCCTTTGCGAAGATCCTACCTTTTCGTGAAGCACTCTCGCGAAGCACTCTCGTGAAGCTCAAGTCGTCACAGAGTGACTTCCCACATGAAGCGCACTGATCCAACACAGAGCTCGCAACTTTCACAGAGCTATAATTGTCGTCGTGAAGAACCTTCCTTTCATGAATCACATTGCCTTCACGAAATACCTTCGCGAACCGAGAGAAAAACTTTTTCTCTGAAAATTCTCTCTCCTTCTCCCGAGGGGGTTGAGGTGTATTTATAGGTGATTCCACCGACCCTTGATCCTTCCCTGCAAATTCAACACCACATCATCTCAAATCATGAAGCTCTAATGTTTGCGCCGAACATCTCTCAAAATCGCGAAGCACCACAATAATTTTATGATCACGAAGCTCGTCTTAATCACGGAGCATCCCATCAATTCCTTTGCACTGCCACCATGAATCTGCCTCGCAAATCCCTTCACCGTCGCGATGAAATTCAACCTCTGTCATTCGCGAAGCTTGACGTAATCATGAAACCTCACATCAAAATTCTTCTAGTATTCAAGAAATACAATCCATGAAGCCTATCTTCATGAAACTCATGCCTTTGACATATTAAAATTATATCTTCAAGAAAATATAATTTTCACAATGCACACAAAACTCCAAATTTTGGTCCCCAAAAATTTGGCAAACACTGGGAAACGGTTCCACCTTGTCTTTGTTCATTTTTTACCACTTCCAGATCACCTGTCCTTTGTCATGTTTCATTGTCAACAGTGATTGTAAACAAACTCTCTAAAACTTTACAATTCACCATGGAGACCTATTTTGTCAACAAAAACAATCAACCCAAAAATGTTGCAATGTTTCCATAAGGGATTTTTTCCCAACAAATTTGGATGACCATTTTAAAATAGGGTAATGATTCTTTGTAAACAAGAATTCTTATAATGGTGGGAGAATGTTTTTAACATGGAAACAGTATAAAATCAATACTTTTTGAAACAATAAAATTTCAAGGAAACATTAAATAATAGTTCAAAAAAATTAAGAAATTAAATATATTAAAAATTTAGGGAAAACATATTATATAATAATTTATAAGGACATATATAATATTAATATGGTCATAGAAGAGGAATATTCCCAACCAAATATTAGTGTTTAAGTTGGTTTAACATCAAAGCACCACATCGGTATATTATTTACCAGGGGAAATAAAATTGAGAGAGAAGTAAAAAAACCCAATAATAACTAGATGATAAGAAAACTTTTGGTGTTTTAGAGATAAATTTCAAACAATTTTACTTAAATGTAAATTCCTTCATACTAATCTCCTTTGAAAAATGAGGTTACAAAGATTCCTTTTCCATTTTCTCTTTAATTTCCAAAAAGATAATTAACCTCTAGTATATTAAACAAATCATTATTACTAACTTATTTAACAACATTATTCGTACCTATTACCTTTTTTATTTTCCATTAATAATTCACTATAAGTGTATTACTTATTTAATGTTTATTGTCATCATTAAATGTTTGTAATTTTAATAGTTGTGTGCATGGTGTATAATTGTGGAATCAAACCCCATTATTTGGTACCATGAACATCAGTGTCATATTATAACATTGATGGAAATAATTTTTCAATGATATTTTCACTCCCGTGTTAACTTTATGGAAACTATGGGCATATTTGATCACTGTAGGATACATAATGAACTTATTTTAGGTAATATATCAATATTAATGGTTCACTTTATAATGATACTTATTTTATCCAAACATTTAGAATCATATTAATGAAATATATTACACTTTAACATTATATATATTTATCAAATATATTTTATAACAAAAAATTTAAGACAATTATAAAAAATAGAACATGTCACTCCATAGAGGTCGTAGTGTGAAGAATCACTTGAATGGCGTTTTCATTTTTTATAGAATGGAACGAAAGTAGAAATTTATTTGTCTTTTAAAGATCATAAAAACATTATATATATTATATTTATTAATTAAATACCACATTTTAACCATCTATGTATAGAGGTTATGGAAATAGAATGCGTCACTCATAGAGGCTGCTGTTTTCATAGAACACGAGTGGCATTTTCATTTTTTATAATAGTTATGGGAGAAAAATATTTTTTCGTTCCATTAATATTATAAAATTTTATTACAATAATTATGATAATTTCATTATATTATAATACATAAAATATCTCAATTATAGGTTGGATGAAAAATATTGAGAAGAAAATGTTAAAGAGTGGGTGATAGTATTATTGAGAGTTTGAATCTCATCTTGAATGATACATTAGGAATAGAGAAGTTAGGATTCATTATTGGAACAAGATATTTAAAAATATTTAATATGAATCTAGGGGCGGTAATATTTAGTATATTTTGAATATAATTTTTAATGAGTTGACTATTTTGATGTTGGTAGAATTGGGCTCCTCTTATAGGAGAGAAACAAGAACTTTGAATACAACTGAATGTTATGTGAGTGTTATGAAATGAATTGCATTAGATATCGGAGTGTTAGGTGATGAATGGTGGTTGAGAAATGCGGTTTTTACTTTAAAACCAACAAAATTTATTTTAGAATATATAGTTATCAACTAAACCTAAAAAAAAAGTGGATACACTTAAGTTACCTTTCTTACCCTTAATTTTATTAATTAAAATTTTACCATGGTAATTTTATAAATAAAACATATGACCCTTATTACCAAATTTATTTATGACAATTATAATTTTTTACTCAATTTAATCAAATTATATTTCTAAATATGATAAATTTTTTATATAAATTAAAAAAAAAGATATATAAAAAACTATTTCCTTGAAATAAAACTACATAAATTTTTTATTCATAATGACTATTAATTATAAATTAAATTATTGTTAATGTAAAATTAATATAAAAAAATAAACTTATTAATCATTATCCATAGTATATATTTATTTTCTTGAAATAAGTATATATATTAAATTAAAATAACTTTTTTAAAAAACATAAAATGATATTTTTAGTTATTTGACTACAGTGATTTAATTTTATCACTTCATTACTATTAAAAATAACAATTATTTTTATTTATATGAATATTTAATAATGAGGTTTCCTTTAGTTTCCTTTTCATTTCAATGGAAATAATATATTGGTGGTGTCTTCATTTTCTTTAGTTCGGTGTTTCAAGTGAAACCATCTATCAAAAACATTTAATTTATTTAAGAATAACATATTCCAAAAAATAAAGGTGTTATAGGAAATCATACATTTTACCAAAACCAAAATATATTTTATAACTATATTAGGTTTTGTTATACTCTAGTTGGATAGTTAAATTAAAATTCACAATGTTTTCAGCTCTCCAAAATATAAATTTGAATAAATAGAATTGGTATTGACATTTATTGAAGGCCCTAAATATAGTATAGAATCCTTGAATTTTCTTCCCCATATTTTCATAAAATTACCTAATTCAAACATAAACCGAGAACTGGATCCAATTCATGGAAAGTTCTAAAACACATTATTAATTTTCCTTGGTGTGAAACTGGTACCATCTTACCAAAAAAATCATTGGGAACTATTTTACCATTAGAATTCAACCTCCAAAACATATATTCTATACATAATTTTGGAATGATCTACCTATATATCGAGAACCCATGAATATATGGAACTAGTTTAAATATAATGGAACATACATGTAGATTAAAACCCATTAGAAAAAAATAATCTTTTTTTAATAGTTGAATATAAATAAAAATCAATATCACAAATATAAAATGAATCAAATATATTTATGGTACAACATGGCTAATACTTAAGAATCCTAATTAATAAAGTAAACTACTTCCATCCATCACCATGTGATCCACGGTCACTCACCACATTTGAAATCATCTATTTATGGACCAAGCCAACTACCAATGAGGAATTATTTTACCACTAAGAATCTAAAATAAACATAAGAACTGCAAAAATTAATATATTTATGTGTGGTGTGAGAAAAATTGATCCTAGTACGATTTCCTCAAGAAGTTTGGAAAATTTATAATATAACATGACCCATTAATAGTATTTTGAAAAGTTATTTCATTAATACTTGTTTGAAATAGAAAATAATACGGTTTCTTGTAGTAAATATTTTAAAAAAACTCATTCCATGATCCATATTCAAATCATTATAAAAAACTTTTATTTTTCTAAAATAATACCAAATACTTTTTCAAACCCACCCTTTTTAAAAATACTAATCATAGAACAAAACATGTTTTTGTCTTTTGAAATAATTCATTTCTAAATTATCCATTAATACATTTCTCCCAAAAATGAAAATATAAGAACTGAAAGTAAATACAACAAGGCAATATATCAACAATAAAATATAATAAATAAAGAACATATCATGGTTTCATACAAACCATTCACACTCAATGATGGAATAAATTAATAGGTGAAAATATCCTATCTAATGTTATGAAATACACAATGTATCACAAGAAACAAAGTAGGTCCAAAGATGAATGATCATATAAATACTATATTAAAGGAAAATCTTTCGAACAATGTTGCACCCAAAATAATCTAAAAAAACATGAATATCCCACACTAGCATCATCAGGGGAACCCTCATCCCCTTAGCCTTAGTGTATCAGACAACAATAGGGTAACCATCCAATGTTTTATTTTAACTAGAAAATATTAAATCTAGACCCCTCTTTTTTTACATAGGGTTCCCATCAAAGAAATAAATGGATATTATTAGGAAATCAATCTACATGTCATCACATCAAACATTAATAATGGATTAACCCTAAACCCCATCCAACCTATTGAACCCTTGGAAGAAACAATCCCATTTCACATTATTTAGATCAAATTTTAATATAATCTGTATCCCCCTCAAGAGATAAAATCTATGTCCAATGTATCAAAATAAAGGTTCATTTCCATACATCTCGCATTAGATATGATAAAATCCTTATAAGGTGAAAAATTGGACTTTAATATAATGGACGTGGACAACCAAGTCACTTTCAATGTTTAAAATACCAATTAAAAACATTCTTTGAAATAAAACATTAGAATACATATTAATAATTTATTTAGAAAAAAACCCATTCCCTATATATAATTATTTGAGAAATAAAAAAAGGTACTTTCTTTTAGATAATTTCATGAAAATACACACATTCACCCATTACATGAATGAAATTGGGTCAAATACCATAAATAATTACATTTCATCTAAAACCAACCCATCAATTATTATCTCAAACACCAGGTACTCAAAAAAATTGAAAACTACTAATATAATTAATATCCAATTTATTAAAAGGATGAAGTCACATGAAAACATTGAAAAGATTAATTATAGTAGACAAATAAATAAAATTATTTATAAAAATGTATTTAAAATATTCAAGAATATCATGACATGAAATTTAATGAAATAGAACAAAAACACTTACCTCGATTAGATGAAAACCAAGGTGCAATGATTCAACTTTCACAGAGAATATAAAACATGTAAGGAAATATCTCTACAAGACCTAAAAGTCTATAAGAGAACTCAAAAAATGTCATAATAAATTCTAGTGAATAGAAATATTACAACTTCATGACCACTATACGGTAAGAAAACTAAGAAGAATAAAGAAAATAAGGAGATGAAAAATCTAAAAGGATATTACCTAAAATAACTGACATCAAACCTTGAAAATAATCCAAGACACTTATAATGAGAATAGGAGAAAACAAATGTGAATGTTTCATAGTCCAAGAGGTTTTATACTAGATAAAGGAATATAGATTTTGGGTTTTATTAAATTAACATTGGAATGTTCATTTAGAAATATTAATGACTTTTATAGGATTCATTGATTTGTTTTATAGTTTAGGAAACCATGTGAACAGCTCATACATGTGTTATAGGTTTTTAATATGAAGTTTCAATGATTAATACTATCCACACAAAACCCATTCACACAGTTGTATGAATATAAATTTAATAATTTCAAGGGTATTTTACCCAAAACTCAAGAAAAAAGAAAATTATCATTAAATATATAAAAAAATTAGTAAAAATATGTTTTCAGTGGGACACCTATACTGAAATGAGTGAAAAAATTCCATGAATCATTATATTTTATATGGATGTAAGGATAAATATTAGTGGAAACATCCCTCAATACTATCACTTTTTTTCATTTATTTATTTTTTATGAAAAGACCACATTTCTTTTTTTCATTTGTCTTACATTGAAATTTATTTCATAGAAAATTGAAATTATACACTAACTTGAACATTCCAATAATTATATAATACTTTTTCTCCCAGTTAAATTGTAGTAATATTCCTTATTAGTAAATTACTACTAGGTTAAGGAAGTGGTTATGTGGTCACTTATTAGGCATATTGAACAGTTTTTTAGAAACAGAATATTATATCATTGTTCTCTAATACTTTTTGGTTCTCTCTAGAATGTAATAACATTTTGATGGTGGATTTTACTTAAAATTAGTTTTATAATTTTTTTATAGATCAAAATAAATCTATATTCAATTAATACTGTCTAAAATGAGAGAAAAGGTTATGGAACTTTCTCCGATATGTTTATGTTTAGAATTAGGTTTGGATTTTTCTATTGTTTGGATTTTTAAATTAGAGGCACTCTTATGTTGTACAGAACATACATTATATTTCCCTATATCCTTGGGATTTATCTTTTTTTGTGAAGATAAACCTTCAATGTTTTTATTTCTTTTTCCACTAACATCAGTATCTAGTTAACACATTTACATTATCCACTTATAGATAAATATTTTATTTTTTCAGGGTATCTAAATAAATACCAAGATTAATTTTTTCATCAATATAGGTTGATCTTCAAGGATGATACATGTAAATTTATCACTATTAAAACACATTACATAGATCTTTTGATGAACCTCTTCACTATAGTTTCTCACTAATTTATTGAAAGGGTTAATCTAAATGATTAAAACTAGAAAAAAAATTATCTCCACTCAACTTCTTCTTTTTACCACTAATTTTTCCCCCTAATATAATATTGGAATTATGTTTAAAAAGTTATTCTTCAACACCTTCCATACTGATCAATTGTCATCTTCTTCCTAGTATCAGCTCCAACTTCTTCTTATATGAGTGTGCTCTTTAATATTTCACATATCCGAAAAACACTCAGATTTGCTAACAAAAAAACATTTTCTATAACATTATTTATCCTTGTATACATAGGTTACTAGGAAATAATATTTTCATTATTTGAAATATGAAATATTTAAACCAAAAATTAAATTCCCACAATCATATCACTTTTAACATTTCCCTATGTGGGTATTTATAAGATCTCAATATTATCATATCCTATCAACGATTAAATCCAGGGAAATTCTCAAAGTTCCCTTTCCTTTTTATCATTTATCTCATCACATGATATTATATACTCTTCTTATTCAACAAGACTCAATATCAACTTCAATATTTAATTATAAAATAAACTCACTATAGTTAGAAGTACAAACAAGTATCATGATTACCCAACATCAGATGTGTGGAAATTTTTTGTCACACAACACACAAAAACTTATTAAAGATCATGTCCTAAATAATAACTACATGGTAAAAACATAAATATATAAAACCTACAGCTTGATATCATCAATAAAACCTGTATAGTCTTTATGTGATTGGAACTTTGATATGGAAACTCAACTCTTGAACAAACTTATGTTAATTCTTCTTGAATCACATTATTTCTTTTTATATTCAAAACATTGTAGATCTGAACATATATCATTATATTTCTATTAATTTTGATCAAATTAATGGATTTTCATATATTCACATTTAAAAATCCATAAATAATGCTAACAGTGACAAACTTATACTAATTTTCCATTAATCATTCTCATAAAAGTATTTGATCATGACTCATAGAAGCATCATGACATTTAGATAAATTACAAAGAGATAAATAATATTATAAATTTATTCTCAATTAATTCAGGAATTTATCTATTTAAAATATGTTATAACTTCTATAATTTCCTTCATGTTGACCTTCCATCATAGGGATTTGAAGTGCACTCTCTTATATTTTATGCAATAATCACAAACCATGTTGTTTTATTATAATGTTTGAAACATTGAGGAATAAATTTAGAATCATCCAAATAAAATTCTTCAACAGACATAAAATCTATAAATTTTTAAATATTATATTCCATAATATTTTAAATTTTCCTATATGTTTCATGAACCATATGAAGATGATTGTGAATACATATGATAATTCCACTAACATATAATTTTCTATCATTAAAACATATATAAGAATATATCATAAATACCAAAAATATAAAAGCAAGCATACCCAATGAATAGAATAAAAAATACACATGTCCTTGTGGATATATATATATAGGTCCTGATTGACAGAGATGATAATTCTGGTAGACACATACATTGGTCCATATTAACACATACACAGTCCAAAAAATTTTACTTTTATATAATTTCTTCAATAAACTCAAGGAAATCTTAAAATCATCTCATGAAATTCTCATCTACACATAAAACCCTAAAATAGCCTTCCATAATTTTCAGAACTCCCTTACACACCACAATTTCATTCCCAAGCACTCTTACCCCATTCATACTCATATGAGAGTGTCTTTATGGACTTTAATACTTATTTAATCTCTAAATACATAAGTCATAATGAAACTTCATTCAATTTTTATTCCACATATATTTCATTAGTAAATCCTTGTAGAACACTATAATGGATTGGTCTAATTCCATATACCTTCAAGCCCCCAGCTAAGATATCCATTTTACACTAAGAATAATAGCTTCATTAACATTTTCAATGAAACCTACTATTAATTTATCTATTACATGATTTACATAATACATTACTTTAGTTGCACACATTATTTCTATGAGTACTAGCTCTGTATTTAATTCACCTAGGATACCTTCATAAAATTAGATCACAAACCGTTGCGCTACTAACCAGAAGGGTGTTTTTTCTCCCCATGAACTGGATACTAGTACCTGTGTTTCAAAAAAACCATAGGGGACTATTTCAGCAGACCTAAAGTAAGATACATGTCATATATTTGAGGAAGAAAAAAAATATTCCATAACCAATGAAGAAAGAAAGGAAATGATTCAACTAAAAGGTAGATAAACAAAATCACATCCAACAACCTACATGGAAATGAAAAACAAGAAACCAATAATCGATTTAGTATGTTGGAAATTCCCCCATTATTTCACCACCTGCTACCTAGTCCCAACTGATAAGAACATCATTTCCTCACTATAGTTCGTTGAGTTTTCCTATAACAAACTTGCTCTTTATTTCACACTTAAACATAATTTATTACATAAAATATTCAATTGATACAAGACATAATATCAAGAGGTCTAGTGTATTTGGGTCTTAACAACATTACATAAAAACTTATGACATAAAACACAACATCTTTATTGAAAAATTATTTTACATGACCAGAACATTCCCTCATACTTAGCATTATATGGGATAACCCGAGGACATGCATAAGAAAATGGTGATATATAAAGCCCAATAAAGGAGTAAAAAAGGAGTAAAATGGATAATATTGTACATGTTAAGAAATATTAATATAAATTGATCACAATAGGAACATGAACATAAATGAATGATATAGCATGATTATCATAACATGTAAATGTGGAAACAACATTTAACCTGATATTAGCATGATCCAAGAATCATTTCCCATGGAGCATGATTAATCACTAATTTAAGTTGAATTATCATGAGAAAAACCCCATTTTAATTGACGTATCATTATACTAATCCTTACCCAACGCATTGAAGTGCTATTAGGGTGCACCGTTCTTAATCATTTCATTTCATGCATAAATGTACCACATGGATCATATAACATCGATTCATTAAACATCATCATTTATTCCACGATAATGGAATATAGAAATAAAACATAAACCTATATAATAAATAAGTAAATGTGCATAAAGGTGAATACCCTTGATATATAAATGGGCATGGTATTCACTACATAATGACTTTGGCTTAGAAAATCACGGTGCAATTTCAGTTGCATAACTGTGTGACATAAGAATTCAAAAAAATGGTTGATGAGATTTGATGGGGTCAATAATAATATATAAATGAAATGGATAGTAATGGGTTAATATATATAAATTTCCATTCATATTTAATGGAATTTAGATTCATAAAATAAATAATTTCTTCAATGTAGATGAGGAGATAGAAATATCTTTGGGAATTCCAGAATAGTAACGAGTGTACATGGGAGGAATTAATGAGAGAGAAAGGGGTATATCATAATTAAAACATAAGGAGGGAATTATTTTGGAGTTGTAAAATCATACCCAAACATTTTTAATTGAAAATAAAAGGATATATCAACATAAATAATCTTAGACAAAAATTGAGAGAGGAAGAAATCTCTTACTTGGAAGTGTGATCCCAATGGCTTAGGAGAGGCTTCATAGAGGTATGTTGTGAGATTGGGGATCTATGGGAGGATAAATAGAGAGATAATGGTAGAGTTTTTTTGAGATCCAAAGGCTTTGAGTGATGAGGAAGTGGGATCTTGTGTGGGTTTATATAGGAAAAGGGAAGAAATTCTATATTATTTAGGTTTTAGACACCACACATTAAACTAATCAAAACCAAAAACAAAACCATGGTTTTTCCACAAGGTTTTCTCAAAAGGGGGGTGTAAAATATTAAATTATAATGAAAATGTCAAAAATTATTATATTATTAGGTTTTCGTATGTGGAGATGAGTCATACTCTCAAGAAAATCAATTTAAAAAAGATAAAATGTTTTATAAGTCTTATAGGGTCTACTAAGGCACCATAAAATTAACAAAAAAATATAAATTCACATTATTTTAATGTTAGAACGTATATTGGCCTAAATACCATTTATCGTATTTTATTACCTCACTATTGGGTCATTATGATGTCATAAAACACATTATATATTAAAATGGTATTTAATTTTTACCCAAAAATTCAACTGTCTCGGAATAATATAAAAACTTCACCATTGGAAAATTTCAAAGTCATGATTCCAAAAATAATATTCATTTTATCAAAATAATTTTATAAACATATGAATTTTAGCTTTTAAAATAAAAACCTACCTTTGTCAAAAATTAATGGGTTTGAGAAAAATAGTTTTCAAACCTTTATATAAATTCCAATTGTATTCAAAAAATTTATACGATAATTTATTTTTAATAAAAATTAATTTAGTAATAATATTTTGCTAAAATATTATTTAATTCAAAAATACATTAATTCATCAAAATTTATTTCTTCATTGAATATTAATTAAAAATACTATTTGTTCTTTAAAAAAATTTACAAGGTAACCATAATAATGTGAATGTATATTATTTATTATATACAAAAATAATGCACATAATAATAGTGCTATAGTTTTTTTACATAACCCCTTATAACACCTACATATGAATGAAGGGTAATGTGTGTAATGGTGACAGACTCTTTGGGGGCTTGGATAACATCGTTCGGGTGGTAATCTCAATCAACTTCCACTTCTCCCGTAGGTGGTTCTATTCGACCTTAACATGTTGAAGCTCAACATGGTCTTGGTCAAGAGAAAATCCCAATGATTCCACCTTCTTTCCAAGTTCCAAAAAATGGGCTTTGTGTGTGGTAATTCTACAGGATGATATCATTTCTTCCTTTTTCTGAGTAATTTGTATTTGTTAAAGACCTATATTTATACAAATCAAGTGATCATTGTTTAACAGCTATATTAGCAACGGTCATAGTTATTAACGTTATTTTAAAATCATAAAACATAAATCCAAATAATTTCATGTGTTATATAACCATTTTACAAAATAGTAAATTTAATTATATCAAGAGGGAATTTCATTAATAAAAGTTTGGTTCATTACAATCTTTCCCCTTTATAAATTTCCCCCTCGAAATTTTTTTCCCACACTAAAATAGATGAGGGTAACTCTTCTTCATTACTTTCTATGATTCCCATGTTGCTTCTTCAAACTTTTGGTTTCACCACAACACCTTCGTGAGGGGAATTGTCTTATTGTGTAGAAATTTTTCCCCATGATCTAAGATCATCACCAGCTTCTCTTTATAAAAGAGGCCATTATATAATGGTACCACCTCTGGATTGAGTACATGTGATGTGTTGGGTACATAATTCCTTATAAGTGATATATGAAATACATCATGTACTTGATATTGGTTCGTTGGGAGTAATAGTTGATATACCACTACTCCAATGCGATTAAGGATCTCAAAAGGGCTGATGTACCTTTGACTAAGCTATCCCTTATTCCCAAATCTCACAACTCTCTCACAAAGTGATATATGGAGGAATACCATGTTATCCACAACAAACTCTAGGACTCATCAATGATTATAAACATAGCTCTTTTTTCGAATCTAAGAAGCTTTAATGTGCTGCAGGATTTTCTTAACCTTATCCACCATTTCTTTAACCATTTCTTGACCAGTGTGTTTTTTCTCACCAACTTCATCCCAACATGCCAGGGTTCTAAAACGTTTCCCATAAATAGATTCTTAAAGAGACATTTATATGCTTGAGAGAAAACTATTTTTGTAAGAGAACTCAACTAGAGGAATATATTGATCCCATCCTCCTTTTATGTCCATTGAGCTTGCTCTCAACATTTCCTCAAGTGTTTGTATAGTATGCTCAGATAGGCCATCAGTTTGAGTGTGATATGTCATACTGATGTTCAGCTCAGTATTCAGAGCATGTTGTAGACTCTTCCAAAAGTTAGAGGTGAATCTTGGATCTTGATCAGATATAATCGATTATGGTAATCCATGCAGCTTTACCCCAGCTCTAATTTATATCTATTCCAGTTGATCCAATGAGAAACCCTCTTAAATTGCATTGAAGTGTGAATCTTTGTATGACAATCCACAATAACCCAAATAGAATAGTTTCCTCTATATTTCATCAGAAGTCTAGAGAGAATGTCTATGGTGATGTTCTCTAATTTCCATGCTAGTATGGGTAATGGTTTTATCATCCCCTTAAACTTCCACCTCCCAGCCTTCACTTTCTAACATACTAAGCACTTTGATGTATACTCAGCGATCTCCCTCTTTATGTTATCCTACCAATAATGATCTCAGAGATCTCAATACATCTTTTTGTTACATTGGTGAATAGAGAAATTTGAACTATGTACATCAACCAAAAGTTATTTCTTTAACTCTGGATTTGATGGAACACAAAGTATTGTCTGAAATCTCACAATTCCTTCTTCATTAATATTTCACTCCAAGGATTTCCCTTTTATAAAAGTTTCCACATTCTTCTGAATTCCCACGTCATCCTTTTGAGAATCCTATAACCTTTCCAAAAGATACATTGTAGAAATCATTTGTGAAAGTATTGATGATGTGCCCTTATTTATGATTCCCATGTCTATCTTCATCAAATATAAGATGATTGGATCCTTTTAAATTCTCATCATTGATATATTCAGTGGGTCCTTTCTACGTAGAGCATCTGACACCTTGTTTTCATTCCCATTGTCATAATGGATTGAGAAGTCATATTATTTTATCACATCTAACTATCTTTTTTAGCACATGTTCAACTATTTCTATGTGAATATATACTTGGGGATTTTTTATCTGTGAATATTTCACACTTCTCCCCAAAGATTTAATGTTGCTAAATTTTTAAAGCGGTGATTACTACAGCTAACTTTTGATCATGTGTTGATTTTTTTCTCATGAAATTTAAATTTCCTTGAAGCAGAGGCAATGACTTTGTCATTTCCCATCAACATACATCCCAGAACCTTCTTCGAAGAATCATTAAATACCACAAAAAATTATCCACTTGTGGGTAAACTGAGTATGGGCATAGTGATAAGCCTCCTTTTCAACTCCTTGAATCTATCTTTGCAATCATCACTCCAAGAAAACTTTACTCCCTTCCATGTTAACATAGTAAGAGAGTCAGATAGTCGTGAGAAATTTCTCACAAATCAGCAATAATATCTAGGTAACCATAGGAAGCTACAGATATTTATTCCTGATGTTGGTCTTGGCCATCCCTCAATTACAGCTGGCTTGGAGGGATCCACAGATATCCCATTGTTTTTATGATATGACCCAACAATGATACCTCCTTCAGTACAGGGCCTTGATACTCCCCATGCTCCTCCTTGGTTTTGGATTATATTATAATATCATCTGTAAACACCACCAAATATTTGTCAAGGAAATTTATAAATACTCTATTAATCAATTCCATAAATATTTATAAATTATTAGTGAGTACTAAAGGTGCTACTATGAATTCATAGTGCCCATATCTTGTATGAAAACCAGTCTTGGGGATATCCTTCTTCTTCAACCCTACTTGGTAATATCCTGACCACAATTCCACCTTAGAGAAGTAGTGTGCTTCACATAGCTGATTGAAAAATCATCAATTTGGGTAAAGGATACTTTTTATTTATCGTGATTTTTTTGAGGTCACAATTTTCAATGCAAAGGTCTGTTAACCCATCTTTCTTCTTGACAAAGAAGATTGGTGCACACTATGGTGAGTCACATCGGTGAATAAACCCTTTATCCAGATTCTCTTGTAGATGTTTCTTTAGCTCTATAATCTCCACAAATACCATTATATACAAGTTCTTGGATATTGAAAATTCCTTGGGTATAAGATCAATTGAGAATTTAACATCTCTTCTAGTAGGGAGACCAGGCAATTAATCGGGAAACACTTCAGCGAATTCCCTCATAATAGGAATATTTTCAAGGATGGTTTCTTCCATAGACTCAATCATCTTATTTAAATAAGTGTTCACATAGGATAGTAATATCCACACTTGAGATGATGGTGCTAAATAAGATTCATCCTCATCCTCGCACTTGTATATAATTGGGGGTGATTCTCCATATGGATTGTGATTTACCTCTCACAACACGTTATGTTGGATCTGTAAAAGGAAAGCCAATACATGCCAATAATTTCATCAAATTCCCCCATACGAAGTATCATGAGGTTCAGCAGGAAGTTAAATCCACAAATTATTACAGGATAGGAGTTTTATTCATGGGATTAAATGATTTCCCCATTTTCTATTTTCACCAACATCTTTACATCCATGATTTGTAGAGGTGTTGGGATTGTTTTTCTAAACTTTTGGGATATAAAAGAATTCATAGAACCAGAATCAAAAAGTAAGTTCAATATTATTGAGTTAATAACTAGTGTACCTTTCACTACTTCTTTTTTAGGGTTCAATTGAGTGACAATGATGTAAAAATATCTCCCTTGCTACCTTGGAGAATGTCGGTTGCCTCCAAAAACCCTTGGCATAGGGAACTGGTTTGCAATGTTCCCTGGTTCTTTGAAGTAGAAGTAATAAACAATGCATTGAGGTTAAAATGGATAATTACTCCCCTATGTCGTAGCCATGTGTTTTTCTTGTCGATAGTTAATGGTCAGGTGCTCTTTTCTTCTACACCTAAATCATTTCTTTGTCCCCTTTAGGAAATTTCTGGTGTGCTTCTTTCCGCACCTTTGGAAAATGGGTGCTTGATTTTCATAGCACTGTTTAATTTATCCATTGGACCACCAGAATTGAATTCCACCTTATGCTTCTTATCACCATGATACCCCTAAGATTCACCAATATCTATTTTTACTTTGAGGAAACATTAGAAAATTTACTTATAGATCTCGAAGTCACGGATCTTTAAGGCTTTCCGTATGCTGGGTTTTAGCCCACCAAAGAAGTGGTCAAACATGAATTCAGGGGTAATGAAAAAGTGAGAGTCATATAATGAAAGACTTGTGATGTTTTTCTTGTACTATCTGATGGATTCATCATCTTATTTATTGAGGTAAACTAATTCCCTTTCCAGCTTTGTTGGAGGGTTCAAGGAAAATATTCGTCAAAAACAAGTTTTCCATAAATCCTTCCATTCCAATTCCTCAATATCCTCCTCAATATTCGTATTTTTGATCAATGTCCACAATTAATTAGCATCACCCTCTATATGATAAAAATACAAAAGAACCTTCTCTTGTTCGGAACATTAAAGGATGGAGAAGATCTTTTGAATGGAGTTGATCCATTGTTCGGAAATTGAGGGATTGGATAATCCATTAAAAGTGGGAGGCATTGGTCTCATGAATCTCAAGATTGAAAATTGTTTTTTAATGTGGGGGGTGGGGTTGGATATTTCTCTTGACCAATGTTTCTATTCAAAACTTGAGTTAACTAGGTGAGTATTATGACAAAGTTTACAATTTCTACCCCCATCAGATTGGGTTTCTCATTAGAATAGTTGTCACATTGATCTTCACATTGGTTGTTATCATGTGTCCTCTAAGTACCAACCATTGGCTGGAATAAAAGTATTGTCAGGGTAACACATAAATTGTATCCCCAATGACAAAAACAGATGAATTATAAATTACTTTTATTTCCTTAACTTATGAATTAATAGGCTTCAATCTATGTTATACATGATATACATTCCAAAATATATTCTTATGGTATTTTTTAATTCCCTTAATATTTTTTTATACTATGCTTGTTAATTTACCAATTCATATCCCACTTGAGTGTTGTAACCAAGAGTGAAGCAACACCTCTTTTCATACACCTGTTCTTATTCGAGTCTAGCTCAAAGCAGTGTTTTCGGGGTTTACCCCTAGATACATTTGTCCCAGAGCTGCCTCTACCTACTCGTATCCAGACAACGATGAATTTTTTTGATAAAACACCTTCTAAATACTCACCAAATTTTATGGATGTCTTTATTATACTTAGTCTTATACTAAGTCTTTCACTAGGGTTTTTTAATCCTAATCCAAAAAATAACTAATACTATCCTTTGAAACCAAGTATAACAACCCTGCTCTTTATTTCACAGATAAACATAATTTATTACATAAAATATTCACTTTATAAAAGATATAATATCAAGAGTTTTAGTGTCTTTGGGTCTTAGGAACATTACCTAACAACTTAGAACATAAAACACAACATCTTTATTTAAAATTTCTTTTACATGACCACAATATTCTTTCGTACTTAGCGTTGCATGGGATAACATGAGGACATGCATAAGAAAAATGTGAGCAATAAATCCTAGTAAGGGAGTAAACAAGGAATAACATTAATAATATATTAAATTTTAGTCAATAGTAATATCAATGGAGCACAATAGAATCATGAACATAAATTCACGATATAACATTATTATCATTACATGGAAATGTGGGAAAAAAAATATTAAATATTATATTAGCATTAGACGAGGCACATTTAACATGGAGAATAAGTAAAACCTCATTTAACTTGAATTTTAATGAGTAAAATGACATTTCACATGATGTATCATGATACTAATCTTTACCCAATGCATTGGAGCGCTATCAGGGTGCATCCTTCTTAATCAGTTCATTTCATGCATAAATGTGCCACATGGATCATATAACATGGATTCATTAAACATAATCATTTATTCCATGATAAATGAATATGAAATTAATATTTGAAACTCTATAATAAATAAGTAAATGATCATAAACTTGAATACCATTGATAGAGAAATGGTCATGGTATTCACAACACAATGACTTTGGCTTGGAAAATAACAGTGCAATTTCGGCAGCATAACAGCGTGACATAATAATTCATAAAAATGGTTGATGAGAGTGGAAGTTGTGTATCATAATATTTACATGTAATTTATAGTAAGAGTTTTATATAGATACATGTCGCAAAAAATGTAATGGAATTTAGATTCATAAAATAAAATAATTTCTTTATAGTAAATGATAAGAGATAAATCTCTTAAGGAATTTTAGCATGGAAACAGGTGTATATGGGAGGCATTAATTAGAGATAAAAGGGTATATAATCATTCAAACATGATGAGGAATGTATGGGGGAGGTGAAAAATCATACCCCAAAATTTTTAATTGAAAATATAAAGGCATATCAACATAATGAAAATTGGACAAAAAATGAGAGAGGAAGAAATTCCTTTCTAGGAAGTGTGATCCCAAAGGCTTGGGAGAGGCTTGAGAGAGGCTTCTTGGGAGATTTAGGCACTGTGGGAGGATACCTAGAGAGAATATTGTAGAGTTTCTTCAAGCACCAAAGGATTTTAGTGAATATTAAGTGGGATTTTGGGTGATTTTATATAGGAAAAGAGGAGGAATACTTTATTATTTAGGTTTTAGACACCACACATTAAACTAATCAAAACCACAAACCAACCCATAGTTTTTGCTAATGGTTTTTTCAAAAAAAGAGTGGAAAAAATTATTTTACAAGCCAACATCCGAACTTATTAAAATATTAGGCTTCCATATGTGGAGGTGAGCCATAATCTCAAAGAAATCAATTTAAAAAGTTAAAATGTTTTATAATTCTAGGAGAGCCCACTAAGGCACCATAAAATTAACCAAAAAATATTCAAATCACATAATTTTATAGTTAAAACATATATTGGCCAAAAATACCATTTATATTTTTTTATTACATCACTATGGGGTCATTTTGATGTCATAAAACACATTATATATTAAAACAGTATTTAGTTTTTGCCCAAAAATTCAATTATCTCAGAAAATTAGGAAAACTTCACCCTTGGATTATTTTGACGTCCTAATTCCAAAAATAATATTTATTTTATATAAATAATTTTCTAAACATGTGAATTTTATCTTTTAAAATAAAAACCGGCATTTATCAAAAATTCATGGGTTTTAGAAAAATAGTTTTCTAACCTTAATAAAAATTGAAATTGTATTCATAAAAATTATACGATCATTTATATTTAATAAAATGTAATTTTATAATTATATTTTATTAAAATATTATTTAATTAAAAAATCCATTAATTCATCAAAATATATTTTTTAATTGAATATTAATTAAAAATACTATTGGTGCTTTAAAAAGACATTTACAAGATAACAATAATAAAATACATGTATATTTTTTATTATATAAAAAAATAATTAACATAATCATAGTGCTAAGGTCTTATTACCTAACCCCTTATAACACCCGCATAAGACCCAAAGGTAAGGTGTGTGATGGTGACTCACTCTTGGGGTGGGTCAAATAACATCGCTCGAGTGGTAATCTTTATCAACTTCCACTTCTACCATAGGTGGTTGTATTCGAGAATAACATGTTGAAGCTCGACATGGGCTTGGTCAAGGGAGAATCACAATGACGTCACCTCATATCTGAGCTCCAAAAAATGGGCTTAGTATGGGGTAATTCTACTTGATGATAACACTGTTTCCTCTATCTGGGTAAATTGGATTATTTATGCCATATATTTATAGTAATAATGTGATCACTCTTCAAAAGCTACACTAGCAACTATAACAATTATTAATGGTATTTTGAAATCCAAAATCATAAAACCAAATATGTTCATATGTTATAAAACCATTTTACCTAATAATACATTTAATTAGATAAAGAAAATTTTAAATTAAGAATTGTTTGGGGCGTTACATTTCTAACATCAAAAGACAATACAAAGTCTACACACTGCCAAAGGAGTATTCAATGGGGGATACAAATAAGATTAGTGGGACCCCACCTATGTATTTAATATCACATCTCTGTTTTAAAGTCTCAATATTATAAACTTTTTGAAAACATGGAATGATAAAAAACATTATAGTTTTATATCAAAAGAATAGTAAAAATTTCTCTTTTTCCATGGTACTAAAATAAGACAAGTAAATTATTTTAAAATCATAAATTCCATCAACATGTCAAAATTTTCAAAAATAGATATATCAAATCCAAATATCATAATGAGAAACCATAATGTAAAAACAATCCAATATTGACTCACTGTTAGGATCACATGGCCACTCCTAACTCAATTGCTTCTAGTGCACACTATAAGTCCCAAGAACACATGCATAAAGATCTATGGAACAAAATATCACTCTAGAAATTGACCCATCATAGCATGTTAATAATGTTATATAGGAAAATATATCTTGGTATAGGAATTGAATAAAAATCAATAATTTGAACTCCCATAAAATATCAAAAGACGAGGATGAATAACACAATTTATACATAAGTACCCCAGGCTACCATGTGATACATTTATCAAATAATGGATTTTGGTATTGTTACATATAATAATACAATTATCAATACTAAACAACCCTCACCCAATAAATCCTTCTTTAAAATCCCATTTCTTAATCTATTTTGTAATTCTTTTATAAGCACCTTTCTTTTAAAAAAATAATGGTAAAACCATCTTTTATCAAAAACCTATTTACACACATATAAATTAACCATTTGTGAAATCATTTGAATTTATCTAGGAAATCATATAAAAAATAAGATAATTTAATGGTTTATATAACATGGATTATAGATGGAACCAAAAATTTCAAACATGCATCGCACAATACTCACAACTAGATCCACACACTACGAGGTATATAAAACCATCTATAGTGGAACTTTCACCAATTCCTCCATCAAAGAATCAAATTATATAAGTAAAAGGTTTGGTGGAGAGGTCAAACTAACCCATACCCAAATAAAACATGAATTTCACCACCAAAAAACCTAAATACTGACCTCTAGAAAACAAAAAGAATGAATATATAGAAGTAATTAAAAACCATCATCACATGATCAATATATCCTATAAACATTTACCAATGCTTATGTTGAAACCAAGAGTAATAAAGAAGTAGAAAGATAAAGAACTCTTACCAAAGGATAATCGATGTAACCAAACAGGCGATCAAGCATTGAATAGAAGAACTCAAAGTGTAACATACAAAGATTTCATAGTATGTTATTTCTTCAAAGTAATTCAATAACATGCACTACACACAACACCGAGTTCGAGTGTAACACGACTTACTAATCTGGCTGTTCCAAAAGCGGTTACGAATTGTATTAACTGAATTTTGAATTTTATATAATCTATAAAATTTTAGAATCCATATCCTGTGTTTCTTAGACATAATAAAAGAACAAATTCATTTTTTAGATAAAAGTAGTATTTTTCAAAAAATGAAATTTTACCGCCTTTTAATGAAAAATCCTTTTTAAAACCAATATTTTACACTTTTATATATTGAATTTATTGAAATTTAATTATTATTGATAATAGGGACATAAAAATTTAGTTTGAATAATTTTTTGGAATTTTTTTGATAACTTTCATATTCTGATAAATAGTAAAAAATACTAAATTTTAATTAAAAACAACTTTTTTAATCAAAATAATTTATAGTGTTAAATTATAATTTTGAGTGGTATTAAATTATATTTAGATTATTTTTTACCATTTAATCCAATTTTGTTAATTTGATGTAATTTCACATTTAAACTGAACATAAACAAGTGTCAATCTTTTGATAGTTGTTATTTCGTAAAAACACGGTTTTTGTTTTGGCAGTGGGAATTAATTTTAAATTTATTTTGGCCACTTTTGTATTTTGATTTTAGAAAATTTTATTCCATATTTGGAATCATTAGGTACAAATTGTGTAAATAGGTAACTTTTATTTTTAGACATTTTAAATATTTACTTCAGTAAATATTTTATTTACCAGGATTAAAATGTAAATATAGTAAATAAGGGTGAAATATAATATTATAATAATCTTAAATTACCCAAACATGTTTCATAATCCTATTTTATAATATATATATACGACCATGGGAATCCTTGGGTCGAATTTGGGACCCCATGGAGCGACATGGGAGTAATAATGACACTTTATATTAATTAATTCAAAGTAAAGGTAAAAATGACATAATCAAATATCTTTTAGTGAATCAATTTTTATATTAGGTTATATAATGTTTATATTTGACTATAAATATTAATTATAAATATAAGAAATTTCTTACATAATGGTGTTTTATTTATATTTTTTAGACATTAAATAATGAAATTTTTTATGACACAATGATGATGCATTAATTACCTTATTAATGAAAGAATCAAATAAATTGTATTATTAATATTAAAATAAATATAATTTTATATTTTTTATGACATCCAAGAATTTTATAGGTGAATATTACATATAAAGGTTGATTTAAGAAATTCTTTGGGAAGTAAAAATGTTGTTATGACTTTAAAAAATAAATTATTAAATAATGTCAAAATTAACATAATTGAGTTATAAAAAACATATTATATTATTGGTTGATATAATATTCTTAAAAGAATAAGGTTCTGCAAAAGGGCCTAAATAATATTATATGTGTCATTAATCAACCTATATTGGTTTCTCTTTGAAGTTTATGTTATGTTTATTTACCATATAATATAAAAATACAAAGAGATATGTTAAAAGACAAACTATTTAACTCAGAGTTAAATCTAAAAGATAAGGTTAATATATTCACCCAAACCTATCTAAAACCTATTGGTTGAGATAGTTTTGACCCAAACCCACCTTATCCTAGAAATAAATCCTTTTTGAGCCTTTATAAACTGAAAATTATTTTATTATAAAATAATATTTCATGTTTTTTCAAAAGTGACCCTCACCTCTCTTATAAAAGGGCACTTCCCCTTCTCTTAATTTCACACCTCCAAATCCTTCAGGTTCAGCAAAAAATTACCCAAATATCCTTTAAAATATCCTATATTCATTATATAGGCATTCCTTTGGTCATAAATCCATCTTAGAGAGCCATTTTGATCAAATCAAGAGGAAAAACCCGAAGAAGCAGTAATAATTTCACCACCCTCTTTCAAGTTCTTTTCATCTTCCACTTACTCTTTATTTGTTATTACAATACCAAAATAATAACTCCATTACCTTATATATATATTTTTATGTTATTATTAATATGTAATAACAATATTCATTATTCTATCCATCCTATTAATGATAATGTCACCATGCGTGCGTACGTACGGCTTACCGTCTCCACGACGCGGTGTAATTTGTTATTCAACACTATGATATTGGATGGATATAATGATGAGTAATATGTATATAAATAATGAAAATAATATGATAATGTCTCTTTAAAATTAATATACCATCTAATTCCAAACATTTAAAGAAATGATGCTGTCACTCGTACGTACGTATGGATTACCGTCTCCATGACGCGATGAGATTCATTTCCACGTTCCCCATTCTTCGATGATTATAAAAATATATATATTTAATAAGTATGTAATATATTAAATAATAATTCTATTGGAGATATATATATATATATATTTATATTTATGTACTTACATATATCTTATTCACTTACTTCCATTCAATATGATATGAAAATAGAAATAGCGTTTACGCGTACGTACAGCCTACCATCTCCATAAACGGTGTTTTCCATTTCATATATCTATCTATTATAAATTTTTATAGTCTAAATATATATGATATATAAATCCAGGTTTATATTTTGGAAGTATTTAAATCATGATCTAAATGATACGATCAAGAATAACATGTTAAAACATATACGATAAAGGAATCGATTATTACCCGAAATGTTATGTTAACATAAAAATCATTAGTAAATGGGTAGTATAAAGTAAGAAATGAATCAATTATGATATAATATATATGAATATGGTTCTGTTATAATTTAATTACACACTATGGTTATTATACAGGAGTTTAGACATACCCTCAACCAAAGGAATGTGTAAGGTAAGGGTTATTTCTTCAATCTCATTATTTACCCGAGATTGTTAATGTTTATGTATTTTCTGGGATATACATATAATAGATAACAATATATTATAAAAATAATTTCAAATGGAATATTTTAAGATTTTTTGGGAGGATCTATTTAACTAGATCATCATTTTAAATGTTTTAAATATTTATCTTTCTAAACCCTTTTAATTAATGCCCATGTTTTCAAAAAGATTTTAAGGATTTGTTTATATGGACATGAATGTTTTGAAATGATAACTCTTTTCAAAAGATTCAAATTAGTATAGGACACATTGATTCAAAAATCTGTTTTAAATGACTTCCTTTATAAATTGTGATAATTTTAAATGATTTCATTAAAAGGGGTATATCTCTCTAAGAATTTTATTGATCATTTTCATCAATTTCAACATCATTTGATGGATTTAAAACTTGTTTGAAGTTGATTTATTATGATAAAAATAATCTATATTTTATTTAAGGTTTTGTGATATGTTTGACTACGGATGTGTTATTTTTATACCATTCATCGTTCATGGATAAATTATTAACATTTCGTATTCTAATTTTAGAACAAAGGTTTATGTTATATTACACCATTTTTTTATGATGAATGTATTTGACTAGTATGCCCGGGTTGGGGACTGGTAAAAGTAAGCCCTCCGAGTTGGGGTCCGGTTACAGCCATCCCTCTTGGTTGGATTCTAGTTATAGAGGATCACCATGTTGGAGTCCATTTAGAGAGGCTCTCGAGGTTGGAGTCTGGTTACAGAGGCTCTCCGGGATGGAGTCCGATTACAGAGTCTCTCATGGTTGGTGTCCCATTATAGTTAGCCCCTAGGTCCTGACATGAGCCCTTGAAACAGAAATTAAACTTTTGTAATATACATTCCCCTATTATAAAATTAGTTATTACATGTGATTATTCAACGAGTAGAATATCCATGTGCATTTTTATATAGTAATGTTTTATTTATTTTTTCCATATTATGTTCCAGTTTATGTTTAAAAGGATGTTGTTTTTATTACACATCTTTCCATAAAGGTTTATAGCTTCCTCTACATTATTTACCCTTACTGAGCATCTGAGCTCACCCCTTTCTTATGTTTTATTTTCCCAGGATATGAAGAAGTTAGTTATGAGTGAATTTTAAGCATAATCTATGAGGATTGGATGTTTCTAATAGAATTAATTAGTGTTTTTTTCTTTTCAAGTTGTAAAGTTGAACTTATGTATGAATCTTGTTTCAAATAATACTAAACTGATTGATATTTTGGGACATGATTTCACATGATCATTCCAATGTTATGTAATAATGCACCAACTCTGGGTAACTAGGGTCGGTGCGTTACACAATGGATTGAAGATCACATAAATACACCTATAATAACATAATATTCAAGGAATTTAAGAAAAAAAAGAATGAGAGAAACATCACATGTGTGGTGTGATAAACATATACTAGTTTAGAGTATTTCATATCATAATTCTGTGATTTATGATATCAAACCCTCATACTACTTGAATGATAAAAATTTTGACACCTTGGGTAAAAATATTCTAAGCCACATATTTATGATGTAGAAAGGGGATTACTGGACAAATATATATTATGATATAAAACGATTTCTCATGTTGTTCCCAACAATAGAATTATTCTGTAAAATTTAAATTTAGGATGTAAATGTTGAAAGTTCCCAGTCAGAGTAATATATCAATGAGAGGGGGAGGGGTGAATTAGGGATACTCTTTTTCTTTTATGTTTCTTTTCAATTGAAAAAACCTTCACCTCATATTAGAGATTCCAATTCCCTGGTGTAAACAAACTCAACACACGTCTAAGAGAACAAAAAGATTTAATGGGTTTACTATTCAATAAGAATAGCTACGACCTTGGTATGGTTTGTAAATAATCTTATACCATAAAATCTACTATAAAAACAATCCTTGGATTACAATGAGCTGGATATACCCTTACACACATGTAGCATATTGAAACAATCATACTAGTGCGTGTTCACCCTCTTAGCACAATAGAGTTATACAGTTGTTTTGTAACAACTCATGTTACATGCACTTATTTTTAATTCAAAAAATGTATTCAAATTGTAATACAATTAATAAATTACTTTCCTAGAAGAAAGGTAAGAACTACCTCGACTTTGTTATGAAAAACTGAGTCTGATTCCTCTAAGTATGATTCATTCGAAATAAATCTCCCAATACAATTATGTCAATACAAAGCTCACAGTCAGATTTTTTCAATACAAAGATCCCATTACAATTCTTTCAAATAAAAGTTCCGAGAGTTATTTTTCAATACAAATCTCTTGTTACGATTCTTTCAAAACAAAGCTCATAGACTAATTTTTTCAATACAAAGATCCCATTATGATTCATTTAAAACAAAGAACCCAGTATGATATTTTAATCCAAATCTCCCAATATGATTTTCAAGTAGAAAACAATAGAATTGAATAGGCACCACTTCAATTCTTAGATACAATTTTCATGCCGAATAGAAGATGGATAAATCAGCACCCCCCAAAACAATTTTCAATCCCAACTGAATTGATCTCATCTTATCTCTAGAAACATGGAGCTTCTCTCTCTTCTACAAGTAACACAAGTACAATGTACTTCATGCTTTTTATAGGTTACCCAAAACATGTTTAGGAGGGAATCCAAAAACACTTTCTCACTCACTTAAATTCACCCAAATCTTAATCT
Organism: Viscum album; assembly: GCA_963277665.1. Lineage (NCBI taxonomy): Eukaryota > Viridiplantae > Streptophyta > Magnoliopsida > Santalales > Viscaceae > Viscum > Viscum album. Next base: position 412,682,834 of record OY728145.1, read on the forward strand.
CTCCTAAAATGTCGGAGCAATTATGACTTCATCCCCACTTCTTGATTCTTCTCAAATCTTCTATAATCTTCATATCTTTTTTCCATACTAATATTTTAAATTTCAATACAATTACAATTGATGAGAAATACATGGGTCTAAAACTAATTCTCTAATACTGATTTCTTCAAAAAATGATTGATACCATACCAATTGATTTTTTTTTGAAGAAATGCACTTCTCTACTTGAGATAAAATCACCCTTTTGAAATGAAATCCCCCCCCACTCCTTTGACAATTCATTCATCAGTCTCCTTCACTTTTATTTTCTCTTTACCCGCATGAGAAAGCAAACTTTTTTCACCAACATGTTCTTGGATCATGATTACCTTCCAGACATTGAAATAACTGAGGATTAGATTTTTCATCATCTGAGTTCATTTGGAATTTATTTTAACTTTCCATTCATTCCTTCTTCATTCTTTTCATCTCAACCCGAGCATGATCTTTTCTGAAAAAAAAATTGTTATGTATTCTTTTATCCTAAATACAATCATTCTGGATACGATTGCTGAACATGATCAAAAACAATCTTAAGACAATGATCTTTCTAGATACGATATGGAACAATCTGAATATGATTCATTCTTAATCGACACCATCTCATTTCTTTTCTTTTACTCGAATATTATTGTTTTGGGAATCAATTTCTGTCTCTTATTCCATCGGCATCACCTTTCCCATTAGCATAACCCTTTTCAACTGGAATTACCTATTCAATTGGTATCACTTTTCACTTACACTCGGTATCCAATTATTTTGAAAGACAAAAGATACAATCTGGATATGATTGTTTTAAAAGACAATCGATACAATCTGGATATGATTGTTTTATGATTGTTTTGAAAAACAATAGGCACCGCTTCTTTCTATTCTATTTTTTTGAAAGACGATAGGTATCGCTGCATTCTTTTATGATTGTTTTGAAAAACAATAGGAACCACTGCTTTCTTTTCTTGTTGTTTTGCAAAACAGTAGGCACCACTACTTTATTTTCTGATTGTTTTGAAAAAATAGTATGAATACAATTATTTTTTGTTTAGTAGCATCTCTTTCTCTACCCTTTTCTTTTATCTATCTTGCATCACAAGTTCTCACATCAAATAATGATTTATATGAAAAACAACCTAAAAAAGCATCATCAAAATTAACATGGGTCCGATTCTTTTAAAAAATAACTCAAAAAAATATTTCCACAAAACAATGTGATTTCATTTATTTTCTTCAAAACATACATTAAAAAAAGACAACACTTGAAACCTTCATCCCCTTGATCATCAGCTTGGTCCCAAAAATATCCCCCTTTAGATTTTGTTGTGAACCATGTTTCATAAATCACTGAACATTGAAAACTCAAGAAATGGATTACATGTCAACAATTATATGCCTACATGAGAAAACTAATTCTAGAAAGCAGGAATCATTAACAGAAAACCCATGCTATCCAAAATAGTGATCATGACCACATCTATCTTTTCTTCATTCTTCCTAGAAACCAATTAAGTTTCTTTTCCTACAACCACTACAACAAATAGTTAGTACATTTCACACACAAAAAATTTCTGAATTCACAGCATAACCAAAACACTCTCTTTTGTGAAATAGATTTATGAAACAAAATAACTCTCCCCCTAAAAAAATTCAAAGGTAATATGAGGGAGTAAAAATATACACATACCTCAACCTTAAAGAGAAAGCAATTATAACCCCATGTTCAACTTCATTTTGGAGAATGATTCCTTCGATAAATGTTTTGTGAAGATATCAGCAAATTTTTCCAATGTGGGAATATACTTTAGCTTCAATTCACTCTTATCCACATGGTCTTTTATGAAATGATATTTGATATCAATAAGTATTGAATGATAATGTTGCACTGGATTCTTGGTGAGATTGATTTTACTTTTACTGTCACAACCCAAGAGTAAGGGTAACATCAATTCAACAAGTATATCTTCCAATTGTGTTTTAATCCGCATAAGTTGAGTAGCAACTTGAATAGAATAAACATACTCAGCTTCCATCTTACTGAGATTTACTGAGTTTTATTTATTTGAATTCCAACTAAAACAATTATATCCAAAGAGAATAAACCATGATATGTAGATATTTTATCATCAACATTCCATGCCCAATATGCATCAATATACACAAATAAATCAATACTATATGAGCTGGAATAATTGATTCCGAATTCTGTTGTGCTTTTGATGTATCTTAGAATACTCTTTCTAGTAATAAGATGTGATTCCCTTTGATCCCTCTGAAATATTTCACAAAAGGTAACAACATAAATTATGTTGGGTCTTGATGCAGTAAAATACAATAGACATCCAATAAATTTTCTATACTCTTTCTGATTTACTTCTTTTCCATATCCATCTTTACTCAGTTTTAGTCCCACTGAATTGGGTGAGGAAACAAGTTTTTAATTTTCTGTTCTAAACCTCTTGAGAAGTTCTTTTGCATACATTTTTGGGAGAGGAACATTTATTCTTTCTTTTGATGGATTTGTAACCCAAGAAAGTATTTCATTTCTCCCATCAAGGAAATTTCAAATACATTCTACATTTTACTATAAAATCTTTCGTTGCTTCCTTCATCATTCCCAAAAAAGATAATATCATTAACATAAACAATTAAAATGATATAATACTCATGAATTTTTCGAATTTAAAGATTTATATCCAATCCTACTTTAATAAAATTTATCTTTCTTAAACATTTATCTAGTTTAGAAAAACATTCCCTCAGAGCTTGACTTAGACCATACAATGACATTTTCAATATGCACACATAACTTTCATATTTTTGACTACTAATTCCACATGTTTGTTCAATATAAACCTTTTCTTCAAGATCACCATTTAGTAATGAAGATTTAATATCCATTTGAAAGATATCGTAGACTCGTTGTCCAGAAAAAGAAAGAAATATTCTAATTGTTTCAAGTCTTTCCAAAGGAGAAAAGGTCTTATAAATATCAATATCCTTAGTTTGTGAGTACCCTTTTCACACCATTCTTAATTTTTTATTATAGCCTCACATTATTCACTCAACTTGTTTTGGAAAACCCCATTTTTTCCAATGATGTTTTTGTTTTCATTCTTGGGTACGAGTTCCCAGGTATTATTATTTTCAAACTAATCCAATTCTTTATTCATGGGTTGAACCCATTTGAGATTCTCAAAAGATTCGTTCAAATCACTTGATTCCATTTTTTAATACAAAGAAGTATGTGGAATGGAATTGATTATTCTTATTATTTTAACCTTATGTTGTTGATCACCAATTATATTATGTACATCCACATGTTTCCTCAACCTTGGATAATATGTTCGATGTCTATATCAATTGAAATAGCTGAGTCTGATTATTTTTCTTGATAAGTAGTACACTTGTCTGTTTCTTTATCAGAATTGTTTTCTTTAACTTTCACAACTTCATTGTTTTCCGGAACATGTTTCTCGTTATCATACACTTCAATCACTTTCAAATCAACTGAATCAACAATTCTTTTTTTCCTTTATTGTAGAATTTTTATCCTCTTCTTTCTAGAGAGTATCCAATAAAGATTATATCCTCACCCTTTTTTCTCAGACTTACAATAGTTTATAGCTTTTTTCTTTATAACACAAGGACTGCCAAAAACTCTAATGTTATTCAAACTTAGAGTTTTTCTACAAAACAATTCATAGGGAGTAATACCTAATTTAGGCATGTAGAAAAAATTGTTCTGAATATAAATAATAGTACTCATGGCTTGCCTCCAAAAGTGTTGAGAAATTCCATGCTCAAGTAACATGGTACTTCCCATTTCCCCCAGGCTTTTATTCTTTCTTTCACGAACCCCATTTTGTAAGGGAGTCTATTGAGTGCTATACTCATACCGAATTATATGCTTCTCAAGATAGTTTTTAAACTCTTCACCTCTGTATTCACCACTATTATCAGTTCTCAATTTCTTCACCAAATTCTCACATTATTTGTCAACTTTTTTTTAAATGTTTTAAACATTTTCAATGAATTTGATTTCTGTTTCATGTACATAACAAAAGTAATGTGGGTAAAATATTCAATGAAAGTAATGAAATACATATCTCCATGTGATTATTGTTTTCTCATTGGCCCACATATATTTGAATGGATTATCTCTAGGGGTTGCTTTGAACAAATATCAACTTTCTTATGCACAACATTTGTAATATTTTCCTTCTGGAAAAGAGTGCAACACCAATCTATAAATATTGTAATATTAGTAATGGCTCGAACACTGTATCTTTTAGATAAATTCCTCATGTTTCTCTTACACATATTACCAATCCTTTTTATTATATTACTGATTCTCTTCCACCATACATTTTTGACAAGATTTTTGTGAATCACTAACCAGAAAAAAGTTTTCTTTAATATGTTCACCTCTTGTAACAATCTTTCTATATTATTAAATATTTAAAAAAATACATATTTCTTAAAGATAAATTTGTTACCCTTATAACAGAATTACGAAACACTTAGCAGATTGTCTTTCAGCCCATCAACATGCAATTTTTTCTTATGTTTAATCTTTTCTTTTACAATGATGGCTAACCAAACACCTTTGATTTTCAATAATTCATCATTGACAAATGTCATAATTCATTAATTAAAAATCATTTACTTCCTTAAAAAATTTAAATTATCCTATCATGTGAGAAGAACACCTACAATCAAGTATCTAGGGTCATTCTCCTCTCATGGATTTTAAGGTAGTTTCAACAACAAGTTCTTTTTCTCCATTATTTTTATTTTTCACCTTCTGCTATTGAGAATTGGGAATCTTTTGCAGAGACTGTAGTATAACAATAGAACCTTTTTTAGGGTGACTATGTTGTTCACATCTTACACAAATATTTTCCAAGGGTTGGAACCTATTTTCAATCTTCACTTGATTCTTTTCATATTTATTAAAGGAAACCTTCTCGGTTTTATTTCATTGAGAAGATTGAATCCCCCTAAATATCATTCTTTGATAACCTATGGGATAATAGTAATGTTTTTACTGAACCAATACATACTTGTTGTGTGCCTTAATCCCCCACAATACCATCAATACCCATAGAAAGAATATTTTCCTCTAAACCGTCATACTGATCAGAATTGTGAATGTGTTTTTCAACAACCTTATTCTCTTTATTTTCATATTCACTCACCTTTATATGATAAATCTTTTTCCTTCTCTTATTTTCTGAATTATTAGAAATTGAAGTATTGGAAACATTTACATATTTAGAATATTTCCAAACATTCCCAACCTTGTTGGTATTGGAAACATACATAACATTCCCAGCTTTCTTCATTTCAAAAACAATTCCATTATTCTTATCACCATTTTAAGGTATCTTTTGTTGAACCTACTCAAGTTTCTCATTACAATAACATTTACCAAATTCAGTGATAGAGTTTTGGAAACATAGACTTTTCTTTTTAGATTTTGAGAGTTTTTATTGTAAAAGTTCCAACTCTTCTTCTTCTACTTACAACATTACCTCTAAAAGCTTAATATGATTCTTTTCTTCTTCAAGATATTTCTACAAATCATCAATCTCTTTAATCAACTTTTCTTTCTCACCAGCAAAACATTCTTGGTTTTTTCAGCATTCATCTTCCGTATTTTTTTTCCTTTTCAACCCTTTGCATCATTAATAGACATTCTTTCAACTGTTTTTCAGATGCATTTCAACTGAGATTCTTCTTCATCATAACTACTGCTAAAAAATTATTCCTTAGTCAATGTTGCAATGAATACATTTTCAATACCATACTCAATGTATTGTTCTAATTTATCATCAATCTCTTCTTTAATCATCATCAATGGATAAGAAACTTCTCTTTTTTATTTAAATAATTAATTTTCTTTTCATTTGTCTCCTTTTCTCTTCCATGGTCTCCTTATCTTTTTTTCTTTAAAATCACTATCATCTTCTTTCTTTATTTGAGTAAATTTAGCTGTAAAGTGACCAACACCTCCACATTTAAAACATTTAAAGGTAATTATCCAATTTTATTTCTTTGTAACTCTTTTCACATTGTTAAAAAACATATATTTAATTACATTGATATTTTTACATGCATCGTTTTTTGAGTTAGAATCACCAGAATCATCTCCACTAACAATCTTATTTGACTTGTCTTTCTTCAAATCCTTGGAATAAATTTCTCTATCAACCATTTTTTCTCTTCATAGAATTCTCTCTTCTCATCACATAGGGGATAAAAGTTCTATGTAAATCATCAAGATATATTGTTTCTGGATCTATGTCTTCTAATGAAGAAAATTTTGCATCGAATTTTTTAAGTAGGATTTTCAAGATATTTTCAACAACTATAGAATCCTTTGGCTTTTCACTAAGACATCTGATAATACTCACAATGCCATTCACCCTCATAAATAATTCCCCAATATATTAATTCTCACTCATATTTAAATCCTTATACTTTAATCTCAATTTTTGTAACTTTTCCTTCTTCCCTTTTGTATTACCTTCGTATATGTTTTTTCAATTTATCATGTATATCTTTAGTTGTGGAAACACCTTTCACTATCAAGAACTCACTTTTAGAAAGTGATGATAATATAGAACTCTTGGTGCTTCCATCATTTTCAAGAAGCTTCTTGTCAATTGATTTAAGTGGAACACTATCATCAATGGGAGGAATCCCAACTCTTGTAGGTTCAAGAAATTCAGAACTGATAGACATAAGATACTAAAAAATTATATCTTTTAAGATATGATAGTAATTTCCATCAAAAACTAGAATACCATTATTGTTCTCATAGATCATTTTCTTTATCAGAAAAGAATAGTGAAGGTAACCTACCTCTGATACCAATAGAAAGTGCCCAGTCTGAGTAATGTATCACTAAGAGGGGAGGGGTGAATCAGTGATACTCTTTTTCTTTTATGTTTCTTTCCAATTAAAATAACCATTACCTCTTATTAGATATTTCAATTCCCTACTGAAGACAAAATCAACACATATCCAAATGGACACAAAGATTTACAATGTTCACTATTCAATAAGAATAGTTATGTCCTTGGTATGGTTTGGAAATGATCCAATACAATATGATCCACTGAGAAACCAATCCTTGGATTACAATATGTAGGATATACTCTTACATTAGTGTAGCACTATGAAACAATAATACTAGTGCGTGAGCACCCTCTTAGCACAATAGAGTAATAAAATTGTTTTGTAACAACTCATGTTACCAGCGCTTCATTTTAATTCAATAAATGTATTCAAATTTTAATAAAATTAGTCAATTCCTTACCCAAGAGAATAGTATGAACAATATCGACTTTGTTATGAAACACTATGTCTGATACCTCTGAGTACGATTCCTTCAAAACAAAGTTCCTAGCCCGATTATTTCAAAACAAATATCCCAGTTTTATTTTTTCAATACAAATCTCCCATTATGATTCTTTCAGAATAAATATCCCAGACTGATTTTTTCAATACAAAGATTCCATTACGATTCTTTTAGAATAATTCTCCCAGTATGATTTTTTCAATAAAAATCTCCCAATAAGATTTGCAGATGGAAAAATAGAGTAGAATTGACCCCATTTAAATTCTCATATACAATTGTCATGCCTAATATAATAAGAATAAATCGGCACTTCCTAAAACAATTGTCAATCCAAACAGAATTGATCTCTTATTCTCTCAAGAAACCCAGAGATTTTCTCTCCTCTATAAGTCACACATGTACAATGTACTTCACTCATTTTATAGGTGACCAAAAACATGTTTAGGAGCAAATCCCAAAACACTTTCCCGCTCACTTAAATTCACCCAAATCTAAATTTCTCATAAAATATCAAAGTAATTTTTACTTCACAAACACTTCTCGATTCTTCTCAATTATTCTAAAATCATCATATATTCTTTTTCGGGCTCCTATTTTAAATTTCAATACAATTAAAATTAATGATAAATGCATGGGTATGAAACTGATTTTCTTATGCTGATTTCTTCAAAACAATGCTTGATAGAATACCAATTGAATGTTTTTGAAGAAATACACTTCTCCACTTGAGATACTGCCACTCTTTTGAAATGAAAAGATCCCCCTTTGATAATTCATTCATATGTCTACTTATCTTTTATTTTCACTTTTCCCACAAGAGAAAACAAACTTCATTCACCAACATGTTCTTGGATCATGACTACCTTCCTGAAATTGAAATCATTGAGGGTCAGATTTAGAAACATCTGAATTTAGTTGGAAAGTATTTTAACTTTCCATTCATTTCTGATTCTAACTTTTCATCTCAACCCAGGAATGATCTTTTCTGAATAAAAATGGTCTAAAAAATGTTATCCTGAATACAATAATTTTGGATACAGTTGTTTGACATGATCAAATATAATCTTAAGACCAAGATATACCAAGATAGGATATAAAACAATCTGAATATGATGCATTCTCAATCAACACCATCTCATTCCTTTTCTTCTACCTGAATACGATTGTTTTGAAAAACAATCGACGTCTCATCTTCCATTAGCATCACCTTTCCCATCGATATCACCCATTTTAGCCAGCATTACCTATTCAATCAGAATCACTTTTCACTTCCACTCGATATTTAATTGTTTCGAAAGAAAATCAATACAATCTAAATATGATTGTTTTGAAATAAAATCGATACAATTCGGATACATTTATATTCTAATTATTTTGAAAACAATAGTCACCACTGATTTCTTTTTTGTTTGTTTTGAAAAACAATAGGAACCACTACTTTTTTTAGGATTTTCTTTTGAAATACAATAGGCACCTCTACTTTTATTTCGGTTTGTTTTGATAAATAATAGGCACCACTCCTTTCTTTTCTGATTGTTTTAAAAAACAATCTAAATAAAATTCTTTTTCAATTGGCATAATATCTTTAAATCTTCCTTTATTCTATCAAGCTTGCATCCCAAATTATCACATCAACTCGTGATTTATATGAAATACAAACTGGAAAAGCATCGTCACAAGTAACACGGGTCTGATTCTTTTCAAAACAAACCCAAAACAGTTGTTTCTACAAAACAAAGTGAAGTGATTCACTTTATTCAAAGAATACATTGAAAACAAAAGACATCACTTGAAACCTTGATCTCCTTGATCATCATCTTGTTCCCAAAAAATGTTTCTTACAGTTATAACCCAACCCTTGTTCAATAAAAACTCAAAATATTACTCATATGCCCTCCAAACCTGAAAAATGAACCCTAAAAACTTAAACATAGAGTGTAGCTTTTATCTATGATGTTATAATATCTTCACCAAAAGACTTTACATCCCATAGAAGTCACACAAAAGAAGAATGATCTAGAAAGAGGTGAGTCCACTACTCTCTGACCAAAGATTTGTGCTCCGAAGTCGCATGAGAATCTAATTTGTGCCACTATTACACTTCAACCAATGGAATATACTTACCATGAAATTCTTGAACCTATAAACTAATGATATCTACTAGTTTATCCACAACCAAAACATATAACTCGAACCAAATATCCTCCAAACTCAAAACATGAGAGGGGTCGGGATTGTACTTCTTGAACTGATATTTTTGGAAAACACTGTGGATACCTATCAAATTATCTAGCAATGCTAAACGATATGGAACCTTCATGGGCTATTCTGTTACCTCAAATGTTCCAATATATCTTAGTTCTATCTTTCCCTATTTTCAAAGAAAATGTTAACGAATCCAAGGATAACCATTCAAGAAAACTCAGTTGCAAATGAGAAACTCAAAAGGACGACATCGACGATCCAATTAATATTTATTCCAAATTTGATTTGTAACCATGCATTAAAATATATCATAAATCCTTGTTGAAAACTCCTAAATAAGACTCGATCTCATAAGAGAAGCCTCACCCACTATTTGATATTAAAATGATGAAAACCATGGGTGTATATATATATATATATCCTATAAGGGTACCATTCTAATCAATGTTTGATATGTATTGTTGTAAGAAAAATAAATAAGTCTTAGATACCTATCCCAGGATTCCACAAAATCTGAGTCATAGGGATAGATCATATCATTTAGTATCATAATAGACCACTCCGACTGACCATTAATATATGGGTGGTATGTTTCTTTCAATTGAACGCGACTCTCCATCGCCTCCCAAAGACCGTCCTAGAATCTATAAGAAAACCTAGGATCCCTATCATAGACAATGATATAAGGGACTCCAAGTAAACTCATGATCCCCTACACATATATCATACCCAGATCATTGACTTTAGCATTGTCCTTGATTAGAGTAAAATGAGCAGATTTCATAAATCAAAAAATAACCACCCAAATAGTGTTCTATCAATTAAGAGTCCAAAGAAATCCGACAACAGAGTCCATTGAAACCTCATCTAAATTAAAAACTAAAACCAAAAGATCATGGAGTTGACCTAAAGGTTTTAAGTTCTAATCCTTTATATTCTATAAGTTATTACATTGGTAAATTTAATCCACAATGTCGGGAACCATACCTAGACACTAGGAACTCCCTCTTATGTCATAATACATTTTAATAATTTCGATGTGAATGGAACATCATAAACTATGTAAATCATAGAAAATAGAATTACTCATGGATTATGTGTTGATAAACAAATACCCATAGTGGAGAATACCATTAGAAGGAAGAGACCAACTAGAAATGACCTCTCACCATTCATGGTATCTCTGAACCCTCTAAAATTTTTATTCTATTGTTGACCCTATAAAATCAAACCAATGAGATATGATTATAAATTAACACTAGTAATAACCATACATGATTCATCCTTCAACATGTCCAGATGCAACTAAGTGAATATCCCCTTCAAGTGACACTTTTCCTATGATTCCTAAATAGACTATGGTGGGACTTTCCTACTGATATAATCTGCAATTAAATTCTTCTTCCTAGGGGTGTAGGTGATTTCGAAGTCGAACATTTGGAGGTATTCCAAACATTGTATCTATCTAAGATTAATGTCCTTATTGTAGAAGATAAAAATAAGATAGTTATGATTAAAAAAGACTATAAATATCTCTTAACAAATATAGTACTTCTTATATTTATCCACTTGCTTAACTATAGAAAGATTCAAATCGTGAGTGTGGTAATTTTTTTCATGTAGTTGTAGCTAATGACAATCATAGGAAAAAACATGATCATACCACATAATCACACAACCCATACCATCACTAGAATCAACGCATTACACCACATTACCTAAGTTGGACTCGTGTTAGATCAAAATAGGAGGTGATTCCAGAATCCATTTCAACTCATCGAAAGAAGAATGATATTTTTGATCCCATGTAAACTTCACCCCTATCATTATAAGAGTCTTAAAAAGTGATTCCAACTTTGATAAATCATTGATGAACCACTAATTGCATCCAAATAGACCTAGGAATCTCTGTATCTTGAATGAATTCCATGTTTCTTAACATGATATGATAGCCTTCGCCGTCTCAATATAGATTGATAGGACATATTTAGATATCATTATCCCAAATACAATTAGTTTTTGGATATAGATATCACATTGCAGTAGGATGTTATAAATTTGGTGAATCTATAAGATCTCCAAAACCATATTCATATGGTGCTAATGCTAATGATTATATCTTGTATAAACCTTGATATCATACATAAACACAATGAAAAAGTTGTCAAGAAAATAATGGAATATATAGTTCATTAAAGACATAAAAACTATAGTATTTTTTTCTGGCCAAAAGGCATCACAATATATTCATAATAGACATACCTTACCCAATTTGTGATCTTCAAAATATCTGACTCTTGTACCCTGAGTTGATGATACCTCAACCAAATATTGATTCTAAAAAACCACTTAGCCCTATTTAATTGGCCAAACTAGTCATCTAATTGAGGAAAATATACTTGTTCTTAACCACTACACAATTCAACATTTGGTAGTCTATGAATAAATGAATAGAACAATCATATTTCTTGGAAAAGAGAATGTGGGGGAAGCCTACGGTGAAATTCTAGGGTGAAAAAGCCATTGTACATCATTTCATCCAAATCGGATCTTTACCTCTTTTAGCTCAACATGTTCTAGGTGATAATAGGGTATTGAAATAGGATATATACATAGAACCAACTCAATTATAAACTTTACCTCTCACATTGGAAGAATATCTTATATTTCATTTCAGAAAACATTTTTGGAAATTCTAAAAATTCAAGGGAAGATAAGTAAAATAAAAATAATAGTCTATATTAACTAAAGTAGTGGAAAAAAAACCTCTTATCTCTGAGAGGGATGGTCCTGCATGACCGGTCCTCAGATCCCACTCTCTCTAAAACACCTAATAGAAAATATTGAAGGTGTATAATAAAGCATGTGTTCAATAATAATCAATATCTATATGAAGATAAATTTGTAAATCCATCCCAATAATAATATCAGACAAATCTAGATCGAGAAAAAAGAAGCCATACACTAACCATGCATCATCTATTGATAGATTAAAACACCGACATTGAAACCCCTTCTCTTTCCTCTTTCTAATAGGTGGCACAAACTCTATAATAATGAACATCAGATACATTGAAAATTTATTAATACCAAAAAATGGGTAGGTATAAATGAGTGTGAGGAACCAATATCCTCTTAAGAAATTACTATAGAGGATGAAACAAAAATGGTAACTCTCATAGTCACTGATCATGTGTCAACCATTTTCAAAAACTCATCCACTTTGTGAAGGTTCTTCACTTCATAGGCCAATTACCAGATCCCTGTGTACATAGAATAATATGAATGTTTTTTATTGGTGTTTAGAGTTGAATCCTCCTAACATAACAATTCATAGAAATATCATGGAAGAACCTATGTAGGTGGCCTTAGTGGACAAATGAATTTCAAGTCATTGTGTGTGTGGGAAATAATGCCTTTTGTTCCAAAACTTTTCATACTGAAAGAAAGTAGTTAAAACAAATTTCATCTTCTGATGGTGTAGCGGTGACCACTATTGAGAAACACTTACACCACCTAGGTGATTATCATTCCACTTCTTATTATTGACAACATCACTACTAAAACAACCATCATAAGGAAGAGAAGTACCAAAACAATCAATATTTCCCACCATATTAATATCTTCCATCATTTCTCTCTCTATACATTTTGAATATGTGGTAATCTATATCATATAAACATTTAATTAGTTATTTTTTCATAAGTCCGAGAATAATTTCTTTGTTCTCCACTGATCATTCATAACCACCTGTGGAGAAAAATGATCCGAGAATGAAAAATTATTGGTGTACTATGACATTATGTTTTCTATCTAATATAAATATATGAATGCTAAATAATTTTACATCATAAAAGACTCTGGGTAGCATTATTGAAAAATATAAGCTTAAAACCCTTCAAATATAATAATAATTGTCTATTAACCTATACCATAGATTCCCACCACTGCTTGTTGGGACCACTAATTCTAAATTTTGAACATTTTACATTGATAATATCACATGTATCCAAGAAGTAGACGAACTAATTGATGGTTTCTAGTTATCCCTCTCCCTATTATGGTTCATTCATACTCTAAATGGATGGGGTATTATCATGTAGGATCTCTCAAGATCGACCCTTGTTTCTTATAAATTTTGGTCGTTCCTTGATAACTTGGTCCTAAACCGAGGGTACATTTTGGTCCATGGAATGAGTTTCTCTAAAAATAGCCTATTTTTTAATTTTTTCCACATAAATATTCCCTTGAGGAGCACCTATTTCATCATCTTTTGGAACTCATAGAAGACACCACAAAGGCATGTTTCTACACTCTAGGAAAAAATAAAATTATCAGATGATTAGAAATCTCAATCTAGATTATAAAATCATAAGTAGAAATTGTGATTAAGATCAAAAATCAATACAAGAGACACACATCCAGATATCCCATGGTAAGATGAGGCATGCCATGGAAATAGATTGGTAGGAAATCTTTGTAACCTACCAAAATATCCTGATAATCCTATCTCATTTATTCCACCTTCCCAATACTGCGAAAAACCATGCTCTGATACCAATTTGTATCAAACCGGCCCAGGATACCTTCTAAAAAATGATACCCGGATTTATTTTCCACTTTCCTGAAGGGAATTTATTATCCCTAGGGGATTGTGACTATCACCAAGGCGTAAAATAAAAAATACAGGGAATGGTTTTGCCCAACTTTTAGTAGGATACATGGAATATATATATATATATACATATAGAAAAAATAAACAACATAATGATACAAAAAAAAATATTATATAAACCAAGAAGACAATAAGGTAATGTTACCAATCAAAATTCCCCAAAAAAAAGCTCTGAATTAAACATCCAACAACAATATATACTAATAAATAAGAAACCACTACTAAATTTGATATGTGTGACCCCCCCCCCTCCCATCAAACTTCCATCTACCCATACCAAGCTGACATGAACCTCAACACCTCATTACAATGCCTTTCCATTCCCAATATTAAAAGATAATATGAGGTATACACACCATTGAAAAAAATTACATTGTGGAAGCTAGACATACTTAATAGGTTCTCAACTAGGTATTATATATCAAGTTTCTGAAAAAAAATCCTACTATACTCAGTATTATGAAAACATGACATGATAAATAATTTTATAATTTTATATCAAAATAATTGTAAATAATTGCCATTTTTTCACAGTTATAAATAAAATTTAGGTAAAATAGTTCCATGGATAAAATTCAAAAACACCCCACCCATTTATCAAAAACTTGTGTATAAAATACAAGTAGTAAAAATATAAATAACATTGGTAAAACACTCAAATGATAACACATGGTTAATCAAGATAGGTCACTCGTTCCTCAATTATAAAGAAAATATTCACTACAATTCCCAAGAACTAATTTATCATGGTCTATGGAATATATCTACACCCTTGAATGTGAACCATACAACCAAGTAAATCAATTTCTATATCCAAATAAATCTTGATATAGAAACAGAACACCCTATAAAGTGAAATCCCTTATAATATCAAATGATGAGGCCCAATACAACACCATCAACATAGCTACCCAAGACATTCATGTGGTTCATTTATCAAATCCTTTTCAAAGAAAGTTTTACATTTCACAATAAGAGTCACAATACCAAACAATTTTTTCCCATTAAAATATGCATTGAAAAATCCATTTAACAATTCATTTCATTATACTTTGAAAAGAAAATTCCATTTTCCAAATTAAGTGGAAACAGAAATTTTATCAAAAACACATTCACACACACACACAAACATTTTCTAAATAAATACCCATTTATTTAGAAAACAATCTAAAAATAATAGTAATCAACGGTTCGTATAACATAAGATAGAGAAGAAATCACATACCTAAAACATAGTTGGTACATCATGTTTAATGAGATCCACACATCAGGAGGAACACAGATCAACCAATGTAGACCCTAGAACTCATTCCCATATATCATAATCAAATTACATAATTGAAAGGGTTAGAAGTGGGTACATATCAATACATGACTTGATAACACACATTCCACACCACAACCAACATTATGATCAAACTCTAAAAAAATAATGTGATGAATCTAGAAGGGATAAAACATTATCCTCACATGATCAATATATCCCATAAATGTATTGCAATGTCATTTCCCCAACCAAGATCAGTAAAGAGGTAAAATAAGAAGGAATTATTAACTCATGAGAAGTAATGCAACCAAGTGGGATATCTAGAGATGAATAGAAGAACTTGAAGGAGCATAGACCATCCAAATATGCCTAGAGTAGACAAATGTTTAAGGCAGTGAAAAACAAAACTGAATAAGAGAAATGTCACCCATACAATGTGATAAGAACCTACTATGTAGGATTAGTTTACATCTTAAATATCTTATTTATGAAATAATTTATTTATATTTTATGACCTATAAAAAACAAGTATCCTCTGGTAAATTTATCCTGAGGGACTCCATTATGACCTAAAACTTTTTTATGGATTGACCAGATCTTATTTCATAAACTGATTTCACATATTGTTTCTAATAATACATAAACACTATAAATATGAAATTTGTAGTGTAAATGTGTCCTAAAGGCATTTCCAAACCCATGTTCTAATGAAAAATCAAAAGTGACAATGTTTTCCCCTGAACAATAAAAACAAACACCCAAACATTAAAATGTGATCTTACCTTTTATCTAGTATGTTACATGTCCAAAATTATCTAATTTAAAGGGATTCTAACTATGAAAAATTCTATTTATATTGTGATTAAAAATAATGAAGTTTCTTATATATATAAATGATTTCCTTGAATAATTCTCCTTACCAAAAACATATGGGAAACATTAATTCTTCATGTAAAGTGTGGATACTCAATCCATCAACCATGACCTATGAATTTTTTTGAACTCAAATAGACGTTCACATTAGAAACAAAAACAAAATCAATCAATATGACACTTTAATATCCTACTTTGGATTTCTTTTAAAAAAATTCAAATAAAAATGTAGTAGATGTATGTATATTCCCATAAATAGTTTTTAATTCCTCTTGACCTTACTGATAATAATTATTAAGGACGAGAAGGTTTTTAGCTCCCCCTTGTTTAGAAAATATATGCATGGGGATTACTTCCATGGAAAAAAATTATCCCCTTTGAGAATATAGTTTCAAGAAATATCTTCTCATTATTATTTTTTTTAATTTATATATTGATGGATAAAACAATCTTTGAATCAATGATCCTTATTTGATTCATATCTAAGTCATATTTGGATAACCTAGTGTAGAAAATATGAGTGATATTACAAAAGGAACAAATTAATCTAGAAACATTTCCCACTGTGTAACAAACTCATATATTCTATCTTCTAGGTTATTAAAAAAGAAACAAGATGATATTAATCCTTAAAATATCTCAAAAAAAGAAATAATAATATTTTATGTTCAAGATATATCATTACCAATATTTTTTTCAATCACAATACATTTATGATAATAGTACACACATATCATAACTAAATTTGGATCATATAAATGATACCTCAAGCATAATAATTTAGTAGGGCTTTAGAGATTGATGATTCTTGAATAAATGATATATAGTTAGAAGCATTGACTTATTCAGGTTCTCCCCCAAAAGATATATTTTCATATTCTATCACCATGGTTAATTTATTATGGATATAATGTACCTATTGAGACTTGATACATATTAAACAATGAACACAAAATTAATATAAAATTTTATGGGAATAAGGTGGTATCCCCTACCACGTCAATTGTAGTGGTTTTAAATATACTTAATGCTCAACCCTAAAGCGCTTCTATTATTTATCTAAAATATCATGTCTTCTTCATTATTTCTCTCTCTATAGGTTTCTGGATATGAATATATTACAGTAGTGTAAATTTATTATATTTTTAATCTTCATTATTATATAGATTTTTCATCTTTACTTTACCAATTAATTTTAATTAACCCTATTAAGATTATTCCTTATTATTCACATTTTTCAGCTGATCAGACCACATAACTAACAAATTCTTTTAAAATACGTTTATATTTTACCTTTTTGTGAACTCCAACTTTTTATCAATATACAAGGAACATTGAGACATTAGTTCTTTCCCCATTATTTTAAATAGCTCTTTATGTTCTAGTAAAGTGTTCATGCACTTTTTTTAGTATACCCACATAAATATCACCTTCCACCCACACTTTCATCAACTTTAGGTTTCACTTTTTTAGATTCTAATCAAACTCTTCATATGGAGTTAAAGAATGTCATGCCAGTTTTATTATCCCTATCATGAATTAAATCTATATTTTTTATAGATGTTTCCTTCCATATTTTTTTTCTTTTTAATTTTTTACAATTGTTTATGTTGAAGACCCTCTTTCTATATGGGAAGAATATTCATCTATCTGTTATTAAACCTGTTTAATTTTCCCTCTCCAATGCCTTCTTAATATTGGTTATATTTAATTTTTTCACTTATTTACTTCTAAGGGCTTAATTTATTTGGTTTACATCATTCTTCATTATCTATTGATTAGTCTGATGTTATTTCAATTTATATTCAATAGATGAATGATGCTTGGAAGGGTTGTTATGGAATTCATCATTAAAATAACCATTTATGTTTGTCATCTCAAAAAAAACCAAGACACTCATATCTATACATGGTAGATAGATTTTACTTTTTATTTGTTTTAAGAATTTGACCAAAATTTCTTGTTTTTACATCATCTCTACCCCACTAAAAATTCTGAATCCTTTAAATTGAATATACTGATATATTATGCCAGTAAACAATAGATTGTTCCCAAAACTATAGTAACAGTAATATTTTCCGACAATTATTTTTCTTTTACTTTTCGGTAAAAGCTTCTCATATTTTTAAATATATTTTTTGTTCTATTTTAAAAAACTTTTACGGTCCACTTAGGGAACAAAACTTACCAAACATACTCACATCTACCAACAATTATTTGATAAGCCTCTCTGAACATTTATTCACCTATATAGTCAAATAATATGATATTTTACCATCACTATTCTGTCAAATAGATTCAGTAATTTCATCCCTTTAAATATTTTTGGTGATCTTCTTAAGTATTATTAAGGTAGATACTTCCATTCTTGTGATTAAAATTCAAATAAATTTAAAGATACTCATTATAATGTATAATGTTCTGAATATAACAAGGAATAATGTGATTAAACTAGATTGAACATAAAACTGATATAGAGTAAAGTTATTATATGTATATGTAGATCACTTTAAGACTCTACTAGTTATATTGAATATTTTAAGATATAATTGGTGATTATTTTTTTCCATAGATATTTCAATTAGGTAACAATTTTGAAATTATATTTTACTGTTATTAAGTGTATATATTCTTCAACCCATAAGAATGTTTATAGTTATATATGTGTCTATTTTAGATTTTAGTGACTTATTTTGAGAAAAAAATGAGGGAAAATACCTCAACGATTTCAGTATAAGAAGATTATAAAATATCTATTGTTGAGAAAAATGAGATAAATAAAAGGTTGCACTTGGAATTTTCTAAGTGGAATCAAATGATAGTAAATGAGATTATTGAGATCATGGGAATACCCTAGTGTGGAAAATTTAAAAGTTATTGGATCTTGGGAACCAAAATGTTCAATTGGATATTCTATATTTCATATATAGAAATTATTATCTTTTAGTGACCAATGTATAAAAATTAAAAAAAATGAGAGAGAAGATGTTTTTGAATTAGTTTATCCAAGATTTTTTTGTTTGTGTGAAATATTGAAGAAGAAGAAGGTAGATATGATATTGTTGTGAAGAAAAAGATTATTTGGTACTAAATTCATAAAAAAATATTGATCATCATACTAAGATCATATATGTGGGTTGAAGTAGGGATAATAATAAGAAGTTCATGGTGGATTGATCTATTTTGCATGTTCATGTCACTTAAATCAATTGTTTTAGTGAATAAATAAGATATATAGGGGAATAAGTTTTGTAGAATATCTATGAACTAAGATATATGAGTGACTAGGTTATAGGTTTCATTCTTGAATATCTATTAGAATTAAAAATAATAGTTTTTTTAAATAAATGAGATCTGTTAAGATGGATGTGGTAACATCATGTGGAAACCAGTGATAAGCATCCAAGTATGAACACTAAAAAATATATTGCATTTATATGTGTTAAATCTATAGAGTATATGGGACTAGGGGTATATAGAATTATAATTGTGTGATACTGTGAATTCAGTTTGATGTTATAGGAAAAAGTATTATGAGAAGTAGGCACTTATATATATAGTAAAACAATGGAATTTTAGGTGTGGGAAGCACATAAATAATTATAGTTTGTGACTTGTTATAGTAGATAAAACATGATTGTTATGATCAACCAGTAATGAAAATGAGTATGAAATATTTGGTAAAACTTATAAAAATATTGTTCACATATTTGTTTTTTTGACCCACATTGTATGTCATTTATGATTTCTAGGTTAAAACTAAAATTCATTCATATGTACTAAATAGAAACATATATCATATTCCAAATGTTGTTAATGTTTTCATCATAATTTTTTATTTATTAAAAATATAAAACCCTTGATCCCCCTCTCTCGTAGGTGTTTTTATTAACACTATAAGAAATTTTTGTGTCTAATTCATTCGTTCATTTTAAATACAAATTTATCATTAGTAATAAACTACTGGGGAGTGTTTTTTATCATTAAAAGAGTGATATTTTTCATGATATATTATTGTATTTTCATGGATATGATCAAAGAATCAATTATTTCTTATTACAGTTATAATTATTTTACATAATAAATTATGTTGTGGGTGTTGATTTGTTTATATCAATGATGTACTAATTTTAGTATTATCTAGGTGATGGTGGTCATTATAGTTGTGTTGATTTGGTTAATGACTGTCTAGGTGCTGATGGTGATGATGTTGTTCAAGATGATGATTATCCCAATGATTTTCAATGTAATAATGATGGTAGTGATGACCATAAATATTGTAATTACCATCGTGATGATTTTTTTGGAGTGAGATCTAGCATCATATTTATGACACATTAACCCTTTTAGTTGGAAATGTTTAAAAAACACTTATTGTATAAATATTTTATAATTTTTTTTATGTTATTATCTAGTTTAATGTAAATTATATAATATTTTTACTTTTTTATTATGTTTTGTTACTTCTTGTATATATAATATCTTTTTATTTTTTAGTAGAGGGTTCAAGATTGATAAAATCTACCACCTAGTGGATATTAAATACCAATAGTTTTGTGAACTCTCAATATAGAGTAAGTAAACCAACAGTTCAGAGAAATTTTTTTTAGACTATAACAATCCATATTTACTAAATGATTCATGAAATGATTGGTATTTCATAATCCCCATGGAGGATTTAGCAATGGTTTGGGAAACTAGTGGTAATTACTATATTTATAGTTGTTATGAGTTTATAATAAAATCCCATGATCAAGTCACATGATTATTTTATGTTTTTTGTGTATAGTTATGTATTTATTTATATTATGCATGGTTTATTTACTTGTTAAATAAAATAAAATATCATAAAGTAAATAAATTAACTATTATACCAAGATAAAATAAAATAAATTGTTGTGAATAAAATTATTTATAGGTCATCGTTAATAAATTATATAATTAAATATATAAATTAAATAATTTTGTGAATAATAAATTAGAGAATAATTAATAACAAGTTAAACAATACCTCCATCCAAATATAAATTACGAAAACACCTTCTGTATACTAATTTAGGGTATAACTATTGTTGTTGTTTTGGTTTATATATAGTCAAGGGTAATTTAAGTTATTGAGGAATCTTAATAAAGATAATGGATCAACATAGCCAAGTATTTATTAATGTTAAATGTTATAGTTTACTTAATAAAATTTAAACAAATATATTAATGAAATTTGAGTATATGATATTAGGATTGGGGGGGTCCACATAACCCATCAAAGAGCTAAGAGTTAATGAAATTTTCCAGAAAAACCTACCTATATAACATTGAGTAATTATAACAACTATAGTCTATATTATGAGAGTGGATATATGGTTCCTTGACATAATAATAGATGAGTGGTAGAATATTCTAAATCCAATAGTGAGGGTTTTTGGGATTAGATAAGATAGTGGTAGAATAAATGATTTATAGATTATTTCATAATAAAAAATTATGATATATTAAAAAAATGATATTTTATTTTGGGTAGAAAAAATTAAAATTCATTCAACCACATCAATATCTCAGTGATCAATTTTGGAGAAATATAATATCATTATTGTTTCAAACTTCCAAGAGTTGTATATTAACTCTTGCATTATACTATGATAATATTGAATGTTTTATCCACTAGAGTTACATGTTTCTACTGATTCTTCCATAGAGGAAATTGAGATGAAGAAAAATGTATTTTGGAAACATATTAATGATGAATTAGTTTCACAATGCCACATGTTATCATATATAACTAGTAACCTTCACAAAATCATGGATATATACTTTGTATAATCTCATTTATGTGATATCTATCATGGGAAATTAAGGGATGGTAGGAATGAAATATCCAGGGAAATCTATATAGAAAATATAGTAAAATTACTTCCAGTTAGTTCGCTGGTTGTTTAAATGATTAGATACCATAATAATTTTAATATTTTAGGATACGATATACCCCGGGAAATGTGAACTGACCTCATTATCCCCTCAATTACCTAAATATTCTAAATTTTTATCATGAATTTTAAAATGAATAATAACAAAAATATTTTCTAATATCTAGTAACATTGATTCTAAAGTTAGATAAAGACATGAAGCATTAAAACCCTTGTGTGGTTTTGGTGAAAAATAGAAAATGTAAGGAAAATAGTTCTAATTATTTTTTAATCATAAGTAATATTTTTAATTCCATTTCTAGAAATTATATTTCTAAATAAAGGATAAATAGAAGGATGTAATGTTTTTTATTTGGAAATAAAGTCCACTAAATGAATAAATTTTCAATAGTAATGAATCAATGGGAAGATTCTAGTACATTAAATATCTAGTGTAATTTTTTAATTTCACTAAATTTAGTATTTGATATATATTTTGATTCTCAAATTTTTATTAAAATATTATAAGCAAGTAGAATATATAATTTTTCTAGAGATGATGTGTAACATCAAGCTACTAATAGAGAAAGACTAGTTGTACTAGCTATAGTAAATTAAATTATTAATTTACCAAAAATAATAGTCCTAGATTTTAAAATCATCGTTAGGATTTGTGTTTTTCTTTAGTGAAGGAGATGTGAACTGGATGAGTGTAAATTTTCTTTTCATCACTGATCTTATAATAGTGTCCAAATATATTCCATCTAATGATGCATCTAAAGAATTTATGTGGATATGTAATGTTATCTAAGAATATGGTGTTTTATATTGAAATAATGATCTTATCACTCTGTGTTTTGATATTAGTAGAGTTTCATACCAATGATACTAGTTCACATCCATGAATGAATCATATAATTCAATAATATCAAATATTTTTCTATTTTTCAAAAATTATTCAAACCTATTAAAAATAGAATCTGCATAAGAGAATCTGGAAGACCTGTAGATTAAAGACATATATAAGTATAATAATTAATATCATGTTATTGATATTCTATTAAATGTTTTTAAAATTTTGATCTAGAGAAATTGGGATTCTATTGGATTTGGTTCCATATAACTATGAATATTAATAAATAGCATCACATAGATTTTTTTCATCTATGTGACATAAATGATACATTTTATTTAAATTAATCATCACATTAATGGATAAGAAAATTTAACATCCATATTTATAACCTAAAGATGATATTATTATATTCTTTGAACATTTCATATTATCTAGTTATCATAATTTTTATAGGATATAGATAGAGTTTTATTATCATCTTTTAAGTGCTCATAACACATCGATATTTTTTTCATGAATTTATCACCTTGTGATATTGAAGAAAGGTGGTTATAATGGTAGACATACTAATTAAAATTACACATTTTATATGTATCATTAGATTTTATTATAGTTGAACATGTGTACTGGTCCTTAGACTTGAGATTATTATTAATGTGTATCATGAATCCCTTATTTTGATGTAATGAATAAAATTTCAATGACATATGCTTACAGTGAGGTGGAATATGTTTGGTTTTTCATAAGTCAAATTACATTAATTTAATTGGTGAATAAATTATATCCCATTCTATATTAAAAGAAAAATATTTCTATATTACATTGATATAATTGGAAGAATCTAAAAAACCCATGGAAAATGTAATCTATAGACAAGTTCAATTCCTAAAGTCAAAAAAAGTTAAATGAAGAATATAGGGTGATGACACACGTATGCATCCTACATGATATGATATCCTAAAAAATGTATTATATTACATGATATAATTTCGAGTAATGTTGTTATTTTTGAAATATAATCTTTTCTCTTAATGATTCTCTTGACATATTGTTATAAATTATTTATATACATTAGGTAAATTCACTTATATATATTTTGAAAGTGTCCTAGAGGGTCATAGACTATGTATATCAATAATCTCATTAAATTTTAGTGAATATAATATTAAGTATAAATTTAATTATTAACCTATGGATATAATAATTATTCATGTAATTATAATCAAATAAATTCAATCATGAGATATTCAAGTTTAGAATATATGAGTGGAATTTTATCTCTTGTTTAATTATTCACAAGTTAAAAAATGAAATATATTTATTCGCTAGTTTAGTGAATAAATTTATTTAAATATTTTTTATTTATGTAAATATTAGAATAATTATTTATCCATGAGTTTAGTTAATATAATATTTATTTACTTGTATAATGAATAAAGTTTATCTGATTAAATATTTTATTATTTAGTGTTTAATAAATTCTGTGGATAATTGATGGGTCATGTTAACAGACTAATAGAAATAATATATTTTATTTAATATAATTTAAAAAAAATATGTATTTAGTTATTTAATAAAATGAAATTTAAATTAACACATCCCATCAGGTATAATATTACTATTATTATTTTAAATGTTATATAAATTATATTTTATATATTGATAAAAACATGTGTATAATTATTCATATTTAATTGTAGGTTTATAATGAAATATATTTCACATTTTCAATAGTGAGACATTATGTATGAAATATATGATCTCAATAATTCTTTAATATATACAGTGAAAACCTTCTTGTTTTACCAATCAATAACATAGAGGAAAAGGAGAACCTTGTTTTGAATTGGGATGATTGAAGTGAAGCACTTCTACGTCCTTCCTAAGAACAGAGATATTGAAGAATGTAATTTAGAGATTTATAGGGCACATGTGGAAAAATTATAGGATTCATTGTTTGTATTCTATTCAATACTAAAAATGATATAAGATAAGTATTATATTATGATTAAATGAATTCCTATAATTCTAGTTCTAAATTAATTATAAATAAAATTTTAAAGAAACTTTATATAAGATTTTAAGGTTTCCTTCATTATGTTTATCCGATATCTTTTATTAAAACTAAAGAAAAAAATATAGGAACACACCCGGTACCTTCAATTAACACTAGGTCCTTCATATTTAACACACACAAAAATTATACTCAAATCATCAGATCATTGGCCTTAAACTTAATATTTTTTGTATTCTTATTTGTGATGATATTTTATTTTAGAAATTATGTACTATTTTGAGATTTTTTAACACCAATATATGTATCAATTATTTATATTTATTATCTATAGGATCATTATAATTTTTTTTCAATATTTGAAATTATAAATTTCCATGAATCTTAGAATCATGATCATCTCATTTAAATCTAGTCAAAATAATTCTCATGAATTCATTAAGTGTTTATATTTATAATTTTTTTTAAATAATTATATCTAATATCACATTTTTATCATGTGAAAGCCCTCTAAAATTTATAATTTAACTCACCCTTAATCTTTAGCTTCAATAATCCTTTTTTATTCAATTTACAAAAAACCAAAGTTATTCTATTTAGAAAAAACTATATCAACCATATAGTAAACCATTGTTGTGTGAAGACTCTTATAATTGAATGACCTTCCTCTTTCATAAGACCATATCTAGAATCCAGAAATAATCATAGAATGCCCCATTAATTTAAATGAATTCATAATATTAACAAAATTAATTATCTTATTTCACAACCTGTCAAATGAATTTAATGAAATTTGTGAAAATTTTCTATTCTATAAGAATTTTCTTTAATTGATTTAAGGATATTAGGAACCAAATTCGTAATATGAGACACAAATATCCTCATTATCAATTCTATCCTATTAATGTATATACACATACCAAACAACATATAATTATTATTTTTCATTTTTTAAAATTTTTTAATCTATTTCATATAATTAAATTATTTAATATTGATTTATGAAAATAATAAACTAAACCATTACAGTAAGTGGAAACCCCCTATTCATAAGTTTAATAACTATAGCACTAAAGAAATACTAATCTCTCAACTCGCGGATAAAATTTAAATTGTATCCATTGCCTTAAAAGTACTTTTATTTAAAATATACTTTTTTATTAATAGTATCATTATAATATTTGAAAACCTAAAATTGAGTGTGTCATATTCTATATTCTACTCTAAGGAATTATCATATTGATTTTACAATTAAACTGTATGTTTAATTTTTGTTACTATTAAAAAAATAACAAATCACCAAATATTTCATTTAATAATTTAATCCCTTATGCTGAAATATTAATTTAAGAATTCTCATTTCATTTAAAGATTAAAAAATATAATCTCAAAAACCTTGTCATCAAAAATAATACTAAGAACAATGTCTTCTACTCCTATAAATGAAAATGATTCAAGTGGGTTCCCATTATACTAATCCTCCACCCCACCCCTTACACAAATATCCATGAATTTTTATCTGATACAAACAAATAGAGGTATAAAAAATATATACATTCAAATAATCTCAAAGGAGTAAGGAAATAAAATAAAGCGATTTAAAGTCTATCCCTAAAAAAGGAACCAATGAGGAGGAACCACTATGTATGGATGGATTCTATACTCCTCATAATAAAAAATACCACTTGATATATTGGGGTATCCCTGGTAGAATCCTCAAGATAATATATATATATAATGTTTTTCAGGGATCTCTTTATTTATTTAATTATAAAAAAAAATACTACCTCCTATTTAATGCATCTATTATGGGTTAATTATATAGAGGGTGAAATTATAATGTGGGATTCCTCCATTGGTTCTTCTCGCCTTTCAGATCCTTCATATAATTACTCTCACTTTCTCTTATTCTTCTTCTTCAAAAAAACTATAAACATGTTCTTTAATAGATAACCCATGCATTATGTGTTTATCATATTCTTATTCTTCATTTTATATTTTGTGTAAGAAAACATAGATCATCATTTTTTGTTCAAAATTATTTTAATTGAATCATTAATAAATTTTTAAAAAGATACATCCAGAAATTATATCTTATTATGTAAAAAGTGAGAAAACACTTCCATGAGGGTATAATTTCTTGTTTAGACCTACAAAAATATTTAAATCTATTTATGATCAATTTTCACAAATTAGACCTGGCATTTATTTTATATTATCATTTTTTAGGTATTTCACTACATCAAACCATAATAATAATAAAATTGATTAATAGTAGAAACATTGTTTTTATAATAAAACTCTTTTTTATTACTCCATCGATGACATTCCATTTTTCTATCAAATCAATGGAGTATAGTGAAATAAAAAACTTTTGTGAAGAAATATACAGAAAAATTATTATAAATTTAATACTATCAATGTGAGACAAAAATAAATCAAAATAAATCACTGAATTATTATTTATATTTTTATGAGTTTTACATATTTTTTGTTTTTTATTTTAATTTTATTTGTTTTTCCTAATAACTCAAATAAAATTAATATCTCTACCCAAAAATATTTGAGAAAATATTATTGTTTTGCCTAAAAATCTACATGGTCAATTATATCATTAATTATTTCTGTTAAGAAACTATATTAAAACACAAAGATAGATTCAGGGAACCAGCCTTTCTAGGTGAATTAATGTCTAAATAAGAAATATAAAATTTGAAAGAAATGTTTATAAGTGTCAATCACAAACATTGAGATATTTAAGTGGGAACATTTGTGTTTAATTTACTGAAATTTAATATCGAAATGGCTCACCTTTACAAAAGTGGTTACAGCCAATGGAAAATGAATTCAATATAAATTCCAACACAAACGTATTTCTCCTGATAATTACATGAGAAATCACTACTAAATACGTAAAAATACTCTCTACAGATTCTCAAATGAAATAATAATGATTTAATAGGTCCTAATACGGTTTCATAACATTATTTACTAACGAGAATAAAATTAACACTATCTATAGTGTTGTGTGCTACCACTGTCTAAAATAATTAGTCTTTTTGTATGGGTTGTTAGGCCAAATAGGTGTGGTTTATATAGTAACATAACTCTCCATTTAATTAAAGCCCCTAATATCTAGTGATCAACCCAATATTTTATTTTTAATTCATCACTAGTGTACTAATATCACCAACCCGATGTCCAAATGGGTAAACCATTATGATGAAAAGTTCATATTAGTGAAAAAAATACTCATAATTTGTAAAATAAAATCCAATTTGATTAAAAAAATCTAAAATTAAAATATTATGAAAATAAGAAGAAACTCCTAAATCAAATATATTTATAAAAATATATGGGAAGAGCTTAGAAAATCCAATACAGTGCCCCATTTTTCTTAATTATGGTTATGGATGTACTCCTCTGAGGTAAACATGGGGATTTGAAGTCTCCTACCATACCACAAAAAATATATCAACTTGCTCTTATGTGACCTCGAATATAAATGAAAGTAATATTATTTAATCACTTGTCTTATCTATATTTGATTAAATCAATAAATCCATTTAAGTAGGGATGATTAAACATTGTGAGAGAGGAATTTCATGGGATCTTTTTATATATACTGTGAGTACCTGAGAAATCCTTATTAAATTAAACCCTAAGAAATATAAAGGATAAATTCAAGGATTTATTACTCGTTTTATCTCAATAAACATCCTTTATGATCAATTTTTACTTAATTGTACCTGATTCTGTAAGGTGGGTATATGTGGATATTATCTTTTCATCCATGCATATCTTTATTCAAGCCATATAGAATTTAGTTTTCTTCAATGGAAAAACTATTTTTACCATTTCCTTAACATGGAAACATAATTTATAATATTATTTGATCTTGTATAATCACAATAGATTCTTAAAAAGGCTTTATTAAAATATTTATGATAGCTATAAATTTCTATGTGGGATTCGTAGTTTATAATTATATAGTCATATTTTATTTAGTGATATAATAATTCTATGTTGAACCAAAAAACATTATTTGTGATTGGTGGGGGATTTAATAATAGGTTCCCTTATATTCTTTATTAATTCAGGTATAAAATTGGTATGTTTTTCCTACGTTGAGTGTTTTAATCTTACTTGAGGATGTTGCATAAAACTACGTTAAAATTCTTTGGATTTTCTTTGCATACCCTATTCTGACATATCACATATATATTAATCATAGTCATTAATATGAATTCATTTAACTATTTCTTTCACTTATAAAACATGGTGTTTTACTTTTTTACATTTTATATCACTGCTCTATATATCTTAATGTACCTAGCTATGGATCTTGTTCCACATCCTGGTTTTGTAGACCCACATTTGGTAGAGGGGTGTTAATCATCATCATTTATTTATTTATAGAAAATTAAGCAAAGAGGAGTACAAGAACCTCCAAGGGGCGAGGACAAATGGGACCTCATGAGCCTACGGAGGTCTGAAGTAATGAAGTCCAAGGGCATCGGCCCTAATCAGGTCCACTCTCTCAGGTTTTAAGAGGTTAATGTTTGAGAAACAAAAAATTTGGGAGCCTTGATCAGCTAAAAAGGCCAAGTGGTCTGCCACATTGTTAGCTTCACGCCATGTATGTAGCACCTTAATATTGTTAGAATTGGGCATGCCTTGGTACCTTCGGATGATATAGGTAATCGACCATGGTATCTTTCTAGATCCCTTCAAGGAGTTGTGAAGAATCAGAGAATCTATCTCCACTTCAGAGAGGTTGATACTAGCCTATTGGAAAAGAGAAAGGTTGGTAAGGGTGGCCTTGGCGTCTTCCTGGATAGAGGAACCAATGCCCAGATAGGTAGAGGAAGCCAAGATGACCAAGCCTCCAGAGTCCTGCATGACCCCACCACCTCTGATAACTCCTACACCGCAGGATCCATCCGTGTTCAGATTCAAACCACATGCCAGAGGGAGCCATCACACCCAAAGACCCCTAGAAATACTGGTATCTGAGCAGGGACATTGAGCAGCAGACACTGAAGAGTAGGGGAATCACTATAATCCTTTAGGAGACAAACTAGATCAAGAATCTAGTTATAGATCCTGGAAAAAAATTTCCTACTTGAGGTCTGGAGTCCCTCAAACCGCTACTTTTTAGGCGCTTGTCATAGGAACCAATAGCCCGTGAGGAGCACAGGCGCACGGGCCTCCTTCTCTGAACCCGAAAAACTCATGCCGCTAAACCAACTGTCCAGAAAGAGATAATCGGCCATATGGAGAATGGAAAAAGTAGTAAAATCACCCAAAAAACCAGACCTTCCGCACCTAAAGGACTTCAAAAAAAATATGGTCCACACTTTCTTCCTGAGGCTCATAACAGCAACAAAATCTTGACACCAGGATAATCCCACATCGCTTGATGTTAACATCTGAAGGAATTTTGTTTTTCCTAATATGCCAGTGGAGAAAATTAAACTTCGTAGGGATTTGTTTTCACCATAGGATATCACCCCAAACATCTGAACAAGACTGGAAATTCGATACCCTTCTGAAATCCTTCACTGAAAAGGCCCCTGAACTGGACGGGAAAAAAACACATCTGTGCGGGTCCTCGGTGGTGGAGATGAGGTAAAAAGAAACCTTATGTTGATCATCAAGGATATCTTAAATTAAATACGAGAACATAGAAGCCTCCTTGAACAAAATATCCATCATAGGGAATCTCGAAAATCCGATGGCCTCACCAGTCCAGTTTTGGTGCCAAAATGATAAGTTGCCATTCCCCAAAAGATACTGAGTAAGGGGATGAAGGTTGGGCATAAATGGGGGGACAGAGGTCCGGAAGGGATAGGCATGTTGAACACCCCGATATAAATTACCTCTTCATCGGCCAGTGATAGACCTCCCCCAATGTGTGCGTTCCCCCACGACCTCCCATGACAATTTAGCGTGCATGCACTGGAGAGTGTCCACCATGCTCTTGATGTTTATACCACCTTATTGGATGTGATTAGACTGTTTATGCCATGAATCCCAATGATTCTTTCCCTCCAAGAGGGAATCCCAAATAAAGATTAGAAGAATCCTATCAATCCTATTGATGACACCCTTAGGCACATAGACTAAGGATAACACATGGACATGGGTGTCAAGTAACAAACTATTCACCAAAGTGATCCGGCCCCCAAAGGATAGGAACTAATTCTTCCAGTTAAGCACTATGTCTGTAATCCTGCTCACAATATGATAGATATAGGGGTGTTAATGAATTTCATGTTTTGTAGTAGATGTGTTTCCTGAGGGGTGAATACCCTGTCATCCTACATCAAAAACCAGGGACCAAATGTTTTTGTGGCATTTTATGAACTTACTATAGTAGTAATATTGAGTTACTATAGTAGATATTGTAGTTTTATTGTAAGAGAATAACTATTCAAATAAATCGGGATTTAATGCCTTGGAATTCAGCCTATATAACACTAATCCTTTAGAAAATAAATGGTATTTCAGGCATAAGGCCCTCATCCCTGAATAATTCATTGAGTAAAAGGGCTTTTGGGCTATCAAGGTCATTAGGCCACAAGGCCTCTAGCTCATGGATAAGATCAAGTCTTCCATACTAAAAAAACTCTATGTCAATGGAGTAGAGTAGTTGAAGTCACCAAATAGAGAAACTTGTCAAGGGATTGAAGGATGGATATGGAAATCATTCCATTTTAAAAGATACCCATGCTTTATATATATAGATATTTCATCATTTTTAATGAATATTCATCATATTACAAAAACAAATTCGTGAGGACCATAATTTTTTAGTGTCATTGGAAACATGGAACAATATATTCTAACTTGGTGAAAGATCTTAAATGTTTCCTACAAATATATCCCCTTTAAGACATCTAAATAAAACCTTTCTTCATAACCAGGGGATTGAAAACATATGAAATGAGTGAGCTTGAATGCTCAATAATGGTAACCAAAAGAGATATGTAATCATAACGTGAGAATAAGCATTTGAGAAGATGATCAAGACAATAGAAGATAATACCCTTCATATTAAATATCATAATATGACACATGGAATAAATATATTGGAAGCTCATATTACATGAATCATATTGGAATAAAGAACATAATCCATGAAATCATAATATTTTAAAAGACGAGGAATTTGTTGTAGAAACATAAGCATATAAAATGATTTCCATATTAGTCAAATAATCACATACAAGTCCATATTAGTTGTATAGAATCACTCCAAATACCATATTTTTAGTCATAGTTTTCTCCCTTGGCCATTTTAATAGTATGTGTTAAACCCCAATACCATCTTGGTAGTCATGGTTCACTCCCATAGCCATCTTAGTAGTTAAGGTTCAATCCCATGACCATATTAGTCGATCTCATGAGATATAAAACTTTACCTAATGAATTGGATGAAGATATAGGTCTCACCCATTACATAATGATTTTCATATATATGAGTTCCACAATAACAAAAATCATTCATCATATCAGATTCCATGGAATGAAATGGGTTTCATAAACATTATTTATTCGTCACATAACCCATGGAAAATAAATGGTTTTCAAAAATATCATTCCATCATAATCATAAATAATTATTGG
Organism: Viscum album; assembly: GCA_963277665.1. Taxonomy (NCBI): domain Eukaryota; kingdom Viridiplantae; phylum Streptophyta; class Magnoliopsida; order Santalales; family Viscaceae; genus Viscum; species Viscum album. Next base: position 412,715,657 of record OY728145.1, read on the forward strand.
AAATAATAATAATAGTATAATTTAATAATATCCCCAGTAAAACATATGTAACATAAACTAAATTTATATTATATGGAAAATAATTTTGAGAGATCACTTGAAAACAATTCTTGAATAAAATATATTTTCTTCTTTGAAAAAAACATTCATTTCATAAAATACCACACAATTTTAAAATAACTAATTTCTATGAAAATTAAAATGTAATATTGAAATTAAATCTTCAAATCATTAAAGAAATATGATTTTGGAAAATTTTATTCATGTCCTATAAGATAAAAAATATTCTTTTTGAACTTCTATTTGAAAAGTTAAAAAAATTCCTCATTTGACAAACTGTCAAAACATCTTTCAAACCACTTATTAAATAATCATGATTGGGGAAATATTAATTTAAATATCCATTTTATTATCATAAAAACATTTTTATAATCCATGGATGTGGAATATAAATATTCCACAATAGAGACTTAAAATTAAAAAATCCCAAATATTGATGAGATTGTGAAATAAATACTCAACGCATTATAATTAGTAGAATCATATGCCTCATGAAATAAAGAAACTTATATGGATATTAACATACCATTATATTCTGGATAAGACTCATAAAATAGATTCCTGAGTAGTATTTACGCCATGTATAAGAAACAAGTTGTGTATCAGGCATTTATTCAAAGAGATTAAAGTGAGACATAAATCCCTTACTACTTTAGTTGCTTTAAAACCATGAACCTCATAAAATAATAACATAAATAAGAGATTAAATATTATTAAATAAATAAAATTAATTATATAACATGTCATTTTTTAGTAGATACACCAAACAAACTATGTTAATGGTGAATATGGAACGTCTCTCACAGAAATAAAAAGTTAGGTGAAATTTCCTTAACTAAAGTCTTGAATTCCTTAGAACATGTTGAAACCTAATTTATAATTAATATAAGTTTATTATACATATCCTAAATATTTATGGTCATATATATACCATATACTATTTACTTATGACTTAATATTACTCATTTATTAATAATTACAAGTTGTTGTCAAGCTTTGGGTAATATCGGCGTTATTTTTTGTTTATGTTTTTACTTTTTATCCTAGTTACTCTTACATATATCATGTTTTCATAAACTAAATTATTTTCATAATGATATAATTATCATATATCTATTCATTATATATCTATTCACAGTGGTTCATAAAATTTAAAGATATAAAATAAAATATAATGTTCATGGACACGGTAGGTTATACATACGTATAAATGTTGTTTAATTTTATTTTCTTATTAAAAGAAATAATATTTTATAATATTTTATCATTATAGATTAATTTTTATTTTATATATATTATATAAATACAAAAAAGTAATCCTAATTACCATCTAGCTGAAATATAGGTGAATAATGAATCACATCGCATCATGTAGATGGTAGGCCGTACAAACGCACGAGCGATGTAATCATTTTCCCAAAATATTAGATGGTAAAAAGGTATATATGATATCATTATTCTATATGAATAGTTATATTATAAATATAATATATAAACATTAAACCCATCATAATTCTCACTCATAAAACACGATGATGAGAAACATATTACACCATGGTACGGAGACAGTAGGTCATACGCACACACGCATGGTGATTTTATTTTTCATAGAATTGTTAAAAATTGCAATATAGTTGTTACATAATAATTATAACATCTCATAATATATATTATACATTATTTATTACTTTATTTTGGAAACAACATATGAAAAGGAAGTAGAATTAGGAAATAACTTGAATGAGTGGGTTAAATAACTACCTCTTCTTTAGTGGACTTCCTTTATATCTATCATCAAGGGATATGGTGTTGGTAATTTTGAAATACTATGACATATAAAACGTTTATATGGATTTCTTAGCATAAATAGGATGAATTTTTTCAATATAGAAGGCTCAAAGTGGTTTGAGGAATTGAGGGAGGAGGTTCCCTTTTATAATTGAGGTGAGCGGCATTTTTTAAATCCTTAAAATACTAAAATATAAAAAGTCTATTATAGATCCAAAAGAACATCTAAATGAGATATATATTTAAGACCTTTTAGACCATATATTATCCTTATTTTTATTAGTTTAAATTTTTTAATTTTTAAATAATATAATAATATATTAATTCAATAAAAAATCATTACTATCAAATTTGATAATATTCATTTAATTTGACATTAAATACATTAATAGAGAGTGGTAATTAAAATATAATGATTTAACACATCATTAATATATCTTATAGGTCTATAAAATTTTGTATACCATTTTATTAATCCAAAATATATCAAAATTAGTATTTTTAAATTCAATTATTTTATTTTTCTATGAATTAAATAAATAATTTTTTAACATAGAAAAAGAATTTAGGGTAATTATATAATTTCTAAAAACTAAAAATAAAATTATAAAATGAAATTAATTTTATTATGATCAAAATAGACATTTATATTCGTTCATATCATGGTTTTTTTCTTATGTGGACACGTAAATGATATTAAATACAAGAGAGTGATATTTTGTAACTATATTTGACTTTAAATAATATATAAGTTATTTTCTTGGAAAAGTGTCCATTGAAAAACTATAATTTTATATTATGGTTATAAGGGTCTAATAATCTTCTTAAAATAATTTTTTGGGAAAGTTCTTTCTATCTTTTTAATCATTAATGCTTTGTTTTAAACATTATTTAACCCTTTTAACTCTTAGTGTGATTTCATGTAATTTATATATTAAGGGTTAATATAATTACAATAAAATGATGAATGAATACCAAATGGATAATTGATTACATATTTATCCATATTATATTTATTTGGAAAATTTTATATTTTTATGAATTTTATATCATTTAAAAAAATATTGTCTTTTTAAGCTATCATTTTATCAATTTTTATACTATTCATTATTTCTCTTTTTCAAAATATCATACCAACATGATATATTCAAAACAAAACTTCTAACATGTCACTAACATGTCAACGTTAATATAAATTTTTTTTTTGTCATTAATTATCTCAAATTATATTTATTTGAAAAAAAATAATATCATTTATTTGATATTTATATTAATTTAACAATTACGGCATCATCATTTGGTAGGCCTTGAATTTATGGTTTATTTACTAAAAATTAAAAATAAATTAATATTATGGATATAATCATTTTAGATTTAAAATTATTATTTATAGTATAATTTATATTCTCCACCACCCAATATTAAAATTGGTATAGTCATTGAAATTACGAGTAGGACATTTTTAACTTATCTTTAAATAAAATATAATTAATTTCATATTCTCACCCAAGAGGCATAAAAAGGGTATAATTTCAATCCAATTATTATTTGAGTTTCAAAACACTCATATAATGAAATTAGGACATGTTTTAGGGGAATTTTATAATATTACAATATTATTTTTACCATTAATTACTGGATTTACCATTGACCATGGTAAATAAAGTTTTTTTACTAAAGTTACCAATCATAAGATTAAAAATTAATTTTAACTTATTTGAATCTAACTATCATAGTTATTATAACCATTTATGTACATTTTTCAAAATTCAATTCAAAAAAGCTGGAAAATTAAGTGTAAGGCAAATCTTGTATACATGGAAAGAAGGTGGTTAAAAAGAACTTTCAAAAGATAAATATTTTTATATCTAAATTTAAATATAAAAATGATTCCAAATGACAACATCATATTACTATATTTTTAATTTAACTATTTTTTCTTTAAAAACAAATTTAAATTATAATAATTATTTAAAAAAAAGAAATATTTTTTAACTATAATGTAGTATTTTTCACTATTCATCTAAAAATTAAATTTCTCTTAAAATACTAAACCATCAACCAAGGTTAATTTTAAAATTATGAATTAAAAAGGATGTTTATTTTATCAAATTATATTTATATGAGTTTTTAAAATTAATTATTGATCATAAAAGGAAATAAAAAATGGTTTCTTTAAAAAAATATTATTTTTAAACATATTATCACTTTAGAAAAAATTATACATTTCATTTTAAATGTGGTTTATTTGTGTGAAAAAATCAGAAATAAAATTTAAAAATTAGTAATTAATATTCATATTACTATTTTTAATGTCTATGTTATAAAAATCGTGTTTGAGATAATTGTGATAATAAAGTGTTGTTTCATAGAAACCCAGTGTTGCATGTAACACAAGAGAAGTCGGTTTTGCAGATCTCACAAGCATAAATTTTGGTTTCATAGAACTTAATCCAAATATAGGGTTTTTATATATAAATGAAAATCAATATTCAATGTTTCATGAAGTGAAAAAATATCATAAATATTAAATTAATTCAGAAAACAATTATACGCAAAATCCAAGGGTGTTACATTTTATCATCTTAAAATGGATTTCTCCCTTGAAATTAATCTATGTTATCAGTGGTTTAGTACTTGAATGTTTATTTCCTAGAATCCAAAAATGAAAAAATTCATTCCAAAATTTATTTTTATGTAACAAAATTTTAAAAATAAGGATCACCAAATGTAAATCATAACTAGGTCTCTATGTTGGATATTATAGGTGATGATTTTTTCTTAGAGTAAAAACTTAAATAATCATAGAGATTAACAATGATCACTCATCATAACAAAAGTGGGTGATCCAATGAAAGTTAAAAATTAGAAAACCATAAACTCAAGAAATGTGAAAGTGTTCATTGACATCCCCAATAATTATGATAATAGGAAAACCTTTTTAAATCATGATATTTTCCCAAATATTGATGAATATTCATAAAAAGAAATACTTAATTGATTTTAGCATAATCTCTCCCTTTATCATTAAATTAAAAATTTCCACTTTATATCTTATTCCAAGAAATTAATTTTAATTTTTCAATTATGAAGATTTTCTAGATCATGAGATTCACAAATATAATGATAGGTCATTCCATTTGTCTTTCTCATAAAAAAAGGTTAACACAATCTATCAAATATTCATAAGTTGACCTATGGTGAGATAACACTTTAATCTCACAAACTTCATCCAATGTTTATGTCATGACCCATCCCCTGGGACCCGTATCGTGACTACCCCATGCTCGCCTTCCGTAGGCCAGGGGATGGCGACTAGCACCAAAGGCGTAAATCCAAAGTACTGGGAATGCATTGCCTTTATAACTCAAAAACAAACACAACCAAAGTACAAGCGGAAAAAAACACTATTTTAAAACTGTATAACAAGAGTACTGAAAGTAAAGTGGCCAGAATACAAGCCCAACTATAATGTACAAATACAAATGAAAGCAAGTACAACTAAAAAGGGACAAATAGCTAAAAGATGAATGTCTCTCTTGGATCATCCTCCGGGGATCCTACCTAAAGGGTAGGTACAGATGGCCTCATCAGCACTCCACATCCGTCAGACTCCACTGTGTATCGATACGTTGTAAGGTCCTCCTCTGAGTACCGTCCAGTCCTGGCGCTCTTGGCCTCCGTTAGCGTTGTCTGTTGTCTGCATCTAACACAATGAGGTGTGGGCATATCCCATGCAGGGGTGAGTATAACGATACTTAGTAGGGACCCCGAGACCCTCAAAGTCTCACAAAATCCAACAAGTATAAAACAAAAAGTAGTATTTCAACGGATAACCATTACTTAGGTATACACCCATACATATAACTAAGATATCAAGGAACCCATCTCAATCACGAGGAAAAGAAAAAGGTTATTAACTCAGCTTAAACAAGGATTTCTCATTAATGACACCACGACTACTAGAGAACTCCTCCTCTGTCAATAATAGTGGTCATGTCGCAACTCCGAGGTGATACTCACTAACCATTGACTTATGAGTTACTCCTCCTGTCGAGTACTGCAGGACTGCCGCCTCACACAGTAACACCCCCCGCCATGGGTGTGCCACCTCCCATAGTAGTGATCCCCCTAATAGCCTACAGAGGTACTCCTCCTATCGAGTACCACGGGCGTACCACCTCACAAAGTAGCGCTCCTCCGCCATGGGTCTGCCGCCTCACACAGTAGCACTCCCCACTGGGCTAGTCAAGTCACCCCAAAACGAATCAGACAAGAAGTCATCAGGTCTCAGCCAACTACTAGGTCTCCGTAGTCTGCTCGCTCGTCTCCGGGAGGGTCCACTCCATGAACTACAAGACGATACTCCAAGTGTCATGAATTACCACGAAAAAAGTATCTCAAAGGTCTGCCACATCATAGGGGTCTCAATGCAATACATGGTTCATCATTAGGACGCCCGGTCTGAGAGTTATTGGCATTTCCGTTCGAGGGGCCCGGTTGGTTTTTAGGCTCAAACCAACCTGACCATAATCCAACAACGTATTAACCTCAAGTGGAGTACGGAAAAAGAACCGTCTCATCAAAAGGAAACCAACATAGTTGTTGGAACGTTAATCGGACGTTCGGCCCTTAAGTTATAAGTGTTTCCGCTCCGAGGGCCCGGTTGGTTTAGGTTTCGAACCAACCCGGACGGGTGGTCTAAAAGTTATTCCCGTTTAAGTGAAACGAGCCTTTCCCGACCCAGTTTGGCGGGTCTGACCCGGATGAGGGTCAGCCGAGCCCGGTGAGGTGCGGCCCGACCCAGCTGGTCGAGCGGTGCGAGGGGGGCGCGGCCCCCCGGTTTCCTGAACCGGCGACGTCGAGCGGCGGCACCCCTCATATCCGGCCGGCCGAAGCCGGCTGGTCTTCCTGGCGTGAGCCGCCTGCATGGGAGGGCGGCGGTTCTCCTGTGTGACACATGCGGGTGTTGTGAGCACCTTCAACCCGGCCGGCTAACGAGACGGCCGGTTCGCCGCTGAAGCGGCCCGCGGAGCGTGGGCTGCGGTTCTCCGCAGCGCGGCCCCTTAGAGGTGTCGCGGTCCTCCAGGCCGACCAGCTTCGGCCGGCCGGTTCTTCTTCGGTCGATTGGCCTGCGGATGTGGTCTGTTGTTCCTCTCCCCATGGCTGGCATACGGCTGCCTCTTCCTCCGGTCATTGCCACCTCTTCCATCCCCGCCTCCATCAAAATAAAACAAGGATCAACGGAGGGTCGTTGGGCCGTGTTCGTTTTGGCCGCGCCCTCCACGTTAGGCGGTATCATATGGACAAAGATAAAACATGGTTTCAAAGAAGAACGAAGAACAATTTTATTCAATTAAAAATTTAAGAAAACCCCCTACCTTGATAATTGACATTGCACATCGTTGAGTTGCGGAAGACAAGCGTCATGGTAGTCGGGTATCGCGGAAGATGGCATCGCGGAGAACGGTGTCGTCCCGTCAACGTTGGAAGTCGTTGTCGTCAATGAAATCCCTCGTGAGCGGTGTCTTCCCCATTAATGTGGAGGGAGAAGAATGGATGAAGGTTTTCCTCATGAGCATCTCCTCACGTTCTTTCCTCGGTCGTCAAGAGAATATCGTTCCCCGCATTCTTCGTTTGTGAGGGATGAAGCTCTCCTCCAATTCTCTAAAGGATCCACCACCAAATATTTTCCAAGAAAATATTTTAGAAAGGATTCCCCCAATAAAATATAATTTCCATGCAATTAAAAACAATTCAAAAGAATTATTTACACAAAAATTAATTAATGAAGTCATTAATTAATTGTGTTTGCATACATAATGAGAGGGAGGTGGAGAGTTTAAAATTCAAAAAGAAAGGATTTGTCAAATTAAATGAAGGGGAGTTAATGGGAATTTAAGGGAAGTTGAAAGGATAAGGGCTTATGTGTGTTCCACCTCACATTATCCTCTCACGGGAGGTTATGTGGGTGTGGGGACCACCTCTAACTTCCCCTTGTAGGAAATAACTACCAAAGATAAATAAAATTGTGTACAACAATTTAATTTAATTTTCTTATAAATCCCCAAAAATTAACTTCTCCACCCGAGAAAACGCAACTACGGTAATGGTCCCCTTAAGAGAATATCAGCGCTGCGAGTCCATCAGTGTCCTCATATTTAAATTCCGAGAAACGGTTCAAAAGATAGAAAAACCTGCACGTACGTTTACTGAACGTACCCGAAAAAACTTCATAAATTGATTCTGGGCACACTGGGCCTCAGAATCAAGTGTTGTTAGAAACCGCAGACTCGTAAAATTCCAATGTATTTAAGAAAAACATTACCTTGAAATTTAAAGGTCTTTACAGGTGAACATAAAATTTCCATAAATGGATAATATTACATTCCATTTGAAGGCTAAAAATATAAAAATTTAGAAAAAAGTGTACTAAGAAACTTTAATATTTATCTTGCATATATAATCATGTAGATCTAGGTTGTCTAATTCCTAACATGTGATTACCTTCATCATGTGTTCTCTTGAAACATTTTAATAACATAAGTTACCATGAATCCTTATTTAAAACATGAATATTTCCTTATTCCAATGTTTATTGGATAAATTCCTTAATCCTAGAATGTTGTAAATTCCATCCATGATAGCATGACTTACTTATCAAAAATTTCTTAATGAGTTCCAAGGTAATCAGTATTGTATAATTAATCATATACAACATATCATATTCCCAATATCATTATATTATCATAAGTAATGTATTAGGTTTTATCTTTCCCTTAATTGGAATATCAAATCTCACATAAATCACTTTCCTAATACTCCATCACCACTTAACATATCCTTTTTAATACTTAATGAAAAAATATACTGAAAATACATATAAATTTCATGAATCGTATTATAGAATTCCTGAATTCCAAAAAAGTATACACTTCAATAATATATATTTATTATTAAACCATTAAAAATGACTTGTAATCATTTTATTTCCCAGAATATGAAATATTAAATATCAATCATTTTTAAGGTTCCTCGACCTCAATCTAATCATGCTTCTTATGTTTAATTTGAACAAAATAGTTAGATCATCTCATACCTTTCACTTATCATTCGTGATATCTTGATATTAAATAGTATGACCAATACTTGTATAACTTTAATAATTATTTTAATGATATTTTTACTTATAAATTTTATTTTCATAATTCTTATGCTTTCTAAATATAAAATAGTTAATGTTAAAATAGTTCCTTCTAGTTCACACAATTGACTAAAACCAAGAAGCATAGTGTGAGAAACATTTATCATTATTGAAAACCACTTAATAAATGGTATTTAATTTCTATATAAATCATATTAGGTTTAATCCTAGTAGATTCTTGGAGAAGGTTCATTAATGTAGTACATTAGCAAGAGTACAAGGAATCAAATCCAGAAGGACCGATTAGTTTATCAGCCATGGAAAATATATTACATAAATGAACTTTACATTACAATTAAAAACATAAAACACAATATTTATAATCATTTAAGAATGCCATTATTCTCCAAGATTAACCCATTATATAATCTAAATACAATTCTTGGAATCATGGTAAAATAAAACATAAAAAGGGGGTGAGATCAGAAGCTTAGTAAGGTTATACAATACAGTATAAGATTTAATAAATAAGAATAAACTTATAAGGTGATGTATCAAATTAAAACACAATCCTTTTAAACGTTACCTTATGAATACTATCTCAATAATAAATCAAATAAAATCATTTAAACATTTACATGGATATTTTACTATTCAAATAATCACATGTAATATTAATAAATAATCTAATAATGAGGGAATGCATATTATCAGAAATCATAACCAGGAAGTCAAGTCCTCGTGCCAAGAACGTACATATATATACCATTAAATCCTTGTTCTAATACACTAGTTTGTCTCATAAGACCTACCGATGCATCGAAGGGCTACAGTGGGCCACACCCATCACTTACTAAGTCAAATGCATTCCTCATATGCAAATGGTGAAATATACCACAAACATTCATATTAAAACTATCATATGAAATGTTCATACTTTAACAATGAACCATGAATGATATAAAAATAAAACATCCAGAGTGAAACATATCATAAAAATTTAATGACTGACTAAAACTTGATTTTTTTTATTTTCAAACACTTTTTGGGAAAGTGAGAAACCATGCAATATTGAATATTGTATCATAATAAATCAACTTTAATTAATAATAAAATCTAAGAAAGGTGTTTTCATAGATGAAAATAATCTATTTAAAGCATTAAAACTCATAGAGAGAAATATCCCTTTTCTATGTTAAAATAATTTAAAATCCACACAATTATAATAGAAAAATTTTATTTTTTAAAAATAACCTTGTCTTCTTGAAATTGGTGTCTTCAAAATGTAAAGGCATCATAATGGTGGAAATAATCACTAGTGCCGTATAAGTTAGAAAAACATTCTTTCCTTAATTTATCAAAATTTTATAAAGTAACTCATTTGAAAAATGATGAAAATATTCTTTTAAAAACATTTTGTAAAAATTAAAACATGGGAAAAATTACTTTAAATAATTGTCAATTATAATTTGAAATACATTTTTAATAAAAAGGGACATGGATGATAAATGTGTCCCATTATATACTTATGTATAAAAAAGATCAGATAATAATGAGATTGTAAATTTAACCCTTTCCTAAAAAACTCAAAATTTTTATTTTTGAAAAAAATTTATACAGTTAAAAATATGTATAAAATGTTCTTTATAATCCTTTATATACATATAAACAAATATATATGATAATATCAAGAATATTAAAATGGAGAAAGGATTAATTTTTTCAACATTAAAAGTATTCCATACCACTTTGAGCAATTAAATAATAAGTCCTATATATTAAAATGAATCTTTAAATTTGATGAAGATAAATGTATTCATGATATCAAACATAATATGGGTAGTACATACACCGCATAGAATAAATAGGCCGTGAACATGCCTTATATCTCACGAAAATTAAAAGTGAGATAGAATACATTTACATTAAGTCCAATACTCTCTGTATGGTTCCATAACTCCTATATAATGGTTTTAATCATTTTATTAACTTGTAATAGAATTTTAATAATATTTATGATATCATATATGATTTTTTATGGCTTTATATTACCCATTTATTAATAATTTTCATGTTAATGTAACACTTTGGGTAATAATCGCTTTATTCATCATATGTGTTTTTATTTTTTATTATTATAATATTACATAGATAATGATGTAGTTACTTCCATATTGTATAATATGATTTATATATCATATATATTTATAATGTAAATATATATATATATAATAGATAGATATATGAAATGGAATACACCGTTCATTGAGATGGTAGGTCGTATGTACGCATGAACATTATTTCTGTTTTCTTATCATATTGATTGGAAAAAATAAAATGATATATATATATATATATATTAAATTATAATTATGAGGTCATATTTATTCAGTATATAACTTTTGTATAATCATTCTGAAATGATTGTAATGGAGGATGAATCTCATTGCATCGTCGAGATGGTAATCCATTCGTACGCACGAGCAACGATATCATTTCTTTAATGGCTAAATGGTATGGAATTGGATGTAATATGAATTGTAAAGAAAAAATAACATTTTATTTTTATTATTTACATCCTTTATATTCATCATTTTTTCCTTTTAAATAAACTATAGATGAAAAACAATTTACACTATATCGTAGAGACGGTAAGCAGTAAGTACGTATGCATGGGGATATTGTTTTTCCTAGAATGGGTAAAAGGATGAATATGTTTATCCCATAATCAAAAAAACAATCATTATATATTATATTCTGGAGATATTATTTTAGTATGGAAACAAATTAGTAAAATTAAGTAGAATAAGAAAAGAACATTGAAATAATTGGTAAAATAACTACCTCTTTTTCGAGCGTGTCATTATGATTTTCACAAAAAGGACTTCTTAGGATGGATTTCTATGAAAAGTATGGAATATTAGATGTATTTGGGGAAATTTATAGAGTAAATGGTCAGGTTATGGCCGATCCAAAAAGCATTGGTGGTTTTAATTGAATTGAAGGAGAATTGACCTTTTATAAGAGAGGTGAGGGGCACTTTTGGAAGATCTTAAAATAATAATTTATCATAACTTTTTTATTGTTTTAAATAGATAAAAAGTGATTTATTTCTAGGATCATATGATTATGGGTCTAAATCCTCTCAAAAAATTAATTTTATACATATTTAGGTCAAAAACATAACCTTATGTTTTGGATTTTACCCTTAGTTAAACTGTTTAACTCTTACCATGTCTTCTTGTATTATTACACTATAGGGTTTGTATATTTATAATAAAATTCCAAAATAACCCCAATTGTTTCATTTATGACATATTTTAAATTATCAAAGTTATTTTTCCAAACATTAAATGTTTATGACTTTTATATCATTTAATATAATAGTATTTATTTTAAAAAATCATTTATGTAATTTTTAATACTATTCAATATTTTCATTTTTCAAAATATCACACCAAATTTATAACTTCAAGAAAATAAATTTTATAGGTCACTAATAAGTATAAATTATCTATAAAATTATTTTATGTCATTAATTAAGTCAAATTATTTATTTTTTATTTTTTTATCTTTTATTTAATGTCTTAATTAATTAAACAATTATTGAATCATCATTCTGTCACCATTTAATTTATATATATAATAACTAAAAATTATAAATAAATTATCATGATGTAGATAAAAAACTTTAAATTTATAAATAACATTTATAGATGACCGTATCATTTATATAACCACATATTAAAAATAAAATATTTATTAAAATTTGAATATGACATTTTTAACTCTTCTTTAAATAAAATAAAATAAATATCTTCATCAAATACAAGTGAATTAAAAAGGATCATATTTTTGACGTAAGTTTGATTTTGGATGTAATATACTTATCCAATTAAATTAGGATAAGTGTTAGAGTAATTTTATATTATTATAATGTTAATTTATCCTTCAATTTCCATATTTACCTTTAACTATGGTAAATAAAATTCAATGATTATTATTCATCCAAAATTATATTGATCATATTAGACCAAATTTCTCATACTGATTAACAAAATTTATGTTAAATTTTTTAAATTAAATTCACATAAGTGGTAAAATTACATTGAATTCTGATCTGTAAATGTGGTTAGAATGTAGTTAAAAAGGCATTAAAAATTATCAATGAATTTTTATATCTAATTATATTAAAAAATGATTCCAATGACCTAAATTGAGTTAATATAATAATTCTTTATCTATTTTTACATTAAAATAAATTAAAATTAAAATAATTATTTAAATAAAAAAATTCGGTTTTTAACAATAATTTAGTGTTTTTACTATTCATCATAATTTGAAATTTTACAAAAAATACAAAAATTCACCCTAAGATAACTTTAAAATTACAAATTAAAAAATGAAGTATTTTTACTAAATTCAATTTTTATTAGTGTCTAAAATTATTTTTATTATTGTTCAGAAAAGGACACAAAAAGTAGTTCCTTTAATAAAATAGTATTTACGGAATATATAACTATTTTACCAAAACTTATAAATTTCGTCATAAATATGTTATATTTATATGGAAACATTATACATTACATTGAAGATTATATATTTCTTTTTATATTACTATATTTAATGTAAAAGTTATGAATATATCATTTAAATAATTTTTACACTAATGTATTGTTTTGAAGATACTCAGTCTTGCGTGTTACATAAGCTAAGTTGGTGTTGCGTACAACACAAGTTATTTAATATAATGTACATTGAAATATTGGAGTGTTACATTATCCCCTCCTTCAATGAATTTCATCCTCTTAATTTGAAATTATACTTCGAAATTAAATGTTTGAAACTAGAAAATACCTTTATGGAAAGCCTACACCAGAAATAGGGTTAATAGAAATTAAAATTAAAATTAAAAAAATTGAAGTACGAATGATACTATAGATAACACATAAAAGGGTTCTATGTAATAAAATATGGACATAAAATAAAAATCTAACCATCAATGTGTCATGGAGAATGATAAATATTGTGATTTAGAGAAAGTAAACAATCATAGAGCTATAAATAACTGATGATCTGAGGGACTATTTGATTCATCAGAAAAGAAAGTACTCGGAAAACAATATTGGTTTTATGATCCTTTATATATAGTTTGAGAATTAATTTACTTCATATAATAATAAAGAAAGTAATAATATTTACTTGACATGTATATTTTCATCCTTTAACTAATTTCGACCACACTCTCATCTTTCTCTCCAATTAATAATATTCCAAAATATTCTATTTATCTTTAATGTATAGGGTTCCAAAAATGAATTTATAATTCATCTATAAATCCATTGAACTAAAAATACTATTTTATAAAAACTAGGACATCATGTAGACTAGTGGTAGGTGAAAAATCCTTATCACACATCGTTTGTGGGTTCGATTCCCACAGTCTTGTCTGACGCGATAGGGTTGTGACCAAAACTACAGGTTTTTCTTTTCTTAAAACTATAATATTATAACATCCCAAAAATAATATTAAGAAATTTTTTAAATTTAATCTATACTATCCAATGCCCAAATTAATCCATTCCATCCTTGAGGCTTATCAAAAATACATCTGTCCAAACTCACTATCCAAACATTTATAAGAAAGTTCAGTAAATATCTAAAATGAACATAACATAGTGAAAATATATTTATTCACATACCAAACATGTGAATAGCTTCATCATGTATCCCCTTAAATGATGGTAATAGCATGAATTACCTTAAAACCCTGTTGAATACTTTTCTTCATCTTTATTCCTTACATAAAACATAGAATATTGGATATACTCCTTAAATCCAAAATTGTTGTAAATTGAAACAATGATAGAATAAAAACCCATAACCTAGTTCTAAGTTAGTTGTTAATATCCAATATATATTATCCAAATAAATCATCTCTTTATTCCAACATTATTATCTTAGTATTAGAATCATATTAAGGGTTATCTTTCCCTCAACCATATGTTTTCAAAAAAGTTTAACTTGCAACTGCATCACTATACATGGTACCATAAAATCTCAAATCTATAATGAAATAGTACCGATGTGAAATACTTATTTATTTCCATAATTCACATAACCAGAACATCATTGATACAATACTCAAATGACATAATTCTTTAATCCCAACATAATCACATTAATCATTCCTCTTTATTCATGGTAGAAGGACAATCTTGATTGTGATCCATTAGTGTCTTTTAAGGTATATTCCTTTTATTCATGGGGAATTATCTAGTTTAGTGCCCCATATTATTATAGTTTCAGCATTGAACATAGAAAAACTCTTTTCTTCCCATGCAGTCATAGGCATGGTGTCATTTTTCTTCACACTTAAAGAATACTCTATTTCCTCTCAAGTAGGAACTGAGGTGTTTCCTTACACAATTATTACATGTGGGAAAATACTTCTTTCCCTTCTTCACTTTATCCGAATTTCTCATAGCTATCCTTTTATTCTCATGCTTCCCTCTAACGTCACAATACATAGGGTATTATTCACCAATCCCACAATCACATGATATTATGTCCTAATATGATGACATGTCTTAGGAGATTATTTACCTATGAAATATCGTCTTAAGAACATGAAATATATAATATTTGTTACTCTTTATATCAAGTTCATTAGTGAGGTTAACATTCCTTCTACTCGGTTCCATTTCTAAGTGACTTAATATGTCACGACCCGTCCTCGGGGCCCGTGTCGTGACTACCCCAAGCCCACCTTCCATGGGCCAGGGGCTGGAGACTAGCACCAAGGCGTGAATCCCGATAAAAGGGGAAGGCATTGCCTTTGTAAAGTAAACAAATACCACAGAGTAAACATGCAGTAGAAGTAAATACTAAGTAAAAGCTGGTACTAAAGTAAAGTGCGGAAAAGTAAGTGGGCCAGTATACAAACCCAAACTGAAAGTAAAGTACAACTCGAAAGAGAAAACAACAACTGAAAGGTAAAGCCGCAACGACGAGCTATCCAGTGGAAATCCCACCAGAAGGGTGGGTACAGAAAGTCTCCACTGCTCCTCGGGTCCAGCCGACTGCTCCAAGTATGTCCCGCCCAGTGGTCCACCTCAAGGTACCGTCCTGCTTCGCAAGCCTCCACCACGATCAGCGTTGTCCGTCGTCTGCAACCAACACAACGTAGTGCGGGCATAGCCCGTGCAGGGGTGAGTATAAGCTACTCAGTAGGGACCCTGAGACCCCCAAAGGTCTCCCAGAATCCACAAAGGATAGTCCACAAAGGAAAGATACAATCACGAAGTAACATCCAACACTGCTTAGGTATATGCCCATACATATACCTAAGTCATCAATTCTCGTTCGGCTCCAACATCCGAGCCCAAGTACAACCCAATCCACACAGGAAAGAAAAACGTAAATCCACAGAGGATAGCACAACACAATCCACACAGGAAAGTAAAACCGGATTCACCTCACACAGGTATACTTCTTTGAAAGATGATAGAGATGATCACTGATCCATATAAGTCGTCTGACCCACAAAAGGATCGATAGGTACTAACCCCCGCAATGACCCACACAGGATCGGACCCACACAGAATCTGTAGGCACTGGATCACACAGAACCACTTAGCGCTGACCACACAGGATCAGACCCACACAGGATCGGTAGCACTGATCCACACAGGATCATTGAGTTCTATAGTCGTCGTTGTCGAATCCACTGAGGATCTCTGCACAGTCGTCGTCGTAGTCACAGTAGCAGTCGCAGCCAGCAGTAGGGTTCCCGCACACAGCAAGCTCGTTCGGGAGGGTCCGCTCTACAAGCCAAGAGGCTGATACATCAACTGACACATAGTCCAGAGTTGATGTATCCAAAAGTTCAGTATCGTCAACAGGAACTCAACATCACAGACGGCGCGTCGATCGGACGGCCGGTCTGAGAGTTATTGGTTTTTTCTTCCCAGGGGCCTGGTTGGTTTTTAAGGCAAAAACAACCCGACCATACTCCACCTGCATCCAAACCTCGGGCGGATTAAGCCAAAATATCTGTCTCACTAAGAGGAATCCAACAAAGTCGACGACACGTCAATCAGATGTCTGTAGCTCAAGATATGAGTGTTTCCGCTCCGAGGGCCCAGTTGGCTTCGTGTACGAACCAACCCAGCTGAACACAAAGTAATCTGAAACCTTGAGTGAGATATACTGAAACGACCACCTCGATTCGAGGATCGAATCGCAACTGACGGTGCGTCGATCGGAGGTCTGTATCCCATGTTATGGGAAAAAGACCGAAGACGGTCCGAAACGGGGGTTTCGGGCCCGAACTGACTCGGCCTGAGACCCCCCGGTCGGCACGAACCGAGTCGACCCGCCCCGGGTCCGGGTCGGCCCGACCCGGCCTGGGCACAGCGCGCCCAGTGCACTGGCCAGCTTATCCAACGGCTGGGCAGATGGCATGGGGGGCGCCTGCCCCCCTGTGTAACCGCAGCCCCCCCCCCCATTTAATTGGGGGTCATTTGTAGGCCGGACGGGGGAATTAATTCCCCCAGTTTCACACCTGTCCGGCCGACCCACCCCGGCCGGCCGGTTTCTGCCTCCACGGGACCGGCGACGGCTGGTCCCCTTCTTCGCCGACACCGGCGGCCCGGAACCGGCCGTCAGTCACCCTGCTCCACCGTGGCCTGGAACTGGCCGCGACTTGGTTCGTCCGGCGCGGTGCGACGACACCGCGCCATTTCGCCACGGCCCCGCTCCGGCCACGGTGTCTTTGGTTTTCTTCGACGCGGCGCTACGGCGCCGCGTGCTTGTTCAACTCTCGGCGCGGCGCGACAGCGCCGCGCATTACTTGCCGAACGATCCCGCGTGGTGTGACGGCACCACGCCATTCCGTCCCAACCACAAAGAATCAAACAAGGATAAAGGAGGAGAGTCGACCGTGTTTGTGCGGTCTGTCCTCCTCTCATTAGTCGATAAAAATTAGTCGTATATCCATGAAGAACGAAAAACTAGAAATCACGAACGTAAATAATTAAATAAAATTAAACCCCTACCTCGATAAAAGAGAAGACGAACGTCGGCGTCGCGAAGCAAGGATTTGAAGACGTTGACAGAGATTTTGTCGCGGAAAACTGTCGGGAAAAGAGACGTCGTGGAAGAAAAATGTCATCGAAGAAGACGTCGCGTCGCGGGTCGGTGTCGTGGAAGACGGTCTCCGAGGGCTTGGCGCTCCACATCGGAGATCGTTCATTCTTCGCGTTCTTCGTCAAAGAAGAAGATGTTCTTCCCAAAACCTCTCAACGAAAAAACTCTAACAAAAAAATAAAATAAGCTCCTTTCTTATTTTATTAACACAACAAGCCTTTTGAAATTCAAGAGTTTGAATTTCAAAAACTAACATTAAACTTACTACATTAATGTCATAAGTTATTAACTTAAGTTAACAAAATTTAATGGGAGTTGAGGGGGGTTAGAGGATATGAAGGGTTGGAGTTCGTGTGGGACCCATCACCCTCATAACCTCCCAAGGGAGGTTGGGTGGTTACCCAACATCCATCCAAGGATTAAACACTTAGAGTAAAAATAAAAATTGCTGTTAAATTTTTATTTTTAACTTCCATAATTTTTATCATCAACTCTCGTGAAAACGCATCTCCGAAACAGGTGTTCTTAAGAAATTACCGGTGATGTGGTTCCATCGGTGCCCTCGGAATTTGATTCTGAGCACCGGTTCAAAAGTTAGAAATTCCCGCTCATTCGTTCACTAAACGTACCCAAGCTAAAATTTGGAAAGAAATTCCGGGCACACCAGGCCTCCGAATCAAGTGCCGTCTGAAACTGTGTTCTTGTAAAATCCCAAAGAAAATTAAGAAAAACTTTTCCTAGAATTTTACGGGTCTTTAAATTACTCCCACCTCAGGGCTTTACGTCCCCGTAATGATACATCGAAATCTAGGGAAACAAATGTGGGTACTGAGCACGCATCTGAGCCTCCCGCTCCCAAGTGCTCTCCTGGAGGTTCCCGTGCCGCCATCTGATGCGCACTAGAGGAATCGACCGTCCACGTAGGACCCACTCCTGTTGATCCTCGATCTCCACTGGGACCTCCGAAATAGTCGCCCCATCATCAACGTTAAGCTCCCCATGGTCAATTATGTGCACCGGGTCGTGCACGTATCTCCTCAGCTGAGATACGTGGAAGACGTCGTGCACCCGATGCAACTGAGGTGGTAGAGCCAGACGATAAGCCACCTCGCCAATCCTTCTGAGGACATGGAAGGGTCCGATGATGCGTGGAGACAACTTTTCACCTCGGCCAAATCTCTGTAATCCACGTCAAGGTGAGACACGCAATAAGACGTGGTCTCCATCCTCGAACTCTAGTGGCCTCCACCTCCTGTCAGCATATGACTTCTGCTGGCTCTGAGCTGTCCTCATCCGCTCCTAAATGACCTGGACCTTCTCTGTCATGGCCTGGACCATCTCTGATCCCACAAGTGCTGACTCCCCAGGGTCTGTTCAGCACAAAGGAGATCTACAAGGTCGTCCGTACAATGCCTCGTATGGTGCCATCCCGATGGTGGAGTGGTAGCTGTTGTTGTACGCGAACTCCACAAAGGGTAGGTGTTCCTCCCAGCTGCGACCAAAGTCGAGGACACATGCGTAGAGCATGTCCTCGAGAGTCTGAATGGTCCTCTCCGTCTGACCATCCGTCTGAGTGTGAAAGGCTGTGCTCAGACGTAGCTGCGTCCCGAACGCCTCCTGCAACCCCTTCAAAAGCCAAGAAGTAAAGTGAGCATCTCGATCCGAGACGATAGATGATGGCACACCATGAAGCCGTAAAATCTCCTGAACGTAAAGTCGTCCCAAGCTCTCCACTGATCCCTGCTCTCTGATGGGTAGAATGTTCACCGACTTGGTGAGTCGGTCGACAATCACCCAAATTGAGTCTTGACCTCTGGAAGTGTGTGGAAGTCCAGTCACGAAGTTCATAGATATGCCATCCCATTTCCACTGTGGAACCTCCAAAGGCTGTACCAAGCCTTCTGGTACCTGGTGTTCTACCTTCACCTGCTGGCAGGTGAGGCATCGAGAAACGAACTCCGCCACAACCTTTTTCATGCCCGGCCACCAGTGCTGTCGCCTGAGATCCCGGTACATCTTTGCCACTCTGGTATGTGCCTCCAAGGGAGAAGTGTGAAACTCTCTCAGCACCTCCTCCCGTAAAGCAGCTGGTACCAAGGTACGTCCTCTGAAAAGGATGTCGTTCTCTGCTCCAAAGGAGAAACCATCAGGTGCCTGTCCTGAGGATATCTGTGCACGTCGCGTCTCACAGTCAGCGTCCCCACGCTGTGCCTCTCTGACCCACTACAGTAGTGGAGGAGTGACTATGAGAAACTGGAGGAAGGCTGCTCCATCTCTATCCACGAAGGATATCTGCAAAGAGGCTAGCTGGTCTGTCTCCTCCTCAAGTAGCTGAATGCCCTTCCTCCTACTGAGAGCATCGGCTACCATGTTCCCCTTCACAGGAGTATAGACTATCTCAAAGTTATAGTCCTGGAGGAACTCGAGCCATCGCCGTTGTCTCAGATCTAGATCCTTCTGAGAGAAGATGTATCTGAGACTCTGATGGTCAGAAAAGACTGTAAAGCGCTTGCCCATCAGATAGTGTTTCCATGTCTTCAGAGCGAAGACAACTGGTGCTAACTCCAGGTCATGGGTAGCGTAGTTCTTCTCATGAGGCCTCAACTGACGTGATCCATAGGCGATCACTGCCCTCTCTTGCATCAGGACACATCCGAGTCCGGTCCCTGATGTATCGCAGTAGACTACGTACCCTACTCCCTCCTCAGGCAACCTCAAGATAGGTGCACTGGTCAATCTCTGTCTCAGCTCCTGGAAGCTCTTCTGACATCTTTCTGACCACACGAAGGGTTTCCCCTTCTTTGTCAAAGCTGAGAGTGGTGCCACAACTCTGGAGAAGTCTGTCATGAATTTCTGGTAGTATCCAGCCAGTCCCAAGAAACTCCGCACCTCCGTCACGCTCCTGGGTGGCTCCCAAGCTAGCACTTCCTCGATCTTCACAGGATCAACTGCAACTCCCGCCTCAGAGATGACGTGCCCCAAGAAGTGGACCTCACGTATTTAGAACTGAAACTTCGAGATCTTGCCATAAAGATGGTGATCTCGGAGTGTGTCTAGTATAACCCGTAAGTGGTAGGCGTGCTCCTCCTCAGTCGTTGAGTAAATCAAAATGTCGTCGATGAAGACCACGGAAATCGATCGAGGTATGGCTGAAATATCCTGTTCATGAAGGCCATGAACACTACTGGAGCATTGTTTATGCCGAATGGCATAAACAAGAACTCATAGTGGCCATACCGACATCTGAAGGTCGTCTTCTGCACGTCCTCGTCTTGAACTCTAAGCTGATGATAGCCTGACCTGAGGTCTATCTTCGAGAACCACCGTGCTCCCTTGAGCAGATCAAAGAGGTCATCAATCCTCCGTAGCAGATACTTGTTCCTCACTGTCACCTGGTTCAGGCGACGATAGTCGACACAATGTCGCAAGCTCGCGTCTGCCTTCTTGGCGAACAATATCGGGGAAGCCCAAGTGAAACACTGGGTCAGATGAACCCCTTGCCCTGCAAGTCCTCCAACTGTACCCGCAGCTCTCGAAGCTCAGCGGGGGCCATCTGATATGCTGGAGTCGATATCGGGGCTGTCCTGGGGTACAGGTCAATATAAAAGTCTACCTCTCTGAGAGGAGGTAGCCCTGTAACGTCTTCGGGAAAGACGTCCGCATACTGATCCACCACTGTAGAAAAACCAGGACTCCGCACATCAACTGCTCCTAGGATGAGGCTAGCCAACTGATGAGTGATGGGTTGTCCTCTTCTCTGCGGAAGTCCATCCTGTGCTGCGAAGGCTCCCTTCTCGCCGGTGAAGGTGAACCTGCTCCCGTCGGTGCGTACACATCGCACCTTGCACCTAATACATTCAATCTGTGCATGGACCGTAGACAACCAATCCATTCCCAATATGAAATCGAAAGGCATGGACGCTGCTACACGAAGATCACACCCGAAGCTCTCGCCTCCTAGAGTAAGCTCACACTGCCAGCCCCAGTGCGTAATCGTCGAGTCTTCTCCCGTAGGAGTCTCTAGCCGTAAGGATCGAGCCAACGGCTCTGTCGGAATCTCCGAGCTCCGAACAAGGGCAGCGGCTATAAAATAATGACTCGCTCCTATGCCTATAAGAACTGCAACAAGGGTGGAATAGAAATAGATAGTACCTAGAATCATCTCGGGTGCGCCGTGGTCGTAGGCCTCTACTACCTGGAGTTGTGCCTGTCTCTACCCGCCAGCTCCCTGTGCTCGGGGTGGACCTCCAGGTGGTGGTGGTGGTAGAGTCTCAAAGCGTCGCCCACCACCTTCTGCTCGGCCAGCTCCTCTGCCTCATCCTCCTCCTCCCTGCGTACCGCCACGGTCGACCCTCTGCCTCTACCTTGGTGGTCCCTCAACCGTCTACTGCTCCTCGGCACGGCAGGTCGGGCAGTCACGAGCCATGTGGCCCTGCCCGCTGCATGAGTAGTATTGCCTGCCTCTCGAAAGACTAGCTCTGTGTTATGTGCCCCGCACTGCTGAGCCAGTGTCATGAGGTCGTCTGCCTGAGGTTCTGGTCTACCTGGACCCATGTGTCATCCGTCGACTGCCTACTGCAGAAGACACTGCTACGTGCCGCCCTACAGTGGGTCTTGGCGCTGACCCACACATGATCGGACCCACACAGGATCGGTAGCACTGATCCACACAGGATCACTGAGTGTTGTAGTCGTCGTCGTCGAATCCACTGAGGATCTCTGCACAGTCGTCGTCGCAGTCACAGTAGCAGTCACAACCAGCACTAGGGTTCCCGCACACAGCAAGCTCGTTCAGGAGGGTCCGCTCCACGAGCCGAGAGACTGATACATCAACTGACACATAGTCCAGATTTGATGTATCAAAAAGTTATGTATCATCAACAGGAACTCAACGTCGCAGATGGCGCGTCGATCGGACGCCCGGTCTGAGAGTTATTGGCTTTTTTGTCCCAGGGGCCCGGTTGGTTTTTAAGGAAAAACCAACCCGACCGTACTCCACCTGAGTCCAAAACTTGGGTGGATTAAGCCAAAAGATCCGTCTCACTAAGATGAATCCAACAAAGTTGACGGTACGTCAATCAGACGTCCGTAGCTCAAGATATGAGCGTTTCTGCTCCGAGGGCTCGGTTGGTTTCGTGTACGAACCAACCCGGGCGAACTAAAAGTAATCCGAAACCTTGATTGTGATATACCGAAACGGCCGTCTCGATTCAAGGATCGAATCGTAACTGATGGTGCATCGATCGGATGTCCATAGACCACGTTATGGGAAAAAGACCGAAGATGGTCCGAAAACGGGGGTTTCGTGCCCGGACCGACCCGGCCCGAGACCCCCGGGTCGGCCTGAACCGGGTCGGACCGGCCCAGCCTGGGCACAGCGCGCCCAGCGGGCTGGCCAGCTCGGCCAACGGCTGAGCCGATGGTAGGGGGGCGCCTGCCCCCCTGTGTAACCGCGGCCCCCCCATTTAATTGGGGGCCATTTGTAGGCCGGACGGGGGAATTAATTTCCCCGGTTTCACACCTGTCCGGCCCGCCCGCCCCGGCCGGCTGGTTTCTGCCTCCACGGGACCGGCGACGGTCGGTCCCCTTCTTCGCCGACACCGGAGGCCCGGAACCGGCCGCGGCTTGGTTTGTCCGGCGCGGTGCTACGGCACCGCACCCTTCTGCCGCGGCCCCGCTCCGGCCGCGGTGTCTTCGGTTTTCTTTGATACGGTGCTACGGCGTCGCGTCCTTGTTCAACTCTCGACGTGGAGCGACGGCGCCGCACATTACTTACCGAACGATCTCGCGTGGTGCGATGGCACCACGCCATTCCGTCCCAAACACAAAGAATCAAACAAGGATAAAGGAGGAGAGTCGACTGTGTTTGTGCGGTCCGGCCTCCTCTCGTTAGTCGATAACAATTAGTCGTATATCCACGAAGAACGACAAACTAGAAATCAGGAACGTAAATAATTAAAAAAAATTAAACCCCTACCTTGATAAAAGAGAAGATGAATGTCGGCGTCGCGAAGCGAGGATTCAAAGACGTTGACGGAGATTTCGTCGTGGAAACCCGTCGCGAAAAGAGACGTCATGGAATAAAAATGTCGTGGAAGAAGACTTCGCGTCACGGGTCGGTGTCGCGGAAGACGGTCTCCGAGGGCTTGGCGCTCCACATCGGAGATCATTCATTCTTTGCGTTCTTCGTCATAGAAGAAGATGTTCTTCCCAAAACCACTCAACGACAAAACTCTAACAACAAAATAAAATAAGCTCCTTTCTTATTTTATTAACACAACAAGCCTTTTGGAATTCAAGAGTTTGAATTTCAAAAACTCACATTAAACTTACTACATTAATGTCACAAGTTATTAACATAAGTTAACAAAATTTAATGGGAGTTGAAGGGGGTTAGAGGATATGAAGGGTTGGGGTTCGTGTGGGCCCCATCACCCTCATAACCTCCAAAGGGAGGTTGGGTGGTTACCCAACTTCCATCCAAGGATTAAACACTTAGAGTAAAAATAAAAAATGTTGTTAAATTTTTATTTTTAACTTCCACAATTTTTATCATCAACTCAGTGAAAACGCATCTCCGGAATAGGTGTTCCTAAGAAATTACCGGCGCTGAGGTTCCATCGGTGCCCTCGGAATTCGATTCCGAGCACCGGTTCAAAAGTTAGAAATTCCCACTCGTTCGTTCACTGAACGTACCCGAGCTAATCTTCGGAAAGAAATTCCGGGCACACCGGGCCTCGGAATCAAGTGCCGTCTGAAACTACGTTCTTGTAAAATCCCAAAGAAAATTAAGAAAAACATTTCCTTGAATTTTACGAGTCTTTACATAATACACTAGGTTAGATCATATCATAATGTATAATCCAAAAACTACAAAAATTATTGACATAAATTTAAGATTTACATGTAACGACCCGAGTCCGGACCCGCATAACTGGTGCCCCGTACCCGGTTTGTCACATGAACTTAAGCACGTTTCCCCAAACTCCAGAGGCTACTGACTAGCAGCGAGGGCCTTTGTGAGTCAGTGGAAAACAATGCCCTCATTTGGTAAAGTATGCAGTAGAAGAATAAGCATAAACAATAGCATAAGTAGTAAATAGCATGCAACAACTGAACTGAAACTAAAAGAAATTTCTCATATAATAATGATACAGAATGGTACATGTATCTATGGGATGAAGTAAGAAAAACAACGTGCTGAAATAGAACTGAAACCAAAGCACTAAATGTAAACAGCAACTCCAGCAGCATCACGGGCCAAGGCCCAGTCCCATGCTCTCCATCTCTGACCACCAATCAAGTACCTGAGGTAGAAGGGCCACAATCCCTACCTATACCTACAACCATATAATCTGTTTGGGCTGAAAAGAAGGACCCAAAAAGGGTGTGAGACTAATCCCAGTAGGCAACCCCCACAAGTTTTGTGCCCTACTGTCAGTGAGTGATATAGAAAAAGTAAAGTTAAATAAATGCAGTAAACAATTCCACCAATTACCATTCACATTCATTTAATTACACAACCAGGGAAAAACCAGCAAAGTTTTATATTCCATGATAAGCAAGTAACACAGAATGTATCTAAAAAGACTACCTAAGCACAACCAGTACAAAACCCAAGCGTGTTCTTTGGCTTGGTGGACTCGTCACAACCAACCATCAAAATTCACAATGACTCTCTGGGTGGCTTAAACTAGCATACCCATATAGTCTAGTAATCATACAAGTCACAGACACTCTAGGAATCTCTCACGTCAATTCCCCTTTGGTCTTGCAACGATTGCTACAGACTATATGTGGAAGCACTTATGTCTAATTCCTCATATGGTCTCGATGCGTGGGTAACTAAGAAAACTCTTGGAAAGCACAAATTCTGATTCCTGGATGTCCTGCGTACGAAACTAAAACCAACAGTCCTTCTAGGGAAGAACATAATCATTTATTCCCTCTTGGATCTCCCGCACCAGGTTCTAACAATCCTGAGCAGTCCAGTCGTGCGTAATCGACTGTTAGCAGCCCTAAATATGTAAAACAACTACTTGGATAATATCTACCATGCATCAAAAGCATTTAAATAGCAGGCAAAAATGAAATCAGTGATAACAAGAAACTAACAACTGCAATAGGTCTTTCCTCACTGGAAAACGGTGCCAAATGGAAATAAACAGCCAAACAGAGGGAGAAACACTCGTGGGGGGATCCTCAATCAAGCAACCAATCATATAATAGCATCAATTCATCATAATCTAGCAGGAAATCTAGGGCAGATAAACAGCAGGATCAAAATCCTAGACCTGGGATACCCGATACATGGGTATCCCGCACTTTTGCAACCAAAACACAAAGAACTTCAATGTAGGGAAACAAACAACCTACCTCGATCCTTGGATATCAATATACATGAACCTCGGCCCGTGAATTGGCCTAGAATGTAGTAGATATGCAAAAACTTCTAAATCGTTAAACCTCAGATAACTTACATGAGAGGATTAATCAGGAAACGAGGCTAAAGAAGAACAGAGAACTCACCGTTGCGATTCTTCCGCAATCGACAGAGTTCGATTCGAAAAACCGTTGACAGATCGGTGTCTTGGAGAAGAAACAGCCTCATCAGACATTCTAGATTGAATTAGGCAGAGAAGAAGATGTTTCTAGTTATTATACGCGACCCCGAGTCGATTAATGAAATAAAAAAAGTACACGGTGTGTACTCTTAAAGTACATGGTGTGTATTGGGTTTTTCCGTACTCTGCCAAAATCGGCCTCCACATCACCCCTACACACCATGTGTGTGGCCCGGTCTTGGGAAAGACATGGCTTTGAGTGGCCTAAGAGTACACGGCGTGTACTCATAAAGTACACGACGTGTACTCTAAAAAATTCCAGATTCTCCATTTTTTCTTAAAAATCCCATAAAAGAGATCTGTACCTGAAACCAAAACTCCGGGTTCTTACAAACATCCCCCCTTAAAGAAATTCTTCCCGGAATTTCCCTAGCAAGGCTTATAAGAAGAAACCTCGAACAACTCTAGCCACTGTGATCGCATATCAGCCTCCCTCTCCCAAGTCACCTCTTGTATACGGCCGTGCTGCCATAGCACCCATACCAGAGGGACAGACTGGCCACAGAGTACTTTTGCACTATGATCAATAATCCTAATAGGATTCTCCTCAAAAGATGCATCATGTTCCAAACCAACCTCCTTGGGTTGAAAAACATGAGATGGGTCTGAGAAATACCGTCGAAGCTGGGAAATATGAAAGACGCCGTGCATAGCCTGGTACCACTAAGGTAACTGCAACCTGTAAGCAACCAGCCCGACTCTTTCCCGAACCTCAAACGGCCCGACGTATCTCGGTGAAAGCTTACCCTATCTTCGAATCCTATTGTGTCCCAACCTCGGTGTGACACACAGGAAAACCTAATCCCCGACCTCGAACTCCAGAGGTCGTCTCCGCTGATCAGCATAAGACTTTTGTCGAGACTGGGCTATCATCATTCTCTTCTGAATCAACTCTATCTGTTTCGAGGTCTCCTGAACAAGATGAGGTCCCAGAAAAGATTCCTCTCCTACCTCTATCCATCATAAAGGTGATCGGAATGGCCTACCGTACAAGGCCTCGTAAGGTTCCATCTGAATAGTCTCTTGAAAACTGTTCTTGTAGGCGAACTCCACCAGAGAAATATGCTTCTCCAACGAATCACCAAAGTTGAGAATGCAATCTTGGTGCATATCCTCAAGCACCTAGATTGTATGCTCGGACTGGCCATCAGTCTAGGGATAGTATGATGTACTCAAAAGTACCTGGGTATCCAATGCCCTCTGTATCCCCTTCCAGAAGTGCGAATTAAAACGCACATCCCTGTCTGAAACAATGGAGTGTGGAACTCCATGCATACGTACAATCTATCGGATGTACAACCATCCTAGCTCTTCAACACTAAAAGTCTCCTTGATTGGCAAGAAATGTGAAACCTTCGTGATCCTATCCACTACAACCCAAACCGCATAATTTCCTTGAGGTGATCTTGATAAACCTGTCACGAAGTCCATCGCGACATCATTCCATTTCCACTCAGGAATGGGTAACTGCTGCAAAAGCCTGCTGGTCGCTGATGCTTTGCCTTCACCTGCTGACAGGTGGAACACCGAAAAACGAAACCACCCACATCCTTCTTCATACCTGGCCACCAATACTGATGGTGCAAGTCTCGGTACATTTTGGTGACACCATGATGAACTGCCCAAGCTGATGCATGGAACTCCCGCATCAGCTCCTCCCGTATGTCTGCTGAAACCGATATGCGGCCATGAAAACATAGCACATCGTCATTTCCCACTATCCACCCTGGATTAGGGTATGTATCTGACACACCCTCCCATAAGACTAGGCCTTCAGGGTTTGATAGTTGTCTCATTCGAACTCAATCAAAAAGGGTAGAGGTAACAACTACATAAGAAAGAACCGTATGAACCTGTCTATCGTGAACCTCCAAATGCATCTCAGAGAATAGAGCCATGAGATTACACTCACTACTGGCATCCTGAACTGCCATAATATGAGTCCTCCTACTCAGTGCGCCTACCATGGAATTGCTTTTCCCAGGCGTATAAGTAAGCTCGAAGTCGAATGACTGTAGGTACTCGACCCACATCCACTGTCTCAGATTCAAGTCACGCTGTGTGAAAATTTATTTGAGGCTCTTGTGGTTAGTATATACCACAAAATGCTCTCCCATGAGATAGTTCCTCTAACAACACAAAGCATGAACAATAGAATCCAACTCCAGGTCATGTGTAGGATTGTTTTTCTCATGTGGCCTCAACTGTCGAGATCTGTATGCGACAATACGATCTTCCTGCATAAGCACTGCTCCAAGACCAATGCCAGATGCCTCACAGAAAACTGTATAACTCTTTCTTGGCTATGGAAGAACTAGAATCGGTGCTAAAGCCAATCTCCCCTTCAGCTCCTAGAAGGCTAAGTCACAGGCTTCTGACCAAACAAACTTCACATCCTTCTTAGTCAATCCCATCAACGATACTGCTATGCGTGATAAGTCCTGTGTAAACCTCCTGTAGTAATCAGCCAGCCTCAAGATGCTCCGTACCTCGAAGAAGTTCTTTAGCTGCTCCCAGGTAACCACTGCTCTCACCTTCTATGGGTCTAATGATACTCCTATCTCTGAGATGACATGGACGAGGAAGTGAATCTCATCCATCCAAAAGTGGAACTTTGAGAGATTATCATATAGATGATGCTACCTCAATGTACTCAAAACGATCTCAATATGGGTAGCATGGTCGTGTTGAGTGTGAGAGTACACCGAGATATCGTCCACAAAGACCACGACGAAGGAATCCAAGTAAGGATGGAACACTCGGTTCATCAGTTCCACGAAAATTTTTGGTGCATTAGTAAGGCCGAACGGAAAAACCGTATACTCGTAGAGGCCATACCTGCTCTTGAAGGCTGTAAGAGGTATATCTGAAGGCCTAACGCGCAACTGATGATAACCGGACCTCAAATCGATCTTTGAGAACACCCAAGCTCCTCAAAGCTGATCAAAGAGATCATCAATCCTCGGCAAGGGATATCGATTCTTGAACGTCAACTGGTTCAACTTCCGATAATCCATGCAAAGCCTAAGGGTACCATCTGCCTTCTTCGCGAACAGGATAGGCGAACCCCAAGGAGAAGTACTGGGTCAGATGAAACCCTTTGTCTGCAACTCCTCCAACTACTTCTTGAGCTCCTACAACTTAGGTGTAGCCATCCTATAAGGAGTAATGGACACCGGTGCTGCTCCTGGCATGAGCTCAATCGATAAGTCTACCTCACTCTCCAGAGGAAAACCTGAAAAGTCTTCTAGAAAGACATCTGGAAAGCAATCAACCACTAGAGGAAAATATAACTGTGATGTCCCCTGGTCATCCAGATAAAGACTAGAAATCTGGGCCGTAAATCCTCCTAACCCATGATGCGCGAGTCCGGCTCGACCCGCCTGAACATTCAACTCGCCCTTATGAAGGAAAGCTTCACCCCCTGGTGATACAAAACTCACCCTGTGGTGATAGGAATCGATGACTTCTTGGAAGGGAACTAACCAGTCCATACAGAGAATGAAGTCATAGCCCGTCATCTCCAGAACATAGAGGTCTCATACAAAACAATACCCTGCAACCTCGAGAGGGCACACCTTGCAATGACGTATGGTAGATGTCCTCGTTCCCAAGGGTGTGTCGAGAGTCAACATGTCAGCAGACGAAAACACATAGAGCTCAAGACTTTCCACGACAGAAACAGTGATAAATCTATGTGAATCACCAGTATTAAAAAGGGCTGAACATAAAACTGAGGCTACTAAGATCGTACCTCGAACTGTGGAAGGTCCAGGATCCAAATCCCAATGGATCTGCTCTACTGCAAATGTCTAGCCAGTACCGCATCCCTGTGTAGCAGCCTGATATCCCTGAGCTGATCCCCCTTGAGCCTGACTACCACGTCCATGACCTCTACCTTTGCCTGCACAACCCAAAGAACTCCAACCCCCAGTCTATTGCGGGACTGGTAATCCTGCTCCTGAACAAGGGGTAGAAACAGATCCTCCTTCAATATCCACTGGAATAAGAACCCTGCAAAAACGCTGCAGATGACCCATTTTCCCTCAATCTCGGCACTCCACTAGATCTATCGGGCACTGATTCTTATTATTCCCACTCTTTCCGCACTGATAGCACACCCCTAGGTTGCCAAGAAGAAGATCTCGTCTACCAGAATATATACCCTGCTTCCTCGAGTCACCTCGAGTAGACTCTCGGTGGCCCTTCCTGCTGTCAGTATGAAATGAATCAGCCTTGGATGCTAAACCGCCCTGGTCAACAGCCCCAGTCTCCCTCAGATTTCTTTTTGTGATCAACGCCTAGTTGACTATCAGAGTAATATAAGTCAACTGGAAAACGTTCACCTACAACCTAATCTCTGGTTTGAGGCCTTCCTCAAACTTCCTTGCCAAAAACTTCTCGTCATTTCCCAAAACAGGAGCGAAATGCTGTAACTCAGTGAAGCGAGAGGAATACTCCATAACCGAAAGAGTACCCTACTACAGGTTCATGAACTCACTGGACCTGTCGTCCCTCAGTGTCGCTGGATAGAAGTAGTCGTAGAACGTACGCTGGAATGTTTTCCAAGACATAGTCCACTAGCGCCCTGCCTGTGAAACTATATCCCATCATATTTTGGCAGAATCTCACAGCATGTAAGTTGCGAGCTTCACCCTTCTGTATGGGGGTGTCTCTAGATGCTCAAAGATGGAAATCATGGTTTCTATCCATGACTCTACAACATAAGGTCCTCCATCCCCTGTGAAAGTGGGAGGATGCTGCTGCTGGAAGACTCGCGTCAGCTCTGCCATAGACGGGGTAGGATACTGAGCTCCCTGGAAGGTCTTCATGAACCTCATGAAACCCTCTCTGAACTGAGCATCTGCACCAATGTCCGGAATCACTGTAGGTTCCATATCCAGAACAATTGGCAGAACTACTGGTAGTCCCTGGTCAGCCGTATCAGGTGTACAGTCACCGCCTAGTTCCTGACGTGCAATGGTAGGATGTCTTGGTGCCATAGCCCTGAAAGATCAAATTCATGCCTCCGATTTAGAATTAACAAGGATAGAAAACACAATAGTACAAAACGGTAATAGGAGAGAGAAACACTTAAATTTGGAAAACTGAACTACACGGTTTGTATATTAAATTACATGGTGTGTTTGTTAAAGACATTTACATGGGCATGTAATTCTGACACCACTGGTCGTGTAACTTTCCAGACTACATGGCTTGTTGTCCCAAAACACGGTGTGTACTAGAACTCCACTCCCCTGCCCGAGTCTCTTTGTACGGCTAACCTACACGGTCTTCCTAATTCTAAACTACACAGCGTGTTGTTAAAACACACGGCATGTACAAGCCAGGCTTCAACGGCCCGTGTAGTAGGTTACACGGTCGGCCACACGGATAACCCCTTACATGGCGTGTTCCAAAAAAACACGGCGTGTATCAGAGAAGATAACACCAACCCGTGTTCTTCGTGACACGGCCAGGTACACAGAATCAGCCTACACGGCGTGTTCTCATAACACACAGCATGTACTAGACAGGCTTGGTGACCCGTGTAGTAGGTTACACGGCTGGCTACACGGATGACCCTGACACGGCGTGTTCCGAACAAATATGGTGTGTATAAGGATGGATAACACCGACCTGTGTTGTTCGTGACACGACCGGGTACCCAGAAGAAGCCTACACGGCATGTTCTTATTACACATGGTGTGTACTACACGAGTTTCTCCGACCCGTGTTGTTAGTGACATGGTCGGGTACACTGTTGACTACTACACGGCATGTACTTATGGTATACGGTGTGTCCCCGAAGACTTTCCGACACCCCATGTTTTTGTTTACATAGATAGTAACACTAAAAACTACAGGGTGTGTATGAATAAAGTGCATGCCGTGTATTATGGGTTTTTCCAGGCAGTAGCTCTGAAACTGCTTCGAATGCCAGAAACACTGAAAAACAACCACCTATGTGCCAAATTCCGATCCGTGGGGCCCATACTCCCGACGAATCAAAGCATGGCATCATAAAAATGCATACAACAAGTAAACATCATAACAAACAATGATCCACCACATTCCGATCCTCGAAGTCCCATGACACCTCCAAGACCAGAGCTTGGTGCCCATGCTAAACAGGATATAAAATAAGTAATACTCTATCAGCGCAACAAGTATTCCTATCATAGAAACTACCACAACGGCATGCATAATCTATCATGTCATCTATCACAACATCATGTTATTCTAATGCACCCTAGATGGCATGGTAAAATGCAGGACAAGTGATTTCCTACCCAGTTCCTATATGATGCATGAGATGGAACACCCTCATCTTATCGGGTTGCAACCAAATAGAACCATAATCATATAAACTGTAACAACAACAAACATGTGCATCACCGAACGGTGAAATATAATAAACTATAACACTTGCAAAAACTGAAAATTGAAATTATGAGGCAATATAGATTTTCCCTGTAAACAGGTTAATTACTCCCGGGCACAGTTACGTACTAACTACCCATTTCATCCTATCCCTGGCTATTGTCACAAAATAGAAAGCAATAGTAATGAAAGAAAACTCCTCTAATACCACTTTCTAAAGACCCGAGTCTGGAGCCGCATTACTGGTGCCCCGTACCCAGTTCGCCACATGACCTCAAGCATGTTTCCACAAATTCCAGAGGCTGCCAACTAACAGTGAGGGCCTTGGTGAGTCAGTGGGGAAACTATGCCCTCATTTGGTAAAGTATACAGTGGAAGAATAATCATAAACAATAGCGGAAGCGGTAAATAGCAGGCAAAAACTGAACTAAAAGTAAAAGCAATGTCTGATATAATAATGATGTATAATGGTACATGTATTGATGGGAAGTAGTAAGCAAAACAACGTGCTGAAATACATCTAAAACCAAAGCACTAAATGTAAACAGCAACTCCAGCAGCATCACGGGCCAAGGCCCTGTCCCATGCTCTCCAGCGCCGACCATCAATCAAGTACCTGAGGTAGAAGGGCCACAATACCTACCAATAACTGCAACCATATAATCTGTTTGGGCCGAAAAGTAGGACCCAAACAGGGTGTGAGACTAATCCCAGTAGGCAACCACCACAAGATTTGTGCCCTAATGTCAGTGAGTGATATAGAATAAGTAAAGTTAAATAAATGCAGTAAACAATTCTACCAATTACCATTCACATTTGTTTAATTACACAACTAGGGAAAACCCAGGAAAGTTTTCTATTCCATGATAAGCAAGTAACACAGCAGGTATCTAAAAAGACTACCGAAACACAAGCAGTAAAAAAACCAAGCTTGTTCTTTGGCTTGGTGGACTCGTTACAACTAACCATAAAAATTCACACTGACTCTCTGGGTGGCTTAAACTAGTAGACCCCTATAGTCCAGTAATCATACAAGGCACAGACACTCTAGGAAGCTCTCACGTCAATTCCCCTTTGGTCTTGCAACGATAACTACAGACTCTCGGAGGAAGCACTTACGTCTAATTCCTCCAGTGGTCTCGATGCGTGGGTAACTAAGAACACTCTTCGGAAGCACAAACTCGGATTCCCGTAGGTCCGGCGTACTAAACTAAAACCAACAGACCCTCTAAGGAAGCACTTAATCGTCTATTCCCTCTTTGATCTCCCACACCAGGTTCTCACAGCCCTGAGCAGTCCAGTCATGCATAATCGACTGTTAGCAGCCCTAAGTAAGTTAAACAACTAATTCGATAAAAGCTAACATGCATCAAAAGCATTTAAACAGCAGGAAAACAAGAATTCAGTGATAACAAGAAACTAACAACTGCAATAGGATTTGCCTTAGCAGCAAACGGTGCCAAATGGTGATAAACAACCAAACAGAGGGAGAAACATTCGTGGGGTGATCCTCAATCAAGAAACCAAGCATATAATAGCATCAATTCATTATAATCTAACAATAAATCTTGGGAAGATAAACAATAGGATCAAAATCCTAGACCCGGGATACCCGATACATGGGTATCCGACACTTTTGCAACCAAAACTCAAGGAACATCAACGTAGGGAAACAAACCACCTACCATGATCCTCAGATATCGATATACTTGAACTTAGGCCTGTGAATCGGCCTAGAATGGAGTAGATCTGCAAAAAACTATAAATTTTTCAACCTCAGATAACTTACACAAGAGGAAGAATCAGGAAACGAGGCTATAGAAGAACCAATAACTCACCGCTGCGATTCTTCCGCAATCGACAGAGTTCAATTCAGAAAACCGGTGACGGATCGGTGGCTCGGAGAAGAAACAACCTCCTCAAACGTTCTGGCTGTAATTTGTCATAGAAAAAGATGTTTCCTATCATTAGATGCGACCCCAGGTCGATTAATGAAATAAAAAAAGTACACGGCGTGTACTCTTAAAGTACACGGCGTATAGTGGGTTTTTCTGTACTCTGTCAAAATCGGCCTCCACGTCACCCCTATACACCGTGTGCGTGGCCCGATCTTGGCCAACACACGGCTTCGAGTGGCTGAGGAGTACATGGCGTGTACTCATAAATTACATGGTGTGTACTCTGAAATTTTCCAGATTCTCCATTTTTCCTTAAAAAGCCCATAAAAGAGATCCGTACCTGAAACTGATGCTCCGGGTTCTTACATTACATGTATCTAGTCACAAACCCATAAAATGGATTCTTAGGGGACATATTTACTCATAAATCCATCATAGCTATTTTTAATTAAAATTTGAATTATCCTAAGTATATTCTCTTGGAGTGTCAAACCAGGTTTAAAATAAGGCTTGTTGTCGTATACTAGGTTACCCCGAGTCAATCCTAAAGCGCCTTGTTGGAGTTAGTACTCCTTGGTAAATATATACCAGAACCATGACTACTTGTAGTATCCTGATAAAGATGTATTTTCTAGTAATAACCGCATAATGTCTACATTACCACAATTTTAAGATGTTCTTCTATACATATCCTCTAAGTCAATGTTAGGGTTATGATCCCTAATCTTATTTTTATAAATCTAGTTTCAATGGGTGTTACTAAACTTTATTTGATACCAAATATAATACCCTGAACCTAGATGACTACTTCCAATGCATTATTTTAATATATTTTCATGAATTTAAGGAATCACATACCAAAAGGACTGTTCAGTTTAGCAGCCTTGGAAAATAGATTACATATAAGAAAATTATATTATAATTCAAAATATACAATAAAAAATTGATAATCCGTTTAGAACTTCATTATTCTCTTAGATTTTCCCTTCATATAAATCATAATACACTAATTGGAATCCTGGTAAAATAAGACACAAGGAAGGCATGATCTCAGATTCTCAGTAAGGTTAAACAATACAGTAGAACCTTTCATAAATAAGCATAAACTTTTAAATTGAGTTAAAAATTTAAAAAATAGGCCTTCAAAACGTTACATTTTTTTAAATATCGCAAGAACAAATTAAATGACTCTGTTTAAACATTTACATGGATATTCTATTAGTATAATAATCGCATGTAATATTAATAACTAATCTCATAATGTGAGAATTCATAATGTTGGATATCAAAGCCACAACTTCAAGGACTCATGCTAATACCATATATAAATATACCATCAAGGACTTTTTCTAAGATTTTAGTTTTTCACATGAGGCCTACTGATGCATTGAGGGGCTATAGTGGTCCTCGTCCATCACTTACTAAGTCCAATGCATTCCTCATTTGTAAAGAGTGAAACATAATATAAACATTCGTATTAAACTGGCAAACAAAATGTTAATACTTTAACCATAAACTATGAGTGGTATAAAAATAGAAAATCCACAATCAAAAATATCATAAACCATCAATATAATATGGTTTGTTTTATTAAAATAAAACAACCTCAATTAAGAAAAAAATTCAACAAAGGATATTGAAATAGATGAAAATAATCTCATGAAAAATTATAAATCTTTGAGAGAAATAATTTTTTTAAATTTAAATCATTTAAAATCCAGAAAATTATAAGGGAAAACATTTATTTTTTAAAATAACCTTGTAATATATTAATGTAAGCTTCAAAATGTTAAGTTTTCATGATATTATAAATAACATTTTGCCCCATATAAGTTAAAAAACATTCTTTACTTAATTTTTTATAAAATTTATAAAGCAACTCATTTGGAAAAAAATGAAAAGATTCCATAAAAAAATTAAAAAAATCAAACATTGTTAAAAATTAATTTAAACAAATTTTGATTATAATTTGAAATACATTTTTAAGAAACATGAGAGTGGATGATAATTGCGGCCTAGTAAATACATACGTATAAACAACCATGGATAATAATGAAATTTTAATGTTAAACCTTTTTTAAAAACCATAAAATATCTATGTTTGAAAACATTTTAATAAAATTAAAAATATATATATAATTTTACCTATAATCATTTATATAAATATAAATAAATACATGCGATAATATCAAGAATATTGAAATGGAGAAAGGATTAATTCTATAAACATTCAAAATTCTAATAACACTTTGAACATTTAAATAATAAGCCCAATATCATAAAATGAATCCATAAATACCATGAAGATAAATTTATTCCGGATATAAAACAAAATAGGGGAAGTAAAAACACCACACAAAAGAAATAGGTGGTGAACATGGCTTATATGTCATGAAAATTTAAAGTGATATGGAATTATATTACCTTATGTCTGATATGCTCTGTATGTGTCTGAAGCTTCTGTATAATGGTTTTATAAATTTTATTAACTTATAAAGGAATAATAATAATATTTATGATATTATATATGATTCATTTAAGGATTTTTTTACTATATTATTAATAATATCCAAGTTAAAGAGACATTTCAGGTAATAATCACTTTCTTTATCGTACATGTTTTGACTTTTTAATGTTGACCGTATTACATAGATCATGATTTACTTACATCCATTATTGAAAAAATGATTTATATATCATATATATTCATAATATAAATATAGATAATATATTGACATATGAAATGTAATACACCATTCATGGATATGGTAGGTCGTATGTATGCATAAACGTCGTTTCTGTTTTCCTATCATATTGAATGGAAGTAAATGAAATATATATATATATTATTCCAGTATAATTATTAGGCCATATATTTAATTTTTATACAGTATATACATTTTTTATAATCACTCTTAAATGGTTTCAATTGAGGATAAATCTCATCGCGTCCTGGAGACAGTACGTCATACGTACATACGATCGATGATATCATTCACTTTCTATTTAAATGGTATGGAATTGGATGGAATATAAATTGTAAATAAAAAATACCATGTTATATTTATTTTTTAAATCCTTTATATTCATCTTTATACCCGTATAAATAATCAATATATGAAAAACAATTTACACCACGACTTGGAGACGGTAAGTCATACATACGCATGCATGGTGATATTATTTTTCATAGGATAAGAAAGATGTGGAAAATGGTTGTCCCATATTAATAAAAATATCTCATAATATATTATATTATTGATTTATTACTTTAGTATATAAAAAACTAAATAAAATGAATTATAATAATAAAATAACATTGAAATAATTGGTAAAACAATTACCTCTTCTTCGAGTGTCTCCTTTAGATTTTCACAAAAGGACTTCCTAGGATTGATTTCTGACCAACGTATTCCATCTAGGATGTATTGAGGGAAGTTTGGAGAGTAAATGGTCAGTTTTTGGAGCTGATAATGGGGTATCATTTCCCTTTCCCGTTTTTGTAGTAGTGGGGGCAATTTTTGAAGAACAAAAAATATTAATATGACATAAATTTATTTTCAGTTTAAAATAGCTCAAAATTGATTTATTACTAGGATATGATGAGTAAAGGTGTAAATCCTCTCAAACAATGAATCTTAGACTTGTTTTGATAATAAAATTAACCTTACATTATGGATTTAACCATTAGTTAGACAATCTAATTTTCACCTTGTCTTCTTGTATTTTTACACTATAGGGTTAATATAGTTACGATAAAATGTTAAAGAACATGAATTATATCATTTATGATATTTTTGAAATTATCCATGATATTTTTCTAACCTTATATTTTTATGACTTTTATATCATTAAATAAAGTATTATTTATTTTAAAATATCATTTATGTCAATTTAAATACTATTCAATATGTTTATTTTTAAAACAATCAATCCAACATTATAACATTGATAAAATGTTCCCAATAGGTTAATAATATTTCTAAGTTACCTATATGATTATTTTATGTCATTAATTGTGTAAAATTATATTTATTTTATTTATTTAAATCATTTATTTAATATTTCAATTAATTAACCAATTACTGCATCATCATCGTGTCAACATTTAATTTATTTATTTATGGTCTAAAAATTAGTAATAAATTATCATTATATAGATAAATTAATTCACTTTATATGTGATATTTATAGTCAACCGTATCACTTATATAACCTCTTATTAAAAATAAAGTAGTTATTAAAATTTGAATATGAAATTTTTAATTCTTCATTAAATAAAATATAATAAACATCCTAATCAAACACAAGTGTCTTAAAATGATAATATTTTCAACCGAAGGTTGATTTTGGCCTAAATGTACTTATCAATTGAAATTAGTACAACTATTTGGGTAATTTAATATTATTATAATATTATTTTTACCTTTAATTACCCTATTAACCTTTAACCGTGGTAAATAACATTCGAAAATTACATTAAACCAAAAAATATTTTCATCCTATTAGACCACAATATTTATACTGATTACAACCATGTATGTATGATTTTTTAAATTCAATTCACAAAATTTTTAAAATTATGTTTAATGCTAATCTACAAATGTGGCTTGAAGACAGATAAAGAGATGTTAAAAAAGTTCAATAAATTTTTATATCTATTTCAATTAAAAAAATGATTCCAATGGAAAAAATTAAGTTAATATATAAATTATTTATCTATTATGACTTTAAAATCAATATAATGTAAAGTATTTATTTAAATGAAAAAGTCATATTTTTAACAATAATACAATGTTTTTCACTATTCATCAAAAATTGAATGTTATTAGAAAAATACCAAAAATTCACCCTAAGATAATTTTGATATTATTATTTCCAAAATGAATTATATTTTACCAAATTCAATTTCTATGAGTTTCTAAAATTAATATTATTATTATTCACAAAAAGAAAAAAAAGTAGTTCTGTTAAGAAAATAGTAGTTTCTAACCATATAAATATTCTATCAAAACATATACATTTCATTATAAATATGATACATTTATGTGAAGAAAATTATAAATAATATTTAAAAAATATTTATTACTATTTATATTACTATTTTTAATGGATTAGTTATGAATATATCAATTAAATAATTTTAACACTAATGTGTTGTTTAGTGGAGACTCAATATTGCATGTCATGCAAGCCAAATCACTATTATGTGAAACACACATTATTAAAGATAACATACCATGAAATATTATTTTGGTACACTAGGTTATCCATTTTATTTTCCAAAATTCTATTATTTTAACCTATACATATACTTATCCATAGGGACATCCCTAGGGAAATCCTTAAAAATATCTCAAGGGATTTCACTAAATTTTTAACATCTGAGTTTTCAAAGGTTGACTAAATCATTCCTTTGATACCAACTATAGTGACCCAGTATTGAATGACATGGATATTAAATCATTTTTTATGAATATTCATCATATTTAAACAATACATTCCTGAGGACCACAATATTTTTTCTCATTTGAAACATGGAAAAATATATTCTTACTTGTTGAAATATCTTAAATATTTCCCAAAAAGATATCCTCATTTTGTAATTATACTTGAAAATATCTTCATAACCTTATTAAGTAAAATATAAGAAATTGGTGAGTTCAAAATCTCTATAAGGGTAACCAAAAGAGATACTTAATCATAACATAATCATAAGGGTATCAGAAGATGATCATAAAAAATAAAAGATCAAACACTACATATTGAAGATCCTAATTAAAAGACATGGAATAAAGATATTATAAGTTCACAAGACACGAATCATAAGGGTATAAACAACATCATCCATAAAATCATAACATAGGAATAAGACATGGAATTTGTGTCATACACATAAGCATATAAAATTATTTCCATAGTTTTCAAGGCATCACTACCAATGCTATATTACTAGTATGGGTTCACACCCAACACCATATTGGTATTAATTGTTCACTCTCATGTATATATTATTAGTATGAGTTCACTCTCTATAACATCGTGTGAGTCACGGTTCGCTCTCATGGCCATCTTAGTAGTCAAGGTTCACTCCAAATACCATCATTATTTATCTGATGAGATATATATTTTTACCCAATCCATTGGAGAGAGATATAGGTCCCACATATCACATAATGAAAACCATACATATTTGTGCAATGAGAACATAAATCATTCATTATATCAGAACCCATGGAATTTAATGGGTTCCGTAAATAACATTAAATCATAACATAACCCTTGGAAAAAATTAATAAATATCATTCCATTATAAACATAAATCATTGTAATAAATAAAAATAATGGTTTCATTTAATCACATCCCCAGTAAAAAATATTTAACATAAAATAACATTATCTTATTTATAAAAAAATTTATAGATTACTTTACTGAAATTCTTATAGGAAATATCCTTTCTACTTGGAAAAACACTTTGTTTTAATAAAATTCTAGGAAATTTTAAAAGGAAACATTTTCATTGAAAATATCCTTTTAATATTTCATAGTAATACTCAATTCATTAAAGTCTCATGATGTAAAAAAATTTGGTCATGTTGTATAATATAAAAAACATTCCTTTTATACTTTTTTGGTAAAAGTCAAAAAAATACCTCATTTGGAAAATTGTTAATAAATTTCCATTCAAAAAATTTATTAAAAAGTTAATAATGGGAAAAATGAAATTAAAAAACAATATGAGAATATTGAAAACATTTTTTGAAAACATTTTTATGAATCATTGATGTCAAAAATAAATATTCCTTAATAGGGACTTCAAAACAAAAAATCCCAAATATTTATGAGAATGTGAAATAAATACTCATCACATTATAATTAGTAGAATCATAGGGTTAATAAAATAATGAAAATTATATGGATATAAAAATACCACAATCTTTCATATAAGACTCATAAAATACATTCTTGGGTAGTATATACACCATGTAAAATAAATAAGTTTTGTTCAAGGCTTGTGTCCCACAGAAATAAAAGTGAGACATAAATCCCTTACTACTTGACTAACTTTAGAGTCATTAACCCCATAATATAATAAAAAATTAAAAGCTATGTATATTACTAAATAAATTAAATAAATGATATAACATGTTATAGGTCAATATATAAACCACAAAAATGAAGTGAGTGGTTAATATGGAATGTATCTCATTAAAATAAAAAGTGACATGAAATTCCCTTACCAAGTCTTGACATCCGTAGAACAAGATTAAATGTAATGTATAATAAATATAAGTTTTTTATAAATATACCACAGAATAATGGTGATATATATACCATATATGATTTAATTACGAATGAATATTACTTTTTTATTAGTAATTCCATGTTAATGTCACACTTTGGGTAATATCCTCTTTATTTTTCATTTATGTTTTGACTTTTTATCCTTTTTCCACTTACATAGATCAAGATTTAAAAATATCTATAATTATAATAATGATATAATTATCATAAATATATTCATTATACATGTATTCATATATATTTATAAAATTTATAGATAGAAAATAAAATACAATGTTCCTTGGGATGGTAGGTCATACGTATGCATGAACGCTATTTTTGTTTTCTTATCAGGTTAAAAGAAAAAATGTTTATAATTTAATATCATTATAGAATCATATTTATTTTATATATATCTAATATATTCATAAAATTAATCACTATTACTATCCATGTGAAATATAGGTGAATAACGAATCACATTGCATCGTGGAGATGGTAAGCCATACATACGCACGAGTGACGTTGTCATTTTCTAAGAATAGTATCTAGTAAAAAGGTAAAAATGATATTATTATTCATTAATTATAATTATATTATAAATTTAATATATAAAAACTAAACCCATCATAATTATCAATCAAAAAATATGGTGATGGACAATATATTACCCAACAGCGTGGAGACGGTAGTTAGTACGTATGCACACGTTGTGATTTCATTTTTCATATAATGGATAAAATATGGAATATGGTTGTTCCATAATCATAATAGAATATCATAATATATATAATAATGGTTTTATTACTTTCTTATGGAAACAAAATATGAAGAAGAATTGGAGGAAGAAAAGAACTTGAATGAGTTGGTAAACAACAACCACTTCTTCGTTGGACTTCTTTAGATCTCTTCTCAAGAGATCTTGAATTGGTCTTTTTGGAAGTCTAGGACCTAAAGAACATTCATAATAATTATAGGAGGATAAATTGATATCATTTTTTGAGATAAAAGGTTCTCCAATTGCTGTTGTAATTTGAAGAAGGAGGCAACCTTTTATAATTGATGTGAGGGGCACTTTTGGAAATCCTCAAATAATTAAAATACAATAAGGATATTCTATAACAAAAACATCCAAATGAGATAAAATGAATGTAGGAATACATTTTAGTACAATAATTATCACATTTTTTATTATTTTACATTTATTTATTTTTAAATAAATTAATAATATATTAGTTCGATAAAATATCATTATTGTCAAATAAGCTAATTTTCATTTAATTTGACTTTAAATACATCCAGACAAAGTGTGAATTATAATATAATTATTTAAAACATCTCTAATATATCATTTGGATATATAATTTTTATTGAAACATTAATTAATCCAAAATATATAAAAGTTAATATTTTTAAAATCATTTTTTTTGTTAATTAAAGTAATATTGTTTTAGAATTTAAGAAGAATTAAAGGTAATTATATAATTTATTAAAAATAAAAATAAAATTATATAATTAAATTAATTTCATTATGATAAAAATATATATTTATATTCGTTCATATCAT
Organism: Viscum album; assembly: GCA_963277665.1. Taxonomy (NCBI): domain Eukaryota; kingdom Viridiplantae; phylum Streptophyta; class Magnoliopsida; order Santalales; family Viscaceae; genus Viscum; species Viscum album. The sequence continues at coordinate 412,759,557 of OY728145.1, forward strand.
TATTTATTCCCTATGTGGACACATAAATACTATTAAATAAAAGAGAGTGATATTTGGTAACATTCTATGACATTAAATAATATATATATTATTTTAATGGAAAAGAGACCATTAAAAAATTCCATTTCGATATTAAGGTTATTTGGGTATAATAATATTCTTATAATAACTTTTGGACATATAATATTATATTTTTTATTCCTAACATTTTTTACCCTTATTTAACCCCTTTAACTCTTATTATGATATCATGTAATTTATACATTAAGGGATAACATACTTACTTTAAAAAGTAAAAAAGAACACCAAATGGATAAATGAAGAAATATTTAACCATATTCTATTAATTTGGATGAATTTTAGTTTTTTTATTTTATTTCATTTAATAAAATATTCTTTTTTTAAGTATCATTTATGTAAATTTTGTTACTATTTAATATTTTTCTTATTAAAAATATAATAACAACATGATATATTATCACCAACCCCTCTAATATATCACTAACATATCAAAGTTTCCTATAAAAAAATTTATGTCACTTATTATGTCAAATGATATTTATTTTAATATTTCTAATGACATTTATTTGATATTCCTATTAACTAAACAATTATGACATCATCAATTTGTAATCCTTTAAGGTAATTATTTATTTATTAAAATTTAAAAATAAATTAATATAATGAATATAATAATTTTATATTTAAATTTAATATTTTTAATTGAATTTATATTTTGAACATCCCTATATTAAAAATGATATAGTTATTAAACAATTCAGTACGAGATTTTTAACTTATCTTTAAATAAAATATATTAAATGTCATATTCTCACCTAAGTGCCTTGAAAATGTTATAATTTCACTCCAAGGATTATTTTAGCCGAAACCCACTTATTCAATGAAATTAGGAAAAAATTTAGGCTACTTGAAGAATATTATAATATTATTTCTACCTTTAATTACCTAATTTAACTTTAACCGTTGTAAATAAAAAAACATACTAAATTTACTATTCATAATATTCAAATTTTAAATTAATAATGTTATAATATAAATATAATACTGATTACAACAATTTATTTTTGTTTTTCTAAATTCAATTCCAAGAAGCTGTAAAATTCAGTTTCATGATAACCTCGAAGACGTGGCAAGAAAGCATGTAAAAAGAACGTTCAAAAGTTCAATAATTTTATACATCTAATTTAAATATATTTAATTTATATTAACTAGATAGCATTAATATATGTTAAATTTATCTATTATTACTTTAAAAATTAATTTAATGTATAATAATTATTTAAACAAAAAGGATATTTGTAACTACAATGTAGTATTTTTCACTATACATCAAAAAACTGAAACATCTCAGAAAAATAAAATTAATTAACCCTAAGTTAATTTTGATATTTATAATTCAAAAAATATGTTTATTTTATCCAATTAAATTTCGAATAGTGTCAAAAATTAATTCTTCTTTTATAGGAGGACATAAAAACTAATTCCTTTAAGAAAATAGTATTTCTAAATATATAAGGACTCTACCAAAAACTATAATTTTCATTTTAAATCTTCTTTATAAAAGTAAAAACATTATAAATAGAATTTAAAATTTTGTAATTAAAATTCATATTATTATTTTTCATGGCTATGTTATAACTATCTCATTTTAAAAAATTATGAAAATAAAGTGTTGTTTTGTAGATACTCAATGTCGTGTGTAACGCACCACAAGTAGTTATTGCGTGTAACACAAGCATAAAATGGTGATGAATATAATGTAAACCAAGATTTATGATTTTATATAATAATAAAAATCCCAATTCAATGTTATATGAAATGAAAAATATTAAAAATTTAAATTAATTAAAAATAATAATACAAAAAATATAGGGGTGTTATATTTTTTCCCTATGAAAATACTTATAACACTACAATCCATTAGAAACATTATGTTAGGATCTAGGAAAAAACTGTAAGGAATGATATTTTGTTGTTGTTCCACTACAGTCGAGCAAATTAATATGTAAGGGATGTGTGCCTCTAGGACTCGAGGTCATTTAATTTAGACCTTTGTGCTTATAGTCCTCCTGGTCATGTGTGTATAGACCCATACCTTAATGTACATGGAAATTACATTAATTTTGAGGTATACTTAATACATGATAAAAAACAGATGGCTAAAGACTATATTAGTTTAGAGCCTTTGAAAACTCGGAACATAATGTTCTAATCATGGAGAATGATATTCAATGTCTCCCATAAATATGTTCCCCCTTTTTTCCTACCGAAAACCTTTCTTTATATTTTGGGAAAATAAAAAATAAAAAAGTGTGAGCTCAAATTCTCAGTAAGGGTAAACATGGAGAACATAAAACAAACCATAAACATTTGAACTTAAAAACATGAACATAAAGTTTAAACATCAAAATCCTGAGAAATGACAGAAATATTGGCAGTACGTAAGGCATGGATAATGAAGAAAAATTAACCATGATATAATAGCATTGGAATAAAACATGGAATTGTGTCAAACCAAAAACACATAATATGATTTTTATAGTATCCAAGTCATTTCTTCGAAGACCATCATAGTGGACAAAGTCCATTACTAAACTGGGTTTACATATCATTCCAACCATGTATTACTGAACTGAATTTACCTATCATTCTAGTCATGTCTATCTCATGAGATATAAATATTTACCTAATGAATTGGAGGGAGATATTGGTCCCACCAATCTCATAATGAAATAATTATTACATGTTCCACAAAACATAAATCATTCATTATATCATAACCCAAGAAATAAAATAGGTTTCTTACATATCATTCCATCACACAAAATCCATAAAAATATCATTCCACCATTGACCTAATAAAATAATATTGATAATATGTATTAAAAAATAACCATATTTAAGGGTTTCATCTTATATGGGAAACAAATTTTGTGAACCACTTGAACTTAGTTCTTGAGGAAAATATCTTTTCTTCTTCAAAAACGTTTTCTTTCCTCCAAATGCTGCACAATTTTAAGAGAAAAGAATTTTGTTTAAAATAAACTTTAGATAGTATATAGGATTCATGGTGTAATTAAGTCATTGGGAAACCATAAAAATTCATTCATGTCGTACAAGTTAAACAAAAACATTATCCTTGTACTTTTTCCAGATCAGTCAAAAAAGTACCTCATATGGTAAAAAATAATTATTCCTTTTATACCATGTACTAAAAGTCAAAATGGGTAAAAATGTCTTTAAATATACATATAACAATAAGAAACATTTTTTGAAAACATTTTTATAAAACATGGACATGGATTATAAATATAACCCCAATAAATACTTACGTATAAGCAATCTCGAATAAAAATGAGATTGCTAAATTATCTATTACCTTAGGTCCAATTTATTTTGTACGTGTCTGAAACACCTGTATTTTCGGTTTAAACATATTATTAACTTTTAAAAGAAATATACTAATATTTATGATATCATATATGATTCAATTATGACTATATATTACCTATTATTTTGTCAATTCCATGTTAAAGCAATATTTTGGCTAATAATCATTTTATTTATCGTACGTGTTTGGAATTGTTATTCTTGTTATTATTATATAGATCATGATTTACCTAATTATATAATGTAAAACATGATTTATATATCATATATATTCATTATATAAATATATATAATAGATCGATAAATGGAATGGAATACACCGTTCATAGAGATGGTAGGTCGTACGTACGCATTGACGCTGTTTTCGTTTCCTTATTAAATTGAATATAAGTAAGTAAATGAAATATATATATAAATCTAGTAGAATAATTATGTCATATATTTCATGATTATTTATTATATATACATTATAATCATTCTTGAATGGCTAACATGGAGAATGAATCTCATCGCGTCGTGGAGACGGCAAGCCGTACGTACGCAGGAGCGATGATGTCATTATCATAGTTATTTTATAGAATTTAAGTGGATGCTGTATAATATCTAATAATTAGTATAACTTTATAATAATAATATATAGTTACTATATCCACCATTATACCATCCAAGTAAGGTGGGGGTGAAAAACAGATTACACCACGGTGTGGATAGGGTAATTCGTACATATGCACACGCAGTGAATTTGTTTTTCATAGGATGGATAAAATGTGAAATATGGTTTTTTTCATATTTAAATAACATATAAGTATATGGGTGATACTAATGTTATTACTTTATAATGAAATAACTATAGTATAGGATGTATAATAAGAAATAAATTTGAAAGAACCAGTAGAAGAGATTGTATCTTCCTTAAATTGCCTCCATTAAATCTCCTCTTAGAGAAATAGAGTTTGTCTTTTGATAATCTAATAACATCTAGAATTTCACTATGTATATTTATAAGAGATATTTTCAGGTTTTGGCCTATCTTGAAGGCTCAAAATTTAGTGAAGAGGAGGTAGAGGAGGTTCCCTTTTATAAATGATGAGAGGGGCACTTTAGGAATGTTCCAAAATATTAATTTATTATAAATTAAATTTCGATTTAAAATGGTCCAAAACTTATTTAATTATAATATAATATTATTTTGGTTTGATGAAATATAATAAAATATTTTTTTTACATGTTTTGAATGTTGTTTTATCCTTATCATTTTGGTTTTACCCTTATTTTACCCTTTTTAATCTTACCGTGATATCATGTTATTTAGACATTGCGGGTTAATTTAATTACCATATCATGTAAAAATACCCAAAAAAGTTATTTATGACATATTTTGAAATATATTAACCATTTTTCCTAATTTTAGATTTTTAGTAATTTAATATCATTTAATAAACTATTTTATGTTTTAAGTTATGAGTTATGTCAATTTTGGATACTATTCCTACTGAACTTTTTAAAAATTCATAAAAACCTTATTACATATAAAAAATGAAGTATAGAATCCCTAATAAGTTAATGTAATCCAAAAATTTTGTATATTACATCAAAATGTTCAAATTAAACTTATTTCAATATTTATAAACTCATTGATTTGAATCATTCATTATTGAGGTAATCATTATATCAAAATTGTGTCATAAATAAATATATGTATCAAATGTATAAAACATATAAATAAAATACCATGATGTAGGAAATCATTTTATATTTTCAATTACTATTTATGGACATATATACCACCTATATAACTCCATAAAAACATTTTTTAGTAAAAGATATATGTTTACGTTATATTTTCCTTAACATTAAATTAAAAGTAATTAAATCTCATTTTCACTTACAAGTGGCTGCAAGGGGTACCCAAATCGACACAAGGATTCCCATGGTCGGATATGTATCATCCAATAGGGTTAAGACATGTGTTAGGGTAATTTCATATTATTATAATATTATTTTTTCCTTTATTTACCAGATTTACCATTTAACCATGGTACGTAAAATATTTACTGAAGTTACTTCCATAATGTCTAAAAATTAAAGTTACCTATTCAAAAAAATTATACCTCCTTATTTAAAAAATGGAATCAAATTTACCAAATTCAAAACAAAAAAATTTCAGAAATTAATTTAAAATTAATCTCGCAGTTGAGAAAACGTGTTTTAAAATTTAAAACATTACAAAAGATTAAAATGTTTTAACCTATGAATTCAATGTAAAATTAATAATATTAACAAAAATTATATTAAATGATAAAAATATATTCTATTTATACATTAAAGCCATTAAATATTATAATTTAACCATATAAATTATCTCGATGAAAAAATTTGTTTTTAAGTGCAATTTAGCTTGTTTTTACTATTCATTAAAATATGAAAGTTATGAGAAAAATATAAAAAATTTATCAAATGTAAATTTTTATATCATGATTCAAATTAAGAAGTTTATTTTTTGAAATTTAATTATAAACATGTCAAAAACATTATTTAAATTGGGTGCGCCATCAAATGGTCGTAATAGTGCATTTTAAAAAATAATAATTCTTTGATCTGAAAATTTAATTTTTTTCTAATATCATGTGTAAGATGAATGATAATGTTATATAAAATAAAAAATTTATTTAATACAATTCATAATGACTAGTTTATATAATATTTTAATAATATATCATTGTTTGGGGAAACTCGGTATTGCGTACCACGCAAGCTATCGAGGATAGTCGCTCTTGCATGTAACGCAAGCCATGTGAGTGGTGAGTGTAGTGGATGATTCTTTTAGTGTTGTGTATAACATAATAAAAACTTAATTCATTTTTAAATTGAAAAAAAAAATTATACTCAGTGTTTCACGAAATGAATTATATCAAAAAAAATATAAAATTGTCTGAAACACAAGCCATGAATAGTGTTGCGTATAATGTAAGCTAATACGGTGTTGCGTATAGTGAAAGCTAATCTTGGTGTAGCATAAAACACAAGACATCAATGAAATTAAAATTAATATATCTCATAAAATCTTGGGGTGTTACAAAGTAAGGTTTTCATATCAACTCAGTTTAAAAGTGGTTTTATCAAGAAAATAAAAATACAGTGTTGGAGCTATATCTCATAACAGATGATTCCCATCATATCCATTGGTGTTAGTATATCATACTCATCATTAATGTCTTGGGTGGTGACGTGTAATATTTTTCAGAATCTTATATCCAATGTATTTAGTTTTTATGTCTTTTATCTGGAATGATCTCATTTAACCATTGTTTATAAATTTTAATTTCATATATACGTGGCTTATCTCCCATTATATTTCTCTCTTAAATGACTGTTTGGTATTTGTTTAAAATTTAAATAACCATTTTATTTTCCAATCAAACTAACATGATTAGTTGAGTTTTATATTTTATAATATGAAACCCCTTTATAATTTCCATCATCTCATTCTTCTAATAAATAAACCCAATAAATATGATATAAGTTTTAAAAAAGATAAAAATAAATAAATATCAAAAAATATATAAAAAATTAATTTATATAACATAAATCATATTTATAGTTAAAAATTAAATAAAAAAATTATTTTTGAATTTACCTTACAAAATTTCAATTCAAATGTTAATACATGTTATTTAAGGAAAAAATTCATGGTATTAGAAGTTGAAAATTAATGTTAAAGAAAAATGACTAAGTAATATCCAAAAATGACTTGAATTTAGCATTTAGATTAATATTTTGAAAAATGAATATTCAAAATCTAAAAATAATAAAATAACATCTATATATGAAGATTTGACATATGTTATATACAAAACACAATGTAAAATTATTATAAAAGTTATAATAAAAAAATTAAAAAAATCTTTTCATGTAATGTCACATATCCTATTAAGAAATATGACATCCTCTATTCAAAAACCTAATGGAAACCTTTTCATGAATAGTGATATCCTCTATCATTGTAAATTACACATAATATAATATCAATATTTTAACCACATAATTGATATCCATAATGTTGATTCTGATGTCATAACATAACTTCATCAGTATCCATGAAAATTAAAAAACTATATAAACATTTATTTTCATCAGAACATCATTGGATTAGTCTATGATATCACTAAAGGGTTTTACAGACATCTAATATGTCTAAATGTAGTAGGATAAAATCCGAAATACCATGGTTTTGAATATTGGTTTACATGAATAAGTATATATCACAAAATACATGCATGTAACTTTACACAATTGATATAAAACTTCCTTACCATGATTCTTGATAAGGATCACATAGTAAGTCACATCGAATGCATTTATCTACTAGTAATGCATAATTTTTTTAAATTATCTATCATATACATATAATCTATTTCATCACAGTGGAATTCTTATACTGATAAAATAAATGGGAGAGAGAGAAAATAATATAGGTTCAACCATGAACATTTTTCCTTAAGTTTAGAACTATAATGAGTCCTAAGAAACCTTATATATTACTTATACCATAAAGGGATTAGGATTATCAAGTATATTATTTCTATTATTATTTTAAAAACCCTTGGTTAAATAAAGTTTATATTATAATATTTATGATTTATAACCTAACAAGACTCTATTGATTACTGAAAATACGAATAATAAATCCTTAGATTGGGTGAAAGCCAAAAGGGTTCTAGGTGAAGTGGAAATAGTATTCAATTAAGACCCATGTGATATATCATATATCATTCATATCACACCAAGAAATTTTACACAAATATAAAAAAAATTCATGTCTCTTTAAGTGATACATATCATATCACATTATGCACAATGAGATTTAGTTTATGTTTCCATCTATAACTTTAAAAATACCAGGTTTATTTTCAAATATTTTCCATATATTTTATGGATTGAATCTATACAAATAATAGTTCATGTCCAAAACGGGTAATTTCCATGCCCTGTACATAAAGTCACTCCAAATAAGATATTTATTAAAAGTAATAATAACATTAAAAATAATTATATTACATATTTAGAAATCTATAAACCATGAAAAAGTAGAAAATACCTATAAAACATAATGGAAAAGTTAAAATAAGTTTATTTTTATGGTATAATTTTCAAAAAAATATTACAAGTGCTTCAATAAAACATTTTAGAAGATATTTATAATTTATGGTTTAACTATTATATAATAAAAAATTCTCATATAAGTAAAATTTATTGAATATGATGAAGAATATGATGATATATACAGTTAATCAAAAATTACACAACAAACATGTAGTTATTAAGATATTGGTTCTAAAAAACATAAGAATGGTAAAGATAAAAATATTTTAAAAAATAAAAAGGATATAAAAATAATTAAATTGGATGATGAAAACATTATTAAAGGTGACAACATTAGTTTTGAAATAGTAAAAAAATGAAAAAATTGAAATTGAAACCTATTTCTCTAATCTAATACCAAAATATTTTTTAAAATATTTAAAGAATAAAAATTGGATCAGGATGAAAAATATGTATATTGATCAAATTGAAAACATGGACCAGGAAATTAGTTCCTAGATCTATACCGAAGAATATTATTCAAAATAACTCAAATAATTTCATAAGAATAAAAAATATGCTTGATTTAGGTATAATTACATTTTTAGGTTTAAAAACAAATTTTTAAAACAAAAATCAATTTTATTTACGAAATTATAAAAAAATGGATTCATTTCAATACTAGAAATTGAATCCTAACAAATGAAATCCATGTTTCTAAATTATGAGGTTAAAAATTGGTAAATAATTCCCTTTTATTTTATGTTATTATGAATATTAAACATGTCAAAATGTATCACTTATGTAAAGGGTAAAATAGGATAAACATTGTTTAAAACTATAGAATAATTCATTCAAATTTTCCATAAACATGACAATATTTCATTTATGAGTGTTATTAAAACACCCCCTTCATATATACTAACACTTAGCATCAATGTGGCATTTCTCTTTGATAATGACATTTATATGATTTATGTAATGGAAAACTCCAAAATGTGACTCTCTTGATTTTAATTTCAGTTACGTTTTATCATATGGATAACAGAAAGATATGATTGAATATAAAATTTTATTATAAATTTAAATTATTTTTTAATTTTTTTAATTTATTTTTAATTTTTATTAGTGGTATAATTACCTTAAATTCTTATACAATGTTAACAAGATGCTTCTGCAAGTAGTAGGAAAATTAATGTAAATGATTTTAAATGCATAACAAGTAATATAATTTGTGTGAAATATTTTATCACATGAATTTTATGGTTAATGATAATTTTTATGTAGTGTTTAAGGAGTTTTCATTAAAATTCAATTCCATTCTTGATGTACTTGAAATCAAATATGTGAATAGTTATATAATGGATCTAATGGTATTTTAAGATAAATAATAGTTTATTAATTGATTTAAAAGTAATAAAAATATAGGAAAAGAAAAATATTCATGGTATAAGGTTCAAAATTACATTACTGGGTTAGTTTTCTTCAAATTTATTCCATAAAATTAATTTTATTACCCTTTAAGAAATAATTTTTTTATGTGGTTGGGGTTAAAGTTTGTTAACGGAGGATTTAAACCAATATATAAGTATTAAAACTCCATATAAACCATTATGAATTTTTTAAAAAGAATATTAACCATAAAAAATATAATATTATTTATTTTTTCCACTCTATTCCACTTCTACATGAAAAATAATTTATTATATTTAAATCTTTTATTTAATTTTGCATGTGTCATTTCCTTCACTAAAAAGAAAACAAACTATAATAAATTATAGAAACCACTTTTATCAACATTAATTAATCTAATCTCGAAAAAAAACTCTTCAAAATAACCCTATACATGTTCTTGAAGAGTTTTTATCCTCAAAATACCATCCCTAGGGTCCTTAACAATAGATTCAAAGGAGGTTTATCAATGAGGTGGTAATTTTCTTAACTGATCTCTTTCATTTTACTTCTTATTTTACAAACATAAATTTTTTACTAACTAAAACTATATAATAAAATAAATACCTAACATATAATAATATTCTATAATGTTGGTTTCATAACCTTTATCCATCTCATTTTCCATCAAATGGGAAATGAAAGTATCGCTTGTGCGTACATGTGGACAACCGGCTCCGTATAGTGAGATGATTCCTTTTCCATAACCATATATCATGGATGGTTCGTATGATATATTAAAATTATTCAATATATCGTTTATTAAATAATTTCCTTCTATAATTATTTTATATTTTCGGAGTTTTTACATTATAATCCATTAGAAAACAATAACGCCAGTTGTGTGTAAGTATGGACTACCACCTCCATGAAGCGTTGCGATTCATTTTGATTTACTTTTTACATGGATGGTAATTATGGTATATTTAATGTATATATAATTTATTTATGATATAATAACAATTCTATAAATTTTGTTTATTATTTACCTTTCTTTCATTCCATCTATTCAAAAGGCAAAACATCACACTTGTGTAATTATAGATTCTTATCTTCACGAGGTGATGTAATTAATTTTCCACCACCACTTTACATGAATAGTTATAAATGTTTCTATGATTATTAAATATTATAATTATTTCATGATTAACATTAGGATATAATTTAACCCTGATCAATGTTTAATTACTACAACTTATGAACTAAATCATACATGAAAACTGAAATAGTAATTAGTTGGAAACACAAATTTTAAAAATTGGTTGTTTATAAAAAAATAAAAAATGTTATAATTGGATCATATATGAATTCATATGTTTTTATGTTGTTTTGGTATATAATTATAAAAATATCAATTTATTATGTTGGAGGTTAGAGTACTTGCAGTTCATTTGAAACATAAGATAAAGGTTCCTCATCTCAATGTTGCTTTATTGAGATATGTTTGATGTTATATGCCAATTTAAATTAATGTGGTGTATAAACATCTCATTTTACATGTTATATCATTTATTATTAATATTCATGTTATATAATGTAATAATTCAAATTGTTCCATCCAATGGGTTTTTATTTAAATGTTATCAAAGTGTATATGGCTTATAATCTCAAATGGTCTTCATTGAGACATATATTATTTTTTACACATATCTTCTTCTATAAGGTGTGTCTACTTCCACTTTTATATGTATTATCATGAAGATCCTTATCTTCATATAATTTAAATTTCCATTTGAATATATTTTCTCCATAGGGTTTATGAATCTAAAGTTACAAAATCACTAAGGGATTTTCCTTATAATATCATTTTTAATAGGATTATTTGAACTTATATTTCTGATGATGAAATTATATGATATATCTCTCAAAAATATTATGAATTTTTTATCATATATTTATTTTTTAAAATTAAAAATTTCAATTTCATTTTGAACTCTCTAAAAACATAAAAGATTAAAAAAATAAGGAAACCCAACATTGTTTTTCTATTCAGATGGGAAACTATTTCATCCATAACCATGTTTTATTTAAAATATTTACTAGAATTTTTATAATATTAAACTATAATTTAATAATTTCATTTTTAGTATATTTTGACTTTCTACAAAAAAAATATAAAGTCCTTCTCAATTTAAGAATAAGGTAATCTTTACCAAAGTTGTGAACATTATCTTTATTTTAATATATAATGCATGAATAATTTTTCGTATCTATATGAATACTATTTTCTTTTAATACTACTTTATAATTTTCTAATTTTTTCAAAAAAAAAATTCAATAATTTTTTTTAAAAAAGTTACTATTTAAAATAATTTTTTTCAAAATAAATATGTTATTTTCTTCCCAAAATATTATATAAATATTTTAAATGTATTTATTATCCATGATTAAATTTTTTTTATGTAACTTATGGTTCCCTGGAGATATGGTTATTTGATACCTCCATTCTTTTTTCTATGGAAATATATCAATTATAAATATGAAATAACGATGAAACAAGTTTTTTTTGAAGGGTTATTCTATGATTAAATAATAAATATTTCAATGTTCTTATTAAATACATATGAAAGAATTATGATTTTTTGATGTATGTTTTTGTTTCATCCATACAATGCATGGGTAAATATTAATGTATTATGAGATCGAAGGGTATATGTGAGGTTATACTAGTCCCAAAAAATAGTACATGGGACGTTATCCAAATTCTTAAATAGGGTACATGGGAGGTTCTAATTTTCCCAAAGTAGGTACATGAGTGGTTATCCCAAGACTATATATTATTAATATTTAGGTGGGTAGTCTTGAAATAAAATTTATAGTATTATGATTATTCCACACTGTATACCTCTCTCTTATGGCATGATCTTATACCTATTTTATTCTCTAATGTATCATGTTCTTTTATTACCTTATGGATATTGTCTTATAAACTGCCATTATTTTTTCCATGAGTCGCGATTAAAATCTATGAAATATTGGTTTTGGATTCAAATGTTTAAGTCATTTTATAATACCCTTTTACTGATTTAATGGTTAAATGGAAACTAATATCTCCCCTTTTACCATTATTGTGCATCTACTCTCAATATTTATTATATTTACTTTTCCATAATATATGAAGAAATATTTTAACTATGATATGTCTGAGAATGGTGCTAGTTGTAACGAAATTAGCAGGATATGATGTAGTTATTTTATGCACCAATTTTCTATATATACAAGTTTCTAAATTAAATAAACTATTATGATTATAGTGTAGACAATAATTATATGTAATTAATATTCATCTAAAAACTTAATATTTACATATGTAATGTTTTGGTCCCCTCATTTGGTATGAGAGAGGGATTATTTATTTTTTATATCAATCTAATATTCTATTTTATTCTAAATAAATTTAATCTCTTTAAAATATTTTGGTACCTGAAATAGTAGGATTCTAAAAATAGAATATTATGTTATATATTGTATGTTACATTCAACACCAAGATGAAATGTCCTATGGAATAGATTATTTAAATATAACTATTGTAACCCAGCGATTGAATTAAAAGGTATGAATAAGATCAACTGAATTATGAAATATATTTAAAGGTACTTTTTGAATCCCATGTTTTGGACCAGGTGGTTTTTATAAATGTATTTTGAATTTTTTTCTATTACTGGATGGGTCTTTATTAAAACCGCACATCAGAACAATTTTTTTCAGAGATCTAAAACACTATGATGTGTCTTTTTAAAGTAAATATATTTATTTAAATTAAAATTTAAAGAGAAAATTAGTTAAATGATATTAAGGGTAGGTTAAGTAATAATAAAAAATTTTTAATGATAATAACAATAATTTTACTATTATTATTATTGTTTTTATTATTATTTTTGTTAAATTCTATTTTAGGTTTTTAGAAATACTAAGGTAGGTCTTCCCCTTTCCTCACTACCAGGAACGATGGCCAGCTTCCCCTCTCCCTCTCAAGCATGTGACCCCCTGGTGGATCCCCCCTATCATGCTACTTCCCTATAGCAAGCCTCCGTGGATGAACCCCCTCATGCAGCATGCACCCCTCCTTGGTCATGACCCCCTATAGTGTACCTCCTTGTCCGCAACCTCCCTATAGCACATGAAACCCCCTAGTCACTCCATGTAGCATGTGACCTTCCCTCCATCTCCCCTCGGACCATCGATTCATTTGATTCTTCATGTGTTCCCACTCGAATCATCTGACTAAGGGTTCTTCTTCCCTTATCCTTCAATTTTCTAGGGATTTTTAGACTTCTCATTGCCCTGTCCTTTCATCCAAAACCATTGGTGAGTGTTTGATATTGTGTTTCATGATTCTTCTAGTTTCAGGGTAGGCAGGGGGTATCTTGAGACCCATTGGTATTTTTTTCATCAACCTCTACTGAAGGTGATGTGGTTTAGGTTTATTCACTCTACCATCATTGATTTGGGGTAAGTGTCTAAACGTATGAATTTTTTTCCACCCCAAATATTAGAGTGTTAATGTGTTTTTGGGTTCCATGATTTATTTTTAGGATGTTGTAATTTTTTTTCATGGGGAAAAACATATTCATAGGTATGAATACATATATATATATATATCATGTGTGTGTTTTCCCTCATGGGACATGGAACACGTATAGTTTTTTAGGGTATATATATATATGTATATATAAGTGTGTGGGTATGAGCGGGTAGCTGTTTGAGTTAGAAATATTTTTATTGGCCATTCTTTGAGGTAGGTTAATCAATATTGCCTTTAATTTAAATATTAAATAAATGTTTTTATACTGCCTTGGATAAAAGAGACTGAAATTCTAGGCAAACTGCTTATTTGTTCTAAATGATTTTTTAGAGTACAAAATCATGTTTCTATAATAAAACTCATCTATCAGAGGTGTGCTACCCTAAAGCTAAAAATTTACTAAGTAGACCATTTATGTTTTCTTAGCTTGATTATGTGTGGTTTTCCTAAAATTTCTTAGTTATATAAAAATTTATTAATTAAGGGAATATGGTTAAATTAGCTAGGAGACATACAACCTCCTTTTTATGTTTAAGCACTTTAAATAAATGGTTCTAATGAACTATAATTGGATTCATGGGGGGTGGAAACCCTTTTCAAATTAATAAGAGTAAGTGGCAACAAATGGGTGCATATTATATGTGATAGGAATGAATGTGTACTATAACAACGAGTGGGTATAATCTTTGGTAGCTTGTGTTGTAAATGGGGATTAATGAATGGGTAAATTAATTATAAGTTTTGAATTCATTTTAATGCAAGTTATGGATAATTAGTGGGTGTATTAATTATATACCATGAATGAAAAATGGTTAAATGAGTAGGTAAACTCATGGGAATTATTTAAATATGAAATTTCAACCTTATAGGGTATACCCATATAGAATGGAATGGTTTATAAGAGTTGGTATATTCTTATGGTTTATTTTTATAAATGGTTTAGATGAAATGGTTAAACTAGAGAGGGAGCGGATTAGGATGGTATGATTATTCCTTGGTTTAACTTAGTAATCATGGCTTATGATAGTTGAAATGAATTTATAAAACTTGAAATATCTAGGACGGTTTAGTACAGACCTATGTTTTATGATCATAAATCACCTTTTTTTAATTGAAAAGTTTAAAAGAAATTGGAATTTTCTTGTGAAATACATGATAGACCTCTCTATGTTCTTTAAAAAAAATCTCCGACCATGCTTATGTAATGTGAATTAGGAATCTATAATATGGTGTGTTATAAAAATTGGGGTATTTTTTATATATACATATATATATATATGTGTGATTGATAGACGGGTTTTGAGACGCAGAATGATGCTCCAAATACTCATGGCGTGCTAGACCTGATGTTCTACACCCATCATATATATATATATATATGTATGTGTGTGTGTATGATTGATAAAAGGGTTGTGAGATTGAGATAGATTATCCAAATACTTCTGGGGTGCTATACATGATGTTCTACACCCATGATATATACATATATATATGATTGATAAATGGGTTGTGAGATAGGGACTGAAGCTCCAAATACTCATGGGGTGCTAAACATGATGTTATACACCCATGATATGTGTGTGTGTGTGAATGATAAATGGGTTGTGAGATGGGGAATGATGCTCTAAATACTCAAAGGTTTCTAGAAATGATGTTATACACCAATGATATATATACTTTTATGATTGATAAATGGGTTTTGAAACAGGGACTGATTCTCTAAATACTCTTGGGGTTCCAGACATGAAATTCTAAACCCATTAATTGATATTGTAAAATGGTTCCAATTGTTTATATATGAGTTGAAAATTTAATTAATGTTTATGTGATATAATGATTTTAAAATGAATATGAGAAATGGTTCTGACTCCGGTACGGGCTGAGGCATGTATTGAGATATGAGCATCCATGGGAATCCGGAGGTATATTCGGATAAATAAAGGATGATTTAATAAATTTAAAACTGTTTAATTTATTAACTATGTTTTATTCTTTATAAAAATACATACAATATTAATATATATATATACATAATTTAAAGAATTTGACACTTATTTTGGCAACAAGACGATGCTTGTATGTCCGTCAGGTGTTCCTTAGGATCCTGGACGGGTTATTGCTTATTTATTCAATTCTATTATTACTTTGATATACCTGAACACTATTATGTTATTATTCACCACCTAGTTTGATATAGACACAGGTGGGATCCAACCAAAAAAAGATTTTATCTCACATCCTGATCGGGCACCCTTGGTACCCGAGTGAACCATATATTTACAGGACCTAGGTTGATTATTGTGTTGCATGTACTTGGAGATAGAAGAAAAGTAATGAGTTGGAGCTCAGGATGCTCCATGATATTTCTTGTGGGGATTTTTTGTTTTTTCCTTATTTTTGTACTGTATTTTAAATAATGTTTAATTTTTTAATTCTTTCAATTATCTATCATCACTTTTTCATGAATTCATATATTGTATAAATTGGCATTCTGTAATGCCCCAACCCCAAAAACCTAGAGCCGGTGCATTATTTTATTACATTTGAATGATTACAAGGAATAAAATCCTAAAGGATTGTTCAGTTTATTAGTCTTGAAGAAACTAGATACATATATGGAATCCATTTTTCATAGGTAAAATAAATAAAAATACAATACATAACAAAAGCTAATAAATTACATCCATGAAAACTCAATAAAAGATCTAATATTCATAACCTGGGGAAAGAAAAAATGAAATTGTGAGCTCAAATTATCAATAAGGGTTACATATAGAGGCATAAAAAACAATAATAATTGAATCATAATCAATTATACATAATCAATATTTCATGGTGAATAATTGAGAACACACACCATCAATAAACAGACAATGAAAATGCATCCACAGATTTTGTCATAGTGAAAACCTCGTGGAAAGTAATAATTGAATTCCGAATAAAGAGAGTGATTAGTAAATAAATGTGATCTATCTGAAACATGAGCCATCAAACAATCGAGACGCTTTAAGTCTATGGGTAGAAACCTGTCTGATTATGTTTTAGAAACAAACTCGAAGGGTTTTTTGCCGACTATTTTGTCTCATGAGACTTGTCAATGAATCAAGGGGATATATCAGGAACCACCCATCACTATAGCTCAAAAACATTATTATAAAAAGGTTCAATTCTATAAAAATATTTCTTATCGGTTTTAGTATTGAGTAGAGGATATGGATTCAACAATATTTCCATAGTTAAAACAACATTCAAAATAAACACCATATGTAAAAGGGTAAACAACTAAGACAGTAATCATATCCATTATAGAATTATATGGATATTTAATTGTAATTTAATTTAAAATGAAAAATGATCACAACTAGTAATTAGATACACCACATTAAAATTATTATGTGTATAATACCAAATAATTCTCAAAGAAATGGAAATTGAGATGAAGTCCCTTATCACATCATAATCTATCGAATCGCATATCCAAAAATTAACAATAATCAATTGAATAATTAAATACCATGAATATAAAGAGAATAATTATATTATATATCAAATTTCAACATACATACACCACATATAAGAAATAAGTGGAGAACAATGAAAATCTCACAGAAATAAAAGTGAGATGATAAACCCCTTACATTTTATCCAAATGTATTCTTCTCTAGATCTTAATTTTTTTGAATAATAAAATTAGATTAATTAATTAATAATTACATAACCTTATATACATGTAATTAATTTATTATAACTTCACTAATTTAATTTATGTCTTTCTGGATGGGATAATATATTCAATTTCATCATTTGGGACTGAATGTTTTCTTAGTTTTCATGATTGGTTCGCTTTTATAAAAGTATAGAAGTTCTGGTAAATCGGAAATTAAAATCCATAATTGAAGTTATGAGTTATTAAGGAACATATAAGAAGTTTAAATGATCAAATAAATCATTTTGTTATTTCAGAATAAGATGAATCATTATATAAAATTTTATTGATAATCGTTGGGATTATTTTCGTGATTTTCGATCACTACGAACTCATTTTATTTTATAATTTAATAAAATGTGTAATAAAAAGATTCGAGGACATTAAATATGATATATTACATATGTTATGATATTTTTAAACCATAAAAATGGTTTCATGACAAAAATTTCAAATGGTAATAGAAATTGAAAACTTGTTGTCCTTGAATGTGATAAATTAACACATCTCAAACGGTGTTTTCATTTTCAGTATAAGAGTAAGGGGAAAGAGAGATGATGATGAAGTATTACTTTAGAATAACAAAATTATAGAATATTTATGGTACATGAATTATCACATAATTTGTACTATTAGGGGTGAGGTGAGAGAAAAAAATAATGGAACTAGTAAAAGAAGTTGAAATGAAAAGGAAAAGAGGTTTACCTCTAGAGTACTCCTCCTTAAGAATCTTCTTAAGACCTTTGGTTATGGAGTTTAGTGAGACCAAAAGGACTTGGAAGTTGGGGGATATATTAGGAATAGTATTTGGAAGAACTTAGTAAAGGATCAAAGCTTGAGAGGTGTGAGATGAATAGGGGGTGATGGGTGGTTTATTTAGTGGAGGAGAGGAGGGGTTTTGAATTTTTTTAATCATTAGTTTATTATTTTTTCACAATACTATGAATAGTATTGATTCTTGTGAAGGAAAATAGTAATTAGTGCATATTAACTTGAACCAATGGTTCTTAACTCAGAAATACATCATCCATGACTCAATAAATCATGTATTTTGCATTTATCATAAATTATCGTATTTTACTATTCACCAAAAATTCATGTATTTCAAAAAAATACCAAAAAAACACCCTAACCATTTTTCAACTTGTAGAATCCAAAAATGAACTCCGTTTTATGAAAATAAATTTATAAATATTAGAAATTTAATTTTTAAATTAAAATCATTGTTTACTCGAATAATATGGATTTTAAAATTTTAACTGACTTTATAACACCCTGAAAAATTATCTAATATATCATTAGATTATCCTAAAGTAATATGATAGAAAAATATTTATTTAGGAATACATTTTAGGAAATTGAGTTTTATTTTAAATAAATTTATTAATTACAATATTATAATTAAATATTTATTTCTTATAAAAATATCAACACTTAATTTTAAAATATTAATATATTCACTTTCATTTATAAGGTACCTAAATTTTATTTATAATTTCATGCATGAGGTTACTATTTATAAGGGTCATATCACTATTCATAAGGGTACATTACTATTCATATGGGTGACAATACTATTCGTAAGTGTAAGTTACAATTCACTAAAAATTAAGTTGATCTTATCAGACCCTAAATATCTTACTGTATGAAACTATGTATGTATGTTTTTCAAAATTCAAATCAGAGAAGTAGAAAAATTATGTTTAACGGCTAGGATATAACTATCTCATATAAAAAAGTTTTGTTTCAATGAAACTTAGTGTTGCATGCATAATAATCTATCTAATGAATTGAAATTATTTGAGAACGAACATACCATAAAATCATGGGGTGTTATATGTTGGCCATTTTTATAAAATTGAACATATTATTCTTCCACTGCTCTATTTTCTATTTACTATTTCCATTTTTTTCATATATTTATATATTTTTATTCTATTATGAAAACTCTAATGTAATGGTATAGTCTCCCCACTATCACGTCATGATACCCTCCATGCAAGTCGGCAACCTCTGGCATACAGGGAGAATCGCTTGAGGCAATGTAGCGACCGATCCAGCTACTGGTTCAATGGTATTTCAGGTTGGTATGTTACAATGTTATTCAATAAAACGTTATTGATAATAATCACTCAATTTTTAGTAAATTTAATTTATTTTTCAAAGGTTTTTCTTAAAAATGGTTTTTACTACTATTTGTGGGAAAGTAATATAATTAAATTTTTTTCTCGATTAGATGATGTGTTTTATAATGTTTATTTTTTTTTAAATATTAATATAAAAATTATGTTAGGTTCAAATTTTGATATATTTCTAAATATGTTGATTTTTCAGTCAATAGTGAAAAATATTGTTTTTACAAAAAAAATCTTTTCAATAAATTAAGTGATTTTAATGTACCATTTTGATTTAAATTTTATTTAAATGTAAGAAAATAGTTATTAAATTATTTTTAAAACAAATCATTACATTTGAATCATATTTATGAATGATTTTGATATAAGTTTATTTTTAGGATTAAAATTGCAATTTTTAGAATATATTTTAAAATGCATAATGATTATCCATTTTAATTCATTAAAACAATATTTAATGATGAATGATTTAAATGAAATTTATAGATTTTATATCCAAATATATTAATTTAAACCATTTTAATTATTATTACTATTTACATAGCTAATATAAGATCGTCTTATACTTGAAAAATACATTTCATGAAAACTCATTTTTTGAAAGGTCAATGTGTTTTATTTCAAATTAATTTTTTCCAATTATGTGTTCTGAATTTGGTAAAATGTATTAAATATTTTGAATCAAAATAATTAATATTATATAATATGTACAACTTAATTTTTTGTCTTAATGATTAGTACGGATGATAAAATTTATTTACTGCGATTAAGGTTAAAAAGAGGTTTTTTGCATTACTTGCTCTTTTTTTTAATTAATATTCCAAAATCATTGAATTTTTATCGGATAAATATTTTCTCATATTTATGATTATTTTTTCCAAATTATCTAATAAGGAACAATTTATTTTAACCTCAAAGGATAAATTTCCTTGGTAAATAAACTAATTATTATGGTTAAAAAATAAAATGAAATATGTAAGAAAACTTACAGGATAATGGAGAACATGTTTAAAAATGTTTATTTTAATGTGTTGGAGATGTGGATCTACCTTAAAAACCTTATAATACTTTATTTATCAGTTTTATAAGAACTTTTGGTGATATTCACTTCCCATTATTAAATATTTTGGGAATTTAAAGGAAATTCATTCCTCCTTGATTATAGAAGGGAACCCCCCCCCCCCACTTATTCACACCTGTCAAGACATTTATCTTGAAATATTATTACCAAATTATCTCCCCCAAAATCCTCATATACATTATATATGTTCTAGTCCTCCCAAAAGACCAACCCTAGGTCCTTAAGAAGAAAACCAAATGATGTTTCACTTGGAGATAGTAGTCGTCTTAACAAAAAAAATCTTTTTCTTAATTATTTTAAAAAATTAAATTAAATTATTATAATTAAAATATAATAACACATTTTTATCAAATAAACTTATATTTTATTATGTCTATGTCTTAATATTTATAAGTCACCCTCTCCATCAAATGGGAAACAAATTTACGGTGGACTAGCACATCACGAACAGATGTAATTTTGTTTCCTTCACCGAATCGCATGGATAGTAATAATTATGAAAAAATAAATATACATGATGCCTATGAAATTATATTTATTATGTAAAATTCAAACATCATCAAATTTCATTCCCTTTCACCCATTAAGGGAATGATATCTTCACTAGTGTGTACGTAAGGCCTACCATTTCCACGAAGCGATGTGATTAATTTTACATGTGAAACATTCATTAATGGTTATAAAAATGTATTTAATTAATAAATAATATATTTAAGACATTAATATCAATATTTATATGATTTAAATATTTCCTACACATAATAAATGAAACTTCTAGGACAAAATATGAGTGGGAAAATAGTTTATTAAAAATTGAAACCATAATATTAATAAATGATTATTAAAAAATGGGTGCTAAGATGTTATAAGAAGATAAAATATGATATTTAAAACATAAGTTTTATTCCATGATAAATTAATAACACGATTAAAACCATTATATAAAATATTAAATCATGTTCAACCAAAAGGAAGTGTGAGGTAAAGGAGTTCATCTCAATTTCTTTTCATTGAGGAATATTGTAATGTTATGATACAAATTTCTTTTACACAGAACATATAATTCCCATTTTACATGTAATATCATGAATACTTCATAATTTAATTTATTTTGGGCTTCAATTTTAATTATATCATCCAAGGATATTTGACATGAAAATTACTAATAGGTAAATAATTTCATAACTCAATTTCATTTCATTGTGTTATAATACATATTTATTGTCTTTGATATTATAAGATTATGTATTTAATCACTTTTGATTATATTATGTTGTATATCTATTTTTATGGGTATTTAAATTTCATACACATAATATATTGATTGGTTATTTCTTACTTTAATGTTATGATCATTGTAAGGGTTACTCATTTCAAATTGTCTTCTTTGGGACATATGTCATGTTATACACAAATATTATTTTATGATGTGTATACACTACCATTTTATATTTTATATCATTAATATCTTAATATTAATTGTATTTAATGTTTCATTTTTTGTTATTCCATTGAACGGGCTTACAATTCTTAAGTTTAAAAGGTGTTAATTGATTTACGCTTCAATCCCATTTTAATCATGATTGTTTATACTTGAATTTACATTAAAGGAAATTATTTTATAAATTTCCACTAAACCCCTTTAATTTTATCATCTTATGGTTATTCATGATGTTTTAATGTAATAGAAAAATTTTATAGTCTTTGGTAGATAAAATGACTAATAAAATGTATTTAAATAAATTTGACTTCATTTCTCTTTTCGACCGAAAATCTATAATCATCAATGTCCATGTTTCCTAAAAAAATAAAAAAAATCTATGATTTTATATAGTAATGATAACCCATAATATTATATTTACAAAATCATTTAAATGGAATATTCGTTTTTTTTTTCTAATGAATATACTTTTGACTTTTCTTACAAAAACATAAAAGAAATCATTATTTTTTACCATAATCAGCATGAATTAAATTTTTCCACCATCATGAACACTCTTTTCCTTGAGGAATAATTTAAATTTTTATTAGGTTAATTTCAAAGAAAAAATTTCAATAATATTTTTGATGTTTCTATTTTTCAATACTGATTTTCAAAGTGAAATGTATATTTTCCAGAAAAAAATGTTTTTAATAAACTTTTCAGGGTATTTATATTAATCAAAGACAAAACCCCATTATTTTAATTTTAATACATTGGGAATAAGTTGTATTGATACAATCATAATCCTTTCTTGGGATGGTTTACGATCAATTTGACAAGGGAAATTATTGATGTTCACTTTTTTGATTAATTTTTTATTCATTAAAATTCTCTTCAAATATTCAATTTCATGTGATCACTAGACATTAAGTTTCCCCTAAATATCCAAATTATTTCACAAAAATATGATTATATCATAAAACATATATAAGTTATACCTATGTTTTTTTACTTCGAATTTTATTCATTTGAATTTGGAAATATTTTTATTTTGTATTCTTTACTCAATACATAAATTTATTGATAAGGCATATTTTTCATGGATTAAATTGATCATTAAATATATAGGGGATGTCTTGGACATGTATCAATGGTTGAGGATCAAAATTATATACCCCCTCAATGCATATTTGGTCCCATGAGGTAAATCGGTAGCTATCATTAAAAGAGTTCTTACCCATAGTTTTAAATAATTTTGTGAAAGGTATTTATAGTATAGATAATATGATGTCTGAGATCATGAAATATAATATTATTCATTTCCTTAATTAAGAATTAACTTAGTATAATCAATGATATTATTTTATTATTATTACCCATTTATTAATTTTTCTTCTAAAATTATTGATTAGATAGAATTTGTGTTTAGTAACATACCTTTCAATATAAATTATTCTTAATATAATCATTATAATTAAGTTATCGATTAAATAAAAAGTTTGTTGTGATATTTACCCTTACCAATTGATTATACCTAATTGATTATGATTTATTTATTCATGATAGATTCCTCCTTACATAACTTTTATAGATAATTTGATAACTCGCTTATTTTTTTCCCTTCCCCAAGACCTGAAGAAGGGATCATTAAATGATTCCAAGGGTAAGGAATTTTTTTCATTCATTATTTTTTATTTCAGGATTCAAAATGGAATTTGAGACTCATGTATTTATATATTTTACTAATACTACTAAAATATTCCATCCTTTGTGATGTTATCATATATATCTTATGATAATTTAATAAATTAACCATTGACTCTTGACTACTGGGGTTGGAATCTTTAAATTATTTGAAACTAGAATGAGAAAACAACAGCGAGAACCCTTATGATAAGTTTAGGTATAGGATAACTTCTTCTATTATAGTAAATAAAGGAATTTATTTTTCCTAGAAAATGTATCCATATAAGGATACTAGAAAGTGGATGTGGGTATGGAACAAATGCACTTAGGGGTAAAAATATAAGTTGTTCTGATTAGGTATTAACTCTGTCATCACTAGTGAATGATGAGTGTGTATAATACTACAGAATAGGATGGATACCCCCAAGGGATATTCTTATAGTAAATCATATTATATTTATAAACCATTATAATTTATTTGAATAGATAATAAACTTTTATAAAATAAGTTAAACATAATGTTCCATAGATTAAAAATATGTTTTTATGATTTAGACATCATTTGAAATATATTTTATTACTATATGGTTAAGAAATATTATTATTTTTTATCAAATTGTGATTTTATTAAACCAATTTTTAGAAATATAAATAATCATTCGTACACTATATGTGATATACAGTGAAATGATTATCCTCATCAGAAACTAAATTCAATGTGAAAATGAGTATAAAATCATTTGATAATGTATAGCCATATATCTTGATATATGGTTAACAACAGGAACAATGGTGTGTTTCTAGATGAAACAAAATAAGGGGAAATATAGTTTCATAAAGGCCATAGAGTGAATAAGATTTATCTTACAACATGTCTAGAATGTGGGAAGTATCATGCAGGTAAATTTTCTAGAGGAATGAAAAGATAATTTATGTTTGGAGATGATGTTCATATATCAAGTAATTTCTAAGGGAAAATCAAATGTTTTATGGAGGGAAATAAATTACTTCCAAAGGTACCATATATTTTTCAAAGTATTAAGTGTGAGAAAGTAGGGAATTATCTGAGTCAATCCATTATTCTATGGGTAAGCTCAGATAGCAAAGAAGGGTGTATATTATTCCAAACATTAAAGTGGAATGATTTAAGTGTTTATATATTATAATTAAAAAAATTATATATGTTATTTATCAATGATATTATATATTTGAGAATTATAAAACATATAAGGATTGTATTTTATTAGTTTGTTTATAAGTATTTTCAATCATATGTTTAATGGTACCAATAACCTAAAAATATTATTTTGTGGTAAGATTATATTTCTAGAAAATACATCATTGAGTGATAGATAACCCTTAATATGTGTCTAATGTTTAGTTAAAATTTCTAGTTTGTATAAATAGGAGACTAATTTTGATAATCTAAGTTGGAAATTATTGGAGAACAAGAAATTAATTAACTATTTTAGGAAAATGATATTTATGTTATCTTTGAGGAGGTTTATTGTTTTTTTTATATTTATGAATTATATTTGATATTATAATATATTTTTATAGAATAAGGATAAAGTTAATTTTTTGATAATTATATGTTTTATTATAGTGTTTATGTTGATATATTTCATTATCATGTTTTAGGATAACAAATGATCAAGGTATTCATGTGTTAGTTATGTGACATTAAATTCTACATCATGTTCTTTAGGGATTAAAGTTAACTTGAATTTGGAAATTTTGTGAAAAAATTTATAAATATTTGGATTTTGAATACTAGTTAAGACTGATTTGATTATTTTTTGAATTTAGTTATTTATGGGATAAATTATGTAGATATTTTTGGTATTATGTATTAAATCTTTGAGGTTAATCTTTTAACTTATTGTTTATTAATATTATTTAACATAGAATGTACTAAATGTTTTTTTCAGTAAATGAATATAGATATTTGGAATCTAATTTCACCATTTTATATATCTTAAGATATATATTTATTTTATTTTAATTCTTTAGGCCTGAAAAAAATCACATTTCGCATTCATCATTGGAATATCAATTAAGATAGTTGGAAACCAATTTAAACATGAAGCCAAGGATAAAATTAGTTTTATGGATTTAGTTGAATAATGTAATTATATTTCCCCATTTTATAAAATAATTCATTAAATCTTGAACAATTTATCTAGAAAATGAAAATGATTTCCTTTTTACAGTTATTTCAGAATAATTGAGGGTAATATTCACCCCTAGCGATTTATGGTTTTGTGGTCATTAACTTTCTATTGGCCATGTTCTCTATCAATATCTATTATCAATTAGAAATTATAATTACCCTGTATTTATATATTTTCACTTACCACTAACTTTCTTCTTATCTGGGAACCTAATTATGTGTAACTTTAGGTAACCTTTGTGTTTCCCACATCCCATTTTCAATGGAATTTTATTATTCCATTACACAATATGGTTTTTCAACAAAGTTATTTACTAATATTGAACTTTTATTTACTGATATAACAATTTTTAAGATGAAATTTATTTAAGGGGTATAATGTAACACTCTTGAAATTTATTTTATAATAATATTATGCTTGATAAATTATTTAACATGTAGTAACGAACTTTAAATGAACTGTGATATACTATAAAATAATTATTTTTTAAATGTGAAAATTATAACCTGAATATTAAATTGGTGGTACAAATAGTAATAACCACATTATAAATAAATGAATATTTCTAAATTAAAATTTATTGATTGACCCATGCTAAATAAGTACTAAATTTTTAATAATGTACTTTTACAATTCAAAAAATGTTTACACCAATAATTGTTTTATGGAATTTTTTGTACAAAAATTATAATTAATTTATACCATTTTTATAAACTTTATTTTTGGAAATAAATATCAATTTTTAACATGTATGTAAATATTACCTTTAGGTTAAATATTTTTTTATATTTCAAAAAAAAATATTGAATAGTGGAAAATACTGAATTTTTTAACTATCCTTTGTTTTCATTAAAGAAATTAATTTCAAGGTCCCATTATTTTTTTCATTAGATATTAAAATATAATAAGTGAAAATAAATTAGTTATCATATAATTAATTACATATAAATCAAAATTATACATGATTTTGGTATAAGTTTGTTTTTTATGATTAAAACGGATTTTTTATAAAAACTATTTTTCATTAAATTTTATTTTTTTATTTCATTCAATCCATTTTTATAAATTAAATAAAAAATTGAATTCCATATTTTTAATCATGAGATAAATATTTTTTCAATATTTCCCTTTTATATTTAGTTATTATGAAAAGTAACATGGGTAAAATTTGTCACCTTCGTAAAGGGTAAAATGAGATAAACAATGGTAAAACAATAAAATAAGTATTTAAAACCATCCATAAACTTTTATCTATTTCATTTCAAAAGCGTAATTTAAAAAAATAATATATTAGAAAATTGGGAATCTTTATGTCATTTTTCATTGATAGTGACATTTAAATTATTTTTAAGCAAAGGAAAATACCAAAATGTGACTATCCTGAATTTAATTTATATTATATATTTAAAAACGGATTATAAGATGATATGAAGGGGTATTAAATTTTATTTCAATCATAATTAATTTGTTTTTAATTCTTAGTGATAGTATAACTACCTTAAATTCAAACAATAGACTTACATAGTGCTTGCACACACAATAGAATAATCAACGTAAATGATTCCAGAAACATCAAAAGTAATATTTTTTTTGATTAATTATTGTGTAAAATTTCATTAATGGTTATTTATAATGTAATATTTGTTATTATAGAGTATATATTATCATTTAATTCAATTCTTTAATTCTATAATGTCAAAATATGTGAATAAATATTAAAAGAACATTAACAATATTTAATGAAAAATTATATTTTATTAAATTACTTAAAAATAACATGGAATTGGGAAAGATTGATGTTATTTGGTATGAAATCACATAAATTCCCATTTTTGTGGAAATTTATGCCTTATAAGTAACTTTATATCCTTTTAAAAAAATTGTTACCACGGTTAAGATTAAACTTGTTAACAAAGGGGATAAACCAAATTATAAATTTTAAAATGCCAAATAAACCTATAAATATTTATTTTTCTGAATGGGTTTAGACATTTGAATATTAATCTTAGAAAAATTTTCCTCTTAATTACACTTTAAAATGGAAAATAATTTATTATATTAAAATATTTTAAGTAATTTCCTGGGTTTCATTTCCATCTCTATAAATGGAGACCAACTCTCCTCTAATATTCACACTATATTGATCATCTTAGATTGACCAAACCCTACCAAAACCAATTATAAAATTCATTATCCTTGTTATATATATATTTTTATCCTCAAAATAACAACCCTATGTTCCTTAATAAGAGATCTAAAGGTTGTTTCTCCATGAGGTCGTAATCATCGTAACCATTATCTTTCATATTACTTATTCTTTTGTATCCATAAATTATATTATAACCATTAAAATATTAATAATTTTGTATATATCATATACTAAGATAATATTATGATGCTAGAATAACTATTGTATATCTTCTTTTACATAAAATGGTAAATGAAATTACCACTCGTGCATAGATGTAGACGTCACCTCCATGTTCATTTCCATCATAATAGATAATTGTGATTTATTATGAATAGTTTATTATTTATATAATATATCTATGATATAATTATAATTATTGAATTATAATATCTTATCTACCTTCTTACCTTCCCATTTGTTATAAAACGATAACATCACTCATGCATATGTTTGGACAACCACCTCCACGATGCTTTGTGATTTTTTTTCCATCCAACTTAACATGGATTTTAATAAGTAAATATTTAATGAATATATATGATACATATGATAAAAATTTATTCAATAAAGTTGATTTATTATTTACTTTTCTTTCATTCCATCCATCAAAAAGTGGAAACATTGCTCATGTGTAAGTACAAATTACCATCTCCACAAAGTGGCATAATTAATTTTTCATCATCACATTATCTAAATAGATATAAACTTGTATATAATGATTAAATATGTTAATTATGATACTATTTAAATTTCCTAAAATATGGAACAATGATAAATGTGCAAGCGCTATGACTCTAAAATTGAAAAACACATGTTAAATAGAACAACAATCACCCAAAAAGAGGATTTTAGAAAATAAGTGTTAATAAATAGGTTTTAAATTGTTATAAGTTGATTTTATGTGATATTATAAGGGTGTAAAAGGTTCTATTATATTATTATTATAAATTCAAATATATTTTATTGTATTTTAGAGTTCTTACAAATCATGTCAGTCATAAGGTAAGTGTTCTCTGTCAAAATATTGTTTTTTAATTGTATTTGATGTTATAAACGTATTCACATTTAAGATTTGTATAAATTACCCCTTTGAAATTTTTTTCTCATCGATATATTTTAATTCATTTAATTTAACATTATAATTCAAAAAAATCGTCCAGGGGGTTATAATTTGAAAGTAATCAATGAGGTAAGTGTTTATAATATCAAATTATCTTCATTAGGACATATGTTATATTATATAATTATCATATTTTTTGACGTGTGTCTAAATCCCCTTTGAAATTTTATATCATGAATTTACTCTTATTAATGGTATTTAATTATTTATTTTATTATGTTTCCTTCATGGTGATTATAAATCAAAAGTTACCAAAGTGGTAAGGGTTTTACATTACAAACACGTTTTTAAGGGATTGATTATGATTACATTGTAGATAATAAAATTATATGGTTTGTCTTTAAAAAATATTTACTAATTTACTCTCCTATATTTATTCCAAAAAATTAAAAAAAAATCATTCATTTTCATCTCTCTAAGTTCTCAAAAGTATGAAAGAATATTTTTGAGGAAAATTTACTTTATTTTTATATTTGTTCAGGAATATTTATCTTCTATGTATATATATTCTTGAAAATTATTTAAAGATTATATTTATTATTAATTATTTATTAAATAATTATATTTTCCATGTTTTAATTTATTTAAAAAAAATTAAAAAAATTACATTTCCAGAATGAGTTTATTTTTTCAATCAGGTGAACAAAATATTTATTTTAACATATAAAACATAAAAATATTCTCCCATCATCAAAACTATTCATTTTTTTCAAAAAAACATTTACTGATTTTCATGATTATTTTCAATGAAAAATTTTTTCTTAATATTTTCTAAAATATTTAAATTTTAAAAAGGTTATTTCAAAATGAAAAGTATATTTTATTTAATAAATATTCTACTCAACTTTTAAAGGATTCTTTTCTTTGATAACATTCTTTTATGATACTTATTCTTCAATTCGGATACAATTATATGATATTGTATTTATTCATTATCTATATGGTGATTCACTATGAGAATGAAATCTAGATGAAACTCATTTTCCTTTCCGTCGGTTAAGATTTTATGAAATGATAAATTTTTTCATGATCTTATAACATACATATAAATGGATTATGATTAGGTGGTCGGTGGTTCCATCACATCCCTCAAAATACTTTGGTAAAGATTATTTTTTTGTGATATCAAAGGTTAAAAGGGAGTTTATTCTCCACTAGAAGTAGGTATACATGTGTTTAACCCAAGCCTAACATGTGATGAATTTCTTGGTGAGTATCATTGATATAATATTTCTATAATTATGATTATACCACACTTTATGCAACACTTTTATGACATGATATTATTCCAAAGGTATGATCTCAAGGACTATGTTCTTTCATTTCCTTATGATTCATGTTTTATGAAGTTTCAAACTTTTTCCATGACTCTGGATTAGGATTTATGAATTTTTGGGTATGTTTTTCAAATATATTCTCATATTATCATACACTTATGTGCATGCTATAATTAAATAATTATTGATGTATCCTTTTCCCATTACTAAGAATTTGAGATAAATTTTTATTATGTTTCATTTTCCCTGGGATATGTTGAATCCTTTTAAGCATGATATGTTCAAGAAGGGTGATAGTTGTGAACAATGTATTAGTAGATGATATAGTTCTTTAATATTTTAGTTTTTTATGTATCAATGTTTCTAAATAAAATAAACCATTTTGATTTAGGTGTTCATTTTAATGAAATCTAATGAACATCATCTAATAAGATGTAATATTTTCATATTTATTGTTTTGGTCACCTCAATATTTGTTTTTAAGGACTTTGATCGATTTAGTGGTGTGGATTCAGAAGAGTATTTTTCACTAATCATGAGAATTGAATTGATAAAAATTTCCTAATTAATAGATTTTCAATGGGGGTTTGAAGTGTATCAGATAAATGTTAATAAATTACTCTTGAATGAAACTCTCATGTTAGGAGTCTATAGTAAAGAAAAGGGATGGTTTTATAATTAAAGATGATTAAGAAAATGTGTATTGATTGAAGAATAACTTTTTTGAATTTAAATAAGCACCTTGATCTTAGTATTCCTGATTGGACTCATAATTTTAAATGTTAAAATTTAAGAGATTTAGTTTTGATCATAATCACTATGTAAAAACATTCAAAGAAAAATAATTCATGTACTCATAAATATTGATAATATGGTTTTTAAAATGTAAACATAAATCAGTATAATTGGTTATTTAGTTAAGGAGTTTGAAGTTTGATATTTACATGATCAATGAGATTATGTATTTTATCAGGAGTTAAGTGAGTTAAAAAGTAAAAAATTCTTTTATTTATCAATAATAACAAATATGGACGTATTAAGAAAAGAGGAAGATGAATGATAGAAAGCCTTTTTCAAAACTATTTATAGTTAGAACCAAACTGGAAAAGTTTCAATATGAAAGATCCATTTATCCAAGATAATACTAATGATTATTTAGGATATTATTATGATTTATATTTAAAAGTATGGATATCATCTATTATATTTGTTTGATAACTTGGTTTGAATGTAATTATGATGAAACATATCTTACTATTATGAAAATAATAATGAGGTACACCTAAGTTAATATAGATTATGGTTTATTATTTAATATAAAAAATGATAATGACTTATTTACTTTTATGGATGTATAATATATTTGAGATATTTTGGATATAAGATACACTTATTGATGGAATTCCTCTATCATGAATTAGTTCCTTGACTAAATGAGAAATATGAAAGGGAGAACATATCTTAATATGACTCAAGATGGATATATTTCATCTATGAATGAGAATACTCAGTCTCTATGGATGAAGAAACAATTTAGGATGTTAGTTTATATGTTAAGGTTAATAATTTATCCAATTTTGATAACAATATTTCTATATTGTTAATGAATATTCTACACAACACTCTCATATAAAGAATATAGAAATTTTATTCCATTTCATTCAGACAATGGTGGAGTAAAGATTCATCAAGAAGTCTTGTATTGGAATAAATAAGCAAATTAATAAATTTTCGATGAACCATTTGTCACATTTGGGTATGAGAATCATAAGTTTAGTTTTTATTAGGATGTATAGAATTCTCCCTTTGGCTATAAAACTCTTAAAAAATATTTTTTCAAATTCATTCATCTGTTATTCCATTTAGAAGATGGTGGTTCCACCTTGAGAGGCACCTATTTGACCCTTATCCCCCTCACCCCTTTGGTTCTATAACCTTTTGTAAAGTTGTAGTAATAAAGGAGGCACCGATGATAGTAGTAGTGAAATAGCATCAATCGATCAAAAAATATTTATATTTCTTAAAGAACCAGATCTTATATAGGGATGTTTAATATTCTCTTTATTGATATATAATTCCATTTTTGCGACCAAGTTTCATAGCTTAACTCTCATAATTGAATTTTGTATATATCCTTTTATTCCATTTTTTAGTTTTTGGGTTTCTTATGAAATCTTGTTAAATCTCAAAACCATCAGTGGTTTTGTCTCTTAGTGGTGACTTCTTCTCATTTGTGACTTTTGTAATAGAAAAATCATAATAATCTCTAGTGTTCAATAAAAGATGTTTTATTTTTTATTGTGGGTATATGGATTACTATGGAGGTTAGGGATCTAAATTTATAGTACTTTGGGATCATCATCAGGGCCTAATAACCCCCTTATTTAATCATTTAATCCTCAAAGAGATATGAGAGTCCTTAGTAAGATCCGCAGTATAGATTCACTTATATAATCCATGAGAAACACGTTCATTACTCATACATACATGGAAAATTACCTCTAATATCTTTCCCCCTTTTGATTTTTTCTCTATGTGGGTACAACTATTTTATTCTTACAAAAACTCACCATAAATAATAGGGTTTTTTTCTTCTCATCCCCTCCCTTTCAAGGACACTACATAGCTGGATACAAAACAAACATGCCTTATCTTTGAGTTTTTTCCCCTTTTAAAGTATTTTAAGTTCTGTTGATGTGACCTTTCATTACTTTATACTAACTTTAACTTTTCACTTGAGGAAATAGATAT
Organism: Viscum album; assembly: GCA_963277665.1. Lineage (NCBI taxonomy): Eukaryota > Viridiplantae > Streptophyta > Magnoliopsida > Santalales > Viscaceae > Viscum > Viscum album. The sequence continues at coordinate 412,793,572 of OY728145.1, forward strand.
TCCTAATTTTTCACCTTGGTGATATGATACCATCCCTTGATAACAACCCTCTTATACTTCTCAGTCCAATGGCTTCATTCCCTTTGGGGATGTCCCATTGAATTGAGTTTCTATATTCCTCTATCTCTAGATTATAACGTTTAATATCTGAGTGGGGATATTGACGGTGATCTAGAGGAACCACCTATGGAAAAGAATAATTTTGTTCCTTCTCATCTTTTAACATTATGTGATTAAAAAAACTATATAGTAATAGAATATTCTCTTACTATTTATTTGGATAGATACTCTTTTACCGTGACATATAATGAATTAGATTATGAATAATATTTCCTCCCTAGAGGAGGAGATCTAGTAAGAATATATATTGTTACCACTTATGGAAAAGTCAAGAGTAGTGTCCACTTGGTAAATGTATCTCAACTAAACTAACACTATATCAACCTAGAGGAAAATGTTGATGAACTCCAAGGACTCCAAGTCCTTAAAATATTTAAATCAATGATCACAAGGTTATTATATAATTTTGTTTCCTTAGAGTTCTATTGAACTATGATTTAATTTTATCTAAAATCTATTATAATAGAAATTATATACTATCTATCCTGGAATCGATGTAAATGGTGTAGTCCACAAACTACATCATGTGTATGAATCCTAAGAGGAAAAAAGCCTATGAAATCCCAAAAAATACATATATATTTTCCTTCTATATGGTAAACCTACAAGTGAATTAGATGAATTTATACCCATACAGCATCTTTATTTATGCTTCTTGGTATGATCATTTCATTCTTATTTCTTTCTTTTATACCAAATAAATTCATGTCAAGTGTTGTTAAATATTATGATGAATCCTTCTTAGAAATATATATTACTCATCCCTAATAAATACTAAAAAATCATAATATATGGTAATTTATGAGTTTAATTGCACAAACACAAGTACTCTATTACGAAATCAATATCCCATAGTCACGAAAAACAATTTAACTAAATTAAAAATCCAAATCATAAAAAGAAAAATATGAATTATATTAGTAACCAAGACATTTTAAATCTTGTATAATGAATATTGAAGTGTATAAGATAAATTATGGATCTTCATGTATTTATCATAATGTTATCTAATCATATCCTTGTTCTTGTCCACTATTTTTAAATCCCTAAGCTATCATTTTCTTATAGTTAAGTACATTGGTTTATTTAGAAATTAGGTGACCCAAAATCATATTTAAACATAATCACTCTAACTCATATAATGTTCATGCATAAATAAAATCATCTATTCAATGCACTAAAAATCATATCAACCATTAAGACATAATTATCATGCATAAAGAATAAATATAATGTATAAAAATATAAGATAACTAAAAAAACAACCCTTAAACATTTGGACACTGGAATATATAATTAAAATTAATTACAAAACTTGGATCAAAATAAATTACCCTCTAATTATATCTAATAGAGTTGTTAAGGAAAACTATAATCTAATTTGGGACTTCAGCCATCAAAAATCCATCTATTCCCCAATAATGAACCTCCCAGAAATTATTTTCCAAGTGTGCACATTCATTATTTATTTTCAGGAAAAAATAAACCTTTGAATATTCAATTATATAAAATATTTTTCCAATAATTTCTTAATATGGTCATCCTTAAATATGGATTCTATATTAAAATCACATCCAACTAAAAATTATTCTTTATGTTTCTAAAAAATATGGTAGAAGATATATCTTTATGTTCGGAATTATTCATCAAAATGGCCTAAACCTTTCTGTTATCCTCATTGAGAATCCCATTTCACATTAAAATTTTCCTAGGAATTCTTATTTAAATTTCATATACTGTATAAAAAATTTATCATCACAAATATCTCAAATTTAAATCTCATATATCTTTACACCATGGAATATTAATTCAATAAATGATCATTTTCCCTACTATCTCATATGCAACCAAGCTAAAAAATCAGGAATTACATGGCATGTTTGAATCCTTGATAATAAATAAGCATTCTAAAAATGTATTTCATTCTACACTACATATTTTTCTGTTAGTGTTTCATAACATATTTATATAGCCTCTACCACACCATATTCCATGTCAAAATCCTACCCACATAAGGTATAAAATTTCCTTGTGATCCAAAACATTCAACCTCCATGGAATAGTTGTAAATGATTCCATATTCATAAAAACCCTATTGAATTTATATTATTTACATAAGCACAGCATCATAGTTTTTTCAGTCTATTCAATCATTTGGGTTTCCAATGCATTAATCTTGGTCTGGGTTCATTCAATCACATGTATATGGATACTCTAGGTATAATCTAACCCAACATCACTGGCAGAAGCCCTTTTCATTCTATTTTATTAATAAATAGAAAAAATAGCTTTCATTTTCCCATATATGAGTATCATCTTACTCTTATTTAGAATTCTATATGTTGTAGTTATTCTGAAGCAATTTCAGGTTGATTCATAAATGACCATTTTAATTCGTTGGTTCACATTATGCAACTCCATCCAAATATGTACTCATTCTCACATGAACAATCACCCACAAATAAAATTCAAATTTATACCATTTTTACCCCTTTTAATTAAATTTATCCCATATAGTCATGAATTTAACCTTATATTAGAAGTAATTCCCTATATTTAACCATATAAATGTCTTGAAAACCTCGATAATATTTTTCTTTTCTTCAAAAATTCACAAAAATAAATTTTAATATATTTTATACCCTAAAAAATATAACTAACAAAAATTATTCAGAAAATTAGTTAAAATAATAAAATTAATTACAAACAAATTAATGATTTTGAGTTATCACCAAATGTGATATTGTTGAGAGAATGGTCATTTAGAAAGACCATTCTTTCTTCAACCTAAGATACAATCCATGGATTATTAGTGGATATTTTAACATTATTATTGATACCTATGAGGATAAATTATGGTATAATTTCTCAAGGTAGGATATATTGTATTTCAAAATTATCTTAATTAATTGAACGCTTTTGTATTTCAGGGTTATGGTGACCTTTTCACCTTTCCAAATAATATAAAAGTATATAGAAGGACATTGTCTTAAATTAAAAATGATTATCTAAAAATAAAAATATTATATAGTTCACGAATATCTAAATTATAAACAAGAAACATGTTTTAACTGACTCTTTACCATTATTTATTATGTTAGGAATGTCTTTCTTTTAATCTCACCCCCTTCAGGTTTTCCTGCATATGGATTCCAGAAAATATTCCATGTAGAACATGAAAACTTATTTGAATGTTACATTTCATTCTTTGGGTATGCATCAACCCTAATGAAAATTTCATAGATATCACATCCCATATTTAAGTTAGAATTGGAAGTGGTTGATGAAAACTCTAAGGTCACTGGTACTCGACCTTGAGATTTTGGCACACATAACAATGAGAGACAAAATTAGAAATGCCATGTCTCATACCTGGCCACCAGAATAGTCATTGTGTGCCATAAAACATTTTTTGTTTCCTCGGTGCACTTTCCACCTGTAATTATGATAATCCCTAATTACATCTTTCCTTATAGGTAATGGTGCAACATACTAGTTCCAGAAACATATGATACCCTCCAGGGAGAACGTTAACTTAATGATAGTCTCCCCTTAATAAAGAGGGTTCTTAATTCTATGAAACTCATAATCAAGATTTTTTATTGAAGACTCATATCAAGAAGAGAGGATTTAAACTAATCACTAGAAAAAAACAACCTTAGACCCCATTTCTTAAACACTTATATGAACCTTTGTTAAAATATCCATCATGGTTCACTCTTCTAAGGATTCTTTCATGGCCTGGGTTAGAAGTTTCTTACCCAACACATCTTTAATTACATTCAATTTCCCCTAGGTAAAGGTGATATTAGGATAAATCGATTGCAGGTTCTCCACCCAACACCTCTGGAAGAGATTAAAATATTTTTCATAGAAGATATAACTCATGCTCTTATGGTTTAAATACACAGTAAACCTTTCTTTGGAAAGGTAATGATTCCAACACTTAATTTCAATCATATGAACTACAAGGTCAAGGTCATGGGTTGGATAATTATTCTCATGTGTAATAAGTTTTTGATATACATAGTCAATGGTGTGATCATCTTGAATAATAATAGAGCACAAACATAAACCTAATGCATCATAGAAGAACACATAGCCCTTCTTGACCACTAGAAGAGACAAAACTAGTTTAGTTTTCATAATATGTTTTAAATCAGAAAAATAACGATAACATTTTTAATCCTAAGAAAAATTTACTCCAATCCGAGTTAGAGTTGTCATCATAGCATCCAACTTTGATAAGTCGTTTATTAACCCGTGATAATATCCTATTAAGCCCAAGAATATATGAATCCTGAAAAAACTATGTGGTAGCTCCCATGTCATAACAGATTTCACCTTCTCAAAATCAACTGAGATACCATGTTCTAGCACTACATGTGCTGGGAAAAAAACTTCTTGAATTCAAAAATAATATTTCAATAACATGGAATAAATGTATTGATTTCTAAACAATTCTGGAACTGCTCTCAAATAAAACATGTGATCCTCCTCTAACTTAGAGTGAAAAAGTATGAATTCCAAAAATACTAACCCCAAATTATTGAGATACTCATGGTATATTATATTCAATAAATCAATAAAGAGTGTAGGATCATTGGTTAGAATAAATGGAATGAAAAGGTACTCATAATGGTTATACTTACTCGAGAAGGAAATTTTCTAAATGTAAGATTATTTTATTCTCAACAGAATATAAATAGATATAAGATAAATCGCTAAATTTCACTTACACCATTTATACCAATCAAACATATCATCAATATATGGAAACGGATACATTTTTTTACAATAATGCAATTGATTTTTCAGTAATAAACACATTAGAGAACTGCCCATCGGCTTTGTTAAGGAAGAGAACACGCACTATTCGAAGTGACACACTCAGTCGTATAAATACTTTCAAGAAAATTTCATCCAAATAAATATTCAACTCTTTCATTTTAGTAGGATCCATGTTTTATGAAGTAATAGACACTGGTTGAGTACTAGGTACTGATTCAGTAGAAAACTTTACCTCCCATACTGATTCCAAACTAAAAATGTAAGAAAGAAAAATGTCTGGAAAATCGATGAAAATGGGAGGGACATCACTGCTCAAATATTATCACACCATGTCAAATTTAAACATATATATTACTTTCTCCAAATTTTGATAAGAATTTCTGAATCTACATGACCTTAGGTCCCATTATCTCTGAAAGATACGTTAGACCCCATCGATTTCAATAAAGGATACCCTTTAAAGTTGGAAATCAATTTATCCTTTATTAATACTAATCCATCCATTCTGAATATGATGTAAATAGGTTTCAGGTCCGGTTCCAAAAATTCCCAAACAAGATCAATATTTGATAAAGAGAACACAAAAGCAGGACAATGAAGACCCTTATCTCTCTTTATTTTTAGGGGTGTAGTAACATCCATCACATAAGATCAAATCTCTATAGAAATTTTAAGCATACTCATAATACATATTGAGATAAATATATATATATACACCATTATCAAATAAAGAAACCTCTAAGATTAACCTCTAGTGATGGTACCACTCATAGTTTATGGACTCGTATATGCTTCATCTGGAGACTCTTCCACTATGTGAAGAATCATTATTTTGGATTCCTATGTCTGGAACCCCTTACTTCATGAAGAGTATGATTGTACTATATTTCTTTTTTGGTGATGATTATCTTATTCCACTATGTGGAGAATAATAAATATGAAAGAACTTATACAAATGACTTGAGTATCTATAGGAACCACATACATTGGGCACCTCAGATTAAACCCATTTTGAGTGCCCAGGCTTTTCTTGATGGTAGAAAATAAAAGGGACTCTAGCCAGTACTACATGAGGTCTACAAGATTCGTACTATATAGAACCACCTTGAGAATAATCATGCTTCCTCTACCCTTTATGGGAACTCACAGAGCATCCATATGGAGAAATATATACTCCCACCAAACCTAACTTGCTTGCTTGGTCAAGCTCGACCATTAACACTCTATTCAGCACCTCAGCATAATAAGAGATATTTAGAAAGAATTATTAATAATGAATACCATATCAAAGTCCCTTATTAAACCATTGAGTCTCCATATTCTCATTTAATACAATCTTATGTGTGAACTTCACAACATCAAAAGAGAAACTTTTTTATTTTATCACAGTCCTTTCATCCTTCTCAAGATTGAAAAAAAACACAATATCCTTATCTAAAACCATCAACTCAGATATAACTAGTTGATAAAAATAAAATTAGTCTTTCCACTCTAATCACTCATGATTATTTTCTTCTATCATTATGTCCCACCATCTTTTACTAGGTCCTTCCTACTTAAAGGTGGCACATTTCACCTTGATCGAATCTAGAATCTCTAAGAAATCAAACAAAAGTTCAATTCTCCTTCTCCATTACTTAGTCTCATGAGGATCATTTGAGCCTTGTAATGTATATGGACTCAAGTGAAAGAACCCCTGAATAGGATTTCAAGACTCATTATCTTGAGGTTTCATTGAAATAGATTTAACAATAATGGGTCCATGTGGTTGTCTCAGAGTATAGACAACACGTACAATGGCCTCAACCAAATTCCAGTCCATGAAAGGATGTTATTCTTATTTTTCATTAGTTTCTTCCTCCTAGATCTAATTCATATTTCATCATTGAGGTGTGATGTAGCACAACATCAACAGTCATCATTTAATACCTCAGAAAATATACTCAAATTGACACTCAAACAATAGAAAATGTGAAATTAATCTCCAGAGATGGATAAACCTGATTTGGATTTTAATCTATCAAAATAAAAATAGTGAAAATACTAGAACTAATACTTAGTATTTATTTCCCACAAAACCCCTGGTAAATTAAGTCTCATTATGGTTAGATATAACCAAACCCTCACTCAAAACAACCTCCTAAGTTGAAACAAGATTTAAAACTACATTCTAACATCAATGAAATATTATTAACCTACACCTTTAATACCGCCTTTTCACAATCCATCTTGAATACCCTAGTACTCTGATACTCAATCCGACAAAGACATATCCCAAGTAGCATTCCCGATCCCCATGGGTTGGTGACTAGAACTTGGAATCATACAAGATAAATGAGGGAACTATTATTCCACATAAACATAGAGGAAGAAGTGGGTATATGTCAGCTTTCTCAAAGAAAATCTTAAAGGTGACTCCACCAGATGATAAACAGGTATAAAAACCCCAAATAGTACATCAATAAAGTAACAGAGAGACAAGATAAACAACCCAACACCCAACAGTCACAACACTCAAAGCCCTAAAGTATCAAAAAATGCCACCTCTAAGTGGTGTTTTCCCTTACTCAAACATTGAAGAACGAAATCAGTAAACATCCAAAGGAAAAGGTAGTGTGTGAGATAACATCCCAGTAGTGTCTCACCAAGTGTCCCTTAATAATATTCCAATAATAATAAACCATTACATTATTTCAATTTCAAATAAAGAATGTGTGTCATGGCTGTTAAATATTTAAAACAAAACATTTTATTCATTTCAATTGTTAGAAACATTTAAAACAATGTATTAATGAACATTTTTGTATAAAATATATTATATAATTCACAAGGATTTTGTAAATACGTTTTACCAAAAATGGAATAAACATAAAGTAATTCCAAAATAAGAAACATGGTCATCTTTAAAGAGGTGTGATACTTCCAAGTTATAGGATACTCACACATGTCATGTCAGTGATCATAGTAATGTGTGTACACATGTACCTCATCCTCTGGTAAAATAGAACTCATCAACATCCCATCAGGTATAAGACCCAACACACTATGTTTTTTTAGAGTTTTAAAGCATCAATCTATTGATTGAGCATTATTAACCTGTCATGTTTGTCCCAAATAACCAATAAACTAACAAGGCTTTCATTTTCACAAAAATAAATCAATAATTGTAAAATTATTGTAAAACTATTTAAGATAAAATTTCCCCATTTCTCATTTCAATATGCCAATTTCAATTTAAAAACGTATACATGGGGTTTTAATAGATTCATTCCTTTTACAAGATAAACCCAAATGGGTTCTTTTTAAGAAACATTCCATCCATTTTCTCAAAATCAATTTCACAAACCAATTTCACAAACCAATTTCTTTAATTTCCTTCAAATCCAAATCACACCCCAATTCATTAGAATTGGGGGGTTTCCCCAAAATCCATATCATTTAAATTTTAATTCTTATTCACATAAAATTGTGCTTTCAAAATAAAATTGAATTACATCAAAATAATCAATAAACTAAATGTTTAATTAATTATCCAAAATTATACAAAACCATCACCCTTAACACAGATATCACATATCACAAATCTTGTAATGAGAAAATACAATGAAGAACATCATCATTTGAGATTATGGAATCAAAACTAGTTCCAAGCTCCTAAAAAGGATTTCTAGTCCATTAACTATATAAAGGTCTAACAGATCCTAAGGAGGAGAGAAGAATATAGAAGGAGAGAAATAATGGGATGACAACTCTTACAGTAGATGAAATATATGATGTTTACGAGTATTTTTATCATCCTTAAAAGGGTTTCTAAGAGCCAAAATTTGTATTTGAGTTCCCTCTCAATCTAAGAAATTGAGATATGGAAAGTTAGGATTGAGAGGATCATCAAACGGGGGTTTAGTAATTTTGAAACATTTTTTTGAATTAGAAAATTCTGTGTACATGGTTAGTTGAGCGGGACCATATGGTTTTTAAAATAGTGTTCCCAAACCATGTTCCCCTACTACGGGTTTCACAGTTTCTTCTTGGTGGGAATATAATTTTTTATTCCATGTTTCAACCATGCAAACCCCCACTATGTGGGTTTTCAAGAATTTCTTTGGGTGGCCACATGGATTGGGAAAACAGTGCCCCAAATATGTACATCCCAAAAACATCTAAAAAAATTAAAAAATTCACCTAAAGTGCCCCTAAACAAGACCCAACCAAAGCATGATTAAAATGAGGGTCTCGAAGTTCCTGAAATTAGTAACATGTTGTTACGTATATGGTTGGGATAAACAACTACTTGGAGGATCTATATAATAATAGATAAAAGAATATATTTCATTGGAAAATTGATAGTGATAAAAATATTATGAATTAACTACTGAATCATACTCGACATAAAAAATATTTAATTAAATTAACACTTTATTGAAGGATTAATATATGATGTTTTTTTGATATCATAAGATATTCAAGGAACCAATTATTTAAAATATATATTGTCAAATATAAGGGTGATTAAGAAGTTGTGGAAATTCTGTGCCAGTGTTAGTCTTCATTGATGAATAAAAGTTTTAGAGGTGAGATATGGAACCAGATTTTGGGAGGGAGAAAACGAATCTGGAATTTCTTGATTTCTTAGTTTGAAATAGATACTTAAAAGGAAATGTTCAAATTATTTAGTGAAGATTATTGTAATTTCATAATAATTAAGTTTCCTAATATGGAACCATAGAATATTTTTAGTTTACAAGATGAGGATCCAAGTGAGAGATTATTGGAATAGTGGATCCTGATTCCTCAGTTGAAGTTGTTATAAGTAAAAATAGAAATATTTTATATAATTATAGTAAATATTATAGATTTGGTGTCATTATCATATGAACAATAAACTATAATAGAGTTAACAGATGATAATAATAGTGGACCCTAGAGTAGAGTGTACTTTACCGAAATGTGTAATATAGCACTGTGGACTTTACTGGTAGTTTTATTGTAACACCATACTATTTCAATGTGAGTTACAATAGATAAAAATTACGTTATGATATTATCCTCAAATGAAGGTTTATGGAATGTCTGTTTCCCTATAATTTACTCCTTAAAATATAGAAATTATTTTTTCTCTCATTAGACATTAGGATTATACTCAAACCAGGTTTATAATTGCAATCTTATTATTCCTCATATTCTTTATTTTTCTCAAATTTTATCTTATTCAGGTACCATTTTTCTTTTGTACTACTAGTGTTTCTATAGAAAAATATCAAATCCACTTCCCCCTTCTTTCCAAGATCAGGATAAAATGTTATGTCATCACCACATCATCATCTCTATGAAAATGTACTCGAGTATCAATATATAAATCAACCATATAAAACAACCAAAGTGACTATATATGGATTTTCTATATTTATATATTTTCTTAGTTAACTATGTAGAAAAAAATTACTAAACCATGAATAATTTTTTAAAACAACATTGGATACGAATACTTTAAAACTAATACATGTTTTTTTGATAAATTTGATGATAGGGAACATGTTAATTGACTATTAATAAATATTAAAAGAAAATTTTGTCTATAAAAAGTCCAAGTCTATTGTGTAGTACAAGACACATAACCATTTTTTAAAAAATATGTCTTTTGTAACTATCTTAATCTATAATTTTCCAAAATTATATAATGGATTATCAATTATTTACTAAGTGAAAGTTAATTTACATTTATGTGAGTGTAATTTGAATTAATTATTCCCCATTTTATCTAATTTTATATTACAATCCATTATCAACTATGATGATAGAGACAACTTTTCATAAAATGATTTTTATTCTATTATCAATAAGATAGGTTGATTATAGTTATGGTTTTTCAATGGTATTTTTTTTGAAAATAAGGAATATGAAAATATAGGATAAATTATTCTCATGAAAAGGATCAAGATATTAAATTATTTACTCTTATAGTTTCTTTAAATAATTTCATTCCTACTATAATTACATGAAAACTGGTTAAAAAAATTGTGTTCATTCAAAATCTCATAAAAAATATAATAATAAATTCATTTACTCTATATAAAGTAATCATGAGTTTGAAGGAAGATGAAGTGCATGGATTAATTATCCAAATCACAATGAGAATAATATAAAATTTTCATACATTTATATCTCTTCTATTTTCTTTTATTTTATAATTATCCTATATTTACTTTACTTTTTTCTTCCTCTTGTAACTCCCTCAATATTGAAATAATGGATTTTATAATCTTTTAAAGCATTATTTACTTTTATTATTTTCCATTCAACACTATTCAAGTGTTACTTTGGTTAAAAATTATGCAGTGTTATCTATTGTATGGTAAAACCCATTCCAGGTTGTGGATTCAACACAATGAATAAGAAAACTCTTTGTGAATAAGATTTTTCTTGGATACATTTTTATTTTAATATAGTTTTCATGACCCGACCCAAGTCGGGGCTTGAGCCATAACTACCCCAAGCCTGCCTTCTTAGGCCAAGGGGTGGTGACAAGAGCCGAAGGAACAAAACCTCTAAGAGGCCTTTAATTAAGAACCTCTACACGCACACAGAGCCAACTCAATGCAAAATTTCATAGGGAAAGAAAAAATGATGGAACACAACTACAAATAAACCAAGAATGCTTGAACTGCTAAAGTGTACAAGTACGGTATAGTGAACTAAATAAAAATGGAAAAAATACACCCCCAACTAGAACAGTTTCATATTCTCAAAGTAACTAAAAAGTAAAATAGCTGAGAGGGCCCCTCTCTTAAATCTCACATTATGACCATCATACATGGTCCAAGAACCTGGATCTCTATGCTCATATGAAGTCACGATCAACCTTACTGTCATCTACAAAAGGCACAATATGTGTGGGAAAAGCACATGTGTTGGTGATTATAAAAATACTCAATATGATTCCCTAATAGGGAGAAGGGGGAGCCATAAGAGATACTCTAAAAAGGAAAAAAGTATATATAACATGGTATAGTAAAAGGATTGAATCTCAACCCAATAAGGAGTGAAGTAATCTCATTCAAGCATAAGGATCTAGAAACATTGAGAATATGAACTTATCATCGAATCTTCGCTACCTATAGAAATAGATTATACTCGTTCAACCACAAAAATCTATACTTGGAAAGAATGTGGCTTACCCTTTTCGTCTTCACCTCTCTTGGAAGGAGAGTAACCAAAACCCCAAAGAGTGGGTACTGGAAATAGAATATATATACATATATATATATATATATATATAATCAGTCAAATAATCCCAAATGGAAGAGTAATGGGATCTTCATATCACAGCTTAGTCCAAGAAAGTGAGTAGCCAACTCTCCTAGAAGTAACCACTATTGATGCCCAGCACCCAACATGTCTACCCTGAACTGCAAGTCAATGGGACTCAATCACTATATCTTGATACTATATTCTTTGTAAAACATTATCTCGCTCTCACAGTTTTAGGTCACATCACAAGGATGTGTCTCTACAGGAAAACAATCCATCTTCTTAATGAGTCAAAAGGTACGTCAAATCACACCTTGTCACTATTTCACACGGTTGAGAGGTCATCTCAATATAGATAATCCATGCTAAGCCCAACTAGAGGATTCCACTCATCATTCGGTAACTATGACCCAGAATGTCCGAGGGAATCATCACCTGGATGTCGATGGAGACCAACTTCCCAGCCCCGTTAAAGGGTATTGCCTGTCAAGCATCATTGATGGGACCCACTACCCAACCCTACTTGAGGGAACCCCAGAATATCCATTAGGGACCATTTCCAATCCCAACTAAGGGTAATCCTAGACCAACCATCATGGACCACTTCCTAGCCTAGCTGAAGGTAAACCTAGAAATGTCATTGGGGACCAATACCCAACCGAGCTAGAGGTAATCCCAGAACTAGATTGGTCATCCCTATGGATAGTACCTCTCTTAAATAATCGAGGAACATTGGCCATCCCTACTAGATGGAAAACTCTCGAAAAGCACCGAGGAACCTCATTGGATAACCTTTTGGGATGGTAACCTCTTAGAAAGCACCGAGGAACCATGTTGGTCATCCCTGGTGGATGGTACCTCTTATCACAGTTATCTTCAAACATCGCCTGAAAAAGCATCACACCTAAAACATCTCACATCGTAACCTGATGCCACTACAGAGGGAATCATCACGTACTATATGAAAAACAAAACTCAAGATATGACACTTGTATACCAAAATATATGTTTAAAAGAAGTAATCACAAGAGTTCTAAAATTCTTATAGTGGTACACGGCACATGTGGGCCCACACAACTTGTGGCCCCACCTTATCGCATGTCCGTGTATGTAGCCATTATCATGTAATAATATTTAACCAAGAACCCCTAAGAATTTAATTGTACTCCTGGAGTACACAACATATCTATCCAAAATCCTATTGAGCACACGATGCTGAATGTTGATTCGAAGAGGGAAAATTTAATTTTAGTGACATGTCTCCTCAAAACTGCCCCAAAATATTTGACTGAATCTCTTCATACATTCTCCCCATAATCACAGTAGTGTATTTCGATCTATGATGAGGGTTATATTCAAACATAGTAGAGGGATCATCCACTGATATTCCTTTCATGTTTCTCTAATTAATGAGATCGTCAATAAGGATTCACACATCAAAATGGATCACACTATTGTGATCCTTGTAGAAAAACACACTGAGTAGACTATTAATTCATCCCAAACTAACATATTATGTAAAAGTCATGTTACATCGCACTACACTCGAAGGGTGATTCATTAAGATTGCACCTCAGTCCCGAAATAAATTATAAAAATGTATTATTATAATCCTCTCATAAAAACACATTGATTCATCTAATCAATCATTCAAAATGGATACCCAGTGAAAATTTAGCATTTCATGACAACATTTGTGAACCAGGCCTCATGGGGGTGCACATCAAATATGGTTTAAACACATGAAATTATTCATGAAAATTCCATACAGAGACCAAGTTTTCAGCACTACTAATGGAACATTAAATGAATGTTTCTTTTAGAAACTAATTCCAATACAAAAAACCCAAATAATAATAATATTAAGAATAATAATAATTTAAATAATAATAATAAACTTAGGAATTTCATTCAATGGAACCACGATAACAAGTCTTAAAAGTCATGAATAAGTCTGAAATGATTCATCTCGGTGAGAGGAATTTGTGGCCGTAGATAGAGAATCAAACGGACGCCCGGTGTAGAAGATATATCCATTTAAAGCCATATAACCCAAAACTAACTGGTCTGGCTCAGTGCACATTGATCCTGACCAGGAGCATGGGCCCCATGAGGCCTATTTCACATGTGCTGTGGTGAAATGAAACTTTTTCACAAGGTATCTGTTTTGGATGATCAATTAGTTGAATCCATGTGTTTTTTCGAGAGTATCTAAATGGTGTGATCCATATAATTAATTTTGGGACTAAGGCAAGGGCCCCATGAGACACCTTTTGGGATTAGAAGAACATTACACCATTTTTCCATTGGATTTCTGTTTGGGTAAATGAATAGTCTTATGTGGGTGTTTTTCAACAAGGATCACAATGGTGTGATCCATTTGGATGTGCAGAGCCTTATTCCTAATCTCATTAATTATGGAAACATGAAAGGAATATTAGTGAAATATCATTCTATTGTTTTTTAAGATAACCATAGTCTTATATCAACATCCACTATTGTGAGAGTGGAGAATATGTATGAAGAGATGTAGTCAAATTTTCAAGGTCCATTTGAGGATACTTTTCTGTGAAATTATGTTTTCTCCCTTAGAATCAACATCAAGCATCGTGTGTTCAATAGCCTTTAAGCAAGATATACTATTCACTATGGGAGTACGCAGGCATGCCTTGGAGTACATGATCTCTATTTAATACATTATAATGGCTAGGTTCATAGCCAGGAGATGAGGCAGGGTTACATATATTGTGTTCCTCACACGCACCATGTATCACTTTACAAATCTTAACCTCCCATTACACCTTCTTCTGAACTTGAATTTTGGCATACAAGTTTCATATCCTTTGTTTTTTCTACGTAGTATGCAACGATGCCCTCTATAGTGGATTTCAAGTTGTGATTTGAGGTGGTATGGGATGACACCCTTTTCATACAATGTATGATGATGGTGGTGATCAAAAGTACCATTCAGTAGGGATGGCCAGTGTGGTTCCTCTGTGCTTTTCGAGAGGTTTCCATCTAGTAGGGATGGACAGTGTGGTTCCTCCGTGCTTTCTAAGAGGATAACATCTAGCAGGGATGGCCAATGTTCCTCAATGATTTCCAAGAGGTACCACCTTATAGTATGGTTGGATAGAGCAGTTCTAGACTTACCTCTATCTAGGATGCATAGTGGTCCCCAATGACAGTTCTAGGCTTACATCTAGGTGGGTTGGGCAGTGGTCCCTGATGGTAGTTCTGGGCTTACCTTCAGCATGGTTGTGTAGTGGTACCTGATGGCCATTATAGGCTTCCTCGAGTGGGGTTGGGTAGTGGGTCCCATAGACAACACTTACTAAGTAATACCCTCTAGCAGGGCTGGGTAGTGGGTCTCTGTCGACTTCTAAGTGATGATTCCACCTAACATAGTAGGGCATAGATAACCAATGATGAGTGGAATCCTCCAGCTGGATTGAGCATGGATCCTTGATTTTGAGATGACCTATCGAATAAGTTATATAGTGAAAGTTGTGATTTGTTGTACCTTTAGACTCATGAGGAAGAGGGATACTTTTCCCACCGAAATGCATCCTTGTGATGAGACCTAGAACTATGAGGGAGAGAAAGTTCCGACCAAAGAAGATAATATCAAGGTGTGGTGATTGAGTACCTTTGACTTTCAGTTTAGAGAATACTTGTGGGTGTTGGGAATTTTTGGTGGATACTTCTAAGACTGTTGGATACTCACTTTCATGGGATGAGCAGTGAGATTGAGATCCCATTACTCTCCTATTTTGGGTTTCTTTGACTGAGAAAATATATTCTATTTCTAATAACCACTCCTTATGTGTTGGTTACTCTACTTCCAGTAAAGGTGAATATACATGGGGTATTCCATGTGCCTTTTATGTCTAGATTATCATGGTTGGATTATTCTAATCTCCAACTATAGGTAGTGAAGAGTCGACGATAATTTCATCTTCTCACTATTTCTATCTCCTTATACATTGATGATCTTACATCAATCCTTTGTTCAGTTGAGCTACATGTATTTTACTATACATGTCCTATCTAATTCTTTCCTTTTCTGATTATCTCTTACAGATCCCCAATCTCCTTTTTCGAGCGTCCTACTAAGTATTTTTATAATCACCCCTTCGTGGGATTTTACAACACATTTCATGCTTGTGCAGAAGATAGATAGGTTGATTGTGACTTTACATAAGCCTAGAGATATTGTTTTTTGGACTGCATATAGTGGTCGTAGTTTGGGATTCAAGAGAGGGGCTCTCTCAGCTATTTGACTTTTTCAGTTAATGCCATGTTGTAGCACTTTTTTGATTACTTGTGTATTATTCCGATTTTTTCATTCAGTTCACTCTACTATACTCATACAATTTAGTGGTTCATTCATGCATGGTATATTTATAGTAGTGTTGAATATTTTATTCTTTCCCCTCTGTGATTTGTTTTTGAGTTGGTTGCATTTGTGTACAGGTTCATAGGTTAAGGCCTCCTCATGTTTGGTGTGCCTTCAGTGCTCATCACCAACCCTTGGCCTATAGAGGTGGGCTTGGGGTAGTTGCGTCTCAAGCCCTAGCAAGGGTCGGGTAATGATAATAGGTAATTAGGATCTTCCTTAAATCTCAAAACCTTATTTAAATTCCTCTATTAATGATTTTATTTTTATATATTATCTACTTAGAGTTTCTTTTTTTCAGATATCGAATCCTTTTTTTAATTTTATTTTGAACCAATGTACATTTAACTAAAGATGTTTTACAGACCATATTTATTATATAAATAATGTTTTATGTTGGATACTTAATTATTCTAGTACGGGTTGTCATTTTAATATGAGTAATGAAGTTTCAAATGGTTTATCTTTTCTTTAAATTATATTATTTAGTATTCATATATATTTTGAAATCATTTTAGAAATATATATCACTCTCGTGTACTATTTTAATATGGAATTTTTTTATCATAGGGAAATAAAATAATCAGTTTATAGTTTTGTTTAGTTAGATTCAAATTCCTAAAGTTCAATTCAACCCATCCCTCTTGGGAATTTTTGGGAAATAGTTTGATCAAAGAGCTTCGAGTCTCATTAGTTGTTCTTTATTAATTATTTCTTTTTTATGATTTTTCATGTTTAATGAGGGAAGATAATTTTTTCAATTAAATATATAATTTTATATACAATAAGATCATATTAAAAATATTTAACAATACATTAATAGAAACAAATACTCAAAATAGAAAACAAAAATGAAAATCCATTTAGAGAGCTTTGACTTAGATATCTCAGGTTGTATTAAAGATAATTATGAGGAAAATAAGATTCCTAATAAATATTAGAGTGATTCTAATAGAGATACATATGCTCATAGTTTCAAATAAATTTATTATATTATATATTATTTGGGTGGAGATG
This sequence comes from Viscum album, assembly GCA_963277665.1. Lineage (NCBI taxonomy): Eukaryota > Viridiplantae > Streptophyta > Magnoliopsida > Santalales > Viscaceae > Viscum > Viscum album. Next base: position 412,811,147 of record OY728145.1, read on the forward strand.
AATATAACTAAGTATCTACCCATGACATCGCATTTTAAATGTTAAACACTCTACCAATTTTCAATAAGGGAATTATCATGGGAATTAAATGAATTTAAAAATATATATAACCCATTATAATAAATTTATGTTTAAATTTGATGATTCTAAATGTAAAATTTACTACAGGTTCAATGAAATTAAAATTAGATCTCATAGATATATCATGATGATAAAGTTACATGTTTTTATATTTCTAAATTTTACCTTGAAAATAGATAATTACTAGCATATCCATAAGGAAATCATGAGAAATTAAAATACTTAATGATTTTTGTGAGAGATATATTAATGAAAAAAGATAAAACCAAGTCAAAACTAAAATAAAAGATGAACAAATGATAAAATCAATTTCATTATTCTTCTATAAAATCCAAAATTTTATTTTATAGATAAGAAACAATTATGGTAAGGGAGATGATATCTAAGAGGATATATATAATCTTGATGAGATATTTAATAAATTTTAAGATAATGAAATAATTTTTCAAAGGTAAACCTATTATAAAAAAATCTATAAATATGTGATTGGAAGAAGGGAAATAAAAATTACAATGATGTGATATAAATAATTATAAAAAGAAAGGTAACATTGTAATAATATTTAAGGTCGGATGTTTTGTCAAAAATGACTAATAAGAATTTATAACCCACATAATGTAGTAGATAATACCCTCGGGTTTTCTCACATGATGGTTTCAACTAAGTATAACCTATCACATATGTTTTTTTATGGGTAGAAGAAAAATAAGGATTTGGTGAGTTCGTAATAGATTTAAAGAAGATTGATTAAAATAAATGATGTATTTGGATATTGGAAAATTAAAGTAAATTAAATTTAAAAAAAGTTTTATATAAGGTTCAGAATAGTAGAAATAAACTAAAATTGAGCCTTATACACACCTATATTAATTTTCAATATGTATCTCCTATTTAAATTATTCAATTTACAATTTAATACAATAATGTGTACAGATAATTCATCTTGAAAATCATACTGAAATATTAGTATGGGTTTCGTACCTCATATAGAATTGATCTAATTAATTAAATATCTAAAATTAATTAAACATAATTAAATCAATTTTAATCCTAAATAAGTAATCACTTGAGAAATTTAAATTGCTGAGACAATAATGAACAAGAGGATAATTGTCTTAAGAAAAATACTATTTTAAATTCAAAATTGTAATCTCTAGATTAATTTAAATTGGATAAAAAGAAATATAGGAATATGAATGGCGTATGTAGGTCTCCACTACATCACAACAGCCTCGTGTTTTTCTAGATATAGATATAGTCTATGAATTTCATTATTAATATATTATACTTTTATATAAGGTTTTATTCCTCTATTTTATATGTGTTTATTCTCTCCTCATGATGATGGTTCCCTTTTTTATAGTGGAGGGGGGCAAATTATTTTTAAATAATTGACGATTTTAAGATCATTGAATCACCCCTATGAAAGGTTCCATGCTTGATGTACATTACCAATCAATTTCATTCTATGTGACAACATCTTTAAGTGTGGTTTGAAATATCCCTATGATCTTCATCATTTTCATATTACCTATGTTAATTTACAATGTCATTAGATACAACTATAGTGTTTTAATATGTTGTGATATCAAAGAATATTATTCATGAACTGGTTCTCAATGAATTTCATATCTCAATTCACATAAAACCTTAATGGTATGACTAGAGTCCTTATAGAAAAGTATGTTACTTCCTTTTATCTTATGTTTATTCAATCACTTCTCCATGGAATAATTTACTATTAGTGATGTCACAAACTAGCCCGGGGTCAACCCTGAACTGGTCACCCGAGCCGGTCCGCGGCAAGTCCCAAGGGGCATTCCCGATCCCCCCGAGATGGCAACTAGTTCTGGGCATCAAAATTTAATTGTTGGGAATGATTTTTCCCATAAAGAAAAAATAAACACCAGAAACTAACCAAATACTGACAATAAAAAAAGACTAGAAGTGGAAAAGAAAACTAAATAGCTAAACATACCTCCATGTGACCTCTCAGGTCACCTCCCGACCAAAGGCCGACCTTGCTCCAATAATGAGCAACTCAGCCAAGAAAACCTGTGCAAAGGGAACCTGCAACTGAAATGATAAAATAGGCTTGAGCATTAAAAATTCTCAGTAGGGTTGCCAAGGTAAACCACAGAATCCAACACTCATTTCCCCACACAAACCATTAACACAGGTTTGAAAAATAAAAATATAAAACTAGGTTTTTCACATTTTAAAAACAAGATACATACTTTTATTTCTATTTTAAAATCAAGTGCACACTACATAACATTTCTGAAACATTTTCCATTTTATAAACAGAACTCCAACAAGGTACACCAAGGATGTGCTAAAAAGAAATAGATAACAGTGTAAGTTGGAAACAAGTATGGCCGAAAGTAATCAAGCAATGTGAATAATCCAGTAACCATGGGTGATCATAAACATCCCTAGACAACCCCTGGACGTACTCGGTTTCGGAACCACCCATCGGCGTATGGTGATGCTCCTAAGTCTATAACCTACTGGCCTCCCTACTGACCAATCTAGTGGCAACGCCCTCCTGGCCTAACAATGAATCTAGGGGGTACCAACCCGTCTAATCGGGGTTGATCAGTAACCGTCACTCGATCATCTAAAAGATGCCCAGGAACCCATGGTGGTTATAATGCTACTGTGTAAGTAGAAAGTACCTCGCACGCATGACTCATCTCACCACACTTTCCCACCCAAAACACGGACGCTTCCTATGCGTTCACCCATAAAGAGTTACCCTAGACAGGAGCACCCTCAGGTACACCTCAAACATTTCACATTAATAAAGTTCCAACTGAGTTGTCACACAGATAATACCGTAAAACATTTCTTAAAACATTTCACAAAACACCTTGAGTTTCCAACCAGACATATACATTTTTCAAGCCACATTCCTTTCCAAATTCATCACAAAACATCTCTTTTAAATGAACAATGTCAAACAGGCCTTTAAGATTTACACACCCCAAATACATTTTACCAAAATCATTTCTTACTAATTTTGATAACCATGTGGAACACCACTTTCCCAAGAACTCACTAAACAATCATTTTCACATTTTAGGAAAAACATGCAACTTGAAAATAGTTCCAAACGACCCATTAATCCAAACACCCACCAAATCACACACCAAGAGACAAACGGGCATAGCCATTGGGATTTAATTTTAACCCATTTATAGAAGTCACACAAGGGATCCAAAATAATTTGGGGACCAAAGAGCCATTTAAGAAAACAAGGTTTTAAGAAAAATATATTTAAAGTGTCATCATCATTTGAGAACGCATCCATGTTTGCACCTAGTGCACCCATGGATGTTCCAACATCTAATGGAACACATAACATCCAAGAAACATTTAGAAAACTATTTTAGAAACACCACTTTCCATTTTCAAACCATACCCAACACTCCACCTAATTAACAAATTGCAAACCAACATTTATGATATAAGAGAACCTTCCAAAAAAAGATTTCAAACCACACTATAAAATCATCAAGTTCACATGTAAAACCGAAATCACATTTTCACCGTTTTAATAAAATGAAACTATGATAAACACCCCCAAAATCACATCATTTTTCTTTAAAATCTCACATCACATTTTTATCAACAGCCCAAGTGCATAAACACATAGATACAATGGAATAACCACACCAAGGATCCATTTTAGCCAATTTTACCAATGTTGGAACATTAAAATAAGTTAACCAAGTGTGTATTAAAGGTGAGAATTAAATTTTAAAAATTAACAAAAAACGATCTGGCACATAATCACAAATATTATCATAGACACATGTAGACCTAAACCAGGAATTGACTCAAGACATATTTTTCAGAAACTCAAAAAAATTTAAGAACATTATACAGGACTAATTAAGAGTGTAACAAAGCTTTGAATCAAGATTAAAAATTAAATGAAAGAACACAAGTATTAATAGAGTGCTTAGGAAATGAATTAATTGAATTCACCTTCCTCAAACAAAGCACGGATACGATGCCGCTTCAGCGGAAGGACAATTCCCATGAATCAACCGCACACCTAAAGCAATGCGAAAAACGCATGACGCTGAACCCGGACACTAGGGTTTAATGAATCTGAAAAAATCACAAACCAAAGAGAGAACACGACGAAAGGGGGGGTCGGGTTGGAGTAGACCCACCGAAGGAGGCCGCGACCGGCCGGAGGAGGCGGCCGGTGGCTGGGGCGGTGAGGCGACGGGGATGCGGGGCATGAGGCGGCGGGGGTGCGGGTCGGCGAGGTGACAGTGGTGCGCCGGAGCGGCCTGGACGGTGGGGGATGGAGCGGCCTGGATGGCGTGCGGGATCTCGGAGGAGTCCAGAAGCGAGGGAGGCGATGGGGGGGTGCGGACGGGGCGCGGGCAAAGGGAGAACCATCTTGGGGAGGGGTTGTGCGCACGCGGGACAGGGAAAGGGGAAGTGTTGGGGGAGGTTGTGCGGGTAGGGTTAGGGATTTTTTTTCTTATTTTTTTCATTTTATTATCATAATAATAATAATAATAATAATAACAATACTATAATAATAATAAGATAATAATAGTTATAATTACAATAGACATAATAAACGTAAAGATAATAAAAATAAAATTTCTAACAATGATTATCTCAATAATAATATTACTTTTTAATAACAAGAATAATAATTATAAAAATTAACAATAATAATTTTTGACCATAATAACAATACCACTAATATAATAATAATAAAAACAATATCAAAAAATTAATGGAAAAAAATATTAATAGTACAATAATAAAATAATAAAGAGAAATTGCACAACACCTAGGGGGATCGCGCGGCCACCGCCCACCATGTGGTGACCGCGCATGGGTCTGAAACCCGCTAAAAATATTAAATGACAAAAAATTTAATCCGGGACCCATCCCGGACCTTGGCGTCAGAACCCAAAGCCAAAAAATTAATAAAATAAAAATAAACTAGAAAGTCAGGGTGTGACAAGTGATCTCTTACATTCTTGGATGAGGAACCATCATAGCACGACTTCATTCACCATAGTTCGAGTACCTTGAAATTTATTGGGGGATAAAACTTTCCCCATGTACTTCAAGATACAATAATTTTCTTCATGGTGTGAGTAATCTTCCTCCTTGATTAAAATTTTCACTTCATGACATATATTATAAGGCATCGGCCTTAAACATTACTTAATCATGAATTAAATTAATAATTCACATATAGGATCTTTTCAGGTTTAGAGTTTTAGAGAATTAGGTCATAACTATTACATCTCAAAAGATTACATAGTATACACTTCTACTAATTTTCCATAAAATAAAAAAACACTTAAAAAGAAACATGTCTACTTTCATGTTTTAGATAGAATGTCTTTCCTTGATCCCATCCTTGACCCTATTCATCTTTAAGTCATGTGGAAAACATTTCAGAAATGTGGGATGAGTATAAAAAGCCTAGTAAAGGATACACAAAGAAGGAAAACTGTTAGTTTTTCAAAACAACAATTAAACCATGAGTACTTTACCAAAGTAATACTTTTTACCTTTATGAAGTAGTAAAAACTCTTCACTGAATAAAATACCATTACTTACCATTTTGTAACCAAAAGATTACCATAAAACCCATATAAAGAACACATAATATATAAAGGTAACTTGGGACATAAACATACTAAAATGGAATAACCATACGGTCGACTTCCACACATACATAATGGAATAGCCATACGGCCAACTTCCATACCCAATGCATTGGAGGTCATAACGTAACCACCCGTCCTGGTATTCACGGCACCACATGTCATATGGTTTATCACATAACCACCCGTCAAATGTCCAAGTACCATTATAAAATCATAACACATAAAACAATTATAAAGGAAAGAAAACATTTACACATTTGAAGAACAATATATCACTTAAATATATTGACATAAAAAATCCATTATCAAAACGACTTTCAATACCAAAAAAGAGTATATGGTATTTATTTACTTTTAAAATTTTATTGGCTTGTTGAGGAAGCCAAAGATCAAATAATACTCGCGGTGGCGGAAAGGTCATTGTCAGTGCATACGTTAAAAAGAAACATAATTTTTGTTGTTTTGTAAAATGCTTCATATAGAAAAGATTCCTTTTGAATAAAAGTATAAGTGAAAGGGGATTATACACCGTATAAAATAAAGCCTTGTATTAGAACAAAATTTTCCTCAAAGAATGGAGATTGAGACGAAGTCCCTTATAAAGACGGTATCCTTGGATTAAGGATAAATCAATTACATAATTATGTGTGACAAACGAATACAGCAAATATAATTGGATATTAAGTGTAAAACAATCAAAGGTCATTCTCACATATTCATAGAACGACATATTCAAGTAGTACAAGTTTATTCCAAAGAATCAAAATTGGGTTAAGAAGTTCCCTTGCAAAAATTCAACAGCCTAACGGCGTCACTTCAAAATTGAGAAAATGAGTTGATGAGAGATAAAAAGGGGTATCTCATCACTTGGAAATAAAATTTATAGAAATAAGGATATATAAGAACATATATCATTATAATAAGATTAAAAGACCTAAAAAATAAGTCTTTTAAAATGAGGAATGTGAAAGGTTCCCTTACCGAATTGGGTAACTTCTGAAACGTACACCCCATGAAAGAAGGACTATACAACATTGATGTGAATACCCATAAACGAAATTATATTACACCAAGAGTTGAATAATGGGCAGTACATACACCACTCAAAGGAAAATGGTGGAAAATGTAGCATAAATCTCACAGGAATAAAAGTGATATGGAAAATCCCTTATGAAAACTCGGCAGCCTAATGACGCCACTTAAAAATTCCAAAAATGGATTTATGAGATAAAATAGAGTCTCTCATAATATGAACAAAAACAATTACAGTATTATGAATATAAAAGTACATCCCCAAAAATAATAATGATGAGCTTATAAAAAATGACATAAAAGAGAGTACTTAAAAAGAACGAGAGAGGTTGGATCCCTTACCTCAAGTCTGACTTGTCTTGTTCGTTTCTTTATATTCCTGAATAATAAACTTTGTTCAATTTATAATTTCTTAAGGAATTCATTTAAATATTATTATTCAGTTCATATAACATATTATAATGTTATAATAATTGGTTAATAATGTGAGCTCATATCAGACGTTTTTGTCGATGTTTGGTACATGAGTCAAAAATGAACTTGTTTGAAAATGATTGTCCATGTAGTTATAATTAAATCATCTCCAGAATAGTATTAATTATTTAAATATCATATATATCAAGTAAATATTCATTTTATACTACTCCATAACATTTTGAGACAAAAAGAAATGAAATGCACCGTTCATGAAGACGATAGGCCGTACGTACGCATGAACGCTACTTTCATTTCTTTATCATATTAAAGGAATTAAAAATAATTGAGAGATATATATATATTATAATTCCAGTATAATATATATGTTATATAGGTCACATATGTTCATTAATTTCATTCTTTATACATTCCATGTATTGCATGAACGAGTCACATCACTTGAGGGGGCGGTAGTCCACACTTCCTCGTATGAAATTATCTCATTTGCACAACATGAAAAGCATAAAGGAATGTTTTAGATATAAAATTTAGAAGAATATAGAAAACATAAATACCATATATATCATATATAAAATATATTGACATCATAATGGCCACCATGAAAGGTGTTAAGAGAAGATTTAACAATCATCGTTTCGTGAGGCTGAAATTCGCCATCCAAAGAAACAGTATGTTCTTTAACCATTAGACGAAGGTGTTTGTAAGTGTAGCTCAAATTCTTTACATAAAAACATCCTAGTATATCTAATATACTGGTTTTGTTAAAAAATAAAGGAATAAAAAGAGTTTAGAGGGTTGGAGAAGAAAAATAAAACAAAAGAATACAAAGGAAGACATTACCTTTAAATCGGGCAAATCTTTTTTATTTGAGCTCAAAGGCTTCCTTGGAAAGGATTATGCCCAAATTTGAGGCATCAATGATGAAGAGAGGGATTTGGAGAGATGAAATGGGCAGGGGTTGGACGATCCAAATCCTTGACAGGTGTGGGTAAGGTTGTATAGGTGGGGGCCTTTTATTAGAGGAGAGGAGGGGCACTCTTGGAAAGTTATAAACGTTTACTTTATTATAAAATGATTTTCAGATTTAAAAGGTCCCAAAATTATATATTTAGAATATAAAATGATAATAGTTAAAAATAAATCCATCCAATAGGTTTTTTACAAGTTTAGGTCTTAGATTTTATATTATCGTTTCATTTTATTTAAATCGTTAAATAATGAGGTAATCAATGCATCATCATGGTGTCATAAATAATTTAATTTATTTAATGTCTAAAATTTATAAAAAAATATATCATGATATAGGAAATATTTTTATCTTTCTAATGAATATTTATTGTAAAAAATATGACTTGTATAACCCCATTTAAAAATTGTTTTAGTAAAACAACACATGTTTGTGACATTTTTATTTTAACATTAAATAAAAAGTTTTTAATGTCATTTTCCCACCAATGTGGCTCCATGGGGTCCCCAAGATGACCCATTGATTGTATTGGTCGTCCATGACACATCCAATAATGGTAGGAAATGTGTCAAGGTCATTTCATATTATTAAAAAATTATTTTTACCTTAAATTACACTAATTACCTCTAATCGCGATTAAAAACATAGAAGTTACTATTCACCAAAAAATTATTTTTATCCCATTGAACCAAATTTTAATTCATAATGAAAACCATGTATGTCGGATTTTTGAAATTCAAAACACAGAGGTGGTAAAATTTCATTTAAACGAAAAATCAGTTTTTTTAAGTACCACTTAGTGGTTTCACTATTCATCAAAAATTAATGTTTTTCAGAAAAATACCAAAAATTCACCCTAAGCTATATTTGATATTCAGAATTCGAAAATGATGTATATTTTACAAAATTCAAAACATATAAGTTACATTAATTAATTTAATAATTAATTCCCACTGTCAGAAAAATAGCGTGTTTTTATGAAACAATATATATCAAAATATTGACCCTAGTTTAAGTCCAATTTCAAAGTGAAATTAATTCCAATGAAAACTATTGGATTATATAGTAAAAATATATTCTAATTTCACTTTAAAACCAATTCAAAAGATAATCTAATAATATAAATAAATCATATTAAAAAGAGGTTTTAAGTTAAAATACAACATTTTTCACTATTCATTAACAAAATGAACTTTATCGGAAAAATACCAAAAATTTTCAGAAAGTAAATTTTGATGTACTGATTCTAAAGAATAATTTTATTTTGTCAAATACAACATATAAAATTTTCAAAAGTATATTTAAAAATGGTTCTCCATCAAAAGGCGGTTAATCGACCTTTTAAAGAATATTAGAAGATTTATGATTATAATTGGATTCATTTGAATTTTTAATCCTCTAACATTTATTGTAAAAAGTAAAAATATTTGACAAACATATATAATCATTTTTTAGTTAGTTCTGTTCATTCCTGTCATTACAACGGCTAGGTGTTAACTACCATTTAAAATATTATTATTTTATTATTAGAGTGCAACGTAAGATTTCAAAGGAACTCGTTGTTGTGTATTGGGTAAGCCATCAAGCATAGTGTTCTCTTTAAAGTAATATTAATATTTTATTCAAAAATATGGATAAATATAAAATTTTCATATTCTTTATTTACCTGGGGTGTTACATCCTTCCCCCCTTTTGGGAATTTTGTCCTCGCAATTTTAAAATTGGGCTCGGAAACTTCATTGAAATCCCCACATCAGAAAAAGATAAATTAAACTATCACTTCAAAAGAAAGAAAGGGAAGTACAAAGGTCACCCGAGTTAACCCATACTAAGATTCCATGTATGAAAACATGGATATGGAAGAAAAAAACAAAGGTTCATGTTCTGAGGGAGTGTGATAGAAAACATGTTTAGGAGAAAGTTAACCACCAGAAAATCACAAACTTGTGATGGGTTAAACGGTATTGGATTCCCCAGTAGGAAAAGTTAACAGACAACATTTTTTTAGTTAATTTTCAATGAGGAATTTATTTTTGAGCTTAACTAAAACATAAGGAAACATACTTACTTGTCATGTTGACTTTCAACTTTTACTAGATTTCTTACACGAACTCATATTTTCTCCAAAAGATGAGTATTTAGGATGACTTGTTTACATTAATAGATCTATAATCAACTTCTAGAGAATCACCTAATCCACAAAAGAGAACTGTATACTTCCCATGTCTTTAGACCATAACCAAAACTAAAACCAAATAGGTTAGTATGAGATCAGATAATACCCAAAAAGGATAATCCTATATAAAAAGGAAATCAATTCTTAATCTCCAAAAATTTTCCACCAAGAACCAAAGTTCAACGAAGACCAAAAGTAAACCAAACTAGGATTGAAACCCAAATATTTGAAGGATTTAATCACATAGTCTTACAAGTTAAATCGTAACATTTATCTCCAAACAACATTCGTTGCTCTTAAAGTCTCTTATTGAAAAGTAATTAACCTAATCACATATCCTCCATGATAGGTTAATAATTTCCATAGATAACCCAAAATCAACTTACTCTTAATTCATAAAATCATCTATCTAAAAAGTATTAGTCAAACTAAATAAAGACTTCACGTAGAGCAGTGATAGGTTATAAATACCAGTCACACTTTGGTTGTGGGTTCGATTCCCGTAGTTTTGTCCGATGTGACAGGTTGTCACACGGTCTACTTTTTGTCCTTTTTCCAAACTATATAATTCTCAAATAATTCCCCAAAAAGAGATAAAATCATCAAAAATAACCATAACATAATTTAACCTTAATTTTATCTCATGCCGTTCACTTTCCATCATAACATATAGTAACCCATAATTACCTCAGAAGTAAGGATCATATAAACCCAAATGGTTCTTTATAACTATGTCCACAAAACAACAGATAACTATTCCTTGAATAAAATTTTCATATATCAAACATCAGGGTTACACATACTATAAAAAGTCTTCTAATGAAACCCCATCATCAAAAGAGACTTAATACTCTTAAGAATTTCACCATAACTCTTGAAGCCCTTATATGTTGACTTTTTACTCATTCAACATTATTCATGATCCATTAACCATTCTTTTCCAACTTATTCTTAAATACTTCTTTCCTACAAATAAAATCATTAATCATATCATAAGATTCCAAAATAGGAAAACAAATGTTAAGAAATAATCCATACCTTTTATTGGTCATTGTCAGTTTCTTCATCCTCAATTGGAATGGCATTAGGTATTGGTAAACGAATATTTGTACGATCCTGGTGATCCCATTCCCGAAACATCTTCATAGGATATGTTTTTTTATAATGACCATGCACACCACATTTAAAACATTCAATTGATCCCTCAGAAAGAACTACTTTCCCTTTCCTCGAGTCAACTGGATGCTTCCTTTTTCCATGGAAGGTTCTTGCTTTATGACCTTCATTTCCACATCTATTGCATATTTCTGTCCCTTTGAAACATTATCCTAGGTGTTTCTTTCCACATCTTTGACACATAGGTTTTTTAACACACTTACCTTTATGATTATTACATGTTCTTCCATAGGGATTTGTTCCTCGCATATATGATGCCTTATAGAAATCACCAATGTTTAGGTGGTCAATAATGACTCCAGATAGTTGGTTGAGGATAAACACAGTATTTCTCATTGCAGATCCCATATCATTCAGTTTCTCGCTCAGAAAATTGTCATAGTTTCCTTCACATCCACTATTACTGTAAAGACCCGAAGCTTGACGTACATGGACATTACATTACATTTGCGGAATACTTAGTACATAACAAAAACACACACTAAAGGATCGTAATAGTTTAGTGTCTTTGGAAACTCGGAATATAATATTCTAATCTTGGTGAAAGATCTTCAACATCTCCCATAAAGATCTTCTTTTTTTTTACCTAAAACCTTTCTTTATATCCTGGGGAAAAGAAAACATAAAAGGGTGAGCTCAAATGCTCAGTAAGGGTAAACAAAAGAAATATCAATCACATAATTTTCATAATAACATAACATTTTTTGGAAATCTTAACCTGCAAAAGAGAGCATAATTTCATAACATGGGATAAATCATAGTAGTGAAATGAAATCATAACTTAAAACATTACTCATTGTGTCATACACACCTAATCATAGAGAATCATTTCTTGTTAGTCAAGACTCATTGCCAAGACTATCTTAGTGGACAAAGTCCCTTTCTGAATCGAGTAATCCTCGTTTCAGTCCTGTTTCACTGAACCGGTATAACCTACCATTCCAGCCATGTCTATCTCATGAGATATAAAATCTTTACCCAATGCATTGGAGGGAGATATAGGTCCCACCCATCTCTTAATGAATCCTTTCTTATGTGTTCCACAAAATCATAAATCATACATCATCGCATAACCCATGTAATAAAAATGGGATTCTTAAACAACATGACATCATAAAACCATTCATATAAGATAAAGTAATTCATAAACATAATTCCATCACAACATAGTCAAATCAATGTAAAAATATGGATAGAAACATAACCCTTTATTATCTTATATGGAAAATAATTTTGATAAAACCCTTGAATTGAATTCTTGAGGAAAATATCCTTTCTTCTTCAAAATCAATTTCTTTTCACAAAACATCATACAATTTTAAAAGAAAGAGATTTTATTAAAAATAGTCATGAAATATTTTGGAGGAAGGTTCATGAAAATAAGGCTTTATAAAACCGTAAAAATCCGTTCGTGCCGTATAAGTTAAAAAAAACATTCTTCTCGTACTTTTGTCGGAAAAGTCAAAAAGTACCTCGTATAAAAAAAACGACAAAAGATTCCTTTCATATTCTTTACTAAAAACTCACCGATGGGTAAAATTGGATTTAAACTATTTTAGGTGGATGTAAACAATATTACATATTGAGGGAACATGGATGTGGATGATAAAATACACCCTAGTAAATACTTATGAATAAACAATCTCGGATAAAAATGAGATTGTGATATTTCCCTTACCTTAGGTCTGATTTGCTTTGTTCGTGTCCGAAGCTCCTGTATAATGGTTTAAATAATGTTATTGACTTATTACAGAATCATATTCATTGTTATGATATCATATATGGTTCACTTATGACATTATATTACCCGTTCTTTTGTAAATTCCATGTTAAAGAAGCGTTTTGGGTAAAATCGTTTCATTTATCGTAGGTGTTTTGACTTGTTGTTCTTGACATCATTATTACTTATATCATGATTTACTTACTTCCAGAATATAAAATATAATTTATATATCATATATATTCAGTATATATATATATATAATAGGTAGATAAATAAAATGAAAAACACCGTTCATGGAGACGGTAGTCCGTACGTACGCATGAACGCTGTTTTCCTTTCCATATTGTCTTGAAATGGAAGTAAGTAGATGACATACATATGTATATATATACATAAATCCAGTAGCTTTATAATGTCATATATTTCATTATTATTTCTTATATATACATTATAATCATTCTTAAATGGTTAACATGGAGAATGAATCTCATCGCGTCGTGGAGACGGTAGTCCGTACGTACGCACGAGCGATGATATCATTTCTATAAATATTGAATTGAATTGGAGTGGATTATACAATATATCAGAATCAATATGATGTTGTAATAACTATGTATAGTTATTCTTTACACCATTATACCCATCCATGTAAGGTGGCGGTGGAAAATAGATTACACCACGGCGTGGAGACGGTATTCCGTACGTACGCACGCGCGGTGATTTCTTTTTCCGTAGGATGGATAGATGGTGAAATAGGGTTGTTTCATACTTATAATAACATATCAGTATATGAGTGATACTGATGTTATTACTTAATAATGAAACAACCTAAGAATAAGAAGTGTAAGAAGAAATAAAGATGAAAGAATTGGTAACGGTAATTACCTCTTCTTTGAAGTGCCTCTTTGAGACCTCCTCTTAGGGCACTAAAATTGGTCTTTGAGGAAGACCAGAACCTCTAGGATGTTTCTAGGGAAGTGGAGAGGATAAATCGGCAGGGGTTGGCCGAGCTTGAGTGCTCAAATTGGTGTGAGGAGGAGGGGGAGGAGGTGTCCTTTTATAGGGGAGGAGAGGGGCACCTTAGGAATATCTCAAAATATTATTTTATATTAAAGTCAAAATCGGTTTATAATGGTTCCAAAGGGTCTTATTTCGAAGCTAAAGTGGGGATGGGTCGAAATACTATCAACCAATAGGATTTAGACAAGTTTAGGGTATTATTTTAACCTTATCAATTATATTTAACTATAAGTTAAATAATTTAACTTTTACCGTGTCTTTTTGTTTTCTTACACTATATGGTTAATACACTTACTATAACATGCCAAACGAACCCCAAATTGTTTATTATTAATATATATATCCTTATCTAAGTCATTTGGCCGAACCTTAGATTTTTAGGAATACAATAACAATTAATAATATAATATTTTATTTAAAAACTATTTTGTGTCAATTTTGACACTATTTGATATATGATTTTTTTGAAAGTCATAACAGAATTAAATGTTCAAACCAAGTTGATTAAATCAACATTAATATATCATAGTAACCTAGAAAATTAGTGGAATTCATAAAAATTTTCAAATTACATTTATTTTGGTGTTTATAACATCAATTATGTCAATATTTCATTAATAAGATAATTACTGCATCATCGTTGTGTCATAAATAAATTAAATTATTTGATGTCTAAAAATTACAAATAAAATACCATCATGTAGGAAATCTTTTTAGCTTTCTGATGAATATTTACAATCGAATTTATCTTATGTATAACCCCATATTAAAAATGTTTTACTTATTAAACTTTGATTTTAACTATTTTAACCTTTCTTTAAATAAATTAATAATAAATGTCCTAATCTAATCCAAGTGGGCCTAAATGGTCATATTTTATTCCTAAGTTTGTTTTTGGTCGAATTACACTTGTCCAATAGAATTAGGACATGTGTTAGGGTAATAGTAATATCATATTTACCCTTAGTTACCCTATTTACTATTAACCGCGGTAAAAAACGTAAAAAGTTACTATTCACCAAAAAATTATTTTCATCTCATTGAACCACATTTTAGTCCTTGATATTAACCGTGTCTCTCGGATTTTCGAAATTCCATTCACAGAAGCGGTAAAATTAAGTTTTATACAAAATTCAGTTTTTAACCTACCACTTAGTGGTTTCACTATTCATCAAAAATTGAAGTTTTTCAGAAAAATGCCAAAATTTCACCCTAAGCTATAATTGATATTCCGAATTCAAAAATGAAGTCTATTTTACCAAATTCATAACATAAAAGTTGAATTAATTAATTTTATAATTAAATCCCGCTGTTAAAACAAATAGCGTGTTTTTAAGAAACAATATCTATCAAAAGATTGACACTTGTTTATGTCTAGTTTAAATGTGAAATTACATCCAATGACCAAAATTGTATTAAATTGTAAAAATATATTCTAAATATACTTTAAAACCACTCAAATTAATGATTTATCACTATTAATTATTTCGATTAAAAAAAGTTGTTTTTAATTATAATTTAGTAATTTTCACTATTCATCAGAATATGAAAGTTATCCGAAAAGTACCAAAATTTCACCTTAGGCTAAATTCGATACTCTGAATCCAAAAATAAAGTTCATTTTGAAAAATAAGATTTACTGGATTTCAAAAAGTGGTTATTACTATTCATAACGGCTAGTTTTAATAATATTTTTATAACATATCGTTGTTTAGTGAAACTCAGGATTACGTACCACACACGCTCTCGAGGAAGGTTGTGATTGCGTGTAATGCAAGGCAAGTCAAGGATACGTGTTGTGCAAGCTCCTTTTGGTGTAGCGTATAACACAAGACATTAATAAAATTAAAAAGAATATATTTTTTTATAAAATCTTGGGCGTCTACAATTACTTTGTTGCCTGCTAGATCCATCCATTTACTAAAACCAAAAAGGTCAGTGTGAGTATGTAAAAAAAACTATCATGTACTAATGAGGAAGATAAACACTAAGATATACTTACTCATTCACTTTATCTAAAACTAGGACTCTTTCT
Organism: Viscum album; assembly: GCA_963277665.1. Taxonomy (NCBI): domain Eukaryota; kingdom Viridiplantae; phylum Streptophyta; class Magnoliopsida; order Santalales; family Viscaceae; genus Viscum; species Viscum album. The sequence goes on from OY728145.1 coordinate 412,827,455, forward strand.
AAAATCCTAACCATTATAGTAATGTCACTTATGCTTAGAGAATACCCTAACCTCTAAAGTTTTCTAAACCGACCTTTGATACCAACTTTAAGGCCCCGACCTTAAACATTACTTAATCATGAATTAAATGAATAATTCACATAGAGGATCTTTTCAAGTTTAGAGTTTTAGATAATTAGTTCATAACTGTTACATATCAAAAGATTACATAGTAGACACTTTTACTAATTTTCCATAAAATAAAATAAACACTTAAAATGAAACATGTCTAGTTCAATGTTTTAGATTGAATGTCTTTCCTTGATCCCATCCTTGATCCTATTCATCTTTAAGTCCTGTGGAAAACATTTCAAAAATTTGGGATGAGCATAAAAATCCCAGTAAAGGATACACAAAGAAGGAAAACTGTTAGTTTTTCAAAATAACAAGTAAACCATGAGTACATTACCAAAGTAATACTTTTCACCTTTATGAAGTAGTAAAAACTATTCACTGAATAAAAGACCATTAATTACCCTTTTCTAACCAAAATATTACCATAAAACCCATATAAAGAACACATAACATATAAAGGTATCTTGGGACATAAACATACTTAAATGGAATAACCATACGGTCGACTTCCACAAATACTTAATGGAATAGACATACGGCTAACTTCCATACCCAATGCATTGGAGGTTATAACATAACCACCCGTCCTGGTAATCACGGCACCACCCATCATACGGTTTATCACGTAACCACCCGTCAAATGTCCAAGTACCATTATAAAATCATAACACATAAAACAATTATAAAGGAAAGAAAACATTTCCACATTTCAAGCACAATATATCACTTAAATATATTGACATAACAAATCCATTATCAAAACCATTTTTAATACCAAATAAGAGTATATGGTATTTATTTACTTTTAAAAACATAACAACTTTTTGAGGAAGCTAAAGATCAAATAATACTCGTGGCGGCGGAAAGGTCATTGTCACCGCGTATGTTAAAAAGAAACACACTTTTTGTAATTTTGTAAAACGCTCCGAATAGAAAATATTCCTTTCGAATAAAAGTATAAGTCAAAGTGGTTTATACACCATATAAAAGAAAGCATTGTATTAGAACAAAATATGCCTCAATGAAAGGATATTGAGACGAAGTCCCTTACAAAGATGGTATCCTTGGATTAAGGATAAAAGAACTACATAATTATGTGTGACAAATGAAGACACCAAATATAAGTGGATATTAAGTGTAAAACAAGAAGAGTTCATTCCCACATATTCATAGAACGACATATTCAATGAGTACAAGTTTATCCCAAAGAATCAAAATTGGGTTAAGAAGTTTCCTTGCAAAAATTCGACAACCTAACGGCATCACTTCAAAATTCAGAAAATGAGTTGATGAGAGATAAAAAGGGGTATCTCATCACTTGAACATAAAATTTATATAAATAAGGATATATAAGAACATATCCTATCATAATAATATTAAAATACCTAAAAAGAAGTCTTTTAAAATTAGAAGGGTGAAAGGTTCCCTTACCGAATTGGGTAACTTCCGAAATGTACACCCCATGGATGAAGGACTATAAAACATTGATGTAATTACCCATAAACAAAATTATATTACACCAAGAGTAGAGTAATGGGCATTACATACACCACTCAAAGGAAAATGGTGGAAAATGTAGCATAAATCTCACAGGAATAAAAGTGATATGAAAAATCCCTTATGAAAACTCGGCAGCCTAATGGTGCCACTTAAAACTTCCAAAAATGGATTTATGAGATAAAATAGGGTATCTCATAATATGAACAAAAAAAATTAGAGTATGATGAATATAAAATAACATCCTGAAACATAAGAATGATGAGCTTATAAGAAATGACATAAAAGAGAGTACTTAAAAAAGAACGAGAGTGGTTGAATCCATTACCTCAAGTCTGACTTGTCTTGTTCATTTCTTTATATTCCGAAATAATAAACCTTGGTCATTTTATAATTGACTAAGGAAATATTTTAAAGAATATTATTCTGTTCATATCACAAATTATAATGTTATAACAATTGGTTAATAATGTGAGTTCATATCAGACGTTTTTGTCGATGTTTGGTACATGAGTCAAAAATGAACTTGTTTGAAAATGATTATCTATGTAGTTATAAGTAAATCATCTCCAGAATAGTATTAATGATTTAAATATCATATATATCAAGTAAATATTCATTTTATACTACTCCATAACATTTTGAGATAAAAAGAAATGAAATTCACCGTTCATGGAGACGGTAGGTCGTACGTACACATGAACGCTATTTTCATTTCTTTGTCATATTAATGGAATTAAAAATAATTGATGGATATATATATTATAATTCCAGTATAATATATATGTTATATAGGTCACATATGTTCATTAATTTCATTCTTTATACATTCCATGTATTGCATGAACGAGTCACATCACTTGAGGGGGCGGTAGTCCACACTTCCTCTTATGAAATTATCGCATTCGCACAACATGAAAAGCATAAAGGCATGTTTTAAATATAAAATTCATAAGTATATAGAAAACATAAATACCATATATATCATATATAAAATATAGTGACATCATAATGGCCACCATGAAATGTGTTAAGAGAAGATTGAACAATCATCGTTTCGTGAGGCAGAAATTCGCCATCCACAGAAACAGTATGTTCTTTAACCATTAGACGAAGGTATTTGTTAGTGTAGCTTGAATACTTCACATAAAAACATCCTAGTATATTTAATATACTGGTTTTGTTACAAAATAAATGAATAAAAAGAGTTTATAGGGTTGGAGAAAAAAAATAAAACAAAAGAACACAAGGGAAGACATTACCTTTGAATCGGGTAACTCTTTTTGATTTGAGCTCAAAGGCTTCCTTGGATAGGATTATGCCCAAAGTTGAGGCTTAAATGATGAATAGAGGGATGTGGAGAGATGAAATGGGAAGGTTTTGGCCAATCCAAAGGTTTTAGAGGTGTGGGTAAGTTGGTAGAGGTGGGGGCTTTTTATAAGAGGAGAGGAGGGGCACTCTTGGAAAGTTATAAACATTTACTTTATTATAAAATGCTTTTCAGATTTTAAAGGTCCCAAAAATATATATTTCAAGGATAAGGTGATAACAGTTCTAAATCCATCCATCCAATAGGTTTTTGACAAGTGTAGGTCTTATATTTTACATTATCTTTCCATTTTATTTAAATCGTTAAATAATGAGGTAATCACTGCATCATCATGGTGTCATAAATAGTTTAATTTATTTAATGTCTAAAAATTATAAAAAAAACTATCATGATGTAGGAAATATTTTTTATTTCTAATTAATATTTTTAGTCAAAAATATGACTTTTATAACCCCATTTAAAAATTGTTTTAGTAAAACAACACATGTTTGTGACATTTTTATTTTAACATTAAATAAAAAGTTTTTAATGTCATTTTCCCACCAATGTGGCTCCATTGAGTCCCCAAGTTGACCCATGGATTTTCTTGGTCGTCCATGACACATACAATAAGGGTAGTACATGTTTCAAGTTCATTTCATATTATTAAAACATTATTTTTACCTTAAATTACACTAATTACCTCTAATCACGATTAAAAACTTAAAAGTTACTATTCACCAAAAAATTATTTTAATCCCATTGAACCAGATTTTACTTCCTAATGAAAACCATGTATATCGGATTTTTTAAATTCAAAACACAGAGGTGGTAAAATTTCATTTAAACAAAAAATCAGTTTTTTTAAGTACCACGTAGTGGTTTCACTATTCATCAAAAATTGAAGTTTTTCAGCAAAATACCAAAAATTCACCCTAAGCTATATTTGATATTCTGAATTCGAAAATGATGTCTATTTTAAAAAATTCAAAACATATAATTTACATTAATTAATTTAATAATTAATTCCCGCTGTTAGAACAAATAGCATGTTTTTATGAAATAATATATATCAAAAGATTGACACTAGTTTAAGTCCAATTTCAAAGTGAAATTAATTCCAATGACCACTATTGGATTAAATGGGAATAATATATTCTAATTTAACTTTAATACCAATTCAAAAGATAATCTAATCATATAAATAAATTATATAAAAATGTGGTTTTGAATTAAAATACAACATTTTTTCACTATTCATTAAAAAATGAACTTTATCGGAAAAATACCAAAAATTTACACAAAGTAAATTTTGATGTACCGATTCTAAAGAAGAATTTTATATTGTCAAATACAACATATAAAATTTTCAAAATTATATTTAAAATGGGTTCTCCATCAAAAGGAGGTTAATCGATCTTTTAAAGAATATTAGAAGATTTATGCTTAAAATTGGATTCATTTTCATTTTTAATCCTCTAACATTTATTGTAAAAAGTAAAAATATTTGACAAACATATATAATAATTTTGTAGTTAGTTCTGTTCATTTGCATCATTACAACGGCTAGGTGTTAACTACCATTTAAAATAAAATTATTTTATTATTAGAGTGCAACGTAAGATTTCAAAGGAACTCGTTGTTGCGTATTGGGTAAGCCATCAAGCATAGTGTTCCATTTAAAGTAATATTAATATGTTAGTCACAGATATGGATAAATATAAAAATGTCATATTATATTTTAACCTGGGTTGTTACATAGATGTATTCATTTAGAGTGAATCATGATTTTTTTTTGAATTTTATCCTCATAGAAAAAGGTATTATCAATCATAGAGGACAACAAGAAGTTTGAAACATCACCTTATATGAGCTCCTTACATAGTTAGGGAAGAATCCCATAACACATTTACTAATCTTTAGTGTAGATCAATGAGTTATACAAAAGAGACAATTATTCTCACAAGGGGAAGTGTTTAATATCATGTTAGAACTATCATGAAGAATTTATTTATCTGTGAGTTCCTACCCCTTATATTTATCCTTAATTATCTCACTATCCCTGAGGTTTAACTTTTTCATTTTAGAAAATGAATCTTATACTTAAACAATTATTTTATAAAACATTATCTTTTTCCAAATTTCTTCTTCACTTCATCAAAATTTCTCTTATTAAAGGGTTAGATGATTCTTGAACAAGTTCTGATTTTTTAAAATTTCCCTTTTCTATTCTTTAAAATAAGACATATGAAAGTTTATATAACACTTATATACTCTAGTGATTATCATAAAAGACTTATCAAAACTCAACTAATGTTCAATAATGTTTATCCCTTTACCTGAAAATTTATAAAAACATAAATTAAAGTATTGATTTTTTAAATGGTACAAAAAATGAATAAAAACACTTATAAATCATTTAATAATCCATTTTCACAATAAATCCCACAAAACCCATAAAATCTAAATATGAATCAATTTCCTTTAAAATGAATAAATTTGAAGGATTGAATATATGAAATATAATTTTAATGTAATAAAATATATTCTCTATATATTACCCCACACTTAACCCTTGGACACATGGATGAGTAGGAATAAAAATTACTTCTAATGAAAAACATAAAACATGATCAAATGAGAGTCACCATTATAAAATCCATAGAAACCAAACATATCATTCCTCATTGATTTATTTAATTCCATTTAATCTCCAAATTATATTAACTCTATTCCACTTTTCTTATCCCCCTTTTCACACAAATACATACCTCACTAGAATTCTTTCTCCCTCCACCCATATATAAATTTTAGAAATGTTTTTATCATAAAAATACATCAAAGTGTCACCGTGGGCATGATGATCTCCTAACTAAAACCAAATAAGTCAAGGACATGTTAAAATCATAAGTATTTTTCAAGGTTATTCTAAATTTATTCTTTGGTAGAATTAAAATGTTAAAAAACACGAGGAATAACAAATAATTTTGGCTCTATTTAATGAAAAATCAATGATTCGGATTTTACACTGATGATGTAATTCTATTCATTCCCCTCTGTAATGATTCATATTTCAAGACCTTATTTTTCATAGATGAATCACACCTTCTTCAATTAAATATAAATAAATTTATTTTTTAAATCTTTATTTTCATCAGCTTCTTCCTTCTATTTTTGGTTCCATATTCTACACATATTTTTATTTGGAAGGTGGAGAGGGGTTATTTTATCTTTAAATAAGGTGTGAACTTCTGATCCCAATTTTCACATGTTATTTTCCTCTTTCTGGTTTCTCATACATTAATTATTTTCCCATAAATGTTTATATGACAGCTCATTGATATGGTATTATCTTCCAAAATCACATCCAAACTATTCTAGTGAAAAAATAACCCAAATTAATTCTTTCCATTACATTTTCATCCTAAAGAGTACCCAATTGATTCATAACATACAAGATAGTTCCCTCCCCCAAAATTGAATTTAACTATGACCATGTAATTACATTTAGTGTTTATTGGATAGGTATTTCAAGTTTCTAATGTGGATACCTAAAAACTTTATTTATGGTAATTGAGGGATTGTAGTGTTCAAATATAAGGGTATTCCAGGATAAGACTTTAATTATGTAAAATTACATTTAAACCAAAATAATTTAATAAATCATTTTTAACATAAGTACACTAAATATCAAAGGTTTTGATAGCAACACAACATGTTATGATTAGTTAAGCATGGTTCGGTTCACTAAAGATGTGGGGGTACTATAAAGAAGAAGTAAAAAATGATTAAAAACTGAAGGGAAAGTTATTTAAAACTTTGGATAATGTTTAATGAAATTATATTCAAATGTTGGCGTACTTTTCAAGAATTTGAAATTTTTTTAATCTAAAACAAATTCCATTTTTTCACTCATTTAGTAAAATCTCTGGTGGTTGAATCAATTAACACGTTTTAGTCCTTTAAAAACCAAAAAAGGTAATCATTTTGAGATCAAAACATTCATAAACACACACAAAACATTAAAAGAAATAAAAATAAGAAAAATCAAAAATAAAACTCACAAAAGCATACTCTAACAAAGGATGTTACTCCCCCCATACACTTAACTTAGGAAATATGTTCATTATGAAAAAATTTAATTGAAAATTTTAAAGATATAATTATAATCATAACTCATAAAAAATTAGAAGGAAGTAAACAAATTATCCTCATATCTATTCAACATCTTGAAAAATAACCTCATCCCCCAAGGCTCTTAAAAACTCTCTATAAATAGATTTAATTTATTCCCTTTTTCTATAAATGATTTATCTTTCCCTAGTGAATTGATCTATTTTTAACTAATATAACATTGGTAATAATGAAATTGCAATATAATACAGAATGAAATTTTCCTAGAAATATCTTAAGTCTAGAATCAAATATAAATAATTTATCACATTCTTTAAAATCCTCATTAAGTATCAATTCTTCATGAAAATATTTGGGTTTCTATTTATATAACCTAGAATTTTCAAATTCATTATTTTTTATTTTTTTTATTCTTGATAGAATAATTTTAATTTTTTTCATTCTTAAAATAGATTAGATTTTCAACTCATGAAACAACATGATGCTTTAGGTTCTAATTAGATAGGCAATTGATAAGATCTTCCATTTACTAAACTAAAATGGGACATTACATTTGTAATTTTTAATGTAGTTTGATAATCCCAAAGAGAATAATCTAATCCCAAATAACAGAAAATCTAATTAGGTGGATAGTTTTCTCAAGTAATGTTTAATATCAATATTTTATACATTATCCATTATATTTAGTGTCGTAAGGTGTAGAATTATTGTAAAAATATTTATATATCATTAAAATGGATTCAAAATTCTTCTTACAGAAGTTTGAGACATGATAAGTGATGATAAACCATGGCAGTCCAAACCAAAAATAAATAAATTAACTCTTATAAATTTGAATAATACCTTAACATCAACTATTATAGTGGGGATAGTTTCTACTTATATGGACACGTGATTAACAACAAGTAAAATGTAAGAATTACTAGAATAATTTTTAAATGTACCAATCAAATATAAACCAAAAAAATAATTAAATACCAAAATATATATATATATAATCTCATTTGTTTTAGATATATTTTAGTGAAACTGGTACGTTTTAAAATATATATAGTCTTCATGAAAATCCCAAAAATTGTGTGCCAAAACAATCCCAATTCACTGACCTTTCAATATATTTTTGTAGTCCAAAGTTGGAACTAAAACTCATATTATTCAAAAATATAATCACTAATTACATCTAAAAAATTGGATGCATCTACAAATATTTTTTCAACATCCATGGTTCCGCAAATATGGATCATCCCATATGAACTCCCTAGAATCACTCACTAATATGTAACTTATTGTTTTGAAAACTAGAGGGGGTTTCAATATAAACCAATTCATTAAAAAGGTCATTAATCCATGGTCTAAAACTCCAAATAGAATGTCACCTTAATTGGTGGAAAATTTTGTTTTTTTCACCTAAAATAGTGGGTAGTAAAATGAATTGCTATGTCACTAAGTTATCTTTATATTTATTATCCTTTATTTCCACATAATAAACTTGATGTAATAAAATATATCTAATAAACATTGGTTTTTTATCAAGCTTTATTGATCAAAAATATAATTATAGAATGGTTTATGAAAATAATTACTTTGGATCAAAGTAAGCGAGTTCTAAATTTGTTTAAGGTAAATAAAATGGATAAAAAATATTTCCTATTGGTTTTTTAACTTTGTTGTATTGAATATAGAGTCTCTGATTCATAATATATGACATTATACATCTTTTCCATGTTTTGACTCAAAACAAACCCTAGTGAAAAAATTGATACATTTGTCATTAATTAAAAAGGTACATCTTATATAATTGGATGAATAATGATTATGGGTATTAATATAATTTTTATCTCTCCAAAGAAATCTTGATCATTCTCATCATGGGTGAATTGAGATATATTTTGAAGAAATATTTACAAGAGTAAAGTTATCAAAATAAAATATTTTATAAGTATCCTATAGAAACCATCATGGATAAGGAAATATATGACTTATCATATTATTTTTCGGTATGGTGGTAAATAAATATTATTAACCTTGGAATGATTATCATGAATTCCATACTTGGATACTACATTCATTATAACAATTCCTCTATTTACTATAAAATGGAATTTCTCAAAGTTTAGAACAAATTTTTTATCAATGCATTTTTAAATAATTGGAGAAATATTCATCAAAGACATTTTAAAATGTTATTTCATCATTATAAAATAATCTATAAAAACCTTCATAAACACCACCAAAAATTCAAAACAAATACTCATCAAACTTTTTTGAATGTTTATGAGAGCATTATGTAATCCAAATTTCAATCATATAAAATAAAAAATATCAAAAGTACATGTTAATGTGATTTTCTATTGATCCTCTAAAAAAACTAATAGAAATTATCAAGAAAACAATAATTGGATGTCCCATAAGTCACTATATAAATTTTTCAATGAATGGGAGAGAGAAGTTATCTTCCCTTGTTACTAGGATGATACTTTTATAATCTATACACTATAAGGACCCGACCTTAAAACATTACATAATCTTTCATTAAAAGAATAGTTCAAATTAAGAATCTTTTCAGGTTTAGTGTTTTAGATAATTAGGTTATACCTATTACATATCTACTTGAAAATTACATGTAGACACTACTACTCAGTATCCTTTTTTTCATAAAATAAAAAACCTTAAAAAGAAACGTGTCTAGTTCCATGTTTTAGACAGCATGAGTTTTCCTGGATTCTATCCTTGACCCAATTCATCTTTAAGTCATGTGGAAAACATTTCAAAAATATGGGATGAGCATAAAAATCTCATTAAGGGTTATAAAATAAGAAAATGAAACATTAACCCATCAATAAATACAAATCAATGAAACCATACTTTTCAATCATAACATACCTCATGAAATCATAAGATTTATAAATAACACATAGAAATCATAAATCAAAAATGTAACTTGTGGCATCTATATCATACTTACGTTGTATCTATCATAGCTACATATAGTGTTACATTTTTAATACTCATCATAGTATATTCCCTAAATCTATTAGGATAAACATTAACGTTTACTTCATTCACGTTACCCAATGCATTGGAGAGCTATCTTGGGCACACAAACCCTAGGTTTATCAGGAAACCACCCATATTCGTAAACAATGCCGAAGAACCATAAAGTATTCATAACACATAAAACAAGCATAAAGGAAAGATAACATCTCCATATTGCTATCATAATACATTATTTCAAGATATTGACATAATCAATTCCTTATCAAACCATTTTCAAAAACAATTTGAAACATTTAATTAAGAGATTTTTTAATCAAAGTGTCTCATACCACTTTGAAACTTTTACATGAATTATAATTTGAAAACATTAATATCCATATAAATAAATACTAAAAACCATTTTGAACACGTGGACATAAATGAGAAATATTTATAAGAATAAATCTTTAAAACATTTAAAAAGATATTTTATTTAAATAGTTTTTAACAAAATGAGAGATGATTGAATACAAATAATTGAGGTATAACATTTAATAATAACTATATATTATCATTAGAATAATTTTTTTTAGGATATAATATGCCAAAAGATATTATATACACTATATAAAAGTGAATTGGCATATAAAAGCAATGAAGTCTCAATGGATTGTAAATTGAGACGAAATCACTTATAAAGATGATATCCTTATATTATGGATAAATAAATGAGATAATTATGTGTGAAAAATATAAATACATCCAATAAATGTGGATATTAGGTGTAAAATAATATGAGGTTATTCACACATATTCATAGCATGACATAATCAAGAAGTAGAAGTTTAACCCAAATAATTGAAATTGGGTGAAGAAGTTCCCCTAAAATAATTCGACAACATAACGATGTCACTTTAAAATTCAGAAAATGAGTTGATGAGAGAGAATAGGGTATCTCATCACATGGATATAAATTTTATATAAATAAGGATATATAAGGAAATACCCCAATATAAGGAGATGTAAATTTAAAGACATAACAAAAAGAAGTCTTTTAAAAAGAAGAGGGAGAAAGGTTCCCTTACAGATTTCGTACCTTACGATACATACACCCCATGAAATAAGGATCATACAATGAAGATGTAAATACCCATAAATAAAAGTATATTACACAAATAATACAATCATGGGAAGTACATTCACCACACAATAGGAGATAGTGACAAATATAGAATGAATCTCACGAGAATAAAAAGTGAGATGAAAACCCCTTACCACATTGCAATCAATCGAGTCATATAAACAAAAGTTAATAACCCCAAAATTAATCACAAAATACCATTAATATAAACATAATAATGATAAAATTTATCAAATGAAAGTAAATAATACACAACTTGCTATAAATAGGTGGTGAACAATGGAAATATCACGGAATTAAAAGTGAGATAAGAAACCCCTTACATCGTTGTAATCAATCATGTCGTATTACCAAAAGTTAATAACCACTAAATTAATCACAAAATATTATGAATATAAAACTAATAATGATAATATATATCATATATAAATACATTTCCATCATAATTTCCCCTATGAGAGGCAGTGGGAGATAATTGAACAATCGTCGTTTCGTGAGGTAGTAGTTCACCGTCCACAGAAATAATATGTTCTTTAACCATTAGATAGAGGTGTGTGTAATTTTAGTTTAAATACTTCTCATAAAAACAACCTAGTATATTTAGGATACTGTTTTTTTATAAAATAATGTAATAAAAAGAGTTTATGGGGTTGGAGAAGTAAAATAAAACAAAAGAACTTAAGAGAAAACGATACCTTTAAATCCGGTATCTCCCTTTGGTTTGAAACAAAAGGTTTAATTGAATTGCATTATGAATATGTAAAGTATTATAAGAGGAGGATATGGGTGTAGAAAGCTTAATTGTGTACAGTTTGGATGAGACAAGGGGCTTGAGAAGTTTGAGTAATGGGTTAGAAGTGAGGGATTTCTATTAGGGGGTGAGGGGATCTTTATGAATGTTTAAAAATATAATTTTATTATATAAAGATATTCAGTTTCAAAAGGTCCAAAACTTATTAGAGTCTAATATATGATGACTGGTGTTATAAATAAAATCATCCAATAAGAATTGGATTGGTTTTGGATATTGTTTTAATCTTTATAATCTTATTTATTTAAATCATTCATTAATGAGGTAAACAATGCATCATTATTGTGTCATAAATATTTTTATTTATTTTATGTATAAGAATTATAAAAAAATATCATGATTTTGGAAATATTTTTATATTTCCAATGAATATTTATAGTCTAATATATAACTTATATAACTCTATGTAAAAATTTATTTACTAAAATATATATGTTTATGTCATTTTTGTATTTGCTTTAAATTAATTAATATAAAGTATCATTATCACTCCCATGTTGCTCCATGGAGTCCTAAAATCGACCCAAGGATTCCCATTGTCAAAAATATATCAAAAAATAGGATTTGGACACATTTTAGGCTAATTTAATATTATTATAATAATATTTTATTACCCTTATTTACCAGATTTACCCTTTAACCAAGGCAAATGAAATTTTTACTGAAGTAAATATTCATAGTGTCTAAAAATAAAATATACTTATTTACACAATCTGGACCTCCTAATTTTAAATATAGAATCCATTTTTTAAAATTCAAAACACAGAAGTGGTAAAAATTAGTATAAAATTAATTCCCATTGTCAAAACAAAAGAGCGTGTTTTTAAGAAATAATAAATTTCAAAGGATTAACACCTCTTTATGTCCAATTTCAGAGTGAAATTACTTCCATAGAAAAATATTGGATTAAATGGTAAAAATATAATAAAATTACTCTTTAAAATCATTTATAAAGATAATAAAACCATATAAATAAATTATATTAAAAGGCAGTTTTAAATTAAAATACAATATTTTTCACTATTCCTAAAAAATGAACTTTATCAGAAAAATACCAAAAATTTATCCAAAGTAAATTTTGTTGTCTTGATTCATAAGAAGAATGTTATTTTATCAAATATAACTTATAAAAGTTACCAAAACTATATTTAAAGAGGATTCTCCATTAAAAGGTGGTAAATCGACCTTTTAATGAATATTAGAGCATTTGTGCTTAAAATTGGATTCTTTCTTATTTTTAAGCCTCTAAAATTTATTGGATAAATGTAAAAACATTTATCAAACATATATATTCATATTTTAGTTTGTTTTTTCAATTCCCTCCAATATTACTTCAAGGCATTAACTTCCATTTAAAATAATATTATTTTATTATTTTTTAGTATGACTCAGCATTGTGTGCAACCTAAGATTTCAAAGAAACCTATTATTGCGTATCGAGAATGCCATCGATCCTAGAATCCCCTTTAAAGTAAAATTTATATTTAATTCACAAATTTTAATAAATATAAAAAAAATTTATCTTTTATTTACTTAGGATGTTACATCCTTCCCCCATTTAGGAATTGTGTTCTCGCAATTTTAAAATTAGGATTGGAAACTTCATTGAAAGTCCCACATCAAGAAAGAAAGAGTGAATCAAAATATCACTTTAAAAGAAAGAAAGAGAAATAAAAAGGTCACCTGAGATATCCCATACTAGGATTCCATGTAGGAAAATAAGGATATGGAAGAGAAAGAAACCATTAAGGTTTGATGAATAATGGTAGAAAACCTAATTAGGAGAAAATTAACCACAGGAAAATCACAAACTTGTGATGGGTTAAATGGTATTTGATTCCCCATTAGGAAAAATTAACATACAATGTTTTTGTTTTAAGTTACTTTTTGTAAAGTTTAATAAATTATTTATGAGCTTAACTAAAAACATAAGGAAATATACTTACTTGTCATGTTGACTTTCACCATTTACTAAATTTCTACCACGAATTTATCTTTTCTCTAAACGATGAGTATTCAAACTCACTTGGTCACATTAAAAGCACTAGAATCAACTTCTACATTATCAGATAATCCAAAAAAGATGAACTATATATTTCCCCTATCTTTAGACATAAACTAAAACCAAAACGTTTAGTATAAGACCAAATAATCCTAAAAAGGATAATATTTTATAAAAATAGAAACTACTCTTAATCTCTAAAATTTGTCAGACAATGCCCAAAGTTTAACAAAGTCCATTCAATAAACAAATGTCCATAAAATTCATCAAAGTAATCCAAAATAAGATTGAAAACAAAATCTCAAAAGGATTTAATCACATAGTCTTCCAAGATAAATCATAACATTTATCTCCAAATAACATAATTTACTCTTAAAGTCTCATACTAAAAAGTAATTAACCTAATCACGTATTCTCCATGATAGGTTAATCATTTCCATAAATAAATCAAATCGTCATATGTCCACAATAAAAACATAGATTCTTTAAAAATATAATTTCAACCATTACTCCACAAATGAGATCCCATAGTATTCTATTTCTCTTAATCATATAATGTTTCTAAAAGAGAAAAAATATTCTTAGATAACCGTTTTCAGTTAATCAGCAAATAATTTTCTTATATTAATGATATCCATTTTATAAAACATATGTTTCCAAAATCAACTTATTCATGATCCATAAAATAATTTAACTTAAAATAATACGTCATACTAACTAGGGACTTCACATAAGACCATGGTAGGCGATGCGCACTTGTCGCCCTTTAGTTTTGGGTTCGATTCTTGTGTATTTTTCAGAAGCGATGGGTTTTCACCCATCTTACGGGTTGTCCTTTTTATAAAACTCAAAAATAACCCTAACATTTTTTAACCTCAATGGTTTTATTATACCTTTCATTTTCATGCCAAGACATTAATACCTCAATATATAAATTCATGAAGCCTTATATATATTGTCAATTTTTCTTATTTCACCTCCATATGATAAAATAAAACTTTTCCTAATTAAAAGAATAATATACCTTCATCATGGTGTCTATATGGTTTCATCTTCATCTTGTTCATGTAAGAAGAAGGCCCATGCATTGCAACAATGATTTAGAGATCCTTCATATTCATTTGATTCCTTCATCAAAATACACCTTGTATAACTTAGGTCATATGGGTGTTCCCATAAGAACAGTTTCAAAAAAATAATCATGTATGACATATAATTTCAAAACATCTAATAAAACATGATTTTTATAAAATAATTAGACCGATTTTGAGTTGAAACTTTCAATAAATAGTCCTTTTAAAATACCATAAGTATGTGCTAAGAGACTATATTATAAAAGAAAATATAAATTGGTTGTGAAAGGGTATATTTCTTTAGAACCTTTTTCAAAATCATAATATGATTCAAAATACTATGATAAGGTAAAATAATTAAAATTTACTTGATAATATTTACCTTTCTTGAAAATATGATAATATTAAGAAAATAAGATTTGATTCAATACAACCCATGATCAACAATGATATCGGGGTATATTAGAGGTGTTTGATATCTCAAATAACTTCTTGCAAGTTAGTTGTATTCTAGAAAATGTTTTACAGTGATTTGAACATGAATTTGAAATAATTATTGCAAGCATGTCATTGGGAAGAGATAAAAATATTGTTTGAGATCATTCTCCTTCCATTTGTAACTGACTTTCCTTAATCTAAAAATTTTATAAAACAGGGATTTAGCTGAAATAATAGACATAGAGACTAATATTGTGATTAACTAAAACTCATAATCCCAAAAGTTCTCTAAATCGACCTCCGATACCAACTATAAGGACCTATCCTTAAAACATTACATAATATTGAATTAAATGAATAATTCACATTGAGGATCTTTTCAAGTTTAGAGTTTTAGGGAATTATGCCATAACTATAACATATCAACTTTAAAATTAAATATAGACACTACTAAAGTATCCATTTTTTCATAAAATAAAAACTCTTAAAAAGAAAATTGTCTAGTTCCAAGTTTTAAACAGCGTGACTTTTCCTTGATAACATCCTTGACCCTATTCAACTTTATGTCATGTAGAAAATATTTCAAAAAAATGAGATGAGCATAAAAATATAATTAAGGCCTACAAAATAAGGAAAGGAAACATTAACCCATCAATAAACACAAATCAATGAAACCATACTTTTTAATCATAACATATCTCATGAAATCATAATATTTATGAATAACGCATCAAAATAATAAATCATAAAGGTAACTTGTGGCATCAATACTATACTTACATTATATCTATCACATCTATATATGGATTTACATTTGGAATACCCATCATGTTATATTCCATAAATCTCTTAGGAGACATAATAACATTTACCTCTGTCACGTTACCCAAATCATTGGAGAGTTATCTCCGACTCACCCGCCCTAGGTTTATCACCGAACCACCAATATTTGTAAACAACGTTGAAGAACCGTAACTTAGTCATAACACATAAAACATGCATAAAAGAAAGATAACATTTCTACATTTCTATCACAATATATTATTTCATGATATTGAAAAAATAAATTCTTTATCAAAACATTTTCAGAAACCATTTAAAACATTTTATAAAGATATTTTTTAATCAAATTGTACCATAAAACATTGAAACTTTTAAACAAATTATTATTTGAAACCATTAATGACCACATAAATAAATTCTAAAAACCATTTTGAAAACATGGACATTAATAATAAATATTTAGGAGAATAAATCTTTAAAACATTTAAAACGATATTTTAGTTAAAGAGTTTTTAACAAAATGAGAGATGCATGAATACAAATAATTGATGAATAACAATTAATACTAACTTTATAATATCATGAGAATAAATTTATTCATAATATAATATTCCAAAGGATATTATATATTCCATATAAAAGTGAATTGGTGCATAACATCAATGAAGTCTCAATGGAATGTAAATTGAGATGAAATCCCTTATAAAGATGGTAACTTTGGATTAAAGATAAATAAATTATATAATTATGTGTGAAAAATATAAATACACCAAATATAATTTTATATTAGGTGTAAAATAATAATATTTTATTCACACATATTCATAGCCAGACATAATAATGAAGTAGTAGTTTATCCCATAGAATTCAAATTGGGTGAAGAAGTTCCCTTACAGAAATTCGACAGCCTAACAGCATCACATTAAAATTCAGAAAATGAGTTGATGAGAGATAAAAGGGTATCTCATCACTTGTACATAAAATTTATATAAATACATATATATAATAACATATCCCAACATAAGAAGATGTAAATTAAAACACATAACAAAAAGAAGTCTTTTAAAAGGAGGAGGGTGAATGGTTCCCTTACCGATTTGGTAACTTACGGAACATACACCCCATGAAAGAAGGATCGTACAATGAAGATGTAGATACCCATAAATTAAATTATATTACACAAATAATACAATCATGAGCAGTAAACTCACAACACAAAAGGATTTAGTGTCAAATATTTCATGAATCTCACGGGAATAAATAGTGAGATGAGAACCCCTTACCACGTTGTAATCAATCGAGTCGTATGACCAATAGTTAATAACCACAAAATTAATAAAATAATACCAGGAATATAAATAAAATCATGATAATATATATTAAATTTTAGTACACAAAAAAAACACAAGCAATAAATAAGTGGTGAACAATGTAAATCTCACGGAATTAAAAGTGAGATAAGAAACCCCTTACCTCATTGTAATCAATCGAGTCGTATGACCAAAAGTTAATAACCACCAAATGAATCATATAATACCATGAATATAAGGAGAATAATTATAATATATATCATATATAAATACAATTCAATCATAATGGCCACCATGAGAGGTGGTTAGAGATAATTGAACAATCATCGTTTCGTGAGGTAGTAGTTCACCGCCCATAGAAATAGTATGTTCCTTAACCATTGGATAGAGGTATGTCTAAGTATAGTTTGAATAATTATCATAACAAAAACCTATTATATTTAGTATATTGGGGTTTTTATAAAATAAATGAATAAAAAGAGTTTATGGGGTTGTAGAGGTAATATAAAACAAAAGAACTTTATAGAAAACGTTACCTTTAAATCGGGTATCTCCCTTTGGTTTGAACCAAAAGGTCTAATTGAATTGCCTTCTGCCTAGGGTAATGATTCTAGAAAGAGAAGAGGGATGTATGGAGAATAATTGGGTAGATTTTGGATGATACAAGGGGATTTAAAAGTGTGAATAATGGGTTAGAAATGAGGGCTTTTTATAAATAGAGGAGGTTCTTTTTAAGAATGATTAAAAATATTATTTTATTATATAATGATTTTCAGTTTCCAAAGGTCCAAAACATATTACAGTATAATATAGGGTTACTTTTGTTAGAAATAAAATCATTCAATAATAATTGTACTTGTTTGGGATATTTTTTTAATCTTTATAATCTTATTTATTTAAATCATTCATTAATGAGGTAAACACTGCATCATTATTGTGTCCTAAATATTTTCATTTATTTTATGTCTAAAAATTATAAAAAATATCATTATATAGTAAATATTTTTTATCTTTCCAATGAATATTTATAGTCCAATATATAACTTATATAAAACTATGTAAAAATTGATTTACTAAAAGATATATTTTTATGTCATTTTGGTCTTTACTTTAAATTAATTAATATAAGGTGTCATTATCACTCCCAAGTGGCTCCCTGGGGTCCCAAAATCGACCCAAGGATCACCCTGGTCGGAATTGTATCAACCAATAGGATTAGGACACATTTTAGGGTAATTTAATTTTATTATATCAATATTTTGTTACCCATATTTACAAGATTTACACTTTAATCGTGGTAAATAAAATGTTTACTAAGGTAATTATTCATAATGTCTAAAAATAAAAGTTACCTATTTACAAAATTTGGATCTCATTATTCCAAATATGGAATCCATTTTTCCAAATTCAGAACACATAGGTGGTAGAAATTAATTTAAAATTAATTCCCGTTTTCAAAACAAAAAGTGTGTCTTTAGGAAATAATAAATATCATAAGATTGACACCTGGTTATGTCCAATTTCAAAGTGAAATTACTTACAATGAATAGTATTGGATTAAATGGTAAAACTATAATCTATTTACACTTTAAAACCCTTTATAAAATTAATCTATCCATATAAATTTATTAGATTAAAAGGATGTTTTGGATTAAAATACAGTATTTTTCACTATTGATTAAAAAATGAACTTTATCAAAAAATACCAAAATTTTATCCAAAGTAAATTCTAATGACCCGATTCTAAAGAGTAATATTATTTTGTCAAATATAACATATAAAAGTGACCAAAACTAGATTTAAAAATGTTTCTGCATCAAAAGGAGGTAAATCATCCTTTTAATGAATATTAAAGTATTTATGATTAAAATCGGATTCTTTCTTACTTAAAGCCTCTAAAATTTATTAGATAAATAGAAAAACATTTAAAAAACAAGTATATTCATATTTTAGTTAGTTATGTTCATTCCCTCCAATATAACGGCTAGCCGTTAACTACCATTTAAAATAATATTATATTATTTTTTTTCAAAATGACTCAGCATTGTGTGCAACATTAGATTTCAAAGAAACCCGTTGTTGTGTATCGGGTATGCCATAGAAAATTGAATCCCTTTTAAAGTAAAATTAATATTTAATTAAAAAAAATTAATTAATATAAAAATTTTATATTATTTATTTACAAGGGATGTTTCATACACACTCTCTATTTTTCTGTAAATAAGATTATTTCCTCTAAAATCATATTTTAAATAGTAAAACCATTATTTTTAGAAACTATTTATACTCGACTCACCCAATGTATATCAAAAATTAGGTATGTGATTCAATTATAGTGGTTACTACTTTCTTGAATTCCTCTAAATGTATTATATTTTAACTTCGTTGAAATACTATAAAAGTATAACCATCAACATTTAACAAGATTGTACTCATAAAAATTGAAGAGATAACTCAAATAAATGTATATAGGTTCAATAATTTGGAATTAAATTTTTTCTATAAGGATATTTAAAGTTGATTCAATATTTTGACATCCTTTTTTGAATTATTATAGGGATGTGTTCATTTTCCTCTAAAAAATTATTTTTGACATCCTTAGGAAATTTTTTAAGACTATCTTGGGCGGTTTGTTTTCACTTAAAAAATGGGGTCCAATAGACTCAAAAAACATTTGTTTCAACTTATAATTATCTCTAGGAAAAGTGTATTTTGAATTTTTAGAAGTAGAAGAATGGTATTCAATAAGTGGTGCGCCAATAGTTTTTTCATAAAAAAATTCATATTTAGAAAACACTTAAAATTAGAAATTACAAAGATTAATTTCAGAAGTATTATAACACTAATTGTATGTTTCACATTATATTTTATAAAACTATTTAGTAAAATAATAAGAAGATTAACCATAGGTAAAATTCATAGTAATTTCAATGAAATTTTTGGCTTAATGATTTTTAGAATGGTTACATATATGATTTTTTCCATTCAAATGCTCTTCACATCAGATTCTAGAACAACGATTCAAATCATTCTCAATATTGGAAAATTTTCATTTTTAGAATCATTTAAATATGTTTCATTAATAAATAAATAATGAATTAATGTAGTGGAGAACTAATAGATCATGATGAATTGGTGAGCTGAATGATCCTCCATTGGATATTTCATGTATTACAAAAAAAATTATGTAGGCCCTTTTATTTAAAATTTAAAGTTCCAATATTACCTGGTTAACATTTAATATTTATTTAGTAGTTTATAAACAATTTATTACAAGGATGAATTTTGTATTTGTTCTAAATATATCACTTTCCATATCAATAACATAAATATAATCAGGGAATATCATATCCCTTAAATGTACCAATACATAAACAATGAATCTAGAGTTTTTTTTTTGTAATTTGGTTGAATAATTGGATCCCAATATGAGAACCTTTTATTTATTAAAGCTTCAAAGTATGGTAAAAAAAATAAGGAATCAAATTTATAGAGGATTCACAATCATCATTACATATTTAAATTAAAAACACTATAGTGTAGGGAATGATAAAATTCCATTCACCATTGAATTTGACAGATAGAATATATATTTTCATGGAAGAAATATTTTTGTCAAGGTTTAATTTTTATACTCACTTCAATTAAATATTATGAGAAAATGTCTCCTTCAAAATCTTAGAGTATTTCAGAATTATTTTCATGGTTTTGAGTAAGGGGATATTTTATTGAAATTTCAAAAAAATCATAATAATCTATTTATCTAATTCACTCAAAAATATTTTCTTCATTTGTGGACTACTTTTATGGTAATGAAGTGGTTTGATTATTTCACAGTTATAAATATCATTTTTATAAATACCATATGGTCTTATAATTTTCAAATTCTACCTTTGAGCCCTATTAATAAAAATAATATATTAAGAAATTAGATTTTCATTCACATGAGAGTCAATATTGTTTGAAGAATAAACAAATTAATTCCTCTCTTAATAAATCTCTAAATTATATGGATATGGATTTGAAGTATTCTTAATAGGATTATGTTCAAATGTAGATATAAAATTCACCATTTTTTAGGTTGTTCAACTTGGTACCACTACTTAATTTCAAATCAGTAACACGTTCTTTTCCTTTGTAATTAGGATACACTTTAGTGTTTCTTGGAAGGCATCCACTGATTTGGTTCCTTATTCTACCAATATCTATGTCCATTTGTCCTTACTGTTTCATTAGAGTGCTAAATATAATTTATTATTCTTTGATATATTTATCAAGGTGGTTTTTAGATTTCTGAGCGGGTTGTAAATGTTGGAAAATACGTATAGGATGAAAATTTTCCTACTCCTATAAATATATTGGTTTTTTGTTACATGAATAACCCTATAAAAATATACCTTTCTATTTACTATTTATAAATATATCAATTTTTTGGTTATTCCAACCATGGTTTTGTTTTTTAAAAGGTCTTGGATAGTTTCGTTAAAAATTTATCCCTAGGAAAATAGAACTAAATAAATTAGAATATTATTTTATTTGTGTTAAATATTTACTAAAGTATTTATTTGAGGGAAAATTTCATAATGAAGAGGGGTTAGAAACTTGGTTTTAATTAGATTGATTTTAGTTAAGTGTTATATGGAATATTGGGCCTCTCCCCATTGATAATATTACAATGTTTATTTACAATAAGTATATTCTCAGTACTATAAGAAGGTACTTCCTGATAAGTTTTCACAAGAATCACATCACTAGTTCGAAATTGTTTATTATTTTTTGTCATGTTATTAATAAGATCCCTATCAGTAGTTGTGGTCTTATCAATCAAATTTCCTCCTACAGAATCTTTTATCATTATACTAATCGTAATTAAATGTACCCTATAATAGTATTGAATTAAAATCTATTCACTAATTTTATGATGGGGAAACTAAAACACATTATTTTAAAAATCTCCAAATGGTCATTTAAAGTTTTACCTTGATTTTGTATGATTGCACAAATTTCTTTTCTAATTTAATTTCATCTATAAGAAAGTGATAAATTTCATAGTAAAGAATCATTTATTCACTCAAATAACTAATTGGAGTGGAATGAAAATAGAAAAGTAACTCTTTATCCATTAATTATATAGAGAAATGGGAGTTCTCAAAACTGTATTTGGTAACCATTCACTCCTAGTGGATTAATGTTAGCATAGGGTAGTTAAATTCCTAAATATATTTATATGGATCCACCTTTAGAAGTTGATTAAACTCCTAATTTGAAATATATAATTTTTTAATTAAATGTTTTAATCTCACCAATTTTATATTTTAAGGGTTATTGTCACAATTTTACGTTTTATTAATAATTTTATATTAATAGTGAAAATAGTCTATTTTTATATTTTAAAAAAAATCACATCAGTTTTATATTTTATCCATGACATTTTTTACACCTATATAAATTGTGAAATTTTATTTTTATAGGATCAGATGATTTATGGGATATATTTCATTCAAATGGACCCAAATTGTAATTTTATATTATGAATACCAAATGATCATGAAATTCGGGGATAAGAATATGTGCTTAGATTGAACAAATTCTGAATATGGGCACATATCTCAAAGACTCACAAAACAAATGAGCTGAAATTTCACATAGAGGATAATAAGATTATGAGAAACGTTTTATTTTATTGTGGAAACCCAAGCATTATACTCTATTATGTTTATAAAGACATAAGAATTCATAAAATTGAAATGAGAATATTTTTAGGGTAGAAATTTTTTTTGTATTAATGCTATGATAACTTCATATAAAATTGACCAAATCAGTTGAACTGTTTTTTATTCATGCATATAAACTATAGGAATAACTATTTAGTATACCAATTTTCAATACTAGGCCATGTGGTTGTAAATAAAATTTAAAACATTTGGAGTAATATTTTTTGATCCAAAATCATCCCCTCTATAGACTATAAATTTTCCCCTCAATTTATAGGTCAAAGAATTGTCCATTTTATAGGCTAATAGTGTAGGTTTACTTCTTTAATTTTCCTTTAGATTTTTAATAAATTATCCTCTATTTTATTTTTATTTTTTCTTTCTTCTCATTTTTCTTTTTATAATCTCCATGAAAATAGAGAAATGAAACTCATTGTTGTTTGAGAGAGAAATAGTGTTGTTTTGAGTTATTTTTTCTTCATTAAATTATATTTATTTTATTCTAAGAATTTCAATGGTGGTAAACACCAATTTTTTGTAGGTTTCACCACTATTACATTACTATTTTATTATTTTCTCTGTTTATTTTTACTCTTTTCCATTATCATTATAATGTAGTATACAAGATGGAGTATAATTGTGGATATGATATAAGGGATTAATTTACCATATTTTGAAGGATCATGTAGAAAAATAAAAAATTTATTTGAGGTTGTTTAGTGACAGGTTTGATCTAAAAATTGAGAATAATTTTGATTATTAATATTTTAAAGAAAAATAATAACATTATCATGAACTCGCTTGCAAAAAAACTTATTTATTCTTCACTAAAATCCTTTTGTTTTTTATTTTTTTAATTTAATTTATATATTTTTATATCATATTAATTTTTAAAATCTTCTATTACACTATTAGAAAATTATATTATTATATTCTAACTTTATATAGTGATAATATAAAATATGTGTGTGTGGGCGGCCCCCTTGAAAGATCGACCCTTGGTTTTCACTATATTGCAAACTTAAGTAAAATAAAATTATTGATTAGGGATTCAAGAAAAGTACCTCTAATAAATTTGGTGTCATTTATAGGGATTCTAATATCTTACCCTTACTTTTTATCCTAAAACACCCAAAAACATAAATTTAAAAAAAATACATCTCCATTTCATATATTTTATTTCATAGGTAAAACTGGATTTTTATAGTGATTTTATCCTACTTGGAATACTGATAATGAAATATATTATTTTTTAGGGATTATCATTTAAATACTCATGTTAAAATAATTTTAAATTGATTTAATAAAATTATAATATTCTTAAATTGGTTATAAACCAAATAATTATATTTTCAAATTTTCTTACAGAAATAAAATATGTGAGGTTAGTGCAGTAATAATAGAACATTAGATATGAGGTAAAATGTGTTCCACCAAAATTCATATTTAAAGAACCCTATGAGCTATTTAATAAATCCAAATAAGATACATTTTTTCATAACAAACAATTTCTATAAGTGGTATTTAACGAATACATGATAGTGATTCAATTATGGGAGATCAACACGATTCAAATGAATACTAGTCATAATTTGATGAACATGAAAAGATAGGTAATTATCCTATCTTTGATAATGAAAAAAAAGTTCCTCCCTACCACCCTTTTTATTTGGAATAATATAATTAATATTACCATGTTGAGATCATGTTTTTGGTAACCTTTCTTGAAGAAATCATTTATTTAGATGACCTAATTAAAGGTGATGATTTCTTAATTGAATCTTTATGTTTTCATCATATTCTAGTTAAATTGTTTTTTAACTTCACCATAGTTGAATTTTTTTAAAAACCATCACATGAAAAATACCTATATGTTAGTGTTAAACAAGCCAAATAAGCAGTAGATGTAAATGATGGGGTCTATTCATTCTTCTTCCCCCACCATACAAGTTGTACTATATTACTAAGAGGATGTATTTTTTTACTCTTTCCATGGATTCTTATATAACCTATGTGAAGGAGTTTACTTTTGAAGGAAACAAATTATTGGTCTAAATCTTACATGACACATCCACCATCAAAACATTGACTGAAAATTGAATCTCCAAATTAGATCTAGTCAAATACAACACCAAAATGGGGGGTTCAA
The DNA here is from genome assembly GCA_963277665.1 of Viscum album. Lineage (NCBI taxonomy): Eukaryota > Viridiplantae > Streptophyta > Magnoliopsida > Santalales > Viscaceae > Viscum > Viscum album. The sequence goes on from OY728145.1 coordinate 412,852,906, forward strand.
ACCATGTTCTAACCCACTTGTTTTCCCTTTATATATATTTTTCAATATTTTTTCTTAGTTTTTTATTTTTATTAACTAATTTTTAGGTATATGAGGCAGAATCATGGATATTAACTCAGTTATACCACTGAAAAATAAATTTAGGTTGTTCCTTTATTTCTCTTTTGATTTTCTACCCTTATTTTTTGTTATGGTTAAATGAAGCGGATTTAGATCTAAAGTATATAGTGGTTGTTAAAATTCTAATGATTATTTTGGTCATTTAAAATTTATTTTTATTTTTGTATAATCTTTGAGCTTCAATAAATATTTGTTTTAATTTTTTACTTTTGAATTTACTTGGGGTGATTTTTCTTGATTTTTGGTAAATGGGTTTGAAATGAAAGTTTATAAGGAAAATTTTTATTAGATTTTTATTTTCAATAATTTTTATAAGTCTGGCCTAAATTTTTAAATCCATAACCTCAAACCCTGACACAAATTATTTTTTCCTATCCTATGAGCTATTATGATAACTTTTGACATATATTTCTTAAAACACACACTTTCTTGAGAGAAAATTTGATTTTGTGTGAAAACTAGAACTTATTATTATTTTCATTCAATGATTTCATGTTCATAAAATGTTTTTTTGTGATTATGTTTTTCCTAAATAAATTTAATAAATTGGAACCCACCTTTACACTTACCCTTGTTTATATCTTAAAATCCAAGAATTCCCTTATTGGTATAATCTACATTATAAGATGATCATTCATTACCTACTTTTACTCTTAATATTTTAGAATGAATATTTAAAGGTTGGGTGTAGGGGTAAGATTCATTCATATGTATTCTTTAGGATAAACCCATAGATGGGTGTGTTATGTGAGTATAATTACCTAGGAATTTAAGAAATAGTAAAGAGTAACTGTTATTAATTTTGATTCTTTGCAATTATTTATTCTCCTAAGAAAAGAAAAAATAGAAAATTAGAAAAATAAAGAAGGAAAGAAAAAAATTGAGATGATATTGAATTATTTATTTTTCTTACATTTATGACTCATGTTTCTCTAAAACATTGAGGTCGTGTCTTTCATTATTTCATTTTATTTTATTTTAATCTAATCCTATAAAAAAAGAAAAATGTAAAAAAAGAAAAAAAATGAAGAACAAATTGGATAATTAGGAGGAAATCATTTATTATATTAACTTTTTTACCTATATCCCTGGTTAAAGGTTGTGTGGTGTACACATGTATGGGGAATTTATTGAGTTGTATTTCTGATATTTTGACATTAAGATTCATTCACATGTATTAAATAGTTCAAACTTCACTTTATAACATTTAATTTTTAAATGTTTTTACCCACCAACCCATAACCAAAGAATTCACCTTCAAAAATAAATTATGATTGAAAACCTTTTTTTAACCATGACATAGAGAGATGATAATTTTTTGAATCCTATGGTGACACATTCACTTTCTATGTATGAATATAAATCTAGATTTAATTTCTCATTAGTGAAGAGTGATGTGAATTTCAATGTGAGTTTGGTGTAACTAGGCCATTGATGGATTTTAGAGGTTGAAAGTATTTGAATGAGATATATGAACATAAAAGGGAATTTTTTTCATATATTATACAAAATTCAATTCAATTTTAGAAAATATCTTGGTAAATTTCTCACTTTTAATTTTGGTGTCAATTTTAATTGAGATATTTCATGATTTCCTAATAGTGTAATGTTTAAGTGTGGGGGATTAATAAAAATTATAATTTCACATGAATAATTCTGTTATTAAATTTTTTTCATCTCGCTAATTTCTTAATTTATGTTTAGTTTCCATAATTTTAATTTTTATTAATAATTTGAAAATAATGGTGAAAATTTCCTAATTTTAGAATTTGAATATTTTTATTTCAATATTGTATTTTATCCATAACATTTTTACACATATCCAAATTGTGAAATTAATTTTTTTGGTAGGATCACATACATTTTTGGATATATTTAATTCCAATAGAACCATACCTGAATGCTAAATTATGAATCCCAATCAGAGAATGCAAGTCAGGCTTTAAAATATATCCCCAAATTGAATGAATTTAGAATATTGACCCATATCTCAAATATTTGAATCCGATATAATATGGAATTTTTTCTAAAGGGTGATAATATTCTGAGTATACTTTTCTATTACCATTTAATCCCATGATTCATCCTCTATAAAGTCCATAAATGCATGGGAAATAGAATTTTTGAATTTGGAAAGTCTTCTTGAAAGAATATTTTCCTAGTAAACCTCTAATAAATTTTAGTAAACCTATCCAAAACAGCTTAAATGTTTTGGAGGAACATAGATTATGTAGGGTAAAAAAATTAGTTTAAGGAAATCACATATTCTTCTATTTAGTGGTATTAAAATTTTATATCTTTTGGAGGAATATTTTTGGATTCAAAGTAAGCCCATCTCATTCCTATAAATGTACACCTCCACTTCCACGTCAAATAGTACTCCATTTAATAGTCTATGTTTTTTGTTTTTCTTTATTAATTTTATATTATATAATTAATATATATTATTTATTTTTTTCCCCTATTTCTACTCTCTTTTATTTTATTTATTTTTTTGTCGTACTGTTCTCTTTCAAATAACTATGAAAATGGAGAAATAACCTTTTTTGATATTCGAGAGGGATTGGTTATGTTTTGATTTCATTTGGATTAAGTTTATTTTATTTATTTTTTATATATAATTTTAGTTTTGGTGAAATATGTTTTTATTTATGGTTAACCCATAATTCATTACTATTGTATACTTGTTACTGTTTATTCTTATTTCACTATTTTTTCAACATAATGCAACATACGGGGTGGAGTAGCATTATCTTGGGTCGTGGTGGAATATTTTCCCACATAAAGAGGTTTATTGTGGGATAATTTTTATTTAATGGGAGGGTGTCGAGTGATATGGTTGATCTCAACTTTGAGTATAATATTTAAAATTAATATTCTAAAGAACAATGATAGAATCATCATGAAACCCAAGAACAATTAATTATTTCCTATTCAATGACATCCTTTTGTTTTATATTTTTTTTAATTTTCATTTATATATACATAATATTAATTTTAGAAAACCCCCATTATATTAATAGTTTTTTATAGTAGTATATTCTAGTTTTAATTTTTGGAAACATAAAATCAATGTGTACAAGAAGCCCCCTTGAGAGATCAACCCTAGGTATTCACTATGTTGAATTCTTATGTAATAAGAACTTAATTGGTGAAGTATTAGAAAAATATACCTCTCATCATTTTAGTGTCATTTCTAGTGGGGGGACATCTTACACTCATTATTTTTCATAAAAACCTCAAAATGAATCATAAATTTTTTAAAATGAATTTATTTCATATCATTTATTTCATAGGTTAAACTTTTCTTATAATGATTTTCATTATTATTGGAATACTAATAATCAAATGTATGAAATTTTTTGGTATAATTATTTAAATATTAAAGTTAAAAAAATAAAATTATTGAATGAAATTTCAAGATTCTTAAAGAATTGATAAATCAAATGACGATCATTTCCACTTCTATTGAAGAAATATAATCTTGGAGGTCAAAAAATGAAAAAAAAACACATGAGTTAAAACGTTTTCAAAAAATATTCATTTTTAATTAGCCTAAGGTGAACTATAATAAATACATAGATGGTCCATTTTTACTTTCCCAATTATATATATATAAGGTTCTCGAAAAATACATGCCACTTGATGTAATTTTGGGAGATCAATATGATTCCGATGAATACTGGTCATGATTTTTAAAAGATAAAAAGGTAAGTAATTATCCAATCATTGTTAATGAAAATTAAGAAACAATCTTATTCTATTTTCCTTTATATGAATATGATGAATTTTTCCTTACTGATATCATGTTCCTTATGGCCATTCTTTAAGAAATCAAGAATCAAAATGACCTACTTGAAGGGAAATATTTATTTATTAATTATTCATGTTTTAATCATAATCAAGTGGAATTGTTTTCTGACTTCCCCAATATTCAATTTTCTAAAATATAATCACATGAGGTATCTCTAGATGTTGACGTTTGTTATGAAACATAGGTAGTGGAAGTAAACAAAGAGGACTCGTTCTTTCTCGTTCCCCCACCTTTCAAGTGATACTATATTGATAAGGGGATGGAATTATTTTAATACATCCATGAATTCCTATAAAACCCACGTGAAGGAGTATACTTTGGGTGGATAAAATCTGATGGATAAAATCTTGCAATCCATATCCACTATCAAGCATTGGGTGACCACTAAAATTACCAACTTGAGGCAATCAAAAACCAGTACCCACTTAGGGTATAAAACTATATTTTATCCCTATAATTTTATCTTTCTATATCTAATTAAATATTTATTTATTTCTAGATATTTTTTTAAACATAGATCTTAAATCAATGTTTCCAATAAAATATAAATTCAGGTAATATCTTTCCTTAAGGTTGTTTTTTCTACACTTATTTTTTATTAAGTTTAAATGAAGGGTGTTTAGATATTAAGTGTGGGGGAGTTCCAACCTTATTAGGAGTATTTTTTGTCTTTTAATTTCTATTTTTTTCAAAAATATTGATCTTTAATGAATATCCATTTTAATTTTTTACACGTTAATTTATTTTTGAGTGACTTTTCTTTATTTTGGATAAAATGGATTTTAAAATGTTGTTGATGTGGAAACTCTTACTTGGATTTTTATTTTCAATCATGTCTATCGGTTTGGATAACTTTTTAAATATGTTCCCATTAAACACTAACTCAAATAATTTTTCCAATATTATTATGTATTATTAACCATTTTAAAATATTCTTCCTAATACCCACACTTCCTTGAGAGAAACATGGGTTTTTTGTGTTGACCGAAATTGTTTATTATTCTCTTTAAAAGTTTTGGAGTTCATAAAATATTTTTGATGTGATTGGGGATTTTATAGTAAATATATATATTAACTTATTAACTACTTTTACATCTACCCTTTTTGGGACCTATAATCCCTAGATTGTTTTATTGGTTTAAGCTGTAATACAAGCTGATAATTACTTACAAACCATTACTTTTTATATTTTTTCATGAATATTTATAGAATGAATGTGAGGTAAGGGAATTACATGTGTGTTCATTGGGATATAGATCATTGTAGTATGTGTGTGGTGTATCATTATTCTAGTAATTAGAATAATTGGAATGATTCGATTTGATTCATTATGATTCATTTCAATTATTTAATTCTCTTAAAAATAAACGAAATTGAAAAATAAGAAAATGGTCAAAATATTGTATAAGATTGAATAATTAATTGTGCTTAAATTTATGACTTATGAATCTATAAAAAATTTAGGATATGATTTTAATTATTTTATTGTATTTTATCTTGATTTCAACATCAATGAAAAAAATAAAAAAAAAACACAAAACAAAAGTAAAAAATGGGATAATGGGATAATTGGGATAAAGTAATTTATTATATTTACTTTTTAATACATATCCCATATAAAAGGGTGTGTGGTTTTCATTTTTATGTTTAATTGAGTGAGATATATTTATTTTGTTTTCACTTGAATATTCAAGCATTGGTATTTAAGAGTTCAATCTCCACTTTCCAGACTTAAATTTTGAAAGGTTTTAACTGACCAACCCATAGCCATAGAATTTGCCATAAAAATTTAATCATGATTTAAAATTATTTTTATATCTCACAATGTGGTGATATTATAATTTTCACAGGACTATGGTGTCTCATTATCTTTCTAAGTATGAGAATAACTCCATATTTAACTTCTCTTGATTGACAAGTGACATGAATTTCAATATGTAGTAGGTGTTATTGGTTCATTGAACGATTTTTGAGGTTAAATAAATTTATATGTGATCGATGAAAACTAATAGGAATTTAAAAAAAAATTATTCATGATAAGAATCCATTTTGGAATAGATATTTTAAATTTTCTCAATTTTTATTTTGGTGCGGATTTTAATTTGAATATTTGATGATTTACCAAGAGTAAAATTTTAAAGTGTGGGGACTTGATGAAATAAATAATGTCACCAATATATTTCTATAATTTAGTGTTTTAATCCCATAAATTTTATATTCTATGTTCAATAGTCACAATTTTACATTTCATTAATAATTTAAACTTCATTGTTAAAATGGAAAATTTTTCAGTTTTAATATTTTTACATCACTTTTATATTTCATCCCTATCATTTTCTACACTTATCCAAATTTTGAAATTCCTTTTTCTAGATTACATAATTTGTGGGATATATTTTATTTGACTATCCCCAAAGATTAATTGTATATTACGAAGCCTGATAGGATCATGAAAGACGGGCATTAGAATCCATACACAAAATTGAATAAATTTAGAATATAGGAAAATACGTAAAAAATGAATTTCCAACATGAGATGAAATTTAACATAGAGAACTATAATATTATTAGTAACATTTTAATTCATAGTGTAATGTTGATATTCAGCCTCTATAATGGTCAAAAATTCATGATACATTGGCACTTTGGAATTCAAATAGTCACCAACATATAAAATATTTTTTAAGTAAATATTCCCTAAAGTTTTATACAATTACCCAAATTGACTCAAATTGTGTGGGAGTATGTAGTAGAATAAGGGAGGATTTTTATTTTACCACTTTCAAACATTCAAAAATTTATTTTTCCAAAAAAAATTAAAAAAATTTGAGGAATATTTTTGGATCCAAAATCATCCCCTCTCAAGCCTATTAATGTGATCATCCACTTCTATGTCAAAGAGTTGGAAATTTAATGGAATAAGTGTGTAGTTACTATACTGAAATTTTTATTTATATTTTTAATTTATATTAGTGTGGTTTTCTTCCATTCCTCGTGTCGTTCATTTTTCTATTTGTTTTTCTCCCACCGTGCTACATCTAATCTTCATCAAAATGGATATCCAGCCCTTGTTGTTATTTGAGGGGGGAGAAGTGTTTTTTTGTGCTTTTTCCATCAATTTATTTTCCTTATTTTATTATAATAATATTACTAGGGGTGAAATCAATTTTTATTTATATTTATCTCCACTTTAACAATTATTTTATTCTCTTTCCCATTCATTTTTACTCCTCTCCTTCATCATCCAAATGTTACATATGTGGTGTGTATAATTTTGGTGACGATGTGAGGGAGTATTATCCCTCATGTAAAGGGTTCTTTTGAGATAGTAATAATTTAATGCTAGGGTGTTTAGTAATAATTCTATCTGAAAATTGATTAGAATATTAAGAATTATTATTTTAAATAACAATGATATCATTATCATGAACTTTTGAGAATATTGGATTCTTTCTTCTTTTTTAAAATCCTATTATTTTATATTTTTGTTTTCATACTAATTTATTTATTTATATATAAAATGTATTATTAACCCCCCCCCCCCATAGACACACACTAACATTATATTATTAGTTTATTATAGGAGTACATTCTAGATTTAAATATTGGTAATAGAAAATTGGTGTGTGTGAGTTGCCTTTTTGAGAGATCAACCCTTGGTGTGAACTGTATTTCATTCTTAGGTAATAATAAATTGTTGGTCAGGGATTATAAAAAGGTAACTACTAAAAACATAGCATGTACCCTTGGTTTTGAACCAGGGTTATAGGATATACCCATGGTTTTATAAAATGTGGCTGATAGAGCCATCAGTATAGCCTAAGAGATTTTTATCATACCCAGAGTTTTGGGTAAAAATGGTTATATATAAATATCCGCGGTAAGAACCATGGGTATAGTTTTTCCAATTAGAAAAAACATACCCACAATTCATTAAACAGTGGGTATAGCTACCTTTCCAAATTTGGAAACACTATACCTTTCATCCCATTCTAAACCTGAAAATAAAAAACAAACCATAGTTAACATTAAATGAAATACCTATATTGTATATTTATAATTCAACTAAAATATTATAATAATTCTCAATATTTTGGGACCACTTTATTTATAAGTTTTATGTTTTGTCAATAGTTTTTAATAATGGTCAAAATAAACAAGGAACTCCAAAGTGAATGGAGATTGGGTGAAGTTATGATGCATAGATAATTTCCATGGCTTCATAGCATTACATCCACACTTGGTAAATTATTCATGTTATTTCCAAATATTTCTAAACTAATCCCAATTTCAATGAACTTGTGTCAAAGGTGACACAATTTTTACAACAATGAAGTATCATCCATTTTAAAATGATTGAAGTGGTTTTATATTCATATTAAAAAAATGAAGAAGAGGAAATGAGAAGAAAGTTGTAAAAGATGCTTGGCGTTATAAAGTGTCCATGAATGATTATTGATTTAAGGTAGCCCTGAATCTTATACTTGGGAATTATTTTTTATGGGGATTTCAATTTTAAAAATTTGTCCAACCCTCAAGAAATCCTAGCCCAATACGACCCCAACACATCTGGGAATCGAGATCAACCACACTGAGGGAACCAACCCTAGCCAAGCCTGGAGATAGAATGGGAATTACATGTATAGGATTATAAGAGAACACGAGGTAGAAAATCCAATTCATAGGTGGGTTTAACTCTATGCAGATAGTGGTCGTAGATCGTGTCTATAGAGAACACGACATGGGGCAGTACCATAGAGGGAGAGGGAGTAATCTGGGATAAGAGCGGAGTGATTTTTTTGTTATACCGCATGCCAACCAAATCCGAGTTTCGATATGGGACAAAACAAATATGGGTAATATTCATCACTTAAAAAAATAATAGTGATCATTGTTGTCCATCCCATCTAAATCACGTGATCTAATCACTTTCGTCCAATAACTCTGCACTGCACATGTTTGAACCTGATCCATCTGATGCTCTTGTAGTTGTGTCATCTTCTTTTTTCCACTACTTCACGACACCACCGCTATTATCTAATGGATTTGGTGAGGAACCATGATACAATCACCATGGATGATCATTTTGATATCATGGGAAGCACTGGATCACACTGTTACCATACATGAAACTAACTTCTTGCATGCATGCATAAAAATCAAAGATGAAGGTTTGGCTAAAGGCAAATGAATTTGATGAAGGACAGGTGGATGATTCAAGCATGGATTTCAAATGAGATATGTGTGATCTTTTTCAAATGCATAAAATCTCTTCACAAAACATGAGTTTCTAAAAAAATCATTCGAGATTTTCAGCATACCGAAACATGGGTTTGATGATCTTTAAAATGTTGTAGATCTCATTCATTAAGATGGATTGAAACATAGTGAAAGTGATATGATCATTACATATAAAAATAGAATCTCAAAGATGAAAGAATATTTTTTCTCTCATGTTTTTAGAGATCTCGTTTTTATTAAAAAAACATAGACTCCACAAGATTTCATTTCATGAAGGGACAGTATAGAACCACGAACCACTCTCGGTTCGTGACAAGGAGGAGCCGCGAACCATCATGGTTCATGAAGATAATAGTTATGAATCATCAAGGATTCATGGAGAATAACTATGTACCATTCTCAGTTCATGAAGTGGGGATCCGTGAACCATTATATGTTTGTGAAGAATAATTTATAACCATACTAGTTCACGAAGTTGACTCGCACACTCTTTTCATAGAAGAACCATTCACCCTTTGCCTGAAGAAGAATAAGAAGAAACCCAAGGAGTGTGTGTGTAAAAAAGATACACCCAAATACACCCATTCAAGTTTGAATAAAATCACATATTAATAAATATAAATAAATTAATGTAGACAGTGTGTGTGTTGAGAAAGGGAGAATAAATAATTTTTATGGTGATGGGAAGTGTATATATGAATGAATATACATGATTTGAAGATTCCCAAGTAGTGTGTGGACATGTGAGCAAGGAGGAAGAACCTATCCAAAGGCTGAATACCATTCTAGTGAGTGTCTCTTTGTGCATGGTTAGAAAAAATAGATTAATGTGCATAAAAGGAGAAAAAGAGGTGAGTAGTATATTCAATTTGGTTAAGAACACATTGTGTCACATGCATTCACTCATGTACATGAATTAAATACACATGAACTGAGTGCAATGGTAAGAAGATAAATAGAACAATTGAAGAGGTTGTGTGTGTCCAAAGACTTATACCCATTAGGGTTTGCAAACTAGACAGAAGATAATAATAATAAGTTGTCAAAAGTGAGAAACTTACTTGAATTCCACAAGTATGATCACATGCATATATGATAAGAAGAGAGGATAAGAATTTGATTCTGATGATTCTTAGTAAGTTGATCCTCATTTCTTGAATAATCACAATGGTTTTTGTGATCTTTTCTAATAAAAGGAATAAGTTATAGTGGATTCAGTTGTTGCACTGAAGGAGAAGAAAGAGGTAGAAGAAGTGGGTAATTGGTCCTGCACTAAAGAAGAGAGAAGAAGAGGTTGGTTACTTACATACTGTTCAACATGTAACAAGGAATAGGTCTCTATAGTTTGAACACTCTATTGGTTTTGCAAACCCTTTTTAATAATGTAAGAAGACTATCTCCATAAGAAGTATAAAGAACCAGTTATAAGATTCAAGTTGTACTAGGTCATCACTAGTTCAGGAAGATAGGATTATTTCCCTTCCACCTCCAAAGTGTAGGGACTCACACTAGCTAAATGATCATTTTCTTAGCTGAACCACTGTAATATTTACTTATTTATAGTGTAGAATTCATGTATTGGTCATCACCATATCTAGTGTGGATGTAGATACTTTTATTGAGTAGTTAACCATGTAAAAATATCATGTGAATATTTTTACTTCTTTCTATTATTGTATGTGATAGGGAAAAGAGAATAAGAGAATCTAGATCCTAACAGGTCAAGTGGTACAAGGATAAAAAGTTATAATTAGTTTAAAAAGTCCCCAAAATAGATTCACCCCCCCCCCTCATTGTTAGGTATATCCCAAACTAGTCCTTTCAATCTGTATCAGATCCAAGGTCACCTTTGTTGGATTCTCTATAGAGAAGTTATTATATTTTAAAGAGTTGAGTTTATTTCCTGATTTATCAATTAATTTCACTTTTAGTGAAGATTCAGTCATCGATGAGCATTTTTTTATGTCTACCAATACCATGATGAATAGAAAAAAGAAAGAGAAGAAAAAGTTGAAGAAAAAGTCCCGTTTACCTAAAGAAGAGGAAGCATCTGGATCTCCATACCATGCAAACAAAGAAGAAAAATTATTTATAGAAAGTAATGATAAGGTGGCTCAAGATTCCACCAAGAAGATGGAAAACCTTCTTACCTCAAATGATCATGAGTTATGTGTTAGTACATTTATAAATTATACTCATGATAAAAATTCTATCACAAGTGGTGATGATTAATCTAAAACCTCTAAAGAATTATCAGTTGATAGATTAATAGGTATTCTGCATGATATCCCTAAAGAAAGTGAATCCATTGTCTGAGTAGTATTTCAATGTATATAGTGATATTTCACCCAGTAGGAAGAAGAAACTAGTGTTTCGGGGAAAGGATTGCAAGAAAAAACTGTTGAATGTATAAATCTCTCTAGACAGGTTGGATCCTTTAAAACAACAAAGTGGGAATTTGAAATGAGTTCTTCAAATTGGCTAAAATACGTTTAAGTGAAAGATAAAATCAATGAGACTTTGAAATGAAAATTCCATGCACTTGATATGAGTTTAAAAAAAGCACTAAAGTCAAGCTTCACTCTTTCATACAAAATAAAGTGAATCTACATGAAGATGAAGTTTGAGGAATGAAAAAATCATGTGAATAGAATATGATTATTATTAAAGATCAGAAAGTCATCCTCAGTATGAAATTTCTTGAAATGGATGCTTAGTTTACCAATCATGAGAAGAAACATCTTGAGAAATCACAAAATAAGGAAATAGTTTCTTTTAGTACTCAAGTTTCATTGGAGGATTCTAAGGTTGAAATACCTCCAATATGTGATAAGAAGATCATGACTTCATTGAATGATCTATCACAACCATTTGAGAAAGAAAAGTTACCATCCATACCATCTTGTACTCATGTTTCTAAATGTGCTTCCTCAAGCAATGTTGGTCGGAAGAAAAATTCTTTTCAAGTGTGGATTAATAAAGGTGATAAGATACCTACCACTATGTCTATGGTGGATAGTAAGAATAAGGTGGAATGTGGTTCCCTAGTTAAAGAACAAAAAATGAAAAAGAAGTCCCATCAACCTTATATAGAATATACCAAGAAGTTGTGATTTTTAGATCAATGTTAGTGCTGGAACAGGTTTAGGTATTGTGCACTAAATATTTGGTATAATCCTCAACATAAAAAATCACAAAGCCCATATAAAGGGGGATAAAACCAGAGATGAAGAAGAAAAATATATATATCCAGAGAAATATGTACACTAAAAATATATTTTGAATGCTATAAAACATCTTATATGTATGTAATGTTAGTGTTCACATGGTTGGTACATGTTAATCTCAATTTTTATCCAAAGATAATAAGAAAATAAATCATAAAAGTTGGCTATGAAATATATAGCATCCTTGGGAAGAAATCAGAAGAATATTGTAAAAACTAATTCTTCCAAGAAGATTCCAAGAAGTAAAGGTGAGAAGACCATTGATTCTAAATCAAAGAAGGTGAAGGGTACTTCATCAAAAATAACTCTAAATAATTATTTCACTCATAAGAAACCATGTGGAAGATCCAATATTGAGGCCTCAAATTCTAATGACCTATTGGTTATCTTGTCAACAGATTTGAAAATAATGAGGTAAATAAATATTCACAAGCTAAGGTTAGTGAAAAAAGAAAAAAAAAATATTTCACATAATGATAAAGAATTCATGTGTGTGAGGTTCAACAAGTCTAGTCATGCTGTTTGAAATTGCATTTCATTCATTCCAGCTCAAGAAGAATTTCTTAGGAAGATGAAAGTTTCACTAAGAGATTATAGTGATTTAAAATCTCTTGAAGAAAGAAGGATTGTATACATAGAAATGGAAGAAGTGATAAGATATACGCAACCACAATCATCATTTAAGATCAAATGTGATATTTTAAAGAGTGGATAAAGTGGAGCATATTGGTTGAGAAAATCATCTCAACCTTACGTTTCACGTTGATGAAGAAAGAAGGATCCACCTTATTCCCTTAAATTTTTTAGTATTGTATTTGATCTGATAATGCAGGTAATTGAAGGTGAAGCCGTCTTTCAGAGGGATAACCTAAGAAATAGTGATGAGAAGTCTTTCCCATGAGGGGGAGATCATTGAAAAGTTTATAGAGTCATTATTTCAATAAGTATTAACTTTAGTTGGTACCAAATTCAATTACTCTGGAGATTGTTTAAATATTGTGTCAATGGAAAAGGTTTTTTATTTATTAATCTCTCATGCTTGGTTACTCTAAACAAATATATTTTACAAAGGGGTGGTAGCTAAATTAATCAGTGAAATAAGAAGTATGGAAGTACCCAAGTTCACTCACTGCCTATTGTAATTAAAAGTTTTTGATCTATTAGTTTAATTGAGTGTAGGAGTTTCAATTTGATTGTTCCTAAAATGATTTCACATCTTCATCCTGGAATGAAAGTTGAAAGATGTAAAGACCCGTAAATTTCAAGGAAATTTTTTTCTTAATTTCTTTGGGATTCTACGAGTACGCAGTTTCTGACGGCACCTGATTCTGAGGCCCGGTGTGCTCGGAATCAATTTCCAAAGTTTAGAATTGGAACGTTCAGTGAACGAACGAGCGGGATTTTTTAACTCTTGAACCGGTGCTCGAAATCAAAATCTGAGGGCACCAATGAAACCGCAATGTCGGTAATTGCTTAAGATGACTTTTACTGGGGTTGCATTTTCTCGGGAAGAGTTGTCAAGAAAAATGGATTACGTTTAATTTGAAATAAAAATTGTGTTACAATTTTATTTCACATCCAAGTGGTTTAACCACATGTGTGTGAGTTGAGTGGGATCCACTTGAACCTAAATCCTCTTGATAGGATATTAGTGAGGTGGGGCCCACACGATCCCCACCCCTTCAATTTCCCTTAACTCCTATTCCACAATAATGATTCCAACTTATTCCTCCATTAATTTTTGACAACTCTAGATTTAATTAATGAAATGAATTCAACTTTTGAATTTTAAAATGTTTGGCAAAGTGAAAATAAAATAAGGTATAGCATATTTTATTTTGGGAGTTGTTGTGTTGTGAGGAGATTTGAGAGAGGAAGAGTTCTACACTTTGAAGAACTTAATCTTCCTCCTTGAAGAATGTGAAGTACACCGACACACTGTTCTATCTTCTCTCCACATCAATGAAAGGGAGACGTCACTTCCTCCTCGGACGTTTCACATCGACGTACACGGAGCCTCACCCGCGACGACATTTTCCACGACGCGAGCTTCCTCGAACTTCTTTGAGGTAGGGGTTGTTTTCACAGTCCTGATTAATTCAACATTCAAAGTTAATATTGGCCGCCTATTATCAATATAACGGGAGGAGGTCGGACCACACAAGCACGGCCGAACCTCCTCCCCTTTTGGTTGATAGATTTTCCTTCGTGGCTTGAAACGGAGGCGGAACCGTTTCACCACGTGAGGTCGAAAGAACTGCGGCCGGAGTGGGCCGTGGCGGAGGGGTGCGGTGTCGTCGCGCCGCGCTGGAGCACCATGGAGGGTCGCGGCCACGGCAGGCTGTGGAGGAGGGCCACGGCGCCGTCGCGCCGCGCTGGACAGAAGAAAGCCGCGGCCTCCGGCCGCGCCGGTTCAGCAAGGGGGCGTACGGACTTCCGGCCGCCGGTGCTCCAGGAGGGTGGGACAAGCAGGTCCCACGACTTCCCTAAACAGCCGGCCAACAGCGGGAAATTTTTGAGAATCCGGGGGGGGAAGCCCCCGGTTTAATTAGGGCGGACCCCACCATTAATGGGGGGCCGCCGTTTCGAATTGAGGGGGGGTAGCGCCTCCCCCCTTCCACGTCCGCTCAGCACGCGGGCACCCGCACCGGGTTGGGCCACGCCATCCGGGTTGGGCCACGCCCAACCGGGCCAGACCCGAACCCGGTTTGGGCCGACCCAGGGGGTATTGGGTCGGGTCGGGCCAGGCCCAAACCCCCTATTTCTAGACAGATCCATTCAAACGCCCATAGCTTGGGCTACGGACCTCTGATCAACGCAACGTCAGTTGCGTAGAGATCCTTGGATCGAGTCGTTCGTTTCATGATATTACACCCAAGGTTTAGGAGAACTTTGGGTATGGCCGAGTTGGTTCGAACATGAAACCAACTCGGCCCTCGAAGCGGAAACGCTTATAACTTGAGCTCCGGAAGTCCGATTGACGTGTCGTCGACTTTATTGGGTTACTCTTAGTGAGATGATTATTTTGGATTACTCCACTCGAGGTTTGGACATAGCTGGAATACGGTCGGGTTGGTTTTTACTTAAAAACCAACCGGGCCCCTGGGACGAAAAGGCCAATAACTCTCAGACCGGGCGTCCGATTGTCGTGTCGTCTGTCGTGTTGAGTCCCTTTTGAAGAGATGGAAATTTTGGATACATCAACTCTGGACTTAGTGATAGTTGATGTATCAACCCCTTAGCTCGTGGAGAGGACCCTCCCGGAATCGAGTGTGCTGTGTGCGGGAACCCTAGAGCTGGCTGCGACTGTGAAGATGATGACGACTGTACTGGGATCCTCCGTGGGTTCGGTAGCGACGACGACCGTACTGAAATCCTCTGTGGGTTCTACGGTGATGACTACTGTTCTTGTATCCTATGTGGGTCCGGCAGTACTTGACTATTGTTCTTGTATCCTTTGTGGGCCCGGTAGTATTTGACTTTGTACTTGTATCCTATGTGGGTCCGACAGAGTAGTTGGTCTTGTATCCTTTGTGGGTCCTATAGCTTAGCCGGTCTTGTATCCTATGTGGGTCTGATAGCTTAGATGAATTAGTGGCTAAATCCGATCATCTCTATCTCCTTATGAAGAAATATACATGTGTGAGTCGAGTCTAAACTTACAATCAATATCATCGATATGATTGTTGTGCTTTCCTGTGTGTATTTGGTTGTGCTTTCCTGTGTGGATTGGGTTGTGAATTCCTATGTGGAATGGGTTATGTTTTCGTGTGTGGAATGGGTTGTACTTGGGCTCGTGTGCTGGAGCCGAGCTAGAATTGATGACTTAGGTATATGTATGGGAATATACCTAAGTAGAGTTGGTTGTTACTTTGTGATTGTATCTTTCCTTTTTGGTTTATCCTTCGTGGATTCTGGGAGAACTTCGGGGGTCTTGGGGTCCCTACTGAGTAGCATATACACACCCCTGCATGGACTATGCCCGCACTACATTGTGTTGGATGCAGGCGACGGACAACACTGATCGAGGTGGGACCTCGTGGAGCTGGACGGTACCTGGAGGTGGATCACTGGATGGGACATACATGGAGTGGACGGCTGGAGCCGAGGAGCATAAGAGACTATCTGTACCCACCCTTTAGGTGGGATTTCTAGAGGATGGCTCAGAGATGATGCTTTACTTTCCTACTTCTATACTTTCTTTCAACTGTACTTTACTTTCAATTGGGTTTTTATTCTGTCCCACTTACTTTCCAGCACTTACTTTTGTACTCAGTTTACTTAGTGTTTACTCAGCTTGCGTACTCTGTGGTGTTTGTTTAATTTATAAAGGCAATTCCTTCCCTTTTTATCGGTATTTACACCTTTGGTTCTAGTCGCCATCCCCTGGCCTATGGGAGGCGGGCTTGTGGTAGTCATGGTATGGGCCCCGAGGATGGGTCATGACAAATTTGTATCAGAGGAGTTCGTTTCTACCGTAGAACTCATGACTCTGATCGTTCTTCTATGTGAAGCAGTATTGTTAAGGGTATTGAGTGTGTTTATCAGTCTAGGGAGTCTAGTGTTGGTGCAGCGGCCAATGTATCTATACACCAGGACCCTGACTTCTGATTTCCGACTCAATGCACGAAAACATTGATTGCATGTGTGTTTCAAAAGTTTTCTTTGTAATTACTTTGTGTCAGCTCACTAGGTATACTGTATTGACCATGGAGCACCTGTTTCTTTTCAATATGGCCCCACGATGGTATCCATCTAGGGTTCCGAGCTTTGTGTGAGATGACAGTCCACCGAGCAACGAGGCCTCGGTGCAGGGCCCTATTACAGTGGAGGCACCGGTAGTACCTCTACCCACCGAGCCATCGATGCTACCAGCACCAGTCGCTGAGAGTGCACGTCGCCTTAGTGCACTGTATGAGTTTCAGCGTCAGAGACCACCCAGGTTCTGCAGGGAGATGGACCCTCAGGCAGTCGAGGATTGGCTGGAGGCTGTTTTTCTAGTTTTCTGGTTATTGGGACACCAGCTGACCTCATGGTGATCCTTGCGGCGTGTCTCCTGCACGCGGCAGTAGGTAGATGGTGGAGCCTGATGCTCCAGGTGCACAACGAGGCATCTTTACTCTGGACGGACTTTGAGAGCCTCTTCTTCTCGGAGTTCGTCCCAGCCACCCTTTGTGCGGTGCGCATTTAGGAGCTACTACAGCTGCGGAAGGGTATCATGATAGTAGCCCAGTACTCGGCGAGATTTACCGATCTCTTGTGCTACTCCACGGACATGGTACGAGACACATTATTTAGGACCCGGACCTTCAAGGAGGTACTGAGGCATGAGATCAGGGATTCGATGATCTCCCTCAGCATTCTGATGTAGGCAGGAATACGGGAGTGAGCCCTTCTTGTAGAGATCTTTCTTGCAGAGCCTACACCAGCAGCGAGACCTCCCATAGGGGGACATGTAGCAGAGTCTTCTGCAGCTGGAAGTCGACGGATGTCACAGGGGTCTAAGCGGACCAGACCATCAGGCGGACGACCTCAGGATACGGGCTCTTAGGTGCGGGGCACACGCAGTAGATCCAGTTATATGAGAGGCAGACAGTGCTATGCATGCGGCTGACAGGGACACATGGCTCAGGATTGTCCGACCCGCCGTGAAGAGGAGCAGCCGACAGTTGAGGGACCACCTAGGCAGAGGCAGAGGTTCGACAGTGGCGGTCCACCGGGAGTAGGCGGAAGAGGCATAGGATCCGGCCAAGTATCAGGTGGTGGATGACATTTTGAGACTCTACCACCACCATCACCAGGAGGTCCACCCCAACCATAGGGAGCTGGCGGACAGAGGCAGTCTCAACTTCAATCAGTGGAGGCCTACGACCACGGCACACCAGAGATGATTCGAGGTACTATATGTGTCTACTCCACCCTCACTGCATTTCTTATAGACACAGGAGTGATTCATTATTTCATTTTTGTTGCCCTTGTTCGGAGCATGGAGATTCTGACAGAGCCGTTGGCTCGATCCTTATGGCTAGAGACTCTTATGGGAGCAGACTCAACGATTACGCACTGGTTCCAGCAGTGAGAGCTTACTCTAGGAGTCAAGAGCTTCGGCTCGGATCTTCTTGTAGCGGCGTCGAGGCCTTACGACGTCATCTTGGGCACGGATTGGTTATCTACGGTCCATGCTCAGATCGACTGTATTAGGCACAAGGTGCGGTGTGTCTGCAACGATGGGAGAAGGTTCACCTTCACCGGTGAGAAGGGAGCCTTTTCATCACATGATGGACTCATGCAGAGGAGAGGACAGACGATCACTCATCAGTTGGATAGCCTCTTCCCAGGAGCAGTTGACCTGCGGAGTCCGAGTTTCCCTGTCGTGGTGGATCAGTATGCGGACGTTTTTTCTGACAACGTTCCCAGACTACCTCTTCACAGAGAGGTAGACTTATATGTTGACGTGTACCTTGGGAGAGCCCCAATATCTACTCCAACATATCAGATGGCTCCTGCTGATCTTCGAGTGCTACGAGTATATTTGGGGGACTTGTAGGGCAAGGGATTCATTCGACCTAGTGTTTCACCCTGGGCTTCCCCGATTTTGTCCGCCAAGAAGGTGGATGGGAGCTTGCGACTGTGTGTCGATTACCGTCGCCCGAACCAGGTAACCGTGAAGAATATGTATCCACTTCCGAGGATCGACGACCTCTTCGATCTCCTCAAGGGAGCATGATGGTTCTCAAAGATAGACCTCAAGTCAGGTTATCATCAGCTCAGAGTTTTAGACGAGGATGTGCAGAAGACAACCTTCAAGTGTCGATATGGCCACTATGAGTTCTTAGTTATGCCTTTCGGCGTAACCAACACTCTAGCAGTGTTCATGAGCCTCATGAATAAGATCTTCCAGCCTTACCTCGATCAATTTGTCATAGTCTTCATCGATGAGATATTGATTTACTCCACTACTAAGGAGGAGCACGCCTACCATTTGAGGTTTGTACTGGACACACTCCGAGAGCACCAACTTTATTGTAAGCTCTCGAAGTGTTAGCTCTAGAAACGTGAGTTCCACTTCTTGGGACACATCATCTCTGAGGCGGGAGTTGCGGTGGATCCTGTGAAGATCGAGGCAGTGCTAGCTTGGGATCCACCTAGGAGCATAACGGAGGTGCGGAGTTTCCTAAGTTTGGTTGGGTACTACCGGGGATTTGTGCCAGACTTCTCCATAGTTGCAGCACCACTTTCATCATTGAAGAAGAAGGGGATACCCTTCATGTGGTGAGATAGATGTCAGCAGAGCTTCCCGTAGCTGAGACAGATATTGACCAGTGCACCCATCTTCAGGCTATCAGAGGAGGGAGTAGGGTACGTAGTCTACTGCGATGCATTAGGGACCGGACTCGGGTGTGTCCTGATGCAGGAGCGGGCAGTGATCACCTATGAATCACGACAGTTGAGGCAGAACGAGCAGAACTACGCTACACATGACCTAGAGTTAGAAGCAGTGGTCTTCGCCCTAAAGATGTGGAGGCACTATCTGATGGGCGAGCGCTTTACAGTCTACTCTGATAACCAGAGTCTCAGGTACATCTTCTCGCAGAAGGACCTGAACATGAGACAGCGTCGATGGCTTGAGTTCCTCCAGGACTATGACTTTGAGATAGTATATACTCCTATAAAGGTAAATGTAGTACAAAATGCTCTCAGCAGGAGGATGGGAATTCAGCTACTTGGAGAGGCGATAGAGAAGTTAGCGGCTTTACAGATATAATTCGTGGATAGAGACGGGGTAGCCTTCCTTCAATCACTCATAGTCACACCTCCACTTCTTCAGTGGGTCAGAGAGGCACAACATGGAGATATTGACTGTGAGACACGATGTGCACATACTTCCATAGGACAGCCACCTGATTGTTTTTCTATAGGTGGAGAGCACTTCATCCTTTTCAGAGGACGTACCATGGTACCAGCTACTTTACAGAAGGAGGTGTTGAGAGAGTTTCACACTTCCCCATTAGCAGTACATCTAGGAGAGGCGAAGATGTACCAGGATCTCAGACGATAGCACTGGTGTCAGGGTATGAAGAAGGTTGTGGCAGAGCTTGTTTCTAGATGCCTCACCTTCCAGCAGGTTAAAGCAGAGCACCAGGTACCAGCAGGCTTGGTACAGCCCTTAGAGGTCCCAGAGTGTAAGTGGTACTGGATATCTATGGATTTCATGACTGGACATCCACGTACATCCAGAGGACATGACTCTATTTGGGTGATCGTTGACCGACTCACCAAGTCGGCCCACTTCGTACCCATCAAAGAGCAGGTCTTAGTGGAGAGATTGGGATTCCACTACGTTTAGGAGATGGTACGGCTTCATGGTGTGCCATCATCTATCGTCTCCGATCGAGATGCTCACTTTACTTCTCGTATTTGGAAGGGGTTGCAGGAGGCATTTGGGACGCAGCTATGCTTGAGCACCACCTTTAACCCTCAGATGGATCGTCAGACGGAGAGGACACTTCAGACTCTTGAAGACATGCTCCGTGCATCTGTCCTCGACTTTGGTCGTAGCTGGGAGGATCACCTACCCTTGGTGGAGTTTGTATACAACAACAGCTACCACTCCACCCTCGGGATAGCACCATACGAGGCATTGTACGACTGACCTTACAGATCACCTCTCTGCTGGACAGACCCTGGGGAGTCAGTACTTGTGGGACCAGAGATGGTCCAGGCCATGACAGAGAAGGTCCAGGTCATCCAGGAGCAGATGAGGACAGGTCAGAGCCGATAGAAGTCTTATGCTGATAGGTGGCGGAGACCACTAGAGTTCGAGGATGGAGACCACGCTTTCTTACGGGTCTCACCTTGATGTGGATTACGGAGATTTGGCCGGGGCGGAAAGTTATCTTCGTGCTTCATCAGACCATTCTAGGTTCTCAGCAGGATAGGTGAGGTGGCTTATCACCTGGCTCTTCCACCTCAGTTGCACCGGGTGCACGACGTCTTCCACGTATCTCAGCTGAGAAGATATGTGCATGACCCGACACATATCATCGACCATGGGGAGCTGGACATCGATGACGGGGTGACGTTTTCTGAGGTCCCAGTGGAGATCGAGGATCGGCAGGAGCGGGTCCTATGTGGGTGGTCGATTATTCTTGTGCACATCAGGTAGCATCACGGGAACCTCCAGGAGAGCACATGGGAGTGGGAGGCTCATATATGTGCTCAGTACCCTCATTTGTTTCCCTAGTTTGTGATGTATCTTTACGGGGACTTAAATCCCTGAGGTGAGAGTAATTTAAAGACCTGTAAATTTCAAGGAAAATATTTTCTTAATTTCTTTGGGATTTTACGAGTACACAGTTTTTTACAGCACCTGATTCTGAGGCCCGTTGTGCCCAGAATCAATTTCCGAAGTCTAGCTCAGGTACGTTCAGTGAATGGAATAGTGGATTTTTCTAACATTTGAACCGGTGCTCAGAATTGAAATCTGAGGGCACCAATGAAACCGCAGCGCCGTTAATTTCTCAAGATGACTTTTACTAGGGTTGTGTTTGCTCGGGAAGAGTTTTTAAAAAAATGGATTAAGTTTAATGTGAAATAAAAATTGTGTTACAATTTTATTTCACATCCAAGCGGTTCAACCCCATGTGTGGAAGTTGAGTGGGATCCACTTGAACCTAAATCCTCTTGATAGGATATTATTTAGGTGGGGCCCACATGAGCCCCACCCCTTCAATTTCCCTTAACTTCCCTTCCACATTAATGATTCCAACTTATTCCTGCATTAATTTTTGACAACTCTTGATTTAATTAATGAAACGAATTCAACTTTTGAATTTTGAAAGGTTTGGAAAAGTTAAAATAAAATAAGGTATAGCTTATTTTATTTTTGGAGCTGCTGTGTTGTGAGGAGATTTTAGAGAGGAAGATTTATACACTTTGATGAACATCATCTTCCTCCTTGAAGAATGCGAAGAACACCGACACGCCGTTCTATCTTCCCTCCACGTCAAAGAAAGGGAGACATCGCTTCCTCCTCGGACATTTCCCGTCGACGTACACGAAGCCTCACCCACGATGCCATTTTTCGCGATGCGATCTTCCTCAAACTTCTTTGATGTAGGGGTTGTTTCATATTCATGATTATTTTGACGTTCAAAGTTAATATTGGCCGTATTTTATCAATATAACGAGAGGAGGTCGGACAGCACGAACACGGCCAAACCTCCTCCCCTTTTTGTTGATTGATTTTCCTTCGTGGCTTGAAACTGAGGTAGAATCGTTGCACCGCGTGAGGTCGGGAGAACCGCATCCAGAGCGTGCTAAAACCAGGCCGCGGTGGAGGGGTGTCGCGCCGTCGTGCCGCGCCGGACAGAAGAAAGCCGCGGCCTCCAGCCGCAGCGGTTTATCAAGGGGATGGTCGGACTTCCGGCCACTAGCACTCCAGAAGAAAGCCCCTGGCCTATGGGAGGCATGCTTGGGGTAGTCACGGCACGAGCCCTGAGGACGGGTCATGACAAAAGACCCTTGGGGGAAAATATATGAGTTCTCATCCCTTGAGGTATCATGATCAATTAGTAATGGATAGGTTTGTTGTCTAAATCAAATTGTCTTGATTTCTACACCGAGCATGGATCAAGTAGACATAGAGTGAAATTATGGATGAAAAACTACTCAAGTATGAATTGATAGACATATCCCAGGAACATTGTATTTCATGTCAATAAGGGGGAGAGAAAGTGAAATGAAAATTCAAAAGTGAGAGAAATAAAAGAGATATAAGTTTTTCATTTTACATTGACATATTCATTGGAGAAATTTCTTTTTTAAGTATTTTCTAATAAATAAAATGGGGGATATTTTTTGAACCTTTTTGTATACGTTTTATTTTTTGTCAAAGGTTTTAAATAATGGAAAAACAATAAGGAACTACAATGTTAATGGAGATTGGGTGAATCAATGATGCATGGATAATTTTTATGGCTTCATAGAATTAGATTCTATGCATGGAAAATTTTCCAGGTTAATTCAGATGATTATTACACAGATCCTAATTTCAAAGAACTTATGTCAAAGTTGACATAATTTTTTAAAAAATGAAGTATCATCTATTTGAGGATGATTTAAGTGATTTGGGATTCACGTTCTAATAGGGAAATGAAGAAGATAAAGGTATAAGAATGTTGTTGAAGAGGATTGGTGATCTAAAGGTGTCCATGAGTGATTGTTGAATGAAGGTAGAAATGAATATTATACATGGGAAATATTTTTTATAGGGATTAAAAATTAAAAAATTGGGCCAACACTCAAGTAATCCTAGGAAAAATCGACCCCATCACATGTGGGACACAAGGTCATCCACTCTGAGGGAACCAGCCCTAGCCAAGCCTGAAGGTGGCATGGGAAGGACGTGTTTATGCTTGTAGGACCACATAGGGTAGCAAGGCCCATGCATAGTTGGGCTGAAGCCCATGCAGAAAGTGGGCGCAGAGCGCACCCAAAGTGAACATGGTGCGGGTTGGTACCGTGTAGGGAGGAGGAGTAATTTGTGCTAATGGAGGAGTGCTTTGATTGTCATATCGCACACCACCTGCATCCTAGTTTTTAAGTGGGGAAAAACCACACTAGTATAGTGAATCACTTAAAAAAACATGGGAGTTATCCTTCCTTTCCATTCAATATTCATCTCACGATCTAATCACCATTATCCAATCTCTCTATGTCATGCATGTTTGAACCTAATCCATCTGATTCTCTTGTAGCCATGTTGTCTTCTTACTCCTACCGTTTCTTGATGCCTCCACAACTATCTACCAAATTTGATGAAGAACCATGATCAATAACCATGTCTGATCATTTCAATATCATAATGACCACTCGATTTCACTGAGGGCATCCATTAAACTGTCATTTTTCTTGCTTGCATAAAACATGAAGAAGAAGGTCCGGCCAAAGGAAAATGAAGTTCTTGAAGTCCACATGGATGATTTGATCATGTATTTGAAATGAGATATGTGTGATATTTTTCACATGCATGAAATATTTTCACCAAAGATGAGTCACTCACAAAATAAATCATCTAATATTTGTGGAATATATCAAAACAGTTTTGAAGATCTTTAAAATTTTGAAGATCTCGTGCATTAATAGGGATTTGAATGTAGAGAAAGAAATATCATATTTGAATATAAAAAGATAATACCAAAGATGAAATAATTTTGTTGCTCCCATATATTGACAGAACTCATTTTTATTGAAAAATGAAGACTCCCCAACCATTCAATTCCTAAAGTGCCAACACAGAACCGTGAACTTCACTCTATTCATGAAGAGGAAGAGCAGTGAACCATCATTCTTTATAAAGAGAATATTTGCGAACCATCAAGGTTTTATAAAGAATAATTGCATACCATTCTCAGTTCTTGAAAATGGAAGTCACGAACCATTCTAGATTTTCAAATAAGAACTAAAAACCATCTCAGTTCATGAAGGAGACTCATACACTCTGTATGTAGAGGAACTATGCACCCTTTTCATGAAGAAAAATAAGAAACCCAAGGGAGTGTGTGTGCGATGAAGAGACACCCAAAAACACCCATTCGAGTTTGAATAAATTCACGGACTAACAATTATAATTAAATTAAAGTGGAGAATTTTTGTTTTGATAAAGGTAGAATAAATAATTTACATGGTGATGGGAGGTTCATGCATTCATGCATATGCATGATTTGAAGAAGACCAAGTAGTGTGTGCACACGTGAAGAATGAGGAAGAACTTTTCCAAAGGCCTGTCCCCATTCAGGTTATTGTCTCTTTGTGCATGGTTATACCAAATATATTCAAGTTCATACAAGCAGAAGAAAATAATTTTTTAGTATGTTTAGTTTGGTTGATAACATGGTGTATTACATGCATCCACTCATGTTCATAATTTAAAGACAACCGAACCGAGTGCAAAGAGAAGAAGAGAATGGGAATAAGAAAAGAGGCAGTGTGTGTCCATATTTTTATATCCATTAGGGTTTTAACACTAGATAGAAGAGAAGAATAATAAGTGGAAGAAAGGGATAATCTCACATGAATTCTAGATGCCTGATCACATGCATATCTGAAAATAATATAGGAGAATAATTTGATTCTGATGATTCCTAGTAAGATGATCCTCAATACCTAAATTATCACAAAGATGTTTGGGATTATTTATAAGAAAATAAAAATGTACTAGTGCATTTGATTTTCTCACAAAATAATAATAATGAAGAAGAAGAAGTTTGCAATTTTTCTTGCACTAAAGAAGAGAGAATAATAGCTTGGTTACTTGCATGATGCTAAGAAAGTAACAAGGATAAAAAGAAGAGGAAGAACAAAGCAGTAGTGTAACATCCAATAGGGCTCAAAATATTAAAGACTTTATTGGTGTTGAAAACCCTTTTGAAGAAAGGAAGAATATTGTCTCCATAGGGAGTATAAAGAACATTCTAGATGTTGAAAGTTGGACAAGGTGATCACTAGTTCAATAAGATAAGATTATTTCCCTTCCCCATCCAAAGTGTAGGGACTCACACTAGGAATGATTATTTCATACCCCCCTATAAATTGTAGGGACTCACACTGGCTAAAGGATTTTTTTTCATATACAAACTACTATAATGGTTACTTCATTATAGTGGAGAATCCATTTATTGGTCATCACCATACATGTAAAGTATGTAGCTTCTCTTATTGAGTAGTGAACCTTTTAAAAATATCGTGTTCATATTTTTAATTCTTTCTATTATTTCATGAGATAGGGAAAAGAGAATAATATAACAAAGATCCCAATAGTTCAAGAGGTACATGGATTAAAAAATTTGAATTAAATTCCCCAATACTGATTCACCCCCCCCCCCCCCCTCTTAGTGTTAGGTATATCCCAAAATGGTCCTCTCAACGATATTATAACGTACATATACATCCATGAAACCTATAAATTCAAGTAATTAAAGAACATACACATGTATTTTTACTACTAAGTCAAAAATGGAGGGCATCAATATCTCACCCATAACCAACATCCCCATCCTCATCACCATCAGTGGCATCCTCATCCCCAACAACATCATCTGGTGCACTAAAATCATCAACATCATCACCACCACCACCAGTGTCTCCATCATCTAGACCTCTACTGGACCCTCATTGACATCAATAGGGATATAATTTTAAGAGAGAATTGATTAAATATATAAATAAATAGTATTATCATCCTCTGATGAAATTGATTGACTTATAAATGACATAGATTTTATGAAGTGTTTGGTGATTGGTTTAATTATTTCATTCTTTTATAAAACTATTTTTTGGCCTCAAATGCTTCTGCATAACAATTTTGTAGATTAGTGGTCTGAAAGGTTTGACAGGATCCTGATAAAGACCAATACTAATTGGGGATTATTATTTTTCTTCAATGAAATCAGACCCGCCCCTGGTGATCTCACCTAATACCCTACTCAAATGATCATTTGGCTTAAACTTTTAATCTTCTTTAGTATTTATTGTCTCCTATGCATACTGTTAATAATATAAAAAAAATAATTATTAATTAAATATAAATTTTATAAATACAAATAAGAATAATTACAATCTTTTCTTATGATTGTGCATTTACTGCACTTCCATTATTTTTTCCCTATTTGAGAAAAATAATCTTGCTCAAGGCACATAGACTTCGATGCCCGAAGTTGTTTACTAAAAAATGATAGTGATTAGTAAAATACTACATTATTGAATAATATGAAATTGATAAACCTAGAATAAATTAAAATTGTATCTCTTGAAGAATTTCATAAAATTAAGAAGAATCTAAATATATATTTAATTAAAAATTTAATACTAGTTCCATAGCATAAATAATAAATACCAATTAGCATGCTAAGAATGAGTATGATATGGATTAATCTTGTATGTTCGTGTTGGTCCAATTTTATCTATGTTATGTTATTTTTTTATTCATTCACTTGGAAATTTTGATCATTTGGTCATTCTGCTCATTTTTAGGTTAGGTTGTTTCGTAAATTATCCAGCTGTTCATTTGGAAATTCGTTCCTTTGTTCATTTGTCCATTTTTTCCCTTTGTCCAATTAGCCCATTTAAGATATTTATCCAAATTATGCCAATTAGTCCAATTTGGCCAATTAGTTCATTTGGTCAAATTATTCCCATTATCCAATGAGGCTAATTAGGCCATATATACCAATTAGTCCAATTAGGCTATTTAGGCCAATTATATCAATTACAGAAATTAGGATAATTGGTCCAATTGGGATAATTATTCCAATTAGACCATTATTATAATTATATATTAGGTCATTATGCCATTATTTTATTAGGTTAATTTTCTAATTTTCCATTAGACTATTAGGCCATGAGCCCATTATTCCAATTATCCAATTAGACCATTGTTCAATTACGTCAATTGGTCTTTACGACATTATGTCGTTAGGCTAATTGTTCATTAGGCCATTAGGAAAATTGGTCGTTAGAACATTATGTCATTAGGCCATCAGGCTATTTTTTCATTAGGTAATTAGGCTAATTGTCCATTAAACCATTTGGATAGTATGACAATTGGATATTAGTCCATTAGACCAATTATCCAATTGCCCATTAGGTTGTAATAACAATTGGTCATTAGGCCATTAGGCCATTAGGATAGTTGAAAAATTAGGCTATTAGGTAATTAGTCTAATTTTATAATTCTCTATTAGTTTCTTAGGCCAATTGGATAGGATTTCATTATGCTCTATGGACAATTGGTCAATTTTCCATTAAGCCCTTAGGAAAATTGGCCATTAGTCCGTTAAGACAATTGGATAAATTTCCACTAGGAAATTATTCCAATTGTCTAATAGAACATTATGCCATTAGGCTAATTAGTTATTAGTCCATTAATCCATATGACCAATTGGCTATTAATCTATTAGTTTGTTAATTTAATTATCCATTATTCCATTAGGTCAATATTCCATTATGTCATTAGGCTGTTAGGCCAATTGGGCATTAGTACATTGGGAAAATTTTCCAATTCGGCCATTAGGCCAATTATCCAGTTGGCTATTTGGCCATTAGGCCAATTTTCCATTATGTCATTAGGATAATTTTCCATTAGTCCATTAGGACAATTAGACTAAAGGCCATTAGGACCATTGGATGTTAGGCCACTAGGCCATTAATCCAATTGGGTAATTACTAAATAGGTCATTAGGCCATTAGTCCATTTGGTAATTAGGTATGTAGTCCATTAGGCTGATTATCCATTAGGCTATTATAACATTAGGCCAATAGGCCATTAGGCCATTAGTCCAATTGGACAATTATTTTATAAAACCATTATGCTAATTATCCAATTAGTCCATTAGGGATTGGGGATTTTATAGTAAATATATATATTAACTTATTAACTACTTTTACATTTACCCTTTTTGGGACCTATAATCCCTAGATTGTTTTATTGGTTTAAGCTTTAATACAAGCTGATTGTTACTTACCTACCATTACTTTTTATATTTTTTCATGAATATTTATAGAATGAATGTGAGGGAAGGGAATTACATGTGTGTTCATTGGGATATAGATCATTGTTGTATGTGTGTGGTGTATCATTATTCTATTAATTAGAATAATTGGCATGATTCGATTTTATTCATTATGATTCATTTCAATTATTTAATTCTCTTAAACAGAAACAAAATTGAAAAATAAGAAAAAGGTCAAAAAATTGTATAAGATTGAATAAATAATTGTACTTAAATTTATGACTTATTAATCTATAAAAAATTTAGGATATGATTTTAATTATTTTATTGTATTTTATCTTGATTTCAACCTCAATGAAAAAAATAAAAAATAACACAAAAACACAAAACAAAATTAAAAAATGGGAAAATGGGATAATTGGGATAAAGTAATTTATTATATTCACTTTTTAATACATATTCCATATAAAAGGGTTTGTTGTGTTCATTTTTATGTGTAATTGATTGAGATATATTTATTTTGTTTTCACTTGAATATTCAAGTATTGGTATTTAAGAGTTCAACCTCCTCTTTCCAGCCTTAAATTTTGAAGGGTTTTAACAGACCAACCCATAGCCATAGAATTCACCATAAAAATTTAATCATGATTTAAAATTATTTTTATATCTCACAATGTGGTGATATTATAATTTTCATAGGACTATGGTGTCTCATTATATTTCTAAGTATGAGAATAACTCCATATTTAACTTCTCTTGAGTGATAAGTGACATGAATTTCAATATGTAATAGGTGTTATTGGTTCATTGAAGGATTTTTGAGGTTAAATAAATTTATATGTGATAGATGAAAACTAATAGGATTTTTTTAAAAAAATTATTCATGATAAGAATCCATTTTGGAAAAGATATTTTAAATTTTCTCAATTTTTATTTTGGTGAGGATTTTGATTTGAATATTTGATGATTTCCCAAGAGTAAAATGTTAAATTGTGGGGAATTGATGAAACAAATAATGTCACCATTATATTTCTATAATTTAGTGTTTTAATCCCATAAATTTCATATTCTATGTTCAATAGTCACAATTTTACATTTCATTAATAATTTAAACTTCATTGAGAAAATGGAAAAAATTTCAGTTTAAATATTTTTACATAACTTTTATATTTCATCCCTAACATTTTCTACACTAATCCAAATTTTGAAATTCCTTTTTCTAGATCACATACTTTGTGGGATATATTTTATTTGACTATTCCCAAAGATTAATTCTATATTATAAAGCCTGATAAGATCAGGAAAGATGGGCATTAGAATCCATACAAAAAATTAAATAAATTTAGAATATAGGAAAATATGTAAAAAATGAATTGCCAAAATGAGATGAAATTTAACATAGAGACATATACTATTATTAGTAACATTTTAATTCACAGTGTAAACTTGATATTCAGCCTCTATAATGGTCAAAAATTCATGATACATTGGCACTTTGGAATTCAAATAGTCACCAGCATATAAAATATTTTTTGAGTAAATATTCCCTAAAGTTTTATACACTTACCCAAATTGAATAAAATTTTGTGGGAGTATGTAGTAGAATAAGGGAGGATTTTTATTTTACCACATTCAAACATTCAAAAATTTATTTTTTCAAAAAAAATTAAAAAAATTTGAGGAATATTTTTGGATCCAAAATCAGCCCCTCTCAAGCCTATTAATGTGAGCATCCACTTCTATGTCAAAGAGTTGGAAATTTAATGGAATAAGTGTGTAGTTATTATACTGAAATTTTTATTTATATTTTTAATTTATATTAGTGTGGTGTTCTTCCATTTCTCATGTCATTCATTTTTCTATTTGTTTTTCTCCCACCGTGCTACTTTCAATCTTCATCAAAATGGAGATCCAACCCTTGTTGTTGTTTGATGGGGGAGAAGTTATTTTTTGTGATTTTTCCATCAATTTATTTTCCTTATTTTATTATAATAATATTACTAGGGGTGAAATCAATTTTTATTTAGATTTATCTCCACGTTAACAATTATTTTATTCTCTTTCCCATTCATTTTTACTCCTCTCCTTCATCATCCAAATGTTACATATGTGGTGTGTATAATTTTGGTGATGATGTGAGGGAGTTTTATACCTCATGTAAAGGGTTCTTGTGAGATAGTAATAATTTAATGGTAGGGTGTTTAGTAATAATTTTATCTCAAAATTGATTAGAATATTAAGAATTATTATTTTAAATAACAATGATATCATTATCATAAACTTTTGAGAACAATGGATTATTTCTTCTTTTTTAACATCCTATTATTTTATATTTTTGTTTTCATACTAATGTATATATTTATATATAAAATGTATTATTAACCCCCCCCCCATAGACACACACTAAAATTATATAATGAGTTTATTATAGAAGTACATTTTAGTTTTAAATATTTATAATAGAAAATTGGTGTGTGTGGGTTGCCTTCTTGAGAGATCAACCCTTGGTGTGAATTATATTTCATTCTTAGGTAATAAGAAATTTTTGGTGAGGGATTATAAAAAGGTAACTACTAAAAACATATCATGTACCCTTGGTTTTGAACCAGGGTTATAGGATATACCCATGGTTTTATAAAATGTGGCTGATGGAGCCATCAGTATAGCATAAATGATTTTATCATACCCAGAGTTTTGGGTAAAAAATGGTTATATATAAATACCCGCGGTAATAACCATGGTTATAGTTTTTCCAAGTAGAAAAAACATACCCACAATTCATTAAACAGTGGGTATAGCTACCTTTCCAAATTTGGAAACATTATACCTTTCATCCCATTCTAAACCTGAAAATAAAATACAAACCACAGCTACCATTAAATGAAATACCTATATTGTATATTTATAATTCAACTAAAATATTATAATAATTCTCAAAATTTTGGGACCACTTTGTTTATAAATTTTATGTTTTTTCAATAGTTTTTAATAATGGTCAAAATAAAGAAGGAACTCCAAAGTGAATGGAGATTGGGTGAAGTTATGATGCATGGATAATTGCCATGGCTTCATAGCATTGCATCCACACTTGGTAAATTCTTCATTTTATTTCCAAATATTTCTAAACTAATCCCAATTTCAATGAACTTGTGTCAAAGGTGACACAATGTTTACAACAATGAAGTATCATCCATTTTAAAATGATTGAAGTTGTTTTATATTCATATTCCAAAAAAATGAAGAAGAGGAAATGAGAAGAATGTTGTAAAAGAGGCTTGGTGTTATAAAGTGGCCATGAATAATTATTGATTGAATGTAGCCCTGAATATTATACTTGGGAATTATTTTTTATGGGTATTTCAATTTTAAAAATTTGTTCAACCCTCAAGAAATCCTAGCCCAATACGACCCCAACACATGTGGGAATCAAGATCAACCACACTGAGGGAACCAACCATAGCCAAGCCTGGAGATGGAATGGTCATTCCATGTATAGGAATATAAGAGAACACGAGGTAGAAAATCCAATTCATAGGTGGGTTTAATTCTATGCAGATAGTGGTCGTAGATCGTGTCTATAGAGAACACGACATGGGTCAGTGCTATGGAAGGAGAGGGAGAGTAATCTGGGATACGAGCGGAGTGATTTGATTGTTATACTGCATGCCAACCAAAGCCCAGTTTTGATATGGGACAAAACAAATATGGGTAATATTCATCACTTAAAAAAATAATAGTGATCATTGTTGTCCATACCATCTAAATCCCGTGATCTAATCACTTTCGTCCAATAACTCTGCATTGCACATGTTTGAACCTGAGCCCTCTGATGCTCTTGTAGTTGTGTCATCTTCTTTTTTCCGCTACTTTTCGACACCACCGCTGTTATCTAATGGATTTGATGAATAACCACGATCCAATCACCATAGATGATCATTTTGATATCATGGAGACCAATGGATCACACTATTACCATAAATGTAACTAACTTCTTGCATGCATGCATAAAAATCAAAGATGAAGGTTTGGCTGAAGGCAAACAAATTTTCTGAAGGCCAGGTGGATGATTCAAACATGGATTTCAAATGAGATATGTGTGATCTTTTTCAAATTCATGAAATCTCTTCACAAAACATGAGTTTCTAAAAAAATCATTCGAGATTTTCAGCATACCTCAACATGGGTTGGAAGATCTTTAAAATGCTGTAGATCTCATGCATTAAGATGGATTGAAACATAGTGAAAGTGATATGATCTTTACATATAAAAATATAATCTCAAAGATGAAAGAATATTGTTTCTCTCATGTTTTTAGAGCTCTCATTTTTCTTAAAAAATAGAGACCCCACAAGATTTCATTTCATGAAGGGACAGTATAGAACCACGAACCACTCTCAGTTCGTGACAAGGAGGAGCCACGAACCATCATGGTTTGAGAAGAGAATAGTTATGAATCATCAAGGCTTCATGGAGAATAAATATATACCATTCTCAGTTCATGAAGTGGGGGTCCGTTAACCATTATATGTTTGTGAAGAAGAATTTATAACCATACTAGTTCACGAAGTTGACTCGCACACTCATTTCATAGAAGAACCATTCACCCTTTTCCTGAAGAAGAATAAGAAGAAACCCAAGGGAGTGTGTGTGTAAAAAAGATACACCAAAATACACCCATTCAAGTTTGAATAAAATTGCGTACTAATAAATATAAATAAATTAATGTAGACAGTGTGTGTGTTGATAAAGGGAGAATAAATAATTTTTATGGTGATGGGAAGTGCATACATGCATGAATATACATGATTTAAAGATTCCCAAGTAGTGTGTGCACATGTGGGCAAGGAGGAAGAACCTATCCAAATGCTGAATACCATTCTAGTGAGTGTCTCTTTGTGCATGGTTAGAAAAAATAGATTAATGTGCATAAAAGGAGAAAAAAGAGGTGAGTAGTATATTCGGTTTGGTTAAGAACACATTGTATCACATGCATTCACTCATGTACATGAATTAAATACACATGAACTGAGTGAAAAGGGAAGAAGATAAATGGAACAATTGAAGAGGTTGTGTGTGTCCAAAGACTTATACCCATTAGGGTTTGCACACTTGACAAAGGGTAATAATAATAAGTGGTCGAAAGTGAGAAACTTACTTGAATTCCACAAGTATGATTACATGCATATATGATAAGAAGAGAGGATAAGAAGTTGATTCTGGTGATTCTTAGTAAGTTGATCCTCATTGCTTGAATAATCAAAATGGTTTTTGTGATCCTTTCTAATAAAAAAACTAAGTTATAGTGGATTCAGTTGTTGTACTGAAGGAGAACAAAGAGGAAGAAGAAGTGGGTAATTGGTCTTGCACTAAAGAAGAGATAAGAAGAGGTTAGTTACTTGCATACTGGTAAACATGTAATAAGGAATAGGGCTCAATAGTTTGAACACTCTATTGGTGTTGCAAACCCTTTTTAATAAAGTAAGAATACTGTCTCCACAAGAATTATAAATAACCAGTTATAAGATTCAAGTTGTACTAGGTCATCACTAGTTCAGGAAGATAGGATTATTTCCCTTCACCCTCCAAAGTGTAGGGACTCACACTGGAAAAATGATCATTTTCTTAGCTGAACCACTGTAATATTTACTGATTTATAGTGTATAATTCATGTATTGGTCATCACCATATCTAGAGAGGATGTAGCTACTTTTATTGAGTAGTGAACCATGTAAAAATATCATGTGAATATTTTTACTTATTTCTATAATTGTATGCGATAGGGAAAAGAGAATAAGAGAATCCAGATCCTAACAGGTCAAGTGGTACAGGGATAAAAAGTTATAATTAGTTTAAGAAGTCCCCAATAGAGATTCACCCCCCCCCCTCATTATTAGGTATATCCCAAACTAGTCTTTTCCATCTGTATCAGATCCATGTTCAACTTTGTTGGATTCTCTATAGAGAAGTTATTATATTTTATAGAGTTGAGTTTATTTCCTGATTTATCAATGAAGTTTACTTTTAGTGAAGATTCAGTTATCTATGAGCATATTTTTATGTCTACCAATACCATGATGAAAAGACAAAGAAAGAGAAGAAAAGGTTGAATAAAAAGTCTCGTTTACCTAAAGAAGAGGAAGCATCTAGATCTCCATACCATGCTAACAAAGAAGATACATTAGTAATAGAAAGTAATGATAAGGTGGCTCAAGATTCCACCAAGAATATGGAAAACCTTCTTACCTCAAATGATCATGAGTTCTGTGTTAGTACATTTATAAATTATACTCATGATAAAAATTCTATCACAGGTGGTGATGATCAATATAAAACCTCTAAAGAATTATTAGTTGACAGATTAATAGATGTTCTGCATGATATCTCTAAATAAAGTGAATCCATTGTCTATGTAGTATTTCAATGAATGTAGGGATATTTCACCCAGTAGAAAGAAGAAACTAGTTTTTTGGGGAAATTATTGCAAGAAAAAACTGTTGAATGTATAAATCTCTCTAGACAAGTTGGATCCTTTAAAACAACAAAGTGGGAATTTGAAATGAGTTCTTCAAATTGGATTAAATAAGTTTAAGTGAAAGATAAAATCAATGAGACTTTGAAACGAAAATCCCATGCACTTGATATGAGTTTAAAAAAAGCACTAAACTCAAGATTCACTCTTTTTTACAAAATAAAGTGAATCTACATGAAGATGAAGTTTGAGGAATGAAAAAATATTGTGAATAGAATATTATTATTATTAAAGATCAGAAAGTCATCCTCAGTATGAAATGTCTTGAAATGGATTATTATTTTACCAATAATGAGAAGAAACATCTTGAGAAATCACAAAATAAGGAAATGGTTTCTTTTAGTAATCAGGTTTCATTAGAGGATTCTAAGGTTGAAATACCTCCAACATGTGATAAGAAGATCATGACTTCATTGAATGATCTATCACAAGCAGTTGAGAAAGAAAAGTTACCATCCATACTATCTTGTACTCATGTTTCTAAATGTTCTTCCACAAGCAATGTTGGTCGGAAGAAAAATTATTTTCAAGTGTGGATTAATAAAGGTGATAAGATACCTACCACTATGTCTAGGGTGGATAGTAAGAATAAGGTGGAAGGTGGTTTCCGAGTTAAAGAACAAAAAATGAAAAAGAAGGCCCATCAACCTTATATAGAATATACCAAGAATTCGTGATTTTCAGTTCAATGTTAGTGCTAGAACAGGTTTGGGTATTGTGCACTAAATTTTTGGTATAATCCTCAACATAAAAAATCACAAAGCCCATATAAAGGGGGTGAAAACCAGAGATGAAGAAGCAACATATATATATCCAGAGAAATATGTACACTAAAAATAGATTTTTAATGCTAGAAAACATCTTATATGTATGCAATGTTAGTGTTCACATGGTTGGTACATGTTAATCACATTTTTTATCCAAAGATAATAAGAAAATAAATCATTAAAGTTGGCTATGAAATATAAATCATCCTTGGGAAGAAATCAGAATAATATTATAAAAACTAATTCTTCCAAGAAGATTCCAAGAAGTAATGTTGAGAAGACCATTGATTCTAAATCAAATAAGGTGAAGGGTACTTCATCGAAAATAACTCTCAATAATTATTTCACTCATAAGAATCCATGTGGAAGATCCAATATTGAGGCCTCAAATTCTAATGACCTATTGGTTATCTTGTCAAAAGATTTGAAAATAATGACGTAAATAAAGATTCACAAGCTAAGGTTAGTGAAAAAAGAAAAAAAATATTTCACATAATGATAAAGAATTCATGTGTGTGAGGTGAAACAAGTCTAGTCATGCTGTTAGAAATTTCATTTCATTCATTCCACCTCAAGAAAAATTTCATAGGAAGATGAAAGTTTCACTAAGAGATTATAGTGATTTAAAAGCTCTTGAAGAAAGAAGGATTGTATACATAGAAATGGAAGAAGTGATAAGATATACACAACCACAATCAGAATTTAAGATCAAATGTGAAATTTTAAAGAGTGGATAAAATGGAGCATCTTGGTTGAGAAAATCATCTCAACCTTAGACTTCACATTGATGAAGAAAGAAGGATCCACCTTATTCCCTTAAATTTTTGGGTATTGTATTTGTTCTGATAATGCAGGTAATTGAAGGTGAAGTAGTCTCTCAGAGGTATAACCTTAGAAATAGTGATGAGAAGTGTTTCCGATGAGGGGGAGACGATTGAAAAGTTTCTAGAGTCATTATTTCCATAAGTATTAACTTTAGTTGGTACCAAATTCAATTACTCTGGAGATTGTTTGAATATTGTGTCAATGTAAAAGGTTTTTTATTTATTAATCTCTCATCATTGTTTACTCTAAACAAAGATAATTTTACAAAGGGGGTAGCTAAATTAATCAGTGAAATAAGAATGATGGAAGTACCCAAGTTCACTCACTGGCTATTGTAATTAAATTTTTTTTATCTATTAGTTTAATTGAGTGTAGGAGTTTCAGTTTGATTATTCCTAAAATGATTTCACATCTTCATCCTGGAATGAAAGTGGAATGATGTAAAAACCCGTAAATTTCAAGGAAAATCTTTTCTTAATTTCTTTGGGATTTTACAAGTATGCAGTTTTTGACAGCACCTGATTCTGAGGCCCGGTGTGCTCGGAATCAATTTCCAAAGTTTAGAATGGGTACGTTCAGTGAACGAACAAGTGGGTTTTTATAACTCCTGAACCGGTGTTCGGAATCAAAATCTGAGGGTACCAATGAAACCGCAATGTCAGTAATTGCTTAATATGACTTTTACTGGGGTTGCATTTTCTCGGGAAGAGTTGTTATGAAAAATGGATTACGTTTAATTTGAAATAAAAATTGTGTTACAATTTTATTTCACATCCAAGTGGTTTAACCACATGTGTGGGAGTTGATTGGGATCCAATTGAACCTAAATCCTCTTGATAGTATATTAGTGAGGTGGGGCCCATACGAGCCACACCCCTTCAATTTCCCTTAACTCCTCTTCCACATTAATGATGCCAACTTATTCCTCCATTAATTTTTGACAAATATAGATTTAATTAATGAAATTAATTCAACTTTTGAATTTTGAAATGTTTGGAAAAGTTAAAATAAAATAAGGTATAGCTTATTTTATTTTGGGAGTTGTTGTGTTGTGAGAATATTTGAGAGAGGAATAGTTCTACACTTTGAATAACTTCATCTTCCTCCTTGAAGAACGCAAATTATACCGACATACCATTCTATCTTCTCTCCACGTCAAAGAAAGGGAGACGTCACTTCCTCCTCGGACGTTTCCCGTCGACGTACACAGAGCCTCACCCACGATGACGTTTTCCGCGACGCGAACTTCCTCGAACTTCTTTGAGGTAGGGGTTGTTTTGACATTCATGATTATTTCAATGTTCAAAGTTAATATTGGCTTCCTGTTATCAATATAACGAGAGGAGGTCAGACCACACAAGCACGGTTGAACCTCCTCCCCTTTTTGTTGATTGATTTTATTTCATGGCTTGAAATGGAGGCGGAACCGTTGCACCGTGCGAGGTCGAGAGAACCGCGGCCGGAGCATGCCGTGGCGGGCTGCGGCAGAGGGGTGCGGCGTCGTCGCGCCGCGCTGGAGCACCATGGAGGGCCGAAGCCATGGCAGGCCACAGAGGAGGGGCGCGACGCCTTCGCGCCGCGCCAGACAGAAGAAAGTCTCGGCCTCCAGCCGTGCCGGTTCAGCAAGGGGGCGGCCGGAATTCCGGTCGTCGGCGCTCCAGGAGGGAAGGAGCAGCAGGTCCCACAACTGCCACAAACGGCCGGCCAACAGTGGGCCATTTTTGAGAATCCGTGGGGCAAAGCCACCAGTTCAATTAGCGCGGACCCCACCATTAATGGGGGGTTGCCATTTCGAATCGAGGGGGGCAGCGCCTCCCCCCTTCCACGTCCTCTCATCACGCGGGCACCCGCACCGGGTTGGGCCGTGCCAGCCGGGCCGGGCTGCGCCCAACCGGGCCAGACCCGGACCCGGTTTGGGCCGACCCAGGGGGTATTGGGACAGGTCGGGCCGGGCCCAAACCCCCTATTTCTAGACAGATCCATTCAAACGCCCATAACTTGGGCTACAGACATCTGATTGACTCACCGTCAGTTGCATAGAGATCCTTGGATCGAGTCGGTCGTTTCATTATATTACATCCAAGGTTTCAGAGAACTTTGTGTATGGCGGAGTTGGTTCAAACACGAAACCAACCCGGCCCTTGGAGCGGAAATGCTTATAACTTGAGCTCCGGATGTCTGATTGACATGTCGTCAACTTTGATGGATTACTCTTAATGAGAAGATTCTTTTGGATTACTCCACTCGATGTTTTGACGCAGCTGGAGTACAGTCAGGTTGGTTTTGACTTAAAACCCAACAGGGCCCCTGGGATGAAAAGGCCAATAACTCTCAGACCGGGCGTCCGATTGGCGCGCCGTCTGTCGCGTTGAGTCCCTTTTGACGAGACAGAAATTTTGGATACATCAACTCTAGACTTCATGGAAGTTGATGTATCGACCCCTTAGCTCATGGAGAGGACCCTCCCGGAATCGAGCGTGTTGT
This sequence comes from Viscum album, assembly GCA_963277665.1. Lineage (NCBI taxonomy): Eukaryota > Viridiplantae > Streptophyta > Magnoliopsida > Santalales > Viscaceae > Viscum > Viscum album. The sequence goes on from OY728145.1 coordinate 412,892,424, forward strand.
GTGCAGGAACCCTAGAGCTGGCTGCGACTGTGGCGACGATGACGACTGTACTGGGATCCTCCGTGGGTTCAGCAGCGACGACAACCGTACTGGAATCCTCCGTGGGTTCGACGGCGATGACTACTGTTCTTGTATCCTATGTGGGTCTGGCAGTACTTGACTACTGTTCTTGTATCCTATGTGGGTCCGACAGTATTTGACTCTGTACTTGTATCCTATGTGGGTCCGGGAGAGTAGCTGGTCTTGTATCCTTTGTGGGTCCGATAGCTTAGCTGGTCTTGTATCCTATGTGGGTCCGACAACTTAGATGAATCAGTGGCTAAATCTGATCATCTCTATCGCCTTACGAAGAAGTATACCTGTGTGAGTCGAGTCTAAACATATAATCAATATCATCGATATGATTTTTGTGCTTTCCTGTGTGGAATTGGTTGTGTTTTCCTGTGTGGATTGGGTTGTACTTCAGCTCGTGTGCTGGAGCCGAGCTAGAATTGATGACTTAGGAATATGTATGGGCATATACCTAAGTAGAGTTGGTTGTTACTTCCTGATTGTATCTTTCTTTTTTGGTTTATCCTTCGTGGATTCTGGAAGACCTTCGGGGGTCTCAGGGTCCCTACTGAGTAGTGTATACTCACCCCTGCACGGGCTATGCCCGCACTACGTTGTGTTGGATGCAGACGATGGACAACACTGATCGAGGTGGGAGCTCATGGAGCTGGACGGTACCTAGAGGTGGATCACTGGATGGGACGTACACGAAGCGTACGGCTAGAGCCGAGGAGCATAGGAGACTATTTGTACCAACCCTTCAGGTGGGATTTCCAGATGAAGGCTCAGAGTTGCTGCTTTACTTTCCTACTGCTGTACTTTCTTTCAGTTGGACTTTACTATCAGTTGGGTTTGTATTTTGGCCTACTTACTTTCCATCACTTACTTCTGTACTCAGTTTACTTAGTGTTTACTCAGCTTCCGTACTCTGTGGTGTTTGTTTACTTTATAAAGGAAATTCATTCCCTTTTTATCGGTATTTACGCCTTTGGTTCTAGTCGCCAGCCCCTGGCCTATGGGAGGCGGTCTTGGGGTAGTCACGGTACGGGCCCCGAGGATGGGTCATGACAAATTGGTATCAGAGGAGTTCGGTTCTACCGCAGAACTCAGGACTCTAATCATTCTTCTATGTTAAGAAATAGTGTTAAGGGTATTGAGTGTGGTTATCAGTCTTGGGAGTCCAGTGTTGGTGCGGCGGCCGACGTATCCATACACCAGGACCCTGACTTCTGATTTCTGACTCAATGCACGAAAACATTGATTGCATTTGTGTTTCAAAAGTTTTTTTTGTGATAACTTTGTGTCAGCTCACCAGGAATACTGTATTGACCGTGGCACACCTGTTTCTTTTCAAGATGGCCCCACGAAGGTAGCCATCTAGGGTTCTAAGATTTGTTTGAGACGACAACCCACCGAGCGACAAGGCCTCGGTGTAGGGCCCAATTACAGGGGAGGCACCGGTAGTACCTCTACCCGCCGAGCCATCGATGCTACCAGCCCCAGTCGCTGAGAGTTAACATCGCCTTAGTGCACTGTATGAGTTTTAGCATCAGAGACCACCCAGGTTCTGTGTGGAGACGAACCCTCAGGTAGCCGAGGATTGGTTGGAGGCTATTGTTCGAGTTTTCAGGTTAGTGGGGACACCAGCTGGCCTCATTGTGATCCTTGCGGCGTGTCTCCTACACGCGGTAGCAGATAGATGGTGGAACCTGATGCTCCAGGTGAAAAACGAGGCATCTTTACTTTGGACGGAATTTTAGAGCCTCTTCTGCTCGGAATTTGTTCCAGCCACCCTCCGTGTGATGCACATTTTGGAGCTACTACAGCTGCGATAGGGCAGCATGACAGTAGCCCAGTACTCGGCGAGATTTACCGATCTCTTGCGCTACTCCACGGACATGGTACGGGGCCCATTATTCAAGGCCTGGACCTTCAAGCAGGGACTGAGGCATGAGATCAGGGCTTCGATGATCTCCCTCAGCATTCCGACGCAGATAAGAATACTGGAGCAATCCCTTCTTGTAGAGATCTTTCTTGCTGAGCCTAGAATAGCAGCGAGACCTGCCACAGGGCGACACATAGCAGAGTCTTCTGCAGCTGGCAGTCGACGGATGTCACAGGGGTCCAAGCGGACCAAACCATCAGGCGGACGACCTCAGGATACTGGCTCAGAGGTGCGGGGCACACGCAGTAGATCCAGTTATACGAGAGGCAGACACTGCTATGCATGTGGCGGACAGGGCCACATGGCTCGGGATTGTCCGACCCGCCGTGTAGAGGAGCAGCTGACAGTTGAGGGACCACCTAGGCAGAGGAAGAGGTTCGACCATGGCGGTCCACAGGGAGTAGGCGGATGAGGAATAGGAGTTGTCCAAGCAGCGGGTGGTGGACAAAATTTTGAGACTCTAACACCACCACCACCAGGAGGTCCACCCCAACCACAGGGAGGTGGCGGACAGAGGCAGGCTCAGCTTCAGGCAGCGGAGGCCTATGACCACGGCATGCCAGAGATGATTCGAGGTACTATATGTGTCTACTCCACCCTCGCTACATTTCTTATAGACACAGGAGCGATTCATTCTTTCATTGATGTTGCCCTTGTTCGGAGCATGGAGATTCAGACGGAGCCGTTGGCTAGATCCTTACTGCTAGAGACTCCTTCGAGTGCAGACTCGACAATTACGCACTGGTTCCGGCAGTGAGAACTTACTCTAGGAGTCGAGAGCTTCGGCTGGGATCTTCTTGTAGCGGCGTCGAGGCCTTACGACATCATCTTGGGCATGGATTGGTTATCTACGGTCCATGCTCAGATCGACTGTATTAGGCACAAGGTGCGGTGTGTCTGCACCGATGGGAGAAGGTTCACCTTCACCGGTGAGAAGGGAGCCTTTTCAGCACAGGATGGACTCACGCAAAGGATAGGACAGACGATCACTCATCAGTTGGCTAGCCTCAACCCAGGAGTAGTTGGCATGCAGAGTCCTAGTTTCCCTATCGTGGTAGATCAGTATGCGGACGTTTTTTCTGATGACGTTCCCAGACTACCTCTTCATAGAGAGGTAGACTTCTATATTGACATGTACCTTGGGACATCCCCGATATATACTCCAACATATCAGATGGCTCCCATTGAGCTTCGAGAGCTACGAGTACATTTGGAGGACTTGCAGGGAAAAAGATTCATTCGACCCAGTGTTTCACCCTGGGCTTCCCCGATTTTGTTCGCCAAGAAGGTGGACAGGAGCTTGCGACTGTGTGTCGATTACTGTTGCCTAAATCAGGTGACCGCGAAGAACAAGTATCCACTTCTGAGGATCAACGACCTCTTCGATCTTCTCAAGGGAGCACGATGGTTCTCGAAGATAGACCTCAGGTCATGTTATCATCAGCTCAGAGTTTGAGAAGAGGATGTGCAGAAGACGAACTTTAAGTGTCGGTATGGCCACTATGAGTTCTTAGTTATGCCTTTCGGCGTAACCAATGCTCCAGAAGTGTTTATGAGCCTCATGAACAGGATCTTCTAGCCTTACCTCGATCAATTTGTCGTAGTCTTCATCGATGACATATTCATTTACTCGACTACTAAGGAGGAGCACGCCTACCATTTGAGGGTTGTACTGGACACACTCCGAGAGAACCAACTTTATGGTAAGATCTCGAAGTGTTAGTTCTAGATACATGAGTTCCACTTCTTGGGACACATCATCTCTGAGGCGGGAGTTGTGGTGGATCCTGTGAATATCGAGGCAGTGCTAGCTTGGGAGCCACCCAGGAGCATAACGGTGGTGCGGAGTTTCCTAAGTTTGGTTGGGTACTACCAGAGATTTGTTCCAGACTTCTCCATAGTTGCAGCACCACTTTCAACGTTGACAAAGAAGGGGATACCCTTCATGTGGTTAGATAGATGTCAGCAGAGCTTCCAAGAGCTGAGACAGAGATTGACCAGTGCACCCATCTTGAGGCTACCGGAGGAGGGAGTAGGGTACGTAGTCTACTGCGATGCATCAGAGACCAGACTCGGGTGTGTCCTGATGCAGGAGCGGGCAGTGATCACCTATGTATCATGACAGTTGAGGCAGAACGAGCAGAACTACGCTACCCATGACTTGGAGTAAGAAGCAGTGGTCTTCGCCCTAACGATGTGGAGGCACTATCGGATGGGCGAGCGCTTTACAGTCTACTCTGAAAACCAGAGTCTCGGGTACATCTTCTCGCAGAAGGACCTGAACATGAGACTGCGGTGATGGCTTGAGTTCCTCCAGGACTACGACTTTGAGATAGTCTATACTCCTGGAAAGGAAAACGTAGTACACAATGCTCTCAGCAGGAGGACGGGAATTCAGCTACTTGGAGAGGCGATAGAGCAGTTAACCTTTTTGCAGATATCCTTCGTGGATAGAGATGGGGTAGCCTTCCTTCAATCTCTCATAGTCACACATCCACTTCTTCAGTGGGTCAAAGAGGCACAAAGTGAAGACATTGACTGTGAGACACGACGTGCACAGATTTCCACAGGACAGGCACCTAATGGTTTTTCTATAGGAGGAGAGCACGTCATCCTTTTCAGAGGATGTACCATGGTACCAGCTACTTTACAAGATGAGGTGTTGAGAGAGTTTCACACTTCCCCATTAGTTGTACATCTAGGAGAGGCGAAGATGTACCAGGATCTCAGGCGACATCACTGGTGTCCGGGTATGAAGAAGGTTGTGGCAGAGTTCGTTTCTCGATGCCTCACTTTCCAGTAGGTGAAGGCGTAGCACCAGGTACCAGCAGGCTTGGTACAGCCCTTGGAGGTCCCGGAGTGGAAGTTGGATGGGATATCTAGGGATTTCTTGACTGGACTTCCTCGTACATCCAGAGGAAACGACTCTATTTGGGTGAGCGTCGATCGACTCACCAAGTCAGACCACTTCTTACCCATCAAAGAGCAGGTCTTACTGAAGAGATTGGGATGCCTCTACGTTTAGGAGATGGTACGGCTTCATGGTGTGCCATCATCTATCGTCTCCGATCGAGATGCTCGCTTTACTTCTCAGCTTTGGAAGGGGTTATAGGAGGCATTTGGGACGCAGCTACGCCTAAGCACCACCTTTAACCCTCAGAAGGATGGTCAGACAAAGAGGACCATTCAGACTTTTGAATACATGCTCCGTGCATGTGTCCTTGACTTTGGTCGCACCTGGGAGGATCACCTACCCTTGGTGGAGTTTGCGTACAACAACAGCTACCACTCCACCCTCGGAATGGCACTATACGAGGCATTGTACGACCGAACTTACAGATCACATCTCTACTGGAAAGACCCTAGGGAGTCAGCACTTGTGGGACCTAAGATGGTCCAGGCCACGAAAGAGAAGGTCTTGGTCATCCAGGAGAAGATGAGGATAGCTCAGAGCTGACAGAAGTCTTATGCTGGCAGGAGGAGGAGACCACTAGAGTTCGAGGATGGCGACCACGCTTTCTTACGGGTCTCACCTTGACGTGGATTATGGAGATTTGGTCGGGGCGGCAAGTTATCTCCATGCTTCATCGGACCATTCTAGGATCTTAGCAGGATGGGCGAGGTGGCTTATCGTCTGGCTCTTCCACCTCAGTTGCACCGGGTGCACGACGTCTTCCACGTATCTCAACTGAGGAGATACGTGCATGACTCAATGCATATCATCGACCATGGGGAGATGGACATCGATGACAGGGTGACATTTTCCGAGGTCCCGGTGGAGATCGAGGATCGACAGGAGGGGGTCCTATGTGGGTGGTCGATTCTTCTTGTGCACATCAGGTGGCAGCACGGGAACCTCCAGGAGAGCACATGGGAGTGGGAGGCTCAGATACGTGCTCAATACCCTCATTTGTTTCCCTAGTTTGTGATGTATCTTTATAGGGACGTAAATCCCTGAGGTGGGAGTAATGTAAAGACCTGTAAATTTCAAGGAAATTTTTTTCTAAATTTCTTTTGGATTTTACGAGTATTCCGTTTTTGACGGCACCTGATTTCGAGGCCTGTTGTGCCCGGAATCAATTTTCGAACTCTAGCTCGGGTACGTTCAGTGAACAGAAGAGTGGGTTTTTATAACTTTTGAACCGGTGCTCGGAATCAAAATCCAAGGGCACCAATGAAACCGCAGTGCTAGTAATTTCTTAAGATGACTTTTACTAGGGTTGCGTTTGCTCGGGAAGAGTTGTTAAAAAAATGGATTAAGTTTAATGTGAAATAAAAATTGTGTTACAATTTTATTTCACATCCAAGTGGTTTAACCCCATGTGTGGGAGTTGAGTGGGATCCACTTGAACCTAAATCCTCTTGATAGGATATTATTGAGGTGGGTCCACATGATCCCCACCCCTTCAATTTGTCTTAACTCCTCTTCCACATTAATGATGCCAACTTATTCCTCCATTAATTTTTGACAACTCTAGATTTAATTAATGAAACGAATTCAGCTTTTGAATTTTTAATGGTTTGGAAAACTTAAAATAAAATAAGGTATAGCTTATTTTATTTTTGGAGTTGCTGTGTTGTGAGGAGATTTGAGAGAGGAAGAGTTCTACACTTTGAAGAACTTCATCTTCCTCCTTGAAGAATGCGAAGAACACCGACACGTTGTTCTATCTTACATCCACATCAAAGAAAGGGAGACTTCGCTTCCTCCTTGGACGTTTCCCATAGATGTACACGAAGCCTCACCCGCGATGCCATTTTCCGTGACGCAAGCTTCCTCAAATGTCATTGAGGTAGGGTTTTTTTTCACATTCATGATTATTTCGACGTTCAAAGTTAATATTGGCCGCCTGTTATCAATATAACGAGAGGAGTTCGGACCGCATGAACATGGCCAAACCTCCTCCCCTTTTTGTTTATTGATTTTCCTTCGTGGCTTGAAACTGAGGTAGAACCATTGCACCGCATGAGGTCGAGAGAACCGCGGCTAGAGCGGGCTGAAACCGGGCTGCGGCTGGAACCGAGCCGCGGCGGAGGGGTGCCGCGCCGGACAGAAGAATGTCACGGCCTTTGGCCGCGGCGGTTTAGCAAGGGGACGGCCGGACTTCCGGCCACCGGCGCTCCAGGAGGGATGGACCGGTAGGTCCTGTGGCAGCCACAAACGGCCTGCCGTTTCCGAGAATCCGGGGGGCTAAGCCCCCGGTTTAATTAGGGTGGACCCCACCATTAATAGGATCCGCCGTTTTGAATCGAGGGGGGAAGTGCCTCCCCCCTTCTGCGTCCACTCATTGCACGGGCACCCAACCAGGCTGGGCCGCACCCAACCGGGCTAGACCCAGACCTGGTTCGGGCCGACCTGGGGGGTATTGGGCTGGTTTAGCCTGGGCCCAAACCCCCTGTTTCAGGACAGATCCGTTCAAACGCCCATAACATGGGCTACGGACCTCCGATTGATGCACCGTAGGTTATGTAGAAATCCTTGGATCTAGACGGTCGTTTCATTATATTACACTCAAGGTTTTGGAGAACTTTTTGTACGACCGGGTTGGTTTGAACATGAAACCAACCGGGCCCTCAGAGCAGAAACGCTTATAACTTGAGCTCCGGACGTCCGGTTGACGTGACGTCGACTTTGTTGGATTCATCTTAGTGAGACGGTTCTTTTTTCTTACTCCAATCGAGTTTTTTACACAGCTGGAGTACAGTCGGGTTGGTTTTGACTTAAAACCCAACCGAGGCCCTGGGACAAAAAATCCAATAACTCTCAGACCGGGCATCCGATTGATGCGCCGTCTGTCGCGTTTAGTCCCTTTTGACGAGATGGAACTCTGGGATACATCAACTCTATACTTCGTGACAGTTGATGTATCGACCCCTTAGCTCATGGAGTGGACCCTCCCAGAATCAAGCGTGCTGTGTGCGGGAACCCTAGAGCTGGCTGCGACTGTGATGACGATGACGATTGTACTGGGATCCTCCGTAGGTTCGGCATCGATGAAGACCATACTGTAATTCTCTCTGGGTTCGATGGTGATGACTACTGTTCTTGTATCCTATGTGGTTCTGGCATTACTTGACTACTGTTCTTGTATACTATGTGGTTCCGGCAGTATTTGGCTCTGTACTTGTATCTGATGTGGGTCTGGCAGAGCAGCTGGTCTTGTATCCTTTGTGGGTCTAACAGCTTTTCTGGTCTTGTATCCTATGTGGGTCTGACAGATTAGATTAATCAGTGGCTACATCTGATCATTTTTATTGCCTTACAAAGAAAAATACCTTTATGAGCTGAGTCTTAAATTACAATAAATATTATTGATATGATTGTTGTGATTTCCTGTGTGGATTGGGTTGTGGTTTCCTGTGTGGAATGGGTTATGAATTCCTATGTGGAATGGGTTATGTTTTCTTGTGTGGAATGGGTTGTACTTGGGCTCATGTGCTGGAGTTGAGCTGGAATTTATGACTTAGGTATATGTATGGGCATATACCTAAGTAGAGTTAGTTGTTACTTTGTGATTGTATCATTCCTTTTTGGTTTATCCTTCTTGGATTCTAGGAGACCTTCGGGGGTCTTGGGGTCCCTACTGAGTAGCGTATACTCACTCCTTCACGGGCTATGCCCACACTACATTGTGTTGGATGCAGACGATGGACAACGCTGATCGACGTGGGAGCTCATGGAGCTGGATGGTACATGGAGGTGGATCACTGGACGGGACTTACATGAAGTGGATGGCTAGAGCCGAGGAGCAGAGGAGACTATCTGTACCTAGCCTTCAGGTGGGATTTCCAGAGGATGGCTTGGAGTTGCTACATTACTTTCCTGCTACGGTACATTCTTTCAGTTGTACTTTACTTTCAGTTGGGTTTGTATGCTGACCCACATACTTTCCAGCACTTACTTTTGTACTCAGTTTACTTAGGGTTTACTCATCTTGCATACTTTGTGGTGTTTTATTACTTTATAAATGCAATGCATTCCCTTTTTTATCGGGATTTATGCCTTTGGTGCTAGTCGCCAACCCCTGGCCTATGGGAGGCGGGCTTGGGGTAGTCAAGGCACGGGCCCCGAGGACGGGTCATGACAAAAGACCCTTGAAAGAAAATATACAAGTTCTCATCCCTTGAGGTATCATGATCAATTAGTAATGGATTGGTTTGTTTTCTAAATAAAATCATCTTGTTTTCTGCACTGAGCATGGATCAAGTAGATGTAGAGTGAAATTATGGATGACACACTGCTCAAGTATGAATTGATATCCATCTCCCATGAACATTGTATTTCATTTCAATAAGGGGGAGAGAAAGTGAAATGAAAATTCAAAAGTGAGAGAAATAAAAGAGATAGAAGTTTTTCATTTTACATTGACATATTCATTTGAGAAATATATTTTTTAGGTATTTCCAATAAATAAAATGGTGGATATTTTTTGTACCACTTTGTGTATAAGTTCTATTTTTTGTCAACGGTTTTAAATAATGGTAAAAACAATAAGGAACTACAATGTGAATGGAGATTGGGTGAATTGATGATGCATGGATAATTTTTATGGCTTCATAGAATTAGATTCCATGCTTCGAAAATTTTCCATGTTAATTCAGATGATTATTGCACAGATCCTAATTTCAACGAACATATGTCAAAGTTGACAAAAAAATTTAAAAAATGAAGTATCATCCATTTTAGGATGATCAAAGTGATTTGGGATTCATGTTCTAATAGGGAAATGAAGAAGATAAAAATATAAGGATGTTGTTGAAGAGGATTGGTGATCTAAAGGTGTCCATGAGTGATTATTAAATGAAGGTAGAAATGTATATTATACATGGGAAATATTTTTTATAGGGATTACAGATTAAAAAATTGGGCCAACACTCAAGTAAGCCTAGGACAAATCGACCCCATCACATGTGGGACACAAGGTCATCCACGCTGAGAGAACCAACCCTAGCCAAGCCTGCAGGTGGCATGGGCAGGACGTGTTTATGCTTGTAGGACCACATAGGGTAGCAAGGCCCATGCATAGTTGGGCCGAAGCCCATGCAGAGAGTGGGCGCAGAGTGCACCCATAGTGAACATGGTGAGGGTCGGTACCATGTAGGGAGGAGGAGTAATTTGTGCTAATGGAGGACTTCTTTGATTGTTATATCGCACACCACTTGCATCCTAATTTTTTTCTAGGAAAAAACCACACTAGTATAGTTCATCACTTAAAAAAACATGGGAGTTATCTTCCCTTTCCATTCAATATTCATCTCACGATCGAATCACCATTATCCAATCACTCTGTGTCATGCATGTTTGAACCTAATCCATCTGATGCCCTTGTAGCCATGTTATCTTTTTCCTCCTACCATTTATTGATGCCACCACTACTATCTACCAAATTTGATGAAGCACCATGATCAAATAACCATGCCTGATCATTTCAATATCATAATGACCACTCGATTTCACTGAGGTCATCCATTAAACTATCATTTTTCTTGATTGCATAAAACATGAAGAAGAAGGTCTGGCCGAAGGAAAATGAAGTTCTTGAAGTCCACATGGATGATTTGATCATGTATTTCAAATGAGATATGTGTGATCTTTTTCACATGCATGAAATATTTTCACCAAAGATTAGTCAATCACAGAAGAAATCATCTAAGATTTGTGGAATATATCAAAACAGGTTTGAAAATATTTAAAATTATGAAGATCTCGTCCATTAAAAGGGATTTGAATGTAGAGAAAGCAATATGATATTTGAATACAAAAAGATATGCCCAAAGATAAAATAAGTTTGTTGCTCCCATATTTTGAGAGAAATCATTTTTATTGAAAAATGAAGACTCCCCAACCTTTCAATTCCTAAAGATCCAACACAGAACCGTGAACTTCTCTCTATTCATGAAGAGGAGGAGCAGTGAACCATCATTCTTTACAAAGAGAATATTTGCGAACCATCAAGGTTTTATAAAGAAGAATTGTATACCATTCTTGGTTCTTGAAAATGGAAGTCACGAACCATTCTATATTTGCGAAGAAGAACTAAAAAACATCTCGGTTCATGAAGGAGACTCGTACACTCTGTACGTAGAAGAACTATGCACCCTTTGCATGAAGAAAAATAAGAAACCTGAGGGAGTGTGTGTGCGACGAAGAGACACCCAAAAACACCCATTCATGTTTGAATAAAATCACGGACTATTAATTATAATTAAATTAAATGGGAGAATTTTTTTTTGATAAAGGTAGAATAAATAATTTACATAGTGATGGGAGGTGCATGCATGCATGCATATGCATGATTTTAAGAAGCCCAAGTAGTGTATGCACACGTGAAGAAGCAGGAAGAACTTTTCCAAAGGCATAATCCCATTCAGGTTATTGTCTATTTGTGCATGGTTATACCAAATATATTCATGTTCATACAAGGATAAGAAAAGAAGTTTTTAGTATGTTTAGTTTGGTTGAGAACATGGTGTATTACATGCATCCACTCGTGTTCATAAATTAAAGACAACTGAACCGAGTGGAAAGAGAATAAGAGAATGGGAATAAGAAAAGAGGCAGTGTGTGTCCATATTTTTATATCCATTAGGGTTTTCACACTAGATAAAAGAGAAGAATAATAATTGGAAGAAAGGGATAAGCTCACATGAATGCCAGATGCCTGATCACATGCATATATGAAAATAATATAAGGGAAGAATTTGATTCTGATGATTCCTAGTAAGATGAACCTAAATACCTAAATAATCACAAATATTTTTTTGATTCATTATAAGAAAATAAAAAAGTACTAGTGCATTTGGTTTTCTCACAAAAGAATAATAATGAAGAAGAACAAGAAGTGTGCAATTGGTCTTGCACTAAAGAAGAGAGAATAATAGCTTGGTTACTTGCATGATGAAAAGAAAGTAACAAGGATAAAAAGAAGAGGAATAAAAAAGCAGTAGTGTAACATCCAATAGGGCTTAAAATATTGAAGACTTTATTGGTGTTGAAAACCCTTTTGAAGAAAGGAAGAATATTGTCTCCAAAGGGAGTATAAAGAACTATCTAGATGTTGAAAGTTGGACAAGGTGATCACCAGTTCAAGAAGATAAGATTATTTCCCTTCCCCATCCAAAGTGTAGGGACTCACACTGGGAATGATTATTTCATACCCCCCTCTAAATTGTAGGGACTCACAGTGGCTAAAAGATTTTTTTTCATATACAAACTACTATAATGGTTACTGCATTATAGTGGAGAATCCATTTATTAGTCATCACCATACATGTAAAGGACTTAGCTTATCTTATTGAGTAATGAACCTTTTAAAAATATCGTGTTCATATTTTTAATTATTTCTATTATTTCATGAGATAGGGAAAAGAGAATAATATAATAAAGATCCCAATAGTTCAATAGGTACATGGATTAATAAATTTGAATTAAAGTCCCCAATACTGATTCACCCCCCCCCCTTCTTAGTGTCAGGTATATCCCAAAATGGTCCTCTCAACGATATTATAATGTACATATACATCCATGAAACCTATAAATTCAAGTAATTAAAGAACTTACACATGCATTTTTACTACTAAGTCAAAAATGGAGGGCATAAATATCTCACCCATCACCAACATCCCCATCCTCATCACCATCAGCGGCATCCTCATCCCCAACAACATCACCTGGGGCACTAGAATCATCAACATCATCACCACCACCACCACTGTCACCATCATCTAGACCTCTACTAGACCCTCATTGACCTCAATAGGGGTATAATTTTAAGAGAGAATTGATTAAATATATAAATAAATAGTATTATCATCCTCTGATGAAATTAATTGACTTTAAATGACATAGATTTTATGAAGTGTTTGGTGAATGGTTTAGTTATTTCATTCTTTTATAAAACTATTTTTTGGCCTCAAATAATTCTGCATGACAATTTTGTAGATCAGTGGTCTGAAAGGTTTGAGAGGAGACTGATAAAGACCAATACTAATTTGGGATTATTATTTTTCTTGGATGACATCAGACCCACCCCTGGTGATCTCACATAATACCCTACTCAAATGATCATTTTTCTTAAATTTTTAATCTTCTTTAGTATTTATTGTCTCCTAAGAATATTGTTAAAAATATAAAAAATAATAATTATTAATTAAATATAAATTTTATAAATACTAATAAGAAGAATTACAATCTTTTTTTATGATTGTGCATTTACTGCACTTCCATTGTTTTTTTCCTATTTGAGAAAAATAATCTTGCTCAAGGCACATAGCCTTTGATGCCTAAAGTTGTTTACTAAAAAATGACAGTGATTAGTAAAATACTACATTATTTAATAATATGAAAGTGATAAAACTATAATAAATTAAAATTGTATCTCTTGAAGAATTTCATAAAATTAAGAAGAATCTAAATATATATTTAATTACAAATTTAATTCTAGTTCCATAACATAAATAATAAATACCAATTAGCATGCTAAGAATGAGTATGATATGGATTCCTCTTGTATGTTCATGTTGGTCCAATTCTATCTATGTTATGTTATTTTTTTATTTAGTCACTTGGAAATTTTGATCATTTGGTCATTCTTCTCATTTTTTGGTTAGGTTGTTTCGTAAATTATCTAGCTGTTCATTTCGAAATTCGTTCCTTTGTTCATTTGTCCATTTTTTTAATTTGTCTAATTATCCCATTTAAGATATTTAGCCAAATTATGCCAATTAGTCCAATTTGTCCAATTAGGTCATTTGGTCAAATTATTCCCATCAGCCAATTAGGCTAATTAGGCCATATATACCCATTAGTCCAATTAGGCTATTTAGGCTAATTATATAAATTAGGGAAATTAGGCCAATTGGTCCAATTGGGATAATTATGCCAATTAGACAATTATTATAATTATATATTAGGTCATTATGACATTATTTTATTAGGTTAATTTTCTAATTTTCAATTAGACTATTAGGCCATGAGCCCATTATTCCAATTATCCAATTAGTCCATTGTTCAATTACGTCAATTTGTCTTTACGACATTATTTCGTTAGGCTAATTGGTCATTAGGACATTAGGAAAATTGGTCGTTAGAACATTATGTCATTAGGCCATCAGGCTATTTTTTCATTAGGAAATTAGGATGATTGGCCATTAGACCATTTGGATAGTATGACAATTGGATATTAGTCCATTAGACCAATTATCCAATTGTCCATTAGGTTGTAAGAACAATTGGTCATTAGGTCATTAGGCCATTAGGCTAGTTGAAAAATTAGGCTATTAGGTCATTAGTCTAATTTTATAATTCTCCATTAGTTTGTTAGGACAATTGGATAGGATTTCATTATGCTCTGTGGACAATTGGTCAATATTCCATTCGTCCCTTAGGACAATTGGCCATTAGTCCATTAGGCCAATTGGCTAAATGTCCACTAGGATATTATTCCAATTGTCTAATAGGACATTATGCCATTAGGATAATTAGTTATTAGTCCATTAATCCATATGACCTATTGGCTATTAATCCATTAGTCTGTTAGTTTAATTATCCATTATTCCATTAGGTCCATATTCCATTATGTCATTAGGCTGTTAGGCCAATTGGGCATTATGACATTGGGAAAATTTTCCAATTGGGCCATTAGCCCAATTATCCAGTTGGCTATTTGGACATTAGGCCAATTTTCCATTATGTCATTAGGATAATTGTCCATTAGTCTATTAGGCCAAGTGGACTAAAGGACATTAGGACCATTGGATGTTAGGACACTAGGCCATTAATCCAATTGGGTAATTACTAAATAGGTCATTAGGCTATTAGTCCATTTGGTAATTTGGTATGTAGTCCATTAGGCTGATTGGCCATTAGGCTATTATAACATTAGGCCAATAGGCCATTAGTCCATTAGTCCAATTGGACAATTATTACATAAAACCATTATGCTAATTATCCAATTAGTCCATTAGGCCTTTAGTCCAATTGGATAATTGTTTACTAGAACATTAGGACAATTTGTTGTTATCTATTATGAAAAATAGATGTTAGGCCATTAGGCTAATTGGACAATTGGTCTTTAGGCCATCAATCCATTGGTCCATTGGTCCAATTGGTCTTTAGGCCATTATACCACTAGGTCGTTAGGCCATTAGGCTAGTCGGTTATTAGGCCATTAATCTATTAGGCATATTTTCCATTAGGACATTGGACCATTAAGATAATTGGAAAATTTTCCATTAGGCCATTATTTCATTACGTCACTTTTCCATTAGGAAAATAGGAATATTGGACATTTTTCTATTATACCAATTATCCAATTTGGCCAGCAGTCCATGGGATAAATATATATTAGGCTATTAGACTATTAAACAATTATCACATTTGTTCAATTGGTCATTAGGCTATTTTTCTATTTGTCCATTAGGCCAGTTGTCTGATTAGTTCATTATGCTATTAGGCTAATTAGTCATTATTCCATTATTCCATTTGGCCATTAGAAAATTAGACAAATTTTCCAATTAGAAACTAGGCCATTCAGAATATAATTCATTATTTCAATTGGTTGTTAGGACATTATTCCATTATTTTAATGGGATGTTATTAAATTAAGCAATTTTTTCACTAATCCATTAGTATGTTATTTCAATTAGACATTATGCCATTAGGCCAATTGACCATTAGGACATTAGGCTGTTATTCCAATTGGACATTAGGCCATTAGGACAATTGGCCAATTAAACCATTAGGGCATTAGGTTGGTCATCCAATTGGAAATTAGGTCAATTTTCTATTGTTCCATTAGTCCAATTGCCCAATTGTGCATTAGGACTTTTGGCCAATTGATCATTTGTCCATTGGTCCATTAATCCAATTGGACAATTGGCTATTAGTTCATTAGGTGATTATGTCAATTTTCCATTAGTTCATTAGGATAATAGGCCAATTATACCATTAGGTTATTAGGAAAATTGTCCATTAGGTCATTTGTGCATTAGGCCAACTGTAAATTACTCCATTATGCCAATTGTCTGTTAGGCCATTAGTGCAATTGGTCATTTTCCCATTAGGTAAATTCTTTGTTATGCCAATTAGCCATTATTCCATTAGTTTATTAGACCTATTGAATATTAGGACATTAGGAAATTAGTCCAATTGAACATTAGGCCATTAGGGTAATCGACCATTAATCCTTTAAGCCATTAGGCCAATTGTCCAGTATGCGACTAGGTCATTAGGCCAATTTTCTATTGGGACATTAGGCTAATTGGCCATTAAGAAATTCATACATTAGTCCAATCATAAAATTAGCCTAATTTCAAAATTGGTCATTATGACATTATGACAATAGTTCAATTTTACATTTCATAGTTAATATATTTGACCAATTTCTGATTAGGTCATTAGTCTAATAGTATAATCTGAAATTAGGTTAATGGTCCAATTGGTCAATTGGACATTATTCCATTAGGTCAATTGTTCATTATGCCATTGGGCCAATTTTACAATTTTTCATTAAGATATTAGTAGAATTTTACAATTAGGAATTAATCCATTAGGTTATTAGTCCAATTGTCTGTTAGGACATTCAAGAAATTGGCCATTAGGACATTTTTTCAATTTTATGAATTAGTAATTTGGACATTAGTCTATTAGGATAATTAGAAATTATTCTAGTTTTCCATTAATCCATTAGATAATTAGGCCATTAGACCAATTGGCCATTATTCCATGATTCCATTAGAACATTAGGTCATTAGGTCATTAGGTCATTAGGTCAATTGTCTAGTAGGCCATTAGGAAATTAAGTCAATTTCCCATTAGGTAATTAGTCCAATTGGCTATAAGGACATTTGCAGGTGGTATTTTCAGCCTTATACTAAAGGCATTAATGGTTATAAAAAATACTTTTGGTATGTATAGCTAACTAATAAAAATTTAAATCTCGATATTATATCTATTTATATGAAATTACCTATCACTTCTCATTCTCTGGAATTTTAGTGAACCCCAAAGTGTAAAAAAAATTCATTGAATCTTTTTTATTTTTTTATCGATGGATCCTAAAAACAAAAAAAATACAAGTGAAAAGATTTAAATTTTATATGAAAACCATTAATGATTAATAGTTCCTTAAACTCGTCACTATTCTAATATGTAATCATTTCTTGATATTGTGTTTTTTGGAAGTTTGAGAATATTGGTACACCCTCTAAATAAGAATTGTCTCTAGTCTTCCAACCAACATATAACACATTCTTATATGATCACAAAAACTCCCCAAGATTCATCAACCTTACATCCTTAGAAGTATCACTGATGGGAGAGATAACCCAATGTTATAATAAACAAGTAAATTCATTTAAATACAAAAATAATATAGATATAAATTTAAAAAAATTCTTACCCATATCTTCGATCATGATTTATCCTTGATGTAATTACTGATATGCCTCTATGATATCGTTTGCACTAGAATTATATCATTTTACTTGGATATAGTTCCCATTAAACTTCTACAGTAACTAGAATTTTTAACTATCATCTAGTTTTCCTCATTGTAATCCACCATTATTTATGTTTCGCAATTCGAGGCTTCATGTATACTAGTGTACTTGTGTCACCTACTAGAAGATCTCACTGAATAATATCAAAGGGAAAGGAAATAACAATTAATTAATGGTATAATAGAACAAAAATAATGTGATATAATTTGACACACTAATAATAAAATAAAAATTATACGAGCTACTCATTGGGCTATGATGGATCTATGGGTTGTCCTCAATCAGTAGACTTTTAAGGATGTGTCCCTTATAATGCATGCTCTGGGTGGTCTATATGCATTGTAGTG
Organism: Viscum album; assembly: GCA_963277665.1. Lineage (NCBI taxonomy): Eukaryota > Viridiplantae > Streptophyta > Magnoliopsida > Santalales > Viscaceae > Viscum > Viscum album. The sequence continues at coordinate 412,910,268 of OY728145.1, forward strand.
GAAGTTGAAGGAATAGAATCACCAGATCTTGGATGTATAATAAGAAATGGAGGCAGTGTAGACATGGAAGGATATGAGTCCTGGGGTTGGGGATACATCAAAGGATATGGATATGGTAATGGTAGGAACATCCTTAGAGTAATAATAGACATGGTATGGGAAGAAGAAGCTAAATGAGCTGATGATGGAGGCATGGGTGGGAACATCTCTAGAGGCTCAAGTTGAGGATGGAAAGGTGTGGTATATGGAGTGTACATTGGTGGTTCAGGGTGGGAATGGGTACGAAGAGTGCTCTATCTAGGTCATGAAGTACCCATGCTCGTACGCATGCTAGTAGGTTGAGTATGAGTCAACTCTGGTTCAACTAAATGTCCACAAAAAATTAATAAATAATATGAACATGACATTATATGTAATTCAGAAAAAAAATATTACTATTATTATACTCATAAATATAATAAGGGGAAGCAACCCAATCTCGCACATCTATCAATCAATATCAAATAATCGCTTCCTTTAAACATCTGTAGTATTTTTCATAATCTACATATGAATGAAATGTACATTATTTATAAATAGTTTTCAAAAATCCTGCATAAAACATATAATTAATATAAGAAATCAAAAATTTCATAACATGTATTGGAAACAATATTTAAGAACCATGTTATACATTATTTTAAACCTGTGTCAAACAAAAATTTTTGGATTGAAATAAATCTAACTAAATGAAACACAACCAAACAATACTAAAGAAATAATATCATTCCAAACTAAAAAATTAAACTAATTATAGTAATAAAAACCTAAGAAACCCACATCAATATAGACTGAATGAACTATGAACATATATAGTTTCTTCTATATATTACCCACCAAAACATCAGGTTCAACATAAACTCTCACAATGAGACAATTTGAGTAATCAAATGCAACATTTTGGTCCACACGAATGGGGGAATCGATTTTATCAATTTCATCCCCAGATTAATGAAAAATATTTATTGGGACTATTTTATTAATGAAATCGTAATCATGTCTCAAATGATATATCACAAAAATACATATTTTTCATTAATGCTAAAATGTACAATTCATTAGTGGTCAGGAATCAACTCATTTCAACAAATCTGAATCCAAAATCATAAATTAATGTACCATTTCATGTCATTGAATCAATCCATTTACATTTCATCATAGTGAATCGACCGTGAGAGTATTAATCCAATAACACTATTTTCTTAAAAATTCCCTAATAATAAACATTTTAATATCGAGACTGACTATTTGATGCACTGGAATAATAGTCCATTGTAGTATTTAACACAATTTCATCAGGTTGTGTTCACATTTTCACCAATTTATTAGTTGTAACAAATTTATAACAATTGGTTATTAAAGATATGAATCCATGAACCAAAGAATTGGGGGAAAAACCAATGTTATTAATTCAAGAGAAATAGAGTGAACAGGTAAACTAAAAACATGAACAATTTATTATAATAAAATTAAATGAATATATATATATATATATTAATTTAATTAATGTAATGGTTATACATTTCATTTCAACCAAGAATAAAACCATTTTCTTTGCAAAGCATCTATCCTTCTCAAAGTAAAAGATTGATGAACTCTACTTATAATTTATTTATGTTTCATACATAGAAAGATAATAATAGTTCAAGGTATATGTGAAATGAAATATTATGAGATAACATATAAATATTCAAAAAATTACTTGATATAGTAATCAAACAAACCAAGTTAAACAAGACTATGCATTGTTCCATATCTCACTCGTCAAGGATCACTGTAGCCAATGTATATGACCTAGGAATTCATCCTATTTATGGAAGATATGGAAATGTGGGATCAATTTCCCTATACTAAACATATTTATTTCTCATTATCTGGTTTTTTCTTATGCTCATGTCAAATAAATACATTTCAAAAAATCCATACATTCCTGAGCCAGAAAATCTCACACAATGGAACCTTCAGGTTGATTCTTTATTTGGACATAAAATTTCATTTTTCACATATTTATTTCAGTATGATACATCTAATTAAAACAAATATGTCCCGCAAGAAGTGTTTTATTTGGAAGATTAACTATTAAATGCAGCTTTAGGTGAAAAATGATGGAGGGATACATTTTTTTGGCTCCCACAAAATTAATAGTGCTTTTTTCTAAATTTTTATCATAAAATATTTTTATAACCTTTTAACACAAAAGGTATCATAAAAATGGCACAAGAAAATAACTATCACACTTACATTATTGGATTGAAAATTCCCGATTTATATTGGAATCAATTCATGAATAAGGATGTGATAATCTTGATTTTTTAGAGGTTTTAGTTTCAAATCCATTTTATTGACTCATTTAGATATGTTGCTAAAATAAACATCAGGAACCCTGATTTATTTAATAATTCTAGAAATTTATTTTTCTCTAATGGTTATATCACATAAGAATCACAGTGAACTTTCTATTTTTTTCACTGATACATAAAGGATGCAATTCTGGTTAAAAAACCCACTCCAACAAGTCCTGATAACATAAAAATTCATCTTTTCTCTTCCCAATGATATTTAGAAGAATGAATAGAAACAATTTCACATATATTTTTCTCCATGTGAATTACATCTAAATAGTGAAATAAAAATTGACAGAACAATATGGTAACTAAAAAGTTATTCTTCTCTTTTTTAAATTATAACTGGATTTAGGGTCAACATTATTCCTCTTTTTAGATTTCATCTCAAATTTCCCTAATAAAAAAATAAAATATTTAAATTCATTATGTGCATCTGTTCTTATTGTAAATTGAGGTGGATTTTCAATTTCAACAGTATTATCTAACCTATGGTCATTCTTTTTGTATTGATGATCCATTTCAATGAACCATTGATTCCCCCGTACAACTAAAACTATGAAGATATTTAAGCTATCTTGGTCATGTGTTCTTTAGTAAAAATATAAAATGATAGTTTTCCCTTTTTTCTCCAAACAAACATCATTGAATATGTGGGGAAATCATTTATAGTTTATAAAAGGTAAGAACACATCTGAAATATATATTTTTAGTAAGCATTTAATGTATTCACACTAATATCCCAAAGTGACTTCAAATCTCTTATTAAAGGTTTCAAGTAGACGTCTATATAATTTCCATAATCAGAAGGTCTAGATATTAGTATACTGAATAAATTGAAATGTTTTTTTATACACATATATAGTGGAAATCTATAAACGTGAATAAAAATGGGTGATGTGTTGTGCGTAGTAAGCATCTGACCAAAAAAATTAAAACAATCATAGGATAGACCCAACTTAACATTATGCACCTCCGTAACAAAATATAGATGTTTTGAATCAAATTCCCACCAAGATAATTCAACTACATGATTAAACAACTTATTTTTTCCTTTAATTTTATCAGCATCATTCCATTTCATATCGGCTTATATTTTTGCAGACATGAATATATTTTAAGGCCTAAGAAGAAATGAAAAGTTCCACAGGACATTTTCTGGCACATGAGATAGTGTTCCATCAACAATATCTTTCCATCGAGATATACCACATTCTTTACATTTATTATGGTCATTTGTTTCCTCCCAAAATAAACTGTAATCTTTTAGACAAGCATGAAATTTATTAGTATAAATTTTGAGCATCTTGATCAACATTCGTGCCTTATAATTATTTGAGGGATTATATACATCATCAGGAATAAATTAATTCAAAATGATAAGAATATAATCAATTGCAGGATTAGACATTCCATATAGGGTTTTCCTAGGATATAACCATGTTAAAAATTCACACTTCATCATTTTATTACGTTCATGAGAGATAAGAGTTTCAGCATCATCCTTTAATTTTATAACTCCCCAAATTACATCATTTTATGTATATTTTTCTTGTGTATTTATATAATTTCCTTCTTACACTGGTATATTATATATCACGACCCCCTCCCACCAAAGATGCCCCTCCTGATCTCGCAATGGTGAAAGAGAGATAATGACACCCGAGTCCTGCCTCCAGTAGGCCCCAGGGTGGCGACTAGCACTAAGGGTATGAGTTTTCACAAATATGGGAGGCATTACCCTTTTTATTATTTAAGATCGGGAAATAGGACAAGTCAACCACCAAAAAGGGAAAGAACAAGTGTAGTAAAATAAACCCAAACCAATCCCACATGCATGTTTAAATAGTTCTGAAATAATGTACAAGTACAAGAAAGCTCAAAAAGTATAATACCAAAAGAAACAAGAGTACAGCAAACTGCAACAACTCCAGCTGTATTGACTAGTAGGGTCCCGTACAGCCTTGGTAGTCCTCCTGGAAACCTGAAAGTAAACGTAGGGTGAGTATATAAGTATACTCAGTAGGGAAACCTAAAGCTCTCGTGCACAAGTGGGGAGACATCTTAATGTCCCGTGAGAACAACAGAAGAAACCAAAACCTATCAAGGAATTATATCCACCTAACCTCACCAGCCACGCTCAACAAAACAAAAAACAACAGGTAGTAGTAGTCTATAAGAACAAGAGTATTGGGTACCCCACACCATTTCCCTCTAGTTAGTTGCTCTTCCTAACTGCGAACATCATGAATCTACCACACTCTTCCCGCCCGCACACACCTGGGCCTCAAGAACAACATATCCCACTCTCACACACCTAGGCCTCACAATCATGTATCCTACCCGCACACACCTGGGCCTCACCACCATGTATCCCGCCTACACACACCTGGGCCTCAAAACAACATAACCTGCATGCACACACCTGGGCCTCATCCCGAAGATTCTTGGGAAATAGTAAACCTTCCTGAAGAGTTTTTGGCAACAACCACCCCAAACGAAACCTACCTGGGAGTCTTGGGTGTATGGTTGCCTCAAGCCATCACATCCTATGGAAGAAGGAGCAGGAAGGAGCTAGTAACTAAGGGGAAAAACCCTCTCCCTTGAAATGGGAGTGTTTGGCACTAAGTGCTCAACATGGGTGGGGTGTGACAAAACACAAAGATACAGATATATATATGTATACCAAACACACATCCCAACCTATGGCTTCGAAATAGATAAACTGAGCATGTTCCTCGGCACTGCTATGTCGAAGCATGCATACAACAAACAACCCCAACCCCATTTATGTTTTCATGTTCAACAGCTTTAGTTGTCAATTATTTTAATGATTGTGAAACTATCAACAACTAAACCAAATCGAGTGTCCATAAAACATATCCCTGCCAACTACAAAAAATGATAGAGAAAACACAAGCAATCACATAGCAACTCCTTAACAATTTGATTATCATATCCATCTTTAATTCATTTCCATCACAATACCCCACCGTTCATTTATTGACAAATTCCACATATAAATTCATTTTCCACATTCCACATTTCCATTACTTTTCCCCCGTATATAATCTACTACTAACCACTTTAATAATATTCACCACCCATCATTGTAGCCCTGCTTCCAAACATAATATCACAGAACAACCCAGAAATTACCACTTCACACATCCCATAACAAAACCAACCGAACACCAACATGTTCATTATTCTGTTTTGTTGAACTGGGGTGATCACACAAGGGTTTCGAGTATTTAATCAGCCAAATTTACGTGATTAACCAATTTACACATTCAATAAAATTTTCGTCCATAAGAAAATCCAGAAGGAGAGGGAAACATTTAATTGTGTAAGCAAAGGTCCCCAACGAATATTATTTTCAGTAGGTAGAAGCTCATTCAATTCACAACATAATATCACATGATATAAATAATGTAACTGCATTCAAAAACTTCTCATCCCCATTATATAAGATAGTTATTATCTTTATTAAACCGGTTCAAATGTGTTTCACATAAACAAGAGGACACTCACCCCACATGATGCACAATTTAGAGAGATGAAGGTAACATCCCTACCTCAACAGGAACCGATGTCCTTCTACGAACATGACCACCACATTCACAAAGATTCTCCCAGAACGACTGCACCCTCCAAGGACGTCGCGGCACCACCGAATAAACAACACAAGAAAATCCCTCAACACGGAGATCACATGTCGTAGCACGGAAGGAAAACGGGAGAAGTAGGATCGGAAAGAGAATATAAGAACAGAGGTTTAACATACCTTTTTAGAGTTGTTCGTCAAAGACCGTCATTCTCGTCAATTATCAACAGTCTCCTCGGTTGGAAATGGCGGAGGGGAAGTCAAAGAAGAGGGAACGGAATAAGGTGTATGATGTTCTCCTCGCTGACACGATACTACAGTCACTGACAGATCGACGATCAGAGTCCAGATGGAGAAGTTAGGAGGAAGGCTTCTAGGTCATCCAGGAGCGTCGTTGTGCAGATAAGAAGAGAGGTCTGTAAATAAAATTTCCTCCTCTCTTATATAGGCAATGAAAAGGTAAAATGGTACACAACGTGTATTAATGAATACATGATGTGACCGTATGACTATTACACTATTTGACTGTTCAACAAACGACATGTCACGTGGTTTCCATACATTTAATGATAAAAATAACTTCAATTAATAATAGGTGTTTTATTGACCTGGGACACGAACCATATTTCAATACCCAACATTAGACTTGAATTGATCGTATTAATGATAGGATCCTATCACCACTAACGGCAAGTCAATCGGACGTCGCACGTGGGAGATTTGACGGGTCAAAGATTTAATAACTATATTAAATCTATTAATTGACGAGCATTTTGGGTACCCGATCCAAAAACCTGAAAAGGACATCCAATATTGGACTCATAATTTCCGTCTCGCAGTCAGGGTCACACTACCACTGACGGTTCATAAAACTGAGGTCGTACGAAGGAGTTATAGTGAAAATAGTGTTTTATCATCAAAATTAATGATAAATATATTTTATTATTATTATTAATTGCTTATTTTATTTTATATTTTTTTTCTTACGCCAAATCAATCATGATTTGGGTCTCCTTTCATGCTGGAATCAAACCCCAATTCCCCCTTTTTCATTTATTTCTCTTTTAAATTTTATATCTCATTCTCTCCCCAATCTAACTTATTATCTTCCACAATTTCTTCTCCCGATTTTATAACACCCCACCAAAGTGGCGCCCCCTCTTATATTCCATACCCAACATTCCCCATTTTAAACCATTATTATTTTATTTTATTTTTTTAACACAATTATCATAATAATATCTCTCATCTATCCTTATATCTCAAATCTCATTGCATTGAATTCAAAAACATAAATCTCATTAAATTTTTATTAACAAATCTTTCAAAATTTAAGCCAACATTATTATAATAATTATTTAGTATACTAATAATAATAACAAATCCCTAATTAAAAATTCTTAAATTTTAACCAATTGTTATTAATAATTATTATTATTATTGACGTTCATCGCGTTGACCATGTCTGACCAACATTACTTCAATTTAATTATTTAACTCTATTTATTTTTATTTCACACCGATTAAATTGAAACCAATTTTATTTAATTAAAACCATTCAATTTAATAAACCCAATATATTTTTACGCCACCATTATTATTATTATTTAACATAATATTAATAATGAACTCACCTTTAATTTTATTAACGCACCACCATGCTTCCACTGTGCATCTTCATTTATTTGATTGCAATAAATACCATGACACATTTTATTAATTTATCATTATTATTAATATTATGAATAATATTAATAACAAAACACCCGTTATTATTATTAAAATTTAATTTTAACAATTTCTCAATTAATAATAAACTACATGTTTCATTTATCAATGTCTAATGGGTCACACACCTTCCCACTTCACGTCATTAATAATAATAACACCCATTAAATAATTTTATCATGATTATTATCTTTTTAGTTTCATTAATCACACAATTTATGTCATCATCATTATTATTTAACATATTTTTATGTTATCATCAGTATTAAAAAATTATCATTATAACACACGTCGTGTTGACCATATCAATTTCAACAAAGGAATAGACCGGAGGGGTCCAGGCCATTACATCAGATACCTCTGAAATGATTCTCGTCCTTGAGAATTAAAACCAACCCAGAAGAAAGAATGGATCCAAACAACCACCCCGCAAGATACCTCTCAGGGCTATCATCGTAACAGGAAACAACCGACAACCCTAATTATATGAGTTTGGAATTCCTTCTCCCATATCAAGATATTATCCGCTTTAGGTGGCGCTGACTCGCCTGCAAAGGTTTAATCGCATCCACATTAATGCGTCTCGATTAGGAATTAGGTCTTCCGACTTCCATTTATTAGGATTTTCCAAACATACACTACCCCCAACACCATACAAAACAATAATAAATTGCCCGAACGCATGGTTTGAGGAATTCCTTCCCCCATGTCGAGATATTATCCGCTTTAGGTGGCACTGACTCGCCTGCATGGGTTTAATCGCATCCACATTAATGTGTCTCGATTAGGGATCAGGTCCTCATATCCCCACATTTTATGACTCTTCACACACATTTAAAGGAAAGAGGGAAACAATTTGGCATTATAGACTCATGAAAAACAAGGTCCAGGCCCAAAGAATGGGCGAGATTGAGTTTCAACAAATGATTTTGACGCTCCAAAACATAAACAAGATCATTTAAGTAAAACCGAAAACATCGCTCTCGATATCTGTCCTTGCTAGGGTTTCTGCTTCTGTTGTGTGCAATTATCCGCGTCCCACTCCTCTACCACTCTGTTGATGTCCAGGTGCCATAGCTGTATGGTAAACAAAGAATGCCTAAGCCTAAGTAGTAAGGAAATTTTCTCAAGGTTTCATTTTATCATTTTATTTTGATTTCTTTCCCAGGACACCCAAATCAAGTAAAACACAAATCATGATGATGCATGTACCTTTCCTAGGGTCTCTACCCTACAATCAATGTAGACTTAATTGGTCATTCGGTAAGCTCAGAGTCATTGCATCGGATCACAGGGGGCCCTAAAATCCCGTGTCCTAGCCGATCTTCCCTGGCCTATGTCACGCACCTAGATTAACCAACAATGTTGCCCTACCATCCCATGTAATCTTCACTGTGCCTAACTCCAGACTCCATCCTATCTCTCAACCATCACCTATGATACCATTCTTTAATGCCCCCCTCCCACCAAAGATGCCCCTCCTGAGCTAGCAATGGTGAATGGGAGATAATGACCCCCCAAGTCCCGCCTCCAGTAGGCCCCGGGGTGGCGACTAGCACCAAGGGTATGAGTTTTCACAAATATGAGAGGCATTACCCTTTTTATTATTTGAGATCAGGAAATAGGACAAGTCAAACACCAAAAAGGGAAAGAAAAAGTGCATAGAAATAAACCCAAACCAATCCCACATGCAAGTTTAGATAGTTCTGAAACAAGGTACAAGTACAAGAAAGCTCAAAAAGTAAAATACCAAAAGAAACAAGAGTACAACAAACTGTAACAAATCCAACTGTCCTGACTATTAGGGTCACGCACAGCCCTGGTAGTCCTTCTAGAAACCTGAAAGTAAACTTATGGTGAGCATACAAGTATACTCATTAGGGAAACCTAAAGCTATCGTGCACAAGTGGGGAGACATCCTAATGTCCCGTGAGAACAACAGAAGAAACCAAAACCTATCAAGGAATTCTATCCACCCATCCTCACCAGCCACACTCACCAAAACACAAAACAACAGGTAGTAGTAGTATATAAGAACAAGAGTATTGGGTACCCTGCACCATTTCCCACTAGTTAGCTTCTCTTCCTAACGGCGAACGTCCTGACGCTACCACACTATTCTCGCCCGCACACACCTGGGCCTCAAGAAACACATATCCCACCCGCACACACCTAGGCCTCACAATCAGGTATCTCGCCCACACACCCCTGGGCCTCACCCCCACGTATCCTGCCTGCACACACCTGGGCCTCACAACCACATAACCCACCCGCACACACCTGGGCCTCATCCCGAAGATTCTTGGGAAATAGTAAACCTGCCCGAAGTGTCTTGGTCCACAACCACCCCAAAAAAAACCTACCCGAGAGTCTTGGGTGTAAGGTCACCTAAAGCCATCACAACCTATGGAAGAAGGATCAGGAAGGAGCTAGTAACTAAGGTTAAAACACCCTCTCCCATGAAATGGGAGTGTTTGGAACTAAGTGCTCAATGTGGGTTGGGTGCGACAAAACACAAAGATACAGATATATATATGTATAGAAAACAGACAGCCCAACCTATGGCTTCTAAACAGAGAAACTGAGCACGTGCCTCGGCACTACTATGTCAAATATTGCATACAAAAAACAACCCCAACCCCATTTATGTTTTCATGTACAACAGCTTTAGTTTTCAATTCTTTTAACTATTGGGCAACTATCAAAAACCAAACCAAATCGAGTGTTCATAAAACATATCCCTACAAACCACAACCAAAGTTAGGGAAAACACAAGCAATCACATACCAACTCCTTAAAAATTTGATTATCATATCCATATTTAATTCATATTTATCACAATACCCCACCATTAATTTATTCCCAAGTTCCACATATAAATTCATTTTCCACATTCCACATTTCCATTACTTTTCCCCCGTATATAATACACTACTGACCAATTTAATAATATTCACCACCCATCATTGCAGCCTCACTACCAAACATCATATCACACAATAACCCAAAAATTACCACTTCACACATCCCATAACAAAACAAACCCAACACCAACATGTTCATTATTCCGTTTTGTTGAACCGGGGTGATCACACAAGGGTTCCGAGTATTTAATCATCCAACTTTACATGATTAACTAATTTCCACATTCAATAAAATTTTCGTCCATAATAAAATCTAGAAGGAGAGGGAAACATTTAATTGCATAAGCAAAGGCCCCCAACGACCATGATTTTCAGTAGGCATAAGCTCATTCAATTCACAACATAATATCACAGGATATAAATAATGTAACTGCATTCACCAACTTCCCATCCCCGTTATATAATCCAGTTATTATCTTTATTAAACCAGTTCAAATGTGTTTCATGTAAACAAGAGGACACACACCCCGCATGATGCACAATTTAGAGAGACTAAGGTAAGATCCCTACCTCAACAGGTTCCGATGTCCTTCTACAAACATGACCACCACGTTCACAAGGCTTCTCCCAAAACGACTGCACCCTCCAAGGATGTCGCGGAACCACCAAATCAACATCACAAGAAACTCCCTCAACATGGAGATCACATGTCGTAGCATGGAAAGAAAATGGGAGAAGTAGGATCAGAAAGAGAATACAAGAATAGAGGTTTAACATGCCTTTTTAGAGTCGTTCGTCAAAGACCGTCATTCCCGTCAATTATCAGTAGTCTCCTCAGTTGGAAACTATGGAGGGAAGTCGAAGAAGAGGGAACATAATAGGGTGTACGATGTTCTCCTCGCTGACACGATCTTGCAGTCACTGACGGATCGACGATCGGAGTCCAGATGAAGAAGTTAGGAGGAATACTTCTAGGTCATCTGAGAGCGTCGTCATGCAGAGAAGAAGAGAGGTCCGTAAATAACATGTTATCATCTCTTATATAGGAAATGAAAAGGTAAAATGGTACGTAGCATGTATTAATGAATACACGACTTGACCGTAGGACTATTACACTGTTTGACTGGTCAACACACGACACGTCACGCGGTTTCCATGCGTTTAATGATAATAATAACATCAATTAATAATAGGTGTTTTATTGACCCAGGACACAAACCATAATTTAATACCCAACATTAGACTTGAATTGATCGTATTAATGACAGCATCTTATCACCACTAACGGCAAGTCAATCGGACATCGCACATGGGAGTTATGACGGGTCAAAGATTTAATAATAATATTAAATCTATTAATTCACAAGACTTTTGGGTACCCGATAAGAAAACCCGAAAAAGACATCCAATATTGGACTCATAATTTCTGTCTCGAAGTCAGGGTCGCACTGCCACTGACGGTTTGTAAAATTGAGGTCGTACGAAGGAGTTATAGTGAATATAGTGTTTTATCATCAAAATTAATGATAACAATATTTTATTATTATTATTAATTGCTTATTTTATTTTTTATTTTTTTTCTTACTCCAAATCAATCACGATTTGGGTCTCCTTTCACGCTGGAATCGTACCCCAATTCCCCCTTTTTCATTTATTTCTCTTTTAAATTTTATATCTCATTCTATCTCCAATCTAATTTATTATCTTCCACAATTTCTTCTCCCCATTTTATCACGCCCCAACAAAGTGGCACCCCCTCTTATATTCCATACCCAACACGCCCCATTTTAAACCATTATTATTTTATTTTATTGTTTTAACACAATTATCATAATAACATCTCTCATCTATCCTCATATTTCAAATCTCATCGCATTGAATTCAAAAACATAAATCTCACTAAATCTTTATTAACGAATCTTTCAAAATTTAAGCCAACCTTATTATTATAATTATTTAGTATAATAATAATAACAAATCCCCAATTAAAAACTCTTAACTCGTCACCAATTATTATTATTATTGACATTCCCCACGTTGACCATGTCTAACCACCATTACGTCAATTTAATTATTTAACCCTATTTATTTTTATTTCACACTGATTAAATTGAAACCAATTTTATTAAATTAAAACCATCCAATTTAATAAACCCCACATATTTTTACTTGACCATTATTATTATTATGTAAAATAATAATAATAACGAGCTCACCTTTAATTTTATTAACGCACCACCATGCTTCCACTGTGCATCTTCATTTATTTGATTGCAATAAATACCATGACTCATTTCATTAATTTATCAGTATTATTAATATTATGAATAATATTAATAACACAACACCCATTATTATTATTCAAATTTAATTTCAACAATTTCTCAACTAATAATAAACCGCATGTTTTATTTATCAATGTCTAATGGGTCACACACCTTCCCACTTCACGTCATTAATAATAATAACACCCATTAAATCATTTTATCATGATTATTCTCTTTTTAGTTTAATTAATCACACAATTTATGTCATCATCATTATTATTTAGCATATTTTTACATTATCATAAGTATTAAAAAATTATCATTATAACGCGCATCGTGTTGGCCATATCGATTTCAACAAAGGAATGGACTGGAGGGGTCCGGGCCATTACATTATCTCTATCATGATGAAGAAAAAATTGAAACTAACCAAATATAAAATTCTTCATACTACTTCTTTCTTTTTATTCATGAATAGTAGAATATTGTCTCATCTCTGTATTATGATACCAAACATTATAGTTTTTTTATTATAGATTTTATTATATCATAGATAACCTAATCTCAACTTAACCAATTTTTTTTAAGACTTTTATAATGTGGAAACTATATATGACCTCTATATAAATCATTGTTAAATGATAAATCTAAAAAAATTATATTATTTTGAAACTCATTTGAAATCTTATCGATATGATATATCCAAATTCCGTCCACTCTATTATAGGGAAAAACATATCTTCCAATCAACAATGTAAACCATAATTACAATGATGTCCAAATTCAAAGACGAAATAAAATTTTAGTGTTGAGGATATTAAAGAACACCGATAGGAAACCAAATTGAATACAATGCATGATGCAAGTAACCATTATATAATAATACTATCCATCCAAACAATAAACAAGTCATATCATAAGTAAAAAACAAGTCGTCCTCTTAGAAATCAAAACAAGGTGTATGTATTGGAATAAATAACAACTAAGGAATACTATAATATAATGTTTATTTCCAAATTATAGAGGTATTCTCAATTGAAAACATAATTAAAGATAACATTCAGTCATTAAAGGATTTAAATTTAAGATTAAAATTACATATATTATTCAAACACAAGGAAAATATATTTTACATGTTGTTCTATTTCAATTTAAAAATTATTTAATTTGGGAATGATTCATCAAGACTACATAATTAATACATTACATCATAATTTATGAAACCCCTCCATTACTTAACCACTAATGATACCTCTTAATTGAGGTAAAGTGTTATTAGATGGTTTTTTATTCATTTAATGTGAAGTGGAAATAAATGGCTAACTAATCAATATATGATAAATGAACTAAAGAATCATTATAAACAAAGAACTAAGTTATACTCAACAGTTAATCAAAATATGTGAAACTAAGGTGCATACTATTAATTTTTTCTTAAATAAATGAAATCTTATGTAAAAAATAATTAATGTAAACCATGTTTCATAAATTGAATATGAACCAAAAAGTTTCCATTCTAACTTATATAATTATTTCCTGACATTTACTAAAGGATTCTATAAATATTTGTACATAATAAAAGATTTAAAATTCCTATAAATTTGAATTATAAATATTTAATTATTCAAAATAATCTTTTATAATTCATTCATGTCTAAATCATAATAATGAATCCTAAGAAACATGCTTGAAATTACTATAAATAAAATAGTGAATTCCTACAGAACCAACCTTCATAGATAAATCAATATTCTAGATTTACTTATAGTAGTATTATGATGTACATCATATAAAATTATTATTTTTATTTAAAACGATCCAATAAATAGTTTAAATATGGTTCATGATATAACAAACTAAAATTTAAATAATTAAATCTCAAAACTATAGGATAATAAAAACCAGAATTAACCCCTATAGTTAACTTAAATATGATTCCCTCCACTAAAAATATGTAAATCTATAAATATTCCACCAAAAGAATCTCAAATTGAAGTTAAATTCATAATAATCCCATGGAAATTTTTAAAAATAAACTAATTATAATTTAAACGGTAATTTTATGAAATTAATAAACTAGATTTGATATCTATTAGAATATAAATTTAAAAACACAATTATAGAAGTTATTAAAACATTATTTAGTATAATCAAATGCATAGATAAAAATAAAAATAATATCAAGCATAAGATAAGACAGATTTGGAACTCACTAATCTGATGTTGAAGAAGATAGGAATAAAAAAACCTTGAATTAGGAGAGAATGTTATAGAAGACAATTGAACATATCTTTGGTGTGGGGATAAGAAAGATGAAGAGGGAAGTAAATCTTAACTCAATAACACATATCTGATGGTTTTAATGATGCCTAGGGAGAGGGGGACACCAAGGATCGTATGAGGGGAGAGGTTTAAGTATTAGAATGAGTAGGGGAGGGGGAACTTGATAGGATGCTAATTATTTAAGAGTTTATACTGATGGTTTTTGAAAAATCATGATAATAGCTCAAACTATAACAATAGTTTCTTCAAAATTTGGGTATAGTTTTGGAAAGAATATTTATACCCACGATTTCTCTAAATCATGGGTATAGAACTGTGGGTATAGAACCAGTTTCCAGTAGTGAGTCCCTCCAATCAATTTGGTGTTACTTATTGAGATTCCAATAGAATACACTCACTATTATATTATAAAAACCCCAATTAAATTAAAAAACTAAAAAAATAGAACTTCATTTCATACCTATTATTTCTTATATAAAGATATAATTTTATAGTGATTTTAGGTTTTATTGGAATGATAATAATAAAATGGATGTGATTTTCAATAATACTGCTTCAAATATTCATGTTCAATAAAATTAAATTGATTGAAGATAATTCCCACATTCTTGAGGAAGTGAGAAACCAAATAAATATCATTTCCACTTCTCTTGAAGAAATAAAATATTTGAGGTTGGGGAAGAAAAAACAACAAATTTGAGAGGAGGTAAAACTTCCCCATCCAATATTCAAATTTAAAGAATCGTTTTAGGTCTTGAATAAGTATATAGAATATCTATTTGGGCTTTCCTAATAATTTTAAGGGGAGGTCTATAAAGAAGATATGCATGCTGATGCCATTATGGGAAATCTGTATGATTTTGATGAATATTGGTCAAAATTTGTAGAAGATTAAAAGTTATGTAATTATCCTATATTTGATAATAAAAAATGAAGAGATATCTACCTATATTTTTTTTGAAGAATATGATGAAGATTCCCCTATTGATGTCATTCTACCAATGGTCATTCCTGAATAAATCCATTATCAAACTGACCTTCTTGAATGGGAATATTTCTTCATTGATTCTTCATGTTTTAATCAAATTCAAGTGGAATTTTTTTCTAAGTTCCCATTTAATGAATTTTTTAAATCCAAATCACATGAGTTATCCCTGGATTTTGAGGAAAAATAGGACACACAATTAGTGGTTGTAAATAAAGAGGACATGTTCTTTATCTTTCCCCTACCTTACAAGAAGTACTGAATTTCTTTGGGGATGGAATTGTTTTACTCAATCCACAGAGTCCACTAAATAATTATGTGAAGGAGTGTACTTAAGAAAACAAATTTACATTCAAATCATGTAAGATACATCCACCATTAGACTTTGGGTGACTACAGAACTACAAACTTGAGTTAATCAAAAACCAATACCCACTTGGGGGGGTCAAACTATGTTTTATCCCACTTATTTTCCTTTTATCCTTTCTTTTAAATAATTTTTTACTTAATTTTTTATTTTTTTTCATTATTTATAGGTCCATGTGGTCGTAGCTTGGATCCAAACTCAATGTTTCCTCTAAAAAATAAATTCATGTTATATACTTCATTCTCTTGGGTTTTTCTACCCTTATTTTATGTTGAGATTAAATGAAGATTACTTAGATCTTATGTGTGGGAGGTATGTCAACTGATCTTGGAGTGTTTTTCAATTCTAAATTTAATTTTTCTCTTTTTAATAACTTTGAGCTTCAATGAATATCCATTTTCATTTTTACAATTCAATTTATTTTGAGTGAGTTTTCTTAATTTTGGATAAAATATATTTTAAATGATTGTTTATGTGAGAGCTTCTTATAGGAATTTATTTTAAAATTTTTTATTATTTTGGATAAATTTTGAGATCCATGAAAATGAATCACTAAATAAATTTATTTTTCCTATCCTTTGAGTAATTATGAACCCTTTTTACATATTCTTATTGATACCCACACTTTCTTGAGAGAAACATATATTTTTTGTGGAAACATGACTTCTTCTTATTCTCTTTCAAATGTTTAGAGTTCATAAAATGTTATTAATGTGATTGAGGATTTTTTTAATCCATATATTAACTGGATACCCAACTTTACATTAACATTTATTTATCCCTTATAATACATGAATCTAATTATTGTTTTAAGCCGAATTAAAATCCTATTAATCCTTACCTACCCTCACTTTTAATATTTTTTCATAAACCTTTGGAGTTTGAGTGTGGGAGAATGAATTTTCATTTGTTTTATTTGGTATTCAACTCATTAATGGGTGTGTGAGGTTTGTTTCATTATTCTAAACATTTTAAGAATGGTAATGAGTCGTATCCATTCCTTATGATTCATTTTAATTATCCAAATCCCCTAAAAAAATTGGAAATAAAATGAAAAGAAGAAAAAATAGAGATGAGATTGAATTATTCATTATTCTTTCATTTAAAAATCATGTATCCCTCAAAAATTGAGGTCATTATTTTCATTAATTCATTGTATATTATTCTCATCTCATCCTCCATGAAAAAATAAAAAAAGGAGAAAACAAAATAAATCAAAAATGGGATAATTAGAATAGAATCATTTATTCTATTAATTTTTAAACTCATGTTGCATGTAAAAGGTTGTGTGGTGTGAATGTTTAAGTGAAGTATTATCAGGTATATTTCCTATGTTTTCACTTGAATATTCATGCATTCTGTATTTAGGATTTTAGGCTCCTCATTCCACTCTAAAATTTTTAAATTTTTTACTCGAGAACCCATGGACACAGAATTCACCTTGAAAAATTCCTCATAATTGAAAATATTTATATGTATTGTAGTTTAGATAGATGATAATTTTTTAAAAACTATGGTGACACATGAAATCTTCAAGCATGTGTATCTCTCACAGTTTAATATATCTTGAGTTTAGAGTGATAAAAATTTCAATGTGAGATATGTGTGATTGGGGTATTTATGTATATTTGATATTGAATTAAATTATTTGTGAGATATGAAAATGAAAGGTAATTGTTGTTCATAAATTATTTATCATAAAATTAAATTTTTGAAAATATCTTGGAAATTTTTTCAATTTAAATTTAAGTGTATATTTTGATTCAGATATTTAATTATTACCCTAGAGAGAAATGTTTATGAGTGGGAGATTTTTGAAACACCTAATTTCAAATATATAATTATTTAATTTAATTTTTCCATACCATAAAGTACATATTTAATGGTTCATTTTTATAATTTTAGGTTTTATTATTAATTTGAGCATAATTGTGGAAGTGGAATTATTATTGAATATAAATATTTTTACTTCCTTTTTGTATTTCATCCTTAAAATTTTCTAGGATTATTTAAATTGTGAAATTACTTTTTTAACAGATCACATACTTGATGGATATATTTCATTCAACTAGAACTAAATCTTATTCCTACACTATAAATCTCAAAAGGTGCATGCAAGTTATGCCTTGGTATTTGTGACCAGATTTCTTGGTAAATCAAGACGTTAAAATTTAAAAACTCTCCATGAGAAAATTATTTTCAAAGTAAATATTACATAACTTTTGGTAAAAATTTAAAAATATTTTATGATTTTATAGGTGAAAATTTATTAATTCAATAATAAAATTTAATTTTACCACATTTACATATTTTCCCATTTAGTTGGATGAAAAAATTGAAAAAAATTGGAGGAATATTTTTTGATCCAAAATCATCCTTTCTCATACCTATAAATATACACCTCCACTTTCATGTCAAAGATTTGGCCATTTTATAAGAAATTGAGTAGTTTTTATATTATAATTTTCTTTTTTTATGTTTATATATTGGTAGTATTTTCTTCCTCTCCTCTTCTCCTTCATTTTTATATTATTTCGCCCATCGTGCTCTTTATAATCTCCATGAAAATAGAGAACTAATACTCGTTGTTATTCTAGGGGAGGAGTGGTGATGTTTTGAATTTTCTGTTATTTTATGTATTTTATTTATTTTATTATTTTAATTTATCATTGGTGAAACCAATTTTAGTATAGGGTTCACCCCACTTTCATTGCTACTGTATTATTTTCCATTTTATTTTTATTCCACTCCTTCGTCATTTTAATGTTTCATATGAGGTGGAGTAACATTATGGTGATGATTTTATGTAAACTATGGGTTCTAATAATTAAAATTTCATGAGAGTGTGTTGAGTGATAGGGTTAATCCCAACATTGCATAGAATATTGATATTTAGTAATTTAATAATCAATGCTAGCACCATCGTGAACTCCAGAGAACAAAAACTTCTTTCTTTTATACTAACATCCATGTGTTTTATATTTTTTCATTTTAATTTATATATTTATATATCATAAGAATTTTTTAAACACAACATTAAATTGGTTTTAACATTCCTTGATCTGTAACTCTATCACATAGCCAGAAAGGGTTGGTTAGGGGACCTCAAGTGAACCTCCCCATACACTAGAGGCTAATAAATATTAGTAAGGGTGTATATAGTATGTTGGGTAGACTATACCCTCTTGGTAAGAGGTTTCATAGAAAAATAATCAATTCATAATAAAATAGAAATAATTAGAGTAAAACAATGTGAAAGATGGTTGTAAAGCCAACTAAATAATCTAATAAATAATGAAAATAATGTAATGATATTCTATAATGTTACTAAATGTCATGTTATACCAATAAAAGAAAACAAATAGAGAACTCGAATAAATGACCCAATGTCCCAGGTCCTAATACCCATGTAGGTCCCATCTCCAAACTCCAATGCAACAGTAAACAAGAAATCAATAGCAATGTCATTTTCCCTTGTCCAAGCTTGAATCCACAAAGTCTACCCAGGTGCGAAATGGAAGACCGGATAAGGTGCGAGTAAAACTAAATAGATCAACACCACCATATCTAAAAAACCAATCTCATAGGAATTCTATGAAATAAAGTGATAAGCATGTGTATTAATTAATTAAACAATTAAATATATATAATAACCGACTTTGGCTTCATGACAGAATATATCTGAGAATGTCTTATAATCATACCAACCACAAACATATAACCATGGTAAATAACATACTTCAGTGCCATGACATAATATTTCTAAGAATAGCTTAAAACCATGACAACACCACCATATAACCATAGTATTGTCACAACAAACAACCATGTCAAATCCCTATAAGTGTTACAGCATTTTCATGTTAAATACCTATAAGCATTACAACATTGGACTCGGCCGAGCCCACTCACTATCATCATTATAGTATATATATGTTCAAGTTACTAGGCCTAAACCATTATATAATCATCTCATCATATAACCCAATTTCTATCATACAACATGGATATCAGAAGAGAACATCATATATATCAATGGTTAATTATGAAAATTACCAATATTCTTTCATATGCCACATAAAATATAATTCAAATTGATTAAAAATTATATCAATAAAATTTAATCAACAATTTATGTATTAAATAACAATAAATAACATTACATAACATATAAATTGTAAACATACTTGAAGAAACTTTTCGATTCAATTATTTAATTAGTTTGAGAACATTCAATGAGGGAACCATCACGATATTGCATAAACTTATCAATAATAAAATAATAAGGTTAATATTTTGACCCCTACCTTTAAACTAAGATTTAACAATGATTTCAATGGACAAATCATATGAACAAGTAGGTGTGGATGATTACAAAGAGGTTCCTAGATCAAAACTGATCAATATGAAAACCAACAACGTAATTGGGTAAGGGATTTCACTGCAATGGGTAGGTTAACAAAGGAAAAGAGTAAGAACCCAACTAGAACCACTTACCATGGATTTATCACACAAAAAGGATGTCTACAATGGAGGTTGGAACCCCAAATTCACTAAGATAAATCCCTAGGGTCGAGAGGAGTGGATCACCAAGAAAATCATAATGAATTTTAGACGCACAACATGTTTTAAATAGTAGGTCAGTCATTTACATAGTGTGTAACTTGGTTTCACAAAATGTAAATGTTTTTAATGTTATTATCCAAAACACCCATAACTTCATATTTAATTAATTAAAACCCAAAAAACATTACATATAGTTGAATCCTCTTATATGACATTTTAATGTTTTATAGTTGATTTTTCAGCTCATTTTCCCTTTAAATTTACAAACCTATTTTAAAACTTCCCATGATACCAAGAACCCATTTTAATACTTACTCCCATTTATAACCATATTCCATAAATTAAAATGAGCATAAATTTTTGTACATCAGGGCATTTCCACAAATAAGTCTCTCCATCTCCGAACAAAGCTTGGCCTCCAAGGCTCCAACAAAAAACATGGATATAAACATAACTAGAATAATACAGGATCTTATAGCCTACAAGACTTATAACAGCTCATCCTCAAGACACTCCAAGATCACTGTGAGGTCTTAGAAAATAGGTCAGGCCACCTTATTCACATATCATACTCCCTTTCCCAGTTCTTCTTCTGAAATCACATTGTTTTCACTACACTTGAACAAACAATATAGTGCGGACCTAATGATATTTCTCACTATGATCCACTACCAGTATAGGATTCTCCTAAATGGACACATCATCACAAACATTGATATATTCTATTTCTATCACATGGGAAGGCTCTGGATGAAATCATTATAATTTCAAAATGTGGAACACATCATGAATGGCATTGTATCACTTTGGAAGGGATGGATGGTATACCACTAGATTGACCCTTGCCACTATTTAAAACTACCCAAAAAACATGGGAACTAGCTTTACTTATTTTCTTATATGATAAAACATGAACCTATATGACACTCAAAGGAAAACATGTTGACTAACCTCAAATTTCATAGTTCACCTCTGATGGTCAGCATATGATTTCTTTCTTCTCTGCTCGGTCACCAACTGTTGTCTAATATACTAAACCCATTTAGATGTCTCCTATACGAGACTAGTCCCAACAAGTGCTGACTCACCTACATCGAGCCAATAAATAAGACGACAATATATCCTTCCATACAAATCATAAAAAGGATCCATTTCGATTGATTCCTAGAAGATATTTTTAAATCTAATAAACCAAGAGTGTCATATATTTCTCCCATGAACTGCCAAAATCCAAAACACAGGCTCAAAGAATATCCTCTAGAACATGAATTCTTCACTCTGATATAACATCAGTCTGTGTATGATATTTTGTGCTTATAATAACTTTTAATCCCATGCCTTTTTGAATACTCTCAGAGAAATGCGTTGTGAAACAAGGATTTATTTCTGAAAAGATACTCTTTGGAACACTGTGAAACTGAACCACCTGTTGAATGTAATGATTTCTCAGGTATTGAGATGTAAAGTTTTATCTAATAGGAATGAAGTAGGATACCTAAAGTCATTAAAACCCAAAAAACTCTTAGAACTTCATTTTTATGGGTCATCCTAGGTAATCCTATTACAAAATCCAGGAAGACATCATCCCATTTCCACACTATTGTGGGTAAAGGCTTTGAAAGCCCAACTGGCCTCGGATGCTGGGATTTCATCTTCTAACAATTGAATCATCTATCCATGAATCATTCCACCTACTTATTCATACCTTAACACTAGTACTCTCTATGGAGATCATGATACATCTATTGGAGTTTGTGGTCTAGAACCAACTACTTTTTACTTTATTCATTAAATAAAAGCCTTATCACATCTTTATTGTTCTTATGTGTGACATGTCATGTGATAATGTCCTAAGGACAGTTGTTGCATTAAAGGGTCTTAGCGGATCCCTGCTATGATGAGAACCCGTAAGTTCCATAACACTGTTCTTGAATGTATGTTCTATGGATGGATGATATAATTTGAGGGACACAAATAATACAGGTCATTAGGGGTGATGACTCATAAAACTTTGAGGAAGCATCTCATGGTGTGCGTCCTTGGTAATATCTAAGAGGATATTATGAGAACGAGACCCACCAGTAGGAAATCCACATTTCATAGTGTCATTGGATGTTCCTATCTGCAGACGTGTGTATTGGTCCTTAGACTTTAAGATTATTATTAATGGGTATTACAACTCGTGCATTTAGATGTATTGACGAAAACTGTGACGACACACTGTTCGCAGTGAGGTAGGATACGTTGGGTCCGTCACGAGTAATATCACATTAATAGATAATGCGAGAAAGGATTTGTCCCTTCCATTCCATAACGGAAGTCGAAATCTTAGGCCCTTTGATGGAATTGATACAGCCTAAATAAATCCATGTCCATGGTAGGGTATGGGAAAGTTCAATTCTAGGATGTCAAAGAAATAGTAATCAAGCACATGGGTTGATTGCACTAGCATGCAACCCACTTGATTGGATATATTGAGATAAAGGGATTATATTACACGGTAAGCATTCGTAGGAGGTGACACGTCATTGCGGCGTTAACTTATTTCTCTATGGGTGCCTTGGTGAGTTTCTAGACGCTAACCTTGGACTTTAGGCAGGCTCAGCCTAATGGCACTGAGAAAGAGGCCTAGAGGGTCACACACTAAGTGTGTCCATGTATCTCAGTTAAATATTAATTTAATAATTTAAATAAATATTATTCCCAACTGTGGTTTAATAATTATTTAAGGATGTGTGATCACATTTATTTTGACACTAGTTATTTGAGAGAATATATTGTGGATGAAATAATATATTAATTAGCGAGTAATGCAGTTACATTTATTTAAGAAATAAATAGTCATTACTCAAGATCTAATAAATGTGGTGGAGAAAAATGGAAAATAAAAGTACACGTCGTGTATATTAAATATACACATCGTGTAGTTTTATGGAAAACAAGTACACATCGTGTATTAATTATTACACGCCCTGTAGTTTTTCCAGTTGGGATTTTGAGGATTTAATATTGTTTTAATAAATGATATTTATTATAATCAGTGTGGGCCCATGTCAAGGAATTAATTATTCGACATGGGGGTTTTCAATAAGAGTTAATGAAATAAATAAAATTCCTAACATGTTTATTTATTGTCATAACTCTATTAACCTCAAACCTGATTAAAAATATCCTCGCAACCCCAACATTTTGGAGAGCCATTGTTGTGCACAACGAATTTGGAAATACTCTCAAGCCAAAGAGAGAATTCCCTTTCCACCAAGAATGCCCTCAAGTTACGAGAGCAAGATCCTCCACCAGATCAAGGCGGTCGAAGGCAGACATCACAAGCGAAGGTTCTACCAAGCTAGCACTTGTAGATCCCTTTGACGACGTCCGAAGATACATGACACACATGTGGATCACCGCTAGAGGAATCCTACACATGGATTCTACGACGCAACGATGGATCACCGAATTGTGACCGGAGACATCAACGAAGAAAGAATTCCAACAAGGTAATTCTTATGCATTAATTAAATTAATTATAATCAACATATGATGATCCTCCTTAAGGGTTTCGGGACTCTTCTTTAATTTTCGTTCTTAATTCTATTCCGAAAATTCGGCGTTTTATATCGTGAAGGATCTCAGATTGAATGTTGTCTAACGTTAAAATTAAATTTGGGCAAACCCCCCCAACGCGCTTCCGCTGTGCCCGGAACCTACAAGTGGTATCAGAGGGGGTCATATCGTTCATTATAATTATTTAGTTTTTCGTTTTTAATTTAAGCATTTAATAATTTAGTTATTTCAATTCAAGTTTAATCATTCTGGAAATCTGAATATTGAGATCTATTCCTCCTCCCTCATTTCTCGTTCACCTCACAGAAACGAATTTTTCTTTTAATTTTGATTAAAATAAAATAGAGGAACTCATCTGGAGGAGCCAAATGTTTCTGGCCGTATAACACCAGAATACACGGCGTGTATTTGGAAGTACATGCCGTGTAGTCTAGGTTCAATGCATTGACTGATCCGCCAAATTAGGTCATGGAGTGGATTTTTTCTAAGAATTTAAGACACCGTGTGTTGACCAGAAACAGGTGGCACACGGTTTCCGGAATACAAGTTGTGTGGTCCAATGAACACAGCGTGTAGTCCCTTTGGGTTTGGGTTGGGTCGTGTACTCTGTACACGACCTACCCGGCTGGAAACCGTGTAACGCGGAAACTACACGGCGTGTGTCCCACTGTACACGCCGTGTACACTGAAAATTTTTAAAGTACATTAACACGCCCTGTCCCCGGGCGTGTACTTCAGATGGACAATGAAGAAAAGTATACGCTGTGTAGTCGGAACTACATGTCGTGTACTCACCCAAATTACGCAGATTTATTAAAATTTATTATTATATTATACAAACCCTTGAGACGTGTTCCATGGTGCAGGCATAAAGCTGAGGCACAACACGTGATAGGTGTTTTATATATATGTGTTTAATTTAACATCTGTGTAATAAATGGGAATTCACCAGGTTGCCTCCAAGGTACAAGTTACGTAGAAGTATAATTTTAAATGAATTTATTTGTTTAAAATAATGATGGATTAGAATCTCAAGGAAATTCATAAAATGGATTTAAGATAAAAGGATTGATTAATTAATGATAATTAATTGATTCGAGCGTGATTTATCTTAAACAAGAATGATTAAAGAATCAAATGATAGTTTTATTTATGCGTAAATATCGTTGCATGTATGGATGATCATGAGCTAGACCAAGACCTTTGTATGTGAATGGTTTCTTTTAATTTGTTTATTTAAATTAAATTTGTTGGCTTGCAAGCTATCTCCTCATTAATATGTAGGGCCTGCGTGCCCAAGGATTCTTTTATGTATAAAACCCCTTTTACCCCTCACCTGCGTGTGAGATAAATGCATATGTAATTGATGGATCTCCCAAGCTAGTGGAGGCGGCTCAAGTCAGGAGCCATGGTGAAACCAATCCAAGGAGATACAAAGGTGGACAAGTGGAAATCTATAAACACGAACTCGAAAGGTTCAAGGTGTTTCTCCCCTAGGTCTTGGGTTAGTTTATCGACCTCTATATAAACTAACCAATAGAAAAGCTCGTGATCATACCATTTATTTTATTTCTGTCAGTTTAATGGTTTATTTATTGTGGGTGTGTTTTCACGATCACACAATTAATGAATTAAACGAGCATGCAACATGGAACTAAAATAAAACCAGCTTATACATAAATACTATCTTAGACATGGTTTATCACTTAAGTATTTCCCACTTAATATTAAAAATAATGTAATCAAAGATAATAAAATGGAAATTTACGTATAAGGATAAAATCCATCAAAATAAATATTAAGTCGGAATAGCCTTCCATAATCTTGGTTAGAATCAAACCATAGTTCAAAGTGCTTGACCAACCCTAGTTGGGGTGATTTCAATTATCGAGGAATTCTAATTCAAGGTTTTGGGTTGACTTGACTTGGTTCGCATCAAGGGTTGACTGCCACAGCAGGACATGGTGTGACCAAGAGGCAAAGGTTGAGGAAATCTAAAAAGGATTTTAGGATTGGGGAGTCCACTCAGCGGATCAAGGAGATGCGAGTTAATGCAGTTGGCATTTTTAATTCCTACCTAAAACCCTTCAAGTTTCTTGACCAACCCTAGTTGGGGTAATGAGAAGGGAAATATGGATCCTTTCCACTAGAATATTCACGCAACAAAATATTCTAAAGTCAATGGTGAGGACTATTGGATTTCGATAAAATAGTGGGAGACTAATAAGTATTAATTTATTTATTTGTCTCAATTTTTGTAATAAAGTACAAAACGTTTTCTCATATTAATTTGTAGAAATGGCACGAAAATGACTTAAAACATATCATTGTGCACCATACTCGAAAAAGAAAACCTTCTCACCAGCACCAATTTCCAAGAGTGGCAGAGGCATTTACGTGTTGTCCTTCGCCACAAAAGGAAATTATATGTGCTGGAAGATCCTATTCCAGTTGTGCCTGGGAAAGAGGCTAGTGATGAGGAATTATCTCTCTGCATGAAACACATGGATGATGCCACAGATGTCCATTGTTTCATGCTATCGTCCATGTCTAATGAGCTCTTGAATAAACATAAAAACATGGAAACGTATAGCATGATGTCTCACCTTAAATATCTCTACCAAGAGAAGGCAAGACATGAGAGGTATGATATCTCCAATGCTTTGTTTACCACGAAGCTTGGAGAGTTTGCGCCAGTTGGGCCTCATGTAGTCAAGCTTATTGGCTACATTGAACGCCTGGACATCTTAGGGATTAAATTCCTGGATGAGTTGTGTACAGATCTCATCCTATCAACACTGCCCAAGACCTTCTCTAACTTCATTGTCAACTATAACATGATCGGCAATGAGAAGAGTCTATCGGAGCTTCTGACCTTGATTCGCCAGGTAGATAAGGACATGGGGCGTGACAAACCCGCGGTCCTTATGGTGAACAAGAAAATAAAGGACAAAGAAAAGGGGCCAAATACTTATAAATGGTCTGAAGCCCCTGAGCACCGTCCCTCCAAGAAGGGGAAGATCCATAGGCAGGGCAAGGAACGGGAGGCAGTGTGTTTTGCATGTGGCAAGCAGGGCCACTGGAAGAGGAACTGCACCCAGAAGCGTGGGGACACTAAAGGTGTGTTTGTTATCGAGTGAAATCTTTCTATTTCTACAAATTGGGTATTAGATACAGCTTGTGGGGCTCACGTCTGTATTAAAATGTAGGAACCAAGTAGATTTAGAAAGATTGCTAGAGGAGAGGTGGATCTTTGAGCTGCCAATGATGCAAGGCTGGCTGTATTGGCTATTGGTGACTACCACCTCTCATTGCCGATTGGGATGATTTTGGTTTTACATAACTGTTATTATGTGCCTAGTGTTACCAAGAACATAATTTATGTATCTTGTTTGGATATGGATGGATTTGTTTTTAAATTTGGAAATAAGGGTTACTCTTTTATAATAACAACGTATGTTATGGTATGGCACATTTTAATAATGGTTTTTATGTATTGAATTATGAAAACCAAGTGTTGGAAATCGATAACGAAACAAACTGACATGACTCATACATCACCCAGTTATGGCATCACTGCCTTGGTCATGTGAACGAGAAGCATTTGACAAAGATCTGGCAAGATGGCTATTTAGACTCTACTGAGTTAAACCACTTGAAAGATGTCACGCTTGTTTACAAGGAAAAAAGACCAAGTCGCCTTTTGGTGGACAAGGTGAAAGGGCCACAGAGCTTCTAGGATTGGTACACATGGATGTGTGCGGACCATTTCCAGTAGAAGCTAGAGGTGGATATTCTTACTTCATTACTTTTACTGATGATTTGAGTAGATATGGCTATGTATACTTAATGAGGTATAAGTCAGAGTCCTTAGAGAAATTTAAGGAATTCAAGAATGAAGTAGAGAATTAGCTTGGTAAGAAGATAAAGAACCTTCGATCAGATCGAGGTGGATAATATCTGAACCAAGAGTTCATCGATCTTCTACGGGATTCTGGGATTCTATCTCAGCTCACTCCTCCTTGTACACTATAGTGGAATGGTGTTAGTGAAAGGAGGAACCACACCTTGTTGGACATGGTGAGGTCGACGATGAGTCATGCGGATCTTCCATTATCCTTTTGGGGATATGCATTACAAACTGCAGCATACGCATTAAACCGAGTACCAACTAAGGCGGCAAATGGAATTCCATCCGAGTTATGGAATGGAAGGAAACCCACTTTGTCGCACACACGTGTATGGGGATGTGAGGCATTTGTTAAGGCCTTATCAGGAAACAAACTAGCAACCCAGGGCACGAAGTGTATCTTTATAGGATATCCCAAGGAAACGAAAGGATATTACCTATATAACCCTCAAGACAAGAAATTGATTGTCGCCATACAATTCGTCTTTCTTGAGAGGTAACACATCCTCAAGAAGGATAGTGGGAGAAAGATTGACTTCGACAAAGTTGATGCTCAAGATACATAGGAGTTGGTACAGGAACAAGTTCCACAGGTCCCCGTGGAAGAGGTTCCAGAAACACAAGTACTGCATAGGAGCTCAAGAGAGGTAAGGGAACCAGAGAGATTTGGTTTCCTAGTCACCGAGGATGGTGAATCATTATTGTTGGACAATGATGAACCTCTCTCCTACAAGGAAGTAGTAGAAATCTTAGAAGCTAAAAGATGGCTAGAAGCTATGAATTCTGAGATGGATTCCATGTATCAGAACCAAGTTTGGGTTCTGGTCGATGAGCCAGTTGATGTAAAGCCTGTTGGATGCAAATGTGTATTCAAAAGAAAGCTGGACATGGAAGGTCAAGTTAGCACCTATAAATCAAGGCTAGTGGCCAAAGGATTCATACAGTGTCAAAGAATTGACTATGATGAAACCTTCTCACCAGTTTCCATGTTTAAATACATAAGAATCATACTTGCCATAGCAGCTTACCATGACTATGAGATTTGGCATATGGATGTCAAAACAGCATTCCTTAACGGGAACCTTCAGGAAGATGTCTATATGACACAACCAGAAGGTTTTGTGACACAAGGTGAAGCCAAACGGGTTTTCAAGTTATAAAAATCCATTTATGGATTGAAGCAAGCATCCAGGTCATGGAACATTCGATTTGATGAAGCCATAAAGGAATTTGGTTTCATTAAGAACAAATGTGAGCCATGTGTTTATAAGCGGTTTAATGGGAATGCGGTCATTATCCTAGTGGTATATGTTGATGACATATTGCTTATTGGAAACGACGTACCAGCCTTATAGTAAGTTAAGGACTGGTTGAACAAGTGTTTCTCCATGAAGGACTTAGGAGAAGCAACCTACATTCTAGGGATCAAGATCATTCGTGATAGATCCAAGAGGCTGCTTGGACTAAGTCAGGGTACATAAATTGACCAGATACTAAAGAGATTTAGTATGGAAAAATCCAAGAGGGGATTGGTTCCAGTGTCACATGGATTACATCTTTCTAAGAAAATGTGTCCCCAGACACAATAGGAGAAACATAGGATGAGAAAGATCCCATATGCTTCTACTATAGGATCCATCATGTATGCCATGTTATGTACCAGGCTTGATGTTGCCTATGAACTGAGCATGGTAGGCAGATATCAAGCAGATCCAGGAGAACAGCATTGGACTACTGTTAAGACTATCCTTAAGTATCTGAGAAGAACTAAGGATATGTTCTTGGTGTATGGAGGAGATAAGGAGCTTGTCATCAGAGGGTATGCTGATGCTGGTTTTCAAACAGATCAGAATGATCTGAAGTTGCAATATGGATATGTTTTCTATCTCAATGGAGGAGCTATGAGCTGGAAGAGTTCAAAGCAGCCAGTTGTTTCCGATTCTACAGCGGAGTCCGAGTATATAGCTGCTTCTGATACAGCCAAGGAAGCCGTCTAGATTCGGAACTTTGTCCAGGAGCTTGATGTGGTGCCTAGTAGTAAAGATCCCATTACATTGTATTGTGATAATACTACAGCGGTGGCTCTTGAAAAAGAACCAAGGTCACATCAACAGAAAAAGCACATACTCCGGAAGTATCACCTCTTGAGGTATTTCTATCAAAGGGGTGAAGTTGCAGTGAGTAGAGTGTCCATGGAAGAGAACGTGGAAGACCCCATGACTAAAGGCCTATCTCAGCAGAAGCATGATTATCATTTTAGAGCTAGTGGGTTAAAGGTTGTTAGCAGTTGGCTCTAGTACAAGTGGGAGTCTGTTGGAGTTGGTGTTCTAGAACCAACTAATTTGTACTTTATTCATTAAATAAAACCCTTGTCACATCTTGATTGTTCTTCTGCGTGACATGTCATGTGATAATATCCTAAGGACAGCTGTTGCATTAAAGGGTAGTAGCGGATCCCTGCTATGATGAGAACCCGGAAGTGCCATAACACTGTTCTTGAATGTATGTTCTATGGCCAGATGATATTATTTGAGGGACACAAATAATACAGGTCATTGGGGGTGAGGAATCATAAAACATTGAGGCACCTTCTCATGGTGTGCACCCTTGGTAATATCTAGGAGGATATTATGATAACGAGACCCGCCAGTAGGAAATCCACATTTCATAGTGTCATTGGATTTTCCTATCTACGGACGTGTGTATTGGTCCTTAGACTTTAAGATTATTATTAATGGGTATTACAACTCACGCACTTAGATGTATTGATGAAAACTGTGACGACACACTGTTCGCAAAGAGGTAGGATACGTTGGGTGCGTCACAAGTAATATCGCATTAATAGATAATGCGAGAAAGGATTTTTTTCCCTTCCGTTACATAACGGAAGTAGATATCTCAGGCCCTTTGATGGAATTGATACAGCCTAAATAAATCCATGGCCATGGTAGGGTATGGGCAAGTTCAATTCCAGGAAGTCAAAGAAAGAATAATCAAGAACATGGGTTGATGGCACTAGCATGCAACCCGCTTGATTGGAGATATCGAGACAAAGGGATTATATTACACGGTAAGCTTTCGTAGGAGGTGACTCATCATTGCGGTGTTAAATTCATTCTCTATGGGTGCCTTGGCGTGTTTCTAGATGCTATCCTTGGACTTTAGGCAGGCTCAGCCTAATGCCACTGAGAAAGAGGCCTAGAGGGTCACACACTAAGTGTGTCCTGTATCTCAGTTAAATATTAATTTAACAAGTTAAATAAATATTATTCCGGACTGTGGTTTAATAATTATTTAAGTATGTGTGATCGCATTTATTTTGACACTAGTTATTCGAGAGAATATATTGTGGAAGAAATAATATATTTATTAGTGATTAATGAAGTTACATTTATTTAAGAAATAAATAGTCATTACTCAAGGTATAATAAATGTGGTTGAGAAAAATGGAAAATAATAGTACACACCGTGTATATTAAATATACACGCTGTGGAGTTTTATGGAAAACAAGTACACGTCGTGTATTAATTATTACACGCCGTGTACTTTTTCCAGTTGGGATTTTGAGGATTTAATATTGTTTTAATAAATGATATTTATTATAATCAGTTTGGGTGCTTGTCAAGGAATTAAAAATTCGACATGGGGGTTTTCAATAAGAGATAATGAAATAAATAAAATGAGTAACGTGTTTATTTATTTTCATAACTCTATTAACCTCAAACCCGATTATAAATATCCTCGCAACCCCAACATTTTGGAGAGCCATTGTTGTGAACAACAGATTTGGAAATACTCTCAACCCAAAGAGAGAATTCCCTTTCCACCAAGAACGCCCTCAAGTTACGAGAGCAAGATCCTCCACCAGATCAAGGCGGTCAAAGGAGGACATCGCAAGTGAAGGTTCTTCCGCGCTAGCACCCTGAGATCCCTTCGGCAACGTCCGGAGATATGTGACACACGTGTGGATCACCGCTAGAGGAATACTACACTTGGATTCTACGATGCAACGACGGATCACTGAATCATGACCAGACACATCAACGAAGAAAGAATTCCAACGAGGTAATTCTTATGCATTAATTAAATTAATTATAATCAATATATGATGATCCTCCTCAAGGGTTCCAGGACTCTTCTTTTCTTTTCATTCTTCGTTCTATTCTGAAGATTTGGCATTTTATATCGTGACGGATCTCGGATTGAAAGTTGTCTAACGTTAAAATTAAAGTTGGGCAAACCCACCAATGTGCTTCCGCTGCACCTAGAACCTACAACATCTTTGTTAAACCTAGATGCACCACCCATTTAGTATCAGGAAACTCCATCATCAGCTCCTCACATTAGCCCATAGAAACTAATACTAGGCCATGGAATAGAAAAGAATTTACAATAATGAGAGACCATCTAGATTTTTTCTCCCTATTATATAATATGTCTCTCAAAATTGAACCTTAAATATAAGAAAACTAGTCGGTCTTAATACTATCTAAAAGCACGGGTATAATAGATTTTGAAGTCAGAGCTACCCTCCCCTGAGATTACTGAACATCCAGATGCATGTCTAAAATGAGGGATATTATCCTCTAATCATCACAAGACTCACATTCTACCAATTTATATTTATTTCGGCTTAAACTATTGGAAATATTGTTTCCCTTTTTTTGTGGTATAATCCAATTCATATTCAAAATAGTACAGATGTTTGATCCACCTCTTCTAAAGAAGGTTAAGGTCTCACTGAGAAAATATTGACATAAGGATTTTTTTATCAATGTGTACCACAAAAATCTCACCCATGAGATAGTGTCTCCAACATATAGGGGAATTTACCACTACTAATAACTCCATATCATGGTTAGGGTAATTAATCTCATGTGTTCTTAGCTTCCTAGATCTATAAGCAACCACATGATCCTCCCACAATAGAACAGCTTTGATTCTAACTATGGATGTGTCACAGTACATGGTATATCATTTACTTAACACAGTTAATGAGAGGTTTGGTATTGAGTTCATCATTCCTTTTTATCTCTTGGAAATATATTTCTCAAGCATCATACCAAACAAACTTCACTCCTTTCTTGGTCAGCCCAAACATTGGTGTGGCCAACTGATATTGTAGTACCCCCGGTTTCTAGTATGTAACCTTTTATTGATTATTTTAATGGTTTTAAAGTTAAGGGTGATGAATGGGAGAGTCGGGAGAACTTTCAATGAGGTTTTGAGGCAAAGGGGAAGTTGCATAGATGGAACACGGTGTTTCTAAACCGTGCGGTAAAACCGTGCGTAATTGGTCTTGGAGGCAGTAGCTTCTGCAAAGGCGGCGCACAGTTTGTCTAACCGTGTGGCCAAACCATGCGTGGAGGGTCTTCCGAGGTAGTGTCTAATGCACGGTTAGCACACAGTTTATCTAAAGGTGTGAGAAAACCATGCTACCACTTAAATGAGATCCTATAAAGGTTGATCTCACACGTGTTTTCCTCTAAGTGGCTCGTTTTTTCTCCTAAGTGGCCCTAGCTCGGTATTTTGCTTCCCCTAAGGTCAAAGAAGGTTCTCCCATCATTTTGGAGGCGATCCAAAGGCTTTTCTTAGTGAATCGAAGCCGGATTCTTGAGGTATGTGATCGTTCTTCATCGTTCTTGATCAGCTTCTTAGATCTACTTAGATATACTTCTTCTCTTCTCTCGGTTTCTTAGATATACGCCCTTTATAGGTATATCTAAGTGCATGGAAGCCAAATATAATGAGATTTGGTCTTGATCTTTCTAGGAGGAGTGATTTAAGACTGGTTTTTGGAGAATTGACTCATGTTTCTTGAGATTTCACTGACCGTTGTGGTTTTTGTCAAAACATTTCAGATAGGGGGCTTCACTCTCAACTCCCCTTGTTATAATTTAATGGATTAGTTTCACATTGGTTTGTTTGAAAGGATTTGATTGTGAAAAGCACGGAATAAATCTTCTTTAGTGATGATTTATGGTTTTGACGAAATTGTGAAATCTTGGTGAATTGTTGTGCAAAGTGATTTGGCTTCTTGAATTTAAATGATGACTTTAAATTATAGATTTGATGAAATTGTAAATGGTTAGATGAAAAAAATGGATTTTCAATAAAAAGGGAATTTTATTGAAATGGTTTGAGATGGAAATGACTTTTATGGATTGGTTTTCAACTAAAAGACGGTTTTATTGAAATGGTTTGAATTGGTTGAACACACTTGGTAGTTGACATAATGGTTGTGTGTGTTGAAGGGTATGTGGGAAAGATAAGGGTTAAGGGTCTCCCCAATCTGTGTTGGGATGGATAAGGGTTAGGGATCTCCCCCTTCAAACATTCATATTTCATTTGGGACGGATAAGGGTTAGGGGTCTCCCCCATCAGTGTTGGGATGGAGAAGGGTTAGGGATCTCCCCCATCAAGCATTGATATGAATTTGGGTTGGATAAGGGTAAGAATTCTCTACCATCGTGGATGGGGTGGATAAGGGTTAGGGATTCTTCCCTCTTCCAGGTAACATGCATGGTTGGTTGCATGGGTTTGTGGAATGGTTGGGTATGCCAAAAAGGAATGTTTGTGAAATGCTTCTAAAGCCTGTTTGGTTATTTTTTTGGGAAAGAACTTGCTGGAAAATTGGTTTAAATTTCTCTTGGAATTCCTTTGGTTATGAATGGTTTTGGAAAATTGTTTATATTCAGTTATAAACTGCTTTTGAGAAAATGTTTTATATAAAATGTTTTTATATAAATGTTGCTAACTCTTTTATCCTAGTGGTGTGAGTTGGGAAGTCATTGGGGAAAACCTATTGAGTTTTATACTCACCCCTACTTTGGCGTGTTGGTGCTTTTGTAGATGTCGTATTCTAGGAAATAGGTAAAGGTAAAGCATCTTATTGCTAGTGGCTTGTGGTGATGCTTGAGAGATGTTGTGGAGCTTAGAGCTTATGGAGCATGAAGTTGTAGTGTCTTTTGAGAGTCTTGAGTTGTTCGTCCTCTGTGTACTTTGATGATTAGTTTGATCATCTGTTGTTGTGTACTTTGATGTAGTTTGATATAAATGAAGGGTTTCTTGGTCTTTCATTTGATCATGCATCATATAGTGAATGTTTGGTTATGGTTATTTTATGGGTTTATTTCTTAAAGGGTAAATCATCCCCCACTTGTACTTGGAACCCTTTGGCATTTATTGCCAGCCTTTGGTGCCTTGGGGATGTCTCTTAAGGACTAGTAATGACTCATTTTACTCTCAAGCCAATGAGAATTGGAGGGTCATCACAAATGGTATCAGCTTGTTCGGTCCTTGCCAAACAAGTAGTCATCAATGTTCTTGGTCTTGGAGTTAAAATTCATTCTTGTCTATTCATTGGGTCAAAATCGTAGACAATAGTATGATTGTCGAAACATGAAATTTATAGCATAAAAGGATGTATCTAACCCATTTATGCTGAACTTCAAGTTACCAAGGTGTTGGGTACATAAGTGTTTTGGATACACTTCTAGAATGTTGTAAATCTCATTATCATGGGTTTAGCCAATGAGATGAGCATCACATGCATAATACAGGAATGAAATCCCACTTGGATTGCATATTTCATTGTGAGGAATGAGTAAGGATTTTGTGCAAGGTGTGAATTTTTGAAAAATGAAAAAATTGTTTTCAAGTAAAAGATTTTGAAAACAGGTTATTTGGTGTATTTTGAAAATGGGTTGATTTTCAAAAGGCATGAGGAATGTTTTCAAAAATGTTTAAACATCTGAAAAAGGTTGTTTTGAAAACTATGTTGTAATAGATGATATTATATAATTTGAAATAATAAGACATCAGTTTCTAGAGATTGATATTGATGGTGTAAAGACCCATAAATTTCAAGGAATTTTGTTTTCTTAATTTTCTTTTGAATTTTACAAGAACACAATTTCTGACGGCACATGATTCCGAGGCTCGGTGTGCCCGGAATCATTTTCCTAAGTTTGGCTCGGGTACGTTCAGTGAACGAATGAGCGGGTTTTTCTAACTTTTGAACCGGTGCTTGGAATCCAATTCTGAGGGCACCGATGGAATCGCATCACCGGTTTTTGCTTAGAAATGCCTCTTCAGGAGTTGTGTTTTCTTGGGTGTGGTTTTAAAATTTTTGGTGTTAAGTGAAGAAAATAAAATAAAGTGATGCGACAACTTTATTTTATTTCACTTAAAGCCACTTAAAGCTGCTTAAGCTGAGTTGAAGCGGATAGGGTGGAACCCAAAATATCATACCCTCTTGGTAGGATATTTGTGATGTGGGCACGCACGATCCCCACCATTTCTTTTCCTCTAAGTAATACACCCGCGAAAACTCCTCTTTAATGAAAGTCAACTGGTGCATTTTCTAAAACTCTTAACGCCCCTATTAAATGGACAGTTAAGTCGTTACCATTAATTCACCAAATTAATGGTTCATTTCTTAACCTGTTTTTCAAACTATTGGCATAATATTAAAATAAGACCAACACCCTTTTTGTTGACGGGTTTCTTGTTGAGAGGATTTGGAGAAACTGTACCTTTATCCTCCTTCGCGAAAAACGCGAAGAAC
This sequence comes from Viscum album, assembly GCA_963277665.1. Taxonomy (NCBI): domain Eukaryota; kingdom Viridiplantae; phylum Streptophyta; class Magnoliopsida; order Santalales; family Viscaceae; genus Viscum; species Viscum album. Next base: position 412,947,360 of record OY728145.1, read on the forward strand.
GCGAAGAACGTGAAGAATGCGAAGAACGCGAAGAATGTCGGCCTTCGATGAAGAATGCCAAACCCTCTAAGATCGATGACGCAACGCCGTGTACCGCAATGCCGACGATTCTCCTCCCCCGACGTTCTTCTACGACGTTCCTTCCCCGCGACAAATCTTCGATCAACTGCTTGAGGTAGGAGATTACGGATCTTTTAAATTTCCTTTGTGGATTTTATCCTCAACACGGATTTAATTCGTGAAATTAAATATGTGTGTTTTCTTTAACCCTCAGAGATCGTTGACGCGATGCCGTATACCGCGACGACGCGACACCCTTCCGTGACGCGACGATCCTCTTCTTCCGCGACGGTCAATTCCGCGAAGAACTCGTCCAACAACAACGACGAGGTAGGGGTTTGTTTTATTGAATCTTTGTGATTTATACCCGTGGCCTTTCATTATTAAAATTGTTTTGAGACTTTTAAATCGCTAACGCGGTGGGTGCGGACTATCGAACAAGTTCGAACCCACCGCCCCTTCCGTTCTTGGTATGCGAAACAGCGGACGTCGACCAAGCAGGCTGCACGGGCGATGCGGGGTCCTCGCAGTGAAGGACGGACCCTGGGAGGACTTTTGATGAAGACGGCAAGGATTTACGACCACCGGAACTCATCAGGTGGTCCGCGGAGCAAACCGCTGGCGCGCCACGCCGGTACGACGGGACTGACGGCGGAAGGCAGCGGCGCCCGACGGGCCGCCGAGGAGAACTGCCGCAGCTGAAGCCGCGGCGGCAGCCGGCAGACCCGCGACCGCGTGGGTCCGGCGAGAGACGGGACGTGGCCGGCTTCCGCGTCCGCTAGCAAGGGCGGCCCCACGCTAGGCCGTGGTACTCTCATGCGGGGGCAGCACGCCCCCCGCGCCACTCGGTCGTAACCGGCCGAGCCATCCCCTGGCGGCCGGGCCGCGCCCGCACCGGCCGAGCCTGGTTGCGCCCAGGCCGGGCCGGGCCGCGTTGCGCCCGGCCGGGTCGGGCCCAAACCCCCCTTTTTCGGACATTTTCAGTATTTTGCCCGTATCTTGAGCTACGAGCCTCCGATCGACGCGCCGTCAATGGAGATGTGATCCTTGGATCGAGACGGTCCATTCAGTATATCACACTCAAGGTTTCAGAGTACTTTGTGTTCAGACGGGTTGGTTCGTACACGAAACCAACCGGGCCCTCGGAGCGGAAACGCTCGTAACTTGAGCTCCGGATGTCCGATTGACGTGCCGTCGACTTTGATGGATTCCTCTAAGTGAGACGGATATTTTGGCTTACTCCGCCAGAGGTTTGGACGCAGGTGGAGTACGGTCGGGTTGGTTTTGCCTTAAAACCCAACCGGGCCCCTGGGACGAAAAATTCAATAACTCTCAGACCGGGCGTCCGATTGACGCGCCGTCTGCGACGTTGAGTTCCTATTGACGATACGGAACTTGTGGATACATCAACTCTGGACTATGTGTCAGTTGGTGTATCAGCCTCTTGGCTCGTGGAGCGGACCCTCCCGAACGAGCTTGCTGTGTGCGGGAACCCTAGTGCTGGCTGCGACTGCGACGACGACGATTGTGCAGAGATCCTCAGTGGATTCGACGACGACTACAGCACTCAGCGATCCTTTGTGGATCAGTGCTACCGATCCTGTGTGGGTACGATCTTGTGTGGGCCAGTGCTCAGCGGTCCTGTGTGGGCCAGCGCTTACAGATCCTGTGTGGGTCTGATCCTGTGTGGGTCTTTGCGGGGGTTAGTTACCTATCGATCATGTGTGTGTCAGATCCTTTGTGGGTCATTATAGGGGTTAGTTACCTATCGATCCTCTGTGGGTCAGATCCTTTGTGGGTCATTGCGGGGGTTAGTACCTATCGATCCTTTGTGGGTCTGACAGCTTAGATGAATCAGTAGCAATATCTGATCATCTTTATCATCATACAAAGAAGTGTATCATGTGTGAGTTGAATCCTGTTTACTTTCCTTTGTAGATTGTGTTGTGCTATCCTGTGTGAATTTACATTTTGCTTTCCTGTGTGGACTGGGTTGTACTTGAGCTCGGATGTTGGAGCCGAGTGAGAATTGATGACTTAGGTATATGTATGGGCATATACCTAAGTCGTGTCGGATGTTACTTCGTGATTGTATCTTTCCTTTGTGGATTCTGGGAGACCTTCGGGGGTCTTGGGGTCCCTACTGAGTAGCTTATACTCACCCCTGCATGGGCTATGCCCACACTACGTTGTGTTGGTTGCAGACGATGGACAGTGCTGATCGTGGTTGAGGCATGCGGAGCAGAACGGTACCTGGAGGTGGACCACTGGCGGGACGTACTCGGAGTGGACGGTTGGACCCAAGGAGCTGTGGAGTCTATCTGTACCCACCCTTCAGGTGGGAGTCCAGTGGACGGATCGAGGCTACGGCTTTACTTTTCAGTTGTTGTTTTCCCTTTCGAGTTGTACATTACTTTCAGTTTGGGTTTGTATTCTGGCCCATTACTTTTCTCACTTACTGTTGTACTCAGTTTTTACTTAGTGTTTACTTCTACTGCTTTCTTTCTCTATGGTGTTTGTTTACTTTACAAAGGAAATGCCTTCCCTTTTTACCGGTATATATGCCTTGGTGCTAGTCACCAGCCCCTGGCCTATGGAATCTGGGCTTGGGGTAGTCACGGCACGGGTCCCGAGGACGGGTCGTGAAAAAATGGTATCAGGGGAGTTCGGTTCTACCGCAGACTCTGATATTTTTCTATGTGAGGCAATAGTGTTAAGCGTATTGGGTGTGGTTATCAGTCTAGGGAGTCCAGTGTTGGTGCGATGGTCGACGTATCCGTACACCAGGACCCTGACTTCTAATTTCTGACTTAATGCACGGAAACATTTATTGCATGTGTGTGTCAAGTTTTCTTTGTGATTACTTTATGTCAGCTCACCAGGTATACTGTTTTTACCATGGTGCACCTGTTTCTTTTTAGGATGGCCCCACGATGGCATCCAGCTAGGGTTCCGAGAGTTGAGCATGACGACAGCCCGCCGAGTGACGAGGCCTCGGTACAGGGCGCTTTGACCGCTGAGGCACCGGTGGTACCTCTACCCGCTAAGCCACCGATGCTTCCAGCCCCCGCCGCTGACGATGCACGTCGCCTTAGTGCACTGCCTGAGTTCCAGCGCCAGCGGCCGCCCAGGTTCCACGGGGAGACGGACCCCCAGGCAGCCGAGGACAGGCTGGAGGCAGTGGTACGAGTTTTCCGGTTAGTGATGACACCAACAGACCTCATGGTGATCCTCGCAGCGAGTCTACTGCACGTAGCAGTGGGCCGATGGTGGAGCTTGATGCTCCAAGTGCACGATGAGGCATCTCTTCTCTGGACAGACTTTGAGGGCCTCTTCCGCTCAGAGTTTGTCCCGGCCACCCTCCATGTGGTGCGCATCTAGTAGCATCTTCAACTGCGTCAAGGCAGCTTGACGGTCGCCCAGTACTCGGCGAGATTTACCGATCTCTCGCGCTACTCGACCGACATGGTACGGGACCCATTCTTCCGGGCCCAGACCTTTGAGAAGGGATTGAGACATGAGATTAGGGAATCACTGATCTCCCTTAGCATTCCGACTCAGGCAGGAGTACTGGAGCAAGCCCTTTTGATCGAGAGCTTCCTTGTTGAGCCTTCATCAACAGCGAGACCTACAGCGGGGCGGCACGTAGCAGAGTCTTCTGCAGCAGGCAGTCGATGGATGACTCAGGGGTCCAGGAAGACCATACCCTCACGCAGATGACCTCAGGACACTGGCTCAGCAGTGCGGGGCACACAGCGTGGAGCCAGTCTTTCGACAGGCAGGTAGTGCTACACATGCGGCGGGCAGAGCCACATGGCTCGTGACTGCCCGACCCACCATGCCGAGGAGCAGCAGACTGTTAAGGGGCCACCCAGGCAGAGGTAGAGGGACAATCGTGGCAGTCTTCAGGGAGGAGACGGACGAGGCAGAGGAGCTGGATGTGAATTAGGTGGTGGGTGACGCTTTGAGGCTCTACCACCACCACCACTAGGAGGTCCACCCCGACCACAGGGAGCTGGCGGGCAGAGACAGGTACAGCTCCAGGCAGTGGAGGTTTACGACCACGGCACGCCCGATATTATTCGAGGTACTATCTGTGTCTGTTCTACCCTTGCTGCAGTTCTTATAGACATAGGAGTGAGTCACTCTTTCATAGTCGTTGCCCTTGTTCGGAGATCGGAGATTCCGACAGAGCCGTTGGCTCGATCCTTACGGCTAGAGACTCCTACGAGAGAAGACTCGACGATTACGCACTGGTGCCGGTAGTGTGAGATTACTCTAGGAGGCGAGAGCTTCGGCTGGGATCTTCTTGTAGCGCCGTCAAGGCCTTACGACGTCATCTTGGGCATGGATTGGTTATCTACAGTGCATGCACATATTGACTGTATTAGGCGCAAGGTGTGATGTGTACGTACCGACGGGAGTAGGTTCACCTTCACCGGCGAGAAGGGAGCCTTCGCAGCACAGGATGGACTTCCATAGAGGAGAGGATATCCCATCACTCATCAGTTTGCTAGCCTCATCCTAGGAGCAGTTGACGTGCGGAGTCCTAGTTTTCCTGCAGTGGTGGATCAGTATGCGGACGTCTTTCCCGACGACGTTCCAGGGCTACCTCCTCGCAGAGAGGTAGACTTTTATATTGACCTGTACCCCGGGACAGCCCCGATATTGACTCCAGCGTATCGAATGGCCCCCGCTGAGCTTCGAGAGATACGGGTAAAATTGGAGTACTTGTAGGGCAAGGGGTTCATCCGACCCAGTGTTTCACCCTGGGCTTCCCCGATATTGTTCACCAAGAAGGCGGACGGGAGCTTGCGACTTTGTGTCGACTATCGTCTACTGAACCAGGTGACGGTGAGGAACAAGTATCCGCTACCGAGGATTGATGACCTCTTCAATCTGCTCAAGGGAGCATGGTGGTTCTCGAAGATAGACCTTAGGTCATGCTATCATCAGCTCAGAGTTTGGGACGAGGACGTGCAGAAGACGGCCTTCAGATGTCAGTATGGCCACTATGAGTTCTTGGTTATGTCATTCAGTGTAACCAATGCTCCAGCATTGTTCATGGGCCTCATGAACAGGATCTTTCAGCCATACCTCGATTGATTTGTCGTAGTCTTCATCGACGACATTTTGATATACTCGACGACTGAGGAGGAGCACGCCTACCACTTACAGGTTGTACTAGACACACTCCGAGAGCACCAGCTTTATGGAAAGCTCTCAAAGTGTTAGTTCTGGATACGTGTGGTCCACTTCTTGGGACACATCATCTCTGATGCGGGATTTGTAGTGGATCATGCGAAGATCGAGCCAGTGCTATCTTGGGAGCCACCTAGGAGCGTGACGGAGGTGCGGAGTTTCTTGGGACTAGCTGGATACTATCGGAGATTTGTGCCAGACTTCTCCAGAGTTGTGGCACCACTCTCATCTCTTAAGAAGAAGGGGAAACCCTTTGTGTGGTCAGATAGATGTTAGCAGAGCTTTCAGAAGCTGAGACAGAGATTGACCAGTGCCCCTATCTTGAGGTTGCCTGAGGATGGAGTGCGGTACGTAGTCTACTGCGATGCATCAGGGACCGGAATCGGATGTGTCTTGATGCAAGAACGGGCAGTGATCACCTATGGATCACGTCAGTAGAGGCTGCATGAGCAGAACTACGCTACCCATGACCTGGAGTTAGCAGCAGTGGTCGTTGCTTTGAAGACATGGTGACACTATCTGATGGGCGAGCGCTTTACAGTCTTTTCTGACCATCAGAGTCTCAGGTACATCTTTTCTCAAAAGGACCTAAACCTGAGACAGCGGAGATGGCTCGAGTTCCTCCAGGACTATGACTTTGAGATACTCTATAATCCTGGTAAGGGGAACGTGGTAGCTGATGCCCTCAGTAGGAGTACGGGCATTCAGCTACTTGAGGAGGCGACATAGCAGCTAGCCACCTTTCAGATATCCTTCATAGATAGAGATGGCGCAGCCTTCCTTCAGTCTCTCACAGTCTCTCCTCCACTACTATAGTGGGTCAGAGGGGCACAGCGTGGGGACATTGACTGTGAGACGCGGCGTGCACAGATATCCTCAGGATAGGCACCTGATGGTTTCTCCTTTGGAGAAGAGCACGACATCCTTTTCAGAGGACGTACCTTGGTACCAGTCTCTTTACGAGAGGAGGTGCTGAGAGAGTTTCACACTTCCTCTTTTTCAATACATCCTGGAGTGGAGAAGATGTACCAGGATCTCAGACGACAGCACTGGTGGCCGGGCATGAAGAAGGATGTGGAAGAGTTCGTTTCTCAATTCCTCACCTGCTAGTAGGTGAAGGCTGAGCATCAAGTACCGGCTGGCTTGGTGTAGCCCTTGGAGGTCCCGGAGTGGAAGTGGGATGGGATATCTATGGACTTCGTGACTGGACTTCCACACACTTCCAGAGGTCACGACTCCATTTGGGTGATTGTCGACCGACTCACCAAGTCGGCTCACTTCTTACCCATCAGAGAGCAGGGCTCAGTGGAGAGCTTGGGATGTCTCTACGTTTAGGAGATTTTATGGCTTCACGGTGTGCCATCATCTATCGTCTCCGATCGAGATGCTCGCTTTACTTCCTGCCTTTGGAAGGGGTTGCAGGAGGCGTTCAGGACGCAGCTATGTCTGAGCACCACCTTTCACCCTCAGACGGATGGTCAGACAGAGAGGACCATTCAGACTCTCGATGACATGCTCCGCACATGTGTCCTCGACTTTGGTTGCAACTGGGAGGACCACCTACCCTCGGTGGATTTCACGTATAACAACAGCTACAACTCCACCATCAGGATGGCACCATATGAGGCGTTGTACGGCCGACCTTGCAGATCTCCTTTGTGCTGGACAGACCCTGGGAGTCAGCACTTGTGGGACCAGATATGGTCCAGGACATGACAGAGAAGGTCCAGGTCATCCAGGAGCGGATGAGGACAGCTCAGAGCTGACAGAATTCTTATGATGACAGAAGGCGGAGGCCACTAGAGTTAGAGGATGGCGACCACGTCTTCTTGCGTGTCTCACCTCGACGTGGATTACGGATATTTGGCTGAGGCGGCAAGTTGCCTCCACGCTTCATCGGACCATTCCATATCCTCAGAAGGATTGGCGAGGTGGCTTATCGCCTGGCTCTACAACCTCAGTTGCACAGAGTGCACGAAATCTTCCACATATCTCAGTTGAGGAGATTCGTGCCCGACCCGACGCACATCATTGACCATGGGGAGCTAGACGTTGATGATGGGGAGACTTTTGCAGAGGTCTCAGTGGAGATCGAGGATCGACAGGAGCGGGTCCTACATGGACAATCAATTCCTCTAGTGCGAATCAAATGGCAGCACAGGAACCTCCAGGAGACCACTTGGGAGCGGGAGGCTCAGATGCGTGCTCAGTACCCACATTTGTTTCCCTAGTTTATGATGTATCTTTACGGGGACGTAAATCCCTAAGGTGGGAGTGATGTAAAGACCCGTAAATTTCAAGGAATTTTTTTTTCTTAATTTTCATTGGAATTTTATAAGAACGCAGTTTCTAAAGGCACGTCCGAGGCCCGGTGTGCCCGGAATCATTTTCCGAATATTGGCTCGGGTACGTTAAGTGAACGAATGAGCGGGTTTTTCAAAATTTTGAACCGGTGCTCGGAATCAAATTCTGAGGGCACCGATGGAATCGCAGTGCCGTTTTTTTCTTAGAAACGCCTCTTCCGGAGTTGCATTTGCTCGGGTTTGGTTTTTAAATTTTTGGGGTTAAGTGAAGAAAATAAAATAAAGTGGTGCGACATCTTTATTTTATTTACCTTAAAACCACTTAAAGCCACTTAAAGCTGTTTAAGCTGAGTTGAAGCGGATAGGGTGGAACCCAAAATATCCTACCCTCTTGGAAGGATATTTGTGAGTTGGTGACCTCACGAGCCCCACCGTTTCTTTTCCTCTAAGTAACGCACCCGCGAAAACTCCTCTTTAATGAAAGTCAACTGGTGCATTTTCTAAAACTCTTAACGCCCCTATTAAATGGACAGTTAAGTCGTTACCATTAATTCACCAAATTAATGGTTCGTTTCTTAACCTGTTTTTCAAACTGTTGGCATAATATTAAAATAAGACCAACACCCTTTTTGTTGACAGGTTGCTTGTTGATAGGATTTGGAGAAACTGTACCTTCATCCTCCTTCACGAAGAATTCGAAGAACACAAAGAACACGAAAAACGCAGGCCTTCGACGAAAGGCAAAGAAGAACGCCGAACCCTCGGAGATCGACGACGCGACGCCGTGTACCGCAACGCCGATGATTCTCCTCCCCCGACGTTCTTCTACGACGTTCCTTCCCCGTGACAAATCTTCGATCAAATTCTTGAGGTAGGAGATTACGGATCTTTTAATTTTCCTTTGTGTATTTTATCCTCAACACGGATTTAATTCATGAAATTAAATCTGTGTGTTTTCTTTAACCCTCGGAGATCATCGAAGCGACGCCGTATACTGCGACGACGCGATGCCCTTCCGCGACGCGGCGATCCTCTTCTTCCGCGACGGTCAATTCCGTGAAGAACTCATCCGACGACAACGACGAGGTAGGGGTTTGTTTTATTGAATCTTTGTGATTTATACTCGTGACGTTTCATTATTAAAATTGTTGTGAGACTTTTAAACCGCTAACGCGGTGGGTGCGGACTGACGAACAAGTCCGAACCCACCGCCCCTTTCGTTCTTGGTGTGCGAAACGGCGGACGCTGAACAAGTAGGCCGCACAGGCGATGCGGGATCCTCGCAGTGAAGGACGGACCCCGGGAGGACTTTTGGCGAAGACAGCAAGGATTTATGACCACCGGAACTCATCCGGTGGTCTGCGGAGCAAACCGTCGGCATGCCACGCCGGCACGGCGGCGGAAGGTGGCGGCGCCCGGTGCGCCGCTGAGGAGAACCGCCGTGGCTGAAGCTGCGGCGGCGGCCAGCAGACCCGCGACCGCATGGGTCCGGTGAGAGATGGGACGTGGCCGGCTGCCGCGTCCGCTGGAAAGGGCGGCCCCACGCGGGGTCGCGGTACTCTCACGCGGGGGCAGGACGCCCCCCGCACCTCTTGGCCTAACTGGCCGAGCCATCCCCCGGCGGTTGGGCCGCGCCCGCACCGGCTGGGCCAGGTCGCGCCCAGGCCAGGCCGGGTCGGGTCGACCCGGTTCGGGCCGACCCAGGGGGGGTTGGGCCGGGTCGGTCCGGGCCCAGACCCCCCGTTTTCAGACCTTTTCAGTCTTTTTCCCGTATCTTGAGCTACGGGCCTCCGATCGACGTGCCGTCAATGGCGATGAGATCCTTGGATCGAGATGGTATTTTCGGTATATTGCATTCAAGGTTTCGAAGTACTTTGGGTTCGGCCGGGTTGGTTTGTACACGAAACCAACCGGGCCCTTGGAGCGGAAACACTCATAACTTAGCTCCGGACGTCCGATTGACGTGCCGTCGACTTTGATGGATTCCTCTTAATGAGATGGATCTTTTGGCTTACTCCTCCCGAGGTTTGGACGTAGGTGGAGTATGGTCGGGTTGGTTTTTCCTTAAAAACCAACCGTGCCCCTAGGACGAAAAAGTCAATAACCCTCAGACCGGGCGTTCGATTGACACGCCGTCTGCGACGTTGAGTTCCTGTTGACGATACAGAACTTGTGGATTCATAGACTCTGGACTATGTGTCAGTTGATGTATCAGCCTCTCGGCTCGTGGAGCGGACCCTCCCGAACGAGCTTGCTGTGTGCCGGAACCCTAGTGCTGGCTGCGACTGTGATGACGGCGACTATGCAGAGATCCTCAGTGGATTCGACGACGACTACAGCACTCAGCGATCCTTTGTGGATTAGTGCTACCGATCTTGTGTGGGTCCGATCCTGTGTGGTTCAGCGCTCAACAGTCTTGTGTGGGCCAGCGCCTACAGATCCTGTGTGGGTCCGATCCTGTGTGGGTCTTTGCGGGGGTTAGTTACCTATCGATCCTGTGTGGGTCAGATCCTTTGTGGGTCATTGCGGGGGTTAGTTACCTATCGATCCTGTGTGGGTCAGATCCTTTGTCGGTCATTGGAGGGGTTAGTACCTATCGATCCTTTGTGGGTATGCTGGCTTAGATGAATCAGTGGAAATATCTGATCATCTTTATCATTATACAAAGAAGTATATCCTATGTGATCTGAATCCTGTTTACTTTCCTTTGTGGATTGTGTTGTGCTATCCTATGTGGATTTACGTTTTTCTTTCCTGTGTGGACTGGGTTGTACTTGAGCTCGGATGTTGGAGCCGAGCGAGAATTGATGACTTAGGTATATGTATGGGAATATACCTAAGCCGTGTCGGATGTTACTTCATGATTTTATCATTCCATTGTGGATTAACCTTTGTGGATTCTGGGAGACCTTCGGGGGTCTCGAGGTCCCTACTGAGTAGCTTATACTCACCCCTTCACGGGTTGTGCCCGCACTACGTTGTGTTGTTTGCAGACGATGGACACCGCTGATCGTGGTTGAGGCATGAGGAGCAGAACGGTACCTGGAGGTGGACTACTGGCGGGACGTACTCGGAGTGGACGGTTGGACCCGAGGAGCTGTGGAGGCTATCTGTACCCACCCTTCAGTTGGGATTTCAGTGGACGGATCGAGGCTGCGGATTTACTTTTCAGTTGTTGTTTTCCCTTTTGAGTTGTACTTTACTTTCAGTTTGGGTTTGTATTCTGGCCCATTACTTTTCGCAGTTACTGTTGTACTCAGTTTTTACTTAGTGTTTACTTCTACTGCTTGCTTGCTCTGTGGTGTTTGTTTACTTTACAAAGGCAATGCCTTCCCTTTTTACCGAGATATATGCCTTGGTGCTAGTCGCCAGCCCCTCGCCTATGGAAGGCGGGCTTGGGGTAGTCACAGCACGGGTCCCGAGGATGGGTCGTGACAGATGGAGGACGTTGTTGGTTCAGAAAATGGAACCCGATAGGCATTGTCGGAACCAACCCAAAGAAGATGCGGAGAGTGTGGTTGCACCAGAACCATGTGTGAACCAAAAGCTAGTTCAGAGTATCGTCCAAGCTTTTCAAGTTGTGGATATGGGGAACTAGAGGAATGAACCAAGGCATGTGGATCATACCATCCAGTTCATGAAGCAGTATCCACCAAACATTCAGGGTGATGTTGAACCCGAAAAGGTGGAGGTGTGGCTAAGTATGATGAATCGTATATTTGATTTCATCAGCACACCATTTGAGCTCAAGGTCAAGATGATGACGTATATGCTTGAGGATCTTGCACGTCAGTGGTGGGATTTATCAGTGTAGGCTATATTTGAGGAAGTACTTACATGGGATGATTTTGAATAATTGTTCAACAAACAATTCTATCCTCACACGTTCAAGATTTAGAAAACGACGGACTTCTTCAACCTGAAACAAGAGAGTCTCTCTATCATAGAGTATGAAACTAAATTCATGAACTAGATTTGATCGAATATTGTAGTGCACTGTATTACAGATTATACAGAGATGGTGAACAGAGTGACTGTTGTTGAACGTGATATCTCGGGATCAATAGGAGGAGGAATGATGATACCTATGAGAAATGGTGGGAACTCAACTTCTGGGTACAAGAGGAAAAGGGACACCTATTTCCATGATGCAAGTGGAAATCACTATCAGATAGCGGGATCAGTGAACCTTCCTCCACAACCCCGGAGCAAAGCTAGTTGTTTTCAATATGGTTCACTTGACCACAAAAGGCAAGATTGTACAATGAAATCTAGAGCATGTCACAATTGCAAGAACATGGTGCATCTACAATGCTATTATAGGAATGCTATGAGGTCAGGTACACATGACACTTCTCAGGCATCGCAAGCATCGTATGCTTTGATAGGACAAGGATAGAAAAATCAGTCTCGTCAGCATAACAAAGCTAGCCATAGTGATTCTCGAAATACCATGACTCCTCAACCAAGGAAATCTCAGCAAGGCAACAAGGAGAATAGTGCAGTGACAAAGCAATTGTATGGAGCTGAGCAGATGATGGTCGATGATCAGGTTGGACCATCTACGGTGAGAGGTATGATTATTTTGAATTCTACCCTTGTGCAAGTGTTGTTTGATACTGGTGAATCACATTCCTTTATTGCTTCTCTTGTTATTGACTTGCTACGTTTAAAACTTGAAATGATGCCTTCTGTTTTGAAACTGAAAGCAGCTCTTAGTGAAAGAGAATTTCAAGACTTTCTATGTAGAGCATGTGCTATAACTATTTATGGAGCTGAGTTAAAATGGGACTTCTCGATGTTGGACATGGATTTCTATGACGTAATCCTAGGTATGGATTGGTTGACAATGTTTTAAGGCTCACATAGACTATTATAGGAGAACGGTTAGTTTCACGACTCAGGATGGCATCAACCATCTCTTCAGAGGAGAGAGGATGGTAAAGAAAGGTGTAAAGAGATTGTTGGCACCAATGGTGGGAACGATCTCATACCAACTAGCAGCGTTGAATTTGGCATAAATGGAAGAGATTGAGGGAAATAGTTTTCCATCTATTGTGGATCAATTTCTAGATGTCTTTCCCAATAACTTCTCAGGGTTACCACCTCTAAGGGAAGTGGAGTTTACGATTGATATTTTTCCGAGGACTAGTCTTATTTCCCTTACGTCTTATATCATGGCACCAACAGAGTTATGGGAATTGAAAGTGCAGTTAGAGGAGCTGGAATGCAAGGGTTTCATTCGACCAAGTACTTCTCCATGGGCAGCACCGTTGTTGTTTGTGAAGAAATCAGATGGAACTCTTCAGCTGTGTGTTGATTATCGTAAGCTTACCAAGTTATGATAAAGAATAGATATCCACTTACTTGAATTGATGATTGGTTTGATAAATTAAGGGGAGCTCAGTGGTTCTCGAAGATTGACTTGTGATTAGGATATCACCAATTGTGAGTTTGGAAAGAGGATATTCCGAAGACAGCTTTCAGAAGCAGATATGGCCACTATAAATATGTAGTCATGCCTTTAGGTCTAACGAATGAACCATAAGTCTTCATGGCTTTGATGAATCAGATATTTTAGCGATATCTGGATTCTTTTTTTTTTTTTTGTTTGTGGATGATATGTTGTTTTATTCAAAAACTAGGGTTGATTATGAGGTGCACCCAGAAACAGTGTTACAAATCTTAAGATATCATTGTATGTATTCCAAACTATCAAAGTGTGATTTTTGGATACAGGAAGTACATTTCCTTGGCCATGTCATTTCTGATAAAGGCGTTTCCGTTGATCCTAAAAAGATATAAGCCGTTATCTCTTGGAAACCACTGAAAAATGTGGTCGAGATACGAAGTTTCCATGTTCTAGCTGGTTACTACCGATGCTTTGTGTGTGATTTCTCAGGACTATCTTCCCCAATGACATCTCTGACAAAAAATAATGCTCCATTCCAATGGACGGAGGAATGTTATAAGTCTTTCCAGAAACTAAAAGTTCATCTTACATTGGAACCTATCTTGATCTTTCCAGAATCAGGACAAGGGTATGAGGGGTATTGTGATGCTTTAGGATCAGGTTTGGGTTGTGTTCTCATGCAGATAGATCATGTGGTTGCTTATGGTTCAAGTCAATTGAGTTTTCATGGGAAGAATTACCCAACACATGATTTGGAGTTAGCTACAATCATCAATTCTTTGAAAACATGGAGACAGTATCTCTTTGGTGATAAGTTTACTATGCTTACGGATCACAAAATCTTGAAACACATTTTCTCACAGCGATATTTGAACCTGATGAAAACGAGGTGGATGTAGTATCTCCATATGTTTGACTTTGACTTGATGTACACACCAGGGAAAGGAAATTTTGTGGTGGATGCATTGAGTAGAAAGTCATATGCTCAGTTAGCGAAAGAAGCTTCAAATGAATGGCAGTTGATATCGGTCTTAGCCGACATGCATTTGGAATGTGAATATTGGGGTGATGTATCTATTTTATTTTCAGCTACACTTGTTCCTGATTTAGTAAAGACGTTCAAAAAATCACAAACATGTGGTGCAGAATTTTTAGTTGTAAGTTCGAAACTCAATGGTGGGGAAACCATTGATGGATGGAAACTTGATGGGGGTTCGGTTTTGTGTTTCAATGATCGAATGGTTGTAACTTTGGTTTTTCAGGAACAAATCCTTCATGCTTACCACCATTCAAGATGGGTTGTACATTCAGGTACACAGAAGATGTATAAGGCATTGAAGGCGCAGTTTTGGTGGAGCGGCATGAAAAGGAAGGTGATCGAGTTCATCTTGCAATGCTTAACTTGTTAGTAGGTTAAAGCAGAGCATCAGAGACCAGTTGGTATGTTACAATCTTTACCAATCCCAGTGAAAAAATGGGATCAGATAGCACTGGATTTTGTTATAGGTCGTCCAAGAACGGTTCAGAAACACGATGCCATTTGGGTGATGGTGGATCATCTAACCAAGTCGGCCCATTTCATCCTTATTCGCGAAACCCATACGGTGGAAGATCTTTAAAAAATCTATATTCAAGATGTTTTAAAGAGGCATGGTGTACCGGTGTCTATAGTCTCAGATAGAGATCCAAGTTTTACATTTCGTTTTTGGAAATCATTATAGCAAGACCTTGGAACTCAATTGACTATGATCACGGTGTATCATCCTTAGATGGATGGGCAATCCGAACGGATGATACAAACTTTAGAAGATATGTTTCAGGCTTGTGTAATGGATTTTGGTGGCTCATGGGGGGAGAATATACCCTTATTTGAGTTCTCATACAATAACAACTATCAAGCCTCGATAAGTATGGCTCAGTTTGATGAATTTTATGGGCGTCCTTGTCGTTCTCCACTATGCTAGGTGGAAACTGGTGGAACTTCACTAGTCAGACCAAGCCTTGTCCAAGAGACAATAGAGAAGATCTAGATGATTAGAAAGAGGATGGAGATGGCTTAGAGTCATCAGAAATCTTATGAAGATCACCGTCGAAGACCATTGTCGTTCGTTGTGGGTGATCATGTCTTCATGAAGATCTCTCCAAGGCTTGGACATCGTCATTTCGGGAAGCAGGGCAAGTTATCTCCTAGATATATTGGCCCTTTTGAGATATTGGAATGGGTCGGAGAGGTTTCATATTGGTTTTCATTACAACCATGGATCAGTTTGCTGCATAATGTCTTCCATGTATCTCAGTTGAAAAAGTATCAGCCTGATCCTGACAATGTGATCAGATGGGATCACGTTGACCTAGAGCCAAATGCTTCATTGATACATATCCTGGTACAGATTTTGGACAGGAAAGAGAAATTCTTTTGTGGAAAAAGTATCAGTCTAGTGTAGGTTTTATGGAAGCATGGTCAGATTCAGGAAGAGACTTGAGAACGTGAGAAGGAAATGAAAGAGCAGTGGTCGGAACTCTTTCAGTTGGGTGAAGGTTTTCTACTTTCTGAGGATGGAAAGACCAATGGTGGGGAGACTGTAGTACCCCCGGTTTTTGGTATGTAACCCTTTCTTGATGCTTTTCATGGTTTTAAAGTTAAGGGTGACAAATGGGAGATTCGGTATAACTTTAAATGATGTTTTGAGGCAAAGGGGAAGTCGCATGGATGACGCACGGTTTGTCTAAACCGTGTGGTAAAATCGTGTGTAGTTGTTCTTGGAGGCAGTAGCTTCCGCACGGGCAGTACACAGTTTGTCTAACCATGCATCCAAATCGTGTGTGGAGGGTCTACCGAGGTAGTGGCTAATGCATGGTTAGCGCATGGTTTGTCTAACTGTGCGAGCAAACCGTGCGACCACTTAAACGAGATCCTATAAAGCTGGATCTCACGTGTTTTTGCCTCTAAGTTTCTCATGATTCTTATTAAGCAACCCTATATTGGGATTTTTCTTCCCTTAAGGTCATAGAAGGTTCTACCATTTTTCCAGAGGTGATCCTAAGGCTTCTCTTGGTGAATCGAAGATGGATTCTTGAGGTATGTGATCGTTCTTCATCGTTCTTGATCGGTTTCTTAGATCTACTTAGATCTACTTCTCCTATTCTCTCAGTTTCTTAGATCTATGCCTGTTATGGGTACATATAATTTTATAGATGCCAAATATGATGATATTTGGTCTTGATATTGCTAGGAGAAGTGAACCAAGTTGGGTTTTTTGAGAATTGACATGGGTTTCTTGAGCGTTCTTTGACCATTGTGGTTTTTGACAAAACCTTTGAGGTAGGAGGCTTCACTCTTGACTCCTCTTGTTAGAATTAATTAGATTAGTTTCAAATTGGTTTTTTTAATGTATTTGATTGTGATAAGAATGGAATAAATCTTCATTAATAATGAGTTATGGTTTTGATGAAATTGTGAAATCTTTGTGAATTGTTGTGCAAAGTGATTTGGCTTCTTGAATTTAAAATGTAGATTTTAAATTATCTATTTACTGAAATTGTAAATGGTTTGATGAAAAAAAAAATTCAATAAAAAGGGCATTTTATTGAAATTGATTAAGATGGAAATGACTTTGATGTATTGGTTTTCAATAAAAAAAGTTTGTTTTATTGAAATTGTTTGAATTGGTTGAACACACTTGGTAGTTGACATGATAGTTTTGTGTGTTGAATGGTATGTGTGACGGATAAGTGTTAGTGGTCTCCCCAATCAGTGTTGGGATGGATAATGGATTGGTCTCTCCCCCATCAAACATTCATATTGCATTCAGGATGGATAAGGTTTAGGGGTCTCTCCCATCAGTGTTGGGATGGATAGGGGTTAGGGCTCTCCCCCATCAAGAATTCATGTGCATTTAGGTTGGATAAGGGTAAGAAGTCTCCCCCATTGTGGTTGGGATGGATAAGGGTTGGGGCTTCTCCCCTCTTCCAGGTAGCATACATGGTTGGTTGCATGGGTTTTTGGAATGGTTGGGTATGCCAAAAAGGAATGTTTGTGAAATGGTTCTAAAGCTTGTTTGGTTATTTTTATGGAAAATAACTTGCTAGAAAATTGGTCTAAATTGCTCTTGGAATGCCTTTGGTTATGAATGGTTTTGGAAACTTGTTTATATTCAGTTATAAAATGTTTTTGAGAAAAAAATTTATCTAAATTTTTCTTATAAAAATGTTTCTAACTCTTATATCCTAGTGGCGTGAGTAGGGAAATCATTGGAGAAAACCTACTGAGTTTTATACACAACCCTGCTTTGGCACGTTGGTGCTTTTTCAGATGTTGTATTCCATGCCATAGGTAAAGGTAAAGCATCTTATTTCTCGTGGCTTGTGGTGATTCTTGGGAGATGTTGTGGAGTTTGGAGCTTTTAGAGCATGGAGTTGTAGTGTCTTTTCAGAGCCTTGAGTTGTTCATCCACTGTGTACTTGGATGCTTAGTTTGGTATTCCAATGTTGTGTACTTTAATGTAGTTTGACATAAATGAAGTTTTTCTTTGTCTTTCATTTTTCCATGCATCATATAGTGAATGTTTGGTTATAGTTAGTTTATGGGTTTATTTCATAAAGGGTAAATCATCCCCCACTTGTACTTGGAACCCTTCGGTATTTATTTCCAGCCTTTGGCACCTTGGGGATGTCGCTTAAGGCCTAGTAATGACTTGTTGTACTCTCAAGCCAATGAGAATTGGCAGGTCATCACAGATATAAATATTGGATAAAATTCTAGTAGTAACCTGCTAAACCCAGAGAGCTCTTTATTTCAAATACATTCTCATGTTTTCCCAACATATCATGGATATAAATTTATATGTGTCCATTGACACTCCTACCTTTGAGATGACATGTCCCATGATGTGAACATTATTTATCCAGAAACTGCACTTTGTTAGTTTGGCATAAAGAAGATTATATCTCAAAATAGTCACGATGATGTCAAGATGTTTGGCATGATATTATACTGATAGGGAGTACACTAATATATCACTAAAAAAACCACCACAAACTAATCCAGAGAAGGATGAAGGACCTTCTTCATTAAGTCCATGAATATCTTATTTGCATTAGTCAACACAAACGACATCACTATGAATTCATACAAGCCATGCCTAATATTAAAAGAAGTATAAGGTATGTATGATATTATCACCCTAAACTAATGATATCCTTATCTCAAGTTAATTTTTGAGAAGATCTTGGAACCTATAAAATTATCGAAAAGATCATCAATGTATGGAATAGGATACCGGTTCTTGATCATCATCTCATCTAACCTCTGATTGTCCACACATAAGTGAAAAGATCCATCAACCTTTTTGGTGAAGAGAATTGGGGAACCCCAAGGAGATATAATCAGTCGTATGAAGCCTTTTGATTCTAGATATTCCAACTAAACCTTCAACTCCCAAAGCTCTGTTGATTCTATACTATAAGTAGGGATAGAAACTAGCTCTGCTCTAGGCACCAACTCAATTGTAAACTTAGCCTCTCTCTTGGGTAGTATGCCATAGATTTAGGGATAAAATATTGAAAATAGTCTACCACTGGAGGAAAATAATCATGTAACATTCCACAGTTATCTAGAGAATAAATGATGATTTAATCTATGATACAATCCAATCTATACTGAATTTGCCCTACATGACCAGCCTAAAGATCCCACTCACCCTATTGAGAATAGCTACTTTTTTTTAGATATAGAAAAATAACTTTACTCTTATAATAGATGATATGAGCCTAGTTTATAACTAACCATCCCATACCAAGAATCAAGTCGAAGCCTATCATTTACATCATGAAAGCTTCCCAAAAAAGAAATATTAACCACCAATCTCTATAGAAGATACCTTACAACATTTAATATTTCCTTACCACACTCCCAATGGTGTGTCAATGTTTAAAACACTATACAATATTTCCACATCCAATCCAAACCCATTAAAAAAGGTAATATAGAAAAGAATGTGATTCTTTTATATCGAAAAAAACTCAAGCTAAGGTAGATGATACAAGAATCATACCTATAACTATAGACATTAATGAATCTACATTAGTTGATGTAGTCTGCATAATGTGAAACAGACTCTTACCTATTCCCCAGGATCTTATCTAACTAACCTGATCCATTTCCCATTATTGGTATGGTTGCTCATGAACTGGGGTACCACATCCCAATCCACATCCTGAACGGGCTATGGAACTCCAACTACCTACCTGCTGAGGTGTAGTTGAGCCACTTCTAGATTCGGGTGCTTGTTCTGATTCTATTTCGTTGTTCTACTACACTAATTTTTAACATAACCTCTGATAATGACCCAATCTTCCGAAGTTATGACACTCAATAGTGGGGTAAGGACATTGTGGGTCCTTGTGACTAAAATTTCCACACTGAAAGCACTAGAACATAACCTGATCTTGAAATGGTTTTCCACTACCCTGACTTCTCTTCCCACTACGACATTGGATGAAATTTTTATAATGGAATTTCTTATTATTTAAATAATAACTCACTGATTTCCCTACTGAAATAGCCTGGTCTATTCTTGGATCCTCTCTCAGATTCCCTTCTATGATGAGATCCCAAATCATCACATCTTCAAATATACATAAAAGGAAAATATAACGGCTCATACTTTACATGTAGGTATTAATTCAAAATTTAATAATATTTATTACATAACATAACAAAAGCCACGCCAGGACCATATAGGTTTCGTGTCTTTAGAAACTGGGAAACAAAAAATAACTGGTTCATAAAACATCTACATTGTCTATCACTTATTTCTTCAAAACTAGGCTCCTTTTTGACATATCTTACTTAATACCCTTCATCATGACCTAAGAAAAAACATATGAAATGGTGAGATCAAATTCTCAGTAATGGTAAACAAGGGAAATATCAATAAGAACATAACATTTTAAAATATTATCCTATATATAAAAAGCAAGAATATCATGTCATGGAATAAATCATAAAAGTTCAATGTAATCATAATAGTCCTAACATAAGACATAAAATTTCTTGGAATACACAAATAATCATAGAAAAGCATTTCATATTAGTCGGGCATCATTTCCAAGACCATCATAATGGACAAAGTCTATTACTAAACTGAGTTTGTTCCTCATTCCAACCCTATATTACTGAACCAGATTTAATTTTTATTCCAGTAATGATTATCTCATGAGATATAAATCTTTACCAAATTCATTGGAGGGAGATATAGGTCCCACCCATCTCATAATGAAACCATTATTACATGTTCCATAAAAACATAAATCATATATCATAGCATAACCCATGAAATAAAATGGGTTTCTTAAATATCATTCCATCGTAACATCATCCATATAAAATATTATTCCATTATTAACACATTAAAATAATATTAATAATAAGAATATAACCATAAACTTATTTAAATAAATTTATCTTAGATGGAAAATAATTTTGATAAAACACTTGAAATTAATTCTTGAGGAAAATATCCTTTCTTATTCAAAAACATTTTATTTTCTCAAAAGGACATGCAATTTCAAAAGATACGAATTTATTTTAAAATAATTTTGAAATCATATAGAGTAAGATTCATGGAAATAGGGTTTCATACAACCATAAAAACCCATTCATGCCGTATAAGTTAAAAAACATTATCCTCATAGTTTTTCTATAAAAATTCAAAAAGTGCCTTAAATCAAATAACAACAAAATATTCATTTCATAACATTTAATAAAAAATTACCAAAGGGTAAAATTAAATTTAAAAATTATATAATAATATAAATAATATTACATAAATATTAAACATGTATGAGGATGATAAATATACCCCCAGTAGATACTTATATATAAACAATCTCTAATTAAAACGAGATTTGAAAAGTTATCCCATACCTTAGATCCAATATCGTTCATATATATCTAAAAAACCTATATAATGATTTAAATAATTCTATTTACTTATTAAAATATCATAATAATTTTTATGATATCATATATGATTATATTATTATCCATTTGTTAGTAACATTTCATTGTCACTCGTTATTCAGAAATTAACTACTTTATGTTCTTATACAAGATTTGTCAGATAATTTCATGTTACACTACTTAGGTTATAATTAAATCATTTAAAAAATGATATTAGTATAAGATATATCATATTTATTCATTCAATTAATTTATATAGTCATGGATTAATGGAGATCATGTAGAATGAATCACATCGCATCGTGGAGACAGTAGGTCGTACATACGCACAAGCGATGATATCATTCAATAAATTGTGGAATGGTATTTAAGTGGATGGTGTATAATATTTCAGAATTAGTAAAATGTTATAATAATCATATATAGTTATTATTTCCATCATTATACCCATCCATGTAAGGTGGTGGTGAAAAACAGATTACACTATGGTGTGGAGATGGTAATCCATACGTACGCACGCACGGTGATTTCGTTTTTCAAAGGATGGATAGAGGGTGAAATATGGTTGTTTCATATTAATAATAACATATCATTATATGAGTAATATTAATGTTATTATTTTATAATGAAACAACTTATGAAGAGGAAGTAGAATAAGATTGATGTTTTGAAGAATCTGTAGAAGAGATTACATCTTCCTTGATGTGCTTCCTTTAACTCTCTTATAAGAGCACTAGAGTTGGTCTTTGAAGATGAACAGAACCTCTAGAATGTAAATAGTAAAATTGAGAATGAAAAATGGTAGGATATGAAATATTGTGAAGGCTCAAAATTAAGTGAAGAGGTGAGGGAGGAGATTCCCTGTTATAATTAAAGTGAGGGGTACTTTTGGAAACTCAATAAATAATAATTTATTATAAAATCAAACCCCACCCAAAAACCTCCAAAATGTGCCAATTTAGAATTTGAGATAATATAGGGTTATAATATCATCAAATAATAAATTTTTGACAAGTTGGGTTTTCAATTTAAACCATATCATTTTAATTAACACATAGTTCTCTATTTAATTTTAATTGTCTTAATATCATTCTAAATATTTAATGGTTATAAATATTTTTTTATATGGTGTTAATTGACAATAAATGGACATTTTATGACATTTTAAACCTTATAATTACCACTTTTTATTTTTTAAATATTTTTATTATTTTTAAAACATTTAATAAAATGTTATTTTTATAAAATATCAATATTGTTAATTTTAACACTATTTATTTATTTGACTTTAAATAAAATCCACATAGAATATATATTCAAACAAAAATAATTAATACATTTCTAACATTTAATAGTCACCTAGAAAAGTTTTTCTATAGATTTTAATTAGTTTATATGATATTTATTTTAATATTTTTAAAAATATTGTTTTTTTATTTCTATTAATAAAATAATATTTACATCATTATTGTCTCATCATTAATGGTACTTATTTAATCTATAAAACTTATAAATAAACTTCTATGATGTCGTTAATTTCATTATCTTTCTGGAGACTATCTATAGTTGATATTATCTCCTATTTATCCATATATTAAAATTAATATACTTATATAAAATGAGATTGTGACATTTTGTCACATTCATTATTTTTTATTATATCCATGTCATATTCATAGTTAATTGTCCATTAAGTTATTTAATTTCAAAATATAGATGATAAGGGTCGAATTTAGTCATCCAATGGGATTTTTATAGGTGTTAAAGTAATTTTATAATATTATTTTTACCTTTAATTACCCGATTTACCTTTAGCAATGGTAATAAAAATATTTACCAAAGATAATATTCATAATGCCCAAAACTAAAAGTATACTATTAATATAATATGGACCTAAGGATTCAAAATATGGAATCCAATATTCAAAATTCAAAACACAGAATTTACAATACTTAATTTAAAATTAATCACGTTGATGAAATAAGAAAATGTGTTTTAAAAGTAAAACTTTTTCAAAAGAGTAAAATGTTTTTATATCTGAATTTAATGTAAAATTAATTCCAATGACCTATATTATATTTAATTGTAAAAATATATTCTATTTATACTTTGAAAAAAATCAATAATAGAATTTAACCATATAAACTATTTCAATGAAAAAAAAAGTTTTTTCAATTAAAATTTAGCGTATTTTTAAACATCCAACGACATAAAGGCCTTCAAATTATTTATTATAAGCAAGCCCCCTTTTAAGGGAAAAAGGGGGAGAACCCAATTAGACATAATGTACTTAAAAAATCACTACTTTAAGGTCAATAGATACAAACCAAATAGAAAACATGGATCACCCCTCCCCAGCATAAAATCATGGTAAAGATTTCCATCATTGCATGGTTGAATGAAAAGAAAGTATAATGTGTCAAAGCACACGCCCGATCTGATGGCTGGTTCCATACCCTCTCAAACATCCAAATTTTTAAAGCACTAAAATGATTAACATCTTGCTCTAGAACCTCCTCTAAGGTCTGATCCATGCGGTTGAGTCCAGGTGTATATCCATTTCAAGAGATTTTTACCACATCAAAACATCACAAAACTCAAACAGAACATCAAACCATTCAAACCATCACCAAAATTGCATGAATCCCAAAAGAAAACACTGACTTCAGAAGACAAACCTACTAAAAATCCATAGGGACCAAAAGTAGAGCCACACCAGCGATACCACAACCACAAATCTGTCTCAGACGATCCAGAACAACCAGTATATCACAAAAATAATAGCCAACTAAAAAAATAAGAACATCACCAAACCTTAAAAACTAAAAAATATTTAGAAAAAACATTAGAAACCATGACCACCCCCTATGAAAAACTTCAGATCCATCATTTCGAAATAAATAGATGAGGATACCTCTCCCTTGTTATATCCTAAAGTTCCCATGTAGCTTCTTCAAATTGGTGGTTCTTCCATTAAACATTAACCACGTGAGTGGTCTTGTTTCATAAAACTTTTTTTCTATGATCTAGAATCTCTATTGGTTATTCTTCATAAGAAAGATCTTTCTCATGTGGTATAACTTCTGAGTTTAGTAAATGTGAAAGATCGGGTATGTACTTTCTCGGGAGATATTCGTGGAACACATCATGAACTTGAGAGAGATTCGGTGGAAGTGCCAATCGGTATGCTACCTTCCCAACACAATCCAGAATTTCAAAAATACTGATATACATAGGGTTCCACTTTCCCTTATTTCCAAATCTCCTTAATCTCTTCCAGGGAGATATTCATAAGAATTCCTTATCACCCACTTCAAACTCTAGGTCTTTTATTCTATTGTTAGCATAAAATTTTGTTGAATATAAGCTTTTATTATGTATTATTGAATACATATGAACTTTTCTTCCATTTCATCAGCAAGATCAGGTAGTAATAGTTTTCTTTCCCCAACATCATCCCAGCAAGTTGGATAAAAGCACTTCTATCCATATAGGGCTTCATAGGGAGTCATCTGAATACTAGAGTGAAATCTATTATTGTTATAAAATTTCTCCAATGGTAGGTGTTGATCCCAACCACCTTTTAAATCCATAAAACAAGCCCTCAACATGTCTTTCGTAGTTTGAATTGTCCTCTCAGACTAACAATCTATATGTGGATGATAAGTAGTGCTGAAACTTAACTCTTCATCTAGATAATACTGAAGACATCGCCATAACATCAAGGTAAACCTTGGATCCTAGTTAGATGTAATGGAAAGTGGTACTCCATGTAATCTTACCACTTATTTTACATATATCCTTGAAATTTGATCAGTAGGTAAATCCTATCTAATAAAAATGAAGTGTGTCAAATTCATAAGGCAGTCAACTATAACCCATATAGCATTATTGCCTTTGGATTTTTTGGGAAGTATGATGACAAATTCTATAGTGATGTTATCCAATTTACATTATAGTATGGGTATTGGTTGTAACATACCCTTATACTTTTTTCTCTTATCTTTAACTTGTTTAAAAACCATGCATCGGGAGACATATTTGGCGATAACTCTTTTTGTTCCATCCCACCAAAAGTACTCTTTTAGGTCCCTATACATATTTGTGCTTCCAGGGTGAATAGGGAATGAAGAACTATGTTCCTCATCCAATATATCCTTCTTTAGTTCTGGTATGGGAGGAATAAAAACATAGTTCCTAGGCCTTATTATTTCATCACAATCAAGGTTGAATTCAGGACCATTTCTCAACTACTTTTGTATCTCTACATATTTCTTTTGTTCCTCCTTAATCTTCACAAGTATTTATAGCTGAACATTAATTTGAGAAAGATAAGATATAACCCCTTCCATTAAAATTTCTATATCCATCCTTTTAAAATCCATAAATATTGTATCTTTTTTTATTCTCATCATGGATAATCTATTATAGTCTTTTTGACTCAAAGAATCATCAACCTTGTTCGATTTCCTAGGGTGGTAATGTATTGAACAATTCTAATATTTAATCAACTACAACCATATTCTTTGGTCCAAATTCATCTCCTTTTGTGTAAAAATATACTTTAATATTTTATTATTAGTATAAATAACACACCTTTCTCCATAAAGATATTTCCTCAATATATTTAATGTAAATATTACCGCATCTAACTTCAAATAATGAGTTGAGTAATTTTTATCATGACTTTTAAACTACTGTGAATCACAAGATATCACCATATCATTTTGCATGAGAACACATCACATCCCCTTCTTGGATGCATCACTATAGATCACAATCCTTTCTCCACTACAAGGTAGTGTGAGCACAGGTTCACTGGCTAACCTTCTTTTTTGTTCTTTGAAACTCTCTTCACATTAGTTCTTCCAAAAAAACTTAACTCCTTTCCAAGTCAACTTGGTGAGTGGATTAGATAATTGTGAAAAATCATTCACAAAATGTCGATAATATCCACCCTAGACAAGAAAACATCGAATCTTGGTTATCATCATTGGTATCAACCATCTTTCAAGAACGTATGTTTTTTGTTGGATCCATAGATATCCCCTCTCTTAAGATTATGTGGTCCAAAAATGAAACACTCTAAAGCCAAACTTCACACTTGGTAAATTTCACAAAAAGGTTATCCTTTCTCAGGGTCTTCAATACAATTCTCAAGTGATCTTCATATTCTTCCTCTCTCTTTGAATATACAAGAATATCATCTATAAAGACTACCACAAACTAATTAAGTTGGTCTCCAAAGACACTATTCGTTAGATCCATGAAGATTGTATGAGGATTAGTAAGACCAAAAGGCATAATTATAAATTCATAATTTCCAAACCTTGTATGGAATGTTGTATTTGGTATATCATCTTTTTTTACTCTTAATTGATGATATACTGAATGAAGATCAATCTTAGAAAAGTATTTATCTCCATATAGTTAGTCAAATAAGTCCTTGATGCAGGGAATATTATATTTGTTCTTGATAGTGATCTTGTTAAGTTCTCGACAATCATTGCAGAGTCTCACTGATCCATCTTTCTTCTTAACAAACAGAAAAGGTGATCCCCAAGGTGATGCACTAGGGAATATTAATTCCTCATCAAGATTATCTTGTAGTTACTTCTTCAATTCCTATAACTCAATTGGGTTAATTATATAAGGTGTATTTGAAATAGTCATATAACTCGGTATGAGTTCTATTGAAAACTCATCTTTATGAGTTTGTGGAAGACCTAGAAATTCCTCTGGAAATACATCATCAAACTCTTGTATAGTGGGTTTATTCTTAATCATGAGTTTCTCCCCAACCATTTGAGATAAATAACCATCATTTATAGGAATCAAGAACCATAAGATGAAAAAAAAATTATTGGATGTTTATATTCATCTTTTCATCGATAGATGATCATAGATTGATCTGAAATATGAAATGTGACGTCCCTTCCTTGTAAATTGATATGAGATCCATATAGAGAAAGACAATCCATGACAAGAATCACATCAAATTCCACTATAAGAACGATAACAAGATTTTCAGGAAGCAAATTCCCAAAAAAATCAATCAAAGTAGAATTATAAAGTTTTTATGCAATCGTTGTGCCATTAAGAGTGGTCACAACTAACTCAATATCTAATTTTTTAGGTAATATAAAGATACACAGAGAAAATTCTTCAGAAATAAAAGAATGGGTGGATCTAAAATCAAATAAAACATTTTATAATTTTGAGTGGATGGTAAGGGTACCTTTGACCACTTCATTATTGTACTCCACATCACCGATAGTGATTACATATGACTTTTATTTGTATTTTTCCTTTAGATTTTGTTGATTTCGATCATCATCAAACCCCTTGGATTAGGGAATTGATTGGCATAATCCCTCATTTCCTTGAACTTGTAACATTGATGTATAGGAGGTTCATTCTGTATATCCTTTTATTTGATCACATTATTAGATATATTTTTTCCATAACTTTGGAATTTAAATGCCTGATGACTTTATTTTTCAAACTTAAAATATTTACAAGTCCCTTTAAGACAATTTCCTCCATGTTTCTTTCTACACTTTGATCATCCAGGAAAACTCATATTCTTTTCAGTGTGGTCTTTATATTTTCCTTTGTATTCCATTTTTCTATTCTTATCAAATCTATATGACTGATGGGTTACTCCAATCTCTATCTCAACCTTGAGATCACATCAAAAAATTACTTGGTAGATATTGAAGTTCCTTATAGATAATTCCCTTCACAGACTTGGTTTTAAGCCATTAAAGAATCAATCAAGTTTACTCTCAGGTTGGATAATAATTCCCAAACATACCTTGCAAGTCTTGTAATGTTTTCTTCATAGGTACCAATGGCTTCATCGTCCTTTTTCTTATGTTCAAGTAATTCCTTATCCAAATTTGTTAAAATAATACAAGGAATGTACTTATTGAATAATAATTTCTTGAACTCATCCCATTCGAGTGACTCAATTTCATCTCTTTACCTCATATTATTGATAAGATTCCACCATTGATTATCTTATCCTTCAAAATTATTGACTGATAAGATGACTTTATCAAGTTAAAAACATTGTAGAACTGAAAATATAATTTCAGTGGTAATAATCCATTGTTTAGCCACTAATGGATCAAAATACCCATTGAATGATGGTGGAGAATACCTCATGAAGGATTCAACAAAATATTTCTCCCTTCTTTTGTTTTTTGGAATTATGGAATGATTCATAGATTGAGAAAGTTTTGTGATCATGGATACAATATTTTTCATTCCATCTCCCATAACATTTGGTTTCTCATGGGGTAAATCATTTCATTGACTGTCGCATTCAGTATTAACATGGTTCCTTAGGGTTCCATCCATTGACTAATACCAAGAAGAATATTGTGAGAAACACTAATCATAATGGGAAAATAACATAATTCAAGAATAATATTTCAATTTTGGACCCATTAAGTTTTATCCTAGGTTATTCATGAACAACTTTAAAACCTAGTACAGGATTGTAACCTATACTTAGACATATCCTTAGGGTTTATACTATAGTTCTCTCAACCCAGTTTCCAAAGTTTAACTATATATTTTCTCTGATACCAACTATAATGGACCATACTTTACATATAGGTATTACTTCAACATTAAAGAATATTTATTACATAACATAACAAAAACCACTCCTGATCTGTATTAGTTTAATGTCTTTGGAAACTAAGAAAGACAAAAAACTGGTTCATAAAACATATATATTTTCTCTTTCTTATTTATCCAAAAATAGAAACCTTTTTGACATATCTTACTTAATACCCTTCTTTATGACCATGGGAAAAACTTATGAAAGGGTGAGATCAAATGCTCGGTAAGGGTAAACATGTTAAATATCAATAAGAACATAATATTTGAAAATCTTATCTTGTATATAAAAGGTCATAATAACATGTCATGGTATTAATCATAAAAGTGAAATGTAATCCCAATAATCATAACATAAGACATGAAATTTCGTGGCATACACACATAAGTAAAGAAAATAATTTCATATTAGTTGGGGCTCGTTTCCAAGACCATCATAGTGGACAAAGTCCATTACTGAATCGAGGTCACTCCTCATTCCATCCCTGTATTATTGAATCATATTTACTTTTCATTATAGTCATGTCTATAACATGAGATATAAATCTTTACCCAATGCGTTGTAGGGAGATATAGGTCCTATCCATCTCATAATTAAATCATTCTTGTGTGTGTCACAAAAACATAAATCATTTTTCATATCATAACCCATGAAATAAAATGGGTTTCTTAAACACCATTATATCATAACATAATTCATATAAAATATCATTCCATAATTAACACAATCAAATGATTTTAATAATAAGGATAAAACATAACCCTATTCAAAGAGACTCATCTTAGATGGAAAATAATTTTGATAAGACAGTTGAAATTAATTCTTGAGGAAAATATCTTTTTTTCTTCAAAAATAGTTTCTTTTCTCAAAAGGCCATGAAATTTTAAAAGATAATGATTTAAAGAATGACATTATTATAAAATATATCATATTTATTCACTAAATTATTATATATGACCATGTTTTAGTGAAGATTATGTATAATGAATCGCATTGCATCGTAGAGACTGTAGGTCGTACGTAAGTACATGTGATGATATCATTACCTAAATTATTGAATGGTATTGAATTTGATGGTGTATAATATTTTTGAATTAGTAAAATGTTATAACAATCATATATATTTATTATTTCTATCATTATACCCATCCAAGTAAGGTGGTGGTGAAAAACAGATTACACCACAGTGTGGAGATGGTAAGTCATACATACGCACGCGCAGCGATTTCATTTTTCAAAGGATATATAGAAGTTGAAATATGGTTGTTTCATGTTTATAATAACATATCATTATATGGGTTCTAATGATTTTATAACTTTACAATGAAACAAATAATTAAGAGGAAGTATAAAAAGATTGAAGTTTGAAAGAATCGGTAGAACATCTTTCATCTTCCTCAGCGTGCTTCCTCTAAATCTCTTCTTTGAACACTATAGTTGATATTTGAGGATCACCAGAACCTATAGAATGAAAATAAAGAAGTTGATAAGGAAAAATGGTAGGTTAAGTCTGATATTGAAGGCTTAAAATTAAGTTAATAGGTGAGGGATGAGGTTCTATTTTATAATTAAAGTGAGGGACACTTTTGGAAGCTCCATAAATAATAATTTATAATACAACAAAACCCTACCCAAAAACCTCTAAAATTTCCAAATTTAGAAGATTCAATGAGCTAGGGTTGTAATAAAATAAACAAATAAATTTTTTTACAAGAAATATTTTCAATTTAAACCATATATTTTTAATTTACACATAGTTATTCTAATTAATTTTAATTGTGGTAATAACATTATAAATTTTTAATGGTTATAAATATTTACTTATATGGTGTTAATTGACCATAAATGTATATTTTATAAAATTTTAAACCTTACAATTATTAGTTTTTAATATTTTAATATGTTTTTTTATTTTTAAATAATTTAATAAAATTTTATTTTTATAATATATCAATAGGGTTAATTTTGACATTGTTCATTTATTTTAATTTAAATAAAACCCACACAAAAGATAAATTCAAAAAAATATATTTAATATATCATAACATGTCATATTCACCTATAAAATTTATGAATCTCATTAATTAGTTCATATGATACTTCTTTTAATGTTTTTAAAACCATTTTTTATATTTATATTAATAAAATAATCTTTACATCATTATTGTTTCATCATTAATAGTATTTATTTAATCTCTAAAAATTATAAAACAATTTATATGATGTAGGTAATTATTTTAGGTTTATAGAGACTATCTATATTTAATTTTATCTCTTAGTTATTCATATATTAAAATTAATATACTTATATAAAATGAGATTGTGACATTTTGTCACATTCATTAGTTTTTATTATATTCTTTCCATATTGATAAGTAAGATACTATTAAGTTATTAAATTTCTAAATAAAGATTATAAGGGTATAATTTAGTCATCCAATAGGTATTTTATAGGTGTTAAGGTTGTTTTATAATATTATTTGTACCTTTAATTACCTGATTTACCTTTAACTATGGTAATAAAAATAATTACCAACGTTACTATTCATAATGCCCAAAAATAAACGTAGCCTGTTAACATAATTTGGAAAATTGATTCCAAATATATAATTATTTTTTCAAAATTCAAAACATATAAGTTTTTCTAATTAATTTAAAATCAATCTCATTGTTGAAATGAGAAACGTGTTTTAAAAGTTAAAATATTTTAAAAGAATGTAATGTTTTTATATCAGAATATCAGGTAAAATTAAATCCAAAGACCTAAATTATATAAAATGGTAAAATTATATTATATATATACTTTTAAAACATTAAATAATATAATTTAATCGTTTAAACTATTTCAATGAAAAATTTGTTTTCAATTAAAATTTAGCATATTTTTACTATTCATCAAAACATGAAAGTTATCAAAAAAATATCAGAAATTCATCCAAAGTAAATTTCATTATCCCTATTCAAAATAACATGTTTATTTTTTCATATAATACTTATTAATATGTCAAAATCTTAAATTAACAGGGGTTAACCACTAAAAGGTGTAAAATTAATCTTTAAAAAAATAGGTTTTTATATTTCAAATTGGGTTTGATTCATAGCGTATGACTAAAATATCCATTGTATGAATATAAAAATTATTTTATTAAGTATATAACACATATATATCATATTAACTTCATTACAAAAAGTAATTCACTGAAAATACAAATATTTAATTTATTTATATTTTTTATAAATAATTGGTAGCCAAAGAATTCTCGTTGAATTTTCATAAGTTGGTTATAATTATTCCCACAAATCAAACAGCTAGGATATAATGGTAATTTTATACTAAGAGAATCTCATGGTTTGTTTATGCTCGCAATTCCATGTAACACAAGCTACTAAAGAATAAAAAATATTTAAATAAAATTTTTTATAAAAACATCCGGGTGTTATAGAAAATATTTACCTATGACTTAATATCATAGTAAAGACAGTCCTAGAAACATGTCACTATATAGATCTCATTAGCTTCCAATGATGGTCCAAATAATAATAATTCGGTAAAACAACTAACATAGTCCAGCATTGACAAACCCTCGTGTGTCAGATTCATGAAATTGTGAGCTTTTTCATCCCTCAAGGTTTTAGGATAGAAATGGATCAAGAAATTTTTCTTGAAGTCCATTCAAGATACCTCATCCTACTTCCCAGCTTCTCCCATAATATTCCACTAATGATTGGTAGGTCCACGAATCATATTTGCTACAAGCTTCACACTTCTATCTTTGGGTGTATCGAGATGCTTGAAGATTGTATAGACTAATTCGATCTAGAACTAAGCTTCCTAGGGGGCCTTTTGCAATAAAAATATACAGATGTTGATGTTGAAACTATATTATTAGCTCAGTCATTCAAAGAATAGTACAAATAGTCTCCCTTTCCATGGATCACATGACCCTCAATAATCATTCGTGAAGCTGAACATCCATATGCTCCTCAAAAACTATAGAAAGTTCCAGTATAGCTGCATTAGGAGGGTACTGATTTCCACTCTCCTGATTCTCATGTCGAAGATAATGTGGAGGCATTTTCTCTAAGAGACAAATGAACACCTTAGAGAACTAGATAGAAATAAGGTCAACCCCAATAGAAGACTACAACTGAGAACCACTAACTCTTGGTCTCTCTAGGAATAGATTATAAGTTTTTTAGCATGACACAAAAAATCATTTCATTTATCCATTGAAGTTGATATATCATTTTATAGTTCAGATGTTAAGTATATATTACATGCAAATATATATATGTCCCTATCATGAACAATGCATGTCAATATATTCTTATGTTCCTATTATAATTCATGTATCATTATCTTTCCCCATACTAGGCCATGAGTTCAAAACTTAAGAAATAAGAACATTATAAAATAATAATCCTCACACAACATGTGAATGGACCAAGGTGAAATAACATCAACTATAATAAAAACATAGCACAAACAACAATCTCATCCATGGGTACTCATAGTTTTCTACATGCATGGGTTAGTTACTCCCATACATAATTTCATTAACAAGTACTAACATATCATAATCACCCATATACCTTTTCCAAACTATAAGGAAAAAATAAAACATTATCCTTTTATACCACTTTGTAACGTCCCCTGATCTGGAACTCTCTAACATGACCAAAAATGGTTATTTACAAGACCTTACCCCCCTGTATTCCAGAGGCTTACAACTATAAATGGGGGTATAAATGGTATAGTGGGGAGACTATACACCCTTGGTGTGAAGGGTAATAGAAAAATAAACAATTCATATTAAAATAGAAATAATTAGGGTAAAAAATGCGTAAGACGACAACAAATCCTGCTGAATAATCCAATAAATAATAAGGAGAATATAATAACATGATGGAATGTAACTAAATTCCATTCTAGCACAACACAAAGGAAAAAACTAACAAAATTAAATAAAAAACTCAAATTCTTGGGTCATGAGCCTATTCCAATCCAATATACAATCTTTATCCCAGTAGAAAACAAGAAATCAACATCAAAGTACTTCGCCCTTATCCAAACCTACATCCACAAAGTCTGAGCAGGTTCCAGATGACTACCCAAATATAGTGTGACTAAATCTAAGTAGGTCAACACCATCGTATATAAACAAAACTATTCTGATAAGATGTGTATGAAATAAAGTGATAAATAAATGTATTAATTAATATAACAATTAAATAAATATCATAAACTACTTCATATTCATTCTAAAATATCTCTAATCATGTCTTATAATCATGCCAACCACATCCATATAACCGAGGTAAATAACCTACTTTTGTGCCATGTCGTAATATCTCTAATCATGTCTTAAAACCATGCCAACACCACCATATAACCACAGTATAGTCACAAAAAAACAATTTGGGTCAAATCCCTATAAGTATTACATCATTTCTGAATAAAATATCTATAAGAATTAGAACATTTTACTTAGCCTAGATTGTTCACTATCAGTATTACAACATATACATTTGAATGTTCTTGGGCCTAGTCTATAATATAAGTATCTTGTCATAATACACAATTCTTTTCATACAGAATGGATATCACAATATCAAATCATATATCTCAACGGATAATTATATAAATTGCTATTTTTATTTCATATGTCACATGAAATTCAATTCATAATTAATTAAAAATTATATCAATTAAAAATAAGATATAATTTAGGGATTCTAAAAAATAAATCACCCTAGGTCATATGTCAATTCTAAACATAATTTATTCCACTTTTTTATTCAATTATTTAATTAATTTGAGTTCATGCAATGAGGGTGCAATCACGATATTTCAAAAACATGACAATAATCAAGCCATGGTGTTAAGATTTAGACTGATACCTTTAATCTAATAGTAAACATTGATTTCAATGGCCAAATCCTTTGAGGAAGAATGTGTGTATGATTGCAAAGAGGTTCCAAGATCAAAACTTACCAAGATCAAAACCAACAATGCAATTATCCATGGTATTTCACCACAATTGGTTAGATAAGGAAGAAAAAAAGGAAGAAACCTAAAAAAATTACTTACTAGGAGTTTCTCACATAAACAGGATGCATGTAAGGGAGGTTGGTACCCCAAAATAACTTGGAGAAATAACTAGTGTCGATAGGGGAGGAGATGTAGCTAAATCATAATTAATTTCAAACACACAACCTCTTTAAAATAGTAGGTAGGTCAGTTACACATCATGTAACATGGTTTCACATCATGTAAATTTTTTTAATGGTATTAACCTAAAAACCCATCACCACAAATTTATTTAATTAAAACCCATGAAACATTAGAATAATTGGAATCCCCTTACATGATGTGTAACTGTCATGTAGTTGAGTTTTCATCCCATTTTTCCTTTAACTATCTGAACCTCCTTTAGAAATTTTATACTTACCAAGAACCCATTTCAACACATAGTCCCATTTATACCCAGATTCCATTAATTCAAATGAGAATAAATCCTTGAAATTTAGGTTGGTTTCCCAAACAAGGCTCCCTACCTCCAAACAAGACTCATCCACCAAGGCTCAAATAAAAAACTCAGAGAGAAACGTAGCTGGAAAAAGGTGGGATATTACATTGGTAGTTTATTATAGTAGTATATTTATAAGTTTTAAATAGTGGAAACTAATAATCATTGTGTATGATTAACCTCCTCAATAATTTTACATTGGGTGTGCACTATATTTCATTCTTAGGTAATGAGAAATTATTGGAGAGAGATTCACCCTGAGTTCATCTCAACAATTTGGTTCTATTATTTAGGATTCCAATATCTCACATTCACTTTTTGTCACAAAAACACAAAAAAGATATATATATATATATATATATAACTTCCTTTCTTATCTTTTATTTCTTAGGTAAATAATAATATTTTTAGTAATTTTTATTATTATTATCATGTTAATCATCTAATGTATGAGATTTTTAGGTATTATTCTTTAAATATTCATGTTCAAACCAATTAAGATTTATTAAAGATAATTCCAAGATGCTTGAATAAGTGAGAAACAAAATAATGATCCATTCCACTTATATTTAATAAATAATGTCTCTTTAGTTAGAGAATTAACAAAAACACATTGAACATGAGGTAAAACATGTTCCACTGACATTTATTGTCCAATAACTTGAATAGGTCATGAAGAAAATGATAGAATATCCATTTTCCATTGCCAAAAAGTTCTTATATGAACCTAAAGAATAAATTTCAATAGATTCAATTGTGGGAGACTAACATGATTCCGATGAAAACTGGTTAGAATTTATAGAATATGTAAAGGTATGTTATTATACCATTATTTATAATGAAAAATCTTCACCTATCTACCTTAATTTTTCTTTGTAAGTATATGAAAAATATTCCCCTATTGGGATCATGTTCCTGGTGTCTTTTCCTGATTAAATCAAGTATTAAATTGACCAAATTGAAGGGGAATATTTATTTATTGATTCTTCAAATTTTAATTATATTAAAGTTGAATTGTTTTCAAACAAAAATTCTAAATTTTCTAAAACAACATCATATTAGAATCCCTAGATGTTGTAGTTGAAAAGGCTACACAGTTAGTGTTTGTAAACAAAGAGTCTCATTCTTTATATTTCCCCAATGTGAAAGTTTTACTAGATTGCTAAGGGGTGGTATTATTTTACTTTATCCTTTTATTCCTCTATAAACTTTGATAAAGAGTTTAATTTAGAAGTAAACAAATTTTGGTTTAAATAACTCAATCCACATCCACCATTGGACTTTAGGTGACCACTGGAACTACCAATAAGAGGGATTAAAAAACTAGTACCCACTTGGGGGGTCAAGCCTTGTTCTCTCCCTATTGTTTTCCCTTCCTCTATTTATTTAAATATGTTTTAATATTGTTATTCTTATTGTTAATTTAATTTCCATGTGGTATAATAATAAATAAAAATTCAATGTTTCTATCGGAAAAAAAATTAGGATGTTATCTTCCTTATCTTTAGATTTTCTAACCTCATTTTTTGTGCTTAAATAAAAGGTAGTAAAAAGTGTGGGGGATGTCATCCTAATTTGAAGTATTTGTTTTTATTGAATTTTTTTAGGAAAATTAAACTTAAATGAATATATATTTTTAATATTTACAATTGAATTTATTATTATTGAGTTTTATTAATTTTTGATAAAATTGATTTTGAATTATTGTTGATGTGGAGACTTTTTAATGGATTTTTTTTCAAGAATTTTTATTATTTTGGAAATTTCTGAAATCCTTTCCCATGAAACACTGACATAAATTATTCTTCCCACATTATGAGTTATTATAAACCCTTTTTACATATTCTTTCTAATAACCACACCTTCTTCAGAGAAACCTAGTATCTGTGTGAAAACCAGAACTTTTTATTATTCTCTTTCAAATCTTTGGAGTTCAAAAAAAGTTTTAAATGTGATTGATTTTTTTACATTTCATATATTAACTTGAGACCCACATTTATATTTACCTTTGTTTATATAGTATAATAAAACAATTTCCTCATAGTTTAATTCCATATTACCAGATAATTTTTCCTCACCTACCTTCACTTTTAATGATTGTGCATTAATATTTCATGTTTTTGTGTGGGGGGGGGAAGACTTTTCAAGTGTGATATTTAGGATGCATCCCATTTTTTGTGTGTGGTGTGTGTTTTAGTTTTAAAAAAATTTAATAATATTCATGAGTTACTTTCATTCATTATACTTCATTTCAATTATCCTGTTCTCCCTAAAAAAAAGAGAAAATATAAAAAAAGAAAAGAAAATAGAGATGAGATTAAATTATTCATTTCACTTACATTTATGAATCATGTATATCTAAAGAATTGAGGGCATGAATTTCAATATTTTATTATATTTTATTGTCATCACTTCTTCCATGAAAAAAATGAAATAAGTTTAAAAAATCATTAAAAAAGAAAAATTGGGAGAATTAGGATGAAATCATTTATTATATTCACTTTTTGACTTTTTCCCCATGTTGAAGGTTGTGGGGTGAATAGAATTTGGGCAGCAATAGAGTTAGTCGATCTATGCTTTCCTGGCTTAACTGGGAAAAAGGAATGGATGTGGTGGGCTATAAGCCACATCTAGTTAATGCTGTAAGGATAAGAATGTTTCTTTAATGGGAATGGGATCTAAGGAAGAACCAAGTTACCCTTAAATTAGTACGGATATTGGAGGTGTCTAATCCATGTGGTTTTGTTGGAAGGACTTAATGCCAATGTTACATGATAATTTTGTGGATGTTTGTGTGCAGTGAGTTGTAAGAATGTATTGGGTAAGTAGTGAAAGTTGATTTGAGGTTCTGTTGGTCACTTTGTAGATTAAGGAATTGATCAATACAAGTAAAATGGTGGTGATAGGATAAATCATATAGTGGGATGAACCATAATAGGAAAGTGGTCGGTTGATGATGTAACTGGAAGTTGGAGTTGAATAGACTCCGGTGGGAGCTATTTTGGGGTACCTATTTTGGTGATGGGTGCTAGCTCGGATGTTGATTGGTTGAGTACCTTAAGATAAATAGTATGTTTGTCTTGTGATTTTCAAATGTTTTAAAATGAACTTAGTTTTTTGGGAATCTAGTTTCATATTAGTGTAGGTAGGGATATGTGGTTGGAATCTAGATGTTCCATTAGATGACATAGGTAATGGGTCACCATTAAAACCATGACTGAAGTGGGTAAGATGGAACCAATTGATTTGGGTCATAAGTTGTGGAGTGGATCAGACCATAGGTGTTCCTATTGGATCTCCCAGGGCAATGTAGTGCTTCCTGGGTATTGTTTGTATGGTGGTTTAGTGGTGTTAACTAGACTTTTCTTGTGTGTGTTTTGTGGTGATGAAGAGCTTGAGGTGTATGTTTCCTTGAGGAGCATTGAGGTTGTGATTTTGGAATGTGGTGGGGGAAATGTTTTCAGGATAGGACTGTTTCCTTGATACCTATAAATGTTACTACATAGATGAGATTGTAGAGAAACTAAGGTGCTGGAGGTTGATTATGGGTTGTGGTCTGACTCTTTTAGTCTAAAAGGCTCTATAATGCTTAGAGGTGAGGCTTGAGAATGATCCATTATAAGGTGGAGAGGTTGTAAGATCCCGATAATTTGTGAAGTTAAATCCTTATTTTAAATTTTTCTCAAACTTTATTTTCTGGATAATGAATTGGTTCTAAACAATATGGGTATTTGTGGGAGTGTTCTAGGGGTGCAGGACATTAAAGGAAG
This sequence comes from Viscum album, assembly GCA_963277665.1. NCBI lineage: Eukaryota > Viridiplantae > Streptophyta > Magnoliopsida > Santalales > Viscaceae > Viscum > Viscum album. Next base: position 412,986,235 of record OY728145.1, read on the forward strand.
AGAAAATAGGCCAAAATTGTGCAAAACATGGTTGGATCATAGTTTAAACAAACCATGTTTATGTCCTAGAAAATCATGCATCTTGGGGACCCTTTCAGATAGAAGATAGCACACGATTACCACACAGTTTTACAAACCTTGTGGGTGCTTCCAGGAAACCATGTGGCTTTCCCCCTCTTGGATAGATGGAGCCTCATGGTTAGCACACGGTTTAGCTAACCATGAAGTCAAATAGTGTAGCTTCTAAAAATTGGGTCTTTAATATTACCCCTTATGGATCCTATTTCTTTATTCCTTGATTTTTCATCCCGTTTAACCCCTATATCAAGGGTGATGAACAAAAATCCACCTCCTCTTCCATGGGTAATTCTCCTTTGATTCTTAGTCGTTTGGAGTGCATTTTGGTGCGAATCAAAGATCCAGGTGAGTCTAACACTCCTCTTTTCTCTATTTTCTATATACAACCTTGTCAAACATCTTCTCTCTTTCCCAATCCCTAAAACCATCACTCTTCTTGTATATTATAATTTGGTTCTTTAAAGGGTGTTTGAGTTTGAATCAAGGGATGTGTTTGGACTAGTAATCATCTCCAATCATTAGGTGGGTTGTCTTTAATATTTTTTTTCATAGTATTTATGTTATATATGTGTATTTGGTTGTGCCAATGAAACCCTTCACAGACCCCTTTGGGTCTATAGGTGAGTGATATCGAACCTAGGGCAACCCATGGAGTAGGTCGGACCCCTGTAAATGGTGAATAAATTTGGTAAACTTTGAGATAGGGGTATTATGAGAGATAATGGGTAATAAAAATGTAATTGTTATGTGGGTGGTATTAAGGGGTTGATTGAAAGGATTATAAGTTGGTTTTTGTAAATTCTTAATAGGTTTTGAAATTTATTTAAGGGTATGTTTTGGGGATTTGACTGGATTATCGATTTATTTTTGGGAAATGGTTTTTGAAAGTAAGAAATGTTTTGAAAGGTGGTGTTAACCTCAAAGTCATTCAAAAAGATATTTATAAAGTGATTTGAAGTGATGTTTTAAATTAGGGTAAAGTTACCTTGTTTTGAAAATGGTTTAATGGTTGTTTTGTATGGTTGAAATAGAATCCAAATCCTTGGGGAATGTCTTATTTTTCAAACAAGAATACTCATGTTTTAAAAGGTTTTCTTCAATATGATTTCAAATAAGTATTTTCAATTGTGTTTTAAACCACAATATAGTCTTAAAGGTATGTTTGGACAACATTCATTGAATCACAAGTGGTTGCTTCAAAGGTGAAATTGATGCATGATGGGTGGCATCAAATTTTAGTAAAAGTGAATAGTAATACCTTTGACTCACTGAAGGGAAGAACATGGGTTCTTAAATTTGGTTGTATGGTAGGTTGTGAAGTGAAGTTTTGTTTGGAGCCATGTACCTATGATTTGATGATGTTAAAAGAGAAAATAAATGCTGGTTTGGGGTAGATAAGAAAATTAGGATTAAATCCTGGATGGGGGATTTGGTTTTGGAGGACACCTGGGGTGAGGGTTGTGGTGAAGTTGGGCTGTTTGTATGAGTTGTTTATTTTTTGGGTGATATTTTGAGAAAGACTTATGTATAATTAGGCTGGAGGATCTGGTGGCATAATTAGTTGTGTGAGTATACATTTGGTTCTAACATGGATGATGTATAACTTATGTGAGCTAGAGTCATATTTTGTGTAAGGTTGTAGAAGAGTGAGAGATCTCAATTGTCTCAATGAGTACCTAGTGATGGAAACATGTTAGAGATTCATGATACCATTGGGATATGTTCCCTAGTGGATTAGACATAAGCGCATGTGACTTCCATGGAATCAAAGTGGAGAGGCCTTGGTATTTCGAGAAACTAGTTGGTATTAGACTAGTGGAATGGATCATTGTGTATCTATTATGATCAGTGGGTCCATTAAATAAGAACTCAAGTGGAGTAATGATAATGGCACCACTAGTAAATATGAATCACACTTGGCAGAGGGTCATGAGCTGGTACTGAGTTCTGTTGAAATTTTCTTTTCGAGTTGTGGTGTTTTAGTATTAATAAGACATTAGCGGGTAGGGAATCCGGATAAATTTAGTGTATTGAGGTGTCCTCATGGTAATAGGTGATGGAGGTGATAGATAGTTTATGGTGGTGTTCATCGATGACTATTTATCATACTTTTAGTAATTGACAATGATGCCCAATTCTTTGATAGTGTCCCATATACGCTAAGAGAGCTTTGGATTTATTCCTAGCTACCTAAATGTGTTTTGGATGGGAATGTATCCTCTTGGAGGATATTCTCAAGTAGTAGTATATATGTGGGATTCATATCGTGGGGTATTACACCATCGACTAGTTACGGAAGAAGTACTCAAGATGAACTGGATTTCAATGAATGCCATGGGTTCCACTCTCAGAGGATGAAAAAAAGTTGTGGGTGATGTTTGTTTATTGTTACAGTGTAAATTTGATAGCTATATCCAAGTCTTGGTGTTCATATTATGGGTGAGTGTGATCCACAGAGGAAAAATTACATGAGGAAAGTGGTGACAATGAAACTCCTGAGGTGGGGAGTGTTATGTTAAGTGATTTATGTGTGGAGAAATCTCTTAAGTGGATGAGTTGGCATCGAGATGACAAAGAGAAACCTGTGAGGTGCATATTCTGGTTCCTCATGGGAAAACTGGGTTGGCCGTAGATGTGATGCTCAATCAAGCCAAGCAATGGCTTTGGGCTTGGGAAATTTCTAAAGGTAATTGGAGTGATCACGTCGAAGTTGTGTTAAGGGGTGTTGTATAGACTGATAATGGAATGAAGAGTAGAGAATTTAATGATGGAAGTGTTTTACTGAACATCGAGGATGACTTCAGTAGGTGCATGCAGATGAAGTTGGTATACCGTGACTAAAAAGGCATCATGGCTAGGAAAAGTAGCAACATACCAACAACAGCATTTGGGCAGCAACACAGTTAGTCGATCTAGTATTTCCTGGATTAATTGGGAGAAAAGTAATGGATGTGGTGGGCTATAAGCCACATCTGGTTAATGTTGTAAGGATAATAATGCTTATTTAATGGGAATGGGATCTAAGGAAGAACCAAGTTACCCTTAAATGAGTACGGATAGTGGAGATGTCCAATCCTTGTGGTTTTTCTGGAAGGACAGAATGCCAGTGTTGGATGATTTTTTGTGGATGTTTGTGTGTAGTGAGTTGTAAGAATGTATTGGGTAATTAGTGAAAGTTTATTTTAGGTTTTGTTGGTCGCTTTGTAGATTATGGAAGTGATCTATGCAAGGAAAAGGGTGGTGATAGGATAAATCATATAGTGGGATGAACCACAGTCGGAAAGTGGATGGTTGATGATGTAACTGGTGGTTGGAGTTGTATAGACTCAGGTGGGAGATATCTTGAGGTATCTATTTTGGTGATGGGTGCTAACTCGGATGTTGATTTTTTGAGTAACTTAAGATAAAGATTATGTTTGTCTTGTGATTTTCAAATGTTTGAAAATGAACTTAGTTTGTTGGGAATCGGGTTTCATATCAGTGTAGGTCGGGAGATGTGGTTGGAATCTAGATGTTCCATTGTATGACATAGGGAATGGTTCACCATTAAAATCATGACTGAAGTGGGTAAGATGGAACCAATTTATTTGGGTCATAAGATGTGGAGTGGATCAGACCAAAGGTGTTCTAGTTGGATCTCCCAGGGAAATGTAGTGCTTCATGTGTATCATTTTGTAAGGTGGTTTAGTGGTGTTAACTAGACTTTTCTTGTGTGTTTTTTGTGGTGATGATGAGCTTGAGGTATATGTTTCCTTGAGGAGAATAAAGGTTGTGATTTTGGAATTTGGTGGGGGAAATGTTTTCAGGATAGGATTGTTTCCTTGTAACCTATAATTGTTACTACATGGATGAGATCGTGGAGAAACTCATGAGCTGGATGTTAATCTGTGGGTTTTGGTCTGACTCTTTTAGTCTAAAAGACTCTATAATGCTTAGAGGTGAGGCTTGAGGATGAGCCATTATAAGGTGGGGAGGTTGTAAGATCCTGACCATTGGTGAAGTTAAGTCCTTATTTTAAATTTTTTTCAAACTTTATTTTATGGATAAAGAATTTTTTCTCAACTATATGGGTATTTGTGGGAGTGTTCTAGGGGTGAAGGACACTAAAGGGGGAGAAAAGAGGCCAAAATTTTGCATAACATGGTTGGATAATAGTTTAAACAAACCAGGTTTATGTCCTAGAAAATCATACATCTTGGGGACCCTTTCAGATAGAGGCTGGCACACGATTAGCACACAGTTTTTCAAACCTTGTGGGTGCTTCCAGGAAACCATGTGCCTTCTCCCCTCTTGGATAAAGGTATCCTCATGGTTGGTAAATGGTTTGGCTAACCATGAAGTCAAACTATGTTTCTTTTAAAAATTGGGTCTTTACCATTACCCCTCTCGATCCTATTTCTTTAGTCATTGATTTTTCATCCCATTTGAACCCCTACATCAAGGGTTATGAACCAAAATCTCCCTCCTCCTCCATGGGTGATTCTCCTTCGATTCTTAGTCATTTGGAGTGCATTTTGGTGTGAATCGAAGATCCAGGTTAGTCTAACACTCCTCTTTTCTCTATTTTCTATATTCAACCTTATCGAATATCTTCTCTCTTTCCCAATCCCTAAAACCATCACTTTTCCAGTAGATTCTAATTTGGTTCTTTAAAGGGTGTTTGAGTTTGAATCAAGGGATGTGTTTGGACTAGTAATTATCTCCAGTCATGAGGTGGGTAGTCTTTAATATTTTTCCCATAGTCTTGATGTTATATATGTGTATGTTTTTTTACCAATGATATTCCTTATATTTTTCTTTGACTTTGTATTTGGAATATGATTTTGGCCTTATATTGAGGTGTGAAACCCTTCACAGACCCCTTTGGGTCTATAGGTGAGTGAGACCGAACCTAGGGCAACCCATGGAGTAGCCCGAACACTTGTAAATGGTGAATAAAATTTGGTAAACTTTTAAATAGGTGTATTATGAGAGATAATGGGTAATAAAAATTTAATTGTTATGTGGGTGGGATTGAGGGGTTGATTGAAAGGATTATAAGTAGGTTTTTGTAAATGCTTAAGAGGTTTTGAAATGGATTTGAGGGTATGTGTTGGGGATTTGACTGGATTATATATTTATTGATGGGAAATGGTTTTTGAAAGAGAGAAATGTTTTTGAAAGGTGGTGTTAACCTCAAAGTCATTCAAAAAGAGATTTATAAAGATATTTCAAATGATGTTTTAAATGAGGGTAAAGTTACCTTGTTTTGAAGATGGTTTAATGGTTATTTTTTATGGTTGAAACAGAATCAAAATCCTTGGGGAATGTCTTAGTTTTCATAGAGGAAGACTTGTTTTTTAAAAGGTTTTCTTCAATATTATTTCAAATAAGTATTTTCAATTGTGTTTTAAACCATGATATAGTCTTAAAGGTCTGTTTGGACAATAGTCATTGAATTTATTTATGGGATATTAAGATAGGACACATAGAGATTATGTTTGCATGTTATCACGATTATCAAATGAACTAAATGATGAATATGCATTGCTGATGACATACCATAAGGGGTTGTTAAGAATAATGATATATTTTTTTAAATTTTATGGTTTGTGTTGGTAAATGTGAAATGGTTTGTAAATGAGATTAATGTTAATTGTGTTTAATTGATAACATGGATAAGGGAGTGTTTGGTATAAGAAAAGTGGGATAATGGGTTAATAAATGTAAATGGTGAATTTTTTAATGGGTAAATTCTTGAAGATTCTTTATGTTTTGAATGAAATATTAAATTTGAATGGTAAGTGTGTGGATTATATTTTGTTTTTGATATGGTATATGTGGTAAATAGATGAATAAGCATATGCACATATCTTGTTTTTGTGGGATAAAGGACTGACACTCATCTCATGGGTTAGTTTGGACTGAGGCTCTTAACACCATCCTAAAATTCATGGGTTAGGGAGTCGGATTGATGCTCGAGGCCCCTAATAGTTTCATTGGATGAGACTTCCTAGACTGAGGCTCCAAGGTAATTTTATTGAATATTTTTATGAAATTTTTATCCCTAAGGAGATTAGGAACTTGAATTATTCTCTTATGCATGATAATTAGTTGGATAAGGCTATAATGTAAATTATGTAATTGCCTAACCCATAGAAAAATGATGAAATGATCTAGTTAATATTATTAACTAATGGGTATGAGGTAGTTTTTTATTATTGAACACTACTTGTAGTTAAATGTGTGTGTAACCCTTTGTTCCTTTGATTAGACTCCCATTGTAACCTAGGTTGGTTTGTTGATTGGTTGACCCTAGAGAACATAAAGGATAAAATTGATTTAAGATAGTCACTTAAATCATTCATGGTTTCACTATTAACTTTTTTCACTTTATTGTTTTCATACACTGTTGTAAAGAATGGATATTACTTTAGACACTATTAGTGGTGGCCTACTGAGTTGTACTCACACCCGAATCTGGACTCCATGGAACTTGGGAACCCTATCATATGATACTTTTCATATGATATAGGTTAAGGATAGGGACCTGGTGTTTGGTTGTGCATGGGATGATGAGTCGGATCATGAAAGGCCAGGTCTAGGTTGGGACTCAGGTCTGGGGTCAGATTTTTTTGATAGTTTTGGTCTTGGTTTATTGTGTATAACTTCCTCACATGTAGTGTGTTCACTATATTTTTTATATCATGTGTATGTGGTAACTTATTGGTTTTCATCACATTTTTTCCATTTATTTTTTATATTGGTTATTTTATATATTGATGTTACTTATTTTGTGGCTTCACTATGGTAAGCGGGTATAGGCTCCCCATATTTCTCTTTAGATCCATGGTGTTATTCAATAGCCTTTGTCATAGGGGGCTGCCTAAGTTCATGTGACGACCTGGATCAGGTACCGATCATAGTGGATTTGGGGTCAGGGAAATTACAATATTTTTTTGGTTAAAAAAATGAGAAGAAAAATAAGATATGGTATTCTTGGTATTTTTATGGAAATAGTGATTTGAGGAAAAAGTAATAACATTGATCATGGGGACACACCCAAGTGAAAAATGGGGAAATAAATGGATATTTTGGGAGCATGAATGTAACAGCCCAAGATTTTATAAAAAAATATATTCTTTTTAATTTTATTAATGTCTTGTGTTGTACGCTACACCAAAAGGAGCTTGCACAACACACATCCTTGACTTGACTTGCATTACACGCAATCGCGACCTTCCTCGATAGCGTGTGTAATACGCAATACCGAGTTTCACTAAACAACGATATGCTATTAAAATATTATTAAAACTACCCGTTATGAATAGTAATAACCACTTTTTAAAATTCTGTAAATCTTATTTTTCAAAATGAACTTCATTTTTGGATTCGGAGTATCGAATTTAGCCTAAGGTGAAATTTTGGTACTTTTCGGATAACTTTCATATTCTGATGAATAGTGAAAATTACTAAATTATAATTAAAAACAACTTTTTTAATCGAAATAATTAATAGTGATAAATCATTAATTTGAGTGGTTTTAAAGTATATTTAGAATATATTTTTACAATTTAATACAATAATGGTCATTGGATGTAATTTCACATTTAAACCACTTATAAACAAGTTTCAATCTTTTGATATTTATTATCTCTTAAAAACACGCTATTTGTTTTAACAGCGGGATTTAATTATAAAATTAATTAATGCAACTTCTATGTTATGAATTTGGTAAAATAGACTTCATTTTTGAATTCGGAATATGAAATATAGCTTAGGATGAAATTTTGGCATTGATCTGAAAAACATCAATTTTTGATGAATAGTGAAACTACTAAGTGGTAGGTTAAAAACTGAATTTTGCATAAAACTTAATTTTACCGCTTCTGTGAATGGAATTTCAAAAATCCGAGAGACACGGTTAATATCAAGGACTAAAATGTGGTTCAATGAGATGAAAATAATTTTTTGGTGAATAGTAACTTTTTACTTTTTTTACCGCGGTTAATAGTAAATAGAGTAACTAAGGGTAAATATGATATTACTATTACCCTAACACATGTCCTAATCCTATTGGACAAGTGTAATTCGACCAAAAACAAACTTAGGAATAAAATATGACCATTTAGGCCCACTTGGATTAGATTAGGACATTTATTATTAATTTATTTAAAGAAGGGTAAAAATAGTTAAAATCAAAATTTAATAAGTAAATCATTTTTAATATGGGGTTATGCATAAGATAAATTCGATTGTAAATATTCATTAGAAAGCTAAAAAGATTTCCTACATGATGGTAGTTTATTTGTAATTTTTAGACATCAAATAATTTAATTTATTTATGACACAACGATGATGCAGTAATTATCTTTTTAATGAAATATTGACATAATTGATGTTATAAGCACCAAAATAAATGTAATTTGAGATTTTTTATGAATTCCACTAATTTTCTAGGTTACTATGATATATTAATGTTGATTTAATCAACTTGGTTCGAACATTTAATTCTGTTATGACTTTCACAAAAATCATATATCAAATAGTGTCAAAATTGACACAAAATAGTTTTTAAATCAAATATTATATTAATAATTGTTATTTTATTCCTAAAAATCTAAGGTTCGGCAAAATGACTTAGATAAGGATATATATATTAATAATAAACAATTTTGGGTTCTTTTGGCATGTTATAGTAAGTGTATTAACCATATAGTGAAAGAAAACAAAAAGACACGGTAAAAGTTAAATTATTTAACTTAGAGTTAAATCTAATTGATAAGGTTTAAAATAATATCCAAACATGTCTAAATTTGATTGGTTGATGATATTACAACCCTATCTCATCTAATCTTTGAATATGAGTCATTTTTGGAGGTTTTTAAGTGGGGTTAGATTTATTATAAATTAATATTTTTAAGAATTCCTAAGGTGCCCCTCTCCTCCCCTATAAAAGGACACCTCCTTCCCCTCCTCCTCACACCAATTTGAGCACTCAAGCTCGGCCAACCCCTGAAATGTTCCCTTCTCCACTTCCCTAGAAACATCCTAGAGGTTATGGTCTTACTCAAAGACCAATTTTAGTTCCCTAAGAGGAGGTCTCCAAAAGGCGCTTCAAAGAAGAGGTAATTACCGTTACCGATTCTTTCATCTTTATTTCTTCTTCCACTTCTTCTTCTTAGGTTGTTTCATTATGAAGTAATAACATCAGTATCACTCATATACTGATATGTTATTATAAGTATGAAACAAACATATTTCACCATCTATCCATCCTACGGAAAAAGAAATCACCGCGCGTGCGTACGTACGGAATACCGTCTCCACGCCGTGGTGTAATCTATTTTCCACCACCACCATACACGGATGGGTATAATGGTGTAAAGAATAACTATACATAGTTATTACAACATCATATTGATTCTGATATATTGTATAATCCACTCCAATTCAATTCAATATTTATAGAAATGATATCATCGCTCGTGCGTACGTACGGACTACCGTCTCCACGACGCGATGAGATTCATTCTCCATGTTAACCATTTAAGAATGATTATAATGTATATATAAGAAATAATAATGAAATATATGAAATTATAAAGCTACTGGATTTATGTATATATATACATATGTATGTCATCTACTTACTTCCATTTCAAGACAATAAGGAAAGGAAAACAGCGTTCATGCGTACGTACGGACTACCGTCTCCATGAACTGTGTTTTTCATTTTATTTATCTACCTATTATATATATATATATATACTGAATATATATGATATATAAATCATATTTTATATTCTGGAAGTAAGTAAATCATGATATAAGTAATAATGATGTCAAGAACAACAAGTCAAAACACCTACGATAAATGAAACGATTTTACCCAAAACGCTTCTTTAACATGGAATTTACAAAAGAACGGGTAATATAATGTCATAAGTGAACCATATATGATATCATAACAATGAATATGATTCTGTAATAATTCAATAACATGATTTAAATCATTATACAGGAGGTTCGGACCCTTACAAAGCAAGTCGGACCTAAGGTAAGGGAAAATATCACAATCTCATTTTTATTCGAGATTGTTTATTCGTAAGTATTTACTGGGATGTATTTTATCATCCACATCCATGTTCCCTCAATATGTAATATTGTTTCCATCCACTTACATAAGTATAAATCCAATTTTACCCTTCGGTGAGTTTTTAGTAAAGAATATGAAAGGAATCTTTTGTCGCTTTTTCATACGAGGTACTTTTTGAATTTTCCGACAAAAGTACGAAGAATGTTTTTTTTAACTTAAACGGCATGAACGGATTTTTACGGTTTTATAAATCCTTATTTTCATGAAGCTTCCTCCAAAATATTTCATGACTATTTTTAATAAAATCTCTTTCTTTTAAAATTCCATGATGTTTTGTGAAAAGAAATTGATTTTGAAGAAGAAAGGATATTTTCCTCAAGATTTCATTTCAAGTGTTTTATCAAAATTATTTTCCATCTAAGATAATAAAGGGTTCTGTTTCTATCCATATTTTTACATTGATTTGACTATGTTGTGATGGAATTATGTTTATGAATTCCTTTATCTTATATGAATGGTTTTATGATGTCATGTTGTTTAAGAATCCCATTTTTATTACATGGGTTATGCGATGATGTATGATTTATGATTTTGTGGCACACATAAGAAAGGATTCATTAAGAGATGGGTGGGACCTATATCTCCCTCCAATGCATTGGGTAAAGATTTTATATCTCATGAGATAGACATGGCTGGAATGGTAGGTTATACCGGTTCAGTGAAACAGGACTGAAACGAGGATTACTCGATTCAGAAAGGGACTTTGTCCACTAAGATAGTCTTGGCAATGAGTCTTGACTAACAAGAAATGATTCTCTATGATTATGTGTGTATGCCACAATGAGTAATGTTTTAAGTAAGGGTTTCAATTTCACTACTATGATTTATCCCATGTTATGAAATTATGCTCTCTTTTGCAGGTTAAGATTTCCAAAAATATTATGTTCTTATGAAAATTATGTGATTGTTATTTCTTTTGTTTACCCTTACTGAGCATTTGAGCTCACCCTTTTATGTTTTCTTTTCCCCAGGATATAAAGAAAGGTTATAGGTAAAAAAAAGGAATATCTTTGTGGGAGATTTTGAAGATCTTTCACCAGGATTAGAAGATTATGTTCCGAGTTTCCAAAGACACTAAACTATTACGATCCTTGTGTGTGTATTTTTGTTATGTATTAAGTATTCCGCAAAAGTAATGTAATGTCCATGTACGTCAGGCTTCGGGTCTCTACAGTTGGTATCAGAGGAAAGGTTTAGTCAACCTTTGGAAACTAGGACGCGAAAACATTAGTGAGATCCCTAGAGATATTTCTAAGGTATGTCTAGGGATGCCCCTAAGGATAAGTATACGTATAGGATATAGTCCTAGAACTATGGTAACGATATTAGATTAAACCAAAGATGATAGATATTTAAGTTACTCCCCCTTTATTACGATTTTTGCATCTAACACTATTCTGTTTGGGTTTTAGAAAATGGCTGGAAACAAGATGATTCACAATAATGGAGGATATGATGGACAATGGAATGATATTATTTATGAGCAACCAAATGAAATGGGATTTGGAAGTCCAAACATCATTATTATGCCGAATCAGAAATCTCATAATATGATCAATAAAGTAAACTTTGGTAAGTTTCCTGACTCGGCTAATAAGAGAAAGATGGAGTTCCATGATGATCATAGAGGAAAGAAAGTTCAATTTCCCCTATGTAAATCATGTGGGAAGAGGCATCAAGGAGAATGTTTCAAGGGAACTGGAAGATGCTTTGGGTGTGGAAAAGAAGGACACAAAGCAAGTAAGTGCAAAGGAAAAGGGTCGGTTAACACCATGGATGAGGATAATGGTATTGCTACGACATCAAAAATGGTTAAGTGTTTTAAATGTGGAATGTATGGGCATTATGCAAACAAATGCCCTAAGGGAAAGACTCATGAAGAGAATAAGTATGGTCATATGGGTAGTATTTATGTGGATGATGATGAAGAGACTACAAATGATATGTGAGATGAAAGAATTTTTGAAGCTCGGTCAATGGTTTGAGAATGTAGTGGAATGATTACATGTTTATCATGTGTAATTTTGGAATAAAGAGACATCTATGGATTGTTACACTGTTGTCTTTCCTTGAGTTATGAAAGTGTATGATTAATGGTACCACTATCCATGAAAGGTTATTCAGATATTTTTGGAATTTAGATGATATGCGCATAATGAAGGGATAAAGAGAAAATTAAATGTTTAACAGTATTCATGAGCTCATGATTGATATAAGGACTAAGTGATATCATGGTTTGAGTATATAGAATATTGAGGATTTTGGTATGTGGAAAGTGTTAACTTTTAACTGCACTCATGTTTTCACTAAGGTATTCAAGAGAATACACGATTAAGGACTTTGAATGTTTGGAATGTGACCAACAAGACATATCTTATGTGGGGATCAACGACAGTATTAAATCTCTGGTAATCGTTGTCACTATATTATGAGAGTAGACTGCAGTATTATGTATAAGCCTAATGATTAGACTGGATTATGTTGGACATAAGTTAGTATTGTTTAAGGATAGAATATTTTCGATATTATTAATGGGATGTTATAGTAACGTAGTTTTAGAAAAAGGACAACCTGCAGGACGGGCGACAGCCCATCGCTTCGGACAAGGCTGTAGGAATCGAACCCACAACCGAAGTGCAACTGGCCTTTATCACCTACCACTGACCTACAGGAAGTCCCTGTTTAGTAGAAACTAGTTTTATTATATTAAGCAGTATGATATATGAAGTATAAGTCCATTTTAGGAACCATATGTGATTAATCTCACTATAGATCGACTTATGTATATAATTTTTGCTAACCTTTTGTTTGAGACAGATGGAATGACCCGTCATTCTATCACATAATATGCTAACACTTCACAAATAACAAATTAAACTTCATTTATTTAAGAGATGAAGTAGAAACTGTTCAAGGCATGAACAAAAGTGAGATTGTACCAAAATAAAGTAAGTATTTATTTTAAGCAAATTTTCAACTTTAGGGAAATGATCTTGAAAACCAAAAATGTTTTCCTAGTGATCTTATACATGATGAATCAGATGGTACCTTATATCATCACAAATCTATGGATTTGTGATTACTGGCTTTTCCATAGCCATGTTCTCTACCACTCTCCATCAGAACATGATGGTTAGATTTCTCTTCCATATCCATATTTTCCCCTATGTGGAAACCCAGTGATTAGTTTATTTGGGTAATCGTTACATTTCATACTTTAGTTTTTAAAAGCCAAGTTTTGGTATTCCCTTTTACGATGTGGGTTTCTATTAAAGAAACTTTCGAATAGTAAACCATTTATAACCCCGACGAATTTCGAGGGCGAAATTCATTTTAAGGGGGGTAGAATGTAACAGCCCAAGATTTTATAAAAAAATATATTCTTTTTAATTTTATTAATGTCTTGTGTTGTACGCTACACCAAAAGGAGCTTGCACAACACACATCCTTGACTTGACTTGCATTACACGCAATCGCGACCTTCCTCGATAGCGTGTGTAATACGCAATACCGAGTTTCACTAAACAACGATATGCTATTAAAATATTATTAAAACTACCCGTTATGAATAGTAATAACCACTTTTTAAAATTCTTTAAATCTTATTTTTCAAAATGAACTTCATTTTTGGATTCGGAGTATCGAATTTAGACTAAGGTGAAATTTTGGTACTTTTCGGATAACTTTCATATACTGATGAATAGTGAAAATTACTAAATTATAATAGAAAACAACTTTTTTAATCGAAATAATTAATAGTGATAAATCATTAATTTGAGTGGTTTTAAAGTATATTTAGAATATATTTTTACAATTTAATACAATAATGGTCATTGGATGTAATTTCACATTTAAACCACTTATAAACAAGTTTCAATCTTTTGATATTTATTATCTCTTAAAAACACGCTATTTGTTTTAACAGCGGGATTTAATTATAAAATTAATTAATGCAACTTCGATGTTATGAATTTGGTAAAATAGACTTCATTTTTGAATTCGGAATATGAAATATAGCTTAGGATGAAATTTTGGCATTGATCTGAAAAACATCAATTTTTGATGAATAGTGAAACTACTAAGTGGTAGGTTAAAAACTGAATTTTGCATAAAACTTAATTTTACCGCTTCTGTGAATGGAATTTCAAAAATCCCAGAGACACGGTTAATATCAAGGACTAAAATGTGGTTCAATGAGATGAAAATAATTTTTTGGTGAATAGTAACTTTTTACTTTTTTTACCGCGGTTAATAGTAAATAGGGTAACTAAGGGTAAATATGATATTACTATTACCCTAACACATGTCCTAATCCTATTGGAAAAGTGTAATTCGACCAAAAACAAACTTAGGAATACAATATGACCATTTAGGCCCACTTGGATTAGATTAGGACATTTATTATTAATTTATTTAAAGAAGGGTAAAAATAGTTAAAATCAAAATTTAATAAGTAAATCATTTTTAATATGGGGTTATACATAAGATAAATTCGATTGTAAATATTCATTAGAAAGATAAAAAGATTTCCTACATGATGGTATTTTATTTGTAATTTTTAGACATCAAATAATTTAATTTATTTATGACACAACGATGATGCAGTAATTATCTTTTTAATGAAATATTGACATAATTGATGTTATAAGCACCAAAATAAATGTAATTTGAGATTTTTTATGAATTCCACTAATTTTCTAGGTTACTATGATATATTAATGTTGATTTAATCAACTTGGTTCGAACATTTAATTCTGTTATGACTTTCACAAAAATCATATATCAAATAGTGTCAAAATTGACACAAAATAGTTTTTAAATCAAATATTATATTAATAATTGTTATTTTATTCCTAAAAATCTAAGGTTCGGACAAATTACTTAGATAAGGATATATATATTAATAATAAACAATTTGGGGTTCTTTTGGCATGTTATAGTAAGTTTATTAACCATATAGTGAAAGAAAACAAAAAGACACGGTAAAAGTTAAATTATTTAACTTAGAGTTAAATCTAATTGATAAGGTTTAAAATAATATCCAAACATGTCTAAATTTGATTGGTTGATGAGATTACAACCCTATCTCATCTAATCTTCGAATATGAGTCATTTTTGGAGGTTTTTAAGTGGGGTTAGATTTATTATAAATTAATATTTTTAAGAATTCCTAAGGTGCCCCTCTCCTCCCCTATAAAAGGACACCTCCTTCCCCTCCTCCTCACACCAATTTGAGCACTCAATCTCGGCCAACCCCTGACATTTTCCCTTCTCCACTTCCCTAGAAACATCCTAGAGGTTATGGTCTTACTCAAAGACAAATTTTAGTTCCCTAAGAGGAGGTCTCCAAAAGGCGCTTCAAAGAAGAGGTAATTACCGTTACCAATTCTTTCATCTTTATTTCTTCTTCCACTTCTTCTTCTTAGGTTGTTTCATTATGAAGTAATAACATCAGTATCACTCATATACTGATATGTTATTATAAGTATGAAACAAACCTATTTCACCATCTATCCATCCTACGGAAAAAGAAATCACCGCGCGTGCGTACATACGGAATACCGTCTCCACGCCGTGGTGTAATCTATTTTCCACCACCACCTTACACGGATGGGTATAATGGTGTAAAGAATAACTATACATAGTTATTACAACATCATATTGATTCTGATATATTGTATAATCCACTCCAATTCAATTCAATATTTATAGAAATGATATCATCGCTCGTGCGTACGTACGGACTACCGTCTCCACGACGCGATGAGATTCATTCTCCATGTTAACCATTTAAGAATGATTATAATGTATATATAAGAAATAATAATGAAATATATGAAATTATAAAGCTACTGGATTTATGTATATATATACATATGTATGTCATCTACTTACTTCCATTTCAAGACAATAAGGAAAGGAAAACAGCGTTCATGCGTACGTACGGACTACCGTCTCCATGAACTGTGTTTTTCATTTTATTTATCTACCTATTATATATATATATATACTGAATATATATGATATATAAATCATATTTTATATTCTGGAAGTAAGTAAATCATGATATAAGTAATAATGATGTCAAGAACAACAAGTCAAAACACCTACGATAAATGAAACGATTTTACCCAAAACGCTTCTTTAACATGGAATTTA
The DNA here is from genome assembly GCA_963277665.1 of Viscum album. Taxonomy (NCBI): domain Eukaryota; kingdom Viridiplantae; phylum Streptophyta; class Magnoliopsida; order Santalales; family Viscaceae; genus Viscum; species Viscum album. The sequence continues at coordinate 413,002,610 of OY728145.1, forward strand.
CAAAAGAACGGGTAATATAATGTCATAAGTGAACCATATATGATATAATAACAATGAATATGATTCTGTAATAAGTCAATAACATGATTTAAATCATTATACAGGAGGTTCGGACCCTTACAAAGCAAGTCGGACCTAAGGTAAGGGAAAATATCACAATCTCATTTTTATTCGAGATTGTTTATTCGTAAGTATTTACTGGGATGTATTTTATCATCCACATCCATGTTCCCTCAATATGTAATATCGTTTCCATCCACTTACATAAGTATAAATCCAATTTTACCCTTCGGTGAGTTTTTAGTAAATAATATGAAAGGAATCTTTTGTCGCTTTTTCATACGAGGTACTTTTTGACTTTTCCGACAAAAGTATGAAGAATGTTTTTTTTAACTTAAACGGAATGAACGGATTTTTACGGTTTTATAAATCCTTATTTTCATGAAGCTTCCTCCAAAAGATTTCATGACTATTTTTAATAAAATCTCTTTCTTTTAAAATTCCATGATGTTTTGTGAAAAGAAATTGATTTTGAAGAAGAAAGGATATTTTCCTCAAGATTTCATTTCAAGTGTTTTATCAAAATTATTTTCCATCTAAGATAATAAAGGGTTCTGTTTCTATCCATATTTTTACATTGATTTGACTATGTTGTGATGGAATTATGTTTATGAATTCCTTTATCTTATATGAATGGTTTTATGATGTCATGTTGTTTAAGAATCCCATTTTTATTACATGGGTTATGCGATGATGTATGATTTATGATTTTGTGGCACACATAAGAAAGGATTCATTAAGAGATGGGTGGGACCTATATCTCCCTCCAATGCATTGGGTAAAGATTTTATATCTTATGAGATAGACATGTCTGGAATGGTAGGTTATACCGGTTCAGTGAAACAGGACTGAAACGAGGATTACTCGATTCAGAAAGGGACTTTGTCCACTAAGATAGTCTTGGCAATGAGTCTTGACTAACAAGAAATGATTCTCTATGATTATGTGTGTATGCCACAATGAGTAATGTTTTAAGTAAGGGTTTCAATTTCACTACTATGATTTATCCCATGTTATGAAATTATGCTCTCTTTTGCAGGTTAAGATTTCCAAAAATATTATGTTCTTATGAAAATTATGTGATTGTTATTTCTTTTGTTTACCCTTACTGAGCATTTGAGCTCACCCTTTTATGTTTTCTTTTCCCCAGGATATAAAGAAAGGTTTTAGGTAAAAAAAAGGAAGATCTTTGTGGGAGATTTTGAAGATCTTTCACCAGGATTAGAAGATTATGTTCCGAGTTTCCAAAGACACTAAACTATTACGATCCTTGTGTGTGTATTTTTGTTATGTATTAAGTATTCCGCAAAAGTAATGTAATGTCCATGTACGTCAGGCTTCGGGTCTCTACAATGAACACTTAAAATTTTAACAAAAATGTTAGAGTGAGAAACATTTTATGAGATTGTGGGATATTTTCTATTTAAAATGTAAAAAATATATAATATGAAATTCAAAAATATAAAATTATTAGAATATAATATAAAATTTTGTGTGTAAAGGTGTTACCTCTCTATAAATGTATAATGGAAATAACCCTCGGGGTAGAAGAAGGAGAACCCAATACTAAACCAATGATGAAAAACTTTTTGGGTATCAAAGAATAAGAAGAAACTGACCAATTTATTCTGATCAAATCCAGTGTGTTTAGGGATGGGGAGAAGAAGATAAAAACTTGTGATGATCTATATTACAGATTCTATATAATGACTATTATTTTCTTATATTACTATTAAATTGTTTTAATGATACACAACATAAATCCTTTATGAAATAAGGATCCAAAAGATTAGTTTCTAGGGAAAACTTGGACCATACACAACTTTTACAACATAAAACATAAACATTTATTTAATTATGTCTTCTCTAGTTTCTTGTTATCCCTTATGTTTTCCTTAGTACATGTATTCATCTGAGGATATACATTAAAAAGGGTTGAGCTAAAGGTCCAGTAAGAGGATAGATAATATTATGAAACAATAAGACATGGGGTGAGCATAAACATAACATCATCATTGTAATCCTGAGAGAAAGCATTAGATAAAGTCATGGAATGTGGTAATGCATAAAAATGAAAAATAATGTCTTAGTGGTTAACTACCACACATAGTTGTGAACAAATATAGCATCATGTTAATGCATATTTCACTCTACTCATGACTTTATTAACATTACCCAATGAATTTGAGTGCTATATAATTCTATTTGCACTCGTCACATCATAATATTTACATTGTACTATATAATTTTGGGTGTACCCGTCACATCACAACATTTACATTATCATGCCTGGCACATAGAACATGTAACAATCTTGAACATATAATAACCCATGGAAATTAATGGTTTTCATTTCATAATAATTCATTCATAAACATTAGGTTCCCAAATGAAAAGAGAAATAACATAATTGATATAAGAATCATCAACCTTGAGTGAAGGAAACAATATTGAGAAGAAAAATGTGTTTTGTTTTGGAAAGATGTTTTCTTTTGGAAAGATGTTTTCTTTTGGAAGATGTTTTGTTTATCATTAACTTGAGTATAAAACAAGTATATCCAAAAAAGGTAATATAATGATGAAGAAACTATTTTTAATGAATAACCAAACTAAACATGGGTTGAAAGAGGCAAAACCCAAAGAATTGGAGTTTGGTTTGAGAATTCCCTTTACTTTGTGTCTGAATACATTATTCACTTTAATGTATTATATAATCATGTTATATCCATTAGGTAAAAATTAAAAAACTTTTAAGAGAATAATTTTATTCATTATGGTTTTATTCAGTTCTTTTATGAAAATTTTTATAAGTTTTAGAGTTTAAATTCAATGTTCAAGAGTGTTTGTTTTCTTAGATTTCATGATAAGTTAACTTGTATATATGAATAGAAGTTTGTGTAAGATGTGGATAAACATCCAGAATTGTTATTATATATTTTTAATGATATTACATAAATTTAAATGATCTTATAAAGATTTGGTTTTATACCATGTGGATGATTCATTAGATAAAAGTTAATGATAGTAATTTTAGGTTAATTTTGGCGGTTATTTGATCATAATGAACCTTCTTTATTTTATCATTTAGTATTATTTCTATAAGTTAGTTTAATAACATAAAAGAACTTATAAAATATAATTTATAAAAAAAAATCAACCGTTTAATGGTTTTTTAACAACCTTGAAGTCATTTATGGAAAATTAATGTTCATTTCCCATGATGTTGGTAAATTAACACATCATGGGCGACAATTTAATTTTTAAAATAAGAGAGAGGGAGTGAGGGAGGGAGGGAGGGAGGGAGGGAGGGAAGAGTTTAATGTTGAATCTTCTATTAACATGATATAATTTAATTATATGTATGTTACTCGATTTATCATGACATTTGGATGAAGGGGGGATAGTAGGTAAGAACAAAATAAACTAAAATTGGAAGGAAATTAAAAGAAAACATAGAGGATTTACCTCTTGAATTCTCATCTTCAAATCCTCCTCAAGGCACATAGGCTTTGTCTTTTTATGATACCAAGAGCTCTTAATTGTGTGGGTGGACTAGGTAAGAGTATTGAATAGAATATAGTCAAGGCTCAAATCTTGAGAGGTGTCCGGATAAGAGAGTGTGAGGAGTTGTATTTATAGTGAAGGAGAGGGGTGTTTTATTATTATTTTAATCATTAGTTTATTATTTTGATTAATACAAGCAATAGTGAGGATTCTTGTGACTAAATATTGTAATTACTGAATGTTAGTTCGAACCAACGGTCATTTACATCATCAATGACTCAATCATGACTCAAAAATTAAGGTTTTTAGCATTTATCATAAATTATCACATTTTACTATTCACCAAAATTTTAAATATTTCAAAAAAATTCTAAAAAGTAACCCTAATAATATTTTGGTGTATAAGATCAAAAAAATGAACTTCATTTTATAAAAATAATTTTCTAACTATGGGTAATTTAATTTTTATTTAAAATCATCATTTAATTGGATAATATAAATTTTAAAATTATAACTGATTTAATAATGCTTTGAAAAAATAATTAAGGTCTCATAAATTTATCTTAAAATCAAAAAATTGAATTTTTAATTTAGTAATATATTTTATGGAAAAACATATTTTTTTTAAATTTCAAAATTAATCACAAAATTGTAATTTAATATTTAGCACTTATAAAATACCAAAACTTAATTAATAGTTTTTAAAATGTTTATTTAATTATAATGTGATATAATTATATTATATTGTCACTTATAATATGGATAAATTTTATTTATACTTTCATTGGTAAGGTTACAATTCACTTGACCAAATTACTATTCATAAGGTTCATATTACTATTCATAAGGTTAACGTTACTATTCACCAAAAATTAAGTTTGTCCTATCAAACTTTAAATATCTTACGAATCACAACTTTGTATGTTAGATTTTTAAAATTCAAATCACAAAAGTGGAAAAATTATGTTTAACGACTAGGATATAAAGGTTGCAGAGTATTTAGTAGTTCATTTAAGCATGATGTGTCATTGTGTTTCCAAATATGATTTTATGTGACATAATTATAAGAAGGGAATTTCTAATAACAAAACTATGGGTCATTACATTCTTCCCCCGTTTGAAATTTTACCCTTGAAAATTCATTTTACAAAAACAAGTGAGGGGAATTCTCCTTCATCGCCTCCTCCATCTCCCAAGTTGCTTATTCAAACTTATGGTTCCTCCACAACACTTTGAAAAGGTGGGTTGTCTTGTTGTGTATAACCTTATATCTCATGTTTATAATCTTTATTGGTTTCTCCTCATATGGGATATCATCTTCTAGTCGTACCACCTCTGAGTTTAGTACATGTGAGGGATTAGGTATGTACTTCCTCTGAGGTGAAATGTAGAAGGCATCATGAACTTGAGCCATATTTGATGGAAGTGCAAGCCAATAGGATAGTGTTCCTATGTGATCGAGGATCTAAAATGGGCCAATGTACCTTGTGCTTAGCTTCACTTTATTTCCAAACCACATGACTCTCTTCCAGAGTGATATTCAAAGGTGGAATTTATCACCCACATCGAACTCCTTGTCTCTTCAACAGTTATCAACATAGCTCTTTTCCTAACTCTCAAAAGATTTGATATGTTGTTGTATGGATTAAACCTTCTATATCATCTCTTGCAAAATATCAAGTCCAAGAAAATTTATTTCACCAACTTCATCTCAAAAAGATCGAGTTCTACATCACTTTACATGTAGAGCCTCATATGGAGCCATATGAATACTTGAGTGGAATCTATTGTTGTATGAGAACTCAACCAGTGGAATATGCTGATCACATCCACCTTTAAATTATAAATAGTTGTCTCTTAGAATATCTCCAAGCGTCTAAATATCCCTTTTAGATTGTCCATCAGTTTAAGGGTGATAGGTCATCCTGAATTTTAATTCTGTACTCAAATCATATTGAAGACTCCTCCAGAAATTAGATGTGAACCTAGGATCACAATCAAAGATAGTAGAGAGTAGAACCCTATGTAGTCTCACTACTTCTTTGACATATATCATAACAATTTTTTCAAGAGAGAGATATTCCCGAATAGTGATAAAGTAGGTAGTCTTAGTGAGTCGGTCCACCTCAACCCATACTGCATTGTTTCATTTGGATGTATTCGAGAGACCAATGATGAAGTCCATAGTGATATTTTTCCATTTCTATATGGGTATAGGAAATGGATTCATAATTCATTTGGACTTCTGTTTCTCGGTTTTGACTTGATAACATACCAATCACCTTTAGATGTATTCTATAATATCCTTCTTTATGTTGTCCCACCAAAAGTTTTCTCGAAGATCATGATAAATTTTTTTATTGCTAAGATAGATAGATAAAGTTGAGCTATGTGTATTGACCAATAGCTCCTTCTTTATCCCCAGGTGATGAAGAAACACAAAGTTGTGTTCCAAACCAAATCAAACCATTATCATCAATATGGAACTCTGGTTTCTTCCTTTACTTAATTTCATTCACCTTCATTAGCAAATTCATATCATCCCTCTATGCCTCCTTAATATTTTCTTAGATACAAGGTTGGACAATCATTTTTCCTAGGTAGGATGTATTCCCAACCATTATGATTTTCAAATCCTTCCTTTTCATATCCATGAAGATAGGGTCTTTCTCAGTATTAAATATGGATAAAGTATAATTTTCTTTTCTATATATATCATCAGCTACCTTGTTCACCTTCCCAGGATGATAGTGAATAGAGAAATATTTTCCATATGTAACCATATCCTTTGATTCATGTTGATATAATTTTTTGTTAATATATATTTTAGGCTCTTGTGACCAGTATATATGTCACACTTATAACCATAGAGATAGTTCTACTATATTTTCAAGGAAAAAATCGTATCTGCTACCTCTTGATCATGAATCAGGTAGTTCTACTCATGGATCTTCAACTATCATAAAGCATAGTCTATCAAATTATCCTTTTTCATGAGTACAAAACACAATCCTTTCTTGGAATGATCACTGTGTATCACAAAACGTTTTCCACTATTCGGCAATCTGAGTACAGGTGCAGTGATCAAAATTCTCTTTAGCCCCTTAAATATTTCCTCACATTCTTCCATCCAAAAATTCTTGACCCCTTTCCTTGTTAACTTAGTTATTGGGATTTATAATTGTGAGAAATATCTCAAAACAATTTGATATTACCATTCTAATAAAATAAAAATATGGATTTCTATGACACTAGAGTGTCTGGGCCATTCCACAATTTCTTTTTTTTAGGGGTCTACAAAAATTACCTCACTTATGATCTCATGCCCCAAAAATGTGACTTTTTGTATCCAAAAGTCATACTTTCTGAACTTAGTATACCAATTATCCTTCATTAATGTCACCAATTTAATCCATATTTTTTTTTTATGTTTATCCTTTCACTTGGAGCAGCTGATAATATCATTGATAAATACTACCACAAATTTTTGAAGGTAATGTCTAAAGACTCTATTCGTCAAATCCATGAAGATCCAAGGGTAATATGTATGTCTGAAGGGCATCACCAAAAACTCATAGTTCCCATACCTTTTATAGAAGGAATCCTTTTGAATATCGTCCTTCTTCACCTTTAGCTGATGATATACCGAACGAATATCCACCTTTGAGAAGTATTCATCTCCTCAAAATTGATTAAACAAGTCATCAATCCTTGGAATATGATACTTTTTCTTTTGTGGAGATCTTGTTGAGTTCCTGATAATCAATACATATCGACATTGTTCCATCCTTATTCTTGAAAAGGAGAACTAGAGAACCTCGTGTTGATGCACTAGGGAATATGAACCCTTTGTCCAAATTCACTTGTAGCTGCTTCTTTATCTCCTCCAGTTCGATAGAAGCCACCCTATAGGGACACCTTGAGATATGAGTAACTCGGGGTATGAGTTCTATTGATAACTCTACCTCATGATCCAATGGAATTCTAGGTAACTCTTTAGGAAATACATCATTGTATTCCCTCACAATGGGAACTTTCCCTAGGTTGATAACTTCCTTTGACTCAACTATTTGAGCGATGTATTATTATTCACAAGGAATCAACAGTCACACCATTAAAGGATTTTAAAAAAGATATTTATAGTCTTCCTTTCATTTGTATAGGATCAAGGGATGGTTAAAAATATGAAAATATATTTTCTTTTCCCAACAGTTTATATGTTATCTACATAACGAGAGTCAATCCATTCCAAGGATAGCATCAAATTCCCCCAAGGGAAGTATCATAGGATTTTCTAGAAGAATCTTCCCACATATCCTAATAGAATAATATTCCAACACTTGGGTTGAAATTATTGTACCAATTCATGATTTTACAGATATATCTACTTCAAGGTTTCAGGGATTCGATTAAATAGTTATAGAAAACTTTTAAGATATAAAAAAATGCACAAAATTAGAATCAAATAAGACTTTTTCCATTCTTGAGTAAATAGATAGTGAACCTTTTACGACTTCATTTTCTTTCTCAACACCCGCAGTAATAATGGAATAAGCCTTCTCTTTCTCCGTTTTATTTGGTGTCTAATGGTGCTGATTACCCTCAAGGACTTGAGGTTTAGTGAACTAGCTTGCATAGTTCCATTTCTACCTACAATTGTAGCATTGGACCATGGGTGGTGCTCCCTTTCCTCCACCACATTTTCCTGCATTTTCATGTATTTTCTACATTCATGATCTTGGTGTCCTTTTATCCCACCATTGAATAATTTCTCCGTATTTTTGAGGTAGTTACCATGATGCTTCTTACCACATTTTTGGCATGTGGGGGTTGAGTTTTCATTCCACCTTTCTCATGAAATCCTTCAGCTTGAAACTACATCTTTTTTCTTATCACCATAACCATAGAACCATTCTCCAAACTCCATCTCCACTTTGATAGCACATCGAACCACTTCTTCATAAATCTTGAAGTGTCGAATTGAAATATCCTTTCAAAGGTGTGTTTTTAAACAACTAATGAATCTATCAATTTTTTTACCATTATTGATAACAAAACTCAAATCATACCTTTTAAGCCTTGTGAAATTCACCTTGTATGTCGTGACAGATTCTCCATACTTTTTATTCAGCACTATGAATTCTCTCTCCATATTTTTATGAATATTTAAAGGGAAACACTAATTAAGAAGCATTATCTTAAAGGCATACCACACCATCTATTCAATTTCATCTCTTAGCTTGGTGTTCTTGATCAAATACCACCATTGTTCGACCTCTCCATCTAGATGATAAACGGACAGAGTCACATTATCTATCTTAGAATATTGAATCATGGAAAAGTTATTCTCTATTGAGTTGACCCACTATTCCTTAACTAGTGGATCAGATGATCCATTAAAAATTAGTGGTCGTTACCACATTAAACACTTGACAGTTAGTTTCTCCTTCTTTGCTGAAGGAGGATGTTCTACATTATTCAGGTTATTTTCATAACCTGATACAGTTGTGTAATCATCACCATAAAATTTCAAACTTCACCTCCCAAGTCATTACTGATGTCATTTGGTCAATCGCTACAATATCCCTCGCATGGGTTATTGTCTTGTTTTCTCCTAGTTCCCATCATTTTCTATAATAGAAAAGGTTAGAGTAAAACATAAGTCAACAAACAATGAATATATAATTTATTCCTTTATGAAATTAAGTCTAAAGTCATATCTTGTGGGATCCATATGTTTAGAAAATATTCTTGTGAACTTATATATACTTAGTCTCACACTGATGGTTTTCACTAAGGTTCTCTAATCCTAATTCACAAATTAACTAAACCATCCTCTAATACTAACTATAACGACCCTTTTTTTCTTACATTACTCTTAATTCATTTTAATAATATAAAACATAAAAATATTACAAAATGAGGATCCAAAGGTTTAGTGTCATGGGAAAACTAAGATGATAAAAAACATTTTTTCAATATAAAACATACACGTTTATTTAATTTTTTCATCTCTAGATTCTTATTATCACTTGTGTTCTTGTTATTACATATAGTTAGCTAAGGATATACATAAAAAGGGAGAGGTAAAATCTCAATAATAGGATAGATTATATCATGAAACAATAATTCATGTGGTGAGGATAAACATATCAATATCATCATAATCATGAGAGGAGGAATTACAGTAAGTCATGGAATGAGGTGATTCATAAAAATGAAACATAATGTCTGAGTGGTTAACTACCACACATAGTTTTGAATAAAGATAGAATTATTTTCATGCATATTTAACTTTACTCATCATGTTATTAGTATTACCCAATGCATTGTAGCACTATATAATTCTGGGTGCACCTATCACATCATAACATTTACATTGCACTATATAATTCCATGTGCACTTGTCACATCAAAACATTTAAATTCTCATGCATAACACATAGAAAATATATCAATCTTGAACATATAATAACCCATGAAAATGAATGGGTTTCATTTCATAAGTATAAATTCATAATCATTGGGATTCCAAATGAAAAAGGGAATAACATACATGATATAAGAATCATCAACCTTGAGTAAAGGAAACAATCTTGAGAAACAAAAGGTATTTTTTTGGAAAGAATGTATCTTTTGGAAACCATTGTGTTTATCATAAACTCTAGTAAGAACATTTATATCCCAAAAAATGTGAGATGATTATGAATAAATGTTTTTTGAGGAATAACCATATTGAACATGGGGTGAAAACGGTAAAATCCTATGAAATAGATTTTGGATCTAGTATTCCCCTTGCAATGTGTCTGAATACATTCTTCACTTTATTTTCATATATAATCAAATTATATTCATTAATTAATAATTAAAAAAACTTTTATACATGAATTTGATTCATTATCATTTTATTAATTTCTTTTATGGGCCTTTGATGAGTTATAGAGTTTAAATTCATTGTTTGGGAGTGTTCATTTTATTTGTTTTCAGGATCAGTTTGCTAGTATACATGAATGGAAGTTCATGTAAGATGTAGATAAACATCCATAATTGTTGTTATATGTTGTTAATGATATTATATAATATTAAATTATCTTATTATGTATTGGGTTATATACCATGAGGTGGATTAATTAGATAAAATTTAATGCAGAACATTTTAGGTTAATTTTGGCAGTTTTTTTATCACAATGAACTTGCTTTGTTTTATCATTTAGTATTATGTGTATATGTTAGTTTCATAACATAAAAGGGGTTAAAAATAAAATTTAAAATATTTTTTCAAACATTTAATGGTTTTATAAACATCTTTGAAGTAATTTATAGAAAATGAAAGTTCATCACCCACGATGTTGGTAAATTGACACATCATAGGGCGATGAATGCATTTTTAGAATAAGAGAGAGATAGAGGGGAGTTTAATGTTATATATTCCATTAGAATGATATAATTATGATATGTCTAAGGTACTAGAGTTATCATTCCATTTGGACGAAATTATGTGAGGAGATAAAAAGAAAATAAATTGAAATTGAAAGGAAATTAAAAAGAAAATATAGAGGATTTACCTCTTGAATTCTCCTCTTGAGATCCTCCTCAAGGAACCTATGCATGGTCTTTTGATGAGACCAATAGATAATGGACGTGTAGTAGAGAATAATGAATATTATTGGGAATAATATAGGAAAGGTTCAAAGCTTGATATTTGTGAGGATAAGAGGGTGTGAGGAGTGGTATTTATAGTGGAGGAGAGGGGTGTTTTTTTATTGTTTTAATCATTAGTTTTTTATTTTTCTCAAGACTGGATATAGTGAGGATTATTGTGACTAAATATAGTAATTAGTGCATGTTAGTTTAAACAAATTTTCATATACATCATCTATGACTCAATAATGACTCAAAAATACATGTTTTTCCATTTATTGTTAATTATCATATTTTACTCTTCACCCAAAATTCAAGTATTTCAGAAAACCCAAAAATATTAACCCTAACAATGTTTAATGTGTAGAATCCAAAACTGAAATCCATTTTATGAAAATAATTTTCTAAATATGAGTAGTTTAATTTTTAATTAAAATCAGCATTTACTTGGAAAATAAAAATTTAAAAATTAAAAATAATTTTATAACACTGAAAATTTACTTAAGGTCACATAGAATTATCTTAAAATCAAAAGAAATAAAAATATTAATTTATGAATACATTTCAAAAAATAATAATTCTTCTTTTTTTAATTTTTTAATTAATCATAAAATTTTTATTAAATATTTATGACTTATAAAAATACCAACACTTAATTAATAATTTTTAAAATAATTATTTACTTATACTGTGATAAACTTATATCATATTATCACTTATAAGATGGATAAATTTTATTTATACTTTCATTGGTACAAATACTATTCACTTGGCCGATTTAATATTCATAAGGTTCATATTACTATTCACAAGTGTAAAATTACTATTCACCAAAAATTATATTTGTCCTATCAGACTCCAAATATCTTATGGATCGCAATTGTGTATGTCATATTTTAGAAATTCAAATCACAGAACTTGAAAAATATGTTTATTGTATAGGCTATAAAGGCCGCATAGTATTTATTAGTTCATTTATTCATGATGTGGCATTATGTTTCCTAATATGATTCTATGTGACATAATTATAAGAAGGTAATTTCCATTGAGAAAACTTTGCGTTGTTACATGCTCTGAGATAGAAAAGAGAAGAAGAATAATATCTAAGAGAGGTACCGATATATTATTTTATTCTTTGTATTTTATTTCAAGACTTTATTTTTAGGGAAATACTGCATTCTTGAAGATCAAAAGAGCTCAAGAGAGAGAGAGAATCTAGTAAGAATATTCTGAGTAAGATATAAGAACTATTTTGGTTAAAATATTCTGAGTTTCATATTTTTTATCAAACCGTCCCAAGGCAGTTGAATACTTTTTTTTGAGAATCATATTAGATCTGTTTGATGTATTGATATCAAGTTTTTAGATGAGATCTACTTCATTAGTAGTGGAACTTCTTGAGAACTAGTGGGAGTCAGTATAAATAAACCATTATAGTAGGAATCTATTCATCTATGTAATCTAATGAATACTCACCTGTGTAATATAGTAAGAGAGAGGGTTCAAGGTAACCCCTACCAAAACCATTTATAATTTATGATAATATTATTAGTATAAAATATATGAATCATATGGTATTTATCACAATAAGGTGTATGTTTTCTAGGACATGTTGAACCTTTAAAAAACATTTTATTTTAATCTTAATTTATATTCGACATTGTATGTTGTGTGTGTGATTGAGTGAAAAGAAAAAATCTAAATTTTCTATTGCCTAGAAACATAGATTCAAGGATAAATGATGGTTAAATATTAAAATATCAATTGTAATTTGGAGAAGGTTGGCACCAAAAAATTCACCCCCTAAGTATTCACATAATCCTAAGGGAATTTTAATTAGTATTAAGCACACAAGGTTACCTCTGGTTGGAAATTTTTTTTCTCTACTATTTTTATCTTAATATATAAAGTGTATATTTGAAGAGATCCTTGAAGAGACTCATATGTAAGAATCTATTTCCATTCATAGTAGAGTGAAAATTGGATTTTTAGCTAATAATGTGAAAAAATGGGGAAAAGAGAGACCACAAATCATAAAAATTCATTAAATATAATGATGAATAAGTACTTTCTAAAGGTAATCAGAGTAGTATTTGTTTAGCTAAATCCATTTAAAATTATTCTTTCATTGAATTAACCATAAGATGTAATGAATGTATATTTATTGAATCAATTAGTTATTTTTATTCTGAAATCAAGGATTAGATGAAGAAAATTCCCATTAAAGTTTCTAGCTGTATATATCCATTTTTTAAGGGACTATATGATGAAAATTTTCAACAGGAAAAGGAATTTGATCCAGAGGAAGATGCATTAGTTGAAAAGGTGGTAGGATGCTACAATATGACAAAACCGGTTAACATTATGGAATAATATGTGTTAATTTATAAAAAAAGGATACTCTCTAGATGATTAATAATTTCAATGATCTGTTTATGAGATGGTTTTCAATGATAAATGTTTTTCTAAAGTGATCCATGGATTGAAGAAATTAAAAAAAGTATTTATGAATGTCTAAGATTACCAATTGGAAGTAAAAGATAAGGAAATAAAGGATCAAGATAGTTCTCTACTAGACACATGTAAAAACCTGAGGATTGAACTCATAAGATGAAGAATGAATGGAAATATATATTCAACTTAGTTTATTATAAGAATAGTTCTCTTAATATGGAGTTTATTGAACTATAAGTAAATTTCAAAAACCTAGAATCGTTATAAACTGATACATTCTAAGATTCTGAGAAAATAATATCAATTGTTATGAATACTTTTATTAAGATTATTATCTCTAAATAGACCCATTCATATGAAAATAAAATCTTAATATCTTCTTTAGGTAAATTTATTATAGTTTCATCAAAAAATTATTCACATAACACAAAAAATGTCTTATGTCCTAATTTTTATTTCACTTCCTCATATGAGATTAAAATCAAAATCTGGGAAAATTTGGGTGAAAAAAAAAACTACAAAACCCACCAATATTTCCTGGGTAGAGATTATCATATATGATAAAAATGACTCTCTAAATGAATCTTAAAATACTGAAACTATCCAAAAATAGTATGTTTCAAAATCTAGCTAGAAAAAATCTAAGAAAAAAAGAAGATTTGTTGTCCATTTTTTGGTGTTGTTAGAGGTTTGGGTAAAAGGCCATAAAATATTGGCACAACATGTTATTATTTATATGTTTAAGTGATGGGGAGATTTTTAGATTTTGTGTTTGATTCATTGTTTAATTTAATATTTTTAACGATAAAATACCACACATTTCAAGTATTTGATAATTATAATTACTCATAGAGTTGTTGAAATTATCTTATTTATTCTTTAAGTATTTATTGATTTTAATATTTATAGTTTAATTCTATTTTATTAAGATTCTATATTTTTTGTAAAATATATTACTTTTCATAGAAAAAATATCTTCCAAATATACTTTTCCAAAATTCTTGTTCACTCTTAAAAATTTTGTGCTTTTCACTAAGTGTTTACTTTTGGGAACTCATATACTGCAATTTTTAAGTATTAGTTTACTCTAATAAACTACAGGTTTACTTTTCCAAAGTTCACTAATACTCTTATAAATGTATATATTACTCTTCCAAACTAAGCTTTTACTCTTAAACTATTTTATTTAATTTTATTAAGTCTGTATTATATGTTTTTTAAGTAACTTACTCCTTTTAAGTGTTTAAATTACATTTCTAAGATTCTAATTATGTTTCCAAAAGAATTATACCCTTTTAAAAAAATGAATACTTTTTCAAAATTATATTATATCATATGAATATTTTTAAATTCTTTATGTATGTTTTATTTTTTATTATTATGTTTCATGCTATTTAAGTTTTTTGTGTAGGTTACAATGAGTTTTAGATACTCATTAAAAGTAACAATAGAATTCTCAAAATAAATAATCATCGATGTGGATAAGAGTTTTTATATTATGAAAAACTCATTGGAGAATATTTTTATGAATTATAATTAAGGTAATTGGATAAATTATGAGTAATAAAAAAGTGATAAGAGATACATGTATCAGACACACCGAATTCAAAAGTGTTGGATGTCTTCTTCTATGATAATTTTTATACTACTATGATAAAAAAGGAGCTCCAAAATTAAATCCTTGTGTTAAAGTGATCAACCTATTAAAACATTATGTTCTTATATTCTAATATAGATTTATGGTTCTATTATTAATCTTATTCCATTATATTTGTGCTTTATATGTAAGTAAATTTATGATTTTCTCTTTAAAAAAAGGTTTATATTTTTCTTAGTTATACCTAAACTAGAAAACCAATCTATACTAACTTTTGATTCATAAGAAGATAGTTTTTTTTGTTTAATCTATAAAGGGAGAATTTTTTTTAGGTTTTGCCTCTAGGTTCACAAAAGGAAGTCCCTATAAAAGGTTATCACATCCTTTCAAAATTGAATATTTTTTAATGAGTTCCATGTATATCATGGAAAAGATAGGAGGGAAGAGTAGATATTGGATCAAGTTAGACAAAGATCTTATAAAATTATGGTGTTCATTGTTCCTATTTTCATTTCAAAATATAATTTTCATCATTTGAAATCAAATGTTCTATTTAACTCTAATATTTAACACTATTTGATTAATATTTTTAATCTTTTAAAAGATCCATTCATCCCTATTACATATCGAAATATCTCACAAAGATAAAAATTGATATCAGATCTCTTTCCACTAGAGTTATTGTTTTATTCTATTATTTCATTTAAAATTATTTATCTTGTAATAACTAACTCCTAGATTTTATTATCTTTAGAATATAATTTTTTAAGATGTTATGATTAAATTATAACAATGCTTTGATCCCTCAAAAAGAAACATACTTCAATAGGAATGATTACATATACTAGCTGGTGAGGATGGAATCCTACATCAATGATTTAAAAATTTACCATTATAAAATAAAATTAAAACCATTCAAACTTCATGATTCTATTATGCAAGCACTTACAGGTAACAATGTTGTAAATTATGTTTTAAATTAAAAATTAATTAATATATTATATGTTACTATTAGTTTAATTGTGTTTATAATTGTCGTTTCATGTATTAATACTAAGTACATAGGGACGATACTACAAGTCACACACTATAGAGTAAATAAGCTCCAAAAAACATAACTAGGAATTCTATATACAGAATAACAAAATGTTAATATGTGACAAGTAGAATTAGTTAACCGAATGTTTCACATATTCATAAGCATTATAAATGGTATGAATGTTCTTGGTAAAGCATTGGATAACTCTACTGAAGTTAAAAGGGTGTTGAAATCACAACTGAAGAAGTGGAATTTGAATAATTTTTCTATAGATGTGAGTAAAAATTTTAAGGTGTATGAATTAGATGAAATCATTGATTCATTTTTATAATACAAAATTTAGCTAAAGAACATTATAGATAAAGATATTTAAAAAAATAAAGTTATTGATTTTAAAAAAATATATAATTATTTATTATAACTCCTCTTAATTTGAGTTATAGAGAAGTGAGAAATATGAGATACCTCACTTGAATAAAAGAATTTAGAACCTAATGAAAAATAATATGGGATTGAAGATGTGTTTTAGAAGGAAAGATCAAAAGGTAAGTAAGAAAGTTTATATTAGTAAATACAGTGTTGTTTGAGAACATACTTGTAATATGTGTAGAAAGAAGAAAAATATTAAATTAGATTACTTGAAAATAAATAATTTAAGGAAAAACAATACCTATAGGAAGAAGGAAAATAAATCATTAATGTTCGGATGATGTTGTATAAAAGAATCATACTCAAGTGATGTTTTAGGATGTGAAATGGAATCTATTAAATTATTCTTAATACCTATATCTATGAATGAGATTAGTACTAACTTAGATTCTAATATAGTGTATGCTTCAGATTCTAAAAAATATTATTCTAATTTTTTATACAATGAAAATAGAAAACTATAGAAATATGTTTTAGGAATAGTTTATTTTTATGAAAATCTAAAAAGATAAAATATAAATCTTGTTAAAAAATAGTAAATTGACTCAATAAAATTAAAATATTGGAAATATGGATTCTTATTTTAGGAAAAAGGTTTTTAGTATCTTAGATAGTTTACAAAAATAGAATAAAAATATTAAGAAATAATTTGTTTGCTTGAAAGAGACATTATAAACCATTTTTCAAGGAAAGAAGAATTATGGTAAGATGATAGATATGAATAAAAATATAGTAAAATTGGTTTTTTCTATAATAAAAAAATACTATACCTTTATAAGACCCTATTTTTTAAAGGTACTAAATGTAATGTATTTATAATTACATGTCTTAGGTGGAATATGTGTTAAAAGTTTCATCAGCCAAACAAAAAAATCATTTTTTTTTCTTAAAAATAGAATAGAGTTAGAAAAGGTCAAACCATATGTCAGGATTGAGTTTGGGTAGGAACTTGGGAATAAAATAAGAAAAAAAACAAGAAAAATAAGAAAAAATTAATCTAACAAGTAATAGTGATGAGGTTGGCTCAATAAAGTAGTTCAATGAACATTAACCTGGCTAAAAAGTTGTTAATAGACTATGGAATATTAATGTTAATTTTTATTAAATGATAACTCTTATATTTACAAGATTGGGTGAAAATTTAAGGACTAAATAATTGTAGGTTAATATCTATTACTTTTCAATTGAAAAAAATAACTATCATAAAGAAGGAGTGGATGAAATCTCCTAGATTGAACTATTGAATATAATTGGTGTGATTTACTTAATTTGATTTTAATAATTTCATTTCATAATATTTTAATATGATAATGATCTTAAAAGTTTGAAAAATTGTGAACAAGATCAACAATAATTTACTCTTTAACAAATAATAACTTTCTGTAATGTAGAAATATAAGAATGAGTAAAATCTGGTAAAGTCATGATGAAATTGTGAAAGAGAAATAAAAGAAGTTGAACCATATAATTCCCCATGAAAAGTTTAGTTGATAAACATTGTGAAACCATAATTAAAAAAATTTAGTTCATCTAATTAGAATAAATAATGGTTGATAAAAAATAGAATAGAAATTTTTAAGAGAGAAAATAAATCTCTTCCATCGAGTCAATTATCATCCTATCAAATCTCCCTTTGGTAGTTGTGATCTTCCTAGTTCAAGATTCATACTCTACTGTATGTATCCTAGTTTTGAAGTGTTTCAAAATTATTAATCTTACTTAAATTAAAAACAATTTAGATTTCCACTCTAGCCTCATTCTCATAATCAGATATGCCAAGCCCGTCTCCAAAATTTCCATGTGGTGAACCTATCACGTTTTATCATCCCCGTCACATGACTTGGGTAAATATCATAACTAAATGCTGCTTTTTCATGTGGGTATAATTAAAATCCATGTATCTTAGTTCAATCTCCTCAAATAGTTCATCTAATTCTAAAAACTTTCCTACATTTATCTGGATTTATTAATTAATGATCCTAAATTACCTTTAATATTTAGTAGCATTGATTTTCTATTTATAATTTTAGGGATTTTTCCCTTGAAATTCATCTGAAAAACAAGTCCAAGTCAGAAGAAATGGGACCTTGAATTTTTTTTAATGGATTTATAAATCATAGTCTATAATACTCTACAAATTATATATAAAATAAAACATCAAACTTTGATATATTTTAATTACAAACACTATATTCCAAAAATAAATTTTAACAAATTATATTTCAAAGATTAATCAATTTTTAATACATACACCTAATTTTATTAGAAAATTAATCCAATAGTATTTTAGTTAATTTAGCACTAAAAACAAACGATTTTTCCTAGATATTTTAGGAATATGTGTTTCATCACAAAATAACCAATATTCAATAATTATCCAATTAAAACATAGTTTAGTATTCAAAAAAAAATTATACCCAAAATGGATGTGGAATAATGCATTAAATATAGACCGAATCAAAATCACCCATGATTAGAAAATTTTTTATCCTCAACCAATACATTTATCACGTTTAGTGGAAGAAAACAAATATCTATATTGAAAAAAATAAAATTACATAAGGAATTGACTTTGGAAAATATTTTTTCTAATGTCCCTCTAAAGTAGACAATATGATTTCCATTTTAAAATTAATTGGGTATACACCAAAGTGGGTTTCTAATTTTCCAAAAAATATTAAAATTGAAAATTTTCATAAGAGTTAAGAAAACATAAATTTTCATTCAACAGAACTTCTGAACATCTCTTTTTCTCCAAGTTAATTATACACACATAATTTATCAAATTATAATAATTTATCCACACCATTAGACTATAAAAAATTAATAATTTAGACTTCAAAGCATAAATAATTCATAAAATAGTAAATTAATAAAGAATGAATGTTTAACTAGGATTGTAAGTTCATTTAATATCCTATTTGGATGCATATTTCATGCGTTTAATATAAATCAAAAAGTCCAAATACCTTGATAATAGTATGGAATACTCCAAAACATTTACAAAAAGAATTATTTTTCAATCATGTAAATAAATGACATAAAAATTAAATATAGGGAGTAAAATATAATTAACCTACAAAATATGGATAAAATATCTTAAAACGTCATAAAATATTTCACTTACTAAAAGTGAAAATTGAATCTTAAATACAATCAAATATGAAGCTATTGTGATATATAAAACATTGAATCGTAGTCCAGCACATTGAAATATCCCTACACAAAAAATAAAACCAAAATATTTCTTCAATATTGATTCTTAAGGTGGAGTAACAATTAAAATAGTATGGTTAAAAGGAAATTTCAATTTATAAGTTCAATGAATTTTTAAGATGTCATAAGAAATTTCAAAATAGTACACTATCTACACTTCCAAACTATTTTTTAAAATATATTTTTAAAAATTTCATGTTTTGAGATTTTAAATAGAATACAATAATTCACAATTTACCTCATATGGTAACACATTGATCAATGAATTTAATAGAAAAAAAGTATCTTGAGTCCACAATCATTTTAATGGTGATAGAAAGGTTTAAAATTTCTTTCAATTTTATGAAAACCCATATCTTTAACACACCTTATTTCATGATTTATTACATAAAGGTACACTTATAAAAATCCCAATAGATCATGAATCCTAGTTTATTTGGGATATTAGGTATATATAATATCAAATTGATTCATGGATACAAAAAAATTATTGAAAAATTCTTTAACATGGTCGAAAATTTCATTACACTTTTAAAACTACATGGGATAACCATATAAAATAAATAAGAAAGGGGTGAGATATAAAGCCTAGTAAGGGAATAAATTATCAATAACACGAAGAAATTATCACATTTTAGTAAATAGAAATTTAAATGGGACATAAAAGAGTTTATAATTATAAAAATGAACATTTAAGTATGATATATAATGATAACATAAAGGCAATATGGGAATGTAGAATCAGCATAAAATATGGAATCATAAACATAGTTTAAGTCTAAAATCCAAGAAAACATAAAATAGTGTTCGTATTATAACCTTCTATGAACCATATATTTAATATCATGAAATTAAAACATTTCTTAATGCATTTTAGGACTATATAATTCTGGCCCCACCAATCACTTTCAAACCCTATACATGCATAAGTGTCCCATATAAATTATTCAATATAACATCATATTTCATTGCATTTATTTCCAATATTAAGTATTGTGATATAAATAATTTTAATTCCTCAATAAAAAAAGTATAGGTACATGTAGTTGAGTACCCCTGAGTAGAAATGGAGTTGAGTATACAAAAAATAAAATTTTAGCATGGAAAATCAAAGAATAATTTCTACAGCATAACTGGGGTACAAAAATATTCATGGTATGGATTAATGAGAGTAAAATAGGTTTATAAACACATTGAAAACATAAGGTTAGTAAAAGGGATATGTAATAACATATTTCAACATGAAATTTTTTGAATAAATAGGCATAATACAAAGAAGGTGCTTGAATAAATAGAAGAAGGAGAGGATCCCTTACCATAAAAGGGAGTTTCCAAAATATTTTGAGCATCTTCTTGAGGTATTGGGGGAACCTTGAAATATATCCAGATATGAAAGATTATATAATTTTCATGATCCAAGGTTATTGAGTGAAGATAAATAGGAGTTTGGTGTGCTTTTATAGCAAAAGATAGGGGAGTTATTTACTATTTTTTAAACATAGGTTTTGGACTCTTTACAATAAAGTATTCAAAACCACAAACCTTCAAATGGTTTTTGACCAAGGTTTCAACCAAATTGATGTTTTTTTAATTATTTTACAATTTTAAGAACTGATCACATTAAAATATTACCCTTGTTGATGTGTTTGTGAGTCATGTACATAGAGAATTAATTTTTAAAACCTTGATATATAATATAGGTTTCATAGGATTCATAAAAGGTTTATAAAATTAGTAAAATAAACTCAAAAACACATTATATTAAATAATGAATATATATTTGTTCTTGGATACCCTTTATGGCCAATATTACATCACTTTTGGTTCATTATGATGTGATATTACACACCAAATATTTATACTGTATATAATTTTGACACAAAAATAAAATTATCTTAAAATATTATTGAAAAATAACTCTTGGATAATTTAAATTTGATGATTTAAAAAATAATTTTATTTTCTGCAAGAAAAAATCTCTAATTATGATAATTTAATATTTTAAATCAAAAGTCCAAATTTATTGAAAAATACTTGGTTGTTTTAAATAATAGTTTTTTTACCAATATTAAAATTAATTTTCACATCATAAAATTATATTATATTTTATATTTAATAAATATTATTTAATAATATTATTTTATTAAAAAATAATTTATTTCAAAAATTCTTGAATTCTTTAAAATATAGTGTCTTGATTGAAACTATACAATTCATAAAAATACACTTTGTGTTTCATTGCATCATAACATTATTTTTATCAAAAAATTTATTTTTTTCATTTAAAATGTAATATTAAAAAGAGATAAATATATTAATTGTTTCATTAAAAGAAAAAATATAAAAATTCATACTATTATGGTATAGATACATCTCTCTTTATTAAACCAGCATAATCCCAAATTCTATGGTGTACGATCGTGATATTTTCTTGGGGGGTTCGGTGAACATGGTTTTGGTTGTGATATTAATGAGATTAAAATTTTCCCATAAATGGTTTCACTCAGGATTTATATGTTTAATATTATCTTTTACTCGATAAATAGACAATCTAAATAATGTCATCTCCCTTATAAGCTTTGATAAATGGGCTTCATAGGGTATGATCCTACTTGTGATGTCATCACTTCTTTCATCTTTATCAATTGGACTTTATTATAACTCTATATATATACTAATCATATGATCACTGCTCAATTATTATATTATAAATGATTATGAATCTTAATTGTCTTTTAAATCCAATAATATTTAACATTCCAAAATGACTAAATAAGTGCATGTGTTTTCTAAAACTACATTACATAAAAACACATTTATTTATTCATAAAGGGAATTTAATTTATAAAATTTTGGGTTGTGAAATTTTTACCCCTTCAAAAATATGTCCCTTTAGATTTACATTTCTTATACTAAAATAGATGAGGTTACTTATATTTCATTATTTTTTCTAGTTTTCATGTCACTTCCTTAAACTTGGGGTTTCACCACAGCACTTTTACCAGGTGATTTAAATTTTTTTGTAGAGATTTGTATCTATGATATAAGTTCTTTATCAACTACTCCTCATATGAAAGATCATTGTACAATGTTACCACATATGGATTCAGTACATGTGGGGGGTCTGGTATATAATTTCTCAAGATAGGTACATGAAAAACATCATGTACTTTGTATAGGATTAGTGGGAGTGATAATTAATAGGCCAACGTTCCGATGTTATCAAGGATTGAAAATGGGATAATGTGTCTAGGTATAAGATATCCATTCTTAAAAAACATAATGACTTTATTCCATGGAGATATATGAAGGAAAACTTTACCACTGACCTAAAACTCCATGTCTCATCAAAGATTTTCTACATATATTTTCTATTGAATTTTTATGGATTTCATATGAAATTAAATTGTTAAAACCTTCTATTACAACTCCTATATAAGATCATTTAATATCATCTTCTGCTATCCAATATCATTCTAGAATATTCGATTCTAATACATCCTCCCATATAGAGATTAATAAGGTGTCAATTCTATACTATAATGGAAACTGTTTTTATATTATAAATTCACTAGGGAAAGGTACTAGTCCCAACATACTTAGAATACATGGAACATGATCTTAGTAAATCTTCTAAGGTTTGAATGTACCTTTCATACTATCTATTTATCTGAGGTTGATAATAAGTGATGAAGATCATTTTTGTATTCATTGGTTACCAAATCCTTATCCAAAACCTCAAGGTAAACCTCATATCTCGATCAGATACAATAGAGAGTGAAACTCTATATAGTCTCACCACTTCCATAATATATAACTTAGCATGTTGGTCAAGATATAAATATTCCTTGAATAAAATGAAAAATGTTGTATTTTTAAGGCGATTGACTACCACCCATATAGAATTATTATATTTACATGCCATGGGGATTCCTATGATGAGATCTATGGTTATTTTTTCAATTTCCTTTCTAGTATAAGATAATATTGCATCATAAACTTATATATATATTATTTAGAATTGACATGTTTTCATACCAAGTATTGAGATATGAATTCTGAAATCTCACTCTTCATGTTATCCCACCAAAACTTTTTCTTCAAATATTTATATATCATAGTGATTTATGGATGAATAGAGAATGATGAGGTATTTTAATCATCCAGAACATCCCTATTCAGTTTTAGTTTTGGTGGGACACATATCCATGTTCAAAACCATATATTTCCTTCTTCAAAAAATTTGAACCTTGGAATATTCACTACCTTCTTCTGTAGAACCTAATCATCTTTTTGATCCACCATGATCCTCTCAAGAATAGATGGTTGATAAGATATTTTATAAAGTTAGTATGGAGATCCTTTTATTATTATTATATAAATTATTTTCAAGTCCAAGAAGATTGGATCCTATGAAATCCTCATCATTGATGGAGTTTTAGCATCATTTCTAGTAATAGAATCTTCCAATTTGTTTGTTTTCCTATTAAGGTAATGGATTGAACAATCATAATCATTGATCATCTTTAACCACCTTAATTAGAGAAATATTAAACTCCTTTTATGTGGATATATACTTTAGGATTTTATGATCTGTATATATTTCACAATTTTATTAATAGAGGTAATGTCACCATGTCTTCAATGAAAAGATTACTACAGCCAATTATATATCATGAGTTAGGTAGTTATTATCCTGGATCTTTAATTGGTGGAAGTCATTGGCTATCACTTTTTCATCTTGCATGAGTACACATCCTAAAAATGTTTTGGATGCATCACTGTAGATTACAAGTCCTTCCACACCAATAGATAATGTGATCATAGAAGCAATGATTATCCTCTTCTTTATCTTTTTAAATATTTCCTCACATTCATTATTCCATAAAAAGATAACTCCTTTTCAAGTTATATTAGTTGGTTGGTTTCATAATCATGATAATTTCATCAAAAATCAATTATAGTATCCATCTAATATAAGTAAACTGCATATTTTCAACAAAGTGGTTGGTCTAGTTCATCCAAAAATTTCTTATGATTTTGGAGAGTCTATATATATCCCATTTTCAATGATAACATTCCCTATAAATATTAATTACACCCACTAGATTTTTATTTTAATATTCTTAAAATACATATTTTCATTCTACATGGTCTTTAGTAGAGTATTCATATTATCCTCATGTTCCACCTTTCTTTTAGAGTAAATGAAATTATATTTTATAATGGATACCATATATTTTTTAGGTAATCCCTAAAGACTCTATTCATTATGACTATGAATATTTTCAGATAATTAGTTGGTCAAAATGGAATCACTACGAACATTGAATTCTCATTACTATTATAAAAATAAGTCATGGGGATATCCTTATTCTCCAGCTTTACTTACAAGTATCCTGACCAAAGATCCACCTCACATAAATATTAGGCTCATGTATCTGATAGAACAGGTTCTAAATCCATGTAATATGATACTTTTTCTTTATTTTTTTTATTTTTTGGAACATGATAATATATGTAGAGGAACATTGACCTATCCTTATTCATAATGAAAGAGGGTTGGTGCACCCCACAGTGAAGCACTTGGGAAAATAAATCCTTAATTTAGATTCCCCTATAGATTATTTTTCATCTCCTCAAGTTCAACAATATCCATTCAATATGGTGTTCTAGATATTTTTAAAGATCTGGGTATATAGTAAATTTAAAATTCAATGTCTCAACTAAAAGGAAGAATATAAAATTCTTTGGGAAACAAATTACAGAATTACCTAAAAATGTTAATCTTATCAATGATAATATTTATTTTAATCTTAATCATTTGAGTTAGATAGTATTTCTCGTAATGAAATAATATTCATTCTTGAGATTTTGGTACTAAATAAGATTCATCCTCCCCTTTGCACTTGTATAGAATTATAGGGAGATTCGTGATACAGAGGGTAATTTATTTCTCTCAAAAAAATTTATTGTCTCTATATATGGAAAGCCAATCCATATCTAGAATAATATAAAATTACACTAAATGGAATATCAGAAGGTTTTTTGGGAATTTCATCCCACAAATTTTTATAGGGTAGTAGTTATATACTTGGTATGTTATAACATCAACATCTTTTTCATCCACTGATATCTCTACTTCGATGGATTTTTTGTGGTGTTTTAATAGTTCTACAAAAATTTCAAGATATAAAAGAATCCATAGAACCATAATTAAAAATTATTCTCACTATTCATGAATTAATAACTAGTGTGCATGTCGCCAATTTATTTTTAGGATCCACCTTTTTAGTTATGATATAATGAGCTCACCCTTTCTCTCTAGGCCGTTGATGTTACTATCTTTGATTATTGTCGACAACCCTTAGCCTGGTGCATTGATTCACATAGTTTCCTTATTCCTTAAAGTTTAAATATTAGAAATTGGATAAGGTTTTACTGGATCATTCATTTCTTTAATCACATTGGTGGGTTTCTCGCACTATAAATTACTGGCTTGGTATCCTTCCTTCATGTACCTAAATATTTTCCCAATCCCTTTCAAGTAATATCTAGGGTGATTCTTACCACACCATTAACAAGTGGGATGATGAAATTTCGTTCCACTATAGGATTTATCCATCACACAGCCATAATTAAACACCACTTTCTACTTCTTATCCGCATGAGACCCTTGAGATTCACTGATCTCCATTTCAAATTTGAGGTCACATCAGACAATTCCCTCAAATCTATCAATGTTATGAATGTATAATGCCTTATATATACTCAGATTCATCCCACAAAAGATGCAGTAAACTTTATATTTGGGTGTAAAGACAAACATATAGTTGTATCATGAAAGTCTTGTGAAGTTTTCCTCACATGACCCAATATATTATTAATCATTTTTCTTAAGGTCTAGAAAATCACTCTATCTTTTAAGTTGGATAGTGAGAGGAAAATATTTATCAGAAAATATTTTTCAGAATTACTTCTGCTACATCACCCTGATAAATTCCTTATTCTTTTTATTTTTAAATAACATCCACCATTAATCAACTTCTAAATTCATAAAATAAACATCTAGAATGACCTTCTCTTGCATAGATCATTGAAGTACTGAGAAGATATTTTAAAGGTATCTAATCCATTATTCCTCAATTATGGGATCAAAAGGTCCACTAAAAGTTGGAGGACTTTGTCGTATAAATATATCAATTGAAACTTTTTGTTTTTTGGTGGATTTGGGAATTTATACTTATTTAGGTTTTTTTAACTGGATTCAATTGAAAAATTATAGTCACAAAATTAGTTATTCCTTCTCCCATATGATTGGGAATCTCATTAGGGCAGCCATCACATTGCCCCTCACATTGGTTGTTAACTCAGTTCCTTTTATTTTCTTCCATTGACAAAAATAATGGAAGAATAAATGATGATTATTTTAAAAATATTAAACCTGGAATTTGGAAACCATAAACATTAAAGTTATAATTAATAAATGACAAATATTTCATAACCTATGAATTTTTACACTTCAATCAATGTTATCTATGATATATTTACTAATGTAAAATCTTATCGGAATTTTTGTTCCCTTAATAATGATTAATAATGATATTGTGAATTTACCTAATCATATCCTTGTAATTTTTAAATTATGTGTGAATCAAGGCCCATTATCATGCACCATTTTATGATTGATTTTATCTCAATATATTGTTTTCAGTGTTATTACACTAAGGTATATCTATACTAGAGCCACATCTACTTATATCATCTAGAAAGGGATGTATTTTCTTGGAAACCAATTACACTATACACAAAAATCAAGGTATTTCTTCTTATGTTTAGTATTATACTTAATTCATGCTCTAGTTTTTTCTAATCCTATCCCAAAAATAACTAGACTTATCTTGGGTACCGACTATGAAAACCAATATTTTGATAAACCTTATTTTGTTATTTATTACATAAAGGTGCACATAAAAATCCCAAAATATCATAAATCCTTATTCACTTGGTAGATTAGGTATGTATAAAATTAACTTCATACATGGATATAATATCATTACTGAAAACTTTCTTAACATGCTCTAAAATTCCACTACCCTTTTAAAATAGTACAGGATAACATGAGGATATACATAAGAAAGGGGTAAGCTATAAATCCTGGAAAGGGAATAAACAAACCATAACATTAAGAAAGTATTAAATGTTAGTCAATATGAATTGGGTTGAAACATAAAATGGGTGATAATCATAAACATGAACATTGAAGTATAATATATGATGATAACATAAAGGAAACATGGTAATGTGGCACAGCCTAAAATATGGAATCATAAGAATAAGATGAGGCTAACTAACAAGAAATAATATCATAGTGTGATTAGTATAACCACACATGCACCATACATGTAATATTTTTAGATTAAAACATTATCCAATAAATTATAATGTTATATAATTCTAGACCCACCATTCACCTTCATATCATGTACTTGCGTAAGTCTTCCATGTAGATTATTCAACACAGGGTCATATTTCATCACATAAAATCCATTTAATAATGAGATTAGGAAACACTCATGGAAAACCTTAGTCAATAATGGATATATACTTCTATTTGAATACCCTTGAGTGGAAATTAGGGTGAGTATTTGAAAAATAAAATTTTGGCCTAGAAAATTACAGGATAATTTTGGTAGTATAATAGGGGTACACTAAGATTCATAGGAAGGATTAATGATGGTGAAATGGGTATCTCACAACTTTTAAATAATAAGGGAATTTAGAGGTATATGTAATAACATATTCGAACATGAAAAATTGGGAATAAAAATCCAAAAGACAAAGAAGGTGCTTGAATTAATATGAGAAGAAGATGATCCCTTTCCATGAGGGGGTTTTACTAAAATATTTTAAGGAGCTTCTTTATATATTGGGGAACCTTTTGAGGTCTCTATAGAATAACTGGTGTAATAATATTTTTCTTTATGTTTATTGAGTGAAGTTAAATTGGAGTTTGGGTCGTTTTATGTACCAAAAGAGATAAGAGTTCTTTATTATTTTCCAAACATGGGTTTTGGACTTAATACATTATTCAAACCAAAAACCTTCCCAATATTTATACCCATGGTTTCCACCATTGTGAAGTGGTATTCATTATTTTAAAGTTGTAATAACTAATTACTTTAAAATATTACCCTTGGTGACATGGATGTGAGTCATGTTCATAAAGAATTGATTTTAAAAAATTAATATATAATATTGGATTTAGAGGATTCATAAAGGGTTTATAAAATTTATTAAATAACCTAAAACACATTATTTTAAAGGGTAAATATATATTTTTTAGGATACTCTTTATTGAATATATTATATCACTTTTGGGTCATTATAATGTCATAATACACACCGTATATTTATATCATATTTAATTTTGACCAAAACAAATATTCTCTCTAAAAATTATGAAAAAACAACCATTTTATAAATTCAATAGGTTATTTTCAAAAATAATATTTATTTTATCTAAAAAATATATATAAGTATGAGAATTTATATTTTTAAATTAAAAACCACATTTATTGAAAAAATACTTTTTTTCTTGCCAATAATAGTTTTCTAAACCTTATAAAAATTATTTTTGACTTGATAAAATTATATTCTCCTTTATATTTAACAAAAACTATTTTATAATAATATTTTATTAAAATGTCATTTATTTCAAAAAAATCATTAATTCATTAAAATAGAGTGTCCTGATTGAAACTATAAATTTCTCAAAAATACATTGTGTTTTATCGTGTCCTAATCTAATATTTATCAAAATAATTATTTAATAATTTAAAAATTAATATTAAAAATTGATAAATATTGTAATTTTTAAATTAGAATAAAAAATATAAAAAACATGCAATTATGGTCTATATACATATCCATTTATTAGACCAGTGAAATCCTTAAGGGTAAGGTGTGCGGTCATGAGATTTTCATAAGGTGGTTTAGTAAATTTGGTTTGGTTCGTGATCACAATGATATTGAAAATCTATCAAAAAGAATTTTAATCATGTTTTATTTTTTGAATCTTTTCTTAGGATCAATCAAGGGAAAATCCCAGTGATGTTACATCCATTTGAAGCTCCGATAAATGGGCTTCAAAGGGTATGATCCTACCGGTCGAGGTAATCACTTATTTCGTTTATATCAATTAGACTTTATCATAGACCTATATATATAATATTCATAGCATCACTATTCAACCGAAATATTATCAATGGTTATGATGATTAACAGTATTTTCATTTTGAGAGGATGTAATGTTCCAAAATAACAAAAAAAGTGCTCGTGTTTTCTATAACTATATTATGTAAAAATACATTTCTTTAATCACAAAGGGATTTCATTTATCAAATTTCAAGTTGTTACAAATTATATTTTCAACAAACTAAAAATAAATAAGATAAATACCCAAAAAAAATATATTTATAAAATTCAACTCAAGTATCCAAGAAAACTCCCATACACATAATTCCCAACAAGAGAAATGATATTTCAAGAAGTAAAGAGAAAACTAATTAATAAAAAGATAGTAACTTCTTTAAACATGTATCTTTTATCATTTGAAAATAGTTTTCATACTTCCTTTTTTTTCATTATAAAATATTACCCCATTTATCTATAATAAAAAATATATAAGATTTTATGCATTTAACTGCAAGAGTAAAATGAGAATAGTGGTTAGGTAAAGAGGGAATTGATTCAAGATTTATATCATGATGAAAATCCTTATAAACCTTCAAAAAATTATAAATTATTATCTAGGAGATCAATTACTTTATCTATTTAAGTACTTAACTGATCATGAAAAAAATGACCTTGAGGGTTGTGTGGCGGGTTAGTCGACCATGAGTGATGATCCATAACCGACAATGAAAATTGGAACATGATAAATAACACCAAGTGACCATGATATGTAATGACATAACTACAAATATCTATGATAATAAGTTGTGATCAATCACATAAAAAATATCTCGATCAACCTTGGGAAGGTAATATATTACAAAAAGGTAATAGTATTGCTAAAGAGAATTGGATTGACTGTGCTAACCAACTAACAAAAAACCAAATTCAATCGAATGAAAGAGGAAATCAAACACCAGGTGAACTCATTGATCACATGTAAAAATTATATAAGTTCCAAACCAAGAAAAAGAAGAAATTTATTAAATAAATACACTGAATATGAGGATCTTGTAGTGTGTCAATCGACTATACATTGAAAATTATATTTACAAAAAGAGGAAAAATATTCCAATCACAAGAAAAGAAAATTTGTGCATGGAAATTTAGTCAAGTTTTTGTGTGAAATAAATAACATAAGTAGACAAAATAAAAATTATCAACATAAAAAAACATGGAAAAGGGTAGTGTAATACATCTAGAGAATTTAAGCATGTATCATTCATATTCATCAAAATAAAATAAATGAAAAAAAACAAATAACCATGGGTTATATCCCATAAATTATGGAGCTTATATTCTTCAGTTAGACTTAGGAAAAGATTAAGAGTGAAGTAAAAAAATGATCAATCTCTTTGTATTCCACTAAAAGTGATGATTAATAATTTTTTTATTAACCAAGAATGGTTTATTCTCTTCTCCTACAAACTCAGCAGATCCATTAACCAATACCCTTGAGATGGTAAAAGGTCCAAACTACTTAGATTTCAGCTTACCATGGAATATCATAGGCTTATAATTGAAAATTTATACTTTCTCTATTTCCTTAAAGTTATTACTAGGAATGATGGAATCATAAAAAGACTTAGTTTTCTCTTGGTTGGTTTAGCATTATCATATGGATACCTTCCTATCTAATCATGTTCACTTAACTCATGTATTATCCTCTAACCAGTAGTCTTAAAATCAATATTCAATGCCTTGAAAACCCAAAAAAAATTATGATGAAGATCCAAAGTTCAATAAAATATTTTCCCAAAAAATTATTTAAGGATAAATTTATATATGAGTTTTTAATGTAGTTATACATGCCCATAAGGCCTCATCAAGATATAAGGACCAATATTTCCTATCGGTATAAATATATTTTTCTAGAATTTTTTAAACTCCTTACTTAAGACCTTATATTCTCTACATGACTTTTGATGGTAATAATTTCCAATTTTATGAATAAAAAAATTATTTCCATTAAATATTTGAATTTAAAGCTCTTGAAATGGTCTCTATTATCACTAATAAAATCTTTTCGCACTATAAATATAGAAATTTTGTTCATATTAATGAATTTTAAAACACTATTATACTGATTTTTAGGAAGTAACACTTCTTAGGCCACTTGTAAACATAATCTAAATCCATCAAAATATACCCTTTCAAATTATATTATGGAAATTATCCCATAAAATCTAAAACCTCATATATCAAAAAACATTGACCTACAAAATTCCTTTTTGTGGAAGATCCTACATCCCACCTATATTTCCTAACCTCTAAAACTTGTCAAAACTAACCATAAGACTCCTAGAATCCTTCATCAAAGTAGTCCAATAAAAATTAACTTATAAACTTTTTGGGTAGTTCCCTCTACCCTATGGTGGCCACACCATAGTGAAGAGTGAAATTTATCAATAATGAGTAATATTTATTCTTTATAAATGCATCCCCTCATAATACCATCACCACACCTCATAAATGGATAAGATCATACCAAAAGTAGTGTTTTATAGTTTAAATAAATCCTTTTCTTTTATTTCATGTGATATATTTAAGAATAACTCATACAGGTAAAAAATAAGTAAGATCAAAAAACCAAGAAGCCAGAGTAGGTGTAATATCCAATATTTTAACATCTGGTTATAAAGAATTTATCTCCCTAGGGTTACTATTTTTAGTGTTAGATAGCCTATAGACAAGTGATCAGACTCTAATGTTTCATTTACATGCATATCTATTATCACTAAGTCAAGTTATTATAAGAGGATTGTCCATATAATAATTATTGTCTTATCCTTTCTCTTTTCTAAAAAATATTTCAAGGATGAATAGTTATTAACAAATTAATTTTTAATAAATAAGGTATTGCCTAAATAATTTAATAGTAAATAAAACATGTATTAATCTCGTTTCAGTAGTGTTGTAATTCCTTTAAGCATCATCCAGTAACCTACTAGCATAATACACCACATGAAACCTCTTTTTTTCTTTTCTCCAAGAAAGATCTAACAACCATATCACTATAATTACACATTATTTCAAATTAAAACCTCTAATTGGGGTAGTGATAGTGGGTGAAGAAGTAAATTTTTCTTTAAGAATATAAAATGACTGTAGACATCTATTATATAAAAAAATAGTGTATCTCTTCAAATCAGTAAACTATGGAAATTTGTGATTTTTTATAAATCTTTTGTGAACCTCCAATGGAAAATTGCATTATCTAAGAAACATATAACTCATTTCAAATTTTATGGTGGTACTTTTTAAAATAGCTCAAAATTATCATTTTCAACCTCAATTACACTATTAAAAACTTTATGAATAGGCATTGTCCCTTTAGTGGCCATAAATTGACATTTTTCTAATTAAGTATAAGTTTAGTCACTCAACATCATCACAAAGATAATTCTAATTTTTTAAATTGATTTAAAATTATCTTCCAATAATGGATAAATAATCCATGAATACTTATATAATATAATCAATAATATTAGATAAAATAGTCATCACACGCCTTTGAAAGGTTCTCGAAGCACCACACATGCCAAAAGAAATTCACTGCTAGGCAAATTTCCCAAATGGAAAAGTAAATATTGTATTTTAAAATACATTAAGGGCTGCTAGAATCAAGTTTTAACTTTAATATTCATCAATAATACATAAAAAATAATTTATTCCTATCCTCTCAATAATTTTATCAAAAAATGGAATTGGGAAATTATTCATTCAATTAGTTGAATTAATTTTCTTATAGTCTACACATTTTATCCATTATGTAACTATACTAATTTTAATTTGTTCATTATTTTTATTAATGATGACTCTTACACCCCCTTTTAGGGGAAACATAAATATATTTGACTCAAGAATTGTCTATTATAGAAAATATTATTCCATCATTAAATAAGTTAACAGCAACTTCTCTTCAAATATCTTTCAAGTTAGGAAAGAGCCTTCTCTATCCCTCTAATATTAGTTCGTGATCAGTCTCCATAGGAATTTTATGCATGACATATAAATTTATAATCCCTTTGATATCAAATATTTTTTATCCTATAATAGATTTAAACATATTCAACACACCCAATGTTTTTTACTCATAACATACATGGAGTTTAGAAAAAATTAGTTTAGATAGTATGGAAATATTACCTAAAAATGAATATTTAAAATAATTTGGAAGTGATTTAAGCTCTATATGAGGTACTTCTTAACTATAATAGAGACTCTTTTTCCAATGTCACCCAAGGTCTTCCATGTGTCATTTAAATAAATAATAAGAGATGGATAACATATTTTATTTATTTCTATCTATAGTAGATATCTCACTTGCATTAGAACATCGATCATAAATAAATATGTGATCCTCAGAAAAAAAATATTCTAAATTATACCTAAATTCTCCCTCATACTCATCAAAATGTTCCTCCAGTTCACCTACGACAATATCAAAATTTATTTCTTCAACTTTTTTTATTGAAGATTTTGGTGCCTCATTCAAAAGACCAAGGCACAATTTATTGAATATTAAAGAAAAGAGTTACATGAGTCTGAAATATAAGAGTTTCTTACAATATTTGTTATACAAATGATGAAATTCAAGAGGCAGGGTATCAGACCATGTTAATTCATGGTTGATACCTTTGTTGGAAAGAGCATCTATAATCATTCTTCAACTAAATATTTACTTCTTATCTTATCCTTAATATCTATAAATTTATATTCCATAACATTGAAAAGGTACCTATATTCCATAATTTCTACTCCAGAGTAGTTCTCCTTAAAAGTAGGTTCCTTGAGGTTTTTAAAATAATTAAATTCCTTAGCTTGTTCACCAAGATTGAAAATAAATCCCCCATTAAAAATATTAATCATGGATCCTTCTATAGAAAGGAAATGACTACCCAATATGGTAGGGACTTCAATGTCACACTTCATGTCTATGATGAGAAAATTAATAGGTTAAAATAAATTCCCAACACCAAAAAGAAGATCACAAAACCTATTTATAGGGTATGTGATACATCCTTCATCTAGTTGTAGGAAAATAATTGTATGTCATAGTTCTCCGAATCTCACTTTTTGAAATAGTGAGTAAGGGAATAAATTGATACATAAACCAGGTCCATACAAGTATTTGAACTAAGAACTAATCCCTAATATACAAGGAATGAAAAATATATTTAGAAGCATGAGTTTTGGTTGGATTTTTTCCAAAGGACATCACTACACTCTTCATTGAGGTAATTTTAAAAAAAATCCTCAAGTTTTTTATTGATTGAAACTATTTTTAAAAAGATTTTAAATATTAAAGAATCTGGATTATGGATTGAGTGAAAGGAATATTTACTTGGAACTTGTTGAAAATCCTAAATAACTTAGAAGGTTAAAGTTTTGACTTTTATATTTTTGTTTCCTGAAGGAATGGGATGGTTAGGGAAATGTTTTTATAGATAGTGGGTATACCATCAATTTATTTTTTAATCTGTTTCATCTATTTGAACCTTTTCACTTTAATGTATTTTTTGTCTGGTTTTTTTAATGGAAAAGCAGAAGTAAATTCATTTTATGTGTTTTTTTCCAAAATTCTATATTCTGTAAATTTTATATTTTAGTGTCTAGAGTCATTAGAAATTTTATTTTGAACTATCCAAGGGACTATTATAGTTTCTTCAAAGGTTTCTATACCAAACCTTTTGATAAATTCCGTGAAATTATCCCTTATGTTCACTTCTGTTATACTAGTTATCTTATATTTTTTCCTTACTCTTAACTCTATCTATTTGACTGATTTGATCTTACATATTATTAATATCATTTTTAAAAGTAGACCTTTGAGATTCCATGTTATAATTATGTTTTTAATCTTGATCATCTATACAACTTTGTACCAGATGCATGATACCTTCAAAAATGGATTGTTAATTAGATAACTTATCTCTATGTTGTTTGTGTAATTATTTCCAAGGTTGTTATTTAAACCCATAGAAAAAGACTCTTATAAATAATAATTTATCTCTCTAAGAGATGTTAGGATGATTCCTATAACCCTTATTGTAAATTTTTTAGAATGGATCACCCTTAGATTTTATCTTAGGATCATAACTAGAAAAATTATCATCTTCAAATATTTAAGTATACATATCAATGTTAGGACAGTATATGTTTGTATGAAAAAACATACCATAGTGGTGAAATTACTCCTTAAGTTAATTTTCATTAGAAATCATAGCAACGTATGGATGGGTTTCTTGAAGAAAATTTATGTATATTCAGTGGATGGTTCTCCATCTAATACATTGTTTTACAAATTTTTAGAAAATGAATTTAAAATATGTTTTAACTCTTTAATGTTTTTATCAAAAAAATATCCTATAGAAAATTAATTTATAATTATTTTATTATAAGGGTTGATACCATTATAAAAGGTTTATATGAGAAAAATTTGATAAAACTAATAGTAAGTACATTGTCTAAGAAAACCCTTAAATCTATGAAATGTATCATGGAATAGATCTCCCTCATCTTGTAAAAAACTGGTGATATTATATCTAATTTAAGATTTCATTATCCTAGGGTATAACTTTATAACAAAGTTAATAAACCTCCTTCCCAGGTGTCCAAAATATCATCTTTTAACTATTTAAACTAAGTTATATCATTAACCTTGATACAAAATTGAAATAATCTAAATTTATAATCTTCTTTACTAATCCATCATAATAGTAGCTATAGCTCCACACTCTATATGTTCATAATAAATTCTAAAGAGCCTTTATAAGGAAATCTATTGAAGGATGGTAGCATAAAATAGTGACAATTTAAAATCATAGTTTCTAAACTATGGGAAAACCTAATGCATAATGTATTACCTAAAATTTTGGAAAATTGAAACTATTTAAGTATAAACCTATCAATTACATGCTCACCAGGTTTAGGTGGATTGGAATTATCTTCTTGATACACTACCTTCCTATTTTTATTCATTTTCTATTTCTTTTTTAGAAAACAAAAAAAAATCTATTTTAGGTATAAATTGATTTATATTCCTAGATTAGGTGCTTTTTTCATGCATAAATAGGTTTTATGGTTGTTAAAAAATTGACACATGGTATAAATTAGTTTTTTTTCTTTTTTATAATCATATCCTGTTTTTTCTTTGAAAATAGAATTGATTTTTTTCAAAACCATTATTCTAAAATTGTTTCTAAATTTAATCATTGATGCATTTATTGGTAATTGTGTAAAATAATTTTCTATAATTTTCCATGATCTGAAAATTTTATTTATTTATTTTTCTACTAAAAAATACTATACAGTTGGCTAGTATGAGTCTATAAGGAAGGATTGGGTTTTTTAGATAACCAATGAAGTAAACAAGAAAGAAGCCAGAAAAACCTATAGATTAATTCTAATAATAAAAAATGATTAACTCGACTAATTAATGGAGTTAAAGGAAAGGTAACCGTGATAAAAAATATTAACAAATCATGTAGGAGAAAGGGGAATTTTATTGAATGGTAATTATAGTATTTCCTTTATTTTGTGAAAACATACTTAATCAACATCTACTAAAAACGTTTCTTGTTGACTTTGTCAGGGATAAGACATGGGAAGGTTAATCTCTACATATTTTCCACAATGAAACTCAATAGTCTCAAAAATAATGAGAGGATTAAATCCAAAAGAATCATGAACATTAAAGAAGTTACTGCCTAAGAAAAAGACAAGTAAAGAAATATATCAAAGAATTGATGAAACAATAAAGTATGAATAAAATAAACTAAAAAGTAATTAATTAACCCAAAAAAAATTATCCAAAAAAAATTAGAAACAAAAATACACAATATTTAGTTCATCTTATAGAAGAAAAATCATAAGATGGATGAAAAATAAAAGAGGAAGATCAAGGATAGAAAACAAATATCTTTTGTTAAGTTAATTATCATCCTCTTCGAACACACTCACATAGTAACGAACTTTTTGGTTCGTGTCTCCTACTCCATTTTATATCTCTCGATTTTGAATTGTGTTGTATCTAGTGAACCTACTCCAATTAAAAATAATTTTTGTTCTGTGACTAGCCTCGACCACACAAACGGTTGCTTCCATTATGTCTCATGTGTTTTTATATGGTGTGTATTCCACTATTTATCATCCTCCTAACATGACTCAAGTAAAGTTCCTAACTAAATGTTCTTATCTAGAATATGGGTAGATATCACCTTGGCACAAAAAATTTTATTATCATTATCTAATTCAGGTAATACTAAAACATTCCCCTTCATATCATTGGATTTTTAAAGTTGGGATCATATATTTCCTTTGATCTTTATCAGAATTGATTTTCCATTTAGAACATTATGGAATGTACCCTGAAATTTATTAACAAAAAGATATCCAATTCAAATAAAGTGATACTTTTCACATTTATAAAGAATTTCTAAGTTACATTTTATAATATTCCATAAATAATATCTAATAAAACAAGGAAACATGACATATTTTTTTTATAAACTCCATATTCCCAAAATAAATGTTGGAAAATTATATTGCAATGATTAATATAAAAGAAATGAATGATCCTGATTTTATAATAAAATTAAACCAAGAATAATTTAATCAATTTGGCACTGAAAATACTAAATTCCATCTAGAAAATTAAAGAATAAAAGTATCATTAAAAAATAATCAATATTAAGTAATTATTAAAATAAAGAATAGTTTAGTATTAAAAACAAAATAATTTTACCAAAATGGATGTTTTATAATACATTAGAAACATGTCACATCAATTTCCCATGACATTATACTGATGAATATTATTTGATATTTACCTATCCTTTGTCTCATACTAAAGCTTTTATTTATAAGAACATATTTTATAGACTACCCACAAGCACATGTATTAAATATTTTTGGGCACCTAATAAATCTTATATTAATCCTATTGGAACTAGGATAGCCTGGGTACAAAAACACATTTCTAATAGACAATTTGAATAGTTTTATTATGATAGTTTAGCATATAGAGACAAAGAAATTAAGGGTAAAGTGATTTAATTGGGGTGAAAGTGGTATAGTCTGGGGAAATCACATCAAATAGTGTTAATAAAATCTAGTGGTAGAGATATAATTCCCTAATTGATAATAATATCCATTTTATGATCACCTTTATAAGAGAGAATATCATCCACATTACTCACCTTTCTTTATGTGTGTAGAACATTCACATGCTAATTCAATATTTCTATGCAT
The DNA here is from genome assembly GCA_963277665.1 of Viscum album. Classification (NCBI taxonomy): domain Eukaryota; kingdom Viridiplantae; phylum Streptophyta; class Magnoliopsida; order Santalales; family Viscaceae; genus Viscum; species Viscum album. Next base: position 413,042,041 of record OY728145.1, read on the forward strand.
GTTCTGATGGTTCAATAAATACTCCAGTGAATAGATGAGGAACTCAATATAGATTTGACCACTATTGACATGTCTGATTCAACTTTATAAATTTTAATGTTATTAGTAAATTAAATATATATAAAATATACCAATGTTAAATATTATCTATGGAAAGAACTCTCGTCCCTATAAAAGTTCAATAAGGAATGGTAGATCCCTAGTAGTATCAGATGATTCCACCGCCACACAATATACAATGAATAAAAAACCCATATGTATTTAGTTTTATCCATTGATATAAAGGATTATAATACATGCAGTAACCTTGATCCATAATGTTACTCACATTCCCATTAGAAGATCTTGGAATCTGATTGTTGAGGTGTTTTGGTAAAACAACCTCCTTGCATAGTGAGGTGAGGTTAAAAACCAGAAAAATGAACTTACTTTTGAGGTAACCTTAATTAGGTTTCAAGGTTTGGTGGTATGTTCCATTATGGGACTCCTATATAACACAAAATCTAATTATTATATGGATTCTTTGGTTTAAGTAATCCATTTTCACTCTTAAATAATCATTAAAATTATATGTCTTGAAATAAATCTATAGAGTAGTACCATCCACTAGACCTAGTCAATCCCATGAGAGGCTTATAGATGAAATTATATCAATCCCATTTAGTAAATAAATTAACCATTTATTGCACATTTACATTATTACAAAACAATAATTTATAATCAACATGAATGCCTTTCCTTTTGACCATATCATTATTATTGATTATGTTACTCCTAATACACCAAATAATAAAATTGAGCTTTGGTGGTATTTATGTCTTCCAAAAAATATATAATAATGCATCATATGTGTGTTGTGTATTTATGAGATTTTAGTATTCAGAGCTCTTGAAGTGTCTTGTGGGATACGTATTGAAACACAAAATTCAGTTTTATTAGAAAGATATATGTTTTTTAATAGGTTTTTAGGAATTATTTAGGACCACATAAAAATAGGATTTTTGGTGGAATGTTTGAGGATAAGGTCTAGAATATGAAACCCTAAAAATAGAGGCGAGATAACCCTATTGTCTTTCTATAAATTCGTTTCCTGTTTTAAAATGATCTAGTAAGAATGGTCTTATAATGTGAAGATGTAACATTTTAGGATACTTCATAGATGAGAATTATTATAGGTCTTAGAGTAGAATATTGGGGGTCCCCATATCTTTTCCTAGTTAATTTTACCTATATGTATTTCCTCGAGATATCCTCTAAACCAACCATAGATTCCATGAATTACATACTTTCATTAGGGTACCAAAACAATTTAGTTCCTTAGGAGTGTCAACGATACATGGTATACAGACAGTGGCTACTCCAAATATATGATTGGTGATCCATCAAATTTTTTGTCTTTAATTAATTTGATGGAGGATCTTTGACATCCAATGATAATATGAATTGTAAGATTTTTGAATTCAGATAATTGGGTATTTTTAACACTTTTATAATTTCTAATTTTATATTAACAAAGGATTAAAACATAACCAAAAAATATTTCACCACTTTTTAATGTAGGGATGAATGTTATGATCGAAGATAACAAATATTCAATTTTTAAAATTGATTCTATTTATTCTATGAAAATTGATAAGATAATATATATTTTATTAATATTTTTGATATTTCTAATAAACATTTATCATAATTCTATAGAAATATATTATATCTTATTTAATAGAAGGATTTTACATACTAACGTTTTGTTTTTTTAAAAACTACTAAGGTGTGAAAAAATTATAGAATTGACCAAAATGAAAGTAGTTATTTTGTTTGTTATTCACATTTAAAAGGAAAACAACATAAGGAAATATTCATATTTCTTAATGAATTTAAAATAGTAAGGCATTTGAAAATTATTCATCTATATTTATTTGGTACTATTAAAAATAGTATATTAAGACAAAAGAAATATTTTTTTGTGATATTTGGTGATTTTGGTAGGTTTACTTAGACTAATTGTATGTATCATAAAATTGAAACCCTATCATGATTTACTAATTTTTATAAATTAGTTCATGTTTAAAATGATTACTTGATCATTTATATTAGAATTGATATTGTTAGTGAATTTTTAAATCTATAATTTGAAAACATTTATGATGAAAATAGTTAATCATATTTTTTTCTTCCCCTATAACACTATAAAATAATGGTATTGCCGAAAGAAAAAATAGAATTTTAATGTAAATGGAAATGAATATAATAGATGAAATCATTTTAGCTAAATAATTTTGGATATAATCATTTAATACATATTTCTATATTATAATGGAGTATTTATTAGACTTTGATAAAGAAATCCTATTATGAATTATTTAAAGGTAGAAACCTGAAGTTTTCACCATTAGAATATTTGGGGTGGAAGTTTTTCTAAAATAAAAAGTATATTTAAAATGAATTTGATACAATAAGTGATAAAGAAATATTTCTATGACACTTAAATTGTAGTAAATTTTTTTGAGTTTATAATAAGGTAACTATGATAATAGAAGAACTTATACATGTTAAATTTGATGAAAATAATGTGAAGAAGAATTCAAATTTAGATCAATTTGAAGGAGAATCTAGATAATTTAATTTTTGTGAAGATAAACTTGTGAATAATAATTTATCAGTTAAGAGGTATTTTCCTTATCAATTTGAATTTAAAATTAGAAAACTCTTAAGGATCGGCCTTTAGAGAAATTTATTAGTGAGGCTAAATCTGTAATTAATACTATAAAATATATTTTGATTTGTTTTACTAATTATTCTATTGTTTCAAAAAATTTACTTAAAAATATTGATGATGCGTCCAAGAATTTTAATTTTATTGCTTCTATAGAAGATTCCCTTAATCATTTTCTAGGAATAATGTTTGGACATTAATTGAACAACATAAATATAAAAAAAATTATATAAACTAAGATAATTTCTATAAATAAATTGGATGAAACTAGAAAAATTATAAAGAATAAAGTTATATATATTTCTCAAGGTTTATGTAAAGAAAAAGGAATATATTCTGATAAATATTTTTCTACTATTTATAGGATTAAATATATTAGGGTATTATTTAATTTTTCATCTTTTCAAAGTTTTAAATTATTTTAAATGGATTTTTAATGAGATTTTTTAAATAGTGTTATTTCTAAATAATTGTATGTTAATCAACCACTAGGTTTTTAAGATAAAAAGTTTCTTGATCATATTTTTAAACTATCAAAATCTTTATTTGGTATTATGGAATCTCTTAGATATTGGTATGATATAATCTCTTTTTATTGAATGATGTTTTTATTAAAGAAAATATTGATCCAATATTCCTTATTTATAAATGTTTTAATGATATTTTAACTATGAAAATATATGTGGATTATATTTTTTGATTCCTCTAGTTCTTTAATTTTTATTGAATTTTCTATGTCCACGAATTCTGAATATGATATTAGTTTAATGGGAGAATTAAAATTATTTCATGGAATTCAAGATTTTCAATGCATTGATGGGATATTTTTTTAATAAAATTAAATATGATAAAGAGTTATTTAAAAGGTTTTATATTTATTCTAGTAAAACATTTAGAGACCTTACAAGTAATAATTCTAAATTATATATAGATGAATCAGAAAAACATGTAGATATAAAAAAAAGAGGAATAATAGGAAGTTTATATTATTAAATATATTCTAGACATGATATTAATTTTACTATATATGTGTGATAGATATAAATATTATCTAACATATGTTTAATTATATTTTTTTAAAATAAACATTATATATATTAAAGGGACTCTCAAATCGGCTTTATTTTTTTCAAATAAGAACTATTTTGATTTGATTTCTTATTATAACTATTATTTTGGTTGTTTTGGGATTGATAGAAAGACTACATAAGTTATATACCATTTACTTGAAAAATTTTAATTTCATAGAGATAAAATAATCAACTATCAGTTTATTTATCCAATTATTAGGATGGCTATATATTTATTGCTAACTATTGTGCTCAAAGTTAAACTATTAAACAAACCTTATTTAATATTAATGTTTATTTTGATAATTTTCCTATTTATTTGAGATAATAATTCTACAGTTTAAATTTAAAATTTTATTTTATGATATTCTCGAAAAAAAATATAGATTTTTTTTGTCATTTTATTTTTTATCATGTAAATAAATGAGATATTGTTTTGGAATTTATTATAACTAATAATAAATTTGTTGAAGTTTTTAATAAACCATTGGATACAATTAAGTATAAGAAAATTAAATTAAACTTCATGTGATGGATATTTAGTTTGAACTGATAGAGATATTAAATTTTTATTATTGTAAAAGGTTTTTTACTATTTCATTATACTGAATTGGTATTTGGAAATAAATTTCTAAAATTGAAGTTCATTCTTTTGATTTCAATAGAGTTTATAATTTTGTATCACTAATATAATTATGTTAATATGAATATTAAAATGGTTATTATATATTTTTTATTTATCACTATTAATTATATTTTTATGAAATATATATACAGGAACAAAATTTGAGAATTTTAGATATTATTCATATTTTCAATACTTTACATTCAAGTTTATTTTATATTTATTATTATTTACTTTAAGACTTTTATTTTTTAAGGTGGGAACTTAAATTTTTTATTATTTTGTGGCAACATATAAGTATCACTATTTAAATGTTTTAATTAATTATTTATTTAATCATGATAATTATTTTTAATGATTTTTTTATACAAATTAGTTTTTATATTTGAAATGAAATGTTTTTGAAGAAATTGAAAGTTTTTTTAAGTTTTTACTATATAATTTTTCATATTTTTGATAAATTTTAGAAAGTGAGAGATTTTTTCAAAATTATTTTTCAGTTTTAAAATTTTAAAAGGTTATATTCATAGTTCTTTGTTTCAGTGATGGGGAGATTATTAATATTGATGTTTGATTGATTATTTGATTTCATGTTTTAAATATTACAATACCTCATATTTACAACATTTTAAAATTATAATTTTTCACAATATTATTAAATCATATATTGTTTATTATTTTAGTATTTGGTGTTTTTAATATCTATAGTATAATCTTTCACGTTAGGTTTTTTGGATTTTTTTTAAAAATTATTTTAGTTTTCTAAAATTATTTGTAAACTTCATAACATACTTTTTCAAAAAAGATTTTGAATCTTATGAATACTGAGTTTTTTCCAATGTGTTTACTTTTTAGAACTCATATACTTCTCTTCTAAGTTATTATTTTACTCTTCCAAACTATAAGTTTACTTTTCCAAAGCTCCCTGATACTCTTATAAACTTATATATAATTATTTTGAACTAAGTTTTTACTTGTACAAACTTCATTGTTTACCTTTTAGAAATATATATTCTCTTTTCTTCACAAATTGATTAATCTTATTAATTTTTGAAATTATTCTTCTAAAATTAAACTTACTATTCTAAAGTAAGGTATAACTATAAAAAGATGTATACCCTTTTGAAATTCAATTGTATATTACAAATAATTTAAAATTATTTAAATATGTTTTATTTATTTTTATTATTATTATTATTATTATTATTATTATATTTTTCATTGATTAATTTTCTCATGTGGGTTTTAGTGAGCTTTGTAAATTCATTAAAATCTTCTATTAACTTTACAAACTATGTAACCATCTACATAGGAGTGATCCTGGATATTATGAACTAGTTATTGGATGTATTTTTTTATAAATTCTAATCTAGGGAATTAGATGAGTGATGAGTACTAAAAAGATATGAGACATAAATTCTATAGATACATAAAATTTTAAGGTGTTTAAATTCATCGAATGTGATCACTATTCTAGTGGTGTGATAAAAAAAGGAGCTTTATCATGAAACCCTAGTGTTGAAGTGATCAATATGATAAGAGATTGTGTTCTTATTTTTAATATAGTTTCAAAATTATTGTTGTTTTTTCTTCTAAATCATTTCGATTTTTTCTTTATCTATAATCTATTTTATGATTTTACCTTCTAAAATCTCTATTGTAAAATGTAGTTCTATCGAGTTATATAACAGTCTTGAACCTGAACTTCTAGATCTATGGGTAAAAACCTAATATTTACATTTTTAGATATGATACCAATAAGAATCACCCAAATTTATCCATCCAAAACATATAACATCAAATAGAAATATTATATCACTTACATACCCAAAGAACTTTTTGGTTTAAAGTTTTGGATAATTGGGTAAAACTCTTACATAACAATATCCATTTCTTCAAGTGATCATTTTTCCATTATACCTAGTTTTTTTATTCCATATTAAGTATTAAATGTTTTCCATGGGAAACTATTCTAGAAAAATCTTACATACTTAATTCTTTATAACCTTTAGAAATGAAACATAATATGGGTGAGCTCAAATTACAATTAAGGGTAAACATAGGCATTAATAATTAAATATATTCAGTGATAACAATATTATCATAATGGTGTGATAGCATATTAAAAGTTCATGAGCATAATATAATATAATTCATACCATTAAAAAATTACATCACACATCCTAATACATTCTATATAAACTTTAATAAATATAAGAGTTGTATATGTTAATAATCATGATCCATATGAAAGAAATTGTTGATAAAATGAAATATTAGAACCCATTGAATGATTTGAGGAATTTTATGGGTAACTTGGAACATCAAACATTCATCATTGAATCATAAAAAGTGGGATAATTCCAATATCTCTGAGGATTAACTTACCATTGGTAACTTAATCCTCTTTTTGAACTAACATACAATAAATTAACTCTATCGATTAACCCAATACATTGTAAGGATATAATGGACCCACCTATCCTTAGTTTATAACATAGCTACTTATCATTGGTTTATAATGTAACCACACATCCTCAGTTTAAAATAAACCCACCATTCAGTCCTCAAAACAAATATCCAAGTACCATATAATGGAAAAAACCTTTTCAATCATGCAGTTTAAAACATAACACCCTTTAAAAAAATCATTAATATTTAGCTTGATTAACTAGTTGAAAAGGAACAAGATACATGAAAATATATTTGAAAATCATAAGATAACTAGGGAAATAATGAGGGTGGTATCATTGTAAAATATCTCCTATAAGGCATAGGAAAATAATAAAGGATATTTCCATAGATAAAAAATCCAATTAAAATAAAATTTTAGAAATTTTTTTGAAAATAGGGAAGGTATTCTTTTATTTTGATAGAATTTTAAAAAAATTGAAAGAATAGTGAGAAAAATATTTTATTTGAAAATAACCATGGAAACTTGTAAAAAAAAATTTAAAGAAAATAATAGTTATAACTGTTAGAAAATTTATTCATTTAGTAAAAGTTAAAACAATGATCCCTTTCACACTTCTGGTAAAAGGAAAATTATCCTATTTAGGAAATGAAAAAAAATCCAATTAAAATTTTTTGAATAAATTAAAATATATTTTAAAATTATTTTAAACAATCATTTTCTCAAATAAAATAAAACTCTTGAAAACATTTTAAATATCATGGATTTGGATGAGAAAAGATTCCTGACCAAGAAGATAAATATTGATAGCTCCGGATTCATCACTAGGACCTTTCCTTGTAGAAAATAATGATTCTAGAAATTAAAACAATCTTTATTACCTTGGATGAACCATTATTGATACTAAAACTTACTATTTAGATATCAATAAGAGCTTCATTGCATTAATATTCATGTACCATAAAATAAGGAACTATATGTAGCACCAATAGGTTCAATTGGTATCTCTCAATAACCCACTCAAATATATCCTCAGTAATGTTATGTTGACATGATGTCTCACATAGTGGGAAGTTATTTTGAAGAAATTTTACATACAATTCATGTCTCATAAATTAGTGAATGGTTAAGCCTTGAAAGATTTCCTTGTAGAACACCCAACTAAATAAGCAACATCTTTAAATACTAAACTTCTATATGAAGAGATACTCTCCATTCAAGGTGGCCCCCAAACATGGGAAATTAATTTTGACAGCACATCCTGGATCACAATGGGGAAGATAATAGAATACCCTCAACTCAATAAAGTTGGGTTAGGGATTATGCTCATTTCTCTAGAAAAATGAGTTCTCCCTTACTCCCTCCTACTATCAGAAGATTGTACTAATAATGAGGTAGAATATCAAGCTCTTTTTGTGGTCTTGAAACTAGAACTCCAAATGCTGGTGGACTACCTGGTGGTTAGTGGTGACTCAGAGTTGGTAATCAAATAGATCAATAGGTATTATGCCATCAGAAAAGAATATTTGATCCCCCAACTAGATTATGTATGAGGGTTAATGGAATAATTCCCCTCACAAGAAATATTGAATCATGTCACCCGATCACACATCACCTAGGATAATGCATCAGTAAATTCAGCTACATCTATGGCATATCCAAACTGCGATGAAATAGTCATCATCATTACCCATTACTTAATGGTCTCACCTTTTATTCAAGTCAAAACGGAGGAGATTGATGAGGTTAGCACTATCTCTATGTTGTATGGTCCTACCATAGGATAGATGATTTCCATCATGGAATATCTCTAAAATGGAGTAATTACATCATAGAGAGCTGATAAGGATCAGATATTTCGGTGGACAGTCAATTTCACTATTTATAATGGTCCAAATCACCAGAAATTCATCTTTAAACAATGCTTTTATGCATTTATTAATATATATATTGATAGATAAGTGACCATTTCTATTATAGGAGAAGTACATGTGGGAGCCTATGGTTCCCACTAGTCAGTGTATAGGCTTTCTGGTCAAATCTGAAGACTTGGATATTTTTTGCCTTTGATGATACAGGATTTCATAGAATTCACCAAAAAAAATTCATTCCTTCCAAGTGCATGAAAATTTCATCCAAAAGCCTCTATATTTTATCAATATAACCAAATACTTGTGGAAATTTTAAAAATAGATAATGGATGTTGTGGGAACATAACCCCCAGCTACATCTAACTAGTTAAAATACATCTTAACAGCTACTGATTTTTTCTCGAAATGGACTAAAGCGATACCCTTTAAAGAAGTCAGGGCCAAAATCCCTATCAGATTCATAAAACCCAAAATCATTACTAGATTTGGTGTCCCTCATACAATACAGATAGAAAAAGCACCAATTTATGCTCTGATGAAATTGGAATGTTATACCAATAGTATAATATAAAATTCAACCATTCATCCCGATATCATGTAGAAGTTAATAGACAGACAGAATCCTTAAAAAAGACCTTGTCAAACATATTCCATAAGTCGGTGGATAAAGATAAAAATTCATGGCTTGAAAAGATCAGGTATTCCTTATGTTCTTATAGGTCTACAGACCATACTGCCTCGTAGGTGACCCTGTACTCACTAGTGTATAGAACCGAAGCAGTCGTACCCATTGAGGTCTAGTTTCCATCTCTCTATGTTTCCATATGTGACCAGTTTTATACTAATTAGAAATCCCAAAAAAATGTATGAACTGGATCAGCTCGATGAGAAAAGATTTCAAACCTTACATTACTTGGAATTTTATCAAAATCAGATAGCGTGAGCCTTTAACAAAAACATATACCTCTATTCATTACTCCAAGTAGAATTGACATTGGTCTTTAGAACTCAAATGATAACATGATAGAAGCCTCGGAATCTTGAACTGAAGTGGGAAGGACCTTACTCAATACATGAGTTCCATTCTAATAGAGCTTACTTTTTGATCTTAGGGGATAAAGAGATCATTATGACACCAACTAATGAAAGGTTTCTGAATAAATACTTCATGTAATCACACAAACTACACCCAAGCTACAAGACATTAAATTTTACAGTTTGTCTTTATTGTGTGACATTAGAAGGAATGACATCATGTTTGTTCCACATGATGTTGTGCTACGTGGTATCATAATCCTTTTCGCACGACGATAAACTACATAACATAAAGTAATAGTAGTATGAATAAAAACTACAAGACACCCTTCATCCTCACCACTTGATGTTAAATTTCATGGTTAACGTACCTCTAATTTGACGTTATCAAAGCCTTTTTTTCTTCTTTTTCATGTGTAAAAATCATATTTGTGTGGGGAATCATTAAATTACTTTGTGTGGCTTGATTATCATTCCGATGAGATATGTAGTGATGCCCAGATCTCTAATCTCAGGATCAATTGTGACCAAACAAAAAGGTCCCCACTCCCTGTTTATAGACTATACCTATATAGGGAACCCTCTAACAACTACATGTCTTGATTCTTTCTTTGAAAAGATACATAGTGATTCCCAGGACATATTCCCCAGTCTAACCACAATACCCCTTTTCAAGTCAGGAATCCTACATCCTTTCTATGTGATGTTAAATTATATAGTCCTTCAAGAACAATGTGTGTAGTGATTCTAATTCCAATGAGATACATAGTGATGCTTGTATTTCCATACTTTTTCCTAGACACAAAATTTTCATTCTTTCACATCAGTTTATCTTCATCCTCATCGCATAACGTTAAACTGAATGAGATTTCAAGAACTACATATGTATTGATTCTTCTCCTAATTAGTTACATAGTGACACCTAGGTTATACATCCTAGACTATCCACTACATAATCTAAATAACGCTATCCTTCACTTGTATTGCCTTTGTGCCACATAAATAACCTTTTTTCCTCCTTGTTTATCACACTGATCATACCTCACAAGGGATTAGTAGTTTCATTAAAATTATTCCACATATAAGCAAGGCATATCAATTCATATTGAGGTTACCATGGTCTTGGTTGTAATACCTTAAAAGTCACACCAGATGTCCTCATCTCATAAAAATAAACTGCATTATTTATTTTAGAAATATATATGTATTGATTCTCATTCCAACGAGACAAGTAGTGACGCCTAGGCCTCATGTCCCATTCCCATCCAAAGGGTAAATAAGAGTACCCTTATCATGTTTACAAACAAATAAATATGTAGGATCTATTAATTTTGGTCCCCTCATTAGGGGGTCCACTGAGGAAACAATGATGTCCCAATTCTGCATATAAGTCAGATTTATGCTAGGGACTCTACAATTCATAACCAATATTTATCCAAACATTTCCTTTATGCTCATACGTATCACTTTAGCACATAATAATCTTAATATTGGACACTTTTGTATCTTCATAATCTTTCCCCAACTCTTGGGGATAGAATTTATAATACCTTGTAACTTATTTTATAAACTATATTGTAATATGCCTTAATTGGATTTTCATAAAACATACCATAAAAAGGGTTTCTTAGCCAAAGTATTCCACTATTGACAATGTTTTAATATTAACTATTTGTATGTTCCTAAAATATCACACAAAATGATTTTATCAATCAGTGGTAACATCATATTCTGGAAAATCCTCTTCTATCCTTGTAATCTTTGAGGCCATTATGTTGCAACCCATGATTCAAATTCAGTATGTGGCCATCCCTTACATAATTGTTTCATATCATTTCTCATGATCCAAAAACTCCCAAGACCATGGTTAATAATTTCCTCTCTCATGTCAAAATTATACAGAAACAATCATGGTCTAGATATCCACATATCTCCTATCATTTCTATATTACTATGGTCTAAAGAGTATGACCTAAAACTACAGACACCACATTTCCCACTTATAGGTTAGACCAACATATAGAATCTTGTCCTCTAATTATTGAGTCATCCTAGCTTAAAATTCCCCCCCCCCTCCCCATATTCAGATACTTTCCTTCTACAAACCAAACTACATGCCCATACGGAATCTGAATCTTCATAAATATCCATCAGCTTTTAGTAATAGAATTTTGAAATTCCGGACAACTTCTTTGTCTATAAATGATGTAAAATTCTCCAACTATCCCTACATAAAGTATCCCAAAATGGGTTTCTTTATCCAAAGGCTTCCATTATTGACTATATAATAACAAACCCTAGTCGGTTTTCTATAAAATATCCCATAAGGGTCAGTCAATCCATAGCAACTTCAACCTCATGAGAGACCTCCTATATTTCCTTAAGCCTTTATTTTCCCCATACCACTCTTAGGATTTAGAAATCCCTAAATCATAGCCTACAATATTCCCTTCCCTACACCTGAATATAATGGTAAATTCCTAGACAGATTACCCAGAATGGAATAATCATTAATCTTTCAGTCAAATATGAAGACCCCAAATTATATCCCCCATAATGTCCTTATTGTATGACTTTAAAATGCATAAAATAATTTCTTTATTATAAAAATTTAAAATATATAAAACAACATCCTTGATACAATATGTTAAATTGTGTAACAATATCTTCAATGTAACATGTTAAACTACATGGTGAATTTCCTAGTTGCATGAAATTAAACTACATAATAACTCAACCCTTTTCAGTAAAGGGCCTTCCCCCTAGCATTAATAATGTAAAAAAATGTACCCTCCTTCACCAAATCCAAATTCATGTAGGATCAGTTTCCCATTCAAATAAAATACCAATACATATTCCTTATTCATTCTCATACATTTTCCCTTATAAAAACCATTCATCATGGTCTAGATAAATCTAAATCTTTATAAACTCCCTTCGTACATCAGTAATAGAATGTCATAATTCCAAATAAATTTTTTTTATTACTATGTTTTAAAACACCCTAGTCATATTTTTAAAATTTTCTTATAAATTTTAGGGCATTTTAACCAAAGGATTCCATTATTTGACTATACAGTGACACACCCTATATGTCTCTGTATAATGTTGCCCACAAAATGGGCTTTTCAACTGGTGGTAACATCATCCTTAAGAAAGACCTCCTCTATTCCCAAATATAATGTTTTATATTTTGGAATCACAAAATCATGAATCGATATTACCCATGGGATATCTGGAGAATTTCATAACATTCTTGACAAACATGCCTCGTTTGGGTCACCATTTTAAAAATATTTTGTCAAAGTTATTTGACCTAAAACAATAGCCTCATTAGTCTATCTTTCAAAACATTAAACTACCCTTATAAAGAGACATAGTACTCTCCATATTAAAAACCCAAAAAGGGAAATCTGGATAAAATTTTAGTCTCAACTCTCTAGACCTATGCTTTTTATTTACATCCCCCTTTAGGCATGGATCTTCCTTTATAATAACTTATACTATTTTCAGCAGCTCATGCACTAGAGGTGGCATCCTTTCAGTGTCATTCCATGTTATCTTATGGGGGATACACACATCCTGAATATCTTTAATGTTGTGTTATCCTATACAGACTTAGGGTTTATTGGTTTATGTAACCTTACTAAGAAAAATTTGGGCATTCCCATCTATCTTGTGGAATTCACTAGTTATCTTGACTAAGTAAGGAGGATAAAAGGGGGGATCTAATTCTATATTGAGAAAAAATATGATAAGACCTTCCCTTACACTTATGGTATCAATAAGAGGTAGAATCCATTCCCTTTGGAATTAATTTTTAATAAGTGGGATGAGAAAAAATTATAACTACTATTGAAAAGAATTTATGTGAATCATTGAAAGGTATTCACAACAATCACAAGGGGGGGTTGAAGTGACTAAAGGTTTGTGTTGGTTTAATTTGTTTTTAATAATAATGTAAATAGGTTAATGAGATTTCAATATGTATCATGATTGATGGGTTACGAATTCACCCAATTATGAACATGAAAAGGCTTATCATATATTAATTCATATAGAGGATTTGATTTGTTCCTTTGTTATCAAGACCTATATCTAACGATTAGCATGATTATTGTAACACCCTGAGATTTTATGAGAAGTATTATTTTTAATTTATTTTATGTATTGTGTTGTATGATGCCCCAAGATTATCTTGCACTATACGCAACACCGTATTAGCTTTCAGTATATGCAACACTAATCTTGGATCGTGTTACACACAATTTCAAGTTTGTTTGATAGTAGTTATTCTACGAAAAATTGAGTATATATATATATTCAATATATTAATGAAATATGGTTGGGTTTTGTTATACTCAATAACAAATGAGTCGTTCACTACACACAACCTTGACTTGGCTTTCATTACATGCAATCACGACCTTCCTTGATAGCGTGTGTTGTACGCAATACCGGGTTTCACTAAACAACGATATATTATTATAATATTATTATGAACTAGCCATTATGAATAGTATTAACTAAATTTTGATTTTATAACATTATTATTCATCTTACACATTTTCTAGAACATGGTATAAGAACAAAATTAATTTTTCGTGTAAAATAAGTATTTTTCAAAAAATGCAGTTTTGCAGCCTTTTGATGGCGCACCAACTTTAAATATTGTTTTTGACATGTTTATAAGTTCAATTTGACAAAATAAAATTCTTATTTGGAATCATGATATTAGAATTTACTCTGGATAAATTTTTCATATTATTCTGATAACTTTCATATTTTAATGAATAGAAAAAACACGCTATATTTTAATTAAAACAACTTTTTTCAATGTAATAATTCATATGGTTAAATTATAATATTTAATGGTTTTAATGTATAAATAGAATATATTTTTACCATTTAATATAATTTATGTCATTAGCATTTATTTTACATTGAATTAATAGGTAAAATCATTTCAATCTTTTGCAATGTTTTAACTTTTAAAAATCATTTTCATAATAGCGGGATTAATTTTAAATTAATTACTGCAACTTCTGTGTTTTGAATTTTGAAAAATAGATTCCATATTTGGAATCAGTAGGTCCAAATTATGTTAATAGGCTACTTTTTATCTTTGGGCACTATGAATAGTAACTACGGAAATTTTTATTTACTTTAGTTAAAGATAAATCGGGTAATTAAGGGTAAACCTAAGATTATAAAATTACCCTAACACATGACAAAATTATATTTGATGACTAAAAGTAGATCCATATCACCTACGGGTCCTATTAGATTCATTTTATGGACTTTTGACCATGAAAATAATTTAATTATTATTAAAACCAATGAAAGTGACAACATGTCACTCTCTTAAATCTTATAAGTATAATAATTTTAATTTATTGATAAACTTCATGAAACTTCGAACATTAATAGTCTCGAAAAAGATAAAAAAATTATATACATTATGAAAATTTATTTAGAATTTTTAGGGATTAAATATTTGTCATTAATGGTAACACAATAGTGATACAGAAATTGTTTATTTAGTGAAAAATCAATAATATGGTTTTTTTAAATAACAATACCTATAAAAAGGACCATAAACTTGAACAAACATTATTGGTAGAGTATATATATACCCTAAGAATCTAAGGGTCGATTTTTGGACCATTTGGAGCCTTATAAAACCAATTATGACATTTATATGATTTTATTTTAAATGATGTCAAAGATGTCACCTTCATAATTTAATAAATATAACAATTTAAATGTTATTATTTTAAGATGATAAATTAAAGTAAGAATATTATTATGAAAGATATTATATTTATCTTCATCATAGGATTTTATTTAAAATTTTTATGCAGAAAATAAGTATATTAAATAATGATACAAAAATGTTGTAGTAATTATTTTATTAAGAGATATACCAAATAAAAGGTTTTATAAATATTAAAATAAATATTATATGAACTATTTAATGTGCTAAACTAATTTTATAGAAAAATATTACATGTTATGAATCTATTAAATCTTTTATTTTGAAAATATATTCTGTGAGGATTTTATTTAAATTCAAATAAATTAATAGTGTCAAAATTGACACTATTGTTATTTTATAAAAATAACATAATATAAAATTGTTTAAAAATTACAAAAATATTTAAAATTTATATGGACCAAAATGTCATAAATTATCCAATTATTGAAAATTAAAAACTCATAATTAATTATTTATAACATTTTAAATTTTAGAATCTTATTACCACAAATAAAATTAAATAGATTAAATAAGGATAAATCAAGTTGATAATGTTTAAAATAAATTCAAAACATGTCTAAATTTTATTGGTTGATGCGATTACAACCCTATATCATCTAATATTTGTATTTGAGTCATTTTGGAAGTTTATATGTGGGTTTTGAATTTATTATAATTTAATATTTCTTATAATTCCAAAGGTGCCCCTCTCCTCCCTTATAACATGGGCACCCCTTCCCTCTTCTCATCACACCCTTTTGAGCCTTGAATCTCGGCCAAAACCTACCAATTTCCCTTATCAATGTCCTTAGAAACATACTAGAGGTTTTGGTCTTCTTCAAAGTCCAATTTTAGTTCCCTAATAGGAGGTTTCAAAGAGGCGTGTCGAAGAAGAGGTAATATCCGTTACCGATTCATTCAAATTTATTTCTTCTTCTACTTCTTCTTATTTAGTTGTTTCATTATAAATTAATAACATAAGTATCACTAATATACTGATATGTTATTATAAATATGAAACAACCTTATTTCACCTTTTATCCATTCTAATTAAAACGAAATCACCGCGCGTGCGTACGTACAGAATACTGTCTCCACGCCGTGGTGTAATCTGTTTTTCCACCACCACCTTAATTGAATGGGTATAATGGTATAAAGAATAACTAAATATGATTATTATAACATCATACTGATTCTAAGATATTATATCATTCACTCCAATTATATTCAATAAATATGGGAACGATATCATCGCTCGTGCATACGTACTGATTACCGTCTCCATGACGCGATAAGATTCATTTTCCATGTTAACAATTAAAGAATGATTATAAAGTATATATTATAAGTAATCATTAAATATATGACATAATAATGCTACTGGATTTATATATATTTTTTTTTATTCCATCTACTTAATTCCATTCAATTCAATAAGGAAACGAAAAACAGCGTTCATGCGTACGTACGGCCTACCGTCTCCATGGACGGTGTATTTCTTTCCATTTATCAATCTATTATATATATGTATATTCTGAATATATATTATATATAAATCATGTTTTATATTTTATAATTAAGTAATCATGATCTAAGTAATCATATTAATAATTACAAGTCAAAACACGGACGATAAATGAAACGATTTTACCCAAAATGCTGCTTTAACATGGAATTGACAAATGAACGGATAATATAAAGTTATAAGTGAATGTTATATGATATCATAAATATTATTATGGTTCTGTTAAAAGTTAATAATATGTTTAAACCCGCTATACAAGAGTCTCAGACACATACGGAAGAAATTGGACATACGGTAAGGGATAACTTTTCCAATTTCGTTTTTATCCGAGATTGTTTATTCGTAAGTATTTACTGGGGTTATATTTTTCAACCATGTCAATAAAAATGTTATTAATAAAGTGTTTAATATTATTCCATATATTTTTAAATCCATTTTTACCCCACTTTTACTTTTACTTTTTTTATGGAAGGAATATTTCTTTTGTTTACTATATGAGGAACTTTTTGACTTTTCCGGCAAAAGTACGAGAAGAATGTTTTTTTTACTTATACGAAATGAACAGAATTTTACGGTTTTATAACGCCATATTTTTATGAAGTTTACTCTAAAATATTTCATGTTTATTTTCAATAAAATACTTTTCATTTAAAATTTCATGGCATTTTTTGAAAAGAAAATGATTTTTAAGAATAAAGTATATTTTCCTCAAGAATTCTTTTCAAGTGTTTTGTAAAAATCATTTTCCATCTAAGATGACATTATTTCATATGTTTATGTTTCAAGTGTAATATATCTATGATTTACATGGTTTCACTTTTCTTATGATGAAATGATATCCATTTGTTTTATATGGATTATGTTATGATGGGATGATGTTTATGAAACCCATTTTTATTCTATGGGTTATGATGAATGATTTATGTTTATGTTGTGGCACAAGTAAGAATGATTTCATTATGAGATGGGTGGGACCTATATCTCTCTCCAATTCATTGGTTAATGATTTATATCTCATGACATGGACATGGTTGGAATGGTAAGTTAATCTGGTTCAGTGTTACAGGACTGAAACGAGGAGTGAACTCGATTCAGAAAGGGACTTTGTCCACTAAGATGGTCTTGGAAGCAATGCCTTGGAAAATATGGAAATCATAACATGTGATGAATAGTTGCCACAATTACATATTTTATTCCCATTATATTTTATCATGGTTGATGTTCCATTATGATATATTCCTTACATACTTCCACGATTTATATCTTTGCTCAAGATTTGGATTTTTTAAATTTTATGTTCAAGTTTTTGCTTTCAATTGTTTGTGGATTGTTTTATGTTCTCTATGTTTTCCCTTACTGATCATTTGAGCTCACCCTTTTTATGTTCACTTTTCCCCAAGATATAAGGAAAGTTTTTAGGTAAGAAAAAAAAAAGGATGATCTTTATGGGAGATGTTGAGGATCTTTCACCAAGATTAGAAGATTATCTTCCATGTTTCCAAAGGCACTAGACTATTATGGTCCTTTGGTGTCTGTTTTTGTTATGTATTAATTTTTCTGCATAAGTAATATAATTTCCATGTACGTGAAGCTTTGGGTCTCTACAGTTGGTATCAGAGGAAAGGTTTAGTTAACCTTTGGAAAATAGGATGCGAAAACTTCAGTGATATCCCTAGTGATATTTCTAAGGTATGTATAGGGATGTCCCTAAGGATTAGTATATGTATATGTTATAGTCCTAGAATTACAATAACGATATTAGAATTAAACCTAATATTTTAGATATTGAAGGTACTCCCCCTTGATTATGATTTTTTCCTCTCACACTATTCTTTTTGGGTTTTAGAAAATGGCTGAAAATCGGAAGATTCATGATAATGGAGGATATGATGGACAATGGAATGATATTCTTCATGAGAAACCAAATGAAATTGGATCTGGAAGTCCACATATCATTATTATGCCAAATCAGTAATCTCATAATATGATCAATCATCTTAAATTTGGTAAGTATCCTGACTCAGATAATAATAGAATTATTGAGTTTTGTGATGATCATAGAGGAAAGAAAGTTCAATTCCCCTAATGTAAATCATGTGGGAAGAGGCATCAGGGAGAATGTTTCAAAGGAGACGTAAGATGCTTTGGGTGTGGAAAAGAAGGACACAAAGCCAATAATTGCAAAAGAAAAGGTTTAGTTAACACTATAGACAAGGATAATGGTATTTCTAAGACATAAACAACTGTTAAATGTTTTAAATGTGGAATGTACGGGCATTATGAAAACCAATGCCCTAAGGGAAAGTCTCATAAAGAGAATCATCATGTCCATATGGGTAGTATTTATATTAATGATGTTGAAGAGACTACAAATGATATGTGAGATAAAATAATTGTTAAATCTCGGTCAATGGTTTAAGAAGGTAGTGTAATGATTGTATGTTCATCAAGAATAATGTATGG
This sequence comes from Viscum album, assembly GCA_963277665.1. Lineage (NCBI taxonomy): Eukaryota > Viridiplantae > Streptophyta > Magnoliopsida > Santalales > Viscaceae > Viscum > Viscum album. Next base: position 413,061,514 of record OY728145.1, read on the forward strand.
TACTATGGAATAAAGAAAAAAATCTAAGGATTGTTACACTATTGCCTTTTCTTGAGTTTTGAAAGTATATGATGAATGGTACCAGTAACCTTGAAAAGTTATTCAAATATTTTTGGAAGGTAGATGATATGTTCACAATGAAAGGATAAGGAGATAATGAGTTGTTTGATAGTATTAATTAGCTCATGACTGGTATAAGGACAAAGTGATATCATGGATTGAGTATATAGAAAATTTTGGATTTTGGTATGTGGAAAGTGTTAAATTTTGACAGCATTCCTGATTTCACTAAGGGTCAATGGATATTCATTTTTCAAGAGAATATGTGATTAAGGTATTCAAATTTTTGGAATGTGACCAACAAGTTTTATCTTATGATATATGGGGGATAAATGATGGTATTCACATGCTCAGCAGATGACATTTCAAGTAATTGTTTTCTTTATACTATGAGCTTGGACATAAGTATTTTGGATAAGACTAAATATTGGAATGGATTATGTTAGACATAATTCAGTATTTTTTAAGGCTATAACTTTTATTTAGATATTATTTATAGGATTTATAATAATTTAGTTTTAGAAAAAGGAAAACCTGCAGGATGGGCGACAACTCGTCACGTCGGACAAGGTTGCGGGAATCGAACCCACAACTGATGTGTGATAGGCATTTATACAACTGGCCTACAGGAAGTACCTGGTTGGTATAAATTAGTTTTAATTTATTAAGTTTTATGAGATATAAAGTATAAGTTCATTTTAGGAACCATATACGATTAATCGACTTATATATATTTAATAACTTTTGCTAACCTTTTGTTTGAGACAGATGGAATGACCCATCATTCTATCACATGATCTGCTAACACTTCACGAATAACAAGTTCAACTTCATTTCTTTAAGAGATGAAGTGGAAATTGTTCAAGGCACAAACAATAGTGATATTAAACCAAAATCATGTAAGTATTTCTTTTAATTCATCAACTTTAGGGAAATGATCTTAAAAACAAAAAATGTTGTCCTAGTGCCCTCATATCTGATGAATCATATGGTTCCTTATATCATCACAAATTTATGGCTTTGTGATTTTTGGCTTTTTCATATCCGTGTTCTCTACCACTCTCCATCAGAACTTGATGGTTAGATTTCTCTTCCAGGTCCATATTTTCTCCTATGTTCTCCTACGTGGAAACCCAGTGATGAGTTAATTTGGGTAACCATTATGTTTCATACATCACTTTTTAAAATTAAGTTTTAGTATTCCTTTTTACGATGTGGGTTTCTATTAAATAAACTTTCAAGTAGTAAACCATTTATAACCCCGACGAATTTCGAGGGTGAAATTCATTTTAAGGGAGGTAGAATGTAACACCCCGAGATTTTATGAGAATTATTCTTTTTAATTTATTTAATGTCTTGTGTTGTATGATACCCCAATATTATCTTGCTCTATACGCAACACCGTATTATCTTGCAGTATATCCAACACTAATCTTGGATCGTGTTACACACAATTTCAAGTTTGTTTGATAGTAGTTATTCTACACAACATTGAGTATATATATATATATATTCAATGTATTAATGAAATATGGTTGGATTTTGTTATACACAACAACAAAGGAGTCATTCACTACACGCAACCTTGACTTGGCTGGCATTACACGCAATTGCAACCTTCCTTGATAGCGTGTGTTGTACGCAATACTGGGTTTCACTAAACAACGATATATTATTATAATATTATTATGAACTAGCCGTTATGAATAGTATTAACTAAATTTTGAATTTTATAACATTATTATTCATCTTACACATTTTCTAGAACATGTTATAAGAAAAAAATAAATTTTTTGTGTAAAATAAGTATTTTTCAAAAAATGCAGTTTTGCCGCCTTTTGATGGCGCACCCACTTTAAATCTTGTTTTCTACATGTTTATAAGTTCAATTTGACAAAATAAAATTCTTCTTTGGAATCAGGATATTAAAATTTACTTTGGATAATTTTTATTATTATTCTGATAACTTTCATATTTTAATGAATAGTAAAAACAAGCTATATTTTAATTGAAAACAACTTTTTTCATCGTAATAATTTATATGGTTAAATTATAATATTTAATAGTTTTAAAGTATAAATAGAATATATTTTTACCAATTAATATAATTTATTTAATTAGCATTTATTTTACATTGAATTCATAGGTAAAATCATTTCAATCTTTTGTAATGTTTTAACTTTTAAAACTCACTTTCTTAATAGCGGGATTAATTTTAAATTAATTACTGAAACTTATGTGTTTTGATTTTGAAAAATGGATTCAAAATTTGGAATTAGTAGGTCCAAATTATGTCAATAGGATACTTTTTCTTTTTGGGCACTATGAATAGTAACTACAGTAATTTTTATTTACTTCAGTTAAAGATAAATCGGGTAATTAAGGGTAAACCTAAGATTATAAAATTACCCTAACACATGCCAAAATTATATTGGATGACTAAAAGTCGACCCATATTACTTAAGGGTCGTATTAGATTCATTTTATGGACTTTTGACCATGAAAATAATTTAATTATTATTAAAACCAAAGAAAGTGACAACATGTCACTCTCTGAAATATTATAAGTATAATAATTTTACTTTAGTGATAAACTTAATGAAACTTCAAACATGAATAGTCTATAGAAATATAACAAAAGTATCTACATTATGAGAATTTATTTAGAATTTTTAGGGATTAAATAATTATCATTAATGGAGACACAATAGTGATGCAGAAATTGTTTATTTAGTAAAAAATAAATAATATAGTTTTTATTAAAATAACAATACCTATCAAAAAGACCAGAAACTTGACAAAACATTATTTTTCGAGTATATATATACCCTAATCATCCAAGGGTATATTTTTGGACCATTTGGATCCTTATAAAACCGATTATGACATTTATATTATTTTATTTTAAATGATGTCAAAGATGTCACCATCATAATTTAATAAATATAAAAATTTAAATGTTGTGATTTTAAGTTGATAAATTCAAGTAAAATATTATTATAAAAGGTATTATATTTATATTCATTATATAATTTTATTTTAAATTTTTATGCAACAAATAAGTATATTAAATAATTATACAAAAATGTTGTAGTAATTATTTTATTAAGAGATATACCAAATAAAAGGTTTTAAATATATTCAAATAAATATTATATAAACTATTTAATGTTCTCCACTAATTTTATAGATAAATATGACATGTTATGAATATATTAAATCTTTTAGTTAAAACATATCTTCTGTGAGGATTTTATTTAAATTCAAATAAATTAATAGTGTCAAAATTGACACTATTGTTATTTTATAAATATAACATAATATAAAATTGTTTAAAAATTAAAAAAATATTTAAAAATTATAATTTAAAATTTATATGGTCCACGATGTCATAAATTATCCAATTATGGACAATTCACAACACATAAGTAATTATTTATAACAATTTAAAATTTAGAATCTTATTACCACAAATAAAATTAAATAGATTAAATAAGGATAAATCAAGTTGATAATGTTTAAAGTAAATTCAAAACATGTCTAAATGTTATTAGTTGATGACATTACAACCCTATATCATCTAATATTCTGATTTGAGTCATTTTTTAAGTTTATATGTGGGTTTTTAATTTATTATAAATTAATATTTCTTATAATTCTAATGGTGCCCCTCTCCTTCTTTATAAAAAGGGCACCCCTTCCCTCTCCTCTTTACACCCTTTTGAGCCTTGAAGCTCAGAAAAACCCTACCAATTTCCCTTATCAACCTCCTTATAAACATACTAGAGGTCCTGGTCTTCTTCAAAGTCCAATTTTTGTTCCCTAAGAGGAGGTTTCAAAGAGGCGTGTCGAAGAAGAGGTAATATCTGTTACCGATTCATTCAAATTTATTTCTTCTTCTACTTCTTCTTATTTAGTTTTTTCATTATGAATTAATAACATCAGTATCACTTATATACTTATATGTTATTATAAATATTAAACAACCTTATTTCACCTTCTATCCATTCTAAGGAAAACGAAATCACCGTGCGCGCGTACGTATGGAATATCATCTCCACGCTGTGGTGTAATCTCTTTTTCCACCACCACCTTACTTGAATGGGTATAATGGTGTAAATAATAACTACATATTATTATTATAACATCATAAGGATTCTAAGATATTATATCATTCACTCCAATTCCATTCAATAAATATGGGAACGATATCATCGCTCGTGCGTACGTAAGGATTACCATCTCCACGACGCAATATGATTCATTTTCCATGTTAAAAATTAAAGAATGGTTATAAAGTATATATAATAAGTAATAATGAAATATATGAAATAATAATGATACTTTATTTATGTATATATATATTTATTTCATCTACTTAATTCCATTCAATTCAATAAGGAAATGAAAAACAACGTTCATGCGTACGTACGGCCTACCATCTCCATGAACGGGGTATTTCTTTCCATTTATAAATCTATTATATATATGTATATTCTGAATATATATTATATATAAATCATGTTTTATATTCTATAATTAATTAATCATGATCTAAGTAATCATATTAATAATTACAAGTCAAAACACAGACGATAAATGAAACGATTTTACCCAAAATGTTGCTTTAACATGGAATTGACAAATGAACGGATAATATAAAGACATAAGTGAATGTTATATGATATCATAAATATTATTATGGTTATGTTACAAGTTAATAATATTTTTAATCCCACTATACAGGAGTCTCATACACATACGGAATAAATTGGACATAAGGTAAGGGATAACTTTTCCAATCCCGTTTTTATCCGAGATTGTTTATTCGTAAGTATTTTCTAGGGTTATATTTTTCATCCATGTCCATAAAAATGTTTTTCATAAAGTGTTTAATATTCTTACATGTATTTATAAAGCCATGTTTACCCAAATTTGACCTTTACTTTGTTTTATGGAAGTAATCATTCTTTTGTTTACCATATGAGGAACTTTTTGACTTTTCCAGCAAAAGTACGAGAAGAATGTTTTTTTTACTTATACGGCATGAACGGATTTTTACGGTTTTATGACACCTTATTTTCATGAAGATTACTCTAAAATATTTCATGGTTATTTTCAATAAAATCCTTTTATTTTTTAATTTCATGGAATTTTTTGAAAAGAAAATTATTTTTAAGAAGAAAGGATATTTTCTTCAAGAATTCATTTCAAGTGTTTTATCAAAACCATTTTCCATCTAAGATGACATTATTTCATATGTGTATGTTTCAAGTATAATATATCTATTATTTGCATGGTTTCACTTTTCTTATGGTGAAATTATATCCATTTGTTTTATATGGATTATGTTATGATGGGATGATGTCTATGAAACCCATTTTTATTCTTTGGGTTACGATGAATGATTTATGTTTACGTTGTGGCACAAGTAACAATGATTTCATTATGACATGGGTGGGACCTATATCTCCCTCCAATGAATTGGGTAATGATTTATATCTCATGATATAGACATTGCTGGAATGGTAAGTTAATTTGGTTCAATGTTACAGGACTGAAACGAGGAGTGAACTCGATTCAAAAAGGGACATTGTCCACTAAGATGGTCTTGGAAACAATGCCTTGGCTAATATGGAAATCATAACATGTGTTGAATGGTTTCCCCAATTACATATTTTATTCCCATTCTATTTTATCATGGTGATGTTCCATTATGATATTTTCCTTACGTACTTCCACGATTTATGTCTTTGCTCAAGATTTTAATTTTTAATTTTTATGTTCAAGTTTTTGCTTTCAATTGTTTATGGATTGTTTTATGTTCTCTATGTTTTCCCTTACTGAGAATTTAAGCTCACCCTTTTTATGTTCTCTTTTCCCAAGGATATAAAGAAAGTTTTTAGGTAATAAAAAAAGGAAGATCTTTATGGGAGATGTTGAGGATCTTTCACCAAGATTAGAAGATTATGTTCCAAGTTTCCAAAGGCACTAAACTATTATGGTACTTGGTGTCTTTTTTTGTTATGTATTAAGTTTTCCACAGAATTAATGTAATGTCCATGTATGTCAAGCTTTGGGTCTCTATAATTATCTTCATAGAAAATACTATTATTGAATTTTAGATGAAATTTTTGTCTATAATAATGTTATAGAATACGAAGTGGGAGACTAAACTTGATAATAAATATCTTATGGATTAACCGATATTGGGTGATTTATGTAATATAATTAAAAAGGATGAAGAACTTGATGAAATTGAAGAAACCATCAATGTATTTTTTTTAAGAATATTCTAAGAAGCTAGAGTTATGGAGAAACTATCCCTTTAATATCTAGCATGAAGGTTACTTCATTTAGTTTAAAACTTCTCTTTGATGAGGGATGAAGTTAATGAGGTTGAATCTGAAATAATAAGGTAATAAAGTTTATTCTAATATTCTAACTTGAGTATATATGATACTAATAAACTTGGAAGAAACTAAATAGGTTGGGAATTATTCTGATAATTCCCAAATTTATTTGATGTTGTTCTGAGGTGATTTGAATATATTTGAGAGTTCCATGAGCAGATTAGAAGTAAATTTGACCTTATTTGAAGAATTTTAGAATTATAAATTTTCATTTGAAAAAAATCTATGTCATGAGAATTATGTAATGCTAATTGGAATCTATATAAGATTCATTTAAGCACTAGAAATACTAAAAAATAGAAAATTCATAACTTCTTAAAGATAAATTAACACTACATAAGGATTATTTTCAATTTATAAGGATATTCTATGATTCTATACGGATCATCCTAAATTATGTAAAGATGATTATACAAATATATATGGATCATCCTTGACTTCTTATGGAAATTTTTTGGGTTAATTAGGATTAATCTAAACTCCACAAGGATGATTTTATGTTCATAAGAAAGATTATTAAAATTATAAGGATTGTTTCCACTTCATAAGTATCATTTATCCCTATGAAATTAATGATAAAGTGAAAAAAATAAAAAAAGGTATAGAAGTATTAATAACTTCATAAGGACTATTTTATCTCATGTAAAAACCCCTTTATTCCTAAATATCTCACAAAGTTATAGACTCACTATAAAATTTGTAAGGATGAAATATATACTTCATAAGTATCATCCTTAGTCTAACACTAATAGAATATTTTTTTTTTGAATTTTGGATAATGAAAAGACTAATATTTACATAATTAGATATTTAAATAAAAATACATCTAATAATGATTATGTTGTTCTTTCAAGATCAAAAAATGTGATTCTTTTTAAGGCTATGATTCAAGTATTTATTTGAATAAGATTAAAAATGATGATATTGAGGTGATCATGGTTATATTAATATATAATTTTCAAATGAGAATATTTAAAATAAATATTAGTTATCTAAGTTGAAATAAAATTAGTAAATTATCTAACTGATTTTCATTAAAATTGAAAATAACAAATACTCAATGGGTATATGATTCAAAATTAATGATAGATGAAGAAGTTAATATTCATGACTATGGAAAGGAATATCAAAGATAAAGGTTATTATAAGAAAAATAATAAATTAAAAATGAGTATATTATAGAATAAAAAAATCTATAATATAAAATGATACTGGTATTAATCATAATTATTCTAAAATATCACAAAATTAGCTATGATTCAATATGGGTATGATATGATGAAGAAGTGTCTTGAGATGATTTCTGAGTTTCACATATTCGAGAAAAAATCTTTATTTCTTTTGTTGAATCATTCACAGCATAAAAGAAATCAACACACTACAATATGTTTTTGTTCTATTATTTTAATATAAAAATATAAAGTGGTTTAATGTGGAAATATTTGGAATATTTTGAGGAGAATGTTCTCCATCTTGTTAGAAGAATGAATGAAAGATTTTTTAGTTGAGAAAAAATGAAAAGGAAAATTAGAAAGGGTATTCTTAGTATTTTACCAAAGAAAGTAGTTTTAGGAAAAGGTAATATACATAATCATGGGGACACACCCACATAAAAAAGTGAGGAAGCAAATGGAGACTATTGGAGCATTCCCATGTAATAATTTCAAGAGAAGGTGATAGGGATAATCACCGTATGAGATTTTGAGATATTTTCTTAATCAAATATATAAAAAATGTATTTTATGATTTGAAAATATATATACGATAATAAGAGCAGAGGAAATGTAGTGTATTGAAGTGTGACCCCTCCCTATGTGTGAAAAAGAAAGAAATATCAAGGGAGAAGAAGGACATCTCTATATTTAACTAAATGAAAAAAATTTCTATGTATCAAAGAAGAAGAACAAATTGAAACATTTATATTGATCAAATCTTATCTATCAATAGAGATTAAGAATAAGATAAATACATATGAAAATAATTATTGTAGATGTTATGAGAAATAAATAAAAATAAAAAGATCTAAAAGATAGAATAATACACCCACAAATTATATATATTTCACGTTGAGCCTTTATATTTGAGTAGATGTTGGATTCTTATAGATTATAAGAGATCAACAGTGAGAGAATCTAATGATCAGATTCTGAGTAATATCTATAAACTATATTGTTTAGTACATACTGATTTACATGTTGGTTATGAAACCATCACAAGGAAGTTGAACACTATGTGATGATAACAAAATGATCAAATTAGTTTGATGTATTTACTTCCATTTATAGGTGGAGATCTATGTCATTAGTAAATTAATTTATCAAGAATTAATGAGAGCCAGTATAAAAAACCATGAGAGACAACATCTATTAATCTATATAATATTATGAATCCCCACCTATGTAATATGGTGAGATTGATATGGTAAAAGATAATCCCTACCCAAACCACTTGTTATTTATTATAATATTATTAGTGGTAAATATATGGATCATATGATACCAATCATAATAAGTATTGGGTTTCTCATGGTGGGTCAAACCTTATAAAAACATTGTGTACTAATCTGTCATTATATTATACATTTCATACTATTTGTTTCATTGGGTAAAAAAATGGGTACATTATTTGTTTTAACTAGAAATAGAGGTTCAACGAACAATGGGGGAAAATATTAAAAGGGAAATTGAAATTTGGTAAAATTTGGAAATTCCTGATTCACCCCCCCCCCCAGGTATCTTCACCCAATCCTAAGGGCATATTGATGATAAGACAGTCTCTTGTCCTAAATTTGGGTTTTGAATGGTATTACCAAAATAGACTGCTAAAACCAACATCTACCTTTCCTAGAAATTATAAACATGGGTACCTTATTTGTTAGTTTACCCATGGGAGTGAAAATATACCATTCTATAAGTACAATGTATTCTTATTATCATCCTATATTTCTATATCCCCATATCCTAATATAGAGAGAATGGATAAAATTGGAATTTAAAAGTAGCTACCTACACCTTAACATAGAGAGATAATCATCCATTTATCATTGTGAGGGAGATACACACAACAATAAAGGAGTTTCAATACACAAATTAGTCATCATTTTGGCATGTTTTTGGATTTAAAACATTTAATTTGGTTATATCTTACTTTAGTTCATATTTTATTTCTTTTTTAGATGTGATTTAATGAGACACCATTTTGTTTCTAACTGATCAATGTGGGATTTTGAGGGATTGTCTTGTGTTTTTCTTATTGTATAACACAAGAATCCTTTTATTTCACATATACTTTAGATAGTCATATTATTTTTAAGCTATTATTCCATGAATAGGGTTTGAAACTTTACTATATGATTGTTATATCAAGTTTTAGTTCTATGTGTATCAATTTAGAGTATTATAGGATAATAGATATCTTGATTAATCCTTAACAAAATAATTTTACCAAAAAAATAAACATTTATGAATAATGACCTTGAAATGTTTTGTATTGAACTTGTAATTATCAACTCTCTATTCATCTCTTAAAAAATTATTTTATAAATTTAATAAAAATTCAAGTAATTTTGTATATTTATTTTGTTTTCAATCATCACTACAAATACCCCTTATTTTATTTTTATTTTATAAAAAATATTTAAAATAAAAAATCATGGATCTTTAATTCTACTTGACTGATAACCTAGGTTCTACCCTATACTATATATCTTCTTTTAAAATAGAATTTATATGATGTTTCATGATAACATGGTTAGGTGATAAGTTAATGATTAGTTCAAAGTAGTGTTCTAGTGTATTAAAAAGTCATTATGATGGAGAACTCGAGCATTATTCCAACTCATTTATATTAAATAGTTTTCAATTTAAGGATGAACAATATTTAAAAATTTTGGATGGAAATAGTTATGTAAAGAGACATAAGATGTAAAAATAATAATAGGATTTTAGTTAAAATATGAGGTTCCCTTGGATCTATGTTGGATCACTAAGAGTTGGGGTGAATCAGTGATCACATTTTCTTTTATAATAAAGTTAATTAACTTCATAAGTAAACTTTCTTAACCTCTTAAAACTTGTTAGATATAAGATCCACTCAAATATATATCTCAACCTCACCCTTTGTATGCAAAACACATAATGAGAGATCATCACATGATATTTAAAAGGTTCAGTACAAATACATACTCATTTCCATTTTGGTTATTCCCTCCCTGCATGGATTCTTTTACTATCTTCATAGGATTACAAAGAAACATGTAGAATCTATTTATATACCCCATTAATCATTCCTCTATCTAACCCAGGTTCTACCCCCCACAATTATCTCTTTTTTCATATTTTTTTATACCCCAAACTATCTTAACTATATCGTATTTCTTTATATCTAGTTATAAACCCCAACATATAATCCTTTTCAGTAACTAGTTAGACTCTTATCTATAATATATTTCCTTATTTTTTAAAATTTATTATAGAAAGATCTTATCTTAATCTATAATCAAGTTGTAACACCTTTACCTATGTAAAAACTTCAAAATCAAAAAAAAACTCTATCAAGAATCTATAATCCTTGAAACTTACTCCTGGTCTTAGTAAGACCTAGATATACACAAACTAAACTTTTTTGTATCTCTATTTATAAAAATACATAGAAAATGTTCATCCAATGACTCTATATAGTTTTACCTTTTTCTGTTGGCTCCATTGATTCTTTATCAATAATATTATCCTCAATGTGATTTGGTTTAGTGGGTTGTGTTAAGCATATATATCTAATGAATCTATCCAATATGATGCTTCTCCATCTTTTAGGTAACCATATGCTAGATCTTTAACCAAATTTCATTAATCTGATAAACTATTCTTTAACTAAGTAAAAAATCTATTGGAAACTCATTCTACTATAATTACATCAGCATGTCAACCATTTCTACATTGGTGGATAGTGTTATGTATAGTTTTACAATGACAACCCTACTTTTTATTACATAATTAAACATAATTTATTACATAAACTTCACTTGATACAACATAGAAGATCGATATGTCTAATGTCTTTGGGGCTCATTACATAACAACTTAAAACGTGAAATGCAACATCTTTATTGAAAAATTCCTTTACATGACCACTACATTCCCTTGTACTTAGCATTGCATGGGATAACCTGAGGACATGCATAAGAAAAGGGTGAGCTATAAAGCCTAGTAAGGGAATAATCATGGAATAACATGAGAAATACAATACATTTTAGGAAATAGGCATATCAATAGATCACAATAGATGCATAAACATAAAGGAATGATAAATCATGATAATAATAACATGGAAATATGGAAACAACACTTATCATGGAATTAGCATAAGCTAAGGATCATTGCACATGAAGCATGAGTAAACCCTCATTGCACGTGAAGCATGAGTAAACTCTCATTTCAATTTAATTATCATGATTAAACACCCATTTCACATGACTTATCATGATACTATACTTTACCCAATGCATTGGAGAGCTATAAGGGTACACCCTTCTTAAACATTTCATTTCATGCATAAGTGTGCCACATGGATCATAAAACATTGATTCATTCAACATAATATTTTATTCCATGATAAATTAATGTGTAATACATACATGAAAATATTTAAATAGTAAGTAAATGTTCGTAAAGGTGAATACCCTTGAAAGAAAAATGGGCATGGTATTCACTACACAATGACTTTGGCATGGAAAAACGCGGTGCAATTTCGGCAGCATAACGGCGTGACATAAGAACTCATAAAAATTATTGATGAGAGAGAAATAGGTTTCTCATCATATTTAAATGACATGTAAATTAATGGGGTCATATAGATACATGTCCCAACACATTTAATGGAATCTATATTCATGATACAAAATAATTGCGTGAATGTAAATGAAGAGAGAGAAATTCCTTTGGGAATTTCGGTATAGAAACGGGTGTACATGGGAGGAATTTAATGAGAGAGAAATGGGTATCCCATCATTCAAAAATAAATTGGTCATCATGGGGGGGTTCTAAACCATAACCCAACATTTATAATTGAAATTAAAAGGGAATAACAATTTAAAGAATATTGGACAAAAATGAGAACGGAAGAAAAAACCCTTACTTGGAAGTGTGCTTTCAAAGGCTTGAGAGAGGCTTGAGAGAGGATTATTGGGAGCCTTGGGAACCCTGAAAGGATTATAGATAGAGGAGGTAATAGTTTGGACTAACTCCAAAGGCTTTTAGTGAGGAGGAAGTGGGAGCTTAGGTGGGTTTATAGAGGAAAGGTGGGGAAATTCTTTATTATTTAGGTTTGGGACACCTCACATTAAACTAATCCAAAACACAAACCAGCCCATGGTTTCATCCCATGGTTTTTGGAAAAGGGAATTGTAAAACAATATTTTATAATTCCAAAGTATTAACTTCTTAAAATAATGGGGTTGCTTATGTGGAGGTGAGTCACACTCCCAAGGAAAACAATTAAAAAAGACAAAATGTTTAATAAGTCTTGAAGGGTCTACTAAATCTTTGTAAAATAAATAAAAAAACCCAAAATCACATTATTTTAATATTAAAACATATATTGGGTGAATATAAAGTTTATAGTATTTTATTACATCATTATTGGGTCATTATGATGTCATAAAACACATTATATATTTAAACGGTATTAAATTTTTACCCAAAAATTTGGCTAGCTCAGAAAATTATGAAAAATTCACCATTTGATAATTTTGACATCCTTATTCCAGAAATAATAATCATTTTATCTAAATAATTTTCTAAATATTTTAATTTTCACTTTTAAAATAAAAACCGACATTTATCGAAAATTCTTGGGTTTTGACAAAAATGGATTTCAAACCATAATAAAAATTACAATTGCAATCATAAAATTATACGATCATTTATATTTAATAAATATTAATTTAATAATAATAATAATATTTTACAAAAATATTATTTAAATAAAAAATCCATTAATTAATCAAAATATATTTCTTAGTTGAACTTTAACTAAAAATATAATTTGATCTTTAAAAACTATTTACAAAGTAATAATAATAAAATGAAAGTATATTCATTATTATATAAAAAAATAATTTACATAACCATAGTGATAAGGTCTTGTTACATAACCCCTTATAATACTCACATAAGACTGAAGAGTAAGGTGTGCGATGGTGACAGACTCTTAGGGTGGCTCGGATAACATTGTTCGGGTGGTAATCTCTATCAACTTTCACTTCTCTCATAGGCGGTCCTGCTTGAGCTTAATATATTCAACTTGGCTTGTTTTTAGTCAATATTTAATCCCAAAGATGCAACCTCCTTTCTGAGCTCTGACAAATGGGCTTCGTATAGGGCACGTCTACTGGATGAGGTCATCGCTTCCTCTGTCTGAGTAAATTGGATTTGTTAAAGCCCTATATTTATACTAATCATGTGATCATTGTTCAATGGATATATTATAAACAGTATAAATTCTTAATAGTATTTTAAAATCCAAAAACATAAAACCAAAGAATTTGACATTTTATATAAACATTTTACATAAAGAGACATTTAATTAGATCAAGATGGATTTCCATTAATGAAAGTTTGGGTTGTTACAATCTTCCCCCTTAAGAAATTTCTCCCTCAAAATTTCTTTTTCCCACACTAAAATAGATGTGGGTAACGCTGCTAAATAATTTCCTCTGATTCCCATTACGCTTCTTCAAACTTTTGGTTTCTCCATAACACCTTGACGAGGGGAATTGTCTTATTTCGTAGAACTTTTTCTCTATGATCTAAGATCTTCATTGGTTGCTCCTCATAAGAATGATCATCGTCTAACTGTACCACATCTGATGAGAGTACATGTGAAGGGTTCGATATATACTTTCTTAAGAGGGATACCTGAAAGACATTATGTACTTCGGCTATGGTAGGTGGAAGTGTTAGTCGATAGGCCAGAGCCCCAACACGATCAAGAACATTGAAGGGGTCGATGTACCCTTTCTTTCCAAACCTCATAACCTTCTTACAGAGAGATATGCATAGAAATACCATTTCTACAACTTTAAACTCAAGGTATCGTCGATGGTTATCTACATAACTCTTCTGTCGACTTTGGGCTGCCTTGATATGCTACTGAACGGTTTTCACCTTCTCCGCCATTTCTTCGACCATTTCTGGTCCAAGTATCTTACGCTCACCGACCTCATCCCAACACGTCAGTGTTCTACACCTTTTCCCATAAACGTCTTCATATGGTTCCATTTGGATCCTCAAGTGTAAACTGTTATTATAAGAGAACTCAAGCAGAAAAAGATGTTGATCCCATCCTCCTTTAAAGTCCATTGATCATGCTCTCAACATGTCCCCAAGTGTTTGGATAGTTTGCTTGGATAGGTCATCAGTTTCAGGATGATAGGTCGTACTAAAGTTCAGTTCAGTATTCAAAGCATGTTGAAGAATCTTCCAAAATATAGAGGTGAATCTTGGATCTCGATTGGACACAATAGATAGTGGTACTCCATGAAGCCTTACCACTTCCCTGAAATATATCTGTTCTAGTTGATCCAATGAGAAATCCTCCTGAACAGCAATGAAGTGTGCAGACTTTGTAAGATGATCCACAAAAAACTAGATTGCATTTTTGCCTTTGGATGTATTTGGAAGTCTGGTGACAAAGTCCATAGTGATGTTCTCCCATTTCCATTCTAGTATGGGCAATGGTTGCATCATCCCCTTAGACTTATACCTATCTTACTTCACTTTCTGACACACTAGGAACTTTGATGTATATTCAACGATCTCCTTCTTCATATTATCCTACCAATAATGCTCTTAGAGATCTCGATACATCTTTGTGTTTCCTGGGTGAATAGAGAAATTTGAACTATGTGCATCATCTAAAAGTTCCTTCTTCAGCTACGGACTTTATGGAACACATATTCTTTTCCTAAATCTCACAATTCCTTCTTCATTAACATTAAACTCCAAGGATTTCACTTTTCTAATAGCTTATACTTTTTCTTGAATTCCCACATCATCATTTTGATCATCTTTTAACCTTTCCAAAAGTAATGGTTGAGAAATCATTTG
Source organism: Viscum album (assembly GCA_963277665.1). NCBI lineage: Eukaryota > Viridiplantae > Streptophyta > Magnoliopsida > Santalales > Viscaceae > Viscum > Viscum album. The sequence goes on from OY728145.1 coordinate 413,077,091, forward strand.
GGAAAAGGATTGATGATGTTCCCTTATTTATGATTCCCATTTTCATCTTCATCAAATATAAGAAGATTGGATCCTTTTCAATTCTCATCAATGATAGAATCACTGGGCCCCTTCTACTTAGGGCATCTTCCACCTTGTTCAATTTCCCATAGTGGTAATGGATTGAGAAGTCATAGTATTTGATCATCTCTAACCATCTTCTTTGGTGCATGTTCAACTCTTTCTGTGTGAATATATACTTGAGGCTTTTGTGGTCTGTATACATTTCACACTTCTCCCCAAAGAGATAATGCCGCCAAATTTTCAAAGAGAAGATCATTGAAGCCAACTCAAGGTCATATGTTGGATAGTTCTATTCATGAGATTTAAATTTCCTTGAAGCATAGGCAATGACTTTGTCATTTTGCATCAACACACAACCCAGACCCTTCTTCGAATCATCACTGAATACCACAAAAAGTTATCCACTTATGGGTAAAGTTAGCACAGGCATAGTGATAATCCTCCTTTTTCAACTCCTTGAAGCTTTCTTCACATTCATGAATCCAAGAAAAATTTACTCTCTACTGAGTTTTCTTGGTAATAGGGTTGTACAATCATGATAAATTTCTCACAAATCATCAATAATATCCAGCCAACCCCAAGAAGCTATGGATATCTATTACCGATGTTGGCCTCATCCATCCCTTAATTGCATATTTTTTGGATGGATCCATAGATATCCCATTTCTTGTGATGATACGGACCAAGAATGAGACCTCCTTCAACCATAACTCACACTTTCTATACTCTGCATAGAGCTTCTCCTTCTGCAAGGTCTCTAGTACAGTTCTTAGATACTCCTCATGATCCTCCTTGGTTTTAGAGTATATCAGAATATAATTTATAATGACTACTAAAAATTTGTCAAGGTAATCTCTAAAGACTCTATTCATCAAGTCCATGAAGATTTATAGATCATTAGTGATTCTGAAAGGCATTACTATGAATTCATAGTGCCTGTATCTTATACGAAAAGCAGTCTTGGGGATATCTTCCTTCTTCACCCTTACGTGATAATATCCCGACCGCAAATCCACCTTGGATAAGTATCGTGCTCCATGAAGCTGATTGAAAAAGTCATGAATTCTTTGGAGAGGATACTTGTTCTTTATTGGGATTTTTTTGATCTCACGATAATCGATGAAATGGCACATTGACCCATCCTTTTTCTTGACAAAGAGGACTGGTTCAGCCCATAGTGAAGCACTTGGGTGTATAAACCCTTTATCCAGATTCTTATATTTTTTATTATTTATCTCCTCAATATCCACAAAATCCATTCTATATAGAGTCTTGGATATTAGCAACACCCTAGGTATAAGATCAATTGAGAATTCAACATCTCTTCTAGGAGGAAGACCTGGAAATTCCTCAGGAAACACTTCAGCAAATTTCCTCACAATAGACATGTCTCCTAGGATGGTTGCCTCCTTAGACTCAATCATTTGATCCATATATACATTCTCATAGGGAATTAATATCCATGCTTGAGATGATGGAGCTAAATAATATTCATCTTCCTCCTTGCACTTGTAAATAATCTGGGGTCGATTCTCCACATGGAGAGTGATTTCCCTCTCACGGAAATTTATGTTGGCTTCATATAAGGAAAGAAAATCCCTGCCAATAATTGCATCAAATTCCACCAAAGTGAGTATCACTAGGTTCTATGGGAAGTTAAATCCATATATTATGACAGGGGAGGAGTTATATTCATGGGATGCAATGATTTCCCCATTTGCCGTATTCACCGACATCATCACTTCCATGATTTTTGGTGGTACTGGGATTGTTCTACTAAACTTTTGAGATATAAAAGAATGCGTAGAACCTGAATCAAAAAGTAATTTCACTATTCTTGAATGAATAACTAGCATACCTATCACCACTTTTTTGGGGGGTTCACTTTGGCATTAGTGATGGAAAAAATCTCACCCTTGCTGCCTTGGAGGTCGTTGGTTGCCACCGCAAACCCTTGGCTTAGGGCACTGATTTGCAAGATTCTCTGGTTCTTTGTAGTTGTAGCAATGAACCATGCATTGAGGTTCGAACAGAGCATTCCTCTCCTCTGTCGTAGTCGCGGGTCTTCCTTGCTGAAAATTAATAGTCATGTTCCCTTCTCTTCCACACCTAAATCATTTCCTCTTCCCCTTCAGGCAATTTTTGGGGTGCTTCTTTCCGCACATTTGGCAAGTGGGGTGCTGGATCTTCTTAGCACTGTTGGATTTATCCATTGGACTGCCAGCATTGAAGTACACCTTACGCTTCTTATCCCCATGTTACCCTGGAGATTCTTCGATCTTCATTTCGTTCTTGAGGGCACATCGGACAATTTCCTCATAATTGTCGAATTCATGGATCACCGGCGTTTTCCGTAGGCTAGGTTTCAGCCCACCAAAGAAGTGGACAACCTTGCATTCGGGGGTAATGACAAAGCCGGAAGCGTATCATGCAATCCTTGTGAACTTTTCTTCATACGCTCCAACAGATTCGTCGTCTTTTTTTTAAGGTCAAGGAAGTTCCTTTCCATCTTAAAATGGAGGGTGCAGGAAAATATTTATCAAAAAACATCTTCCGGAAATCCTTCCATTCCAACGCCTCAATATCCTCCTCAGGCTTCATATTTTTTATCAACGTCTACCATTGATCAGCTTCACCCTCTATACAATAAGCATCCATGAGAACAATCTCTTGTTCAGAACATTGAGGGATGGAGAAGATCCTTTCAATGGAGTTGATCCATTGTTCAGCGATTGAGGTATCAGATGATCCATTAAAAGTAGGATTCCTTTGTCTCATGAAGATCTCGATAGTGACTTATTCATTCTCAGGGGGTTGAACATTCCTATTGACCCATATTTCTATTTAAATCTTGTGTTAGATGAGAGAGAAGCATGATAAATTTTGAAATTCCTGCTCCCATTGGATTGGGCATCTCATTAGTACAGTCATCACATTGATCTTCACATCGGTTGTTATCCTGAGTCCTCCTATTACCGGCCATTGGATGGAATAAAAGGAAAGTTATGGGTAACACATAAAGGGTAATACAAGGACAAAACTGATGACTTATAAATAACTTTTATTTCCTTAACAAAGGAATCTATTGGCTTCAGTATATGTTATCCATGATCTACTTTCTAACATATATTCTAAAGGAATTTTTTTAGTCCCTTAATAATGGTTCGTACTAATCTTGTGAATTTACCAAAGCATATCCCACGAGATTGTCGTACCAAGAGTGCAGCAAGGCTCGTTGTCATGTACTAGTTCCCATTCGAGTCTATCTCAAAGCGGTGTTTTCGGGTTGTACCCCTAGGATACATATGTGCCAGATCCGCCTCTACCTGCTTGTATCCAGAAAGGGATGTATTTTCTTGATAAACAACTTACCCAATACTCACCAAAACATAGATATTTTTTTATTATACTTAGTCTTGTCTCTAAGGCTTTACTAGGGTTTTCCAATCCTAATCCCAAAAATAACTAAACCTATCCTCTGATACCAACTATGACAACCCTGCTTTTAATTACATAATTAAACATAATTTATTACATAAACTTCACTTGATATAACATAGAATATCTAGAGTTCTAGTGTCTTTGGAGATTAGGACCATTACATAACAACTTAAAACATGAAATACAACATCTTTATTGAAAAATTCCTTTACATCACCACTACATTCTCTCGTACTTAGCATTGCATGGGAAAACCTAAGAACATGCATAAGAAAAGGGTGAGCTATAAATCCCAATAAGGGAATAATCATGGAATAACATGAGGAATACAATACAAGTTAGGAAATAGGCATATAAATAGAGCACAAGAGAAGCATAAACATACATTCTTGATAAATCATGATAATCATAACATGAAAATGTGGCAACAACACTTAACATGGAATTAGCGTGAGCCAAGGCTCACTAAACATGGAGAATGAGTAAACCCTCATTGCACATGGATCACAAGTAAACCCTCATTTCACTTGAATTAGCATGATTAAACACCCATTTCACATGATGTTTAATGATACAATACTTTACCCAATGCATTGGAGTGCTATAAGGGAGAACCCTTCTTAAACATTTTATTTCATGCATAAGTGTGCCACAAAGATCATAAAACATTGAATCAGTCAACATAATCTTTTATTCCCTGATAAAAAAATTGGGAATAAATACATAAAAATATTTAAACAATAATTAAATGTGCATAAAGGTGAATACCCTTGATAGAGAAATGGGCATGGTATTCACTACACAATGACTTTGGCTTGGAAAAATGTAGTGCAATTTCGGCAGCATAATGGCATGACATTAGAACTAATCAAAATGGATGATGAGAGAGAAAGGGGTGTCTCATCATATTTACATGACATGTACAGTAAGGGGGTCATATATATACAATTCCTAACAAATCTAATGTAATTTAGATTCATGATACAAAAGAATTTCTTGAATGTAAATGATGAGAGAGAAATTACTTTCAGAATTTTGGCATAGTAACGGGTGTACATGGGAGGCATTTAATGAGAGAGAAAAGGGTTTCCAAAAATTCAAACATAAATAGGGCAGTATGGGAGAAGTTTGAAACCATTCCCGAATATTTATAATTGAAATTAAAAGGGCATAACAATTTAATAAATATTGGACAAAAATGAGAAAGGAAGAAAAATCCTTACTTGGAAGTGTGTTTCCAAAGGCTTGAGAGAAGCTTGAGAGAGGCTTGAGAGAGGATTCCTGGTAGCTTGGAGCACCTTGAGAGGATTATAGAGAGATGAGGGCAGATTTTGGACAAAATCCAAAGACTTTGAGTGAGGAGGAAGTGGGAGCTTCGGTGGGTTTATATAGGAAAGGTGTGGGAATTCTTTCTTATTTAGGGTTGGCACACCTCACATTAAACTAATCCAAACCACAAACCAGACATTGGTTTTTGCCCATGGTTTCTGGAAAAGGGAAATGTAAATCAATATTTTATAATTCCAAAGTCTGAACTTCTTAAAATAATGGGGTTGCTTATGTGGAGGTGAGTCACACTCTCAAGGAAAACAATTTTAAAAGACAAAATGTCTAATAAGTCTTGAAGGGTCTAATAAAGATTTTTAAAATAAATCAAAAAAACCCAAAATCACATTATTTTAATTTTAAAACATATATTGTCCGAAAATAAATTTTATAGTATTTTATTACATCACTATTGGGTCATTATGATGTAATAAAACACATTATATATTTAAACGGTGTTAAAATTTTACCCAAAAATTTGACTGTCTCATAAAATTATGAAAAAATCACCATTAGATAATATCAATGTCCTGATTATAGAAATAATATTCATTTTATCTAAATAATTTTTTAAATATGTTAATTTTCACTTTTAAAATAAAAACGAACATTTATCAAAAATTCATGGGTGTTGACAAAATTGGCTTTCAAACCTTAATTAAAATTACAATTGCATTCATAAAATTATATGATCATTTATATTTAATAAAAAATAATTTAACAATAATAATGATTTTTTATTAAAATATTATTTAAATCAAAAATCCATTAATTTATCAAAATAGATTTTGTAGTTGAACTTTAACTAAAAATACTATTTTATCTTTAAAAACTATTAACAAGGTAACAATAATAAAATGAAAGTATATTAATTATTGTATACAAAAATAATGTAAATAACCATAGTGTTAAGTTCTTGTTACATAACACCTTATAACACCCGCATAAGACCGCAGAGTAAGTTGTACGATGGTGACAGACTCTTGGGGTGGGTCAGATAACATTGCTCGGGTGGTAATCTCAACCAACTTCCACCTCTCTCGCTGGCGGTCCTACTCAAGCTTAACATATTCAATCTCAGATTGGGCTTGTTCAAGAGGAAAACCCAAATACACAACCTCCTTTCCGAGATATACCAAATGGACTTCCTATGGGGCACATCTACTGGATGAGGCCATCGCTTCCTCTGTCTGTGTAAATTGGATTTGTTAAATCCCTATATTTATACTAATCATATGATCACATTTCAACAGTTATATTAGAAATAGTCACAATTCTTAACAGTATTTTAAAATCCAAAAACATAAAACCAAAGAATCTGACATTTTATATAAACATTTTACATAAAGATACATTTAATTAGATCAATTGGGATTTCCATTAATGAAAGTTTGGGTCGTTACATATACTTTTCATCCTCCCTATATAGGATCTCCCAAAATAGAAAATGTGGGAAACTAATTTCATTTTTCCACTCAACTAAAATTCATTGGACCCTTCTCAGAATTATGGAGCCTTCTTGAATCCTATTTGTAGAGACCCGAAGCTTATCGTACATGGACATTACATTACATTTGCGGAATACTTAGTATATAACAAAAATACACACACAAGGATCGTAATAGTTTAGTGTCTTTGGAAACTCGGAGTATAATCTTCTAATCGTGGGGAAAGATCTTCAACATCTCCCATAAAGATCTTCCTTTTTTTTACCTAAAACCTTTCTTTATATCCTGGGGAAAAGAAAACATAAAAGGGTGAGCTCAAATTCTCAGTAAGGGTAAACAAAGGAAATATCAATCACATAATTTTCATAAGAACATAACATTTTTGGAAATCTTAACCTGCAAAAGAGAGCCTAATTTCATAACATGGGATAAATCATAGTAGTGAAATGAAATCATAACTTTAAACATTACTCATTGTGGCATACACACATAATCCTAGAGAATCATTTCTTGTTAGTCAAGACTCATTGCCAAGACTATCTTAGTGGACAAAGTCCCTTTCTGAATCGAGTAATCCTCGTTTCAGTCCTGTTTCACTGAACCGGTATAACCTACCATTCCAGCCATGTCTATCTCATGAGATATAAAATCTTTACCCAATGCATTGGAGGGAGATATAGGTCCCACCCATCTCTTAATGAATCCTTTCTTATGTGTGCCACAGAATCATAAATCATACATCATTGCATAACCCATGTAATAAAAATGGGATTCTTAAACAACATGACATCATAAAACCATTCATATAAGATAAAGGAATTCATAAACATAATTCCATCACAACATAGTCAAATCAATGTAAAAATATGGATAGAAACAGAACCCTTTATTATCTTATATGGAAAATAATTTTGATAAAACACTTGAATTGAATTCTTGAGGAAAATATCCTTTCTTCTTCAAAATCAATTTCTTTTCACAAAACATCATGCAATTTTAAAAGAAAGAGATTTTATTGAAAATAGTCATGAAATCTTTTAGAGGAAGCTTCATGAAAATAAGGCTTTATAAAACAGTAGAAATCCGTTCGTGCCGTATAAGTTAAAAAAAACATTCTTCATACTTTTGTCGGAAAAGTCAAAAAGTACCTCGTACGACAAAAGATTACTTTCATACATATTACTAAAAACTCACCGAAGGGTAAAAATGGTTTTAAAAAATTGTAGGTGGATGGAAATAATATTACATTTTGATGAAACATGGATGTGGATGATAAAATACACCCCAGTAAATACTTACGAATAAACAATCTCGGATAAAAAATGAGATTGTGATATTTCCCTTACCTTAGGTCCAATTTGCTTCGTATGTGTCCGAACCTCCTGTATAATGATTTAAATAATGTCATTGACTTATTACAGAATCATATTCATTGTTATGATATCATATATGGTTTACTTATGACATTATATTACCCGTTCTTTTGTAAATTCCATGTTAAAGAAGCGTTTTGGGTAAAATCGTTTCATTTATCGTAGGTGTTTTGACTTGTTGTTCTTGACATCATTATTACTTATATAATGATTTACTTACTTCCAGAATATAAAATATGATTTATATATCATATATATTCAGTATATATATATATATAATAGGTAGATAAATAAAATGGAAAACAACGTTCATGGAGACGGTAGTCCGTACGTACGCATGAACGCTGTTTTCCTTTCCTTATTGTCTTGAAATGGAAGTAAGTAGATGACATACATATGTATATATATACATAAATCCAGTAGCTTTATAATGTCATATATTTCATTATTATTTCTTATATATACATTATAATCATTCTTAAATGGTTAACATGGAGAATGAATCTCATCGCGTCGTGGAGACGGTAGTCCGTACGTACGCACGAGCGATGATATCATTTCTATAAATATTGAATTGAATTGGAGTGGATTATACAATATATCAGAATCAATATGATTTTGTAATAACTATGTATAGTTATTCTTTACACCATTATACCCATCCATGTAAGGTGGTGGTGGAAAATAGATTACACCACGGCGTGGAGACGGTATTCCGTACGTACGCACGCGCGGTGATTTCTTTTTCCGTAGGATGGATAGATGGTGAAATAGGGTTGTTTCATACTTATAATAACATATCAGTATATGAGTGATACTGATGTTATTACTTCATAATGAAACAACCTAAGAAGAAGAAGTGGAAGAAGAAATAAAGATGAAAGAATTGGTAACGGTAATTACCTCTTCTTTGAAGCGCCTTTTGGAGACCTCCTCTTAGGGAACTAAAATTGGTCTTTGAGTAAGAACAGAACCTCTAGGATGTTGCTAGGGAAGTGGAGAAGAGATTTTTGCAGGGGTTGGCCGAGCTTGAGTGCTCAAATTGGTGTGAGGAGGAGGGGGAGGAGGTGTCCTTTTATAGGGGAGGAGAGGGGCACCTTAGGAATTCTTAAAAATATTAATTTATAATAAATCTAACCCCACTTAAAAACCTCCAAAAATGACTCATATTCGAAGATTAGATGAGATAGGGTTGTAATCTCATCAACCAATCAAATTTAGACATGTTTGGATATTATTTTAAACCTTATCAATTAGATTTAACTCTAAGTTAAATAATTTAACTTTTACCGTGTCTTTTTGTTTTCTTTCACTATATGGTTAATACACTTACTATAACATGCCAAAAGAACCCCAAATTGTTTATTATTAATATATATATCCTTATCTAAGTCATTTGGCCGAACCTTAGATTTTTAGGAATAAAATAACAATTAGTAATATAATATTTGATTTAAAAACTATTTTGTGTCAATTTTGACACTATTTGATATATGATTTTTGTGAAAGTCATAACAGAATTAAATGTTCGAACCAAGTTGATTAAATCAACATTAATATATCATAGTAACCTAGAAAATTAGTGGAATTCATAAAAAATCTCAAATTACATTTATTTTTGTGCTTATAACATCAATTATGTCAATATTTCATTAAAAAGATAATTACTGCATCATCGTTGTGTCATAAATAAATTAAATTATTTGATGTCTAAAAATTACAAATAAAATACCATCATGTAGGAAATCTTTTTAGCTTTCTAATGAATATTTATAGTCTAATTTATCTTATGTATAACCCCATATTAAAAATGATTTACTTATTAAACTTTGATTTTAACTATTTTAACCCTTCTTTAAATAAATTAATAATAAATGTCCTAATCTAATCCAAGTGGGCCTAAATGGTCATATTTTATTCCTAAGTTTGTTTTTGGTCGAATTACACTTGTCCAATAGAATTAGGACATGTGTTAGGGTAATATTAATATCATATTTACCCTTAGTTACCCTATTTACTATTAACCGCGGTAAAAAAAAAGTAAAAAGTTACTATTCACCAAAAATTATTTTCATCTCATTGAACCACATTTTAGTCCTTGATATTAACCGTGTCTCTCGGATTTTCGAAATTCCATTCACAGAAGCGGTAAAATTAAGTTTTATGCAAAATTCCGTTTTTAACCTACCACTTAGTGGTTTCACTATTCATCAAAAATTGATGTTTTTCAGAACAATGCCAAAATTTCATCCCAAGCTATATTTCATATTCCAAATTCAAAAATGAAGTCTATTTTACCAAATTCATAACATAAAAGTTGCATTAATTAATTTTATAATTAAATCCCGCTGTTAAAACAAATAGCGTGTTTTTAAGAAACAATATCTATCAAAAGATTGACACTTGTTTATGTCTAGTTTAAATGTGAAATTACGTCCAATGACCAACATTGTATTAAATTGTAAAAATATATTCTAAATATACTTTAAAACCAATCAAATTAATGATTTATCACTATTAATTATTTCGATTAAAAAAGTTGTTTTTAATTATAATTTAGTAATTTTCACTATTCATCAGAATATGAAAGTTATTCGAAAAGTACCAAAATTTCACCTTAGGCTAAATTCGATACTCCGAATCCAAAAATAAAGTTCATTTTGAAAAATAAGATTTACTGGATTTCAAAAAGTGGTTATTACTATTCATAACGGCTAGTTTTAATAATATTTTTATAGCATATCGTTGTTTAGTGAAACTCGGTATTGCGTACTACACACGCTATCGAGGAAGGTCGCGATTGCGTGTAATGCAAGACAAGTCAAGGATGTGTGTTGTGCAAGCTCCTTTTGGTGTAGCGTACAACACAAGACATTAATAAAATTAAAAAGAATATTTTTTTAAAAAATCTTGGGCTGTTACATTCTACCCCCCTTAAAATGAATTTCGCCCTCGAAATTCGTTGGGGTTATAAATGGTTTACTATTCGAAAGTTTCTTTAATAGAAACCCACATCGTAAAAGGGAATACCAAAACTTGGCTTTAAAAACTAAAGTATGAAATGTAACGATTACCCAAATAAACTAATCACTGGGTTTCCACATAGGTGAAAATATGGATATGGAAGAGAAATCTAACCATCATGTTCTGATGGAGAGTGGTAGAGAACATGGCTATGGAAAAGCCAGTAATCACAAATCCATAAATTTGTGACGATCTAAGGTACCATCTGATTCATCAGGTATAAGAGAACTAGGACAACATTTTTGGTTTTCAAGATCATTTCCCTAAAGTTAAAGAATTTGAATTAGAATAAATACTTACTTTATTTTGGTACAATCTCACTGTTGTTCGTGCCTTTGACAATTTCCACTTCATCTCTTAAATAAATGAAGTTGAATTTATTATTCGTGAAGTGTTAGCAGATCATGTGATAGAATGACTGTTCATTCCATCTGTCTCAAACAAAAGGTTATCAAAAGTTATTAAATATACATAAGTCATTCTATAGTGAGATTAATCATATATGGTTCCTAAAATGGACTTATACTTCATATATCATGCTGCTTAATATAATAACACTAGTTTCTACTAAACAGGGACTTCCTGTAGGTCAGTGGTAGGCGATAAAGGCCAGTCGCACTTCGGTTGTGGGTTCGATTCCTACAGCCTTGTCCGAAGCGATGGGTTGTCTCCTGTCCTGCAGGTTGTCCCTTTTTCTAAAACTACGTTACTATAACATCCCATCAATAATATCGAAAATCTTCTATCCTTAAACAATACTAACTTATGTCCAACATAATCCAGTCTAATCTTTAGGCTTATACATAATACTGCAGTCCACTCTCATAATATAGTGACATCGATTACTAGAGATTTAATACTGTCGTTGATCCCCACATATCATAAGATATGTCTTGTTGGTCACATTCCAAACATTCAAAGTCCTTAATCGTGTATTCTCTTGAATACCTTAGTGAAAACATGAGTGTAGTTAAAAGTTAACACTTTCCACATACCAAAATCCTCAAAATTCTATATACTCAAACCATGATATCACTTAGTCCTTATATCAATCATGAGCTCATGAATACTGTCAAATATTTCATTTTCTTATTTTCCCTTCATTATGCGCATATCATCCTTTTTTCCAAAAATACCTCAATCACTTCGAATACCACATTAGAGCAATACATAAATATTCCAATACACCATAAAAGTACCTCAACAACATTATTCTTGAATACCAATACTTCAGTCCATCCACTTCAATGACTGTCCTGGAATAAGTCCTTCCTTGATTTAGAAGTATCTTTTTAGGTCAGGGCATTGAGTTGGGTAATGCCCATGTTCTCCACAAATAAGACATTGAACTCCATAACAATTTGTCACTCTATGACCCTTTTCTCCACACAGATAACATCGGTCCCTCCATTTGAGGTATTCCTCAAGGTTCTTCTTCCCTTCTTTAGAAATCTCAATCTTCCTTTCTTTATGACCCTCAACATGCGAACATGCATAATAGTTTATCTTCCTCTTCTTTGATGAATTAGTCATACCACTAAATTTCACCTTGTTAATCATATATCGTGATGACTGATTCGGCATAATCACAATATCTTTATCTCTAGGCATCACACAATTTTGTTGCTCATAGTCACAAATTTGTCCATTGGATTCAATGTTAACCGAATTCCTTCTGGATCCCTCCATTAACTAAAACACAAAAAGAATTTTGTGAGAGGCGAAATCATGCTAGGGAAGACAACATAGTAAAGGGGGATCACCCTCAATATCTAACATATTAGGTTAAATTCTAAGATCGTTACCGTAGTTCTAGGAATATATCTTATACGTATACTTATCCTTAGGGACATCCCTAGACATACCTTAGAAATATCTCTAGGGATCTCACTAACGTTCTCACATCCTAGTTTCCAAAGGTTGACTAAACCTTTCCTCTGATACCAACTGTAGAGACCCGAAGCTTATCGTACATGGACATTACATTACATTTGCGGAATACTTAGTATATAACAAAAATACACACACAAGGATCGTAATAGTTTAGTGTCTTTGGAAACTCGGAGTATAATCTTCTAATCGTGGGGAAAGATCTTCAACATCTCCCATTAAGATCTTCCTTTTTTTTACCTAAAACCTTTCTTTATATCCTGGGGAAAAGAAAACATAAAAGGGTGAGCTCAAATGCTCAGTAAGGGTAAACAAAGGAAATATCAATCACATAATTTTCATAAGAACATAACATTTTTGGAAATCTTAACCTGCAAAAGAGAGCATAATTTCATAACATGGGATAAATCATAGTAGTGAAATGAAATCATAACTTTAAACATTACTCATTGTGGCATACACACATAATCCTAGAGAATCATTTCTTGTTAGTCAAGACTCATTGCCAAGACTATCTTAGTGGACAAAGTCCCTTTCTGAATCGAGTAATCCTCGTTTCAGTCCTGTTTCACTGAACCGGTATAACCTACCATTCCAGCCATGTCTATCTCATGAGATATAAAATCTTTACCCAATGCATTGGAGGGAGATATAGGTCCCACCCATCTCTTAATGAATCCTTTCTTATGTGTGCCACAGAATCATAAATCATACATCATTGCATAACCCATGTAATAAAAATGGGATTCTTCAACAACATGACATCATAAAACCATTCATATAAGATAAAGGAATTCATAAACATAATTCCATCACAACATAGTCAAATCAATGTAAAAATATGGATAGAAACAGAACCCTTTATTATCTTATATGGAAAATAATTTTGATAAAACACTTGAATTGAATTCTTGAGGAAAATATCCTTTCTTCTTCAAAATCAATTTCTTTTCACAAAACATCATGCAATTTTAAAAGAAAGATATTTTATTGAAAATAGTCATGAAATCTTTTAGAGGAAGCTTCATGAAAATAAGGCTTTATAAAACAGTAGAAATCCGTTCGTGCCGTATAAGTTAAAAAAAACATTCTTCGTACTTTTGTCGGAAAAGTCAAAAAGTACCTCGTACGACAAAAGATTCCTTTCATACATATTACTAAAAACTCACCGAAGGGTAAAAATGGTTTTAAACAATTGTAGGTGGATGGAAATAATATTACATTTTGATGAAACATGGATGTGGATGATAAAATACACCCCAGTAAATACTTACGAATAAACAATCTCGGATAAAAAATGAGATTGTGATATTTCCCTTACCTTAGGTCCAATTTGCTTCGTATGTGTCCGAACATCCTGTATAATGATTTAAATAATGTCATTGACTTATTACAGAATCATATTCATTGTTATGATATCATATATGGTTTACTTATGACATTATATTACCCGTTCTTTTGTAAATTCCATGTTAAAGAAGCGTTTTGGGTAAAATCGTTTCATTTATCGTAGGTGTTTTGACTTGTTGTTCTTGACATCATTATTACTTATATCATGATTTACTTACTTCCAGAATATAAAATATGATTTATATATCATATATATTCAGTATATATATATATATAATAGGTAGATAAATAAAATGAAAAACACCGTTCATGGAGACGGTAGTCCGTACGTACGCATGAACGCTGTTTTCCTTTCCTTATTGTCTTGAAATGGAAGTAAGTAGATGACATACATATGTATATATATACATAAATACAGTAGCTTTATAATGTCATATATTTCATTATTATTTCTTATATATACATTATAATCATTCTTAAATGGTTAACATGGAGAATGAATCTCATCGCGTCGTGGAGACGGTAGTCCGTACGTACGCACGAGCGATGATATCATTTCTATAAATATTGAATTGAATTGGAGTGGATTATACAATATATAAGAATCAATATGATTTTGTAATAACTATGTATAGTTATTCTTTACACCATTATACCCATCCATGTAAGGTGGTGGTGGAAAATAGATTACACCACGGCGTGGAGACGGTATTCCGTACGTACGCACGCGCGGTGATTTCTTTTTCCGTAGGATGGATAGATGGTGAAATAGGGTTGTTTTATACTTATAATAACATATCAGTATATGAGTGATACTGATGTTATTACTTCATAATGAAACAACCTAAGAAGAAGAAGTGGAAGAAGAAATAAAGATGAAAGAATTGGTAACGGTAATTACCTCTTCTTTGAAGCGCCTTTTGGAGACCTCCTCTTAGGGAACTAAAATTGGTCTTTGAGTAAGACCAGAACCTCTAGGATGTTTCTAGGGAAGTGGAGAAGAGATTTTGGCAGGGGTTGGCCGAGCTTGAGTGCTCAAATTGGTGTGAGGAGGAGGGGGAGGAGGTGTCCTTTTATAGGGGAGGAGAGGGGCACCTTAGGAATTCTTAAAAATATTAATTTATAATAAATATAACCCCACTTAAAAACCTCCAAAAATGACTCATATTCGAAGATTAGATGAGATAGGGTTGTAATCTCATCAACCAATCAAATTTAGACATGTTTGGATATTATTTTAAACCTTATCAATTAGATTTAACTCTAAGTTAAATAATTTAACTTTTACCGTGTCTTTTTGTTTTCTTTCACTATATGGTTAATACACTTACTATAACATGCCAAACGAACCCCAAATTGTTTATTATTAATATATATATCCTTATCTAAGTCATTTGGCCGAACCTTAGATTTTTAGGAATAAAATAACAATTAGTAATATAATATTTGATTTAAAAACTATTTTGTGTCAATTTTGACACTATTTGATATATGATTTTTGTGAAAGTCATAATAGAATTAAATGTTCGAACCAAGTTGATTAAATAAACATTAATATATCATAGTAACCTAGAAAATTAGTGTAATTCATAAAAAATCTCAAATTACATTTATTTTGGTGCTTAAAACATCAATTATGTCAATATTTCATTAAAAAGATAATTACTGCATCATCGTTGTGTCATAAATAAATTAACTTATTTGATGTCTAAAAATTACAAATAAAATACCATCATGTAGGAAATCTTTTTAGCTTTCTAAGGAATATTTATAGTCTAATTTATCTTATGTATAACCCCATATTAAAAATGATGTACTTATTAAACTTTGATTTTAACTATTTTAACCCTTCTTTAAATAAATTAATAATAAATGTCCTAATCTAATCCAAGTGGGCCTAAATGGTCATATTTTATTCCTAAGTTTGTTTTTGGTCGAATTACACTTGTCCAATAGAATTAGGACATGTGTTAGGGTAATATTAATATCATATTTACCCTTAGTTACCCTATTTACTATTAACCGCGGTAAAAAAAAAAGTAAAAAGTTACTATTCACCAAAAATTATTTTCATCTCATTGAACCACATTTTAGTCCTTGATATTAACCGTGTCTCTCGGATTTTCGAAATTCCATTCACAGAAGCGGTAAAATTAAGTTTTATGCAAAATTCCGTTTTTAACCTACCACTTAGTGGTTTCACTATTCATCAAAAATTGATGTTTTTTAGAACAATGCCAAAATTTCATCCCAAGCTATATTTCATATTCCAAATTCAAAAATGAAGTCTATTTTACCAAATTCATAACATAAAAGTTGCATTAATTAATTTTATAATTAAATCCCGCTGTTAAAACAAATAGCGTGTTTTTAAGAAACAATATCTATCAAAAGATTGACACTTGTTTATGTCTAGTTTAAATGTGAAATTACGTCCAATGACCAACATTGTATTAAATTGTAAAAATATATTCTAAATATACTTTAAAACCACTCAAATTAATGATTTATCACTATTAATTATTTCGATTAAAAAAGTTGTTTTTAATTATAATTTAGTAATTTTCACTATTCATCAGAATATGAAAGTTATTCGAAAAGTACCAAAATTTCACCTTAGGCTAAATTCGATACTCCGAATCCAAAAATAAAGTTCATTTTGAAAAATAAGATTTACTGGATTTCAAAAAGTGGTTATTACTATTCATAACGGCTAGTTTTAATAATATTTTTATAGCATATCGTTGTTTAGTGAAACTCGGTATTGCGTACTACACACGCTATCGAGGAAGGTCACGATTGCGTGTAATGCAAGACAAGTCAAGGATGTGTGTTGTGCAAGCTCCTTTTGGTGTAGCGTACAACACAAGACATTAATAAAATTAAAAAGAATATTTTTTTATAAAATCTTGGGCTGTTACACTATTATCACTTATAGGAATCTCTAGAATCTACAACCCTATTCAAATTTCCTTAAACTAAGTGTTAAGGAACTTTGGAAAACTTACTTGACTTTAAAAATATAGTGAACATTGAATGATCAGCTTCTGCATCGACATAGTTAAGGAATTTAAAAATTTATGTAAAGATTCTTAAATATCTTATTTCTAGTGTATGCCTATCTATTTCCTTTATTAGGAATTACACATCTGTTGGAAAACCTTCATAATTATTCTTTTGATAAAATCAATAACATTCATCATATCCTCCACCTTTATTTGGTTTTCCTTTCTTAAAATCCCTACAATGGATTTTCTTAGATTCTATGTGTCTGATGACCTAAAATATCTCCATATGGAATATCCATATAGTAAAAATTAGTCTGATATTTCTTCATCCAATGTTTATCAATCTGATTCCATTCAACCTTATCTCAAGTTTCTTACACCCTCTTTAGCTTAGAGCACCTTCACAATTATCCATTTTATTTTTGTTTCAAATATTCTTCCATTCGATCTTTTGAGTGTATGTTTGATGGTACTCAAACCATTTCAACATCAATAATATTTCTATCTAGTGATCTTATTAGGTTTCTTCCTTATGATAGTTTAAAAAATATATCCTCCATATGGTGTACTTTTTACACTCCCATTTTATTTCTGATGTAAGTTTACAAGCTTCCTGTATCTGATAAAAAAACTCTCCAATTTCTCTGCCTAATAATACTATATCAGGACTCATCTTAATCTGATAATTCTTTTTGTACTTCTAAACTTTCTCTTTAGGGACTCATCCCCCTTTGTATTTCTCCTCCATTTCACTTCTTTTAGTATAATATTTCTCTATTTGATATTTTGCTTATCTGAATGCACTCGAGAACTCAAACATTGTATCTCAAACTTTCATATGATAAGAACTCCCATTCCCCCATTTAGGTTTGTTCCATCTAGATAACTATGGTTAGAACTATTTTTTTGTTAATCATTATCTAATGACCTATGTTCATAAATATTTTTCTAGTTTCTTATGTCTGGTATAATACTTCTCGAACTCCACTTCTCGTTTTTTGTAAAAAAAACATACAAAGTTGTCTTGTATCATGATAAACATCATAACGTTAGGAACTTGGTAGAATATCATTTCATCATCTGGATATGTAAGGAAATTTTCTTAACAAATTTTAGTAAACTTTCTTACACGCCATATGGAAAGTTCATAAAACGTCCTTAATAAATTTCCTTAAGAAACCTCCATGCCAAACACATATTGACATATTGAAAAAATACAACCAAACACAATTTGGAATAACAAAATCCTTTCTCATAGTGTAACTCCCAACAAAGTATATTTTTCAACCATATAGAACTAATGTGTGTTTTTTTATTTTATGAGTAATGGAAATAATATTAATCAATTATAACTATAAATGTGGCACATATAAGAATTCTAAAAACCTACCTCAAAATTATTAACCCTATTATACAAAACATATATCTCTAGATCTTTAGAAGAAATGGGATTAAATGAACAAATTTAAAAAAACAAGGAGTCACCTGGTATTTTCTTCATAAAAGGGATATGAAACCAAATAATGTTTATTTAAAACCCCTATAAGTAAGATTTTGTAAATAATATAGAGAAACTTTAAAAATTATGTTCACTTATCTCACACCCAACACCACCTGAATGGTTTTTTGATCCAAACCTAGTGCCTAAAGAATGTATTGAAGATAAGGAAGTGCCTAATATAATGATTTTGGGTACTAATTATGTTAGTAAACTAGTGTATAATAATGTTAAATATAGTATGGAGGAATCTAATAGAATTGAGTCGGTGTATATTATTTATTATCATGATATAAATGAATCACTTAAATAAAAACATGGTATTTCCACCACTCATACAGAGATCATTAATAGCTCTACTAGAGAAGAATCTCAGAGTGTGGGATAGAATATCTCTATTTGATCAAATAATTTGATTATTTCATATATGAATATTTAAATGAATTGTATAGATTTAACTATTAAAAAAATATAGACATATCCATGTTTAATAATATTAATTAGGATAATTTGATTGAAACTCCTCACATCTCTCTCATATCTAATTTCTAAGAACTTACCATATTAATTTATAAAACGGATCTAAATAATTTTTTGATAATTATACATAAATATAATATCATAAAAAATTTTAGTAAGATGTACCTATTTTTAAGGATAATCCTTTGGTGATATAACCCCTTAAAGTTACTAATTCTGACTATTTTTCATGAGATTTAAAAAATTATACATGATCTTGTTGTGGAAGTGGTTGAACTTGTGTAACTTCAAGTGATTGTTTAAAATTATCTTAAATAGAGTCATGGGGAGGCTATGACATTAGATTTTGATTTTACCAAACTAAATAATTTACATTTTAAGTTCAACATAATAATATAAGAATTTAGCATGAATGATAGGTTTTATTTTTCTAGTACAGTATTTCTGGGCCATGAGGGATTAGTTCAAGAAATTGAAGATTCTCATGGAAAAACTATTCCAAACACAATATATACTCCTCATGTAACTAATTCATATGAGAAACAAATAAAAATTAATATAATTGATATCCTGGATATTCATATTTAAGAATATAAAAGTGAGGATGATAAATCAAGGATAAGGGACATAAATTAGATACCTAGGACATTTTTATAGAGATGCATCCCAAATTTATTTTTAAAGGGTAATATGATTACTGAAAACAGATGAGTTAGAAATAAATTTGGATACATTTTTTCCTGGATTAGCTACTAGACTAAATTTTACGTCAAAACTAATTCTTATGTTTGAATCTCCTTGAAATTAATTTTAGTTTGATTTTGATCAAATTTGTAACATGATTAAATAGGAATTACACTTATAGTTTATTCATAATCCATTTTATACACATATATTTTATTTTTATCCAGTCAAATTAAAAGTTATTAATGAGTTAATAGATCACTTAACACTACTAAAGATCACTCGAGTTTCATTTTATACAATAGATGCATACCTATTGACTAAGAGAGATTGGGGAATAACATTAAAAAGTTCATCAATAACTAAATTTCCCAAGGATGAATAATAAATTTTCTAAATGAACTAGATAGAAATACTAATATAATGGAATATATAAAAACTTTTTTTATTACTCAAATGGATAACTGTATTCTTAATCATTTTAATAGGATTGATGTTATAGAGAATGAATTCAATAAGATATAAGGGAATTTCTACTTCAAGGTAGATATAAATATTAAATTTGAGGCATTCAACCACAATTTCAAGACTGTACGGAATAATCCCTCAATCCCATTTTTATAAAAATGTATTATAGAGATTGTCATAGAGTATGAAACCCCATATGGAAAAGGTATTAAAACAAAACCATAGGGCATATCATATCTTTCAATATGAAGATATCATTTGCTGTCTATTTTAGAATACTGTATTGTATGATATTTTAGAATTTTTACACCAAGTGCTGAATGGTTTGATACCATTTTCTCCTTCAAAATTCACACGTCTATATGAATGTTAAGGGGTTAACATTCAAAACTCTCTAACACGTCATTCATCATCAAAAGTATTAAAGAGTTAATTTTTAAAGGTTACACGAGGTATATCTATGGACATTGCTTATATATTTATGAAACATATAAGTAAATTCATGGATATAATTTATGGCTTGAGAAACAACCCCATAACCTATATAAAGAAGACATGGCTATGGGAATTGTGTGAGTAACATCCCCGACCTAGAAGCAACTAAAACTAGTGCCCCGAGTCACGTCATCACATGACCTTGGGATTTCCTCCCCATACGATAGAGGTTTCCGAATAGTAGTGCAGGTCTAGAGAGAAACATGGGGAGACTATACCCGCTGATTAGATTAAATCCATAACATAAGTAATATAAATAGTTAAAATAACCAAAGGAAACAATAAATGGACAACATACTACAAAAACCCACATGTAACCAAGTTCACATGCTACAATGAAATCTAGTGAAAACACTACATATTAGGAAGTCATACAATATAAACCAAGACCAAAACTGTCAAAAGACTCTAAACCCAGACCCTAGTCCCAACCCTGTTATGACCTCCATAATCCAACCCATCATCTCAAGCATATCCAAACAATAGTTCTCATCCCTGAACTTATACCTAAAAACAAGTAGCATCTTATTAGTTACTCAAGTGTCATGGTGGCCCAAGCAGGGTGTGAGTACAACTTAGTAGGCCACCACCAATAGTGTATAAAGAAATATATAGTCTATAAAAATATGTATGTAGGTATCATCTACAATAAATAAAAAAATAATGAGGAAAATTTTATGAAATTATCTAATATTTATTTTACCCATTATGTTTTCTATAATAAACCAAACAACCAACTAACTCGGGTCACACTGAGAGTCTAAACCAAGGCACAAGGGGTTATACACACTTGTATCCAAAAATGGGGTTTAACTAAACACAAATCCTCACATACCCATTAGTTATATCATCCACTTAATCCATCTTCATCATTATTTACATTTCTTCATTTATACTATCTTCATTTCTATATTCATCTTCATCTCATGTTACATGGGTTAAGAATTTACATCATTTACATCATAGCCAAATCTAGTCAATTATCATGTATAAGGGGTTAAACAAAGTTCCCTATCTCATTAGGGATAAAAATATCATAAAAAATACCTCACACTCACCTTGGATCCTCAATCTAGGTAGTCACATCGAATACCACCATTAGGGGCATAGATCCTCGGTCCTCTTCCCTAACTTGTTAATTTTGGGGTGGAGTTTAGAGCCTCAGCCTAACTCAACCCATGGGCATAGAACCTAAAGTCAATACCCCAAACTACTAAGCCATGAGCACATTCTTATTTATCCATTCGCCACACACCTACCATATCATAACCAAACACAACCAATATAAAACCAATCATAATCAATAACAATCAACATAGGAATTTATACTATTCCATAACCCAGTAACACAATTCATATTTATATTATATAGCCATTAGCCCAATTCCCATTTCTTGTGACTAAACTCATTAAGCATATTCATTAATTCTCATACATTAAACCATTTAATATATTCAACAATTTCTATATGTTAACTCACTTGATCCATTAATCATTTCGCATGTAATAACCACTTATTCATTTCAAGTAAAAATAACAATCCATTGGGCACATTCACATTAATCCCATTTAACCCATTTTAAAATCATTCCAAACACCACCCTTATGATATATCATCAACTATGTAAATTTTTCATATAGTTCATTTTACAAAGGATTTTGTTTCCATTTCGACCATCCAAAAAATCCATTAAACCCTTTTCACAAAAACAAGACCTTTCCCTATTTTCAAAACATCATTTGAAATATCATTTGGAACCCATTTTAAATCACTTTAAGTTCAGCACCTCATTTAAAAACATTTCTCACTTTCAAACATCATTTTCCATCAATAAACTTTAATCGGGTCAAATCCCCAAAACATATCATCAAAACCATTTCAAAACCACTTAAGCATTTACAAAATACAAAACATATTTTTTAAAAATTAACCCGATGACCCTAATCACATACCAATTAAACTTCTACTACCAATTCTCTTCCATAATTCCCATATACCAAGGTTTAACAGTTTTACTCACCATCCACTAGGGTTCAGTCTAACCCACAGGTAGTCATAGGTTCGGTCTCACTCACCAACGAACACAATGGGGTCTGTGAAGGGTTATGCCCCTCAATGTAAGGTTTAAATCACTTCTCATAACCCAAGAGATCACAAAAAAACATAGTAGAAAAATAGAACAACTAAATACATATATAACATATCAAGACTTTGGAAAACGTTTTGAGACCACCTACCTCATGACCGTTGACGATCGCTTTCTTAATATCCACCCATCATTCAAACTCAACACCCGCTAAAGCCCAAACATAGAATATTATGAAAAAATGAATTTTTTAGGTCTTTAAAAGAAGATGAGATATTCGATAATCCCTAATCCAAAAAATAGAAAAAAGTTGAGTTTTAGACTCACTCATATCTTCAATTTGCACCCAAACATCCTCAAAATTCCCAAGGATTGAAAGAGAATCATCCATGGAGGGAGAGGTGGATGATGGTTATTTACCTAAGGTAGAGGGGTTGAATGTTAGGAAAATATAGGGGGAGAAATAAATATGTTTAAAAGGAAAAAATCGGAATTTTCCTCTTTTAAGGGCCTCGCGGTTTCCGAGTCTAGGCACACGGTTTACTCTAACCATGCACTAATTGTATACTATGCACTACTGACCACTTCATCTTATTTTCATTTTCTGAAACCCAAAAACACTTCCAAAACTCCTCAAGAATTCAAGATACACTTATTTATCCATAAAGGAGAGTTTAACCCAAAAAATTAATAAGGATTTAAATTCATTAACGATCACGATCTTACAACCTCCCCACCTTATAACGGATCACCCCTGGGCCTCAATTACAAGCATTACCAAAACCTAAAGACCAAAAAAGGTTAGATTATAGCCCCCCCCCCAAAAAAAACCTTCACCTTTAGAGTTTCTCGTTTAACTCTTCCATTCCAAAACAACACTCGAAACAAGAAAACAACAATAACTCAATAACATTTCCCTCAATGAGTTCCACAAATACAATCTGATTCTCCTTGAGGATAAATACAACTAAAATCGAAATTACCAAAACCAAGCATAGGAGAAAATTATGACTAATGATACTAAACGACCATAAAAAAGTATACTGAATAAGCACTAAATAATCCTAGAAGAACCAACCAAAACACTCTCAGTCCGGTCCACTTCACAATTCATGGCTCAAAACTCTTAGAACCATCTCACCTTGATCCTTTTGTAGTTTTAATGGTGATCTAATTCTGACACAACCAGAGGAAATACCACAATTTTAACCACACCTCACAACATATCTGGGTTCGCAACTCAAGGCCCAACAACCTCGGTTCATTTTGAACATCTAAAAAGAACAACCCCATGTATACTCTTTATCTAGATATACTCAACTATTACAAATTCAAGCCAATTCCCATCACCAACCCTACTTCACCAATATTACTCTTACTTGATTCCATTCAAATCGAACTTCTGAGTATGACATTAAATAAAAGAACCTCAAGAGAACCTCAACCCAACTCAACTTTCATAACATACCCAAACATCCAAAAAGTCCACGAAAACACCATCCATCACTAGGATTTATCGATTCCATTGAAATCATCTGTATTGGAAACCTATATTGTTTATACCCATTCAACTGTAACTTGGTTCTTTCTCGAATCCCATTTCCATTACTGAAATGTGATTATCCTTTCTGTGTTAACCAGAGGTGTCTTACAGCCCACCACATACATTCCTTCTTTTTCCATCCAAGTATGTCCATCCCTATTCAACTCACTCTAATGATTCCCAACCTTCTCTATTGGTACATTTCCACTTTAAATTTTCATGATGTCTTTCCACTTAAGGAATACGACCATCATCAACACGTACCTACCAAACCCATCCCTAACATCCGGTAAAACTTCTCCATCATAGCATTCACTGCTATTGGAACCATTATCGTGCTCTAGATCACCAGAAACACATATTTGGTGTGACCACTTAGATTTTCTTTAGAACTATCCTAAGCTCGAAGCCATCGCCCAGCTCGATCAACCATCGTATCCAAAACCAACCCGGTTTCCCCCTAAGGAACCTGAATATGCACCTCACAAGTTCCCCATTGGCTTATTGATGCTACCACTTCCAACTCCAGGATTTCTCCGAACATACATGGATTATCATGATGCTCCCCAACTTAGGAGTATCATTATCACCACATCCTCAAGCAGTTTTTACCTATATGGATCATGGTCAAACATAGGATGGACCCCAAAACTTGGATGTAGTCGTTCATTTCTCACTGGAATAACACAAAAAAAATCACTCACAACTCATTCCCATCTTATGAAAATGACACCCATGGCATTGTTTTGGCATCCGGACCATTCTGAAGGCCTCTCCTATAACCATTCAATGGTGTACTCCCCCACCACACGGATCCCACAAACATGTTTCTCATTGAGTGTATCCTCTGGGAGGTTCCATTCTCCATATGAAACACACTCAATCCACTAGGCGTAAAGCCAAAGCCTGATCAATCCACCTAGGATGATTTAAAGATTTTGGGCATGATCATGGCTAGTTAAAAGTATGCTAAGAATTCATAGATGAACACCACTAGAACCTATCCACTATTGTCATCACCACTTATGCAGAGGAAAACTCACCTGTATAAGATCATTGGATTCCTTGAACACTATTTTCCTTTCCACGATAGAACGCCATAATCTGAATGGAGTTTCCAACCAAAATAATAGCCACCTCACGATCCTCTGCCAAGTGGTCATAACCCAGTATTTTTTTTACTAACATTTTCATTACCTAACTTGAGTTTTTCATACATGATCCCACTGACCACAACAGATATGGAACGATTCAATCCACCAATCCAAAATAAACTAGTTTCTCACACTACTAGGGCCTCTACATTTTGAATCCATGGAAAACACATTATCTTATATCCAACCTACATGGAACACATCCAATGGCATTATGCATATTTAACACATGATCATCACCCAGTACTCATCGAAACCATTGAGGTCTCACACATTTCTATAACCACGCACACAAAACCGAACACTAGGTCACACAATCTATATGTCACCCAATCTTGAACTGAACATCTACTAACATTTCTAATCGTACAACCTGATCATCCAGCCTCATTGGACTCAAGACCTCTTCAACATCTCACCCAACAACAAACCCATTCTACCATATCCCAATAATGGGACCATCCTCACCCTGGGTTTCCTCCAAAACAAGATCATTCATCCAGACTTTGACCACCCTTTCCTTGTCCACTTAAAACCAACATTTCCCTCCACATATAATACCAACAATACCATAGGGTTTGGTCTCTAAATGATTTTTCTCTTCACGACCACTCTTACAACCAAATGTAATCACCCTAGTGATTTCTTGAGGCAAGTCCAAGGCATAGCCATGCACTCTTTCCAAAACTATATGGAACCTATCATGCATTGATTCTACCTTTGAAGCAAGAACATGTGCTTGACATTCCTAGGAACCTAAGGCTTTGTCCTGACCTCCCTCAAGTTTACCCTCCATTTCTTAATATTAACAACTCATATCCACAACTCTATCCACATATCCCAAAACCATTAACTCTTCCACTTACTTCTAAAGGTTAATCCTATTCTAGGAAACACTCTATGTGCCACTTCCAAGGTCCAAAATATCTACATATGCAGTATATATCCAAAAGCACTGACACCCCGACCAACCTCTCTTGCAATTAATACTCAAAATTCAAATGATACCAACTCCCCAAACTTGAGCCACACCAAAAAAAGGTCATTGGTTCTCTATAATACATACACACCCAACCTCAAACAATCGGCTACTCATGATGGTGATCCTACCCCCATTCCACACACACTTTGTCTAATCCACCAAAAATACATTATTCTAGGTCCCTCATCATAGATCCTAATACACATACACTAGCACGATAAGCTAAACACCTACTATAGGTTCCAAAATGCAACTCACAAGGCATCAATCCATCATGGTTTCTAAATTCATGTTAATAGAAACCATTTCAAAAATTCAAAGTCGCAGCACCACCAATGACTCAACAAGAAATATTTCATTAACTCGCACACCCAACTCAAAAATATCCCACATCCCACAACATAGGGTCTCAAACTAAGGCACTCTCACTACCCAAACCATGCTTACACAATTTCAACAATCCATTACTCACCCATTTTCCTGATTAATTTAATCCTTACCATTTAAACCTGGGATTTTAATTTTCAAAAAATTTCATTTTCAAAACCCAAGAATTTAAACTCTAAAAAAAATGTTTTCCCATTATTTCTAAAACACCAGGCTTATTCAAAATCACATTTCAAAATATTTCCCCATTTTCCAAACCCAGGGATTTATGTTTCTCAAAACCCTTTTTTACCCCACTTTTCCAAACCCATAATTTCATTTAATTTCACTTTTTCCACCCATTTGGTTTATCATCATGTCCTTCATAAGTTAATAATGGGAAATATACAAATGACTTATCTATATTATATGGCTAACATGATGCATGAACTCACACACCCTCTATTACCACACCGACCTATGATATAAAACCTCATAAATCAATAACATCACATCCAGGTGCACCACTCAATGTGGAAAAAATAATCAAATATAAAATCACAAAACTGAACATCAATCTCCACCCATGGAAACTTGGATTTTCCCTTATATGTGGGGTTGTAGGCATATATACATGAGATCATTATCAGACCCTGAAAATATCCTAGTATAATATCTATCATACCCTAAATATTAAGAGAAAATACCTACTTTGATACCACCTTGTAACATCACTGAACTTGAAGCCACTAAAACCAGTGCCCTTAGTTTGATCGTGCGCCTCCCTGTACGCCATAGGCTGCCGACTAGCAGCACAGGTCTAGAGAGAAAAATGGAGAGACTATACCCGCTTATCAAAGTGAGTCCATAACAGAATTAGAAAAAAAAGATAATATAACCAATGTAAAAAATAAATGTATAGTATATGAAAAAACCCACAAGTAACCAAGTACATGTGATACAATGAAATATAGTGAAAACAATACAAGTTAGGAAGCCATAAAATATAAAACACGACTAAAACTATCAAAATAATTTGAACCCCAACCCGAGTCCCAACCTGGTCCTAACCTCTATGCTCCAACCCATCATCCAAATCACAACCAATCAATATGTCCATGTCCTTAACCTATACCTAAAAAAAAGTAGCACCTACTCAGGTACCCAAGTGACACGACAGCCCGAGCAGGGTGTGAGTACAACTTAGTTGGACACCACCAATA
Organism: Viscum album; assembly: GCA_963277665.1. Lineage (NCBI taxonomy): Eukaryota > Viridiplantae > Streptophyta > Magnoliopsida > Santalales > Viscaceae > Viscum > Viscum album. Next base: position 413,104,994 of record OY728145.1, read on the forward strand.
GGGTCTAAATAAATATACAATATATAAAAATGGTTATGAAAATATTATGTGAAATAAATAAAAAATTAATAAGGAAAAAATTTAAGAAATTATCTAATATTCATTTTACCCATTATCTTTTCTAGAATGAACCAAACAACCAACTAAATCAGGTTACACTAGGAGTCAAAACCAAGGCACAAGGGGTTACACACACGTTTATCCACAAATCAGTTTTAACTAAAAACAACCCATCACATACTAATTAGCTACAAAATTCACCTAACCCATTTTCATCATTATTGTTATTTCTTTACTTATGCTATCTTCATTTCTAAATTCATCTCCATCTCATGTTACGTGGGTTTGGAATTTACATCATTTACACCACGTCCTAATCTAATCAATTACCATGAATAAAGGTTTAAACTAAGTCCCACATCTCACTATGGATAAACATATCATAAAAAACATCACACTCACATTGGAGACTCAGTCCAGCTTTCTGGTCAAATGAAACTGTTAGGGTCATAGAGCCTCAATCCCCTTCCCTAACCCATTCATTTTTGGGTGGATTTTAAAGCCTCATTCTAACTCAAACCATGGGTGTTGAACCTCAAGTCAATACCCCACACTACCATGTCATGTGCACTTGCTTATTTATCCATTCACCACACACATACCATATCACAACTAAATATAACCAATACCATATTAATCATAATCTATAATAATCAACATGGTGATTAATACTATTTCATAACCCATTAATAGATTTTCCATTTATATTATATATCCATTGTCCTAATTACCATTTACTATGCCTAAACTCATTAATCATATTCATTGATTCCCATACATTAACCCATTTATCATATTCATCAATTTACATATGTTAACTCACTTAACCCATTCATCATTCCCTATGTATTAACCACTTATTAATTTCAAGTACAAATCATAATCTATTGGGAACTTTCACATTAATCAAATTTAACCTATTTTCACATCAAGACAAACACTCCCTTATGTTATATCATCAACTAAGTACATTCATCATTTAGTTCATTCATAATCAAGTTAACATGCCAACATAATCTTCATGGGTCCTATCTCACTAGCCCATAGATAAATCAATGATTATGGTCCCAATAGGCCTTTAAGACCACATAATGCTATAAAACACAATTCAAGAAACTTATTTGAAAACATCTTTAAGATACCCCTTAAAACATGGGACTTCCTCTTTGAAAACTTAAAACATGCCCAAAGTATTTTGTTTCCATTATGACCATTCAAAACATCCATTAAACCATTTTTACAAAAAGGGGACCTTTGAATCATTTAAAACATCATTTTAAATCTCATTAGAAACCCCTTTTTACAAAATTTTGAGGTCAACACCACCTTTCAAAACATTTCTCACTTTAAAACATCATTTTCCATCAATAAATATTTAATCAGGTTAAATCCCCAAAACATATCATCAAAACCATTTCCAAACCACTTGAGCATTTACAAGATCCAACACATATTTGTTTTAATTAACCCAATGACCCTAATAACATACCAATTACACTTTACTACCAATTCACTTTCATAATTTCCTTATCCCAAGGTTTACCAATTTTATTCACCATCCACTAGGGTTTGTTCTACCCCATGGATTGTTTTTGGTTTGGTCACACTCACAAACGAACCCAATGGGGTCTATTAAGGGTTCCCCACCTCACTATAAGGTTTAAATAATTTACCAATGAAACAATACATAAATGGAAGTGAAATAGAACAACTACATGCACATATAAAATATCAAGACTTTGTGAAAAAAGATTTAAGACCACCTGCCTCATGATCGTTGATGAAAATTTTCTTAATATCCACCCTTTATTAGAACTCAACACATGGTAAATTCCCAACCTATAATATACTATAAAAATGAATGTTTTATGGATTTGGAATAAGAGGATATATTCTATATGCCTTAATCCAAAAAAATATATTAAATAGAATTTTTAGACTCGCCCGGACCATCGATTCACACCCAAACATGCTCCAAACACACAAGGATAGAAGGAGAATCGTCCATGGAGGGAGAGGGACATTTTTGTTCATCAATGAGGGTAAAGGCGTACTAATGGGAGTAAAAAATTGGGGGAGAAAGAAATAGTTTCATAAGAGAAAATCGAAATTTACCTCTTTTAAGGGTTTCATGGTTTGGCTACATGGTTTACAAACCATTCACCAACTGTTTGGTTCCCTTTATTCAAGAGAATCCATGCTACATGGTTTCCTAGGGGCACCTACACAGTTTGGAAAATTTTGTAGTAATCATGTGATAACACTCTTTCTGAAATGATCGTCAATATTCATAGTTTTTTAGTCTAGGTTCATGGTTTACTCTAACCATACACTATGCACTTTTGAACACTTTCTCCTCTTTTCATGTCCCACACCCCCAAAACAATTCTAAAACGCCTCAAGAATTTTAAAAAAAACTTCTCTATCCATAAAGGATAGTTTAACCAAAAAAATAACAAGTATATACCTCTACTAAGGATCATGAACTTAAAGTGTGTATGATCCTTGAACATTCACTACCTAAAACTCTCCCCTCCAAAAGATATCCATCTTAATCCTTATTTTCTTTTAAGATAATAGCATATCCTAATGGTTAAAGAATCCCAATTGAATTTTTTTGGTGATTTATTAAAATCCATTGATACACCTCAAAGAAAATAACCTTTTGGTTATCTTTTAGGATCGTTACCAAACATTTATTAAAGGAAATGACAACAAGTATTTTGCAATGAAAGGTATATATTTTCATTTTTAACAGAATATGATTTTAGATTATAATTAATGGTATTATTAAGTTTAAACCTTTCTTAATTTATTCTTTTAATTTGATTAATTATTAATATTTTTTTTAGAAACCTATCAGTGCTATCAAATCATTTCCATGCATTTTGATTCATGAAATAAAATGAGAAAATAAGTTTATCAAAGATGTAATACCAGTTGTATGGCATGTTTTAAAATATGATTCAAAATTTTTATGACATATTTAATTGTGACTTATAATATGGGGATATCAAAATCAGTGAATCATAAAAAAAATTGCTAGTCTTTTACCTAATATAGAATTCACCATCAACTAATCATATATAAATATAGCACTTTAGTAGGTTTCAAATAACAAATATTTGTATCGTAGTTAAGGTATCCCTATTTATCAAAGAGTTTGACTACTTATCAAATTTAATGATTAGACTATTAGTCATATCATATGACTGATTAAAAATAATGAGTTTATTTTTATTGTATTGTCAATCATATCCTATAACTGGTCCTTATATCATTCAATACGATTCATTTATAAAAATTATATTTCTTAATTTTGAATTATTAATTGATTTATATAATAAATATAAATATATAAATTATAATAAAAGGTATTTTTGGTAATTTTATTAATTTATAAAAGTGTTTGTAAACTATCATGAAAAGGGGGATGGAAAGCACAGTAAAAATTCATCTTCGAAATGATGATGGTGAAACGTCGATCATCTAGGCCCCTTTAGATCCATAGAATCATTGAATCTAGATTGGGAGAGATCCTTAAAAGATGTGTTGTGGGAATCACCTGAAAATAGAACTATGGAAATGGAAATATTGAAACTAATTCATACATAGGATGCATGAAAAAATACCCTTCTCATGAGAAAAGGGATGTCCTTTATGGAATCTTTCTCAAGATCAGATCCCTCCAAGGATTATCTATCCTACCCATACAATATCAAAAGATTATAATATGGTTCCCCATATATTGTGTCTAATCCATAATCATTGCAATAAAGGCTTGACATGTTCATGTTTTCTCTACTCTGTCATATTTATTATTCTAATGGTGATAAACCATGGTCCAATTCGGAGATCAAATTCATAATTCCACATTTCTCAGGTACTTCTAAATAGAGGTTGATTAAAATTTAGGAAGGATGCTTTCAAATCATCATGGATAATAAATATGACCTCAATAATACATGGAAGATCGGAAACATAAATATTAAACAAGTATTATTGAGAATCTATGAATTGGACATGAGCTTCATCCCCTTCAATCAATAAATAAGAAGAAAATGTGAACAATACCTCTCACAAAATTGAGGACATAGGCAATGAAAACACCCCCAGTGAGACTGATGTTGGGGAAACTTCTTTAGTGGATTACAATGACATCGGTCTAGATATTTCTAAATAAAATAAGCATCACATAGTCTTAATTCAATATGAGTAGGTTCAAGCTAAATTCAATCAAACCAAAATTTATGTTTCAATATAGCCTAATTTGAAATATGAGACAAATGTTTAGTAGAAAACATTATCTCCCACTAATACTCAAGGTTCCTCTCACACAAGGATAGAGGATACTCCTTCCACTCCATTGAATATTGCATAGGTTGTTGGAAATATAGATGGAAATCATATAGCTAATAAACATAGTGATGAGAACACCCTGGAGGCTTCCAAAAATCTAGATAGAAAGCCTCTATATCATAAACATAGGTATGAGAATACCCTATCACCGAATTCTAAGAAATTTTTAGGAACCAAAAAATAAAAAATGAAAAAGAAATAAAGTGGGTAAGAGAATGAGTATTTCACCCCTAAATACATATCGAAATAAAGACCCTCTTTTGGAACCATTAGGGTTTAGAAAACCCAAAATACCAGTTCCCTCAAGATTTTCATTCAAAAGCATAAACCTGATTTAATTATATTATCTACACCAAAAATATCTTACTATAACAAATTTTCCACCCTTAAAAATAAGGGATAATACTTTCTTTGAATGAATCATTATTATTCATAAGTAATAGGCTATAGTTACTAACACACTCAAATATGGATAAGCCAACCATATTCAGATCCATTGAGCACTTATTCACTTGTAGATTCAAATTAGAAGGAAGAAAATAATATTATTCTATTATTTATGCCTCTAGGGGATATTAGGATTTAAGGGGCCTATCACTAGAAATAATTTCCTTGTCCAATATAATCAACGACCTATGGCCTATAATTGGGTAGTTTAATTCAATCATATTCTCATATAAGAAGTCAATCCTTGTGAGAAACTCAATTTCATCTAGGGAGTTTATAAAATGAATTAAGGGTAGTAACCTATTGTAGTTAAACCTGGTGGTATCCAAGTACACATGGTATAGAAATCATCTCAATGGAATAAAGCAAGGGAGATTAATATAGGATTTTTCAATGAAGATTCTTTGAAAACTTGGGCATACATTAAGTTTTCTTCTCTAGAATGAATTAATTTTGATCATCATCCAATCATTATGAGAACCATTCCTAAATAGGTGATATCAACCTTTCCCTTTAGGTTCAATAATTATTATGTACATTACCCTGAATGTAGTAAGATAGTTCATTAAAATTGGACCTCGTTCAAGAATAAATACAATCGGTTAGCCTACATTCTCAAGATTAAATTACTCAAGAATAAAATGAAATATTAGAGAATAACTTGTTTAATTACTTTAGATAATTATATTGAAAATGTTTAAAATTAATTGCACCTTATTCAAGAAGAAAACACTAAAAAGGACTTAATTATAAATCTGGTTCATGAAGTAGTGTTTTCAACTAAACTCAATAATCTTTTAAAATTTAAAAGAGATAATTCAAAGATAATACTTCCATGATAGATGGATCAATCATAGTAACATAAATTCAAAAATTTTAAACTCTCTTCAAAAGTTCAGAAATATTTTTATGCCTTTATCACTTCTCATGGATGTTAAGAATATTTTAGATTAAATATGTACAGTTGTTGATAATATGGTTTCATTATGAACCTTTTCAATGTTAAAACCACTAACTCAAATTTATTAGGTTCCATCGTTCCCATATTGGTGAATGTTGAGGATAATGTCATGAAAACTTCAATTCTCCTTGACTTTGAGATTAGGGAGGATATCTTTTGAATTAATTTTGGGATATCTACTGGTCTAAATGGATTCAATAATTTTTTTTCCAAACATTCTGGAAAACCATTTATCAACGTGATTGTAAACTAGTCATTCACTTCTTTAAGGGTGGTTCTCTCACACATGGCATCAATGAACAATTTCTTACACTTATCCCAAAAGTGGAAAATAAAAATGATATAACTCTATTCATATTATTTTATATTGTTAGTGTTATTCTCAAAATAATTGGAAGAATACTTTTTAATAGTCTTTCTAGAATCTAAAATAATATTATATCCCTAAATCAATTCGTCTTCATTAAATGCAGTACCATTCAAGATTTTCTCATCATTGCATCAAAATGTGTTAATATTCTCTAGAAATATACTAGGGGTGGTAACATTCATTTGAATCGTTATGTTAAAAAATAATTTGACACTATGGATTGTGGATTAATTGGTAAGGTTTCAATCAACTTTTTCTTTGATGATAGGTTTGTTCAATTGGTTAAAATTCTTCTGATTTCATCGTATATTTCTGATATTATTAATGGGTCTCCTGAGGGTTTCTTTACAAGATCAAGAGGAGTTAGGAAAGGTTATACCCTCTCTACCATTTTCTTTTCCATTTCAAGATATTTCTTAGTTTGAAACTCCTTAATAAAGTGTAGAATGGTAACTTTAAAACCATTAAAGCTGCAAGATTCTTATCATCTCTTTCAAAATTATTTTATCCTAATGATAAAATTTTCTTTACCCATGGAGATAAAATAAATATACGGAATACTAAATTTATCTGCTTAATTATGAAAGTGTCTTGGGAAAGGATAATATCTAGAATAAATTTTTTATATATTTTAGAAAAAACTTTTCATCTCTCATAAAATTTTTCATCATTAGTGAACTGGGTATCAAGGTGTTATTTCTTTTAAATGCCTTAGAGTTCCCATGTTTTGGGGAAGAACCATTGTTGGTAACATTAATCATACTATGGGTTGGATTCAAAGGTTAATGGATTATTGGAAAGGAAATTATCTCTCAATTGTGGAAAGTGTTTTCCTTGTTAAACACACTATTGTTACTAAAAAAATATTCTTTCATGGGAAAAAAAGGAATTTTTCACTGATCAAGAGCATAAACACTTTCATCAAGAATTTTTTTTGGAATAGAAATGTCCTTGAAAAAAGGTCTATTATTGGGCCTTAGAAACAATGTTGTATGCCTCGTGTTTTTGGAGGCCTTGGTATTAAAAACCATTATAACATATAACAATATCTTAAAGCTCATTTTATATGGAGTATTTTTATTAAGTAGTAAAATTATATTAGATTCCTTAAATAAATATTTCTTGGAAAACAAGAATTAGGAAATGTGAATTATGTTGACTCCCATATTTGGCCTACCTTAAAAACCATATTCTCTAACATTTTTTTGAAATATCATTGTTTGGTTAATAATAATTCTTGTTTTCATTTATTTTTTTATAATTGGATGGGTATTACCCTGGTGGACCTAATTAACTATGGCTGATACCAACATCACCATAAAAGATAAAACAGATTGCCTTGTCACTCTACCTAATGCGATCAGATTGATTGTAAATAATTAAAAATTAATAAATCCTGATTACCTATTGATCTAAGAATTAGTTATGGATGGGATTTTTACATACAAGTTGTATTACAGAAAAAAAAATCATGGAATCATATATAGTGGGATTGAAACCCTGAACAAAAAATAGATTATACCTTCTAAAATCACACTGATTTTAAGGTTGTGCATTTTGAATCTCTCTATTAACTCTTGTATTCAATTGGTGTGTATCTCACTTATCTCTAGGTTTATCTTTTTCCATTAGCATATTGAATACATGAATTGACTATTCTTAAGCTATGTCACTGTATCAATATTATGGAAGGTCGTCTTGGACATTTTTTAAGTTCATCCTCTTCAAACCGAATCCATCGAGGATTATCTCAAAGAATTATATGGGATTTCCCTCCCTTGGAAAATGATTAATATTTTTTAGGAGGCCATTATTTAATTAATACATATCATTAGGAATAGTATAAATAAGAGGATCTAGGAAGAGGACCCCTTTAACATGCAATTTATCACTATGCTAATCATTGTGGTATCATTGAATGTTAATTTAAACTTTTATGATTATTGTAATAATTCTTTAAATGGTTTTTCAGTTATGAAATTCCTTGAAATTATAGGTGAACACCATATAGTAACAATAAATATTGAAGTTATATATAATTATCTATTTACTGGTTAGATCAAATGAAAATATGATGGAGAATCTTGGGGGAATTTGAGCCCTGTGAGATTTGAATTCATATTTAGATATCATAATGGTGATTTAATGGAATACCTATATAGAACCTGTAGATTCACCATGTCATTTCAAGCTAAAATTATCAACTTGATAAATGTGGTTTATATCAAAAAAATAATGAATTTATAACTAATTATGGTTTGAATGTGACTTTACTTCGGTTTTCAAAGTTATCAAAACTGGTAATATTCACCTCTTCTAGAAGATGATGGCTTGATGGATCAAATTATTTTATATAATCTCTTCCATGAGCTATCTTATTTCACATTTTTATCATGAAGCTAACTCTCTTGATGATGACCTCGTAAATAAAGGTTTGAGCTACAATGATCTCCTTTTTTCTCAATCCCTCCCTAAGGATCTCATACCTCTCTTCCAAAGAGATAGCTGAAAAATTCCTTCCTTCATACTAGTGTAACTTTGTTTCTTATTAATAAAGGATAATTGTCATTTGGGAAAGTTCTCATATTCTAAGTAAAAAGTGTTTGAAAATTAAATAATTATAAATATTTTATAATTAATTAATTTAATGTTTATGAATCATTTATTAATAAATATTTTATAACATTACTTATTAATATTAAAATAAATTTCTAAAATTATATGGAATGTCTTATAATTTGAATATAAATTTTTTATATATAGAAAAAATGTGTAAGTTATGAAAGGTTTATAAATTAAAAAAAATAAGGAAAAATATGATGTATTTATATTTAAAAATTATTAATTGTTCATAATGGTTATCTTGAATCGTTCAAATTAAAAGATCCTTGTTTGGAAATTATTTAAAATCTATCAAAAGTTTTTTAATAGATGATATTTTTAAAGTTTTAAATAATATTAATATGTTATATTTATATTTTGTAAATTTTTTACCTAATAGAAATTGAAATATAACATGTTAATACTTCTAAAATATCATAAATTAAAATAAAATTCCATATAATGAATAATATGAAGGAGTTCATATTAAAAATAAATATAAAGAGTTTATATTTATTTAATTATATAACTCCCATAATGAATTATAAAGTTTTTACAATTATTAATTTGTAATTTTTTCATAAATAAAAATACCTCATGTTTAGAAAAAAATGATTACTTATTTTTTTACCTTTTGAATATTCATATTATAAATTATTTATGAAATGTTAATATTATGTATGATTTAATATGTAATATAATTTTATTCTTTTAAAATTTTCATGTCAACCTAGGAATGAAAACATAAGATTTATTTTTCATCTACCTTCACCTCAGTTTGAAATTAAAGTTATTAACTTGAATTTTTATATTGAATAAAGTTTATAAATAGTAGGTATTAGAGAAATAATAAATTGGATTCTTTCATGAGTAAATTATCTTTGGATAGAGGTTATTTGATTTGAAATTCCCATTGGCCTATTGGCTTATACCTTGTTCTATAATGATGGGGGTTGGATATATGTGGCTCCAAGCTCAGTCATTTAAAGATTATGAATCTCATATAATTGTAAACCTTTACATGAAAAGATAATATACCTTATGTGGATAATTCATTTGGATATGTTTGAATAGGTTTAAATTTAATTTTTGGGTGAGTAATGTACACTATGGGTTTTCTAAAGAGTTACACATTAATATAGTGTGAACATATTTATTTTTTGGATGCAATAGGGATCCCAAAATCAAATCATTAGAATAATGGATAAATAAAGGAATAAAACATGATATAATAAATATTTCTTTTCATTCAATGGATATTTAAAAATATATTCTCATAAATAGTAAGTGGGAGATTACTTATAAATAAACCCATGTCAAGACCTTGATCATCCATCCAGGTAGTTTTAGGACAAAGTGGAGTTCCCCTAGATTATCTTTTGTAAGTAAATCGTGTAATGAGGTTACCCTAAGGGTTTTCTATATCATTCTCTAAATTTTATTTGGTGAATATTTAGGTGGGAAATCCTAAGGGTTAGGATAAAAATGGAATAGAATTAGTTTTATCCATATTGTCACACCCAGACATTTGAGATAATTTTATTTTATTATTTTATTTAGCTTTGAAGTATTATGTCGGGGTTCAGGTTGAGTCCTGGTTGAATTTTTTTGTCAATAAATGAGTTTTTTGGGTCTTGGCAGCATATAGCGCACGGTCGAAGCACAATTTAGAAACCATACGGCTTCACCTAGGCCACCATGTGACCTTACCGATGTTCAATTAATTAAATAAAATGAGTTAATAATAAAGAAAAAAAATTAAAAGTGTGATAAAATAAAAAAAATAAGAAAAGTGTGATAAAAAAATTAATGAACTATTTTAAAGATAATATTATTATTATTATTTGAGAATATTTTTTTTATTATTATTATAATAGTTGTTATAACATTTTATTTTATTTTATTACTATCAATTTCTTGTTATTATTATTACCATTAATTATATTACTAATATGAATTTAATTAGGGTTTTTTTAAGAGAATCCTCCCTCCCCCTTTCCATCCCCATGAGGTGAAACCCTCCTCTTGTAACCCTACCCTACATTGCCCCCTGCTTGACCTAGTCCACATATGCCCCTCACCTCCATCCAGCCACATCATCCTCCCTCACTCCCTCTCTCTCTGGCCTCCTTTACCCACACTGGTGCCCCTCCTGCTCAAGAGAAACTCAGGCCTCTCCTTGTTTTGATGCACTTGAGAAGTCTCAATCCACCTGATCTGCGCACCCCTTGTCCGGCTGACCCCCCTGCTCTGTCACCTCTCCGCTGATGTGAGCTAACCCACAATGCACCTATCACACACCTCCTTTTTTCAGTACATACTCCTCCGACCATCCCCAACTCTGGTGACCCCATGTCTGGTTTTACCCCTTCTTTCCAATAGTTTCTCCTCGCACCACCGCCCTCTCCGTGCATGAATTCCCTCATCGGTGCCTTCTATTCTAGCGCACAACCTTTCGGTACCCCCATTCTCCCCTTACTTCAGTTTTCTTCCTTGGTTGGGGTTTTTTTAAATATTATCCCTAAAATCATGGGTCCAACTTGTTTATTAGTGTTTTTTCTTTCCTCCTTGTGGTGTGTATTAGGTGTGGTGGAGGTTTCACACAAGATTTGGGATTTTCTACACTGAGGTAAGAGGTTCTACACCCTAGCATCATTATATTAATTTAATATGTTTGTTTATGTTTACAAATGTGTTTCTTGATTTGATTGTATTGTGTGTGGGGTGTTTTTGAAGTGGTTTGGGTGCTTATTGGTTTCTAATAGATTTTTAATAAAGTAAATTGCAATTTTTTTATGTGTGCTTTGATGCAGTGTTTCTAAAATGGGTTCTAAGAGTTGTTTGGAAGGTGAAAATGCGCTTTATAAATGTTTGGACATGAATGTGTGATGAAATTTTATTTTCTTTTATAAATGGTTGTGTCCTTCATTTTGGTATTGTTTTGGTAAATTCTAGAATTGTTTAATCAATTGTTTATGGGGGTGTACATGTTCAAATGGGGGTTTTTAATGAAAAATGGGTTATTTTGGGGCATGTTGGACTTGTTTGGCATTTTGAGTAGAGAAAATTATAAAATGTTTAAATGATGATGAGCCAGTTTTCAAAATGGTTTTTTTAGTGTGAATGGGTTCATGAAAAGGATTGGCCCTTAGGCTTGGTTGTTATTTATTTTGTGTGTTTTTTATGTTAAAAAGGGGGATTTGAAAATTATTTTTAAGCAGTGGAGAAATTATTTTAAACGTGATTTTCTGTGGTGTCTGTAAAATGGTAAATAATTTGTTTTGTAAAGAGGTATGATTACTTTGAAATGTTTGGCCTTGTTTTGAAATATGTGGTGTGTGTTCATGTGAACTTTAAATCGAGCACAAGGGAACCCCCAGGTATCTAGGTGGGCGGACTATGACTAGTACACTAGATGACACAAAAGTAGTTTTTCCCAGTTTTGTCTAGTAGTATTGATTCTACAACAGTAACCAAACATTTGTGATGATTGTAGACTAATACGTTATGGGTGTTTTCCCTACTAGTGGCTCCTGTATGAGAACAAATATCGTTGTGGTTCCAATGCCACGTTTACACTAAGATACGATGTTCTAGGGTCCCACTCGTGCTAGATGAACCTTAGTGGATTACCCATAGTGCTCTAATATTCATGATGTGGTGCCTTCTGTTGGCATATGGAGGACCACTTGCGTTTCTGTGTGTTCTTTATGAATTTTTTTTACTTCCACTTTAAATTAGTGTTTGTGAAAAAAAAATTCTTCAAGTGTTCCTTTTTAACTTCTAGCTTATAAATTTTTTCCTTAAAAGTGTTTTAAAATCACAAGTTTAATTAAGAATGTTAAATTATCTCTTTGAAGTTATGGAATGGAACCCTTTAATTGGGTGACTCCCTACTGGGCTCTTGGATCACACCCTACATACACCTTTGGGTGTATGCAGACCTTGTTATTTGTGTATCCTAGGTTGAGGCATTGGGCTTAGCGATGGTGGTTCGGGTTGTTGATGGTCTTCGCATGCAGGTTGGTGTTGGTAGCTTGGGGATGTGGCTTCTCATTTTTCTTTGATGTTGGTATTGTATTTTTAGTTTTATTTATTTATTTTAGTTCCCTTTGTGTTTTGATTTGAGTTATAAACTTTAAATCTGGTCATAGTTTAAGGGCATGTTTGGTTGTATGTTTCCAATTTCAGTTTCTTTATCTTGTTAGTGGTTTGTGTTTATTATTTCAGGTAAATCATTATCATGTATTTTTTTTGATACTCAGGCACTTGTGCCAGCCCTTGGGGATCAAGAACACCCTTCAGGCCTTGACGCAGACCAAATCGGGCATCAGGTCGGATGGTGAATTGGCTTTGTTCATGACACTTATGATGGATTGTACAAGGAATTTTCCTCTCAACTATTAAAAATTTTATTTGATATAAATGACATAATTTTCAACATAAATAGCTAAGTAGTGAGTTTCATGCCAAATAGGGTTCATTTACTATGTGATATCTAGATTTAGGCTCATTAAATGGATATAATGTATGGGTACATCATTTTTTAGCGGGAATACATTTAAAAAATCCTTACTAAATTAATATAAAAAATGATACTCATCTAGTAAAATATTATTTTATAGATAATAATATAATCATTTTCATCATAAAATTTATCTTTGAGATCAAAACATTAAATGGAGAAGCTGAATGTATGAAACTCTTAAGACATCTAACTTAATAAAAAAATTAAATAAGGAAATATTATACATGTTATAATAATCCCTTCTTGAGTAACCAAGTATTGAGTTTTTTCAACATGTGAATGTAGATGCTTATGAATTGAAAGGAATGATTTTTTTAGGTTTTCAAAAGCATTAGGTAAAAAAATACCAAAGGAATTTTAGTCTCATATACTCAATATCATTGGGTTTATAAATGATACTCAATATGATTGATTGTACTAATAACTTGGTTGGAATTAAGATTTCTTATAATTCTTGTTTGGGATAAGGAATTCATTCAATTTTAAATGATGGAAATGTTATCAAAAGATAAATTTTTTGAAGAAATTTTTATCCTATTATTCTCAAAGTACTCAAAATAAATGGAATCACAATATGATGTCAATATTTTAGTGATGTGTAAACAATAAAAGTGGGTTGAAGGTCTATAACATCATGAACCATATTAATATAAAAAGTAATTGGACCAATGGTGCCACATGACCACAGTTGAACCTCCCCATATGATAGAGGTTTTGATTATTAGTGGGGTCTAAGGTGGTACAGTGAGGAGACTATACCACCTATATCAGAGTGTACAATAATAAATAAATAAATAAGAATCAAACACATTGTAGTATGTAGGAATAATTAATAACTAAAATTTCTATAAAAGTAAATTAGACCATTAAAGAAAAAATATATACATATCTTCCTTTGGTATGACACAAATACAACAAATATAAAGAAAAATTAAATAAAATAAAATAACAAGAGGCTTTGTTCCATCTCCAAGCCTCACCTCATCCGAGTCTCCAGACTTTGAGATATCCTACTTAGTCATGAAAGACTCGAGCCTCTTATCTAACTTGTACCTATAACAAATTGATAGTCTTCTTTGTTAACTAAGTTTATGGGTAGCCTGATCAGGGTGTTATTACAAAAATCAGTAGGGAACCACTAATGTGGTTCCATAAAAATATACAATACAATGATTTTTTTCATGAAAACTTCTCTGAGTAAATAGATAAATACTAAAAAATAAAAAATAAACCACTGTAGATCCTCAGGTTCACAACCCCGATTGACTGTACCTACTTTATCCAGTTCCAGAGTGTCTCTGAGCACATTAAGATGACTGTTCCAACCATAATAATGACCTAGGATTCTTTCACCCTGATATACAGTGATCAAAACTTAGGGGATAAATTCACCCTATTATTCATGATAAAAATGTGGGGAATGATCCATCCGGGTATCACAGCCTGAGGAATGATCTATACCAGTATACAATGGTTCTCGGCCTATGTAATCACCACTAGTAATATCATATACAACCCGAATATGGTAGTTTTCATTAGTATCACAAACCTACATACTAAGGTAATTTTATTTAGTATCACATACCTCCCAACTAGGGGAGTTCTCTTTTTATAACAAAAGAACATCCCGCGGTCATTTTCTATTTCAAATAATATAAACACCACCCCAATGTATTTTTCCATAACACTTAAAAATAAAAATGAAGTAATGATTTGTCTAATTCCTAAACCATTCATCATTATCCATAACCCATCAACTCATGTGTAATGTACAAGTTCTAAGGTGACCCTCGCAACCATCTCTATGTATGTCTCATGATTCCACCCAAGGTTGATCTATCAATAGGGAACCAACTAGGGTCCCCTATATCATCACACATAAAATGAACCATACTTTGCATCCTTTAAGTTATCACACATCAAAGGCACCCTACTTGGGGTCTTTACATATTAATCTTGATTCTTGGGCCAACACCCATCAAAAAAGAGTTTCACATTCCTCAATAATTTTATACATGGTACAGCTTCATAAGTATCAATTACACACCATATTATTAAAGGTATAGAGATATGGATTATGGACTACCTCAATGTCTAGGTTCATGCTAGTTTGGTTTGAACATCCATGATATAAATAATCTACCCAAGGTCTACCCATATGATGGTTACACCTTATGAGGACACTCTCCTAGGTTCAATTCAGAAATCCTAGGGATCTAAGGTATATCTAGGTTTATGCACATACTTATAAGGATGATTGAAATCAATGGACCATAATAATGGTCCACTAAGTCTTATACATTTAAATTTATTTGATTAAATCACCTTAACAGGTTCAATTGTTAAGATGTAGAGTTAGTCCAAGCTTTATCCATCAATGGCCACGGCGCCAAGCCTGTGCACTAGGTTTATGGTGTCCTATTCACTATGTCCCCTTTTTATCATAGGTTTACATGTAATTTAAATAATTTAATTTAAATTGAAAAATAGTTAATGAAGGGGGTTATGTTTCCTTAATAGAGATACCACACATACACATGTAATAACACTATTCATAAAACCATAGGGTGAGCACCAGGGCCACCTAACTCTTTTATGAATCCATCTCATTTAATTATTAAAGAAGGAATGACTTAGTAGGCTCACCAATCCCCATCCAAGGTCCACATTAAGCCGAAATCATCACTTGATCTTTGACATGTAACCAAAAAAACCCAAACAATTAATAATAACATTTATATTTAATTAACCAATTTAATTTAAACTATTAATATTCACTGGAAACTCATTGATTCATATTATCACACTGAAACTATGACCAATCATCCATGGGAAGTCTATAGAATACTCCTGACATCATTCCAAGAAAAATAACTAACACAAAACAACAAATCCATCATCAAAATAATTTAATTTAGTACCAAAATCTTGAAAGAATAACTATAGAATCATGCTATGTATAAATGGTGTGTGATGATGAGCAGCCATTATCTTGAAATTTTCTCAAGATTGGATACATGAAATCCTCACAAATTTTTTATTATTCTCCCATGATTCGGTGAATCATTCATGAACCCTTCCTAAAAGAACCCAAAATCACAATGAGAGAAGAATAAAATGAAAGGATGGAAATGTATAAGGATATTATCTAAAACTTGAAGAAAATGAATCTATAATCCCCCAAATTTAAGGGGAACAAAATAATAGAGAGGGGGTCATCTGGTTGTGGAATATGCATGAGAGAGGGAATGAAAAGATAGTCTCCCCTCTTAAAAACCTATGGGGGATAAGTCATAAAAATATGTTATTTAATGAGTCGCATGGTTTTTTATAAAAAAAATTCCAAACCATGCACCAAGTGTGTGGCAGGTAATATCTACGAACACCCCTATCAAATTTTGTGGTTGCACGATTTACCAAACCATCATGCAACCATGCAAAATGGAAATAACTTAGTCTAAAAAATTCATATGGTTTGTCTTTAACTGTGAGAAAATTGTGTGCCAAGCCCCAAGTCCAAGCGAATCCACATGATTCACACTGTAATCCACGTGGCTTCCTCAAAATAGTTTTCTTACCATTCTAGAAAACCATTTTCTTTAGAAAAACAACTATAAAACACCTCACTCAGGGTGATGCATAGTTTCTCCTAAACAATGCACATAGAAACATATTCCCTAGAAATAATCCTTCAAAACTCTCAAAAAAGTAACCCAGAGCTCTCAAGACTCACCTAACTATATAGGTACCTATCAGGCCCAAAATATTTTGCAAAAACACCATCTTGGAAATTCCAAACTCTCATATTATCAATCCAAATGCCAATTCTTTAAATATAGAGTTCAGTAATTCAAAAATTCAAATTTCTCTTAAATTTCATAACCCTTTTGTATAAATGGGTTATATAAAACTCCTCATCATAACACTTCTCATACCTAATTAGTCTTAGTGGTCATCCAACCAAACACCCTGAACTACCTTTATCATCAATTCTCCTTCAACTCGTTGTTCTTGAACTCCAAATGTTGAATGATATTCCATAGTTTTTCTCCAAGAACTCAGAACCCAATACACCTAAACCTAAACTACCACCCATAATCATCATAAAACTACCAAGAAGGTGAGTAACTATACAATTCCTTATTAAAGTGTCATAATGTCACCAATGATTCATCATTTGGTACATGGTGCTCCCACTTTGAAATTTTACTCATAATGGTCAATTCCAACCCATGGTTTACCCAACATTGGAAACTTATATCAACATATTATCTTAGTATCTCGATGACATGCTTGGAATGGTTCCCAAATCATTGTGTTTGATTAAATGAAAAACCACTAGTCAGACCTTTTTTGGATAACTTCCCTTGAAATTTCTCGAGTACACACACTGAGATTCTACCAGAACACCTAATCACGATTCCTTAAACACCTGAAAATCATGTTATGTTCATACCTAACTTTTATTTATTTCATTATTTGGATCCTCAAATAACTCAAATTAATGATGTGCCCTTATATACCATGAGTATGGAAACTCCACCAATTTGGTCATTCTCATATCACCTTAATTCATGCCAAGAAAAAATCCAATGCTTAGTCCCCATCCAACATCATACCCAAGGTTACATCATATATTCACCAATGGATCTAGATAAATTATGATATATTTTCTAATCGATAACAAAATTCCATAATGAACATCTAATAACTAATTTCAAGAACCCAAAATCCCTCTCATGAAAGGTTCATATCACCAAGACAAAAATATTTCTCCCCCATCCACTAATAAACAAAATAGTTATACATGGAAAAACTTGCACAAATACTGAGGGTTAAAATAAATGTCAATTCACAACCCGTTCCTTTCTAAAATAAAAATCACTCTGAGCATCCTCCAAAATTTAATTCATAATAAGTGTCTTGGACTCAAATAACCAATGGTTTACTCTCTTATATCTATTTTAAACTTATGATGCTCCTTGAGAGTAACCACATCAAGTTTGACCCTAATCTTATATGTGTTTCTTGTCCTAAGTGATGATCATCCACACTACCAACCTTGTAACTGTCCATTCATGATATCATCAGTTATCACAGAAGGTACACATCTTGTTTTAATCTCAATAATTGGTCCCCAATTCACAATAGTGTGTCATCAACCCATCATTCCTTATATCACACATAACCACTCACTAATTCCCAATCCAATCAGCACCACATATGGCTAATGTGTACTCTCTCAATTCCCTCTAACATAACAGGTGTACAGTCTCACACTACTGGATCATACATTTTGGATCACACTCCCTTGTGTTGTATCACATTAAAATTAGTATCATGTGCCTAACCCACTAATAATTTTTAATATAATGTTAGGCCTATTAAACTAGGGTACCCACAATATTTCACTTCAAATTTGGGAACTTTACTTTTGCCAAGTTCTATCAAATTATTTCCCTTCATACCAAACGTCATTTCTAAATCACAATAATCTATCCATTATTTATCATATATTCACATGGAAATGCACCCAAAATCAATAGGGTTTGGCATCTCATGATGCTACCCTCAAAATATAACTCTAAATAACCAAAAAAATCAGCACTCTCATGCTCAGAAAAAACCCATCACATGGGTTACCCTCAGATACCACATTTTGATGACTCATTAAAAATTCTTATTTATGTATCAAAGGTTGTTAAGATATATCATTTAACCCATATTTTAGGTCTCCCATAGTTTAATACTCACAATGAGTTATATACGCTCCTATATTGAACACCTCATGGCATCGAATGTGACCGTACCCATTCTAGGGTCTCACTTATACATACAATGGAATATCTGTCCAACCCATATGCCCACAAGGAAATTGATTCTCACAAGAATCCACTCATGGGAATACCCCCTTGATAATCGCAAAATCATAATCATATAACCAGAATCTCCATAAGATGATTCATATTTATCAATTCATAATTACTAGATTATTTAATTAGAGTTTCATTTCAATCTATATAGAGAAACAAAAAATATCTTGTTATTGGAATGTTAAATAATTGAACCGATATAATATTCACCCTCAATGGGTTTACCAATGAGAAATCAAATGTTTGTGTTAAACATCATGGTTCACTACACCTCTGTGTATATGGTGTTGCATCCTCATCCTCGTCATTGAGTGTCTCATCGTAGATCCACATATACTAGAATTAAATGGAAATACATATACACAATGTTCTAGCTAAGTATAATTCCACTAAGAACTTATATGGGAGAACATCATATGATTTTTTTATAATATTTTAATTTCTTCAAATAATCAATAGTAAAATCACACACAAGAAATAATATATGTCATGTGAATACTATGTGCCTAATAATGATGAATTATACTTCTATTTTCTCTATGGTCAAGATCTAAATCAAAAATAAATCATAAACCTCAAACATATCGTTTATCACACAATGTTAAATCATATAATCATAACATTAAATATCTAGAATACAATCCTAAGTCCCAAGTTACCTGGACTTCCTACCAGAACTTGTGTTCATGAATCGCCCTCTATATATCCATCATAGGCTCCAATACATTCCCATATCACCTTGATACCATATCTCAAATAGAAATATAAATAAAAACACTTTTGATACCACTTTCCAATTTCCTAGATCATCTCTTTATGAACAGTAATTTTTCCAGTGGTGCCACGTGATGTTAGGCACACCTCCTCATATGCTAGAGGTCGCCAACTACAAGTAAAGGTCTAAGGTGGTATGTGAGGAGACTATACCCCTATATCAAAGTGCATAATAAAAAATAAATAACCATGAATCATAAATGTTAGATCATGCATGAATAATAAATAAGAAAATAAACATACTTTTATAAATGAAATTGAGCATATAGGCATGAATAAAAATCGATCACCCACTATGCTAACACACATATAAAAAATATGTGAAAAATAACATAAAATAAAATAAAAAGAGGCCATAATACATTTATGATCCTCACTTATTCCCAGTCTCCTGAATCTGAGATATCATGCTCAATCATGGAAAACCTAAGCCTATACCCTAACCTATATCTGCCACCAAGTGTGAGTCTACTTAAGTACCCATGTTCCATAGAGTCCCAAGTAAAATTGTGAGTAAAAAACTTAATAGGGAACCACCATTTTAGCCTTGTACATACCAAAAATGTAGTGATATGTTCATGTGACAAGATTTGAATAAATAAATAACAACTAAAAATAAAATGAAATAAGCCACAATAAATCCTTAGGTACACGAACCCAATCAACCATAATTTCTTTGGCTAGTGCTAGAGTGTCTTTGAGGATGTCGTGATGGCCCTTCCAAAAATAATAATGACTCAGGGGTATTTTACTCTGATATATATTGATAACAACATGGCGACAAAAATTACCTAGTATACATGATAACAGCCTAGGGAATTCTCTATCTTTGTATCACAATTGGGGAATTATCCATCCTAGTATAAAATGGTTCCCAGTCCCAAATCCATGGAATCCCCACCTATATTATTAGATAACTCTATACTGTGATAGTTTACTTTAATATCACAAACCACCCTACAAAAGGATTTTTCTTTAATATCAAAGAACTCCCAACTATGAGAGTTTTTCATTTGTAACAACAAATTGTCCCATGGAATTTTCCATCTTAAATAATATAAACACCGCACCCAAAGGGGTTCTAGATAAAGATTATAAAAATAAAAGGAAAAAAGGTTGGTAGAACATCTAGACCTATCATTAATATCCACATCCCACCATCTCATGTGTAAGGTATGAGTTCTAAGGTGACACTCATAATTGTATCTACCATTGTATTATGCTTCTAAATAATGTCGATCGAACACCAGGGCACCAACTGGGTTCCCCTAAGTCATAACACATTAAAGAAACCTGAATTGGGTTCCTTTAGGACTTCACACATCAAATTCACCCTAATTAGATACATTTAGGTCTCAATATCAAGTTTTGGGTCAACACCCATCAAATGAGGGAGTCACATTCCTCGGCGATGTCATACATGGTACAAATTCATATGTCTCTAGGGAATTCCACATTAACAAAGGTATAGAGAGATGGATCATGGAATACCTCGATGTTTAGGGTCATTCTAGGTTGGACTTTACATTCAACCTATCAATATAATACACAAGGTTTACCCACATAGTAGTCACATCTTAGGGTGGGAGGGACACTCAACAAGGTTTAATTCAATGTGTCTAGAGCTCCAGGGTATCACTAGATTCATGCATGGTCTACTAAGGTTAATCAAAATCAAGGAGACCTAAGAAAGGCTACTAAGTCTTATCCATTTAAATTTATTTTATTAACTCCCCTCAAGGGGTTCAAGTGTCAAGGAATACAGTAATTCCAAGCATCATCCATCAATGACTATAAAATCATGCCCATACACTAGGTCGGTGGTGGGATAGGCCCTCTACTTACTTTTTATATTAAGTGAGTATGTAATTTAAACCATTTAATTTAAAATAAACCATTAAAATTAAATTAAAAAACCCAGTTAATGATGGGGTTATTGAATTAGTGGTGAGACTACATATACACATGCATATAACGTCATTCATAAAGCCATAGATCTAGCACCAGGATCACCTACCACTTTTATGAATTCTTCACATTGAATTATCCAAGAAAACATCTTTGCCTAGGCTCATTAATACCTTTCCAAAGTCCACCTCAAGATTGAATCATTTCCCATGATCCTTCCACTTTTCAAACAACCCAAAATGATTACTTGTAAAATATATATTTAATTATCTAATTTAATTTAAACTGTGAATATTTGTTGGAAACTCACTAGTAATTATCATCGAACCAAAACCATGACCAATAATATATGGGTGGTATATAAAAAACTCCCAACACCATTTAGTACAAAATCCTTAATGTAAAACAACAAAACCATCAACTAAATAATTTAATTTTTCCCCAAAAGCATGGAAAATCACTATGAAAATATAACTTGTCAAAACAAAATGTGATGGTGAGTGAATTTTGTATTAGGATGTCCTCAAACTAGAATACATGAAATCACAATAACATCTATATGATTCCACCATGATTTTGTGGAATCATTCATATTCTCTAACTAGAAGAATAGAAAATCACAATGAGAGAGGGAGAATATGAATAGAGGAAAATGGAGGAGGAATCTTACCTAAAACATGAATAAAACGAATCCAAAACCTCTAAAATCAAAAGAAAACAAAAGGATCCGGTGGGGTTTAGCTGACTGTGGTGTGTGTGGGGGAGGGGAAGAAAATATGGGTTACTAACTTAAAACATATAGGGAAAAGGTCATAAAATTACACTTTTAATGATTCATTCGATTGGATCACATTGTTTGATAAAACGTGCATATACATGTGGTATGCACTATCCAAGCACTCCCCCATCACATTTTTGGGACACATGTTTTTTCCAAAAATGCACCAACCTTGAAAATTTACATTTTCTCATAAGACAACACTCCACACAATTTGTCTGCAATCATGCAAAAATCACCAAGTTCAAACCAATCCACATGGTTCACCCAAGAATCTATATGGTTACCTTAAAACCATGCACTAATTGTTCTATAAAACCATTATATTTAGAAAATTAATCGGAAACCTACTCAAATGCATATTGTTACACAGTTTCTTTTAAATCGTGCACACCAAACTATGTTCCCTAGACAGAATCCTCTAAAAAATCCAAAAAAATAACTTGGATCTCCTAAGACTCACCTGAGAATCTGAGGAACCTATCAATCCCCAAAACGTGTCTAATAAAATCACCTCATGATTCCAAAACTCTCATATTATCGATAAAAATCATGCTTCCCTAAAAAACCATCCAACAATTAAAAAATTAAAATTTATCTTGAATTTCAATATGAATTCATACACATGGGGTCTTACAAGTTAAAACTGAAAGAATCAAGTTA
Organism: Viscum album; assembly: GCA_963277665.1. Classification (NCBI taxonomy): domain Eukaryota; kingdom Viridiplantae; phylum Streptophyta; class Magnoliopsida; order Santalales; family Viscaceae; genus Viscum; species Viscum album. The sequence continues at coordinate 413,128,316 of OY728145.1, forward strand.
GTTATAGGTTCTGAAATGTTTCTTAAAATATCTAGTGAAGGTAATTTAAACTGGAATATGTTATCAAGGAGGAGTAATGATTCTATATAGTGAAATTTTAAAAATACCTAAAAGAGTTTATGAGACTATATGGATTGTCCATATCAAGTGTTAGTGTTATAGAATCTAGTTCTTTGGTTTTGAAAAGTATATTTTATCAAATGTATACCTTAAAAATGTTGTGAGTATAAAGGAGTTAAAAATCAAGGGAATAAGTGATAAATCTTATACTTTTCATTCAAATGATTAATTAAGGAGTATTTACATTAAAGGCTTCGATTTATCAAGATTAGATGGATCTATGTAAATGATGTGAAATGCCCTGACCCTAGTTAACCATGGTCAGTGTATTATTACATAACTTTGGCATGATCACAAGAGATCAGGTCTTGAAAGATTGATTATTTTAGTAGCCTTGGAAGTAATAGATACATACCTAAGTTTTACATTACATTATGAAATGGAAAAACAATAACATTATGTCCCATTTGAACACACTCATATCCCTTATCCTATTCTTACAGGTTAATTGTAATATACATCTTTACATCCTGGGAAAAATAAAATATATAAAGGGGTGAACTCAGATGCTCATTAAGGATAACAATATAGCAGAAACTATCATAAATAAGCATAAAAATTTAAGGCAATGTATAAGACTAAAACACAAGCCTTTTAAACATAAACTTCAGTATAATATGAAGAATATAAATCAAATAGTGGAATTTACTTATCCACAATGATATTCTACTAGTTGAATAATCACATGTAATATCAATAGCCAATTTCATAATGATGGAATGAAAAATATCGGACATCATAACCACATAGTCAAGGCCTCATTCTAATACTACAAATAACATTTTGTCAATGCCTTGTGCTAAGAAACTATTTTGTCTCATGAGACCTATAGATGCATAGAGGAGCTATAGAGGGCTCCACCTTTCACTTACTAAGTCCAATTCATTCCTTATATGAAAATGTTGAAACATAACATAAAAATTCGTATTAAAACTAGCATAAAAAATGTCAATATTTTAACTATAAACCATAAATGGTATAAAAATATCACATCCATAGTCAAACATATCACAAAACTTTCAATAAAATATGGAAGATTATATCACAATAAATCAACTTCAAATAAGCGTAAAATCCAACAAAGTATGTTGACATAGATGAAACCAAGACTATTTGAGGTAAATATATCTTTCTATATTGAAATCATTTAAAAGTCTTGTAATTATAAAAGAAAACATTTATTTTTATAATATCCTTATAATATCGTAAGGTAAGCTTCGAAGGTTTTATAACGGTGGAGAATTTCCTCACCCGTCGTATAAGTTAAAAAAACATTCTCTCTTTAATTTGTTGAAAAGGTCATAAAGTTCCTTATTTGGAAAGTGAAGGAAACATTCCTTTCAAAACATTTTATAAAAATTAAAACAAGGGTATAAATGACTTTAACCCATATTATAGTAAATACTAAAAATGTTTTGAAATACATTTTTAAGAAATACGGATGTGGATGATAAAGAGGTCCTAGTAGATACTTACGTACAAACAACCTCGGATAATAAAGAGATTGTAAAAATAACTCATACCTTTTAATTTTCCTTGGTCGAGGGTATGTTATCCTCCTATATAATATTTAAATTATTTTTATTAAATTATACAAAAACCACATACATAAATATGATATCATATAAGATCTTCTAATATTTCTTTGTTAATAATATTTTAGAAGTATCGTTGTTTTGGGAGTTAACTGATTTATTTTCCTTTATATGTTTTGTTACATAAGTCATGTTTGTCATGGATAGGATGTATTTGATTCATATAAAAAATGATATTAAGTTCTTTAAACATTATTTTTAATCATAAAATGAAAATTATTCTTGAATGCTTGTGATGGGGAATGAATCTCATCATGTTCGTGGAGACGGTAATCCGTATGTACGCTCGAGCGACAATATCATTCTATTAGTGGTGAAATTGTATGTAATTGGATGGTATATCATATATATACCGAATCATTAACATGTTATATTTATTATTTAAATCAATTATACTCATTATTATATCCATCCAAATAGTGAAGTGTTGAATAACAAAGTGTGCCACGATGTAGAGACGGTAATCCGTACGTAGGAACGTATGATAACTTTTTCATTCATGGGATGGATAGAATAATGAAAATGGTAGTACCATATTTATAATAAAATCTCAGTATGTATAAGTTACTGGATTTATTATTTTAGTATGGAAACAACATAGAAAGAGGAAGTGGGGAAAGAAAAGAACTTTAAAAGAGGTGATGAAATTATTACCTCTTCTTCGAGTGCTTCCTTTTGATTTGATCAAAATGGCTCCTTAGATTGGATTTCTGATCAAAGTAAGGCCTCTAAGTTGAATTGATGGTAGTTGGGAGGTTATTTTATCAGGGTTTGTCCTATTAAAATGGATTTGGAGTTGTGATATTAAGAGAAGGGGGAGTACCCTTTTATAAGAGAGGTGAGGGACACTTTAGGAAAAGCTTGAAATATTAATTTATTATACAATAATATTCGGTTTATAATGGCTCCAAAAGGATTAAGTTAGAGGTTAAGGTGGGTATGGATCAAAAACATCTCAATAAATAGGTTTTAGATAGTTTTAGGTAACCATATTAACCTTATCTTTTAGATTTAACTCTTAGTTAAATTGTTTAACTTTTACAATGTATTCTTGTATTATTATAATAAATGGTTAATAAACTTACTATAAAAAAGCCAAGAGAACCCAAAGTGGATAATTATTTACATATATAACCTTAAATAAGTCCTTTTTATAAACCTTATATTTTTAGAAATATTATATCAATTAATAATATAGTATTTGTTTTTAAAACTCATTTATGTCAATTTTGACACTTTAGTATTTGGTTTTTTGTGAAAGTCATAAAAACTTTATCACTTCAAAAAAATTATTTAATCAACCATAACATTTCATATTAACCTATAAAATACATGGAATACATCAAAAGTCTCAATTTACAATTATATTAATATTTATAATATCAATTATTTTAATATTTCAATAATAAGGTAATTACTACATCATCATTGTGTCATAAATAAATTTAATTATTTAATGTCTAAAAATTATAAATAAAATAATATTATATATGAAATATTTTAATATTTCTAATTAATATTTATATTTAAATTTATCTTATGTATAACCCTATATTAAAAATGGTTTAGTTATTAAAAGTTGAATTTAACACTTTTAACTCTTCTTTAAATAAAATAATATTGAATGTTCTAATCTAATACAAGTGGATCAAAGAAGATCATATTTTATTCATAAGGTTTATTTTTTTCTAAATACACTTATATAATAGAATTAGGACATGATTTAGGGTAATTATAATATCATTTTTACTCTTAATTGCTTTATTTACTTTTAACCGTGGTAAATAAAATTCAAAAGTTATTATTCACCAAAAAATATTTCCATCTTATTAAACCACGTTTTACTTAGTAATGTGAACTTTGTATCTAATATTTTTGAAATTCAATTCAAATAAATGGAAAAATTATTTTTTATGTAAATTTGAAAATGTGCCAAGAAGGTGGGTAAAAGACGTTAAAAAAGTTCAATAAAATGTTATACATCTAATCTTATTATAAAATGAATCCAATGAATTGCATTGAACTAATATATGTATTATGAATCTATTTTTACTTAAAATAAATTTTAACAAAAAATAATAATTTTTTAAATAAAAAGTTGGTTTTAAACAATAACGGGGTTTTTTCACTATTTATCAAAAATTAAAATTTTTTAGAAAAATACCAAAAATTCACCCTAAGATAATTTTGATATTCCGAATCCAAAAATAAAGTCAATTTTAAAAAATAAAATTTTTAAAATTTTAAAAAGTGGGTATTACTATTCATAATGGCTAGTTTAATCAGTCGTGGTGTGTTAGAACTAAAAGTTGCGTACAACGCAAGCTATTGTATTACTCAAAGAGAAGCATACCATGGAATCTTGGGGTGTTATATTCATACCTCCAAAAAATTTCATCCTCGTAATTTCTAGAATATTACTTCTTTAAAAGATTTGGGTGGTTCTTCATCATAATTTCCTCAGGTTCCTATGTTTCCTCTACCATTTTATAGTTTCTCAAAATAAATTTTACCAGACGATCCATACGATTTCTCAACACTTGTTCTCTGGTGTAAAGAATCTTAATAGGCTCTTCACAATAAGATAGATCTAGTTCCAATTATATTTCTTCATAGGTGAGTACATGCGTTGGGTCGGGAATGTATTTTATCAACAGTGATACATGAAACACATCATGAACTTTATAGAGACTTCGAGGCATTTCCAAACGGTAAGCTACAACTCCAATTTGTTCTAGAATTTTGAACGGTCTGATGTACCTGGGACTTAATTTTCCCTTTTTACTGAATCATATAACACCCTTCCATGGATATACCTTCAAGAAAACATGGTCTCCTACTTGAAATTATAAATCCTTCCATCAGTAATTGACATAGCTCATTTTCCTACTTTGAGATTCTTTGATGTGGGTTTGGATAATCTTCACCTTTTCCATTGTTTCCATAACAAGTTTTGGGCCTATGAGTTTTCTTTCACCAACATCGTCCCAATAAGTTGGTGTGCAACATCTCTTTCTATATAACTCTTCATATGGTTCCATCTGAATACTTGAATGGAAGCTATTATTATATGAAAATTTTACCATAGGTAAATATTGATCCCACATACCATGAAAGTCAAGTGAGAAAGATCTCAACATTTTCTCTAAGGTTTGAATAGTTCGTTCTAATTGTCTATCTGTTTGAGGGTGGTAGGTAGTGCTCAAATAGAGTTCATTATCTATGGACTTCGGAAGACTTTTCTAGAATCTTGATGTAAAATGGGGATCACGATCAGAAACAATCAATAGGTGTACTTCATAAAATCTTAAAACTTCATTAATATATATTCTTGTGAAACGTTCAAGTGTTAAATCTTCTCTTATAGCAATAAAATGTGTTGACTTGGTAAGATGATCAACAATGACCCATATTGCATCATTCCTTCTAAGAGTCTTTGGAAGCCCCATGAAAAAGTCCATCGTAATATCATCCCATTTCCACTCAGGTATGGGAATAGGTTTCATGACTCCTCTAGGATTTTTTCTTCCAACCTTAACCTGTTGAAAAACCATATATCTTGACACATAATCAGAAATATCCCTCTTCATATTGTCCCATAAAAAATATTCCTTCAAATATCTATACATCTTAGTGATACCAGGGTGTATAGAGAAATTGGATCTATGAGTATCATCTAAAAATTCCCTTTTTATATTAGGTATACCAAGAACACAAAGTCTCTTCTCAATTTTTAAAATTCCATATTCATATAGGAAATCAATAAATCTCACATCATTCATAGCTTTAGTTTTCTTTCGAAACTCCTCATTGTCAGTCTGAGAACTTTTTATCATTTCTAGTAAATATGGTTTGGCAACCATTTAAAAAAGTATTGATGTTTCAACTTCCATGATTATTCCCAAATCCATCTTTACTAGATCCATGAACATAGGATCCCTTTCAACTCTCATCTTGTTCAAAACTCCATGATTCTTTTTACTCAAAGAATCTTCCACCTTATTTTTCTTCCCTAGGTGGTAGTGTATAGTGAAATCATAATCTTTGAGTAGTTCAAACCATCATCTTTGCCTCATGTTGAGTTCTTTCTATGATAAAATATACTTTAAACTCTTGTAATTGGTATATATCTCGCATTTTTCACCATAGAGAGAGTGTCTCCATATCTTCAAAGCAAAGATTATAGCTGATAACTCAAGATAAAGAGTGGGATAGTTTTTTTCATGAATTTTTAGATGTTGTGATGCATAAGAAATAACCCTATCATTATGCATAAGTACACAACCCAGTCATATCTTTGAAGCCTCTCTATAAATAAAATACCCATCATTACTCGATGATAGAGTCAATACAGGAGAATTGACTAATCTTTTCTTCAATTATTCAAAACATTCTTAACACTCTTTTGTCCAAACAAATTTATCCCCTTTACGTGTGATCTTGGTTGATGGGTTAGCCAATTGGAAAAAATACTGGATGAAACACTAATAATAACTTGCTAAACGAATAAAATCGCATATCTCAATTATACTCATCGGTGTTGACCATTCCTGTATTACTCTTGTCAAAGAATGATCAATATAGATTCTATACTTATAGATAATATGGCCAAGAAAAGAAATCTCTTGAATACAGAATTAAAACTTTCTAAACATCCCATATAATTCATTTCTTCTAAGAGTCTTTAGAATAGTGCTCAAGTGATTTTCATGATCTTCATATATTTTGGAGTATACCAAGATATCATCAATAAATACCACTAAAAATTCATCAAGATGTTACTTGAAAAATATATTCATTATATTCATGAATATAGGGGGTGCATTAGTCAGTCTAAAGGCATTATTGTAAACTTTTAATTCCCATAACTATTACAAAATGTTGTCTTTGGAATGTCTTCCTTATTCACACACAACTGATGATTTCCAGATCAAAGGTCAATCTTTAAAAAATATTGAGCTCCATGAAGTTGATCGAATAAATAATCAATGCGAGGTAGGTGATACTTGTTCTTTATTGTTATAACATTGATCTTCTTGTAGTCAATGCACAACCTCATAGATATATATTTCTTCTTAACAAAAAGAACAGGGGATCCCCATAGAGAAACACTAGGGTGAATAAATCCTTTATTAATAAAGTCCTATAGTTGTTTCTTTAGTTACACTAATTCCACAATGACCATTCTATAAGGGGTATTCAATATGGGCCTTGAACCAGGAATTAAATCAATGGAAAGCTCAATTTCTCGTTATGGAGTATTTCCATCTAAATCCTATGGAAACACATCAACATATACTTACACAATAGGTATGTCCTCTATTTGAATATTCCTTTCCTCACCCATAGTTATTTCACTCTCTTACTCCCCCAATAATTGAATTTAGTAGAGCTACTAGGGTGGATCTAGATAAGAATCATATGGTTACATTTCTACTCTAAAGATAAGGTACTCTTTATCATCATAGAAAATTGTAACCTCCGTATTCTTAAAATAAATTTTTACGTCATGGATTGAAAGACAATCCATACTAAGGATTATATAAAATAAAATCATGGGTACGATGATGAGATCAGCAGATAAAGAACATTTATATGCCCTAATGGGATCTGATTGACAAAAGTTTGTTACAATGATACTTAACTTATGATTTTTGACTGACAACTCCCTTGTTAAATCAAATTGGAAATATCTAATTTTCTTAGAAAACTAAGAAGATATGAAACAATGCAATGATCCAAAATCAAATAAAGAATTTTATAAATTTGAAGAAACCATTAAATTACCTACCACCATGTCATTCGGAGCTTCAACCTTAGCAGTAGTGATCGCATAAGCTTATCCTTTCTCCCTTGGCCTTTTATGAGGTAAGTTTCCTTGGATATTAGGAAATTAATTCCCAAAATTCCCCATTTCTCTACAATTGTAGCATTCAACATTAATAGCCTCTTTCTTTCCCTTGTAATCACGAGCTTAGTTGCATTTTTCACCACACTTGTAACAGAATCCAATTCCCTTCAAGAAAGTACCAGGGTTTTTCTTCCCAAATTTATTATAGGATGGAAATTAAACTTTTCTCTTCATACCCTTATTTTCATTTCTAGAGTATTCAGCAGATCTCTTCTTCTCTTGCTTTACTTTAAATTTTTAAGACTTAGAGAATTCTTTTTCTGTCTTGATAGCACGTGAGACTGTACCTTCCTACGATGAGAAGTATTTTGAGACTAATTCTTGCCGGAGAAATGGTTTTAACCCATCAAAGAATCAATCAATCTTACTCCTTGGGTTATGTATATAATCTAGAACATGCCTTTATAACCTTGTAAAGTTAGCCTCATACTTTACGATATTATCATCCTCTTTTTTCCTCAAACTCAGAAATTGTATTTCCATATCTTCTCGATGGTCATGAGAAAAGTATTTTTCTAAGAAAATCTCTTTAAACTCCATCCATTCCATATTTTATACTTCTTCATCCTTATTTTTGTTTTGAATTAATGACCACCATTGATATTCATCTCCCATGAGGTGATAAACTACCATGATAACTTTTTCCCTTGCACTACTCCCTAAAGCACGAAATATTTTCTCTAAGGAACTTATTCATTTATCAACTACAAATGGATTTGTAGTCCTATTTAATATTGGTGTTTGTTGCCTCATTAATTGGTCTAAAATTGATCCTATGTATTGTGGGTTAGGGTGCTCTATATAGGTAAGGTTATTATTCATAACCTGAGTGAGTTTTCCCAATATTGTTATAAGTTTTTCAGCACCAGTTGCATCACTAGATCCACTATAATTATCTTGATTAGGAGGTAAATCCCTACATGGATTTCATGAATTGATATGGTTTCCATTTCTTCCACTAGGTTCCATTTCTAAATAATGGAATAAACGAGATTAGTTTATGAATTGCAATACATAATTCCAAACTAGTAAAATACCTAACATAAATTGAACAGTTTATGCATATAATCCATTATCATAAAAAAAATGTTTTCTTTAATGAGGTATTTACTCGAAAATCCTTCATAATGGTTTTTAAAGAAAATATGAATTGTCCTAAGCATATCCCCTAGGAGTGTCGTAACCAAGAGCACATCAAGGCATGTGTTCATGTACCAGGATACCCCGAGTCATGACCGAAAATCCTGGTCAGAGTTTTCACTCCTAGGTATATCTATACCAGAGATGCCTCTACCTTCTCGTATCTAGACATGTATGTATTTCTTGGAAAATTTATAAAATCTCTACATTAACAAAATTCTAGGATGTTCTTCTATACTAATCCTCAGAGTCTATCTTAGGGTAATGTTCTCTAATTAGAGTTTTACAACTCTAATTTCCATGGTTTGTACTAATCTTCCTCTAATACCAACTATAATACCCTGAACCTAGTTACCCAGAGTCGATGCATTATTATATAACACCGGCATGATCACAAGAGATCGAGTCTCAAAATACTGATTAGTTTAGTATCCCTGGAAGTACTAGATACATACATAAGATTTATATTACATCATGAAATGGAAAAACAACAACATTGTGTCCCCTTTAAACACACTAATATCCCTTATCATATTCCTATAGATTAATTGTAATATACTTCTTCGCATCCTGGGAAAAATAAAACATAGAAAGGGGTGATCTCAGATGCTCACTAAGGATAAAAATATAGCATAAACTATCATAAATAAGCATAACAAATTAAGGCAATATATAAGACTAAAACACAATCCTTTTAAACATAAACTTCAGCATAATATGGTGAAGATAAATCAAATAGTGCCATTTACTTATTCACATTTATATTCTACTAGTCGAATAATCTCACGTAATATCAATAGCCAATTTCATAATGATGGAACGCATAATGCTGGACATCATAACCACATAGTCAAGGACTCATGCCAATACTACAAATAAGATTTTGTCAAGGCCTTGTGCCAAGAAACTAGTTTGTCTCATGAGACCTACCTATGTATAGAGGAGCTATAGAGGTCTCCACCCATCTCTTACTAAGTCCAATGCAATCCTCATATGAAAATGTTGAAACATAATATAAAAATTCATATTAAAACTAGTATACGAAATATAAATACTTTAACCATAAAAAATGAATGGTATAAAAATATCACATCCACAATAAAACCTGTCACAAAACCTTCAATACAATATGGAAGATTGTATCATAGTAAGTCAACTTTAAATAAACGTAAAATCCAACAAAGGATGTTGACATAGATGGAACCAAAACTATTTGAGAGAAGTATCTCTTTCTATTTTGAAATCGTTTAAAAGTCATGTAATTATAAAAGAAAACATTTATTTTTATAATATTCTTATAATCTAGTAAGGGAAGCTTCGAAGGTGTTATAACAGTGGAAAATTTCCGCACCCATCGTATAAAGTTAAAAAAACATTCTCTCCTTAATTTGTCGAAAAGGTCATAAAGTACCTTATTTGGAAATAGAAGAAAAGATTCCTTTCAAAAGAATTTATAAAAATTCAAACAAGGGTATAAATTACATTAACCCATATTCTATTAAATAGTAAATATGTTTTGAAATACATTTTTAAGAAACACGAATGTGGATGGTAAAGAGGTCTTAGTAGATACTTACGTACAAACAACCTCTAATAATAAAGAGATTGTAAAATTAACTATCGACTTGTAATTTTACTTAGTTTAGGGAAAATTAACCTCCTGTATAATTTTTAAATCATTTTTATTAAATTATACATAATTACATACGTAAATATGATATCATATATGATCTTCTAATATTTCTTTGTTAATAATATTTTAGTAGTATCATTGTTTTAGGAATTACCTGATTTATTTTCCTTTATATGTTTTGTTATATAAGTCATGTTTTTCATGGATAGGATGTATTTTATTCATATATATAATGATATTAAGTTCTTTAAACATTATTTTTAATCATAAAATGAAAATTATTCTTTAATGGTTACGATGGGGAATGAATCTTATCGTGTCCGTGGAGACGGTAATCCGTACGTAAGCACGGGCAGAAATATCATTCTATTAGTAGTGAAATAGTATGTAATTGGATAGTAAATTATATATATAACTAATCATTAAGATTTATTATTTATTATTTACATCAATTATACTCATTATTATACCCATCCAAATAATTAAGTGTTGAATAACAAACTACTCCACAATGTGGAGACAAAAGGTCGTACGTATGCACGTATGGTGACTATGTCATTCATAAGATGGATAGAATAATGAATATAGTTATACCATATTTATAATAACATCTCAGAATTTTTAAGGTACTAGATTTATTATTTTATTAGGGAAACTACAAAGAAATAATAAGTGTAAAAAGAAAAGAACTTTGAAAGAGGTGATGAAATTATTACCTCTTCTTCGAGTGCTTCCATTTGATTTGATCAAAATGGAGCCTTAGGTTGGATTTATGATCAAATTAATGCCTCTAGATTTAATTGAGGGTATTTTAGAGGATATTATATCAGTTTTTGGCTGATAAAAATGGATTTGGAGGTGTGATATTAAGATAAGGGGGAGTACCCTTTTATAAGAGAGGTGAGGGGCACTTTGGGAAAAGCTTGAAATATTAATTTATTATACAATAATATTTTGTTTATAATGAATAAAAAAGGATTTATTTTATATCTAAGGTGGGTATGGGTCAAAAAAACATCAGAAAATAGTTTTTATATAGTTTTATGTCACCATATTAACCTTATATTTTAGATTTAACTCTTAATTAAATAGTTTAGCTTTTACCAAGTATTCTTGTATTATTATAATAAATGGTTAATAAACTTACTATAAAAAGTAAAAATAACCCCAAGTAGTTAATTATTGACACATATAACCTTATCTAAGTCATTTGGTTGAACATTATATTTTTAGAAAAATTATATCAATTAATAATATAGTATTTTTTTTAAAAACTCATTTATATCAATTTTGACACTATTTAGTATTTGGTTTTTGTGAAAGTCATAACAACCTTATCACTTCAAAAAAGTATTTAATCAACCCTAACATGTAATATTAACCTATAAAATATATGTAATACATCAAAAGTCTCAATTTACAATTATATTAATATTTATAATATCAATTATTTTAATCTTTCAATAATAAGGTAATTACTACATCATCATTGTGTCATAAATAAATATAATTATTTAATGTATAAAAATTATAAATAAAATACCATTATGTAGGAAATATTTTTATCTTTTTAATTAATATTTATAGTCTAATTTTTATTATGTATAACCTTATATTAAAAATGGTTTAGTTGTTAAAAGTTGAATTTAACACTTTTAACTCTTCTTTAAATAAAAAAATATTAAATGTCCTAATCTAATCCAAGTGGATCAAAGAGGATCATATTTCATTTATAAGCTTTATTCTGGTCTAAATACACTTATCCAATAGAATTAGTACATGTGTTAGGGTAATTATAATATGATTTTTACCTTTAATTAACATATTTGCTTTTAATAGTGGTATATAAAATTAAAAAGTTATTATTCACAAAAAATTATTTTAATATTATTGAACCACATTTTACTTACATATGAGAACAATGTCTCTCATATTTTTGAAATTAAATTCATATAAGTGGTAAAATTAGGTTTTATTCAAATTTATAAATGTGCCTAGAAGGAGGGTAAAATACATTAAAAAGTTTAATAAACTTTTATACTTCTAATATTATTATAAAATGACTCCAATGAATTAAATTGAAATAATATATGTATTATGTATCTATTTTGACTTAAAATAAATTTAAATAAAGTAAATAATTATTTAAATAAAAAGTTGGTTTTAAACAATAACGTAGTTTTTTCACTATTCATCAAAAATTGAATGTTTTCAGAAAAATACCAAAAATTCACCCTAAGCTAATTTTGATATTAAAAATCCAAAAATGAAGTGAATTTTTAGAAATAAAATTTATAAATTTTCAAAAACTGGGTATTCCTATTAATAACATCTAGTTTGATCGGTCGTGGTGTGTCAGAACTCAAAGTTGCGTACAACACAAGCTATTGTATTACTCAAAGAGAAGCGTACCATGGAATCTTGGGGTGTTACATGATGTGTGTCATTATCTCATTTCTATTATATGATAATATATATTTTTTTCAATAAAGAATTATTATGAGAAATTTTAAATAATAAATTAAATACACATGGATTATGATTCTCTAATTTTTGTAGAATGTTTTAAAAAGGATACAATGATAAAAAAATGTTTTATCTTGGATAAAAATCCTATCCAGATGTTTGTTAAAATATGATTGAAGATGTTCCATCCACCCATTAGTGGAATATTTTTATCAATAGTATTATTTTCTAGTAAAAGTTATTCAAACATATTGAAAACCATATATGATATGGAAACATTAGTTTATTTTTTAAAATATTCTTAATTAAATTGAATAATACTTTATTCCTAAATATAAAAGAGTTTGGTATCTAAAAGTAAATAATATTTTTTTCCAAAACACAAAGGATTTTTTGTATCTCAGCAAGATATCCTAAAGATAGTATAGTGTATAAGAGGCTATTGAGAGTATATTTCGACTTAATAAGTATAAATTTAACAAATAAAGTATTATACCTATCAAAATACCAAGTTAATTACATTGGATATCCAAAAGAGGTTTTAGGGTATGGTGGAAAGGGTAAATGTAAAGATTTCTATTTATTTACCATAACAAAATAAATTTCACTTTATCCTAAAGGAGTTTAGGATATATTGGTAAGTGATAATGTATATAATTACATTTTTCAAAAATTATTTTAATGAAAATGTTTTATGGAATTAATTCCAAAAATGATGATGATGTACTTATAAAATTTATAAGAAGATGACATAAGTTATTTACATCATAAAATTTTATGTTTTAAAGTAATGAAGTTTGAATATATTCAAGGAGTTGATCATTATGAATACGATTTATAAGTCTTCCCAATGTTTAAACCCACATACTTCATGGATTTTACCCACTAAAGAGTCTAGTTAGAAGTTATTATCAGATGGTCACATAGAGATGTGGAAATAATTATATATAGATTTATTGAGTTAAAAACCCTATAAAGTGATGAAAAAAATGTGTTGATCTAGTTTACTATAATACATTATATATTCTATAGGTTCTTATAAATGGTTTTTTAATGTATTTATAAAAGAGTTTAAGAATATAAAATGTGTCTTACAAAATACAACCACCATTTTATCATTCCTTCACATTATATGCATATATATGTATATACATTTCATGAATTGTAATGGTAATTAACTGCTAAAATAAAAACTTTGGGTTATCCCTAACTGATTTTCTCCCTTGATTATTTTATGTTATAATTAAATGTTAATGCTAGTATGAGTAGGAATATTTTAGGGTGATATAAAATATGATTAGAAGGTTGAAAAATATTCGGTGTATTGGATGACCCCTGAAGTCTACCACATGGAGTGTCATACACTCTGTACTTGGTATACTAGGGAACCATTGTTCATATTTAGAGACCTCGCACCTGAGGATGGTGGGATACCGAGCATAAGAACCTTTATACTTTAATACCTTTCTTATAAAAGACTTGAGGATTAGCTAATCTTGGGGTGGTTGGGTATGTTGTTAATCATGTCATCAGTTGGAGCTTAACCAATATGGGATTTATCCTCTTATTTAACAATTATAGCATCTATGACCTCGATTGAGACAGATTAATGAAATTTATAGTCATAATTATAAGTTACATGTGATTTTATTTTCTACTTGGATTATGGTAATGTGATGTAATCATCTACTATATGGAATAAATGTAGTTTATTCATCAAATTGGTTTGTCTATAGTTAGAGAGTGAAGAGTATTTAAGGTAGCTATAATGGATTTAAATGTTTCAGTTCCCATTATCACTTGATGTCTTGGATAAAGGGAACATTTAAAAATTCTTGTTGGCATGTGACATAGTTTTTTTACACGAGTATAGGGATACATGTGTTTGATAGATATCATGATAAATCCCTTTGTTTCTTGAGTATAATTGAAGCTTTACTAAAGGATACTCTTTTCAAACATTTTTGGATCTAGTTATTCATATTTACTATAAATTATACAAAATATTATGGGGTAACACTTTTTGGTTAAATGTATGGGGATTGAATTTGAATTAGAAATATTCCCAAAAAGTGATTATGGGTATTATATAAATGCATTTCTTGATGGGGTTTTCACAAGGTATTCTATAAATTAACTTGAGGTGAAGTTAATGATAACAGTATAAAAGTATTTTGAAATATATATAGTATATTTTTGGATACTGTTTGATAAGTTATTGTATACAATATGATATAATGTAAAATTTAGTAAAAATATTTTTGTCTTTAGTGAAAGTGGGAGATTAAAGTGAATATTCCTTAAAGATGATTTATATCATAAGGTTCTATAGGGTTTCTGATAAAGTTTGAAAATAATATGGAATAAATACTTAAAAAACCTTGGGTGTATCATATATTACAATATGAAGATATTGTATGCTACATATTTTAACATATTGTATTTTATGATAGGATTTAATTATACCAAAAAGTATCAAATAGTTCAATAATATTATCAATTCCATGGTTCATTCATCCATCCAAACATTGTGTTAACATTTAATACTCCCTAACACATCATCTATCATTAAAATTATAGGAGAGTTAATTGTCTAAGGTTACATGATATGTAACTATAATCATTAATTGTACATTTATGAAACCTATGAGAAAATGCATGGCCTCGATACATGGATCGGGGAGCATCATCATAGCCTTTATAAAGGAGAATTGTCTATAGGAATTATGTGTAAAATACTTGAACCAATACTAGCCAAATCACTCCCCTCCTAAAGCTCTCCTCCTTCCTCCTTTTATTTTGAGATACTAGCCTATTATGAAGGTTAAAGAATCACATCCAATGTGTTTGGGTGATTTGGTTAAATCTATGGATACACCTCAAAGGGAAGAACCTTTTAGTAATTTCTTGGTTATTTTCACCAAACATTGATTGATAGTGATGATAATATGCATTCTATAGTGAAAGGTACACATTTTCATTTTTTAAATCATATGATTTGAGATTCAAAAGCATGGTGTCATTCTATTTAAAGTTTTATTGATTGATTATTATAATTGTACTAATGGTTAATATATTATTAGAATCATTTTAGTGGTATAAAATTATTTCTATGCATTTTGATTCATGAAATCATTAGAGGAATGAAGTTTATTGAAATCGTAATGATATTCATACTGCATGATATAAAATAGGATTATGAATTGTTCTACCAGATTAAATTATGGATTCTAATATATGGATATCATAGCTGGTGATTCAGTGAAAAATCCTTGGTTTTGAAAATTTCATGGCTTACAACATCAACTAATTGTATTCGATTATATCACATTCATTGGTTTTAAAAAACATTGCATCACATCACATTTAAAATATCCTTATGTATCATAAAATATATTTTTTATCATATTTAATAATTATACTATCAATCATATAATATAACTGATAAAACACATAGTTTATGCACCGCTCGTTATCATACATATCCAAAAATTGATGCTTGTATCATTAAATATAATTTATTGGGGTAAAATTCTTTATTTTTATTTAGGAATGGATTTATATACTTTATAAATTGTTTATAAATTATAATAAAAGGTATTTTTTTTATATCAATTAATTTATAATAGTATATGTGAATTATTTAATTATAAATATTTTATAATTAGTTAATTAAATGTTTACAAAACATTTATTAATAAATATTCTGTAATATTGTGTGTTAATATTAAAATAACTTTTTAAAACTATAAATAATGACATATAATTTGGTTATAAATATATTATATATAAATTATAAGTGTAATTTATAAAAGTTTTATAGATTAAAAAATTAAGGGAAAATATAAAGTTTTTATATTTAAAATTTAATAAATATACATAATGTTAAATTTGAATCATTGAAATTAAAAATAAATTATTTATAAATTATTTAAACCTTATCAAAATATTTTTTATAGAGGATATAATCAATGGTTTAAATAATATTAATATATGATGCTTATCTTAGGTAAAATGTTTAAATAATATAAATTAAATTACAAAAAAATTTGTATTTCATGAAATATCAAATATTAAAGTAAAATTTCATATAATAAATATTATAAAGGATATCATATTAAGAATAAATATAAAGAGTTTTTATTTATTTAATTATGGAATGTCTAAAATGGATTATAAAGTGTTTATAATTTTTGATTTCTGAATATTTTATAAATGAATGTGTTATGTTTAGAAAATAAATAAATTGATTATTTATTTGTTTAATTCATTTTGAATATTATAATTTATAAATTTTTTACAAAATATGAATATTATGTTCTCTTTAAATTATGATATGAATTAATTATTATAAACTTATAATTCCTTGCTAGGTATGACAACATAAGATTTAGTTTTATTATACCTTTACCATGATTTTCAATTAAAGATATTTTCTAGAATTTTGTTGTTGAATGTAGTTTATAAAAAGTCGTTATTATAGTTATGATGAATTAGATTCTATCTTGAGTAAAGAATTTATGGGTAGAGAAACATTGGGTCATACTTCCCACTATCATGGAGGCTTATGCCTTATTTTAGAAAGTTTGGGGTTGATTATATGCAGCTCTAAGTTTACTCATGTGGATATTATCAATCTCATATAATTATAAACCTTTACCTAAAATGCTATTGTAAAATTTTCATGGGATGAATTTGGATATATATGGATAGGTTTAACCTCTATTTTTTAGTGAGTAGTGATGGTTAGGGATGCAATGAAAGTTCCTATTTGGGTCATACCAAACTCAACTATTGTCAAATTAAAAAAATAATATACAATGTACATGATGATAAATATCATAAAGAATGAATTTATCTTATGAAAATTTAAAAAATAGCGCCAGAACCGTGAGAGTGTATCTTTCACATTAAATTTATAAATAATTTAAAATAAATATTACATCAGTATTTAGAACTTTCTTTAAATAATGTGTTGATTATATAAATATAATTTGGGTTGAACTATTATTTCATTGATAGGATCCAAGGATAGAATCCCTCTAAAAGAGATACACACATGCTCCCTTGATCTGGAAGTACCTTCTTTAGTACTCCAAGTACTAGTACGGTGGTACCAATCATCTTATTTCACTTCCTATGATCTCCATAGAATCCTTCTATATTGAAATATTTATTATTATTTTATAATTCTTGATAAGGAGGTGAAAGGTGGAAGATATTATCTTGAACATTAAAGAGAACCCTACAGAAGTTATTTATTGAAAGTTAATTCTCTAGGGAGGAGAATGTTGTGAAAAATGAATGGTTTGCATAACTTTTTCCTAACCCTGGGAAATTATATAATTGGGAATTTAAAGATAAATTTTAGAGAATAAATAATTGTTCATAGGCCCTTAATTATTTTCATAATCCTTAGAAACCTCACATCTAATAATAATATTATTATTATTATTATTATTTCTTTTATGTGTATATGTACCACATATAAAATATATATCATTCCTTAAATAAATAAATTAATATTTATTTAAATTATATTTAATATATCATTCCCACTGGACCTGTTAAATCAGTATTTGTTTCTCAATATTTACCAAACCTTGATTAATAAATACTATTCATTGAAAAAATAAATAAATATTATATTCATTATCTTTCGAATAAATATTTATATTAATATTACCAAGAAAGTCTAAACCAGGAGAAATCATGTTCCCACAAATTTATTAAGAAAAAAGATTGCAGATAAAAGTAATAGACAAACTGCATTATTTCAATAAATATTATTCCATTATTTCAGAATAATATTTATTCCAACAATTAAATTCAAATATAATTTAATTGATATTAATAGAAAAGCTAATTGTGTGATGCTCTTGGATTTTTTTCTCAATGGAATTATGGGAGTTTTATTAAATCCCAATATCAATGTCTATCAACATGTAAATTCAACCAAGAGGAAAAAGTTAATGTTTTGATGTAAAAAACCAAAAATGAATGATCATTGTGAAATTTAATGTTGTGATTTTTTTTCTCAAGGTCATTTTGATATCTATCTACCATACTCAAGGTTTAGGTAACATCAAGCTTGGTACAAAACATGGTATACATGACAGAACCTGTAATAGATTCGTATGTGGTCCTTTTCATCCTTTGTCTCTCTTAATGTGTTTGAGGACACATTTTATTAGAGAAATATATACCATGGGACATTGGAAATAATACCCTCTTGGATTCCTCTATATTGAATATCTTAAGAAACCTATCAATATACATACCTTGACTTGGTCCAACAATCCTCTTGGATATATCATAATGGATTTCGATCTAAAGAATGTATACTTCTTCACCTAAGTCCTTCATAGAGAAGCATGTGTTTAACCACATTTTAACCAACAATATTATTTATATTTCATTTACAATAAAGTTTTTGTAATCACATATACTATCAAGAATATTATCACATTCCCACTAAACCATTTGTCGACACCAATCTGGAATTCATTCTTTATGAAATTGAATTCCATTATGGATTTATCAAAGTAAATGTTCTAAGACCTAGATTATTTATTTAATCTATAAAATTATATTAACAAATTTTATACCTTTTTTGAATTACTTAGAGCCACAAACTCTTTCATTTGTGTCATATATACATCTTCCCAAAGGTTCCTATTGAGGAAATCTAGTTTTACATCCATATACCAAATATCATATTTATAGTAAGATTATTTGTAAAGTATAACTATAATGTATGTAAGAATATAAATTTGTGAAAATGATTCTTCATAGTATATTCCTTGAGGATGTTTTAACCCTTTTGTAACCATTATATCATTATAGGTACTAAATTATCCATCCATTTCCAGTTTCTTATTTAATACCCATTTAAAAACAAAAGGCTTTACATCCACTGGATGATCTACCAAAATCAATAAAAAAAATTTGGTACAATAAATCCATTTCAAAAATTATGGATTCTTTTAACTTGGAATTTTATATGCCACTTATTTCTTCTTGGTAGGTTACAAGTTCATTATTATCAACTAATAATGATTCCACATCATTGGTGACTAGAAAATTATACCTTTTAGATTCCCTATCCACTTTTATACTACTATATAATACTTATGTCTCTAGAAATTCCTCTTCCAAGGGGATTTTTGGAATATATTCCTATGATTAAACTTGTTTATATTAAGTTTCAACTTCAATGAAGTCTGTCTGGATCCCACTATCTCTTTTAGAGATATTATCCCACCCAAAAAAATAGCATGTATTTTCGCTATTACCTTTTTATATAAGGGGTCATATAGGTAATAAACCCTTATTTCTTTAGGATATCCTATAAAGATACACTTTAAACCTCATGGTACTATTTTATTACCTAAAGAGGCCTTAAAAAATTATTTGTATCCCCATGCATGAAAGTTAAGAAACACATATTTCCTTCCACACCAAATTTCATATAGAATACCATTTTTCACTTTTGTTTTCACTTAGTGTAGTGTGTAATTTTTTTTCTACAAAGTGTATCCCCCAAAGGATAATGGATGAATTTCATAACTCGTCATTGATCTTACCATATCTATAAATTTTTGTTTCCATATTTCACTTACACCATTACATTATGGAGTATGAGGGAGATTATATTGACACAGAATCCCAAACTCCCATATAAAATCAAGGAACTCTTGGTTTAAATATTACCCCCATGGTTTGAGTGAATTTTATTTAACTTCTTACCAAGTTGGTTCTAAAACTCATTCTTATATTTCTTTAATTGATCAAAGTAAAATGGCATATACCATATTAAGTACACATATACATATCTACTAAATTCATCAATAAAAGTATGAAGTATGATTATCCACCCTTTCCTTAATATGAAATTTTCCAAAAACATCTATATGAACCAACTTTAGAAGATTTGTGGCCCTTTCACACTTTCTACTAAACAGATATTTATTCATTTTTCATTGAAAAAAAACATGACATATGCCAAGTGGTTTTAGTTTAAAGAAATGTAAATATCCATCTTGGTATAATTTAGTCATGTGATTTTCCTTTACATGACTTAGTTGGGGATTCCACAATTGCATGTGATATGAGTCATGTGAACACAATTGCTTATAGATTTCCATTACTTTGTTTATGTAATACAACATATAAATACCATTATATACATCTGTTTTTCCATAAAATATAATTTCTTTGTAACAGAATAAAATTTTATTTCCAAATTCGAAAAAAACTATTCATATCAAGTTTGTATTAAAAAATAATTTTTTTTGTAATAATTGGAATATGATAAAAACTCTTCAGAACCAAGATATTTATAGCCATCAATGTGAGGTTATAATCTCTAATAGATACCTCAGAGAGTCTATATCCATTAGAATCTTGTAGATCCACTTCACCACATTGAAATATTATAAATCTATATAGTTCTTGAAATTGGTAACAAATGTGATCACCACAAGTTATATTAATACCCAATTCATAAAAATAGATATAGTTCACTTGATAATGAATGCACTATAATATTACCATTTCTTCTTTCTCATGGTGCAGTTATTCTTCTAGTGGCCCTTATTTCCACATGTGAAATAGAAATCATCATGTTCCTTTTCTTTACCCTTAATCTTACTTTTCTTGGATGGGTGTTTCAAATAATCCTTAGAGTTAGAATTAGTCTTGGGAATTTTCTATTTTTGCTTAATTTTTTACCATAAGTACTAAAGGTTTTTCATGCTATATGTTCTTATCAAACTACTAAAAAAAGTAAGAATATCTAGTAGATACTTATTAATATTTTTTATATTTAAATTCACAACAATGTTGTAGAATGTCTTAGGTACTAAAAAAAGTATGAGAAAAATGCATACTTATTTTTTGAATCTTAAATACTAGAAACTCTAGACACTCAATTTAGCTAATAATATTTACTACATGTGGTCCATATAGAAAACATTCTCCATATTTTCTCTTGAGGAGCACCTTGGATATCTCAAATGATTCCTCACTAGCTCTATCCTATTGAATATCATTGTGAATCTTGAAAATACTATTGGAATCCCTATTCTCATATGAATTCATGAGTTATATGAACATAGATCATAGAATCAAACACTTAACATCTAGATAATCATTTAAGTATTTTTCATAGAAAGATAACTCTTCATAACTTTCCTCTTAAACAAGAAAATAAAAAACTAGATATTATTGTACATAAATATTTTGTTCATGGAAAAATACAATGTGAAAAGTTCATGTACTATTCATAGCAGTTATTTTTATTAAAAATATTTCCTTCATATATTATAGATCACAAGTATAATTTTATTGATGAACTTTCTATTTTACTGTAATAAAATAAAATAAGGTTAATAATGCATTTCTTATTTACCAAAATATATGATATAAAATAATTTAATTATCTTATTATTCTCCCGCTATTTTATCAAGTCATGAAGGCCCTCACCATTGAACTCATAATGTCTTGTTGTATGAAAATTCTAGTGGATAGGATCTATATTTCCCTTATTATAACCCAATTGAGGGTATGGTCAATTACTCAATGGTATTAAGGTATGTTTTCTTACCAACTATAGGATTGTATCTCCTAGATCATTGATTGGACTCCCCAATCAATAAATCATATTTTATAATTCCATAACACTTGCCTCTAAGATAATTTAATTCTATTGAGGTTTAATTATCATTATGTTAACTTGGATAAGTTATCCGAGAACTCTCATAAGAACTCCTTGATAAAATTTAGTATCCTGGTGAGGGATAGAAAAATACTTAGTTCTATAGTTTCATCGATAATGAAAGGTTTAAATGAATTAATATTTCCTTGATATATTTAGTTTTGTATATTATGCATAAATTATTTTATTTTTCCTTTTTTCATACCCTGTTAAGTTTAATTGGATTGTACTTGAGTTACTAATTATATGTTGATGAAATATTTATGCATGATCCTTTTATTTTATTCCATCTAATCATGATTGTTATTTAATTCATTTATTTATGAGATCATAATAAAGTATACAAAAAACTAAATAATAATGAAAAATATAGAATAAAATATTTAGAATGATCCCAAACATTATCTACCTATTTTTTTTATTGAGTGAAAAATAAAACAAAATCATTTACTCTATGGGAAAACCCTAAGTTGTTCTTGGATCGAGTTTCAGTATTCCACCTTTAGCATATGTATCACCTAAGTTGGTTTCATCCAAGATCTATATTCACCTAACTCTAATCACCTATTGGATTTATCCTTATATATGATTTACTCACATGTAGATGAGGGAAACCAATTAAATTATTACAAGGTTTACATCAAAGAAACTACAAACATGTAGGTCCTTACATAATAAGAGGATGGGATTATACGCAGACCATCATTTTTATTTAATAATAATAATTGAAAAAATACCAATTAAATAATTAAACTAAATGAAATCTAAACTATGAATAAGTCATTCAGGATCATGATCATCCACACATGTAATGAATATGGATTTAATAAGCTATAATTTTTTTTAATCACTCTTAATTAAGAGAAAATTTTGTCAAATAAATTAATTATATTAATAAATTAATTGATAAAATTATCTTAATATATTTCCAAATAGTCCTGGAGATTCTGATCCACTATAATTTTAAATAAATTAAATAATCGCATTTCAATTAAAATTATTTAATTAAACGATGTGTACTTAGAGGAAACATGGTGTGTACCTATCCAAACTACTTATAATGGTCCATATCGCATACTATAATCTCACACAACATATAAAATTCATAATATATCACATAATTACACAACATGTACAATAAATTAAAGATACACTGACATATGTAAATTATGTGGTCTATGATGCTTTTAATGCATGTGGAGTATAGGCGTGTATGGATTATACACGACATGTAGATCAGAATTTAATACATAAATTTATTTATAATTCAATATTATTAATATCTCATCACATTTAATGCATTGTTAATTAATGAAACATTGGAAAAAATTTGTTAGGTTTAGTGATAAAATTATTTTTCTTTTCATGTCAAATTAATTACATGGAATAGATTCAAGTATGGAATATAATCTATATAGATAGGTCTAGATTAAATTACATGTATATAAAATACATGTTGCATAAAAAATTATTCCCATGTCTGCAAAAATATTTCTAGGGATATGGAATTTATATCAACCATGGATATTTATAAGTTACTCAGTGGGTATAAAGGTTGCAGGTCTTGTGACCTCTATGTCACACACCTTTAAGTCACAATGTCGTGTAACAATTACACATCACATCTTTGACAATTCATTTTACACTATGAAAACATGTAGACTACATGAATTTCACTCTAACCACATGTCTTTTAATCCAGAAACTTTTATACTAATATAATTTGTTCAACAGATATCATATATTGAAACCACATTCCATATATTTCATAGTTCACTGAAATTAATTCTTAAATCTTTATAGTGTAATGAAATAGGATACATGATGTGTTCCTTTGGGATACACAGCATGTAATCACATGTTATTCTATTGGAATCCTCAACTCATACGAATGGTTTCTATCAATTTTCTTTGTGTGTTATTAATTATTTCATAGTTATAAAAAGGTGAACATATAAGATGAAGAATAGATAATTATGTTTTTATTTAAATAATTATTTTATAAAAATTAGAAAACTAATGGTATATTCATATAATGATCAATGATTAATAAATAATTATAAATTTAAACATGACTACTATGATATCACATAAAGGTTATGGGCATAACAGAAAAGCCTATTTGGGTTCGACTAAACTCATTTATTGTGATAATCAATGAATAATCTACAATGTATATGACAATAAATGTTATAGAAAATTAATTTATCAAATAAAAATTGATAAATAATTCTAGAGCCAAGTGAGAGGATCTTTCAAGTTTTTTGTATAATTGATATAAAATAAACAATTACCTCAATCTTGATAACTTTATTCAAAGAATATTTTGATCATCCAAACTCCATTTGGGTTTTATTGTCATTTAATAGAGAGGATCCAAGGATAAAATCCCTATAGTGGTGATCCACATAGGATAATTTTGTCTCAAAGCATAATCAATAGTACTTTGTGTACTAGTTAGATGGTACTAATCATCTTACACTGCTTTTTATAACCACTAAAAACTTATTTTATGTTGAAGGATTGGTTATTTTTTTTATTATTGAGAAGGAGAGAAAAGTTGGAACATATTCTCTAGATATTGATAGGGAACTATAGGGAAGTTCTTAGTTGTGATATAATTCTCTGAGGAGAATTATGTGCACAAAAAATGATTCACACCACTTTTTTCTAACCCTAAAAAATAATATAACAAGTTATTTATAAATAAATGTTGGAGAATAAATAATTGCACATAGGGCCTTAATTAATCTCAAAATAATTACTGAACCCCATTTATAATAATAATATTATTATTATTATTATTTCATTGATGTGTGCATGTCTCACAGATAAATAAATATCATTCCATAAATAAATAAATTAATATTTATTTAAATGATATTTTTTATTTCATTCCCACCAAATTTTTTAAATTGATCCATGTTTCCTTAGTATTTACCTAACCTTTAATAATAAATATTATTCAAATAATAAATAAATAAATATTATACTCATTGTCTTATAAATAAATACTTAGTTTAATATTCAACTCACATAAAATAGTGACTAAATATATACAATCAATAAATCCAAAATAACTATTATTCTTCATTTTGGAGAATAATATTTATTATAATAATTAAATTCAAATATAATTTAATTGAGATTAATAAAAACACTAAGTGTGTAACCTTATAAGATTTATCCTCAATGGAATTAGGTGGGTTTTCCTAAAGTCCAATATTATCTTCTTGTAACACATAAAGGAATCTAAGAGGAAAATGTTAATCCCTCAATTTACAAAACCAAATATGAATGCTCACTATAAAATATAATCCCTTTTTTAAGATATCCCATTATGAAGGTTGCATACTCATGTAACCAAGCTATATATGTGTGTATTTCTTTAACTTCCTAAAATGAACATGTTAATATTCCATGGACATGGAGTTTAGTTTTATATTTTCATTCCAATAAAAGGGATTAGATATCCACATCCATAAATGTGTAAGGGACAAATAATTTCTCAACTTATTCATTAATAAAATATCACTCGTGATCCACCTAGAATACCCTAATTTTCCATGAAAAAATAATGCCATTGTATTAATCAATACATCAAAGTATGCAACCCATGGTATGTATCAATAATAATCCTATAGTCTAAATATCATTACAATCATTTCTATAGAGGAATATCTACTGACACATAAACATGTGGAATTCCTACTTTTGGGTATGTCCTCATAATATTCCATCTTAGAGATTACCAAGTGAGAACTCCATGAGATGAAGTATCATCCTCTTATAAGTATCCAACTATAGATATTATAAATCGTCTATGTACAATAAAATTATGCCATATGACCATGGGACTAATATTTAAAAATATATTCATTGAACTTAAAGGTTCTCATCAAATCAGATAATTTTTATAACCATTT
The DNA here is from genome assembly GCA_963277665.1 of Viscum album. Lineage (NCBI taxonomy): Eukaryota > Viridiplantae > Streptophyta > Magnoliopsida > Santalales > Viscaceae > Viscum > Viscum album. Next base: position 413,154,826 of record OY728145.1, read on the forward strand.
CAATGTGATAGATACTCTAGAATATTATCACATTAATATTATACATAAGAAAAATAAATAAATGATATGATGTTTATTAATATTCAAATATTTTAATATATAGAGACTACAAACTAAAAAATATTTTGTTCTATGGAAACAACTCCAACAAGTAACATAATATGTGGGTTGTATCAAGAGTTACACATTAATATGGTGTGAACATATTAGATTAGAAGATGGAGTAGGGATCCCAAAACTAAATCATTGTAAGTATGAAAATATATTGGAATAAAACATTATATAATAAATATCTCATGTTATTCAATAGATATTTATTATATATATGACGTATACTAAATTTATGGGACTTTAAAAAAAACTTCTCAAATACTAAATTTAGTATTCCTTTCAAAATAGAACTTTTTAGAAGTTTAATCATCCAAATAATTATTTTTACACAAAAGCAGGGTTCCCCTAGATTATCTTTTGTAATTTAAGAAAGTAATGTGGTGACTGTAAGTGTTAGGAGCCTCATTTTTTCCATTTTATAAGGGCTACGTATGGCTATGAAACCATAAGGGTTAAGACACCGAAGAAATATATTTTAGTTTATCCATATGATGAATTTGATAAGGTATTTTCCACTAAATAATCCAAGATTTATATATGATATGATTGGAATAATGAACTACATAAATGTGATGAGTTTCATGATAAATTGAGGTCATTGGTTAGTGATGTAAGGAACTTTCATCACTAAGTAGATATGATGTATGGGGTCAAACAATTTTAGTGGGAGTAAATTTAATAAATGTATTTATTAAATTAATATAATACATTTTACTCATTTGATAAAATTTTATGTTATATATAATATAATTATCATCATAATTATAAAAAAAATTCTTTGAGATCAATCCTTAGGAGGTAGAATCTTAAGGTAAGTAACATCATAGACTTGTAAGTTAAGAAAATTTCTTAAGTAAAATTTCTATGCATTAGATAAATCCCTTACAGAGAAAATAAGTATTGAATTTATTTAGCCAAAAATTCTATAATCTTATGAAAAGAATAAAATTATTTACTTTAAGTTTTAAAGGCATTATATATAAATTTATATATGGAATTTTAGTCTCATATACTAAATAAAATTTTTTATGTCAATGATACTCACTATGATTGACTATTTTAATGAATTGGATAGACTAATTATTTTCTATAAATATTTTCCTAATTAAGTAATTCATTCTATTATCAATGATGGAATGTTTCTAAAAAACAAATATGATTAATAAATGTTTTCTATGTTATTTTAAAAGTGTTTTGAATAGATGAATTTGGCATACGATCTATAAATTATGATGCAGTATAGCTAGTAAAAGTGGGTAAAATTTAAAAAATAAAGATGAAAGGTTAGTAAGAGTGTCAAAAAATGTTTCATTAAGTATCCAGTCAAGGTAATTGAATCATTGAGGTGTTATAAATAAGGATTAATGATTCCATGGGATGGAATTTTAAGTATACCTAAAGTGGTCTATGAAACTCCATAGATTATCTATATCTAGTGTCTTTTTTATAGAAACTATTTATTTGGTTTTAATGGCTGCATGATACTAAATATATGATTTCTAAATGTTGTGAGTATATATGAGTTTCAAATCAATGTAATAAGTGATAGGGATTATAGTTTTCTTTCAAATGATGAAGCAAGGAGTTTATCCATCAATGGTTTAAATTTATCAAGATCAGATATATCGATGTAATAAGAAAGTATATTTATCTCATTTTTATTATATTATACTAGAATTGGTTTATTAACAATGAGTTTTTATGAATAATATGAAATAATTAATTAAATAAACCTTATTTATGATTCATTAGTTTCAATAAATTTTTTTAAAAAGGATAAAAGTATAAAAAAATTATCTAGGATAAAAAAATTTATCAAGATGTTTGTTAAAATATGAGGGAAGATGTTCCCTCCACCTATCATTGTATATTTTTATGTATAGTCTTTATTACAAAGAAAAATGATCCAAAAAAATAGAATACCACATATGATATAGAAATAAAAATTTATTAGTTAAATATTCTTAATAACGAAAACAAAATTTATTTCCTAAACACAAATGGGTTTTTGTATATTAGCATGATATTCGAAAGAGAATATAGTTTTTATGTGTCTAGTGGGAGTCAATTTTAACTTATCAAGTAAAAAAGTTAACAAATAAAAAATTATTCCATTCAAAATAAAAAATAAATTAAAATAAATATCCTAAAAATTATTTAGTGTATAGAGGAAAATAATAATTTAAATAGTTGCATTTAGTTACCATAACAAAGTGAATTTAACTTTATTCTAAAGTATTTTAGGATATGTTGGTAAGTGATGATGTAAATATTTACATTATTTAGAAAAACAATTCAATGAAAATGTTTAATACAATAGGTTCCCATAATTATGATGATGTACTTATAAATGTTCTATATTGAAAACAAAATTTATTAACATTATAAAAATAAATTTTGTGGGGTTAAGGGGTTTAAATATTTTAAAGTAGATGAACATTAGGAATATGATTCATAAGTCTCACAATTATTCAAACCATGTTACTTAATAGATGTTACTCACTCAATAGTTTAGTGGGAGGGTCTTATCAGATGGTCACATAGCGATGTTTAAGGAATTACATGAAAATATAATGAGTAAAAAAACCCAATAAATTATAGAAAACATAATGTTGGTCTCTCATTATATCGTATATGATATGTTATATAGGTACTTATGCATGGTTTTGTTAAGTATTCTAAAAATAGTTTATGAATATAAAATGTATTGTAAAAAATTCAACCTCCACTTTATCTTTCCTTCACATTAGCTTCATATATGTATATATAGATATAAATTTAACAAATTTTAAAGACATTTAACCTTTTAAAGAGTTATCCTCAATTTATTTTCACCATGGAGTATAATATATTATGAAAAACTGTTAAGGTTAGCATGAGTAAGATTCTTGTATAAAGATATAGAATATACTCATGAGGCACACAATGTTTTTTGTGTTTGAAGACCCATGAATTATACCATATGGACTGTCATACATTATTTATTTGGTATACTAGGTATGAATTGTTCATATTTGGAGTCCCCAAACCTAAGGTTGAAAATATTCCTCAGATGAGAACCTTCATAATTTGATACATTTTATACAAAATCCTTATGTCTTAGATAATTAGGTGTTGGGTAGGTATGTTATTGATCATGTTATCAATTAGATCTTAACCAAGATTGGATTTTTCCTGTCGTATGATAAGTATGATATCTTTTCCCCTGATTGAGATAGAATAAGGAAATGTATGGTAATTATTAAAAGGTACATTTGATTTCATTTTATTATTGGATGAGGGGTATGTGATTTACTCATATACCAGATGGATAACATGTAATTCGTTAATCAAATTTTTCAGTCTATACTCAGAGAGTCTAGAATGATTGATGAAGATATACAGTATTGACATGATCTATGTCCCATAGTAACTATTCTTTTTGGAAAAAATAAATGTATTATAATTTATGCTAGAATTTGATGTGGTTGGTGGATGCAAGTATAAAGATTCATGTGTTTGATGGAGATTATTCCAAATCCCTATGTAGCTTGAGTATCATTTATTATTTTCTAGAACTATTTATTTGTAAACATTTATGTATCTAGTGATTCGTATTTTTTATCAATGTCAGGAAGTCCTATGGGGTCATAATTTATGTTTGATTGAATAGGGAGTGATTTTAACTCATATATCTACTCTAAAAGTGTTTTATAGTTTTATCTAAAAAGAGTTTTGGATGTAGTTCTCATAAGGTATTTTATATAATGTAATAAAATATTAAGTTAATATAAGAATTCTAAAAGTGATCATGCCTGACATTTCCATACTCAACTATTTTTTTTGTGAATTTCCCATACTATCTATTTGTAAACATTTATAGAATTCTGATACTATCTATTTGTAAACATTTAGAGAATTTCCCATACTCAAACATTTTTTATGGTTTTCATTTCCTGGTCGACTATGTAAAATAACCATAGTGATCATGCCTGACATTTCCAAATTTTCTAACATGATTATTAAACTATATAGAATAAGTAAGTCGACCATTAGTAAATTTCCAATGGAATATAAAACTATGGGTATTTTTAATGTAAATTTATAAGTTCAATTGTGTCTACCGTATAGAATAATATAGTTATCCATGAATACATTTTTAAATCCAGTGTCGACCATGAAGTGACAAGGTAGACCATGTAGTATAAGTAAAATTATTGTTCAATTAAAACAATATATAACATTATTATTTCAAGATATAATTTTTAAAAAATATAGAAGTGATAATGGATCTAATTTTATGTGAATGTTAAGGTATATTTAAGTGACCATGACTATTTTTCTAGGAAATTTTAATTAATTACTCTGAATAGACACTAACACCATATTACATTACATTAACAACTAAAATCAAAGGTATAAGATGTTAAATATTTTTTTAAATACTCATTTTAATCTGAAAATTGATTTAAATTATTATTTTTCAATTAAAAATTTTAGATATAATGAATATATAGATATATGAAGAAATTTTCATGTGAAAATGATTATCATATTAAATTATTATCCCTTATGTATTTTTAATAAAATTACTTCTGATGTTACTATAGTAAAATGAAAACATATCAATTGAATATGATGTTCTAAACTATCATATACTCAAATCTAATTACTGATTCCTTTACTCTATATTGAGGTATCATGGTGTGAGGACAGATGATCTGAATTGATTTATAATCTACATCATGAATATAATAAGAGAACCTTGATGTTCATTCATCCATATATTATTTGATTTTACATTATATAGAGTTCAAACGTTTACTTTATCATTTTATCCTTTGAATACTCTTTATGTGTTATAGTGAAGGATATTTTAATCCTTTAAACCTTTATTTATTTCTTTTTTATTTATGATGTATAACTATGGAAGATCTTATTTGATATATAAATTGAATAGTGTTATATGAATTACTGTTAAACTGGGTCTAAGTTTTGGACTTTCCCACTATATGTACGACTAAACTTCTTGAATAATATGTTTCATAGTTGTTTTTTTAGAAATTTGGATGATATTAGGATCTTCCTTATATATAAACCCCTGTTTAATTTTTATGTGAAATTTTTTCTATAATTCTTTAATTTTTATTTATTATATATAAAATATTTGTTTTTTCTGATACCAAATATGTCTTATTATTTTTATTTTTAACCAATATTTATATAATTAAAGCTAATTTATAAAAAATTATTTATTGAATAAATATTGTTTTACTCTGGTTTCTTACTTATTCTACTGTATTTTGAGATTTTAGTGCAAGTAAAAGAGTCTAAAAATAAATAAATTTTGTTATAAATTATTTTTTTGATAATTTATTAGTGATTTAGTGATACTTTTATAAAACTCTACATATCTATCTTCGACTATATTAATATTTAACTTTGTTAATTCAAAAAGAGGTTAAATTTTTATTTAGTTTATTTTAAATTTTTAAAGATTAATGCATCCTATCCCTTGAAATTTTTTAGGAAAATAAAAAATATTTTAAATTCTTAAATATTATTTCATCCCACCTATTAATAATTTTTAGGAAAATAGAAAATATGTTTTTTTAAGGAAGGATAATGAGTGTTTATTAAATTCAATATTATTTTGTGCTAAATAATAATGATGTTTGAGGGGATTGAGTTGTATTTTGTTTTTATGGATTTGAGAAATTAATTTTTTAATGATATACATAATTAAACCATGAGTTTGGTTTTTATGAATTAATGTGTAAAGATCAATGACCTTCACTCATTAATATAATTCACTCAGATGAATTAGTTTGGGAGGTTGTTGTATAGGTATGGTTTTCTAACTAGCAGGCTAAATTGATTGTCTGTGATTGGTGATTAGGGTTTTAGTGGGTGAAGTGTGGACTCATGAAGGTCTAAACTCTTTTTTATCTTTATTAATGATCATATTTTCCCATTAACCATTACTTGACCTATTTGAGTTGAATCTACCCTCTTTTATATATATTTTCTTTAAAAGGTGAATTTTGAGTTGTGTTCAAAATTTTTAGTGGTAATAATCCTTTATTTCTTAACCAATGTGAGTGTTTGATTATGTGAGTTATGTTAAGGGTTTTAAAAACACCTTTAATTTAATTATTTTCAATTTCATAACTTTTATTTTAATGTATATATTTTTAGGTATCTTGGTTTATTTGATCATGAGAATTATGGGAAGTACTTTGTAAAAATGCTACTGAGTATGTGGATGTAGTCACCCATTACATGAATAATTTGATTCTCATAGATATTTTTTCTTCTGAGGTGCAGGATATCAAAGGTTATTTCTCCCAAAAAGTATAGAAGTGTTTATCAAACCTGAATAAAAATTGAATTTTTTATTATGAAAAGAAGAGATGGGTAGAGAAAAAAATACAAGAGTTTAAGGAGTCTAAAAGTAATAAAGGCCAAGGGAATCACCCTGAATGATGATATTACAACCTATAAATGAGGAATACTAAACTCAAATAAGTGATCAATGAATCTTCTTAGTCACCTTTTGAAGCAAGAATAACACTTTTTAACCTTCAAGGATATAACACTTAGTGATAGGTAGTAGAGATCCAAATCCATGGAGTAATTATTGGCCATTTATTCCTATTTAATATATTTACTTTTATTCATTTTTATTTTATATTTTTTTAATGGATATGATAATAATATATATAGACTGTTTATTTTAGTCATTTATAATATGTATCGTATTTTTTAATATTATTAAATTTTATATTTTTTAATTAATTTAAATGAGGTGTTTGGGGTAAATATTTATCCCATGGAATTGGTTTTATCCTTATCTATAATTAGTAACCTCTGGTTATTTGGGGTAATGTGTCAGAGGTTGATTGTTATTAGGTTTGGTATTATAGTATTTTGGGATAGTTTCTTACACAATGCATATAATTTTTATGTTTTTATTATCAATCATACCGGCGGAGTTTTTTATGTTATTGTTCAATTGATTTCATAGAGTTGTTATAGGATTAGGTATTATCGATGTAGTTTCATTTTTTTATCTTTTTATCTATCATTTGGATTATATTGAGGTTATTATTGGTATTGTTTTCCTCATTATTATCATTCATGCATTAATACTTAACATTTTATTACTTTATAATTATATTCATTTTACATGTGTCTCTTGAGTTTGTACGTAATTATGTTTAGGTCATACAAGTCCTCATTTGATAGTAATGTCTCTCATTTATATAATTATATCCTCATCTCTAGGTACTAGACCCTGTAATGTTATTATTTTATCATTTAATGATAACTTTTCCCATCAATTCAATTATATCCTTGATACTAAGCACTAAACATTGACCTATTGGAGACTATCCTAGGAAGTAACTCCTTTTATCACTATAGAAACAAGATATGTCAAAGTGATTTTAGTTTATGTCACTATTTATATCATAATTAGAGGAGTAGGATTTAGTATATCTAATCCCCAATCAAGGAAATGAGATAGTTAAAATAGGATTATTACATCAATAATGAAAGGTATATGGTATGAGTAAATACTTTTCTTGGTAAAATTATGATTTTTTTTATAATGTTACACTATATGGATTCAAATAATTATGATTAGATTTACTATTTCCAAAATCAGTTGAATGGTTGGAATATAAGTAGACAATTATTCATTCAAAGTTAGCTAAATATTTCATAGTAAAATGATCTTATGAATGGGTAATTGTTTACAAGGGATTATAATAGTGAGATATCAAGTCATGGTAGCATAAATCAAGCTAAAATTTATATTATTTATCTCATGTATATGATTTTAATTGGGTATACATGACTATTTTGTATAATCCCCCGTATTAGTTAGTTTAGATATTTAATGTTCACTTTTTTCACATGCCAAGAGTATTCATAAAGGTACTAGTAAGGGTTGGACCAAATATATCTATAACTATTATTCCTAATATATCTACCTATTAAAAATTTCATATTCCTAATAGAACATTTACATAGAGACATGAATAGGGATTAAAAATATGAATATGGAAGCCTTCACCAAAATAAATGGTTAATATTAAAGAATTTATGAAAATATTTTACAAATAGGGAAATGAGAAAACTGTTATGGTTTATTTATAAATAAAGGAGTGTGATAATGTATATATAACTATAATTTAAGATGAAACTAAAATTTTAAGAGTTTTATACTAAAAGAAAAAAAGTTAGAGGATGAAAATAATTCATACTTTATATTTAAATTCCTTGAGAATTAAAAAATTGATCATTCAAAAAATTTACTAATATAAAAAATAATAGTATAAGATAGTTTTATATTAGAAACTCAATATAACATGGAATTAGGGAATGATTAGAAATGGGTAAAGTGTATATTATTTATAGTTAATTTCTAGATACAAATCCTCACAATCTTATGGTAAATGATTGGTACTTCTATAATAGCATGGAAGTTGGGTGGGTTTGTTAATTAGGTGTGTTAAGAGGTCAAGGGATTTTATCACCTAAAACTATATGAGAAATTTCTAGGTAGATAGGTGGGTTAGATGACAAAATATTTGATAGAATAGAAATATTGACTTATAATCCAAATAAAATAATTTTAAAACATATAAATAATTTATATTTTTATAAAAACAATATTTTCTATGTATCTACAATATTATAAAATATTTTTATAATATTTAATTATTTACTGTCGTAATTTTTTATTTACTAAAATATTATACTTACATGCTTGAATAATTTTGATGGTATGATTCCAAATACCTGATCTATTTTATCAAATTAAGCTTAGAATTATTAGAATTTTAATATTGGATTTTTAAAAATAATTCCTCAAAAATAGATAGTTAGGATATATTATTCATAAATCACTTTCTAGCACATAATAACTAACCCCTTAGGAAAACTACATTGGATTTGACGGTGGGGTATAAGATTATTGTATTCCAAGGAATTTATTCAACTAACATGAATCATGAGGTGATCCTTAATAGATTTAACTTTTTATACATATAATTATATTTCAATTATAATCATCTAGGTTCAAGTTTAGTTTAGCACAAACTCCAGTGATGTTATATGCCTCTCAAATATTGGAATAAGTGTCATATATGAAATATTTTTATCTTATATAAACACTAAATCATTCTAAAATGAACAATGAAATTAGAATTTCCTTTTTCATATTATGATCCAAAACATGTCTTGTAATATGAATATTTTTCTACTTATGTTATGGTAATGTTTTTTGATATCATTAAATTTGGTTTATCTATTTCTTAAATATTGATTATAATATTTTTTGTAGCATGTAAAAAAATATATAATGATGAATTTATGATAAAGATATCATTAAGAAGTTAAAAAAACATTTATATGAATCAGATGTTCATTATAAGAGTTGTAATAGATGAATCCAAGGATCAACCATTAAATAACATATGAAATCGAAAGGTCTTCTTCATGTAGTGAAATAGTTTTAAATGAAGGGGTTCATGGAATTATTCTTATTCATCCAATTAGACTAATATAATTTGAATCTCTATACCATATATTTCTCTTATTAACCTAATGATCAGCCTAGAACACCAATTTAGATTGAAATAGGTCCAACCAAAAATATTTTTGATGATTTTATTTACCATTTTACTACTACAAATGTAAGAATCCAATGATTTTTAGTGGGGGATTTACATCAATCTCATCGATCAAAATTCTGGAAACATAGTTCACTTTATACAAAATATAATTATAACTTCAATGATAAATTTACACACAAATCATAGTATTGACTTTTCTTAGTATATAAAATATAGTATAGGAATTTTTGAACTATATAAATATAATATAGTAGTATATTTCATCCTAGTATGTATAAATATAGTAGAAGAAGTGTTGACCAATCTATATGTGAAATATTGTAGGGTCTTTCTCAGTAAAATTAATTAAGTATTCTATATACATATTAAAATAGAATTTAATAATGTAATATAAAATCAATCTAAAAATTAAGTGTTCTTGGATTAAAGAAGATACAAAATAAAAAAAGAAAACATAAATAAATAAAATATGAGTCTAATAAAATAATATTGTTTCATTAAGAAAACATTTCTCCAACTATGGTACCCAAAAATTTAAGAATTTTTCTCACGAAGTAGAATGAATTAATTTTCTTTTAAAATGTAGATTCAAATCTAATAACTCCTTTAAAATTTATGTAAAAAATCACACTTTGAACTCTAAGAATTTATAGCGATAAAATTTAAAAGTTTCAATGCACTAAGAATAGGGAAAAGGTATCAAATAAGGTGGGGTACCATTATATATATATGAAATTAAATTAGTTATTATTTATAAATTATTAGTATATTTTATTTATGTAATAAATATCAAATGTAGTGGATGGGGGTAGTGGATTCTAAAATTACTGGTTATCCCCACACATTGCCTCCACATTTTCAATAGTTTCTCAAACCATTGGCCACCCCCACGTATGAATTCCACATTTTCTATTTATCTATAATAACCCCCACCCCACCCCACCCCCCACCCCCCATATCCCCAAATATAAATAATAATTAAATTTAAATGAATAAAAACATATGGTTCTTTAACCAAAAATAATTTCATTAGGATAAGAATTTTTCAATATTGAACTTTTTTCAATGATTTATATTCAAAAAAAATAGTAAATCAATAGACATTAAATATTTTAAATGTATAAAAGTTTAATAGTATACATAAAAATTTTACCTCTAAAACACCATTAGTACACACTATAGTGCTCTACCCTAACATAATTGTGTCATTAGGGTTTAATATCACATGGCCTCAAATATACTCTCTAATCAACAAACATTAATAATAAAACTCAAAAATAAGACAGAAGTTTTTTTTAATGTTTCATAGATCCAAATTAGGTATGTATTTTATAAATTAATACATCATAAATAAAAAATATTAAAAAATAATCCCATTACATAATCCCTAAGACTCTCTAAAAATCATTATTTTTAATCCTAGTCTCTATCTCATAGCTATATCTAGTCATTTTTCTTTCCTGTATAAATACACATGATATATAAACATTTATGATATGTGAACATATAGGGTTTGAGAAATATATATATGTGAGATTCCAATAAATACCCCCTAAACATTCCCTAGATCCAAACATGCTCATGAGTGTATTTTGAGGTGTCATGCCATGAATTTAACATATAAAAATCAACCCGCATCCAACATCATCAATTTCTTACCAAGACACATTGACACCATGTTTTATTTCTTTTTAAAATTCAAGTAAATAATCAATATATCTATTAAAACAATTCATATCCAAACACATAGGATAATCAGTATCTTGAAAAAACATAAGATCTTTTCTCATAAATATAATCTCAAGGAATAATTAGAATAATTGTAAAACACATGACCATTTCTCATAGATCCATACACATGGATAAATTAGTAAAATTTTCAAAACACATTTCCTCTTATCATATAGAAAAATACATGCATAAAATCACATCAAATTAAAACTCATAATTTAATTAATATTGTATCCTAATCCAAGGATTAGGAAAATATATAGATTAATTATCCTCATATACAAATAGAAGGATTTGTTTTCAACACAACTAATAACATAGTTTTTTTAGAATCATATAATAATTTACATTATTTTAATAATAAAAAATAAATTTTAGAACAATACACAATGTATACTCCATAACTAAATCATCACTTATAGGTCACTTCCCCTTTTAATAATCATCCAAAAAAAATTTAAAACCCATACTCATTCCCAATTATTTTTTAAACATTTCCATCATATAAAACATATTCAAAACCTCTATTTAATAATCACAAAACATTATACAACAATATCATGTAATTTGAAAATCATGAAACTACCCTAAACTCTTAGCATGTTTCATTTTATTAATTTTTATCAATTACATGTTGAATCTTCCATGTAAAATATCATTTACATGCCTCAATTTTATTAAAAATTAAAACACACCATTATAATTTAATATTTTTTTATAATCACTCAATATTTATAAATATATATTTATATTTAATAAAAAAGAAAAAACTAACACATGAAATCGCTATTTATTATTCTATTTACAATCAAGAATATTAATCCATCATTTATCTGATTTTAACACAAGTAATACCCATAAAATAGTAATTAAAAACAAAATTATTATAATAAATCACAAGAAAAATACTCAATTAAATCGCATTAATTCATTTAATAAATTTATATTTTATTTAAATTCTAATTAAATTTCATTCGACCGCCCCATAGTTAAATATATGTATCACATTATGAAAATAAACTAGTAGAAGTAAATTAAAATCAAATAGATTTAGATATCACCTACCCAATTATCCAACAAGAATCCATAGAATAAACATAATTTTATTCCTTACCCAATCAATATAAATCAAAGATTATCCAAAACTAAAATAATACTCTCAGGTAATATGCAAACAAAAAATAAAACCTCCTTGGCTTTAAATGAATTCATAGATATTTTAATTTCCTTTCCATCCCAAAGTCTAATTACTTGTTAGATCAAAATTTCAATAAAAATCAAAGGAAATATTTCTAAAATAAGGGAAGAGTGGCTCAATATAATTTGCAGGCATACCATATAGATTATTATTCATCTAATGGATAAAAACCATGTTTAAACTCATCAACTAGACATGAAAATAATATAAATTATCATTAATAAAAATGAGTTTGGGTAGTCTTATTAGGATCTTAATGGAACACAATAGACTCATAGTGGTGTTTAGAGGTAGAAAATTCCTTTTGATGACTCATTGGACTCCCAATTAGACCTACCAGATTCTTGGTGTCCCTAGGTAAAATCCACCAACTCCAATACTCTATAAAAAATCTAGATTCTTCCTCCACTATTTTTATTAAATTAAACTTATAATAAAACTCATTTAAATTAAAACACATTCATTGTAAAATAAATCTAAAACTTGAATAAGAAACTCAAAGTTTTTACACTCACATTTGTGATCATTTCTTGGAAATGAACACTACCTAGTATCTAGAGTATTTTAGAGAATTTTTCCAAATAATTATATTTAAAACATCCATGCTTTATACACATATAGGGGATTATAAAATATAAATTAATCTTGAAAATAATTAAATCACATGTTTAACCTCATTAAAATTACTTTTATATCATAGTATTTGGTAATAAAATAATATTTTTTTTCTTTCATTATAACTTATATTCCCCTTTAAAACTTATATATTATGATCTTTAATCAACTTGTATGGGTTACCTCTATGGAAAATTCATTTAATAGTCCTCAAAACCATTCATTTTGATTAGTTTTTACTAACTCTCTATTTATAACTTTAGTAAATGGATCTAAAATAAGAATTTTTTTATATAACATAGTCAATCATAATAATCCCACTAGTGAGTATTTTTCTATCAAAGCCAATGAATCAATGTATATGTTAATATTTTCTATTATACATGAAATGTTTCCTTATATTGTCATTATTTCACTGTCACAGTGAATGAATACAAATATATTAGTGTTTTCCGAGATGGAATTTTTTCCAAGAATTTTTGTCTTAATTTAGTTTGTTATCTAACCTTGTTTATGGAGATAAACTCTTTTTTCATAGTGGATCATATAATTCACATTTATTTAGATTAATTCCAAGAAATATACCAAGCACCAAATGTAAACACATAAAAAAATTATATTTTACCTATCTTATACTAGTTATCTAATTCACATTGTTGTAACTACCATAAGATACTTTTTATATTACAATGAATAATTTTTTATATATTATATTAAAGCATTGTAATGGTGAAACCAAATGACTTCGAATGAAGAAATAATTTTCTAAGATGGAAGGTGAAGAACATCTATGGCCATTGCAACCAACTCTGAGTTTCATGGAAAATTTGACCATTGGAGGGATGCCTATAAATATGAGTGAATGTAAAGAGCTAGGTACCAATTATTTTGCTAACTCAACCTGTTTGGGATTTTTCTCTACTGTAATCACTAGTTACATTCTATTTGTAACGTTTTTAGTGATATAGTGTTATCAGAATTGTTTGTGAGGAATTGTAAAATCCTTAGAACATTTTTTTCATTTATATTCAATGTCAGATCAAGGTTATGATTGAAGGTTTTTAGGGATAGTAATACTAATTATATTAGTCAGTATGATTGAGGAATTCCATGGTATTAAAAGATAGAGTAGATATTGATCTTTGAATTAAGTGCTTCCAGGGTATTTGAATACAAATCTTATACCAATATTTGAATTGAGGGCTTACAAGGTATTGGAAAAAAAGAGGTTATAGTGATCTTTGAATTGAGATATTTCCAAGTGAGGGAAGAAATACCTTATGGTTAGGTTAAAACCATGAATATCCTAATTCATGATTTTTTACTTCCTTAGCTCTTAAGTTTAAAGAAAAAAAATATTTTATAAATCTTATTGTAAGTAATTATTACATTAAACTAAGATTTATTTTTACTTATTTTATCAAGTTATTATTCCACTGTGCATTTATATTAGAATTTTTTTTACTAAGCTTTTATAATATTTGTTTTATCGGACCATCTGTAATCCCGATTAGTTACTCTGATTTATCAGATGAATTCTTAGTCTATTTCACAAACTATGATCATCGGTTGATTTCTAACTCTGATCACTATAACAAAAGTGCATTGGGTTTTATGTCAGTATAATTTTTTAAACTAAAATCCCCCCTCTTATATCCATTGTATACTATTATTATCCTACAATTTTGATAGATAAAATGGTTTTATTATAATTATAATAACACCATAATATAATATATATGTTGGCCAAAATAGTTTGCAATTGATTCTTCTATAAGAAATAATATTATCAACATTCAATATCTGAATATAGATTTTTTTGAAATACAAAATTATATTTTACTATTACTAGTAAAATTTTATATTATATTTATTAGTTTATGAGATATAATATAATTAGTGTAATTATTAAACCTAGATGATCTTAATTTGAGAAAAAAATTCAAACTTATGAAAAAAATTAATTATGTAAATAAATAAATTCAAAACATAAAGAATCAATACATATTTTATGATTATAAAAAATCTAAAAATATCATAAAAACATATAATATAACCCATGTATCCACCCAAATATCACTATAAAAAAATATGTACTAAAATCCTGCAACATGTTTATCACTATCAATCCTCTTATGCTCAAGCATTTTCCACCATTATATAAGAACAATCATTCACCATCACCCAAGGATATAGTTTCTCATAAATATCTACTAAAAACAACACAACCGTTAATTAAAAACACAAAATAAGAAATTATAAATGTAAAGATCATGTGTCATCAATAAGGATTTAAAAATATTACACATACCTTAAATATGTTCTTCAAAGACTATGATAAATAACAATAACATCATAAAATAAAACTGAAACTATTTTGGGAATTTTATAATATAATGTTCTTATTATAATATTTGTGAATATGTTTTTACTATAATACTATTTCACATCATCAAACTGATCATCCATGAAAAAAAGGTCTATAAATTTCTAATTCCATTTCATCATTCATGTGAGAAGTTATGTCCAATATAACCATTTGTATATAAATGAGCTAATGGTAGGGGAGAGGGTTCATATGAATAAGATTCAAGAAGGATTTTTTTATAGTGGGTATTTAATAAAAACTTAATTCTCATAAAGGGATATAAATATATGTCCCCACACAATATTTCATATTGAATAATAAATATAAATTTAATATATAATTACATGTTTAAGCCCATAAAGGATCAACAAATGAAAAAAACAACTTATAGATATTTTATTCAACATAAAATATTATCCATCACTAAAAATAAAACTCTTAATTAGATAAATTTATTTGATACAAGATTCATGCAAACATGAATTAATATTTAAATAACTTTAGTACTCACAGCTTTTCAAAATTGGGATATTTTTTCATACCTTCGATGGTTGTTTCAAACAAGAAATCAATTATACCGTCTTTTATCATCAACAAATATTTTTTGGTGTGAAGAAGATATCCACCAATATTATAATCACTTATTTTAATTTTAAATGTGAGTTATCATTAGGATATAAAATTTAACTTGAATGAATTCATAAAGAAAACTATAATGAAACTATATTACAACATTTGATCTTAGATAAATAAAAAAATAAATTTATGTCTACATACTGAAATAATTTTTTATTTATCATGCACTTAACAACATAAAACTTATATTTTCATAAATAAATTTTAATTTTGTCTATAAAATACATAAAAAATTGAAAATTAGTTAAATAAAATAGAAAAAAACTAATTTTAGGAAACAATCATAGCAAGGCCTTAAGATAGAGATAGAACTTATACTTCTACTGGGTTATATGGAAGTGTTTATCCCAAAACCCTAAAGAGATAACTAATAACTTATTTTACACCTATTTTCAGCACCAATCAAGACATCTACCTCAATAAAAATGGGAAAATGGTGAGAAACCTCTTAATTTTTCCAACAAATAAACCCATAGTATACACCCTCCTAAGGAGTGTTATATCAATCGTTATACTAAATAGCCTTCCCTTTTTTCTAATAGAAATATACACCAAAAAATGATAAATAAATCAATATAAAACCAATTAATATTAAAAACATTTATATGAGTATAGGGAGAGGGTAAATTAATATTATTGGATAAATAATCCAAAGAACACCTGAGTATGAGGATATTAGCGACAAATATCAATATGGAATTTTATTTATACCCAAAATAATGAATCTTTGTCACCCATTCACATCTAATAATAGGTTTCATCACCTAAATATTATAGAAACTATTATTATTACAAGTAATAGGTTCAAAAACAATTTTCAATAAGTGTAATCAATTAGAGTCCAAGCAGATTGCAAAAATAAATAATGATTACTCTATTATTTTAAAACACTTTCACTTTATTTCAAAATATCACTTAAAATTCCTAGAAATCCATTTAAATTAATCATTATAGTGGAATTTCATTGATTATTTCCCATATATAACAACTTCAACTTCACCCTGAAACAAACTAGGTGATATTAAAAAAAACTAACACAAAATTTTAGAAGTGACTAGGGATTCTGTTCATTATAGAAAAAAAACAAAATAGATTTTTCTTGTTAAAAATGTAAAGCATATTAAAATATCTATCTTGATCTAAAATCATTAAAAATGTAGTGATGGATGAAATAAAATGTTTTCATGCATAATTATCTTCAGAAAATATTATTGGGGACCAAAAAAATGGGTAAACTCATCACATTTTTTCCAAATATAATATCCCCAATTACACCTAATATCACTAATAATGAGACCAGTTGGTGAAAGATACCCATACTTGGAAAATTTCTTATTATTTTTCTAGTATTAAACTCAAGGAATAACTATTTACACAAATTGTGTGGTCTTAATTGATGATGATGGAAAAAATATGGTAAGGGAAAATATGTTTTGAAAAAGTAAATTATAAGTGATAATAAGACTATACAACCAATTCCCATTATTATTGGTCCCTATGATATGTTAATGGATATTGAATAATGTGTCACATTAGTAATTCTATATTCTATATTAAATAATATAAAAACCATTATAGGTATTGATTCAATGTTGGATCCTCCACTTGGATATCTGGAAAAAATCTAAAAGGTTATATTATTACATATAATTTGGATTAATTTTCTAATAGATAACTTGTGGGATCATAGGAAGTAAGGTTCCTTTTATATTAGAAATTTTGTAAAACAATATAATGGGAACACAAATATTGAACCAATAAATTTTGATTTGTTAGGTGAAACTTGAAAAATAATTTATTTAATTTTTTAAAAAAGAAAAGAGGAAAAAATAAAAAAAAATGTAATTACAATAAGTAAAAATAACTATTTCAAACTATAATATGGGTTTAAAATACTAAAATATTTAAAAATACTAATAAATTTTTATTTTATATATAATAAAAATATTAATAACAATATAATTTTTTGGACTTAAACAATGCTAATAAGATCAGTAATATAAGAATGTCAGGAACTATAAGGAATATGTAAAGATCCTGGGTCTGAAATTTATACCTTATTAAATTTTTATTATTCTACTACTATATTTTACAATAATATATTTACATGACAAAAATTATTCATCCCAAACTAGAGTTGATAGAATTTAGTTAGGACTTAAAAGAAAAAAATTAGGAACTTCTTCCATGCAACATAGAAAATGGATAATTATTTAGAAATTTATCTGTTTTAAGTGTTCCTATTGCAAAGATAATTGTGATGATTAGTATTAAAATAATATAATTCTTGAAGAGTTAATGTGTCCAATTGTTTTTAATTTAAAAATAAACATAATTCTAAGATGACTTAAATAAAGGGCTTATGATTTCATAAATGAGAATTTAGTTAGAGTCAACATTGTCTCTTATAGTAGTGTAAGGAACTATATAATTTTTTTAATGAAATTGATTCAAGTGTATCGTGCTAATGAAAAAATACTAGACCAGTTAACTGATATAAAATCTTCTTCGGTATCCTAGACAAATAATATTCAATAAACTGATTGTTAAACCAGTGTATAATTCTCCAAGAATAAACATGTGAATTTTTAGGGAATAATTTTATCTGGAATTATTAATGTTGATGTCAATAGTATTAAGTGGGAATTAGATTAATTTAATAAGTCCTAATTTATAAGGAAAAAAAATTAAAATGTATTCTACCTATAACTCAATAAAAAATATCAAAAAGTAAAATGAAAAAAGATAATGATCAAAGATAGGTGGGGAAAAAAGATGAAGGATGAAAAAATGGGAAATTATTGAAATGCACTTCATCAATCACTAATATAAAAGCTTATCCAACTTTAAATAAAACAACTAAAATAGTAAAGTGTTTGAAAATATAAAAAACATAATTAAAAATAGATTATTATATCAACTATCAAGATAATCATCAAAATAAAGAATAATAATTCTAATTTAAAAATAAAAAATTATTAAATAATTATCCATAACATAATAGTTAAACACCTAAGATATAAATACCACTAAAGACCAACTTATGTAAAGTGGAATTTGAATGAAGTGAAATTGAATTAACATGTAAATAATTATTATACATAATAATAAAAATAATATAATATAATCATTAGACAATAATTGGAAATATTATTCAATTATAGTGGGAAAAACATCAATCAACTTGAATGTATAAAAATATCATCAATGTAAGCATGTGGTTCTATTATAGAGGTATGGAATCAAGTTTGACACTCATAGATTATATATATTTATAATAAATTATAATCCACATTATCATTAAAAAATTGATGGACTCCAACTATATATTTCTTGTATGTGTTAATGGTTTTTGAGGTAGAAGGATATTATAGAATCTCCTAAATCATCCCTCACAAGCTTTAAAAAATAACTGATTAATTTGTGATCAAACTATACTTAAGAACTTTCTGGTCAATATTTGACAATAATAGGATTAAAATATATAAGGAATAACCAATAACTAAAAAACATACAAAAATAAACTAAATTATAGTAAAAAAATGAATCACTAAAATCAAGATTACTTTGTGATAAAATATTGCATGGGGATTCTTGATCAAACACCTTAGAAACTCCTTAAATCTGCCACTTACTTGAAATTACATGAGATTTATCATGGAAACAAATTACTTGATGATTGTAACTCCACTAGAGTGGGAAGTAAAAAAATCGTCATCATTATAGACTTGGAGAAATTGTTCAGTGGATCTATGAAAAATAAGCACACTTGATTTACCAACCTCTCTAACCTAGAACTAAGGCTGCAAGTGTCGCTATTCCTATTCATCATTAATTATGATAGTAATCAATTATAGTGATCATTATCTCATTATAGAGGTCTCAAAGAACACCTCTGGGAGACGATTGACCCAATTTCTCATATGATCAGAAACTATCAAGACATAATTTGGTATGTCTAGACCCCCATAAATGGTATCCATCCTCTATTGATCCTATAAGATGATTGTTGGAAAAAAAACCCTCAAGAAAACATTGAGAAATTTTTGGGTTTATTTTTTGTTGAAAAAGAGGGTTTCCATGGTGATTTGTCGAGTCCTAGAGATATTTTTGATAACCTATATTGACAAAGAACCATGAAAAAGTAATGGAAGATCTGGAGGTGGTACAAAATGAACATATATAAGGTGTCATCATTTTCTAATGTTTTCCAAATTTTTGCACCTCAAAATCGAAAAATGGAGAAAAGTTTTTTTGGAAAAGGTACTTGTGTGTTGATGTCTTAGAGGCTTATAAAGTTTCACACCATATTTCTTTAAGATAAAAACATAAAAATATAGAAAATGAAAGAAGGGTGTGAAAGTTTTGTAGTTTGTCATGCAAGGTGACTAGGGCGACAAAGACTCGGTTGAATGGACTAGCATGCCTAGAGGAATGTTGATAGTGGAAATCAGGGTGAACAAAATGACAATAAATAGATGGATACCTCTCCAAATTTTGTATGAATATCAACACTTAGAGAAAATTTTAGCTTCGTTCACGCAATTAGTTTGGGCGCACAAGTATAGAATTACTTAGAAGTTGTGCACCAGTTGATATTTGTGTACCAATATTGGTTTGGGTGTAAAAGGGTGTGATTATACCAAGTTTTGAGTTTGAGAATGGATTTTCATGCAAGTGTTTAGGTGAAACTTGGGCACCCACTACTATAAAAACAGGTATTTGCGACGGGTCATTTGCGACGGGATCCCGTCACAAATGGCTTTTTGCGACGGGGGCCGGTCGCAAATGACCCGTTGCTGAAAACGGTGTCGCAACAACAATTTTTTGCGACGGGCCCGTCGCTAAAGCCTTTTTCCGCGACGGGGAGAATCCCCGTCGCAACTAGTACTCCGTATATTTGTAAAAAACTTTTCAAAAACTATTTGCGATGGGGCCCGTCGCAAATAGTTTTTGCGACGGGACCCGTTGCAAAAACTATTTTTAAAAAAAAATAAAAGAACTATTAATAAATTATTTTAATGCATATATTAATAATACTATTCGCGACGGGCATAGTATCCCATCGCAAATACTATAAAAAAATAAAAAAAAATTATTAATAAATTATTTTAATTAATATAATAATAATCCAATTATAAATCAAAAATAAAAAATAATAAAATATTAATAAATGATTTTAATTAATATAATAATAGAATTATAATTCACAAATAAAAATAATAAATTATTTTAATTAATATAATAATAATAGAATTATAATTCAAAAATAAAAAATAATAGAATATTAATAAATGATTTAATTAATATAATAATATTAGAATTATAATTCATAAATAAATAAAAATATTAATAAGTTATTATAATTAATATAAAAATAATAGAATTATTTTACATTCAAATATTAAAATAATTCAAGTATTACAAAAAAATATAATTAAATTATAATATTATAAAATTTTAATATATATATAAATTATAATATTATAAAATTTTAATATATATATATAATTTAATATTATAAAATATAAATACTATTATTATTCATATTAATATTGTTATTTAAAAATATAATATTATTAATATTTTATAATGAGACAGAAACTACACGAATAGAAAAAAAATCATATTTTGATTTCACAAATTTTATAACATAAATACAAACTCTAATTTGAAGGAGGGGGGAGGGGGGGATCTGCAGATGGTGGTGGAGGAAACTCCATCCCTAAAGCATGAGTGAGTCGGCGCATGTACTCCATCTGCTCCTGATGCTGCTGCTGTCACCGACTCGTCTGCTCCTCGTATAGTTGTTGCTGGCGTCGACGCTCCTCCTCATCCTGCTGACGCATCTGCTCCTGCTCCTATCGGAGACTCTCTATCAGTGCAGTCTGAGATCGCAACTGATCCTCATACTATGTAGCAGAAGAAGATGCACGAGCTCCTCTCGAGCTGGACGCCGACATCGCAGCACTGCCATAATAATCTCCGGGAGTCAGTCGAGAGCCGATACCAACTACCCGGCCCTTCTCGAAGGCATACTGGGTGACCTGCATCCATGCCGCCTCATCAAACTGACGGCCAGTGGTCTGATCTGATGACTCGGCCTGACTCTCAGGCCGGGCCTGTGACGCTGCGGCCTCATATGACTCCTGTAGTTGCAATTTAAAATTAAAATTGTGAATATATTATATGCAGTTAATTTTTAAACTTGAAAACAAATAATACTGACCATGATGTGATACTGACGATCACCTCTGATCTCCCCAATAGCAGGATCACTATACATCCTCCGATATACGTCGTACTCCGTAATATCGGGGTGCTCGACAGCCTATAAGAATAAAAAATAAACTGTTAATATTTATAGTTATTTAAAATATTTATAAATAATGTATGTACCAGATGCTGTCTATGAGTACTGAAAGAACGACTCCCAGCTCGATGAGTCACCTCCTGTCTCCCCCGATTCTTCCTCCCCACCGATGATCTCCTCTGAAAGGCACCACTCAACCAGTGCGCACATAATCCATCCCAGACATGGGATGAAATGTACTCTGGTCGGTGTGCTCTACATGACTCGTCAAAATCTGACACTCCTGCTTTCTTCATCGCGGCTTTTCTTAAATTGTGCAAAAACTAATGAAGGCGATCACGCATGGCCACCTCCCATGCCTCTTGGATGGCGTCACGCATGGTATCCTCGATCGGATACCATAAACCCTACAAATAAATCAAAATATCAAGTTAGAAATGAAATAATTTTCAAAATAAAAATTATTTATTTACGTACGTACCAACCAATGGCCGAACATGGCCTGCTGCACATCAATGGGAATCTTCTCCTATGTGGTCCACGGATGAGAGAAATAGTTGCGCAAAATAGCATTGCCCTGTCCGACTGCTATATGCGGAAAACTGTAAAAATAATAAACATTTATTATGTGAATAGATAAAAGAAATATTAGTCAAATCCACAGGTTATCACACAGGTTATCACACCTCTGTGTGCGTGGATCAAACCCAAGACGTGGACGTCGCTCGGGGATGGGGTCAGGAATCATCAATCGTGCAAGACCGCGCCCCCTCCGCGTACTCCCTGGAGCGCCTGCAGGCTGAGGGTCATCTGTCAGCAACTCATCCGCATCGAAAGTCAGGTCAGCATCCGCCAACTCATGAAATGTGGCGTCGTCCATCTGAAACAGAAAATGTTAATTTTGTTAGCAAATAATTGATAATTACTATTATATATACATATATACATATTATGATTGAATATAAATACCATGGAATTCTATCAGTGTTCATCTTCATCGTCATCTTCATATATGTCAATGTCATCTTCATATTCCTCCTCAACATCATCGATATCCATTCGAGTTACAGTTGCTTCATCTCTTACCATTTCAAATTCATATGTGACATCATTAACATCATCGCCATCACCGACTCTTAAATGTGGGGTGTCGTCATCGATACTCATGTCTCTTTGTAAAAAAGATTGATTTTGAGTACTCTCTTGAAAAACTTCAATTCTTTGCATATCAGTGAAAGCACATTCACTTTGACTAAACTGATTGTCTCAAATTTTGATTTTTATTAAACTCCACCAATCAGTTAAGTCTCTTGATGTAGCACAGTACTTTGCGTAATAAACTTGATATGCCTGTTGAGCCAATAAGAATGGTTCATTTACTACGAGAACACTTTTACATTTAATATCGATGATTCCATGAGTCGGATGAACACGCACGCCTCTCTCTGTATCCAACCACCGACATTTGAACATGGTTATGTAATGTGGTCCAAGATAACAGAGTTCAATGATTTCATCAAGTATGCCATAAAAGTCAACTTCATTTTCTCGATGATGAGATCCTCTCAAGCTAACTCCACTGTTCATTGTTTTTTTCGATTCCCCATATGCATGTGTGTGGAATCGAAATCCATTCACCACATATGCATTATAAGTTTTAACAAGTTTGGAAGGTGGGTTACTCAATACACATAGCCGTTTGTCAATTTTATCAGCATGTCGAGACACCTAAAATTTTTTGAAATAATTATCAATATAGTAAACTATACATTGAATGAGTTGCTAAAAGATAAAGAATTTATTATACCAGTTTTTGAAACCACTGAGAGAAATTTTTCAGTCGACGTTCTTCGAGAGCAGCTGCTGTAATTTGTGGAATTTGTTTCTTGATATGATTATCATACAACCTATAAAAACCAAAGTTATTTACTGTAACATAAATGATAGAATAAGTGATATAAACACTTACAGTAAAACTGATGTCATCTCTTCACAGTTGAGCAGAACATACATATGAGCTCTATGATGTTCATCATCTGAAAGCCAGCGTTCATAAACTCCACCAAAACCAAGCTCTGACTGGTTGAAAACAGATAATTGATTGTCGATTTCATCAATATTTCCTCTCATTCCGTCCCATTCGGTTGTGTTTTGAAGGATACTCAGATTCAAAATAATGGGAGCAGAAAAAAGATATTTCCTCTTACAAATAAGCTTCTGCAATAGATCCTTCGACAGATTCTTTGTTACGTACTTTTCTTTTCAATTTTTGCATGCATCTTTCAAATGGGTACATCCATCGAAACTGTACTGGACCTCCACATTTGGCTTTATATGGAAAATGTAACATCAAATGTTCCATTGAGTCGAAGAAAGACGGCGGAAATATTTTTTCCAATTTACATATAATTACAACAGCATCTTTTTCAAGTTTTCCTAGAGCATCATAATCTGTTGTAGCCGCACAAATTTCCCGAAAAAAATGAGACATGTCTGTTATGGAATCCCAAATCACAGAATTCAACAGACCTCTTAATCCAATGGGTAGCAGTCTTTCCATTATAACATGACAATCATGACTTTTTAATCCAGTAATATGACCATTCTTTACACATCTACCCAAATTGGAAGCACAGCCATCTGGAAGTCTCAAATCTGCAATCCAATGACAAAATAATAAACGGTTTTCTTTAGATAGTGTATAAGCTACTTTTGGTTTCAGTAACCTTTCTGTTCTGACATTCTCAAACAGTTCCAATTCTGGACGCCTGCAAATTTGGGCAAGATCTAAACGTGCATTTACATTGTCTTTTCTCTTTCCTGGCGTATCCAAAACTATATGAAACAAATTATCAAAATAGTTCTTCTCAATATGCATGACATCTAACATGTGTCGGACCAAAAAATCAGACCAATATGGAAAATCCCAAAATATGCTACGTTTAATCCAATTGTGTTCTTTCCCAAAACCAGAAATTTTCTGTTGGTTTATTGTGGGACCAAAAGTGATGGGAGGTAATGAAAATACAACTGATTTTAACTCCGAACCTGATAGCATTTTTGGAGGTCCTTCCCTTTCAACTGTTCCTTTTCTGAAATGAGATCTGTTTCTGCGAAAAGGATGATCAGCTGGAAGAAATCTGCGATGACAGTCAAAATAACAAGGTTTCTTTCCATGAATGATCATAAATGCTTTTTTCTCTCCCATACAGTAAGGACATGATTTCTGACCATGTGTACTCCAGCCAGATAACATCCCATAAGCCGGGAAGTCACTTATTGTCCACATCAATGCTGCTCTCAGTATGAAATTCTGTTTCGTTGCAAAATCATATGTACTGACACCAGTACTCCACAATAAATTTAATTCATCAATCAATGGTTTCAAATAAACATCAATATTTTTCTTCGGATGTCCTGGAATTAGTAAGGACAAAAAGATATATGGATCCTTCATCAACATCCATGGAGGTAAATTGTACGGAGTTAAAAAAACAGGCCAACATGAATATTGACTACCATAATAAAGTTAATTATTACTAGTTATTACTAATTATTACTAATTATTGGTAATTATTACTAATTATTACCAATTATTGGTAATTATTACTAATTAATACTAATTATTGGTAATTATTACTAATTATTGGTAATTATTAGTAATTATTGGTAATTATCGGTAATTATTACTAATTATTGGTAATTATTACTAATTATTACTAATTATTACTAATTATTGGTAATTATTGGTAATTATTACTAATTATTACTAATTATTACTAATTATTACTAATTATTGGTAATTATTACTAATTATTGATAATTATTACTAATTATTGGTAATTATTACTAATTATTGATAATTATTACTAATTATTACTAATTATTACTAATTATTGGTAATTATTACTAATTATTGGTAATTATTACTAATTATTACTAATTATTACTAATTATTACTAATTATTGGTAATTATTACTAATTATTACTAATTATTGGTAATTATAGGTAATTATTACTAATTATTGGTAATTAATACTAATTATTGGTAATTATTGGTAATTATTACTAATTATTGGTAATTATTACTAATTATTGGTAATTATTATTAATTATTACTAATTATTACTAATTATTGGTAATTATTACTAATTATTGGTAATTATTACTAATTATTGGTAATTAATACTAATTATTGGTAATTATTGGTAATTATTACTAATTATAGGTAATTATTACTAATTATTGGTAATTATTATTAATTATTACTAATTATTACTAATTATTGGTAATTATTACTAATTATTGGTAATTATTACTAATTATTACTAATTATTACTAATTATTACTAAATATTACTAATTATTAGTCATTATTACTAATTATTACTAATTATTGTTAATTATTTCTAATTATTACTAATTATTACTATTTACCGGTAATTATTGGTAATTATTGGTAATTATTCCTAATTATTGGTAATTATTACTAATTATTGTTAAGTATTACTAATTATTGGTAATTATTACAAATTATTACTAATTATTACTAATTATTACTAATTATTGGTAATTATTACTAATTATTACTAATTACTACTAATTATTGGTAATTATTCCTAATTATTGGTAATTATCGGTAATTATGGGTAATTATCGGTAATTATTACTAATTATTGGTAATTATTACTAATTATTGGTAATTATTGGTAATTATGGGTAATTATTACTAATTATTACTAATTATTGTTATTATTACTAATTATTGGTAATTATTACTAATTATTGGTAATTATTACTAATTATTACTAATTATTACTAATTATTACTAATTATTGATAATTATTACTAATTATTGATAATTATTACTAATTATTACTAATTATTACTAATTATTACTAATTATTAGTCATTATTACTAATTATTACTAATTATTGGTAATTATTTCTAATTATTACTAATTATTACTATTTACTGGTAATTATTGGTAATTATTGGTAATTATTCCTAATTATTGGTAATTATTACTAATTATTGTTAAGTATTACTAATTATTGGTAATTATTACTAATTTTTACTAATTTTTACTAATTATTACTAATTATTGGTAATTATTACTAATTATTACTAATTACTACTAATTATTGGTAATTGTTCCTAATTATTGGTAATTATCGGTAATTATTGGTAATTATTGGTAATTATTACTAATTATTGGTAATTATTACTAATTATTGGTAATTATTGGTAATTATGGGTAATTATTACTAATTATTACTAATTATTGTTATTATTACTAATTATTGGTAATTATTACTAATTATTGGTAATTATTACTAATTATTACTAATTATTACTCATTATTACTAATTATTGATAATTATTACTAATTATTGATAATTATTACTAATTATTGATAATTATTACTAATAATTACTAATTATTACTAATTATTACTAATTATTACTAATTATTAGTCATTATTACTAATTATTACTAATTATTGGTAATTATTTCTAATTATTACTAATTATTACTATTTACTGGTAATTATTGGTAATTATTGGTAATTATTCCTAATTATTGGTAATTATTACTAATTATTGTTAAGTATTACTAATTATTGGTAATTATTACTAATTATTACTAATTATTACTAATTATTACTAATTATTACTAATTATTGGTAATTATTACTAATTATTACTAATTACTACTAATTATTGGTAATTATTCCTAATTATTGGTAATTATCGGTAATTATGGGTAATTATCGGTAATTATTACTAATTATTGGTAATTATTACTAATTATTGGTAATTATTGGTAATTATGGGTAATTAGTACTAATTATTGTTAAGTATTACTAATTATTGGTAATTATTACTAATTATTACTAATTATTACTAATTATTACTAATTATTACTAATTATTACTAATTATTGGTAATTAGCGGTAATTATTGGTAATTATCGGTAATTATTGGTAATTATTACTAATTATTGGTAATTATTACTAATTATTGGTAATTATTACTAATTATTACTAATTATCGGTAATTATTACTAATTATCGGTAATTATTACTAATTATCGGTAATTATTACTAATTATCGGTAATTATTACTAATTATCGGTAATTATTGGTAATTATCGGTAATTATTGGTAATTATTGGTAATTATTACTAATTATTACTAATTATTACTAATTATTACTAATTATTACTAATTATTACTAATTATTACTAATTATCGGTAATTATTCCTAATTATTACTAATTATTACTAATTATCGGTAATTATTCTTAATTATCGGTAATTATTACTAATTATTGGTAATTATTACTAATTATCGGTAATTATTACTAATTATCGGTAATTATTACTAATTATTGGTAATTATTACTAATTATGGGTAATTATTACTAATTATTGGTAATTATTACTAATTATTGGTAATTATTACTAATTATTGGTAATTATTGGTAATTATTCCTAATTATTGGTAATTATTCCTAATTATTGGTAATTATTCCTAATTATTGGTAATTATTCCTAATTATTGGTAATTATCGGTAATTATTGGTAATTATCGGTAATTATTGATAATTATTGGTAATTATTACTAATTATTCCTAATTATTACTAATTATTACGAATTATTACTAATTATTACTAATTATTACTAATTAGTACTAATTGTTACTAATTATTACTAATTATTGGTAATTATTGGTAATTATTCCTAATTATTACTAATTAGTGGTAATTATTAGTAATTATTACTAATTATTACTAATTATTGATAATTATTAATAATTATTACTAATTATTGGTAAGTATTACTAATTATTGGTAAGTATTACTAATTATTGGTAATTATTACTAATTATTGGTAATTATTACTAATTATTGGTAATTATTACTAATTATTGGTAATTATTACTAATTATTACTAATTATTCCTAATTATTGATAATTATTGATAATTGTTCCTAATTATTAGTAATTAAATGAATAATTTCCAATAATTAGGAATAATTACCAATAATTAGGAATAATAACATTATTAGTATATTTTATTATTAATATTAAAATAATATAATTTTCTAATTTATATACAATTCTCGTTTCGTCTGTGTGTTTTTTATCTCCACATACAAATAATACATGTGGAGACAGCAAACACACAGATGAAAAGAGAATTGTATATATATAAAAAATTATATTATTTTAATATTAATAATAAAATATACTAATAATGTAATAATGTTATTATTCCTAATTATTGTTATTTATTACTAATTATTAATATTTATTATTAATTATTAAAAATTATTACTAATTATTCCTAATTACCATTAACTATGAACAATACTAATAATTTAAATTTATTAAGTAACAAAACAATGTAAACATAATTAAATTACAACTAATTAAGAATAATTGAAACTAATAAAAAATTAAAAATAAATATTAAATTAAAATGCACATAAATACCTTGAAAATTGATCTGAGGTTGATCTCTGATCGTTCTTCAAAACTTCAATATCGACTCCGGAAAAAAAAATTAAACTTTAGAAAAACTGAACTTTAGAAATAAAATTTTGAGAGAAGAAGAAGATGGAGTTTGAAAATGATTTGAAAAAAACGGATGAGTGTATTTATAGGTTAGATTATTTGCGACGGGTCCATTTGCGACGGGTATCCCGTCGCAAATACCTTAGCCATCATTTATTACGGTCAACGGTTAAATAGTTATTTGCGACGGGTCCCGTCGCAAATAACCACCTGCCGACATACTATTTGCGACGGGGGAATATTCTCGTCGCAAATACCTTTTACCGCCGCCGGTTATTTGCGACGGGAATATTCCCCTGTCGCAAATATGTTTCCCGCGATTTGGCACGCAAAGCGCGCCAGTCCTTTTGCGACGGGATACCTTTCCCGTCGCAAAAGGCTAATTATTTGCGACGGGAAAATACCCCCGTCGCAAATAAGTTTTTAATGGTGCTATTTGCGACGGGATTTATTCCCGTCGCAAATAACCCGTCGCAAATACCCATTTTTTCCGTAGTGACCGTGCTTAAAGTAGTGTACAGGTCATCCTAGTATTGCGTAAAAGTTGGAAGTTTCCCAGTACACATGTAGTAAATATGTATTCATCAGTGGATGAAATTATAACATCAACGGATAATATACATTCAATATAAGATGCATTCATTTCTGATAATGAAGAGACCTACAAGTATTTAAACTGTGAGTGGATATTTTGAAGAATCATTGATCACACTTTAGTTTAGAGCGCAGTGAGCTTTCATTTTTTGATTGGTCATAAACTTGGAGGGACAATGAGTCCACTCCAAACTTTGTAAACAGTAGTGTGCTTTTATTAGATTTGGAGCATCAGCACAATGTTGTTGTATTCTCTTTGAACGTAGACCAGTAAGGGTGAACCAAGTAAAAAAAATTATGTCTCATGCATTCTTTAATTTCTATTCATACTTTCCAATGGGAAACAGAGAGAAGAGAGTTTTATTTAACAACAAAACAAGATCAAAAGTGGTTGTTGTTTTAACGTATCATACCCTAATTGACCCCCCCCCCCCCTCTGGGTATTTGACCTAGTGGACCTAACAATGATGATGAAAAGGCTACAGTGAGAGGTAAATTAATTATAGAAAGGATAATAGTAGGAAAGTGGGGGATTTTTATAATAAAATCACTTTTGGTGAATGAAGATATTATTATCACTAGAAATGATCAAAAAGACTTAAAAACAATTGGGAGGCTATGAAAATATCACTATCGAGCATAAGTAAAGGTTTTTTTTATCCATATCAATTAAATCAACATATTTTTTAGGGATGGATGTTGATCAAATAGACCAGAGATGGATTTAAACTTGTTTTTAGGGTTTTCACGGTACTAGATTAGGTAATGGTTTCTAAGAATTAAATGTGATTTGGTATACGAGAATAACATATTATATTATAAAATTGTATAACATTAATAAATATGATAATAATTAAACATAATAAATTATAATGTTTTAAAATAATTCATATATTTTCAAGCCATTATTTTTCCTTACCTTCATTTAATTATTTGAAATAATAAGTCTAGATTTAATGTGGATCATCGTAAATTTTCATCATTTATCAATAAAATTATGTTTTTAATATATATATATATTCAATAATTCATAAAATATTTGTTGTTATTGGATGATTTATTGCAATGTGTTTTTCTAGTGGTAAAATATTTGTTAGTGGTAAAAATAAATCCATTTATTGGTAAAATAATTTTTTTATTAGTATTAAAATGAGATGGATTTAATTATTAATAAAATATTTTTTGGTACTAAATGGTTAATATTGGTAGATATACCTATTGGTAAAAATAACTATTGGTGCTTATTAATAATTCCAAAAAACATAATATCTATTGGAATTGCTCATTTTTACTAATATATATTATTTGAATCAAAATATCTTTTGGTACAATTCACTTTCCTTGTAGTGACATGATCAAAGTTTATATTTTATTTCTTGGACGATTTTTTTATCCCATAAATACATTTAACCAATCCAAAATATTTATTTTCTTATCCTAGAGTGGTAAATCCTTTAGTATGTTCCATGTAAATCAATTCCTCCCATAAACCTTTTAAGAAGGAAGTATTAACATTAATTTAGTGAATTTATATCTCATAAAATAATGATAATTAAATTAATATTCTTAGAGAATTAATCCTTATTAAAATCGAATATGTGTCAAAATAATTGAGTACCACTTTTTTACCCTTTTAAAACAAGTCTTTATTTACATTTTTTCGATAGTTTCATCAATAATTAATTTAATTCTAAAGATATAATTGTATATAAGATTTTTCTTTCTAAGATGAAAATCAACCAATTCTAAATTATGGTTAGAAAAGATGGAATTAATTTCATTATTGATAACTTCTTCCTAAAATGAATCTTTAAAGGAGGACATATCCTCTCTAAATTTTGAAGGATAATTTTCAAAAAAATTATAAAAAATTATAGTTTAAAATATTTATATTTCAATTTACTTTTTCTTCTTCAAAGTTATTCTTCCATTAAATATGTTTTTTCCCACAATACTTAAAGCTATTTTATTATTCTCATTAATATCATGTGTTGTTCTATATAGAAATATATTCTCAAAGAACAAAGAACCCCTCAATTCAATGATAATATCGGTCTATATTTCCATGATTGTTGATGTATGAATGAGAATTTTTTTACACTAGTATTTAGTACATTACCAATAAATTCATAATCATTAATTTATTTCCCAATTGATACCATTTTGGTTTAAAAATTAAAACTTTACCCAAACACCCCCACCCTTTAAGATATTTAAAGGTAAAATTTATTACTATCCATAACACTTAGTGAAATATTTATATATTCTTGTGGGGTACTCTATTTAATAAATAATTTGCGGTTAAAATAGCTTCCCCATAATGTTTTGTGGTAGCATAATGCTATTTATAATTGTTTTAATCATTTATTTTAAGGTGTGGTTTTTTCTTTAAACTATTATATTTTTTATAAAGAGTAATAATTCATATTTTGGTAAATTATTTCAAACTTTATATATACATTTTGTAAAGGTGACTAATATTCACCTCTCCTATCACTGCTTATTGCTTTAATTATCCTATTTAGATGATTCTAAAATTCACTTTTATAATTTTTAATACATAAATAGATTTATATTTAGCATTAAGTTGATAAATATAATAAAAAATAATATAATAATTTGTGAAAATGATAATATACTTCTTTCCACCTCTTGATGGTGTTGATTTCTGATCATGTATTTCAAAAAATATTAAGTAAAATGGTTTAGATCCCATTTCAATAGAATTAAAGGGTAATTTATAAAAAAATATTCAAGGTACACTTGAAATTTATTTCCTAATAAATATATGGTTATAAATAAAACCATGTGAATTAATTCATTTAATGACTTATAATTAACATGACATAATATTTCATTCCAAAAATCAATACACTTAACCACATAAAGCAAAGAAAAATTCTTTTCATTTGTTTAATAATCATTATTTTAAGTGGTTATTATAGTGAAGTTTAAAAAAGAATATCTAGGATATCCATTTAAAACATATATTTAACTTTTGAAAAGTATAACTTTATAAGAAATAAATACTAACCTAAAGCTATTCTTAAAATGATGAGAGAGCGATAATAAATTCTTGCAGACAT
The DNA here is from genome assembly GCA_963277665.1 of Viscum album. NCBI lineage: Eukaryota > Viridiplantae > Streptophyta > Magnoliopsida > Santalales > Viscaceae > Viscum > Viscum album. The sequence goes on from OY728145.1 coordinate 413,188,684, forward strand.
TAGGCAGATGAATTATGTTTTTTAGTGTCATGTTCATGCCAAAGGTAATTTTTAAAATTAATTTTATCATTCCTTATACATTTTAAGTTGAAGAGTTTCCAAGAAATATTTTATCAACACTTCTCAATGATTCATATGATGAGAACAACCACTTTCTGTCATAGGCATAACAAGTGACTCTGGTTTTATCCCACCACTTCTTTGTATTTCTAATAAAATCAAACTCAAAAAAATTATATATATATATATATAAATATTTAATTTCAATGCATGTTTTATAAATGTATACTATGTTGACTTTGGGATTCAATTTCTGCTTTGTATTTTTAAACTTTTTTATACTTCATTTAATAATTTCCTTAGAATATTTTTCACATTGTTAATTTATAGTATATTCCCAGTATAATGAGAACCCAATTTTCTATAATGATATTCATAAAACATTTTCTTGTGATCGAGATAAATTAATTTGATATTTGATAGATGCTTTATGAAAATAAGTTTTTGGGGTCTCATGCACATTAATACTTCTTCTTGTGAAGTTTGTACTTAAAAATATTTAATAAGGGAGGTCATGAGCATATACCCACAAATATGAATTCCGCATAATTAATGCTTCATTTGATGATTTTTTTCTATAAGTGTTTATATTATTCCTTTGAAATGAGATCATTAACAATTTTATTCATGATTCATATACATTTATGTATGATCAAAACCATTAATCTTGGAAAATTATCTTGTTCTAGGTGATTTGTAACAAATCTAGAATTGATTGAAGTGTCAATATATAGTTTTCTCCTTCTTAGTTATGGAAATATATATCTATAGACCTTTGATTCATATTTAACTGTATAAATAAAATCCATGGCCATTGTAGATTATATAAAATTTTATATTAGTAATTAAAATGGATATAAATCAAGAATAAATTATTATGACAAGTGTATTCATCTCGTTTGATGTTGTATTGACTAAAAAATGGATTATAATATAATGTAGTGATCATAGGAAGGTTACCATTTTTTTATGAATTATATTATCTATTGGGGATATGATGTATTGTTAGATACTACTCTTAATCTATGAATTGGACATACCATATTGATAAAGGATTCAATAGGGTTGCACGCAAAGTGTATATAGAATCTTATTAGATTTAATTGAATTTATATTTAATAATAAATTCATTCCCAGTTTATAGAATAATATTTATATAACTTATATAAATTTTAAATTCAATAAAAATTTATTAAAGTCAATAATAAGGGAGTTGAATTTTTATCTCTCATTTATTCACAAGATGAGTGAATATATATTTAAAAGAGGTCGTTGCTTTTCTTTAATAATAAAATGAGGCATTGGCCCCAAATTTTTTAAAAAAAATATTTATTTATTAATTTTATACATGAATATAATACATATTTATTCATATGATAAGTCAATATATTTATTCTTATTGAATGAACATAATTATTTTATGGTTTAAGGTTTAATTAAAAATATTATGAGAATATGGGTCATGTTATTTGTCTAAGATATATATTTTAATAACATTTAAATTTAATAATTTATTTATTTATTTTAGGAAAATTATTAGACACATGTATAACCTAAAATAATATGAATAAATGTATATTGTTTTAATATGTTTCATGTGGTATTTATTTGGATTAAAATAAATGAAAGGGAATTTTTGTATTTAATTTAATCTTTAATCTAAATATAAATATATAAATATGTCCTTGTCATTGTATAGAGAATTCATTTTTCTAGTTTTCTTAAAAAAACTAGATAGAGAATTGGATAGAATTATCCCAACAATATCCTAAGCTATAGAGAGATAAATAAATATAGATACACATATGATCAAGAATGAATAGCGCAAAGCACCTGATTCCCTTGTATTGGAAACTGAAATATCAATAATGTAATTTTGGGTTCTAATGAAAATGTATGGATATCACTTGAAAAATCCTTTTTTGTATTTTTAAAGAAATGATAATGTCAAAAAAAATGATTGGGTCAGCAATGTCAATAACAAGTAGGAATTAAATCTAAATCATTCCATTATAATTAATGGTTTTATTCAAATAATTAATTAAAAAAATATATGTAATGGTCCTATTCAAAGATTCAAGTTAGTTTTTTAATTTTATAATGTAAATGATCATTAAACCTAGGAAATGTATGAAGAAGGCATGAGCTACCTCAAAAAGGAAATATGGAGTTTGAAAATTTTGATGTTTGTGTCTTATATTTCATGGGATAATTCCCATCATCTTATGGGAATGGGTACATTCTATTTTTTGTGGAATATGTGTCTAAGTGGGTTGAAACAGTAGCTTTGCCAAATAATTTTTCTACTAGTGTAGTCAAGTTAATCAAGAAAAACATTTTTATAGGTTTGGTGTTCCTAGAGAATCCATCACTAATAATGGTACTCACCTCAAAAATTAAAAGTTCAAGAGTTTTATGAAGAAATATAGATTCCCACATTGGACAGGAACCACCTACCACCCATAGTCTAGTGGGTAGGAAAAAGTTTCAAATAAGGATCTTAAGTATATTTTATAGAAAATGGTTTCTATCTCTATGAAGGATTGGTTAGTGAGGCCCTTTGGTCCTATAGAACTACTTAAAAGACTCATATAGGGATGTTATTATACACAATACTTTTTGGAAAATCTTGTCATCTGCCTGTTGAGTTACAGCAAAAATCTTATTGGGCAGTGAAGGACCTAAAATTTGACTTCAAGTCTATTGGTGAGAGAAGGTTGTTAGAGTTGAGTGATATGGAGTACATTAGAATAGAGTCTTATTAGAATTATTAAATTTACAAAGAAATAACCAATGCTCTTCATGATTCAATCATTCAGAATAGGTATTTCAAGGTTGGTCAAAGGGATATACTTTTTAATTCTAGATTGAAACTATTTCTAGTAAAGTTGAAGACCAAGTGGTCAAGACCCTTTACCATTTTGAGAGTTTGGTTACTGGAGCTTTGGATCTGGTTAGAGAAGAGAATACACCATTTTTGTTCAATGGTCATAGGATCAAGCAATTTTTTGAAGGGTAGCCAAAGGGCTTGGCTACCATCTCTATGTTGGAAGAATGGGTTGTCTCAAGTCTAACTGAGGACTATAAAACTAGTGTTTCATGGGAAATAACACATTTTATTTATGTTTCTCTCCTATTATTTTTGGTTTCAAATAAAAATAACTCTTTCTTCTTGATTCTTGAGTTTTCTCTTGTATTTCGGATGGGTTCGAATAACCTACTATTGCTTGGGAGTATTTTATGGCCAGAAACTCTGGAAACAAAAACCAAGAGAGCATCACACTCATATGGATAACCTCTCTTCAAATCAATCCTTGGTTTAATTTTTCTTGAACTTAAAATTCTATATTCTTAAGCTTGTTTTAATTAAATTATAAGAAATAATTAAGAGTAACTATTTAGAGCTGCAGAAGAGGATCTTTTGATCAGGGAAGTGTTATTATGTTTTTTCCAGTTTTATTTTATGCTCATTTTTTACTGTCTACTGCATGCTGCTAGGACTTAAGTACAGGGGAGTCCCCCTAGTTTTTTTTAAAAGTGTGAATTATTTTTCTTCTTGGGTACTTTTTAATTATAATCTAGTGAGTTAAACATTTTGATGAACTGAATTTTGGAACCTACTTTCACCCACTGCACTCACTCTGATTTCTCTACTGTTGTTTACATCACATTTCATGTTGCTGATGGGATATTCAAAAAATCACTTTTTTGTTTACTTTTGTATATATCTTTTTGTTTCTTTTCTTTTCTTTGTGGTGTGTCAAATAATTCTTTTTGAACTTTTCTATCACCCCTAAAAATCTATTTAAAAAAATTATACAGTCTACCACCTTAGGACTCACCATTGGGGACAATGTTGAGTTATAAGTGTGGGGGAGAGGGGTCTTTATATGTTCACTTAAAATTTCCTCTTGAAGTTTAAAAAAATTTCAATTTTTTTTCAATTTTTTTTTTCAAAAGTTCTGAGTCACTGTCACCTTCCTTCCCCTGCCATTTTTATGACCATCCTCACCTAGAGGGGTGTCTTTTCACACCTCCAACCCACCACTCTCTTTTAAATTAGTTTTTACTTCAATTCTACCTTGCCTATTGGATTACTACTTACTGGATGTTTAGGTTTTCACTTACTCTAAAGATGTTATGAATGAGTGATTGCTGAATGGAGACGTTCACAATCTTATGGACTTTCTATTTAGGAACTTAGGAAAGGAGTGTGATAGGGTGGCTTTTGTGGAATTAGGATCATGACCTTAGGTAAATATAAATTTTATTATAACCTGGGAGACTCACTTTTTGTAAAAAAAATAATCACTTTAGGAAGTCTACTCAACTGATAATTATTAAAGACTTTTGTAACTAGAGTAAAATGAAAAAATGAGATCCCATGGTGAGTCTCTAAGACAAGGTGTATTGGGTACATTTTTGTTAATAAATAAAATCTATTTTTTATTTGGATAAGTGTTATGCATAGTGCCTTACACATGAAATATAGCTAAGAAAAATTATAATAAAGTGCCCTTTTCAAAAATGAACTCATTTAGGTGAGGTGAATTTTGAACCCAAATAATGAAGGGAACAATTGACTTAGTTAAAAAACATTTGAGTTGAATCAATAAAGTGATGAAATAAATGGACTTTAATTTCTGTAACCTAGGATTAAGTGATAATTGAAAGTTCTTTTGGTCAAGGTTTTAATTCCACTTAATTTAACCTCTAATTAGTCCCTGAATCGGAACTAAAACTGGAATTGAAGTTCGATAGTATGTCAGTCCATATAGGAGGCGTGACATCCTTGATAGTGAATGATTTTGTGTTTCCATTGATTTTTGGTGAGTGTTTGATGTTAGGTGTGGACATATTTTGAACACTTTCTTGTTGAGATAGACATGCTTCAAGTTATGTTCCTCAGTGCTTGAATTCTTTGCATGCATTATTTTCTGATATTACTGTAAAATCTTTTCTTCTATTTTAAAAATTCCATAAGCATGAATTTGTTTTAGGACAAACAAAGATTTAAGTTTGGGGGAGTTTGATGTGGCTGTGTTTTCATGATTTTTTCCTCATCAATTTTCACTTTTTACTCTTTTTTATTATTAAAATAATATATTATGTGTAATAATTGAAAATTGTTTTAGTTTTTAGATTAAATTGTAAAAAATATATTTCTATGTAAAAGTGTGTTTTTACTTTTTACTTTTTTTTCAATAACACAATTAGTTTATTATATCTTTTTTTCATACATTTTTTATTATTTTGTTTTAATTACAATATTTTATTCTTTTATTTGTTTCATTATTTCATTGTCTTCTGTTTTCCAAAATAACAACTTCATTTAATTAATTAATTATTTATGTAATTTATTTTCAATTTAATAAGGTTTGATTCATTAATTTAATTAATTATTTATTTTAAAATTGTAAATAAATAATTCATTTTTATTTTTTATTCTTTAAATAATTAAATTAATTTTAATAATTTACTTCAATTCATTAAATATATTTTTTTAATTATTTTTTTAATTTAATTTTAATTTTATTAATTCTTTAATGTGTTTATTAATTTATGCAAACCGACTTTATTATTTTTCAATTAATTGTGAACAAAAGGTAATATGCGGTTAGTTATTTATTGAATATTAATTTTATTTTGAGTTTGAATTTTAGTTTAATTTTTTAATTTATTTAATTTACTTTTTTGTTTAACAAATTATTTAAATTATATTGTTTTTAAATTTTTTTGATTTTTCTGTTGTGTAGGAGTCATAGTTGTTGTCTGAGTCACCACTGTTGTCGAAGACTAATGGTTAAATGAGTCACCATTCCACCCCAGCTATGATTCACCATTGCACTCCTACCAACGATGACTTATTGAGTTATCGTTCCCATTCACCCACCCCAATGGTGACTTAGAGTCACCGTTCATACTCACTCATTGCTTAAATTTATTTTATGATGGTGAATCATGTCTCACTGTTCATCCACACACAGTCATATCTAATGTCTCACCGTTCCCTGACTCACTAATACAGCTCACTGTTGGGAAATGGTGACTTCTTTTGTCCTTTTCCACATTTTCCATACCCCCCCACTATCTCATCAATTCCCTTGCCTTCTCCCAGATTCAACTATCTCACTGTCATCTTGGAACATTACCTCACCGACACCATTAGCTCCACCACCCACTGATGCACAGTGACTCATCATTTCATTCCCATTCTTCCGCCAGCCATCCTCTCTAGTCACCGCCTCCATAGATCAAACGACCATCACCCCTCCATTTTTTCACTACAACAGCAGATCAAGAATCCACAATGGAAGCAAAAAAATAAAAACATCCCATAGAAAATAAATGAAGAATAATGAAGAAATTCAACCACCCACAGCAGTAAGATCAAAACAACAGAAAAAACACGGGTAGCAAGGATTCCACACTGCAAATGAACATTTTTAAAAAATGAAGATCCAAAACAATTTTTCAGATCTAAAAATTGCAGGTAACAGAAGTCATCCAAGGCATGCCACTGCCTGATTCTCTCCCCTCTCCCACTCACCACTCAAACCTGAAGTCAATAAATGCCCATATATTGAAGACCCACAGCCACCTAGATCTGATCTTACGTGGTTGTCATTCGGGCAATCCGGATCATTGTGCCCCACCTCATCGATGCCAAATCTGGTTGTTATGCTGACTATAGGGAGAGCCCCCTCCATTAAACCATGCCTCTCACTACGCTTGCAAATCCTTGTCCACACCTATTACTTTTTTTCATTAAAGATACTTCCCCAACCCTTCCCCCATCACCTCTGCGCGACCAAACCCCATCCCCCACTTTTTTTCATTTTTTATTTTTCTCTTTTTTTCTCTTTTTTTTTATTATATATAATATAACATATATAATAATTAATATAATATATATAATAATAATAATACATTAATATTATTAATTTTATATTTAATAATACTTGTATATATTATATTTAATATAACAATTTTTAATAGTTTAATAATAATTTCTTTTATTTGATTATAAATAATTATTTTACATAAATTTAATACTTATATGTATTTAAATATATGTACATATTTTAATTTAATACTTATAATAAGTTGTTTAATTTTCATTATTTATTAATTTTTATTTTTTGTATATTTTTAACACTTGTTATAAATTAATTTTTTTCATTTCTTTTCTCCTCCTATCTTATTTCTTTTTATGATCTATATTATAATATAATATATAATAATAATATATCTAATAAAATATAATATAATATATATAATAATAATTAATTAATATGAATTAATAATAGTAAAATATATTTCAATAGTTTTTTTTGTATATGTTAGGTATATAATATTAGTTATATTTATGTATGTAATTATTTAATTAAGTAATATGTTAATTTTATTTAATTAATATAATTAAGTATTTTATTATTTTTAAATACTATATATATATATATATTAATTATTTTATTCTTTAATAACATATTTATACTATAATACTTATTTAATTTATTTATTTATTTATTTTCTTTGTTTCAGGGGGATCGTGGTTTATGGCGGGGACATTTCATTTAGTTATGGAGGACCTACTTTAGTGATAGCTAGGGAGGAAATGACATCATGAAGGCACCACGTGGAGGCCAAAGAAGTAATTCTCATGATTCTAAAGACTTCTAGGGAGTATAAGCAGGAGGGGATCATCACTTGGAGGCATACATCAGTTGACTTGGAGGAGCGGATTCATTCATCACTTCTAGTGAGCAGCACTTAGAGAAGGGACTTCAAAACAAAGGCAGCAACAGACCATTTCCATTCCAAATTCCTAGGCTAGGAGATCAAGGGACATACATCACTTCATTCACCATCACATAGGAAAAGAGCATAGATATCACCACATCAAAGCTTCTTGAGATCAAGTAAGGATACTGGAGACTTTTATTCTTCGCTCTATTTTTTCTGAATATTTTTTTTCAACATGAACTTAATTATCTTTAGATCTTTTTATCTTATGAACTCAACTATGCTTGGTTAATATCTTTTAGGGTGGAATAAGTTTAGCTGGTTAAATTTTTTCTTACCCAATTTATTAATGAATTATTTAATTTGATAGTCTCTCTCTCATATTTTGTGGACAGATATATTTTCCAAACATCAAGAATTAGTGAAAACTAATATTGATCAAATCCTAATTCAATATATTCTAAATCTGAGGTTTTTATTGGAAAGTGAATCATACTCAAAAGATAGATGTGACAATGAGTTCAACCAACATTTTGAACTCAGTTCTTTACTGATTTTCTTTTTACTGGTGATCAAAAGACTTCTACAGTTGATAAACTGTGGAAGTCACCTAGTCACAAGTTAACTAAATGAAAAATTTGTCCCACTACCTTAAATTAGATCCAGATAATTTGACTCTAGTGTGTGAATGAGGTAAAGTAATATTGAAGTCATCCATTGGACTTCCCCCTACTCATCCATTGATTGTTTCTGTTGTTTCCATCTTGCTATCTATCTTCTTTTCTTGTCTACTTGCACTCACTTACTCTTACATTCACACAAAATTTCACACACTTCAAAATTTCATTATCACCACCACTATTTATTTATGTGTGTGTTTTTTGTTTTTTGTTTTTTTCATTAAGCGCGAAATCAATCCCTCCATGTGGTTCGACCCTATCTTACCACTATGATAGGTAATAATTTGGTTTATAAATTTCTAATTTTTCCACAATCAACAATGTGTAGCGTGCACCTTTCATATCATGAAATCCCATCAATTATAAATATGTCGAAAAAAGAATTTTTTTCTTGGTTTTCTATAGAAAACCAATGAACCAACACTTGAGGATCTTTGGTCCCATAGATCACCCTCTAAATCCATTTACAAATTTATACATGGTCTCTCTTAATAAATAAAACATACATCCCTAGACTTTAGATCATTTTCCCTAGTAAAGTCTCTCTATTCCTGAGAAGCTTCTAATGAACCCAAACAAAAATGTAAATCAAAACAAGAATCAAATCCTACTTTAAGGAAGGTAACATGGTGTTACAATTTTACTCTTTTTACTATAATCATTTTTCATTAAAGCTCTCTAAATTTCCATAAAATATTGAGACTCTATAAATAATTATATATTTTTAATATCATATTGTTGATGATTACTTCATTTTCAAAATTTTAATTATATTATTTTATCTTTACCTGTATGATAAATTCTTTATATGACTTTCCCTTTCTCTTCTATATAAGATATTTTTTCAAATCATTGTAATATTGAGGTAATTTTTCAATAAAATAAAAAAACTTAAAAGTTTTTACTTAAATAAATTTTTTCAATATAAATAATTTTTATAATGATATCAAAATTATAAACTTGAATCATTATAATTTTTAGTTTAACCATATTAAAGTTTATAAATTTATCAATGGTGAAATTCATCTATCTAGAATATCAATTCATTTACTTGTTATTAATACTCTCCCATAACACTTTAAATGTTTTGATATATTTATATACATTATAAAGAGATTTATTACGTATAATGAGGATATATTTATAAAATAGGATGTCAAAATGTTTTCAAGAATCAAAAAAACAATCTTATGTGATCATTTTTCTTCATTACTAAGATTTGGTAGCTCTTTGGTGAGAAATGTTACCAAATTTAATGCAGTGGGTTAACAACATCTTTTGTTGTCAAATCCTAAAATAATTATCATTAATTTTTTGGATTCTCCCCTTTAGTGTTCATTGGTTTCATCGTAGTGGTTTGATTGACTAGATTTTTTATTATCATTCCTATTAAATAAATAGAAATTGATATTAACATGATTTTATGTTAAATATAAAAAATGTCGTAATATTCTTGGTAACACAATGCCATATATATATATATATATATATATATAATTTAGTCAAATTTTCATTAAAAAATATACAAAAAATTACATTAATCTTTCTTTATTACACCTCAAGATTAAAATATGTGATTCTCCTTCAAATAAACACTATATTGAATAACTTGTTCCACATGCAGCATTGAACTAAAATGAAACTATGATATACTTTATGAAGATAATATTATAATAATTGAATGAGACCATTATAATGTAGTCAATGAATTGGTGGGTATAAATAGAAGTAACTAAAATTTTAAATATATGTATAAATAAAAATGAAAGGGTAATTTTAATACCAATTCATTGATAAATTCAATTATTATAGTTAAATTACTAATAAAATTATTTATGATTTAAAATTTATTTTTCAAAAAAAATTATTTGTAGGCGCTATGTATTTTTATTTTAAGAAAATAAATATATTATGATTTTTAAATGAATAACAAAAATACAGTTTTTACAAATACTATAACTTTTATGAATTATCATTATATAATAAAGACTTATAAGTTTATTAAAAAATTAATTCATAAATGATTCGTGTTATGGATAAAATTATTCATTTAAGAATATTGTGTTGGATTTAGAAAACTCATGGTTAACATATTGAAACTTATCTAAAATTTGTTTTAATAAAAACTATTTTTAGTCGATTTCTTTTAATTAAGTACCCACATGGTGGAATTCATTAATGTTAAGATTTTAAATCCACATAACTCTTATTTTTTCAATAATAAATAAATTAATATCAAACAATTTAACTAAATTAATAATTTCATCCTAAAAAATATTCTTAAAATACACTTCTTCCAAAAATGGGTTTTTATAAGTAATTTGAGATAATATTAAAATTAATTTTAATCACACTTAGAATTTTTATTTCATAAAATGGTTTAAATTTTTTAAATAATAATTTAAAAATTAGTTAATAAGGTTATTTTTATTTTTAGTTATAAAAATTAGTTACTGGGGTTTAAAATGTAGTTGCCATGGTAAAGGTAAATTAAAGTAAAAAAGAGTTTACCCAAGTTTAAAATCACTAAAAGATGTATCCAAATTATTGGTTGAGGTTTTTATTAATGAAAACTTATCTACACTTGATTATTTTCCATTTATATTCTACTTTCCTTGTGAAACATGTGTTCCCAATAAGTTAAGAATTTATATTTATAAAAATGTCATTATCTCCACATATAAAAGGGGTCTTCCACCACCCCTTTAAGTAAAATCTAAAAATTAGAATTCATATTGAATATCTATCATTTTTAATTTCCATATAATCCTATTTTATTTCCCTAAGACTATGGTCACAATAATTTTTACTAATTTATCCATTTCCAAGAAGTACTTCAAGTGAAAGTTCAAATACTCAATGTAAGTACTAATTACTCTATAATCTTTTTCCTTGTCTATATTTATACTCAAAACCTATATCATCCATTAAAATATTATTAAATAATTATTATTTATATACTAATATATTTTTATGTTTATGAAATAAATATTATCTACCCCTACCCTTCCTTATAAAATTAAAAACGTCGTTTGTGCATGTGTGTGGACTACTGCCTCCACGAAGCGACGTGTCTCATTTTCCTTCACCTTATTAGACAAGTGGTTTAAAAAGGTTATTTAATGAAATAATATGGTATTTATAACATGATAAATATTATAAAAATATAAACCATTTCCTTCCTTCCTCCCATTCAATGGAAAATAATTTTGTTATATGTGTGTACGTGCAGACTACCACTACCACATATTGATGTATTTTGTTTTTCATTGTCACCTTAATTTGATGGTTCTAATAATATGTTTAATGATAGAAAATTATATAAATGACCTTATTATGTTTATATAAGTGTTATATTAATATTTTACTTGTTATTAATATAACATCATTCGCTCATTAAAATTTATCGAAATAAGATCTTCACTGATTACATATTCACAAACCATAAATAAAACATTCTTGGAATGAAATTAGAAATTTATAAATAATTGTAAAATATATATTCCAAGTAAATTTAATTTTATAGGATTTATTAACTAATATATAATATAATAATGATTGAAATCATCATTATAAAACACACTCAAACAAAAAAAACTATTAACATCTGATGAAAAAAAATAAACATTAATCAGATGATTAAAGAATAAAAAGTGATTACAATTAATGGTTAAAAATGGGATTATATATTTATAAGGTTTTTAAATAAGTGAATAATATGTTTATTTTTTTAAAATATGAGGTTAAATCACTTCTATGGAAGTCAAGAGTAAAGGTAAGGGTTTCTATCTCAATTTCTATTCATTGAGGGATGTTTCCATGTTAAGTGTAGCACCCCAAGGTTTTAAAAAAATTCAATGCATGAAACTTTGTTTTAAGTATATTTTTATAACTATCATTTAAACATAATTTTTCTGCTTCAATTTTTTGAATTTTGAAAAATGGTCATCTACAATTGTGTTCAGTAAGTTATATGGAGTCTAATAGAACCAACTTAATTTTTAGTGAATAGTAACGTACCCTTGTGAATAGTAATATGACCCTAATAAATAGTAAATTGTATTATTATTTTATTTTCTTAATGATTTAAGATAATGACATCTTGATTAATTTTTCAATGTAATATAAAGTAGTTATAGTTTTAAAATTGTTAATTTTTGAATAAAGTATGATTTTATTTAAAAATTAAATTAATAAAATTTAAAAAACTATTTTCAAAAAATGGAGATCATTTTTGAATTATACATTTCAAAAAATGGTTAGGGTGAATTTTTGGGATTTTTCTGAAATAGTTGATTTTTCAGTGAATAGTACAAATACAGTTTTGAGTTTCAGTGTGTTTAATGACATCATTAATGATGTAATAATTATTTAATAATTATGGTGGACTTTTTTACAGTAAAATAAGATATTAGGTTTCCCAAGTGGCCAATACCATGGGAACATATCATGGGAAACCCATGGTTTTGAAAATACCACTAATGAGGTGTCCCATGGAAATTAATAAAATATTCCCTTATTTTTGTTAAAAATACCAACTCATTCCTTCATTACATTCATTAAAAATTCCTATTAAATGAATATCTGGCCTCCTTAACACCCTATTAGTCCTCCAAAGGTGTAATCAATCCCCCAAGTTCCCAACCTTCAAGTTCTAGGAGTCACTCTGCAAGGTAAGAGAATTCTCAACTTCTTTCTTTTGTTTCCATTCAAGTTCTCTTTTATGTGGTATAACTTTAAATTTTCCATAACATGTTTTTATTTAATTTTTATTCAATCTCTATAATTTATTATGATTAATTTATGGATGGTTTACCCCTATCCCTTCACTTTTTAATGTTTTCTAAAACCATGTTGCATAGTCGTTAGGTCGTCGAATTTTCGTAAGGGATTTTCAACATTTCTTTTCTTTCAGGTTCCTTTATTTCCTTATTTCCTTATCTCCTCTTATCATACGGTCATGAAATATCTAGAATCATTTATATTATTTATATTCTTATGTTCATGTAAAATTTCCCATCAATCTTATTCTCCTGTCCCACTTATTCAAGGAATAAAAACATTGTTCGTGATGTGTCGAATTACCAATATCGTGGACGATGTGGTTTTAATTTTCATTAATTACTTCAAGTATGGTCATGAAACTATTTTTATGGTTGAACCAGGTTATAATATATGTATTATGTCTCATCCATGGTTCTGTAATTCTTTTTTACACATGGTTTTAATTTATAAAACAAAATGAGGTTGTTATTATCAAAGAACCACTAAAATGATCTAATCAAACATCATTAATGTTTTAAATTATGAATCATCCTTGTTTAATAATTCAAAATGATAAATGGTATAATTTATGGTTTTATAAATATGTAAATACCACTCCATTAAAATTATATATTTCCACTTACAATCGACAAGAATATCCATCATGAACCGATCATGGAAACCATGTAAAGAACACACCTGAAGCAATGAAAATAACATAATATTACAAATAAATGTGTCAAATGATGTTGTAAAATGATAATATAAGGTGTTATAAACAATAATATGTTTCATTAAGATATTAATAACACTCTTTTAACCATTATACATGAGTTTTAAACACATTTTAAGTAAGAATAACCCGAGGTAAGGGAATTCTTAACCCAATTTCCAATCTTTGCGTTAACCTTCTTCTTTATTCATCATGTGGTGTTAATATTATTAGTGTGATGATTTTTTTGTTTATATTATTATTTACTATGTTTATTTATAGTTTATACACATATCCATTACATTCTACTAATTCTCACTCCAATTATATTTTAAGGGACTTTCCTTTTAAAATCATTTTAAAACTCTATTTAATAAATTTCAAAAGGATTGTATTTTTTATATGTATATGGAATAAGTGGTTTCTTATGATTTTAAAGATACTTTATTACCATGATATTTACCATGAATATTATTTATGTTGGGTTGAGCCTATTATATCTCACGATATGTTTGGTTAAACCCGTTATAGATCAATATATGATGGGTGATCCCCATTATATCTCTTCAATGCATTGGGTACTCTAAAGATGTAAGTTGACCAAAAGGTTATTCCATGTGTAAGGGTGAATGTAAGAGTGATGTTGTAAATATGTACCAAGGCAAAGACATGATGTTTCTATTCATATGAGTTTTTATTATTATGGGTTTTATTGGTTTTTATATTATCACTTGACTAATGCTTTCTTTCTTTATATCGCTTACTAAGTTTTATACTCATACCAAGTTTTTTAAATGATTTTCACAGGATATAAGGATGGGTAAGATAAATAATGGATTCTTGATGTTTGATATAGATTTTAGTTAAAGAAATCATGTTTTAAGTTTAAATGTTTTACATTTTGAAAAAAAATGGATACTGTTTTAGTAGTATCCTCTTGTGTGAATGGGGTATGTCATGTACGTAAGATATCCTAATTCTTAAAAACTATAAACCCAAAAATATCCTCAATGTGTAATAATGTATTTTCTTGTCTAAAATTCATGATTAAGTAATTTTTTAAGGTCGGGTCCTTATAGTTGGTATCAGAGGATGGTTTAGATAACTTTATGGGTTCGGATGATGTTAAAAGAATATCCTAAATGATTTTTACTCTATGGTAATTTGAAATGTTATAGAATTTAAGTATTACCATGTTGATTCATATAAGTTATGTTTATACACAATGTTTTTCCATACAAGAAATAGGGAAGATAAAGTAGGAAGGCACCAAGAGGCTAATGTCTATTGGAACCTACAGCCCAAAATGGTGGGAATCAGAACCGAGAAGTTTGTGACAGAAATAGATCAGTTGAATTAAGAAATAAATGGGGGTGGTATCCATGCTAGAGAGGAATATGATCTACTACGAATAAGATTGTATTTTGTGGAGCATTTTATAAGCCAACATCCTCCAGCATTCAGTGGAATCGTTGATCTAGTGATATCTGAGGGATGGATCAATGCTCTAGAAAAGATATTTTATGTCATGGGATGTTCAGAACATAAAAAGTTAATACTAGTAATTTATCTTTTGGAAGGTGAAGCTGAAAAATGGTGACCTATGGTTAAGAATACGAGAGAAATATATGATCTTGACAGTCTCGAATGGGATGATTTTAAGATTCTTTTTCTAGCAAAATATTTTCCCAAAATTGTTCGACTCAGAATGGGGAAACAATTATTAGAACTAAAGTAGAGAGATTATACTTATGTGGTATCATATGAATCAAATTTTACAAGACTGTCCAGGTATGTACCAAATTTTACTTGGGATTTTTAAAGTAAAATTAATAGATTTTACTCTGGTTTGAAATCATTTTTGCGAAGAGTGTTGGCTTCACAGAAGTTTAAAAGATATGAGAATATTTTTCATTATGCTGAAAAAGTTGAGATGGAGCTTTCTGACACATATTTAACTCGTGATGTAAAGAATAAGAAGCAGTCAGGTTGGTAGGAAATGGGGAATAACTCATCAAATAATTCGGGAGGTAAGAAAATGAATTTCCATTATTGTGAAAAGTGTGGTAAAAGGCATCTTGGTGAATGTATTGTAAATTCTAGGAAATGCTACCAATGTGGAAAGTTTGGACACATGTCTTGTGAGTGTAAGGAAAATGATCCGGAAATTAATGAGAAGTCGATGGTGAGATGCTCTAACTAAAAGGAATTGGGTCATTTTTCTAATGTTTGTCTGAATCTAGTTACTCAAGTCGAGA
Organism: Viscum album; assembly: GCA_963277665.1. Classification (NCBI taxonomy): domain Eukaryota; kingdom Viridiplantae; phylum Streptophyta; class Magnoliopsida; order Santalales; family Viscaceae; genus Viscum; species Viscum album. The sequence goes on from OY728145.1 coordinate 413,204,904, forward strand.
ATCAGCAAGATTGGAAGTAGAAGGGTTTGGTAAAATATTTTTCAACCACTTCAATAGATGTTGAGCCATCAAATGAGGTGGTATCAGGTACACTTATTGTTTTTACATATTTCTCAAATATGTTGTTTGATTGAGGGACTAGACATTCCTTTATTTATAATAAATTTTTATAAAAATTTGGAATTCAACATCATGAAATGAAACTAGATATCATGGTAAAATCACCTAGATAAAATATTATAGCAAAAAGAAATTACAATAATCTTCCTATCCTTCTCTGTGGAAAGAGTTTACCTGCAAACCTTGTTTTTTTCTTCTATAAGAGTTTGATGTTATTCTGGGTATGGATTGGCTTTCTTTTTATCATGCTAAGATATATTACAGAGAAAAAGAAGTTGTTTTAAAGAAATAATTTTAGTTTGTGTATAAGAATGAACCCATACCATTAATAACATATCAAGAAGCTAATAAACTGAAAAAGGATGGAAATGAAATTTATCTTACTCATATTTTTGAATATAAGGGGACTATCTAGATTAATGATATACCAGTGGTAAATGAATAAATTGATTTTTTTTCGATGATTTGTCTGGTGTTATTCTTAATCGAGAAGTTGAGTTTACTATTGACTTAGTTCCTGATGATAAGACAATTTATAAAACTCCTTATTGAATATCCCAAATGGAAATTCTAAAATTAGAAAATTAGTTGAAAGAACTATTAGATAAAGGCTCCATCCAACCTATCACTTCACCATGGGGCGCTTATATCTTATTTATTAAAAAAGATGGTTCAATGAGACTTTGTATCGATTACAGATCCTTGAATAACATTACTATTAAAAACAAGTATCCGTTGCCTCATATCGATGATTTGTTTGATCAGATCTAGGGAGAACAGTATTTTTCGAAGGTTCACCTAAGTTTAAGGTACCATCAGTTGAAATTAAAGGATGAAGACATCCTGAAGACTACAATTCGTACAAGATATGGTCATTATGAATTTGTAGTTATAACTTTTGGGTTAACTAATTTACCTATTGTATTCATGGATATTATGAATATAATATTTCATGAGTTCTTAGTTAAGTCTATGGTTGTGTTTATTGATGACATTATGGTATATTCTAGAAATAAATAGGTGAATGAAAAACATCTAAGGGTTGTTTTGTAAACCATAAAAAAAGAAACTGAAATTCAGAAAGTGTGATTTTTGGTTGCAACAGATTTCTTTTCTTGGGTACATTGTAAATAAGGATGGAATAACAGTTGATCCTTCCAAAACAAAAGTGGTTGATGAATGGAAAAGACCTAAAAATGTTACAGATATTTGTAGTTTTCTTGGATTAGAAGGTTTTCACCAACAGTTTGTTAAGAAATTTTCACGGTTATCTAGCCCGATAACAAAGTTAACACAAAAAGGGGTTAAATTTATTTGTACATAATAATGTGATGTTTTTTTTCATGAACTAAAGAAGAGATTGTTGAATGCTCTAATTTTGGATTTGCCTTCCTGAAATGGTGAGTTTTTCATATACAGTGATGATTCATTGAAGGGACTTAGTTGTGTTCTGATGCATAATGATAAGGTAATTTCTTATGCATTAAGAAAACTAAAACCTCAAGATTTAAATTATTCCACACATGATTTAAAATTTTAGTTGTGGTTTTTTCTTTGAAAAATTGGAGGCAACATTTATACGGAGCCAAATTTCAAATATATACTGACCATAAAAGTCTGAAGTATATATTCACTCAAAAGTAATTAAACATGAGGAAGAGAAGATGGCTTGAACTGATAAAGGATTATGATTATATGATCAATTACCATCAAATAAAATCAAACAAATTAGTGGGTGCCTTGATTCGAAAACATCATGCATCATTAACCATGTTACATTTGGAACATGATCCATTGATTAATGATTTGATGAATTTTGGCTTAGAAGTTTTTGGTGCAGGGAATACATTTTTTTTATTTTAAGTTTTAGTGAAGTCATAGTTATCAAAAAGAACTAATAAATCGTAGAAGGAAGACCATGAGTTATAGAAAAATGTATAATTTGTTAAAATGGGTAAGTTTCTAGAATTTAACCTTGATAAATATTGTGTTTTAAGATTTTTAAAAAGGTTGTGTGTGCCTTGTGATTACTAGTTGAATAAATATTTGTAATGTGATGCTCATAATTCTCCATTTTTAGTTCATCTTGGAAGTACTAAGATAAACAAAGACCTTCAGGGGTATTACTAGTGGGATGGAATAAAAAGGGATATTGCAGAATTTACTATGAAATGTTTGACATGTCAATAGGTTAAAGCAGAGAAGCAGTTACCGAAGGGGATGCTTCAGCCATTTCCAGTGCCATAGTGGAAATGGGAGAATATATCCATAGACTTTGTGGTGGTAATACCTAAGACATCTCGAGGTAAAAATGAAATTTGGATTATTATTGATCGGCTTACAAAATCTGCACACTTCCTTTCTATTAAAGATACAATGTTGTTGGATTATCTTTCTCAATTTTACCTCAAAGAGATTGTAAAGTTACATGCAGTTCCTTTTTCCATTGTATCTAATCAGGATCCTAGGTTCACTTTTAATTTCTGGAAGGTCCTTCAGAATTCATTGGGCATAGAATTAAATTTCAGTGCATTTTTTCATCCTTAATCATATGGGCAGTTAGAGCAAACGATTCAAAATTTGGAGGATATGCTTCAAGCTTGTTCAATGGACCACCAGGGAAGTCTAGATAAAAATCTTTCTTTAGTTGAGTTTTCTTATGATAACATTTTTAATTCCAATATACAGATGAAATATTTTGAGGCATTTTATGGGAAGCGGTGTCAGACTCTAGCATTTTTGGATGAAGTCGGTGAAAGAAATTTGATGGGGCCATAATTAGTAGAGGAAGTGGCTGAGAAAGTGAAGATGATCTAGCAGCACATGAGGCAGCTCAGAGCAGGCTGAAAAGTTATGTAGATAGTAGAAGGAAATACTTCTCTCTCAAGGTAGGTTACAATATTTTCCTTAAAATATCTCCTTGGAAAAGTGTGATGTGTTTTGGTAAGAAAGGAAAGATAAGTCTGTAGCTCATCAGTACTTTTCAAATCCTAGATAAAATTGGACTAGTTGAATATCAATTAGATTTTCCTCCAAGTTTGTCTTAGGTACACAATGTTTTTCATGTGTTGATGTTGAGGAAGTATGTTCCAGATTCAACTCATGTTTTGAGCCCAGAAGCAGTTCAACTGGAATAGAACCTTTCTTATGAATAGAAACCAGTTCAGATTCTTGATTTAAGGGAATAGTTATTGCAGAACAAGGTAATCCACCCGGTAAAGGTTTTGTGGAAAAACCACATGGTTGAAGAAGCAACATGAGAATCCAAAAATGCTATGAGGGAAAGGTACCCTCACTTGTCTAATGAGTAAATAAAATTGTGAGGATGCAATTTCTAGAATGTGGGGATAATGTAACTCCCCAAGGTTTTAAAAAAATAAATGAAATGCATGAAACTTTGTTTTAAGTAGATATTTATAACTAGCCTTTAAATATAATTTTTTTGCTTCTATTTTTTAAATTTTGAAAAAAGGTTATTTATAATTGTTTTTAGTAAGTTATTTGGAGTCTCATGGAACCAACTTAATTTTGCCTGAATAGTAACATACCTTTATGAATATTAACATGATTAGTAATATAACCCTAATAAATATTAAATTTTATTATTGTTTTATTTTCTTAATGCTTTAAGATAATGAAATCTTAATTAATTTTTCAATGTGATATAAAAACAGTTATAGTTTTAAAACTGTTAATTTTTTAATAAAGTATGATTTTATTTAAAAATTAAATTATTAATATTTAGAAAATTATTTTTAAAAAATGGATTTCATTTTTTAATTCTTCATGTCTAAAAATGGTTAGGGTGAATTTTTGGGGTTTTTTTGAAATAGATGAATTTTCGGGGAATAGTAAAAATACAGTTTTGAGTTTCAGTGTGTTTAATGAGATCATTAATGATATAATAATTCTAGTCTAATTTGGTACAGTAAAATAAGATATTATGTATCCCAATTGGCCAATACCATGGTAAAATACCATGGTCAAGCTCATGGTTTTGCAAATACCACTAATGAGATGTCCCTTGGAAATTAATAAAATATTCCCTCATTTTTGCTATAAATACCAACCCATTCCTTCATTTCATTCATTCCAAATTCCTCCTCAAAAAATATCTGGACTCCTTAACACCCTATTATTCCTCCCAAGGTTTCCTCAAGTCCCCAATGTCCCAACCTTTAAGTTCTAGGAGTTACTATACAAGGTAAGATAATTCTCAACTTCATTCTTTTTTTTCCATTCAAGTTATGTTTAATCTGGTATAACTTTAAAGTTTCTATAACATGTCCTTATTTACATTTTATTATACCTATATACTATATTATTATTCATTTATGGATTGGTTATCCTTTTCCCATCTCTTTTAAGTGTTTTCTAAAACCATGTTGTGTAGCCGTTAGGCTGCGGAATTTTCGTAAGAAATTTCTCAACTATTCTTTTATTTCAAATTCCTTTGTTATATTATTTCCTCATATTATCTTATCCAGGAGGAATTAATTCTCCAAAATCATATATATTATGTATCTTCTCATGTTCATAGAAAATTACCCATCAATCTTCTTCTCTTCTCCCACTTATTCAAGGAATAAAAACATTTTCTATGATGTGTCGAATTACAGACATCGTGGATGATGTGATTTCAATTTGATTTAATTCCTTCTAGTCTGGTCATGAAACCATTTTTATGGTTGAAACAGGTTATAATATAGGTATTATCTCTCATCCATGGTTCTTTAATTCTTTTTTACATGTGTTTTTAATTTATAAAACAAAATGAGGTTGTTATTATCAAAGAACCATTAGAATGATCTAAAGGAGCATCATTAATGTTTTAAATTATGAATCATCCTCATTTCAGAATTAAAAATGAGAAATGGTATAATTTATGGTTCTAGAAATATTTAAATACCACTTCATTACAATTATATATTTCCACTTTCAATCAACAAGAATATCCATCATGAACCGATCATGGAAACCATGTAAAGAACATACCCAAAGCAATGTAAATAACATAATATTACTAATAAATGTGTCGAATGATGTTGTAAAATGATCATATAAGGTGTTATAAACATTAATAGGTTTCATTAAGATATTAATAACACTTTTTAACCATTATAAATGAGGTTTGAACACATTTTAAGTGAGAATAACCTGAGGTAAGGCAATTCTTAACCCAATTTCCATTCTTTGGGTTAACCTTCTTTATTCATTATATGGTATTAAGATTATTGGTGTGATGATTTTTTTGTTTATATTATTTTGAACTATGTGTATTTATAGTGTATACACATATCCATTCCATTCTATTAATTCTCACTCCAATTATATTTTAAGGACTTTCTTTTTAAAATCCTTTTAAAACTCTCTTTAATAAATTTCAAAAGGATTGTACTTTTTATATGTATATGGAATAAGTAGTTTCTTCTAATTTTAATGATAATTTATTACCATGATATGTACCTTGGACATTATTTATGTTGGTTTGATCCCATTATAGATTAAGATATATTGGGTTGAACCTGTTATAGATCAAGATATGACGGGTCAACCCCATTATAGCTCTTCAATGAATTGGGAACTATGGAGATGAAAGTTGAACAAAAGGTTATTTCATGTGTAAGGTTGAATTTAAGAGTTATTTTTTAAATATATACCAATGCAACTACATGGTGTTTCTATTCATATCAGTTTTTATGATTATGGGTTTTATTGGTTTTCATGTCATCACTTTACTAATGATCTATTTCTTTATATCCCTTACTGAGTTTTATACTCATCCCAAGTTTTTCAATTTATTTTCACAAAATATAAGGATTGTTAAGAGAAATAAGGGAGTCGTGATGTTTGATATGGAGTTTTGTTAAAGAAATCATGTTTTAAGTTTAAATGTTTTACATTTTGAAAAAAATGGATATTATTTTACTATTATCCTCTTGTTTGAATGTGGTATTTCATGTATGTAAGATATCCTAATTCTTTAAAACTCTAAACCCAAAAAGATCCTCAATGTGTAGTAATGTATGGTCTTGTATAAAATTCATGATTAAGTAAAGTTTTAAGGTTGAGTACATATATCAAGCACCTGTTATTATTTTATATAGTGTACCTGTTGACCCACTAGATTATATTATAATTATTAATGTTTACTTAATGGTATTTATAAGTTTTTTCTTTATTACTTCCTTCCAATTATTTTTATTTTATTATTACTAAATTTATAAGGGATTTATCAACTCATTTTTTGTTCTTTGAGACTTATTTTATATAACCAATGTGTTTTATTTTGTGTTGTATATACACTAACCTATGGATATTTTTATAATAATTTCATGAAATTAAAGGGGTTTAGAAATATATATTAAGTTCAATTTTTTAGGGATTTTGATTTAAGTATTACTAAATCCATAAGGATTTTTTGATAACACAATTTTATTTATTTGAGTTAAAATGATTATTCTTGAACCCCATTCTTCTAAGTTAATTTATTTTATCATATGATTGTATAAAATTATGATTCCACTTTCATTTTTGTGGATTTATAATTTTATCCCATGAACTTCATTCTGATAGATTATTATTTCAATGATTATGATATTTGTAAGGGATTTTTCTAACTCAGTATTCAATTCTTTGGGTTATAATGTTACTTATTGATCTTCATTCTTATAAGTCTTCTATATTATTTCATTTCTTAATTCATATGATACTCCATGTTCTCTCCCTTTAGAAAGTAAATTTGTTAATCCAAATACTCTTTATTCATGAATTTCTTTCTTGTAAAAGTAAAACATTGTTAAGAATAATTATCCATCATTCTAAATTTTATTTTTATTACATGTCTATATTTTTTTCTTCTAAAAAAATGTTCTATGTTATATTTGAAAACCTAATTATATGTTATCTCATATAACCTTAACATTTCCCTTTTCCTCTATTCAAAAGTAGTGTTTATTGTATTTTTTTTAAATGTAGGTTTAAACAAAGGTATTTTAAACTACTAAAAAAATTCACTTTCATGATGGTATGTTTTATCTTTCACTCCAAATTTCTTCAATATAACCTTTATGCCTTTTTTATGGATCCAATATTGAATATTATTTTTAAAAGTATCATTTTCAATATGTTTTCACTTCAAATTTTATGACCATTATTTCTTTTTCAAGGCTTCATTATTGAGATTTTTTTCTAGATAATGAATTTGAAAATTCCTTCTTTTCAATTTATCAAAAGTGATATTTTTAAAAGTGATACATAACTTATTTTTTATAAACATGTTAAGAATTTTTTTTATAAAGTCCCTTTTAAGTTTCATTTCTATTTTTCTCTTTAACTCTAAAATATTTATCTTCTATAGAGTTATATTTTATGAAACACATTTTAAATTCCCTAATATTTCAATTTAAATAGAAAACTTTTTAATGAGATTTCAAGAATTTAAAAAATGATATTTCTTTTTTTCATTGTGATTTATCCAATAATATTTAAATGGTTTTTATCTATGTCAACACCCTTTGAAATCCATTATGTTACACTTGGGATATGTTCTTATGATATCATCCACTTTCTTTCTCTAGATGGATTATGATATTGAGCTTTAAGTAATATTTCATGAAACCTATTTATTTCCCATGTGGGATATGATTTAATAATATTATCTACCTTCTTTCTCTAGATGACTTATGATCATGTTTTTTGATAATTGACTGGGGAAATTATTGAATCCTGTATATTTGTATTTCTAGATAGATGTTTATTTATTTCTAATTCAAGTTTATTATGAATTGTATTGTTATAAATTTATTTCATATGGTGAATTCATTAGACATTGTAACTGATGAGTGAGCATTATTATTATATATCCCCTTGATGTATTAATGGGTCTCACTAGAAAAACTAGTTTGGGTATTTAGAATATGTCTTATCTATTTATGTGTGATGTATTCGCATGAGGACTTTATAGAATTATGAATTCAATCACTATGAAACCATTTATTTATATCAATGTGATTATTTATGTTGATATTTAATCCTTTTATATATTCCACATTCATGATATTAGTTATATGTAATATTTGATTATTATTTATCGCTTCCATATTACTCATGATTTATTTATTTTTTGATATATTTTATTATGTGTTTTCTCTTACTGAGCATTTGAACTCACCCCTTTATTTTATTTCTAATCCTAAGGGCACCCAAAAGTTAACTTTAAATTATTTTAAGGATATTATAGAGGAAATAATAAAATTATCACTAGAATTTATATTGTATTTCATGTTTTCAAATGTAATATGAGAATCATGTATGTGTCTAATCTCCCATGACTACCTGTGAGATCATGTGTGATGTGATCCCTTTTATCTTCTACCAATGTAGGGTATTGACCACTGACTCTAAGTAACTATATTTGAGGTTGTTAAAGTTGGTATTAGATATAGTTTAGTAAAAACCTTGGGAACTAGTTTTAAGAAAACATATATTATAGAATATAATACTATGACAGAATCAAGGGATAAGTGTAAGTAAATGATAACATCCTAAAATTTTGTTAAATTAGAGATTATGTAGTTCCCTATAAATAATATTCCTACATAGATACAAACAAGTGGATAAAATCTCTAGCATAAGTGTTCCTAGGGGTAATAACCCTGAAAGGGTTGGTTGTGTAGTAACTTGATCTTCACCAAGTTCATGACAAAGATACCTAACTACACACAAGGATTTTCACTCTTAGGGGATATGATTTTATTAATTTATATACTCTTTATAAAACATTTAATGTATTTGAGTACATTTAGGTTAGATAACCTAATAGGTAATGAACATGGATAACCTAGATTGAAACCTAGAGATTCATAATTTAGGTTATGCATGTCATTTATGAGTTACTTATTCTAATTTTATAGATTTCCTTTTTATAAATTTATTAATATAAGTATTCTCATGCCTCAAATTTTCTTTTTTAAGTAATGTATATAGTAAGGAGAAACAAAATTAACAATAGATGTGATGGTCAATGCAGTGATTGTCCCAATGAGAAACCAAAAGAGATAAGATCTAGAGTGAAAAATATTATTTTTATTCCAAACCAACTATCATGAATTATGATTAAAAAAATTAACATTATTTAATTATCAAACACACTAAATAAGATAATGATGGAGTCTCATAGAAGTTCAAGTAACAAGGATGATAAAGGAAATAATATTCAATTTCCTATGTGTTAAGAATGCGGGAAGAATAACCCTAAGTAAATGTCTTCAAGGAATAAAAATATGTTTTATATGTGGGAAAGGGAGATATATATGAACAAATTATGGGGGAAAATGAAGAGTTTACTTATCATGATAAAGTAAAATAAATTTCATCCTAAGGTACCACTAAGAGTTTAATATCTTAAATGTGGGTAACTTGGTAATTATCCAAGTTAATGCCCTAATCCAAGGGATAATAAGGATGATGAGCATAAAAAACCTCCTAGACTAAGGGAACAAAGAGATACCTAAACTTTGAAAACTACTGAATTGGATTATGATAATTAAGGTAAACTTATCCTCAACTCCAAAGTTTTGGATGTATTATTTGAGTTAGATTTAATGAACTCTATTATATCTTGGAAGTTTTATAAGAGTATTAAATAACCACACTAATGATTGGATATTGAATTATAAGAGAAAATTTCAAGTTTTATGGTTATTGTATCCCAATTTCAAGTTTATGGGAATGTGTTCCATGGAAATCTTATTTTTATTCCTTTAGATGAATTTAATGTAATTTTGGAAATTAATTTTTTCCCTCTATATATAGGAAATATTAATTTATAGAATAAGGAAATCATATTTCATAAAAACCTTTGATATTCTACCAATGAAAGAATGATTATAAACTCTAATTATAAGAAAATTCTATAATATGGGTCTTGATACTGAATAATGAGGGACTCTTTCCTCAAATGATTGAAAATAAACTCAATATTTAGGATATACCTATTATTAAGAAATAAATTTGAGAATTAAAAAGATTTTAACCACCCCTTTGATAACACTTGAGGATGACTGGTTGGGATATTTTATACACTAAAAGGGCAGTGAATCAATGTAGGTTCCCAATTTATCATTGTTCAATCACCTCTCTCTATTACCTCTTTCACAATTAGGTAATGATTCACTTGTTCTATTTATCATTATATCTCTCTAGATCATTGATCTTTAAAGAAATATCACTTAACACACACCCACAAGAGGCAGAGAGATTTGAAAGGTTTTCCTTTCAAAATGAAAATCCAATACTTGGTATGATCTAGTTTCCACCAAGATCATATTATCCACTAGTATCGACCTATGAATAGAATTGGGAAGGTTTTATCCTTGTACCAAATTTTGATTCATCACACACTCTATATAATCTCTCTACATGTTTATACTATCATCCTAACAATTTCATGTTTTTGGAGACAACAACCAAAAAGTATTCTTCATAATTGCTACAAGTTTTTTGATGTGTTTATTTACTTATTCTTCTTCTATTATTTCAATTTTATAGTAGCATTCAAGGAATTTTTCAATTATTTTCTATGCAAGCATAAGTGCATGAAACTTCTTTCTGATTTACAGTACAAATATCTAAGTGCTACATTTATTTCTTAGAAGTAAGACTTTTTTATTACTCTTCTTTCTCTAAAAATATAAAGTGTGAATAAATCAATATTACTTCTCTTATTCTTCTAATTTAGTGCATGAATCAATTTATATTATATTTATTCTTCTATATTAGACACATGGAAATATTCAAGTTGAGTGATGTTCCAGATCACCTTAAATATTAGTACACACACAAAGATTATTCTCTTTGAAATGGTAGTGTCAAAATCCTTTGCTTCTTGACAGTAAAGAGTATATCCTCTAAATTCCATTATCGAACTACAATTTAATCTCGCTTATTCTTCTTGAATATTAAACGAATGCTATAATCTTCACTAACTTTGTTTATTCACTTTTTTGGTGTAATGTCCCAAAAATTCTGTATAATTTTTTTTAATTATATGGAATTATTTTGAGACTACAAAATCTGACGGCGCGCGATTCCGAGGCCCGGAGTGCCCAGAATGATCCGTCGATGTTTTGTTAAGCTTTAATTATCACGCCTAGTCATTTTTCATGAAAAAGTGGAATAACTCTTAAACTATTACTCAGATCATAAATCTGAGGAAACTGTTGCGTTTAAGATGATGGGTTTACCCTAGGAGTGACTTAAGTTTAGTCGGTGTGGGGATCCTGTGAGAAACCTAAAAATTACATAACCGTAAATAAAATTATTAAATAAAATTATTTTATTTTTCAAATTCTTATAACTCAGGAACGGTAACTCAGATTAAAAATCTGAGACCACCGCTGAACTCCTAAAGGTATGATCTCTTTATGTAGATAATAACATTGGCTGGCATGGGCCACCAGTGAAAGTTAGTTTTTGGATATAAATAAAATAATTAAGTGACAATTATTTTATTTTAAAATTCATAACTTTTAAATGGTGACTCAGATTGGAAATCTGAGAGTATTGTTGGGTTAGTTGGGGCGTGTTTCACTTAGGCAGAGCCTAACCTCGATCGGCGCGGGTTGAGGGTGACTCTTAATAATTTTCCAACTTTTTTTTCGAGTACGTTCAGTAAATGCATGAGCAGAATTTTGTAACTTTTGAACCAGTACCCAGAATTGAAATCTGAGGACATCGTTGAACTCACAACGCCGATATTCGCTTAAATAGACCTTCACCTCGATCGCAATAGGTCAAGGGTGAAAGTTAGTTTTCTGGATTTTTGTGGGAGAGTTAAAAGAATAAAAATAAAATAAAACAACTTTTATTTTATTTTTCTTTTGAAACCATCCATTTGAATTAATGATGGTGGGGACCACATGAACCCCCATTTAATGTGGGAAAACCCTTGGAATCCACCCAACATAATGTGCCAACCTTAACTTAATTAAAGTGACAACTTTAATTGGATTAATAACTTAACGTATTAAGATTGGCACCACACTTTTGGTGGTAGAAATCATTGGTAAAGGAAAGGAGAGCTTGGGAGAACTTTTAGAGAAATGTCCTCCAACAAAGAACTTTCTTTGAAACAATAACGAGGACGACGCACGAGCCCGGATCAGAAACGTGTTGTGGAAGCGATGAACATTAGTGTCCCCTTAACTGACTTCATCATCTTCCTCATGAAACCTCCAACGAAAGAACGAGGTAAGGGTTTTAAATTGAATTCTAATTAAATATATTTTATTGATTCTTCATATTCTGGATTCACAAAGATGATGTCCAAAAAAATATGGCCATCATCCCTATAAGGCCCCAGCCTTAAACATTACTTAATCTTGAGATATTTCAAGAATACACCTTGAGGATCTTTTCAGGTTTAGATTTTTAGAGAATTAGATCATAAAACATGCATTACATCCCACATTTAAACAAAGTGGTTACAATAAAAGATAGTATTCATTCTTTCCCATCAACAGAAACATATTTAAAATAAAACATAGATTCTTTCTTGACACTTTCTTGACACTATCATCATATCATGTACCCTTCCCTTGACCTGTGAAAAACATTTCCAAAAACTTGGGATGAGCATAAAAAGCTCAGTAAGGGATATAAAAATATGGAAAGGAAACATGAGTACATGTATACATAAGAATCAATGAAATCATACTTTACTCATAAAACATAAGCACTTTAACATACCTCATAAAATCATGAATAAATCATAGAAATCATAAGACATAAAGGTAACTTGAGGCATTCATAACATTCTTACGTAGGGAGTAACCCTCTTGGTTACGTTTGGAATACCCATCACGGAATATTCCCTAAATCTCTTCGGAGAAACCTTAACGTTTAACTCCTTCATGTTACCCAATGCATTGGAGAGCTATATCGGGCTCACTCGCCCTTAGTTTATCACGGAACCACCCGTCTTCATAACAATTCCCAAGAACCATAACATAATCATACCACATAATACATGCATAAAGGAAACATAACATTTCCACATTTCAATCACAAGATATCAATACAACACATTGATATAAAAAACATTATGAAAACCATTTTCAATACCAAAATAAAATAAAAGTAAAACATGGTATTTATTTTTCATTAAAAAAAGGTATGACTTTTAGAGGAAGCCGAAACTCAAATAATGGTCACGGTGGCGGAGAAGTCATTGTCGCCGCATACATACGACAAAAACATTCCCTTTTGTCATTTAGTAAAAAACTTCGTATAAAAAATATTCCTTTTGTATAAATGTAAAAGTAAAAGGGGTTTATACACCGTATAAAAGAATGTTGTGTATAAAACAAAATATGCCTCAATGAAAGGAGATTGAGACGAAGTCCCATACCTCGGGTCCGACTTGACTCGATCGTTCTTTAACCTCCTGAATAATATACTTGAGTTAATTTCTACTTGCTTAAGAACCTTTTTCAGGTTCATTATTCCTTTTATATCACTTATTACCATGTCATGAACACTATGTAATTATTTAAGTTAATAACGGTCGTTTTAACGATCCTTGGTACTTGAGTCAAAAATAAACTCTTTATAATTACAAGTTGTTCATGTATCCATTATATACAGAGTTATACTCATGATGTAGATATCATATATATCATATATATCTAGTATATACATTCATTTATAATATTACATAACGTTTAGAGGTAAGAAATGAAATGCACCGTTCATGGAGACGGTAAGCCGTACGTACGCATGAACGCTACTTTCATTTCTATTTCGTATTTTATGGAATGGAATCATAATGATATAAAGGTATATTATAATTATAGTATAATATAATATATAATATCATTAATTACATCTTTTATACATCCCACATATGGCATTAATGAATTAAATCACTTTGAGGGGGCGGTAGTCCGCACTTCCCAAAATGAAGATATCGTGTTTACCCATAATGGAAACCATAAAGGTATGACATAAATGAAAAATACAGAAGATTAAGTAAAACATAAACATATTATATATAATATATAAATATAGTGACATCTTAATGGCCACCTTTGAAGGTGTTTTAAGAATATTGAACAATCATCGTTTCGTGAAGCAGAAATTCGCCATCCACGGAAACAATATATTCTTTAACCATTAGATGTAGGTGTGTGTAAGTGTAGCTCGAATAATTCTTATAAAAACATCCTAGTATATTGAAGATACTGGATTTGTTACAAAATAAATGAATAAAAAGATTTTAGGGGGTTTGAGAAGCAAAATAAAACAAAAGAACACAAGTGAAGACATTACCTTAAAATCAGGTAACTCTCTTTGATTTGAGCTCAAAGGCTTCCTTGAGAAGACTTCTGACCAAAGTGAGGTTTCTAGGAGTAATAGAGGGATGTGGAGAGACAAAATGAGCAGGGTTTGGCCAAGTCAAAGGCTTGAGAGGTGTGGTTAAGGAGGTAGAGGTGGGACATTTTATAAGAGGAGAGGAGGGGCACTCTTAGAAAGGTATAAAAGGATACTTTATTATAAAATGATTTTCGGATTTAAAAGGTCCCAAAATTATATATTTTGAGGATAAAGTGATAATAGTTCTAAATCCACCCATCCAATAGGTTTTTTACTTGTGTAGGTCTTAGATTATACATTATCTTTTCATTTTATTTAAATCGTTAAATAATGAGGTCATCGCTGCATCATCATGGTGTCATAAAGAATTTAATTTATTTAATGTCTAAAAATTATAAAAAAAATACTATGACGTAGGAAATCTTTTTAGATTTCCAATGACTATTTATAGTCAAAAATATTACTTGTATAACCCCATGTAAAATTTTTTTTAGTAAAACAACTCATGTTTGTGACATTTTTACTTTTACATTAAATAAAAAGCATTAATGTCATTATCTTACCCAAGTGGCTCCATGGGGTCCCAAAAATCGACACATGGGTTGTCTTGGTCGGCCAGGACACATCCAATAAGGGTAGTACATGTGTCTAGGTCATTTCATATTATTAAAACATAATTTTTACCTTAAATTACACTAATTACCTCTAATCGTGATTAAAAACTTAAAAGTTACTATTCACCAAAAAAATATTTTAATCTCATTGAACCAAATTTTACTTCTTAATGACAACCATGTATGTCGGATTTTTGAAATTCAAAACACAGAGGTGGTAAAATTTCATTTAAATGAAAAATCAGTTTTTTAAGTACCACTTAGTGGTTTCACTATTCATCAAAAATTGAAGTTTTTCAGAAAAATACCAAAACTTCACCCTAAGCTATATTTGATATTTCGAATTCAAAAATGATGTCTATTTTAAAAAATTCAAAACATATAAGTTACATTAATTAATTTAATAATTAATTCCCGCCGTCAGAGCAAATAGCATGTTTTTATGAAATAATAAGTATCAAAAGATTGACTCTAGTTTAAGTCCAATTTCAAAGTGAAATTAATTCCAATGACCACTATTGGATTAAATGGTAAAAATATATTCTAATTTAATTGTAAAACCAATTCAAAAGATAATCTAATCATATAAATAAATTATATTAAAAATAGGTTTTGAATTAAAATACAACATTTTTCACTATTCATTAAAAAAATTGAACTTTATCAGAAAAATACCAAAAATTTACCCAAAGTAAATTTCAATGTT
Source organism: Viscum album (assembly GCA_963277665.1). Lineage (NCBI taxonomy): Eukaryota > Viridiplantae > Streptophyta > Magnoliopsida > Santalales > Viscaceae > Viscum > Viscum album. The sequence goes on from OY728145.1 coordinate 413,220,720, forward strand.
CCAATCATAAAGAATAAGTTTATTTTAATAAATAGAGCTTATAAAATTGTCAAAAGTTTGATTTAAAAATGGTTTTCCATCAAAAGGCAGTAAAACAATCTTTTAAAAATATTAGTGTATTTCATGATTAAGATTGGATTTATTCTCATTTTAAGACTATAAAACACTATCTAATTCATTAATAGACATAGATAAAAATATCTATTATTCATTACTTACTTGGGATGTTACATCCTTCCCCCTTTTGAAAATTTTGTCCCTGCAATTTATTTACTTATCGAATAAGTGGGGGTATTTAGCCCTCATTGCATTTTCAGATTCTCATGTTGCCTCTTCAACCATATGGTTTTTCCATAAAACATTTACCTGGTGAATTACCTTATTCTGAAAAACTTGCTCTCTACGGTCAAGAATCTGGATGGGTTGTTCTTCATAAGATAGGTTCTCTTCCAGCTGAACTACCTCTGGACTCAAAACATGAGATGGATCTCGCATATACTTTCTCAACATCGAAACATGAAAAACATTGTATACCTGAGATAAACTCGGAGGTAAAGCCACTCGGTAAGCAACTGATCCAACTCTCTCCAGAATTTCATATGGTCCAATGAACCTTGGACTCAGCTTTCCTTTCTTACCAAATCGCATCACACTTTTCCATGGTGAGACTTTGAGAAAAACATGATCACCTACCTCAAAAGAGAGATCCTTCCTCCTGTTGTCTGCATAACTCTTCTGCCTGTTATGAGCTGTTCTCATGTGTTTCTGTATCAACTGAACTTTTTCTGCCAACTCTTCTTCTAATTCTGGTCCCATTAGCATCCTTTCACCCACTTCATCCCAAAAAGCTAGAGTTCGACATCATTTACCATATAATGCCTCAAATGGTGCCATCTGTATACTGGAATGAAAACTGTTATTATATGAAAATTCAACCAAAGAAAGATGTTGGTCCCAACTTCCCTGATAATCCATCGAACAAGCACGTAGCATATCTTCCAAAGTCTGAATTGTTCGTTCTGACTGCCCATCTGATTGAGGATGAAAAGTTATACTAAAATTTAATTCAGTACCCAACGACTTCTGAAGGCCTTTCCAAAAGTTAGAAGTGAACCTGGGATCACGGTCAGATACAATTGAGAGAGGAATTCTATGTAACCTGACTATCTCTTTAAGATACAAACTGGAAATTTGATCTAGGGAAAAAGTATCTCGTATAGCAAGGAAATGAGCAGATTTAGTCAAGTGATCAACAATAACCCAGATTGCATTATTACCTCGAGGTGTCTTCGGCAATCCCACAACGAAGTCCATGGATATATTTTCTCATTTCCACTCTGGAACTGGTAAAGGCTGAAGCATCCCTTTCGGTAACTACCACTCTGCTTTAACCTGTTGACATGTCAAACACTTCACAGTAAAATCAACAATATCCCTTTTCATTCCATCCCACCAGTAATACTCCCACAGATCTCTGTACATCTTAGTACTGCCTAGATGAACTAAAAACGGAGAACTATGAGCTTCACATAACAACTCTCTCTTCAACTGTGAATCACAAGGCACACACAATCTCTTCCCAAATCTCAAAACACAATCATTATCGATGTTTAATTCAGGCAACTTACCCTTCTGAACCAGCTCTACCTTTTTCTGCAACTCACTATCTTGCTTCTGTTCTTGCTTGATTCTGTCTGATAGAGAAGATTTCACTGATACCTGAAACAAAACAGAATAAAATCCTGCACCAAAAACTTCTATGCCAAATTTCATCAAATCCTTAACCAAAGGATCATGTTCCAAACAAAACATTTTTAATGAAGCATTACTTTTTCGACTCAAAGCATCACCCACTTTATTTTCTTTTCCCGGATAGTAATGAATTGTACAATCATAATCCTTGATTAATTCTAGCCATCTCCTCTGTCTCATGTTCAATTATTTTTGAGTGAATATATACTTTAAATTTTTTTGATCGGTATATATTTCACACTTTACTCCATACAAATGATGCCTCCAAATTTTTAGAGCAAAAACTACAGCAGCTAATTCCAAATCATGTGTAGGGTAATTTACCTCATGAGTTTTCAATTGTTGTGAAGCATAAGCAATTACCTGATCATTATGCATTATGAAACAACCAAGTCCTTTCAATGAAGCATCACTGTAGATAACAAACTTACCATTCCTGGAAGGTAGTGCCAAAACTGGAGCATTCACCAGTCTTCTTTTCAATTCCTGAAAACAATCATCACATTCTTTTGTCCAGATAAACTTAATACCATTCCGAGTTAGCTTAGTCATTGGACTAGATAACCATGAAAAATTTCTAACAAGCCTTCGGTAATAGCCTGCCAAACCAAGGAAACTACAAATCTCAGTTACATTTGTGGGTTTTGGTCATTCTTCCACAACCTTTGTTTTTGAAGGATCAATAGTTATGCCTTCTTTTGAAACAATGTGACCCAGGAAAGAAATTTGTTGTAACCAAAACTCACACATGATGAACTTTCCATACAGTTTCTTTTCTTTTAAGGTTTGCAAGATAACCCTTAAATGTCTTTCATGCTCCTCTTTTCTTTTAGAAAACACCAAAATATCATCAATGAAAACCACCACAAACTTATCCAAGAACTCATGGAAAATTCTATTCATTAATTCCTTGAATACAGCAAGTGCATTGGTTAGCCCAAAAGGAATTACTACAAATTCATAATGGCCATATCTTGTTCGAAACGTAGTCTTCGGAACATCTACTTCCTTTACCTTCAACTAATGGTACCCCGATCTCAGGTCAATATTTGAAAAATACTGAGCTCCCTGGAGCTGATCAAACAAATCATCGATATGAGGCAAAGGATATTTGTTCTTAACAGTGATGTTATTCAAGGCTCTATAATCAATGCAAAGTCTCATTGAACCATCTTTCTTTTTAACAAATAAAACAGGAGCACCCCATGGTGATGTGCTAGGTCGAATGAAACCTTTCTCTAATAAATCTTACAATTGCTCCTTCAACTCTAAAAGTTCAATTTGAGTCATTCGATAAGGGGGTTTTGAAATTGGATTATCATCAGGAACTAAGTCAACAGTAAACTCAACTTCCCAATATGGTATTATTCCAGGCAACTCATCAGGAAAAAAAATCAGGATACTCATTTACCACTGGAACATCATTAATCTAAACAGTTCCTTTGTTTTCAACAATATGTGCAAGGTAACATTCATTTCCATCTTTTACAAGTTTCTCGGACTCTTGATATGTTATCAACAGTAAGGGTTCATTCTTGTACACAAATTGAAAGTCTTTCTGAAAATAAACTTCTCTAGCTCTACAATCAATCTTAGAATGGTAAATAGAGAGCCAATCCATACCCAGGATAACATCAAACTCTACTAGAGGTAAAACAATAAGGTTTTTAAGTAGGTTCTTTCCACAGATAAGGATAGGAAGATTCTTATAAATTCTTTTTGCCTCAACATTTTCCCCAGGTGTTTTTACCAAAAGTTCAGGAGTTATTTCTTGAGATGGTATTCCCATTTTACTAGAAAAGGTTTCAGAGATGAAAGAATGTGTAGACCTCGAATCAAACAACACACTGGCATAATCTGAAAAAACAAACACAGTACTTGATAAAACTTCATTTGATGGCCTGACATCTGCTGAAGTAGTTGCAAAGGATTTCACCGCCCCTTTCTGCTTGTAGTCTAACTGTTTCCCATCACTCGAGCTCTTTGTCGGACACTCGTTTGCATAGTGACCCATCTCATTACACTTGAAACATTTCACTAACTGTAAATCGAATTTGGACTTACCATCACCTTGATCTTTTTTAGTGCAATCACGAGCCTTATGTCCCATCTTACCACATTGGTAGCACTTTCTAGAATTCAGAAGACATTCCCCAGCATGACTTTTACCACATTTATCACAAACTGGAAACTTAGTTTTCTTACCGTCAAACCTTTTTGAAGAATTCTTTCCTTTCTCCTTACACCTCGGTCTCTTCTTCTGCTGGTTGTTATAGAACACTTAATCATCGTAAAACCCCATTTCCACCTTCTCAGCACATCAAACAAGCTTTTCATAACTTTTGAACTCACAAGAAGCCAATGCCCTTCGATATTTTGGCTTTAATCCTGAGTAAAAACGATTTATTTTACTATCAAGGTCTCGGATAAAATTTGGAGCATACCTTGCCAATCGAGTGAACCTCTCTTCATAGGCAGCCACTGAGTCTTCCTCTTGACTCAATTCCAAGAATTGTTTTTCCATCCTAATTCGAATAGCCTTAGGAAAATACTTCTCAAGAAACATACCTTTGAATTCATCCCAGTCGATAGCATCAATCTCATCAGCATCCCTGATATTTTTAACCATCGACCACCACTTATCTGCTTCACCCTCCAAACGGTAAATAGCAAGACTAACCTTTTGATTGCCTGAACACCCCATGACATCAAAAATCTTCTCCAGTGCTTTAATCCACCCTTAAGCTAGCACAGGGTCAGATGATCCTCTGAATGATGGGGGGATGTTGCCTCATGAAATGTTCCACCACTGACATGTTCCTCTGTGGTTGATCTGGCTGATCTCATGCATGGATACGACCACCATTTATCGCTTGAGTCAACTATGCCATTACTACAACAAACTGTTCAGTTCCAATTCCTACTATCTCAGGATGCTGATTCGGAAGGTTATTTCCTTATGTATGCCTTCCTAGCACTGCTTCCTTGTTTCCTTTGTGGAAAACCATTCTGAACAAACATGTCATAGATGAAGCAACATGGTAATCTTCAAATGCTATATCATTTCAATTTGACCATAAAAAAATATTTTTGGATAATCATTTAATAAAATTATAACTCCTAAAGTTTTCTAAACTGACCTTTGATACCAACTATAAGGCCCCAGCCTTAAACATTACTTAATCTTGAGATATTTCAAGAATACGCCTTAAGGATCTTTTCAGGTTTAGAGTTTTAGAGAATTAGATCATAAAACATGCATTACATCCCACATTTAAACAAAGTGGTTACAATAAATGATAGTATTAATTCTTTCCCATCAACAAAAACATATTTAAAATAAAACATGGATTCTTTCTTGACACTTCCTTGACACTATCATTATATCATGTACCCTTCCCTTGACCTGTGAAAAACATTTCAAAAAACATGGGATGAGCATAAAAAGCTCAGTAAGGGATATAAATATATGGAAAGGAAACATGAGTACATGTATACATAAGAATCAATGAAATCATACTTTACTCATAAAACATAAGCACTTTAACATACCTCATAAAATCATGAATAAATCATATAAATCATAAGAGATAAAGGTAACTTGAGGCATTCATAACATTCTTACGTAGGGAGTAACCCTCTTGGTTATGTTTGGAATACCCATCACGGTATATTCCCTAAATATCTTTGGAGAAACTTTAACGTTTAACTCCTTCGCGTTACCCAATGCATTGGAGAGCTATATCGGTCTCACCCGCCCTTAGTTTATCACGGAACCACCCGTCTTCATAACAATGCCAAAGAACCATAACATAATCGTACCACATAATACATGCATAAAGGAAACATAACATTTCCACATTTCAATCACAAGATATCAATACAACACATTGATATAAAAAACATTATGAAAACCATTTTCAATACCAAAATAAAAGAAAAGTAAAACATGGTATTTATTTTTCATTAAAAAAAAGGTATGGCTTGTAGAGGAATCCGAAACTGAAATAATGGTCACGGTGGAGGAGAAGTCGTTGTCGCCGCATACGTACGACAAAAACATTCCATTTTGTCATTTAGTAAAATGCTTTATATAAAAAATATTCCTTTTGGATAAACGTAGAATTCAAAGGGGTTTATACACCGTATAAAAGAAGTTTGTGTATAAAACAAAATATGCCTCAATGAAAGGAGATTGAGACGAAGTCTCATACCTCGGGTCCGACTTGACTCGATAGTTCTTTAACCTCATGAATAATAAACTTGAGTTAATTTATACTTGCTTAAGAACCTTTTTTAGGTTCATTATTCCTTTTATATCACTTATTACCATGTCATGAACACTATGTAATTATTTAAGTTAATAACGGTCGTTTTAACGATCCTTGGTACTTGAGTCAAAAATAAACTCTTTATAATTACCAGTTGTTCATGTATCCATTATATCCAGAGTTATACTCATGATTTAGATATCATATATATCATATATATCCAGTATATACATTCATTTATAATATTACATAACGTTTAGAGGTAAGAAATGAAATGCACCGTTCATGGAGACGGTAAGTCGTACGTACGCATGAACGCTACTTTCATTTCTATTTAGTATTTTATGGAATTGAATCATAATGATATAAAGGTATATTATAATTCTAGTATAATATAATATATAATATCATTAATTACATCTTTTATACATCCCACATATGGCATTAACGAATCAAATCACTTTGAGGGGGCGGCAGTCCGCACTTCCCAAAATGAAGATATCGTGTTTACCCATAATGGAAACCATAAAGGTATGCCATAAATGAAAAATACAGAAGCTTAAGTAAAACATAAACATATTATATATCATATATAAATATATTGACATCTTAATGTCCACCTTTTAAGGTGTTTGAAGAATATTGAACAATCATCGTTTTGTGAAGCAGAAATTCATCATCCACGGGAACAGTATGTTCTTTAACCATTAGATGTAGGTGTGTGTAAGTGTAGCTCGAATACTTCTTATAACAACATCCTAGTATATTTAAGATACTGGAGTTGTTATAAAATAAATGAATAAAAAGAGTTTAGGGGGCTGGATAAGAAAAATAAAACAAAAAAACACAAGTGAAGACATTACCTTAAAATCGGGTAACTCTCTTTGATTTGAGCTCAAAGGATTCCTTGGGAAGAATTCTGCCCAAAGTTAGGCTTCTAGGATTAATATAGGGATGTGTAGAGACAAATTTAGTAGGGTTTGTCTGAGCCAAAGGCTTGAGAGGTGTGGGTAAGGAGGTAGAGGTGGGAGCCTTTTATAAGAGGAGAGGAGGGTCACTCTTGGAAAGGTATAAAAGGATACTTTATTATAAAATGATTTTCGGATTTAAAAGGTCCCAAAATTATATATTTCTAGTATAAGGTGATAATAGTTCTAAATACACCCATCCAATAGGTTTTTTGACATGTTTAGGTCTTAGATTTTACATTATCTTTTCATTTTATTTAAATCGTTAAATAATGAGGTCATCGCTGCATCATCATGGTGTCATAAATAATTTAATTTATTTAATGTCTAAAAATTATAAAAAAAATACTATGATGTAGGAAATAGTTTTAGCTTTCCAATGACTATTTATAGTCAAAAATCTGACTTGTATAACCCCATGTAAAAATTGTTATAGTAAAACAACTCATGTTTGTGACATTTTTACTTTTACATTAAATAAAAAACATTAATGTCATTATCTTACCCAAGTGGCTCCATGGGGTCCCAAAAATCGACCTATGGGTTGTCTTGGTCGGCCATGACACATTCAATAAGGGTAGGACATGTTTCTAGGTCATTTAATATTATTAAAACATTATTTTTACCTTAAATTACACTAATTACCTCTAATCGCGATTAAAAACGTAAAAGTTACTATTCACCAAAAAATTCTTTTAATATCATTGAACCAAATTTTACTTCTTAATTACAACCATGTATGTCAGATTTTTGAAATTCAAAACACAGAGGTGGTAAAATTTCATTTAAACGAAAAATCAGTTTTTTAAGTATCACTTAGTGGTTTCACTATTCATCAAAAATTGAAGTTTTTCAGAAAAATACCAAAACTTCACCCTAAGCTATATTTGATATTCTGAATTCAAAAATTATGTCTATTTTACAAAATTCAAAACATATAAGTTAAATTAATTAATTTAATAATTAATTCCTGCTGTCAGAGCAAATAGCATGTTTTTATGAAACAATAAGTATCAAAAGATTGACACTAGTTTAAGTCCAATTTCAAAGTGAAATTAATTCCAACAACCACTATTGGATTAAATGGTAAAAATATATTATAATTTAACTGTAAAACCAATTCAAAAGATAATCTAATCATATAAATAAATTAGATTAAAAAGAGGTTTTGAACTAAAAAACAACATTTTTCACTATTCATTAAAAAATGAACTTTATCGGAAAAATACCAAAAATTTTCCCAAAGTAAATTTCAATGTTCCAATCATAAAGAATAAGTTTATTTTGACAAATAGAGCTTGTAAAATTTTCAAAAGTTTGATTTAAAAATGGTTTGTCATCAAAAGCCAGTAAAACAATCTTTTAAAAATATTAGTGTATTCCATGCTTAAGATTGGATTTATTATCATTTTAAGCCTCTAAAACACTATATAATTCATTAATAGACATAGATAAAAATATTTATTATTAATTACTTACTTGGGATGTTACAGTCCCGCACTTATACCTTTCCCCTTTTTCTTTTCTTCTTCATGCATTCTTCGTGCGTTAATAAACACCAAATAATTAGGCACACTAGAAATACAAAGTTTTGTTGAGCGCGACATATGGATGTGGAGCCCTCAACCCGAGGATTGCTAATATGTGGTCTTCATATTTTTCGGACTTAGAACGAAGTTTCAGTGACCCACGGAAGAGGAGGGCAGCTGGCCACGTGAAGATAGGGTGGCGTGCATCCGTACCGCCAGATGAGTAGGAGGTGGCGGCCCGTCGGCCGCGACGGAGAAAGGTAATGGCCAGCACACCGAATGTCTGCATGGTGAAGCAGTGGCGCACGTCCGAACCACCGAAGTTGGAGACCGTGGCCACTTGGTAGCGGTGGAGGCCAAAGGGCGGTCGGCACCTGGCCGGCCATAGAGCACAGTGGTGCCGTCACGCAGCTGGGTGGAAGACTGGCCGGTTGTGACGCACATACTAGGACCCGCTCTAGAGGGTCCTCCTTCCAAAAACCGAACGGTACATTGGACCCTTCAGGGTGACCTGGGAGGCGCCACCCCGCTCGGGAGTCAGCCAGGGTGGACCCCAACACAGTGGTCCCCATGATCACGGGTCGCACAGCGGGTCGTGCCAGCAGGCCGCGCCAGCAGGCCACGCCCAGCAGTCTGGGTCCAGTCGTCTCCTTCACGAGTGGGCCAGACCACATCCCAACGGGCCAATCCCACTGCGTCCTAGGCCATCTGGGCTGGACCTGGGTCGGACCGGACCCGGGCCAGACCGGACCCCGTTTTGCCTTTGTGGACTTATCTTGAGGATCGGGCATCTGTTTGATGAACCGTCTACAGCACCAGACTCCTTGGATTGAGACGGTCCTTTTGGTATACTCCACTTGATTTTTGGATAAAGTTGTAGTACGGCCGGGTTGGATTGAACCAGAATCCAACCGAGCCCTTGGAACAGAAATGCTAATAACTTACAGACCGGAAATCTGATTGACATGTCGTCTGTTGCGTTGAGGACCTTATGACATGACAGACCATTGGGATACTTATTTTTGAAACTTCTTGGTGGTTTAGGTATGAATGATATCTCTAGGGAAGATTCTACGGAACTCAAGCGCACTGGGTGCGAGGAATCCAGTGGCTGGCAGTGAGGCGGAGGTTGGAGACAGATCATGCGGAGTTTAGCGCTCACCGATCCTGTGTGGGTCAGTGCATACAGATCCTATATGGGTCAGATCCTATGTGGTTCAGTGCTCAGGGATCCTATGCGGGTCAGTGCATACTGATCCTGTGTGGGTCAGATCCTATGTGGGTCAGTGCTCAGCGATCTTGTGTGGCTTAGGGCATACCGATCCTATGTGGGTCAGATCCTGTGTGGGTCAGCGAGGGTTACTTACCTATTAACTCTGGTTGGGTCGGATCCTATGTGGATCATTGTGGGGGTTAGTACCAATCGATTATGTGTGGTTCAAACTCCGTATGGTCATAAGTAGTGCCTCTTGAAATAATAAGATGATCTAACTTCATGATTAATCATCTGTACTTCTATACTTCACTACAAACCTAGTCTAAGCTGAGACACTTTGTGAGCCATATTTACTTTGTGCTTTTGTTTGAGTTTATGTTATTTGGTACTTCTATCTTTGTGGTGTTACTTATGTGGTACTTCTACCTTCATGGTGTTACCTTCGTGGTGTTACCTTCGTGGTGTTATCTTCATGGCGTTGCATGTGTGGTACTTCTACCTTCGTGGTGTTACCTGTGTGGTACTTCTACCTTCGTGGTGTTACCTGTGTGGTACTTTTACCTTCGTGGTGTTACCTGTATGGTACTTCTACCTTTGTGTTGTTACCTTTGTGGTATTCTTCCCTCTTGTGTGAGATGATTTTATCTTGATAACTTAGGTATATGTATGGGAATATACCTAAGTAAAGTTGATGTTTATTTCTTCTTGCTTTGTGTTTTTTCCGTTGTGGAACTCTAATAAACCTACGGGGGTATTGGGGTCCCTACTAAGTATTGTTATACTCACCCCTGCACTGGCTTCACCCACACCTTATTGTGTCTAGTTCAGATGACGTACAGTGTTCATCGAGGTTGAGGGATCTAGTACTGGACGGTGCACGGAGGTGGACCATTCGGTGTGACGTGACGCGGAGGAGACAGATGGACATGGAGTGCTGAGGAGGTGATCTATACTTACCCTTTAGGTAGGATCCTCAGAGGATGGACCAGTAGCTGTTTTCCTTTTTCTTTCAGTTGTATTGTATTTTCATTTGTACTTGTACCTTTATAGTTGGGCTTGTATTCCATCCCCTTTTACTTTCATCACTCTTTTACTATAGTAGTTTACTTCACAGTTTCTTCTTGTTGTGTTCTTGGATCGTGCGTTTGTATAGAATTAAAGGAAATGCCTTCCCATTTTAGGGAGTATGCCTTTTGGTGCTAGTCGCCAGCCACTAGCCTATGGAAGGCGGGCTTGGGGTAGTCACGGCACGGGCCCCAGGGGATGGGTTGTGACAAAGTTATATCAGAGGAATTCGGTTCTACCAAAGAACTAGGACTCTGATATTTTCTGTATGAAGCAATTGTGTTAAGTTTTTTGATAGTGGTTTTTAGTTCTGGGAGTCTAGTGTTGGTATAGAGGTCGATGTATCCATACATTAGGACCCTGAATTCTAATTTCCGACTCAGCGCATGGAAACACTGATTGCATGTGTTTTTGAAAAGTTTTTATTTTGAATTCTTTGGAGTCAGCTCACCAGGTATAACTTAAAGATCGTGGCACACCTGTTCCTTATCAATATTCCACCGCTTAGATAGCCACCCAGGTTTCCTAAGAGAGTATGCGATGATGGCCCACCGAGCGATGACGCATCAGTGCAGGGCCCTCTTATGGCATTAGCACCTTCAGGTGGTGTACCGACAGCACCACTAACCATTGGATGAGCATTGCCACCAGCCCCACTAGTAGATAATGCACGCCAACTGAGCGCGTTGCATGAGTTCCAGCGATAGAGGCCTCCTAGGTTTCGAGGTGAGACAAATTCCTAGGCAGCTGAGGACTGGCTTAAGGTTATGGCTAGAGTTTTCCGCCTAGTTGAGACACTGGTAGAGCAGATGGTGATCTTAGCTTCTAGTCTTTTCCACTGAGTGACCATGTGGATGGTCCACAAAGTGATTAGGCTACGGTATGTGGACCGTTTCCCAAGATAGTACCTCCGGGTAGTGTTTCAGTTATATCACTACCCATTGGGCAGCAGTTACAACCGGCGATACCGGTAGAGTACACATTTAGGCTTTGTGCCTTATACGAGTTTCAGCATCAGATACCCCTTAGGTTCTAAGGCGAGCCCGACTCACAGGCAGTTGAGGACTGTCTTGAGGAGGTGGGTGAGAGTTCTCTAGAGAATCTACAGCTTTGGCAGGATGACATGTCGGTAAATGACTATTCATTGAGGCGTACTGACCATTCCTGGTACTTGATGAATACGATAGGATCAGTGCTTTGGGACTCGGACTTTTGAGCGCGGTGTGTTTAAGGACGTCCGAGCTAGCACTATTCCTCAATACATTCCTACCTATGTTAGGGTTCTAGAGAGAACCTTTGTGGTTGAATGTTCTTTGGTTGAGCGGATACAGCCAGTGAATGTTAGTAGTGGGAAAGCAGGAAAATGGCGCAAGTCTCAGAGACTTGGGCGTGTAAAAATGTTTTGGGAAGAAGAAGTGTTAGGAATAAATGAATCTGCAGGGCGGTAGACGTGGAAGAAGAGCTAGGAGAGCATAATGAGGTGGTGTACATTTCAACATGTTACAACCCCCACCTCAATGTGGTCTGAACCAGGCTCAGGGAGTGGGAGGATAGGGGAAAGGAGTAGCTTCATGCGATCAAGGAGTGTGACCCAAGGACTCCAGGAATGATTAGAGGTATGGTCAGTGTCTACTACTAGCTACCATATCAATAGACATAGGTAACAATCATTCCTTCCTTCCACTAATCTTGTCCAATACCTAGAGTTTTCATTTAAACCATTGAATTGAACCTCACATCTGGAGATACCTTTGGGAGGAGATTCGATAATCAACTTATGTCGATAGTGTGATCTAACCCTTGAGGAGAGAGTTTTGGTTGGAACCTCTTGGTGGTAACATCAAGAACTTACGAAATTAGTTTGGGTATGGACTGGCCATCAATAGTTCATACTCAAATTGATTGTATTAGGAAAAAAGGTTTTGGTTTACATACAATGTTGGAATGGGAATTTTTTTGGTCGGTGAAAAAGGAAACTCAGGAAGCACTGAACAAACTCATGCAAAGGAGGGTGCAGTCGATCACGCTTGAGTCGGCCAGCCCTACCCTCGTGGCAGCGGGAGTTTTGAGTCTTCAGTTCCCAACAGAAGCTGCAAAGTATGGGAGACACTGACTGTGAGGATCGAAATGCTCAGATATCCATAGGACATGCACCTGATGGATTTTCTAAAGGTGGGGAGCACATCTTCTTCTTCAGAGGACGTACTATGGTACTAGTGGTGCTACAGGAGGAATTGTTGAGGGAGTTCCATACGTCCCCTCTAGCGGTACATCCAGGAGTGGTGAAGATGTACCAAGAACTTCGATATTAGCACTGGTGGCTAGGGATGAAGAAAGAAGTGGTAGAGTTTGTATCACGATGTCTCACTTATCAGAAAGTGAAGATTGCACAGAGCTGGAATAAGTCTTATTCCGACAAGAGATGGAGATCTTTAGAGTTCCAGAAGGGGGGGCCATGTTTTCTTGTGAGTCTCCCGTCGATGGGGACTAGAGATATTTGGTAGAGATGACAAGTTATCACTAAGGTTTATTGGACCATTTCTGATACTTCGGAGGACTGGCGAGGTGGCATACCACTTGGCACTACCACCACGGTTAGAGTGGGTTCACGATGTCTTCCATGTATCCCAGCTGAGTAAATATGTGCATGACCCTTATCAAGTCATCCACAATGGCAATCTAGACTTAGACGATGGGGAAATGTTTACAGAGGTTCCAATAGAGATTGAGGATCGACGGGAGTGGGTCCTTTGTGGGCAGTCGATACCTCTGGTACGCATTCTCTGGAAGTACGGGAACATCCAGGAGAGCACATAGGATCGGGAGACTCAAATCCGTGCTCAGTACCCCCATTTGTTTCCTTAGTATATATTGTGTCTTTAGCGGATGTAAATCCCTAAGTTGTGGAGAATGTAATGTCCTGAAAATTTCATATATTTTTTTTAATTATATGGAATTATTTTGAGACTGTGAAATCTGACGGCGCGCGATTTTGAGGCCCGGACTGCCCGAAATGATCTTTCAAAGTTTTTTTAAGATTTAATTAGCGCTTGTAAGTAGTTTTCATGAAAAAGTGGAATAAATTTTAAAAGGTTACTCAGATCAGAAATCTGAGGGAACTGTTACACTCAAGATGGTGGGTTTACCCTAGGCCCGACTTAAGTTTAGTCGGTGCGGGCCTCCTGTGAGAAAACCTGAAAATGAAATAACTGTAAATAAAATTATTAAATAAAATTATTTTATTTTTCAAATGATAATAACTCATGAATAGTAACTTAGATTAAAAATCTGAGACCACAAATGAACTCGTGAAGGTATGCTCCCTTTAGGCAGATACTAACATTGGTCAGTGCGGGCCACCAGTGAAATTTATTTTTTGGCCGTAAATAAACTAATTAAGTGACAATGAGTTTATTGTAAAATTCATAACTTTTAAATGGTAACTTGGATTGAAAATATGAGAGTAAAATTGGGTTCATTAGGGTGTGTTTCACTTAGGCAGAGCCTAACCTCGACCGGCACAGGTTGAGGGTGACTTTTAATAATTTTCTAAAAAAAAATTCAGGTACGTTCAGTAAACGTGTGAGCGTCATTTTGTAACTTTTGAACCGGTACTCGAAATTGAGATCTAAGGACACCGTTGAACTAGCAGCACCGATATTCTCTTAAGGAGACCTTCACCTCGATCACAGTAGGTCGAGGGTGCAAGTTAGTTTTCTGGATTTTCATGGGAGAGTTAAAAGAATAAAAATAAAATAAAAAAAAATTATTTTATTTTTCTTTTGAAACCTTCCATTTGAATTAATGATGGTGGGGACCACCTAAACCCCCATTTAATGTGGGGAAACCCTTGGAATCCTCCCAACTTAATGTGCCAACCTTAACTTAATTAAAGTGCCAACTTTAATTAAATTAATAACTTAATGTATTAAGATTGGAACCACACTTTTGGTGGGAGAAATAGTTGGAAAAGGAAAGGAGATCTTGGGAGAAAGTTTGGAGAAATGTCCTCCAATGAAGAACTTTATCTGGAACAAGAATGAGGATGGCGCACGAGCCCGGATCGAAACGTATAACAGAAGCGATGAACGTCAGCGTCCCCTTCACTGACTTCATCCTCTTCCTCATGAAACCTCCAATGGAAGAATAAGGTAGGGGTTTTAAATTTAATTATGATTAAATATTTTTTTTATTCATATTCTGGATTCACAATAATGATGTCTAAACAAACATGGACATCGTACCGCACTTATACCTTGCCCCTTTTTCTTTTCTTCTTCACGCGTTCTTCGTGCGTTAATCAATGCCAAATAATTAAGCTCATTGGAAATACAAAGTTTTGTTGAGTGTGACATATGGACGGGGATCCCTCGACCTGAGAATCACAAATATGCGGTCTTCATATTTTTCAGACTTAGAATGAAGTTGCGGTGACCCGCAGAAGAGGAGGGCGGTCGGGCGCGTGGCGAAGCGGCGACGCGTGTCTGTGCCTCCGGTGCTGGAGACTGTGGCCACTTGGCTACGGAGGAGGCCAAAGGGTAGCCGGCACCTAGCCGACCATGGAGGACAGTGGCACCGCCGCACCGCTAGGAGGAATACTGGTCGGGGATCCGGCCGGCCATGACGCACAGAGCAGGACCCGCTCCGGCGGGTTCCGCTTCCAAAAACCGAACGGCCCGTTAGATAGTTAGGGGTGAATTGGGATGCTCCTCCTCGCCCAGGAGCCAGCCAGGGTGGACCCTAACATGGTGGTCCCCCTGACCGTGGGCCGCACGGTGGTCCACTCAACTGCGGACCGCATCGCGGGCCGCGCCAGCAGGCCGCACCCAGCGGGCTGGGCCGGGTCGTCCCCTTCGCAGGATGGGCCGGACCATGTACCAATAGTCTAGGCCCACTGTGGCCTCGGCCCGCTGTAGCTCAAGCCATCCAGGCTATACCTGGGTTGGGTCGGGTCGGTCCGACCGGGTCGGACTGGACCCGGGCCCAACCGGACCAAGTTTTTCCTTTGTGGCCATATCTTGAGAAACATGCTTCCATTTGACAAACCATCTACGGAACTAGAATCCTTGGATAGATATGGTCATTTTGGTATAATCCACTTGAGTTTTGGATAAAGTTGGAGTACGGTCGGGTTGGATCGAACCTGAATCTAACCGGGCCCTCGGAGTGGAAACGCTAATAACTTACAAACCGAGCGTCTGATTGACTCTCCGTCTGTTGCATTGGGGCCCTTATGAAGTGAAAAACCTTTGGGATACTTCTTAGTGGAACTTTGTAGAGGTTGAGGTATGACTGATATCTCGAGGGAAGATTCTATAAAACTTGAGTGCACCGGGTATGAGGAATCCAGTGGCTGGTAGTGAGGCGGAGGTTGGAGACAGATCATGCGAAGTTCAGTGCTCAACAATCTTGTGTGGGTCAGCTCATACCGATCCTGTGTGGGTCAGATCCTATGTGGTTCATTTCTCAATGATCTTGTGTGGGTCGGCGCATACCGATCCTGTGTGGGTCAAATCCTATGTGGGTCAGCGCTTAGCGATCCTGTGTGGGTCTGTGCATACTGATCCTGTGTGGGTCGGATCCTGTGTGGGTCGGCGGGGGTTAGTTACCTATCAACTATGGGCAGGTCGGATCCTGTGTGGATCATTGTGGGGGTTAGTACCAATCAATCATGTGTGGGTCAAACTCCATATGGTTAGAAGCAGTGCCTCTTGACAGAATAAGATGATCTAACTTCACAACTAATCATCTATACTTTTATACTTCACTGGAAACCTAGTTTTAGTTGAGACTCTTTGTGAGCTGTCTTTAATTTGTTATTTTGTTTGAGGTTATGCTATATGGTACTTCTATCTTTGTGGTGTTACGTGTGTGGTACTTCTACCTTCGCGGTGTTACCTTTTTTGTGTTACCTTTGTGGTGTTATCTTTGTGGTGTTACCTGTGTGGTACTTCTACCTTCGTGGTGTTACCTATGTGGTACTTATACCTTCATGGTGTTACCTATGTGGTACTTATACCTTCGTGGTGTTACCTTTGTGGTATTCTTCCCTCTTGTGTGAGATGAGTTTATCTTGATAACTTAGGTATATTTATGGGCATATACTTAAGTAGAGTTAATGTCTATTGCTTCGTGCTTTGTGGTTTTTCCTTTGTGGAACTCTAGGAGACCTATGGGGGTCTTGGGTTCCCTATTGAGTATTGTTATACTCAACCCTGCACGGGCTTCGCCACACCTTATTGTGTCTGGTGCAGATGACATATAGCGTTGATCAAGACTGAGGGAGCTAGGACTGGACGGTGCACAGAGGTGGACCATTCGGCGTGACATGACGCGGAGGAGATGGATGGATGTGGAGTGATGAGGAGGCGATCTATAACTACCCTTCAGGTTGTAACCTCGTAGGATGACCCATTAGTTGTTTTCCTTTTTCTTTCAGTTGTATTTTATTTTTAGTTTTACTTGTACCTTTACATTTGGGCTTGTATTCTGGCCCCTTTTACTTTCAGCATTCTTTTATTATAGTAGTTTACTTCACAGTTGCTTCTTGTTGTGTTCTTGGATCGTGTGTTTGTACAGAATTAAAGTAAATGCCTTCTCGTTATAGGGAGTATGCCTTTCGGTGCTAGTCGTCAGCCCCTGGCCTATAGAAGGCGGGCTTGGGGTAGTCACGGCATGGGCCCCGGGGGATGGTTCATGATAGTTGTATGTATACAAACTATTTTTCATAGTATCATTTCTTATGTTTGAATTTGAATTTCAAATTCAATAGATCAAACTTATTTTAACTGCTTCCATAACTTATCCCGCATCAATTTGAACCATTGTATCATGTTTATATACTAGATATTGTTGATTATACTAAAAAAATTCTAGATTGAGTTAGAGATCCATTAGAGAATATACAAGAAGACACATCAGAAAAATCACTCATGATTAAATCAAACTCTGTAATATTTATTGCACCATGGTGTGGTACTAAAAGATAAACTATTTTGCCTCAAAAAATGCAACCACTATTTGTTAATCCTTTTCCTCTATAAATTATGGCTCGCTACATATCCTATCAACCATATCCTAGTGCACTATGGGAATGGTCCACTTCCTAGACATGTTTTGGTTTGAAACACCACTTGACGACCACATTTTTCTTTACACGCCACCACAGGCATAGTGGGCTTTCCCGTTTCACACAAGGAGACCAATAATTTACCAAGGAATCTATCATGGTTTCATTAATCTATTTTAATCCCTTTATTTTCCTTCTTGAAATACTAATCTTTAATTTAGTATGAAACTCTGACCATGAACTTCCCCACTTCCATTTTTTCCTTGGCTATTTCACACAAGCATACTAGAAGATCACCACAAGGAATACCACATCCATTTCAAACTTTTTCATTTCATACAAGAACAACACCAATGAACCATATCCATTGAAAATACATATTTAATGGGAATGGAATTCATATCCTCTTCTCTATATTAACCATAGTTATAACTAGGTAATGGCCTTTCCTTTATTGGGAAATTCATTCCCAAAATTCCCTCTTCCATGGGCGTAGCCTGGCCTAGATTCACCAATCTTCCAAGATCCCTCAAACTTCATGAAATTATTGAATCATGAGGATCCAATAATGATATTTATAAACTTTAAGATAATTTAACAAGTAATCTTCTTATTTATAACTTCATCCAAGGATCCATGGATGAACCTTGTGAGAAATCCTTAACAATGGATATATTTAGATCATCTACATGGAACTCCAAATCCTCAAATCAATTTTACCTTCAAAATATCAATTACTTACAATTTAATAACTTCAACCTCAACCAAACCAATCTTCCAAATGTTTTACATCCAATATTCCAAGATATATAGAATCATTTTTGGGAACTTATTCTATACATTAACAATCTTGGATACTTTAACAATAATAAATACATCATAATCACTAATATTATTTCTCACTTCAATTCATTATTTAATATATTAACATAAATGAATGATTCTTGGTCACTTAAAATAATCAAAACTCATTAAAAATATCGTTGATAATAAATACAACACATAAAAAGTAGGCTAAATAAACTCCCCCTTTTCACTTATTGTCAATACCATAGTACAATGTTATATCAACATGTGATCATAAAATATCCTTAACTTTTATCACCATTTTCATTTCATTTTTCTCCCCCTTTCTCATAAATATTTTAAATGTAATTTTATCCCCCTTATTTACAAGAAATAAAAATTTAATAGAGGAATGTTGTTATTTTGTACTCAAGAAATGTCCCACCAAATATTCTACTAAGTCTATGTGATCCATTCTCAGTATAAAAAACATGAGAGTTTGATTTAGACAAAAAAATTATCCATTATCAACATAACTTTATATCAATTTGAAATTAAACCACTTAAAAACTAAATTAAATATATTTTCAATAATTAAAGGATGAAACAATTAATACCATTATGATACACATTTTCAATAATTTTATTAACCTAGATTTTCTATACTCACTTTAACACACAAATTAGAAAATTTTGAGTACAAATAACATGATATAATAGCCTTGGAAGTTCTTAAAATTTACACTTTTTGTCATTGATTAAAATTATAACCCTTTATGTTATAATATGATTTTTATTATTAAGAATGATATATTTTTATAACATACCTTTTCAATGACACTGTCTTTAATAAATTTCAAGAAAAAAAATTATTTTTTGTGAGATGGTGTTTTATAGAAGCTTCTTCGTCATTCTTCACTTGCCTCCCCCTCAAGGGAAACACTCCTAAATATATTTATAATGGTTAATTTATTTAATAATGGATTTCAAGATTTTATAATGTGGAGAATACACCAAAATTAATTCCTTTATGTTATTGTATAGATTTTATAAATTCCACATCTTCCTCAAGGATGATCTTCTTTAATGAATCCTCTTGAAATAGATAGACCACTCCATGATGTATTTTTTATCTTCTTATTATATATAAATTAAAACACTTTATTCTTATTAGTCTTTTTCCCTAATATTATGCATCACCTTCAGTTCCTTGCATTGTAAGTGACAATACAATACACACTTATTAAGGGAATAGGGTAGATCTCCTTACTCTCTTTTTATCTATCAAATCATATGCATCTCTTGATTCAATATTCATTATCTTAAGAGCTTATCCTTATGTTGAAAATGTTTTTAAACATCATTTGAAATTGTGTATAGATTTATGTCATCACTCATATAGTACTTATCATACACAATAGTTTTCATTTATTGATTACCTCCCTTGAAATTCATCTTCTTTATGTGGAATCTTCTCTTTTACTTTTTCATTATGATTTTCTTGTGCTCCTTAAAAATTTATTGATATCTCCAAATTCATTGGAAAAATCATAGGAATGTATTTGGGTACACTGATGGATTTCATGGATTTTACACATGGCTTCTCATGAGTTAAATTATTCACATCCTTTTTTTTTTGAGATGTATCACTCCTCTTGATAATCTTCTTAGAACTATTTTGAACCTGGACATTCATGTTCATTATGTTCAAGGATGAATTTCTCTAAAACTTCTTGGGTATAATTTGTTTTGTAACCTTAATGAATTTTACAACCAAGGATGAAACTTCTTTAATTTGTGGTCTTATATTCTCATTATCTCTTGATACATGTTTATATGTACATATATCACTTTTGTGACCACCTTAATTGTAAACATCACTAGTATAATCAAGAACCTCAAATCTATTTATACTTGATAGATTATTCATATTTCATGATTGTTTCATCTTTAACAGCTTTATTCCCCTTTAAATGGACTTCTTATAATCTTTATCAATCAAATTATTATACCAAAAATCCAATACAAAATTCCCATATCTGTTGAACCACCAATAATTTCCAACAAACCTAGATCTTCTCTTCAAAACAAATTGTTGTCTAGAATTTATAGATTTCTGAACAAGTTTATTTTATCCTTTTTCACCACTTTTTGGGATGATATTGGGGAACTATATTTCTCACACTTTCTCATATCCAATATAGTAATGGTGGGATGATTCTCTCTATTTATCCACATCTGTATTTGTATGGTATTTTTATTTAAATCGGTCCTTTTTCTAGAAATGAATTTATAAAAATCATTAAATTGAGAAATGGATGGTACCTTCTTCTTTAATATTCCATTGGTAATATCATAAAATGTTGTTATTAAGTTATTATCAAATAATAGAGGTATATTGATAATAGAATCCTCTTTATAGTTTTTTGTGATAGAAGATCCATACTTATTTGATTGTGAAGTCTCAACATGAGTTTTTTCATGATTGGGCGATTTGATTTACAATTCTAGAAGTCTCTTATTGAGGGAATTATTTTGATCTTTAATAAATTAAATTATCTATAAAAAATCCTTCCTCATCTTCTCAACATATTCATTGTAAATTTTTATCTTATAATTTAACAAAGTGTTAAATTCCTAGATCCTATTAGATTGAAAAGTACAATTGTTCATTCTTGACATCAATGTTATTCTTCATATTTTCTTCCAATGAATGGATCATCTTCTAAAACTCTTAATTGGACTAATCCTTCTATCATATTATGTTTATACACTCCTATAAAAAAATTTAGTATCTTACCATAGGCTCCTCATTCTCTTCTTCTTTGAAATAACTTGTTTTGGGATCTTAATGCAAGTAAGGGATCTTTATCTTAAATCCTTATACAATTCATCTATCTCACCTTAAAAATGAGTTATATCTTCCTACTAACATTAAAAAATCTAAAAAATTAGAGAAATTAATTCATTAGGTAATCTATGAATCATATCCTTTAATGCATCAATGAATGATTCTGTTGAAATATGATCACACCCACTTGAATATTATTCTTATGAAGAAAAAAAGAATCTTTGCATATATTAGGATCACTTGAATTCCTTGATCTAGTTTTGGTAGAAACATCTTCTATATCCTTTATGGCACGTCAAACCATAATTTTTTCTCCTTCCAAGCAAGATCTATATACCTTGATCAGAGCACTTAAAACTTCATCTTCTTTTTACAAGTGGGACATCTTCTTCATCTTATTTTCTCATTCCTTTTCCTATTCAAAAAAATCTTGGAAGAAACTTATTTATAATTTGAAACAAAAATAACTTCTCTAAAACTGAACTTCATAATAATTATAGGAAATAAATTCAAATATTCAAATAGAACAACTTCAACTTGAGAATCCAATTAGAGGTGAACTCGGTGCTCTAATTCCAACTAAGAATTAAAAAGTGGTTAACCACCCCTTTAATACCACTTGAGGAGGACCAGTTTGGATATGTTATACACTAGGATAGAGGGTAAATCATTGTAGGTGTCCAATTTATCACTTTTCAATCCCTTATATATTTTACCTCTTTTATTGTTAAGAAATTATTCTCTTGCTCTATCTCTCTCTATTGGTCATTGATATTTTAATAAACATTATTGAACACACACATAAGATACATGAAAATTTACAAGTTTCACCTTTAAAAATAAAAGGCTATTCTTTGGTATGACCTAGATTCCACTGAGATCATATTATTCACTAGTATCAACCTGTGAACACAATTAGGTAGGTTTTATACTTGTACCCAAGTTTGGTGCATCCTTCACTCTAGATAATACCTTTACATTTTTATACCACCATAAAAAATGTTCATGTTTTTACATACAATAAAAAATATATTATTCTTCGTAACTACTACAATGTCATTGATGCATTACTTCTCTTATTCTTATTCTATTATTTCACTTACACAGCAACATGCAAGGACTTCTTCACTTATTTTTTGTGTAAATAAATGCAAAAAAATCATCTTTATTCTTCATAGTAGTAATATTTTAGTGCTACCTTTACTTTTTATAAGCATGACTTATTTCTTTCTATTTGTTTATACAAATATAAAGTTTACATAAATCAATATTATTTTTTTCTTACTTTTATACTTCAGTGCATGAATCAATTTTCACTATATTTCTTCTACTGGCTTTGACACATAGAAAATATTCAAGTTGAGTGCTATGATAGATCATCTTCAATATGATCACACATGAAAATATTATTCTCTCTGAAATGGTTGTGTCAAACTCCTTCTTTTCTTTACACTAAAGAGTACATCTTCTAAATGCCAATGTCAAACTACACTCTAATCTCTCTTATTCTTCTTGGATGTTCAATTAATGATCTTATCTTTACTAACATTTTTTCCTCACTCTAATATATGTATATAAACTAATTTTCACAAAAACCTTCCTTGTGTTTGAATTTTAATTTCAAACATAAATGTACAAACTTCTTTAAATCACTTCTATAGCCTTTTTCATATCAATTCAAGCCATTATATAATATTGATCTTATATATATCATTGATTATTTTAAAAAAAACCTCCTAGATTCGGTTAGAAATCCATTAGATCATCCAAGAATTCCCATTATCAAAACTGGTCATAACTAAATCAAACTCCTTGAAATAGCTTGCACCACAGCATGGTGTAGATATCTATGCCATTTTTCCTCCAAAACAAAAAAACACCATGGCATATTCCTCATGCTCATGGCCATTTTGGATCATTACATGGCCATTAAATGATGGACTAGTACACTATAGGAATGGATTTATTCCTCATCTTGTTTTTCCTTAAAACACCACTTTATGACAATAGCTTGCTTCAAACACCACCATGGGAGTAGTGGGATTTCTTGTTTTGTACATGGAGGCCAATAAATCACCACGGCATCTTCCATATCTTAATTAATCCATTTTACTACATGTAATGGCCTTCTTGTACTCCAGATCTTCAATACAGTATTCCACTCTAACCACAGCCTTCCCCATAACCATTTTGGCCTTGTCCATTTCATACAGGCACAATGGATGATCATCATAGGGACCAATACGACCATTTTGGATTGGTGCATTTCACATAGAAACACCATCAATGCACCACAGCTATAAAAATGCAATATTTAATGGGTGTTTCCTTCTTGGGATCTTCTCTCTATTCACTATAGCCACCACTAAGGCATATCCTTTCCTGTGTTGGGAAATTCCTTCACAAAATTCCATCCTCTATGGGCATAGCCTTAGTTAAATTCACTAATCTTCCAAGAGACCTCAACACCCCATGAAACAAAAAAATCGTGATGTTTATAAATTTGAAGATCATTTCACATGGAATTTTCTAATTTAGAAATTCATCTAAATATCCTTATATGAATATTATAAGAAATCCTTCGTAATAGATAAATTAAAATCATCTCCATGGAACTAAAAAACATCAAATCACTTTTTCCTTCAATATATCAATTACTTCCAAGTAAAGAACCATAACCTCAACCAAAAAACCTTCCAAAGTTTTTATATAAAATCTTCCAAGATATATAGACTTCTTCTTGGTAACTTCTTTTCTACTTCAAAAATCTTAGATACTTCAAAAATAATTAATACATCATAATCACTAAGATTTTTTCTCACTTCAATTCCTTCTCTAACATATTTAAATCAATGAATTATTATTAGTCATTGAAAATCATCAATACTCATTGATAATATAATTTAAAATAAATACAACACATGCAAAGTGGGCTCAAAAAATGAGTTTCCTAGTCTTACCCAAGTTAGTGAGGCTGATATCTCATTAGAAATTGTATCTTGAGCCTTTTATATCTTATGGTTACCCTTTGTTATTTTTAATTACTAAGTAATAATTGAAATTATGAGGATGTGATTTATTGAGGGGGGGAATGTAAAACCCAAATATTTCAATATGTAATTATCATTTAAATAAATACTATATTGAATGGTTTGTTTCACATGCAACACCAAACTAAAACAAAATTGTGATAAATTAATAAAGATTATATTATAAGTATTAATGGAGACCATTATAATATATTCATTGAATTGGAGGGTATAAATAGAAGTATATGAATTTTTAAATATATATAAAAATAAAAATAAAGGGTTGTTTTAATATAAATTCATTGATAAATTCAATTATTATAGATAAATAAATAATAAGATCATTTTGTGATTAAAAAGTATTTTCCTAAAAATTGCCTTTTTAGGCGCTATGTATTTTTATTTTAAGAAAATAAATATATTATGATTTAATGATGATAAAATATATTTTTGATATGAATAATAGATTAACACTAATTTAATTAGTAACTAATAATAAATAAGGATAATAATAGTTAATATCTAAGAAGTCATTTTCTTATTAAAAACAGTTTTTCATTATATTTTATATTTCCATTTAAAAGTTAAATTCTTAAATATTATAATTTGAAATTGAAAAAATGAACTTATTTTTTGGATTAAAATTTAAAAATTATCTTCAGGTGAATTTTTGGGACTATTCTAAAATATTGATTTTTAGGTGAATGGTGAAAAATACAATTTTTACCAATTCTATAACGTTTATGAATTTATCATTACATAATCAAAAATTACAAGTATATAAAACATTTTAATTAATAAAATATTAATTTAAGGAGTAAATTATTCATTTTAAAATTCTATTTTGAATTTATTAAACTCTTGTTTAATATTTTGAAACTTATGTAATATTTATTTTAATAAAAACTATTTTTAGTTTATTTTTTTCATTAAGTAGCTACAAGGTGTAATTTATACTTAGATTGATTGGAAAGTCACAAAACACTTATTTTTTAAATAATATACAAATTACTTCCATGTAAAGTGACAACATTTAAAATTTCATCATAAAAAAATTATGCATAAAAATAAACTTTTTCTAAAAATAGGTTTTTATGCTTAATGTGGGATAATATTAAAATTAATTTTTCTCACCCATAGAAATTTTATTTGATAAAATTATTTCCATATTTGAAATAATAATGAAAAAAATAGGTATGAATATTTTTTTATTCATAAAAAATATTTATTGGTGTTAAAAAATTAGTTACCATAATAAAGGTAAATTAGGGTAAAAAGAGTTTAAAAAAGTTTTAAAGAGATAAAACATGTTAAAAACATCTCTCAAAATGAGTGGTTTATGTTTTTATTGACCAAAAATTGTCTCCAATCCATTATATTCCATTATGGAGTCCTCTTTCCATGTGAAACATGTGCTCCCAATTGTAATAGTTCGTACCTTTCTAGTATGTTACTTTTCTAGTTTTGTTTGTTAGAGGTGTTTAGAGGGAGTTTAGAGAATTTTAGTTAATAAAGGATGGAATAAGTGGGGTTACACATCGTGTAACAATATTGCATTATGTGAAATTCGGTTTCACAGCTTGTCTTAGAGTTTTCACAACGTGAAAACATTTTACACGATGTGAAGAAGGGTTTCACAACATATAATATATCAGGGTTAAAAATAAATTATAAAATATAGAGTTGATTATTTTTTCAGTGGAAACCGAACCCTGGGTATTACATGATGTGAAAAGGTATTACACATCATGTAATACCCTAATCATGTGCAATTTTAAAAAAATTATTTTTCGGGCGAACCCTAATTTATTCGGCTATGCTTTATTTTTCCTCTCATTTTGGGTGAAACCTAGGCACCTAGAGTTTTTCTTCAATCCCTCTTCCTCCATCTTTGATCCTTCAATCCTAGTGGTTGTTTTTTGTCTATTCTTCTTTGATTTATAGTATGTTCCCTCCTTTTTTCATCATTTTTCTTTTATTCTTCTCTCGTGGATCCACTATGATGGTGTTTATTTGTTTTGGGATATGTTTTGAGTTTTATTTTGATGGATCCTTGGTGTGATGTAGGTTTATCCATGGTTCTCATGGTGAATTTTTGGTTTGTGAGCATTCTTCTTCACCCTGTGGTGCGTAGTGGGTTGGAAAGATTCTTTGAAGTAGGATTTCCCTCGTTTCTCTTTATTTTTTTATCATGAGGGAGGGGTTTACTTTTTTTATCTATGAATCATTATTTTTTGGGCTTAATTAGAGATAATTAATTTGTAAATTGAATTTAAAATTGTGAAAGGGGAATGATTCGCATGAGTTTTACAATTTTTATATTTTTTTGATATTGTGGATTGTACAGGATTGATGCCCCATTGAAAATTTTGGTCGTTGGTGGATTTTTTGCGATAGATATATGTTTTGTGATTATTGTGACTATTGTGATTATTGTGATATCACTCTAAATTTAAATTGTTTAATTAATTATATTTTTCTAATGAAATGGTTACCCTGGGATTTTGGGTTGTGTGATAATTCCCCTAAAATAATGTCAAATGTGATAAAATCCTCTTTTTAAATTTGTTAAATGATCTTGATGTATTGTGATATTAGGTCATTCTTATGGGATAGTGATGTGTGATTGTGGAATGTGGAGGTGATAGTTTGTGGGTAGTGCTTTTGGGGCAATGGGGTGATAGAACGTTGAGCTATTTGTGGTATGTGGTTGCTTTGTTCTAGATGCTTGATTAGTGATTGAATAAATGAATGTTTAATAAAGTTTGGAATGTATTGGGTTGGTTTGGTTAATGTAATGGAAATATCTAATGGATAATTAAATTGTGTGTTTTTTAGTTAAATGTGAATGATTCTAAATAATTAAATTAATGGGGTGATTAAATGAAATTGGTTGGAAATGTGAAATGGGGTTTGTGGCTTTTGTGGGATGTTATGCATTTAGAGGTGGTAGAAAAGGTGATGGTGTTGTGAGTTGGTTTTTTGTTTGAGAACCCATAGGTTGGGCTTGAGTTTTTAGTACTATATATATATATATATTCTTTTGATTTCTATAAGCACCCCACCCACATTGAGAACTATGTTCTGAAAACCTGCATCGTCACTCGGGGGGTGTTTTTCCCAACATACGGTGAGGAGTATGGATGGTTGGGTACCCACTATTTTCTACTCTCTCTTCCATTTGAGGTAGTTATAGAATAGGATATGATGGTTGAAAGTCTCTTAGTTCATTAGATGGTGGTATTGGTATCCCATGTGTCTTCAAGATGAGTTGTAATGCGGTGTCCCAGGTTTCTTTGGGATGAGTTGTGATGAGATTTCTCAGGTGTCTTAGGGATGAGATTTGATGTGATGTGTTTCATTGTGAGGCCCAGGTGTGTACGGGTGGTATGTGTTGTGAGGCCCAGGTGTGTTCAGGTGGTATCATTTGTGAGGCCTAGGTGTGTCTGGGCGGGATATGTTTTGAAACCCAAGTGTGTGCGGGCATGATACATTGTGAGGCTTAGGTGTGTCCGGGCAGAATGTGATGTGGTATATTCAGAAGATGTGGAATCTCCCAAGACGTACAACATTGGTAAAGTGTGTAATACCAATAGGAAAGTGTTTTAGGTTACCCTATCACCAATTTGTTTTGTAATATATTATATTACTTGACTTTCATTACTTGGTGAGCGTGCCTCAGTGAGGTTGGGATGGTTATCATACCTTCATAGGTTCTTTTTGGTTCTATTGTTTTCTCATAGGGGCATTGGAATGCTTCTTTCACATGTGCATGACAGACTTTGTTTTTCTTACTGAGTATACTTTTATGATCACCCTATATATATAAAACTATTTTCAGGTTTCCAGGAGGATTTCGTAGACCATGTTGGGCATTACTAGCTCGGGCCTTGGGACAGTTATTGTGTCGCTACTTTAGTTTTACTTTGGGTATTTAATTTGGATAATTTTATCTATTTTAGCTCTATTTATACATGAATATGGGATGTTTTGGGTTTCTATTTTATATGATGTCTTGGTGTTTTTGTGGATGATTCATTATATCTCTTGATCTTATTTTCTTATAAAGGTTAATGCCTCCCATATTGTGAGATATGTACACCCTTTGTGTTAGTCGCCAACCCGGGGCCTACTGAAGGAAAGAATCAGACGTCATTATCTCTCTCTCTTCATTGTGGTATATTTGTAGGTAGGAGGTCATGACACCAATACATTAAGAAGTTATATTAACAAAAATGTCAATTTCTCCACTTATAAAAGGGTCCTTCTTCCACCTCTTCAAAGACACTCTAAAAATTAAAATTCCTCTTGAATAGATGAAATTTTTACTTCCCCTAGAATAAAATTTAACATCATTAAGACTCTAGTCATAAGAATATTTCCTAATACTCTATTTCCAAGAATCACTTCAAGAGAAATTTCAAAATATCAATGTAACTACTAATCACTCTCAAACATTTATCTTTATCTATATTTCACCTATAAACCTATCTTACTCATTAAAACACTATGACATGAGTATTATTTATATATTTATATGTTTTTATTTTTTATGTAATAAACATTATCTAACCTTTCCCCTTTCTTATAAAAACAAAACTTTTGTTCATGAATACGTGCAGACTACCGCCTCGACAATGCAACATGTCTCATTTTTATTCACTAACTTATATGGATGGTTAAAAAAGTTTATTTAATGAAATAATATGGTTAATATTATTAAAAGATAAATCATTTCCAACCTTCCTCTCATTCTATGAAAAATGAATATTTTTTTCATGTGCATGTACAGATTACCACTTCCACGTAGAGACATATTTTATTTTTCATCATCACCCAACTTGGATGATTATAATAATGTATATAATGAATAAAAATGATATCTATAAAATAATTATGGATCTATAAGTTTTATATTAACATTTTACTTATTATTAATATAATATCTTTCGCCTGTTAAAAATTACCAAAATAATTCGTCACTGATTCCATCTTCACGAATCATAAATAAAACATTAATGGAATGAAATAATAAATTTATAAATCATTATAAAACATATATTCCAACTAAATTTAATTATATGGGAATCATTAACTTCTATATTATAGAGTAAGGGTCAATATCATCCTTACAAAACATGTTTGAAGAAAACAAAACTTCTAACATCTGATGATGAAAATAAGCATTAATGAGCTAATGAAAAAATAAGGAATGATTATAATTAAATAGTGGAAAGTGTATTATATTTGAATAAGGTTCTAAAATAGGTGATTAATATGGTTATTTTTATGATATAGTAGTTTAAATCTCTTTTTTGAAAGTCAATAATAAAGGTACGGGTTTCCATCTCAATCTCCATTCATTGAGGCATGTTTTCAAGTTAAGCACCTACTTATATTTTATATAGTGCACCTAATACCACATTATATTATATTATAATTATTAATATTTAATTTATGGTATTTAAAAGTCATTTCATGAATCCCTCCTTCCAATTATTTTTATTTATTTGTTACCATTTTTTTATGGGATCTCTTGCCTCCTTTTTTGTTCTCTCGGGCTATTTTGTATCCACCACTTGATTTCTTTTGTGTGGTGTATATATTGACATATAGTTGTTTTATCATATTTTCATGAAATTAAATGGATTTAAAAATTCATCTTAAGTTCTATTTTTAAGGTCAATTGATTCAAGTGTTACTAAAGCCATAAGTATGTTTTATAAATTAATTTCCTTTTTTGAATTATAATGAT
Source organism: Viscum album (assembly GCA_963277665.1). Taxonomy (NCBI): domain Eukaryota; kingdom Viridiplantae; phylum Streptophyta; class Magnoliopsida; order Santalales; family Viscaceae; genus Viscum; species Viscum album. Next base: position 413,251,011 of record OY728145.1, read on the forward strand.
TTTTCTTGAACCCCATTCTTCTAAGTTGATTTATTTTATACTATAATTGTAAAAAAATTAATTACAATTTTATTAATTTATATTTATAATTTTTTTATTAAATCTTTTCAAAAGTATTATTACTTTAATGATTATGATATTTTTAATGTATTTTTTTAAATCAAACTTCGTTTATTTGGGTTATAATGTTACTTATTTAGCTTAATTATTATAATTTACCTATATTCTTCCATTTAATATTTCATATGATATTACACATTATCTCTCTATGGAAAGTGGTATTTGTAATTAAAATCCTCTTTCTTAATTAATTTCCTTCTCATAAAATTATAACATTGTCAAGAATAATTGTCATTCTTTATAAAGTTTTTTTTCCTTCCATGTTCTTATTTTCTCTTCCCGACAATGTTCTCCTTTATATTTGTAAACCTAATTATGTGTTATCTCATGTTACCTTCAAATTTCCATTTTCATCTATTCAAAAGGAAGTTTTATTATCTTTATTTATGATGTGTATTTTTTAAAATGTATTTTAAAATACTAAAAAAAATCCTTTCTAGGTCGTATGTTTTATCTTTCACTCAAAAGTTCCTCATAATAACATTTATGTTTTTTTCAAGGATCCATTATCGAAGATTATTTTTAAAAGTAAAAGTTTTCATAGCTATTTTCACTTTACCTTTTTGAAATATTTATGCCTTTTTCAAGGATTCATTATTGTAATTTATTTACAAATAATAATTTTGAAAATGACTTCCTTTAAATTTCTCAAAAATTAATCTTTTTTAAAATGACACATAACTTATTATTTTTATGAAAATGTTAATAATTGTTTTCTAAAAATTATATTAAATTATATTTGTATTTTATGCTTTAACTCTAAAAGATTTATCTTCTATAGAGTTATGTTTTATGAAACACCTTATAAATGACCTAGTATTTCATTATAAAGAGAACACTTCTAAAAGATACTTCAAGCATTAAAAAACATGGGATATTTCCTCTTATTCTTAAAAGTGATCTATCAATTAATCTTAAAAGGGGGTTTCTCATTTATGTCAATATCCTTTGATTTTAATTATGTTACACTTGGGATATCTTTTTATAATATTATCCACCTTCTTTCTTTATATGGCTTATAATGATGATTTTTAAGTAATATTTCATGAATCTCATATGTTTCCCCTGGGGGATATGATTTAAAAATACCATTCACCTTCTTTCTCTATATTAATTATGATTGTGTCATATAAATTATTGACTAGGGAAAGTATTGGAATCCCATGTATTTTTATTTTAATACATATGTTTATTTATTACTAAGGCAAGTTGATTATGAATTGTATTTTTATTAATTTCTATAATATGGTGAATGCATTGGACTTAGTAATTAATGGGTGAGGCATGATATTAGATATCCCCTCAATGAAATGGTATATATAATGAGACAAAATAGTTTGGGTATTTGGTGTATGCCTTACCTATTTATGTATGATGTCTTGGCATGAGGCCGTCATGATATTATGAATTCTATCAATATGAAAAAATTTATTATTATCTATGTGATTATTTATTTTGATATGTTATACATGTATATATTCCTATTCCATGAGATTGATTATATAGATTGTTTGATTATTGTTCATCTTTTTCATAATAGTTATGCCTTATTTATTCTATGATATCTTATGTTGTACATTTTCCATTATTGGGAATTTTAATGCACACCTTTATATTATTTCTTATGCTCAGGGTACCTAGAAGTAAACCTTAAATGAAATAAAGGATATTCCAGAGTAAATAATAAATTAATCACTAGGATTTATGTTTTATTTCAATTTTTCAAATATAATGTGATAATCCTGTGTGTATATATAGTCTCCCAAGACTACTAAATTGTGTGATACTATGTGATGTGATCCCTTATATATTGTACCAATGTAAGTTAGTGACCACCAACTCTGAATTATTAGAGTCGGGGATATTAAAGTTAGTATCAAAGAAAATTTAATAGAAACCTTGAGAACTTAATTTAGGAAAACATATATTAGATAACATAAAATTATGATAGAATATAGGTATGAGTGTAAGAATAGGATAACATCCTGAAATTTTAGTAATGTGAAGAATGTGTGGTTTCATATCATAACATTACAACCTAGATATAGACAAGTGGATGCAAGCTCTGGAATATATGTGTCTAGGGATAATAAACCCAAAAATTATGGTTGTGTATTAACTCGATCTTCACCTGGTGTATGACAAAGAGGTATAACTACAAATGTATCCTGACACTCCTTAGTGGAAATATTATTTGGTTAATTCATATGCTATTTATATACCATTATGAGATATTTGAATATATTTAGGTTATAGAATATAATAGGGAATGACCATGGATATCCATGATTGAAACTTAGAGATTCATAAGTTAGGTTATTCACATCATTTATGAGTTAATTATTTAAATTTATAGTTTCATTTTTATACATTTATTAATATAAGTATTCTCATACCTCAACTTTGATTTTTCTAAGTAAAGGACACGGAAAGGAGAAACCAAGTTAGTAATGGATGTGATGAGAAATGTGGGGATTATCCAAATATAAAATCCAACGAGATAGGAGCTGGAGTGAGAAATATTATGATTATTCCAAACCAACTATCATGAATTATGATTGTCAAATTGAACATAATTTAATTCCAAAATACACCAAATAAGATAAAGATGAAGTTTCATGGAAGTTTGTATGAAAAAGATGCTAGAAAAGAATATTCAACTTACTACATGTTAGGAATGTGGGAATTAGTGCCTAGGGAAATGACTTCAAAGGATAGGAAGATGTTTTATGTGTGTAAAATGAGGACATGAAGTAGCTAATTTCTGAGGAAAAATAAATAGTTATGTTAACATGATAAAGGGAAATAAAGTTTATAACAACCCATACTTTACATACATTTTTATTACTTCAAAATTGAAGCACAATTATTACAACATATAACAAAACCATGAAAGTACCGTATAGGTATAGTGTCTTTAGAAACTGGGAAACATAAACAATTTGTTCATAAATCATCTACACTGTCTCCCTTTTATTTTATCATATATAGAGTCCCTTTTGGAATATCTTACTTAATACCCTTTTCCTGACCTGTGGAAAAGAAAACATACAAAAGGGTGAGCTAAAATGCTCAGTAAGGGTAAACAAAAGAAATATCAATCACAGCATATTCATAAGAACATAACATTTTGGAAATCTTAACCTGCAAAAGAGATCATAATTTTATAACATGGGATAAATCATATTAGTGAAATGTAATCCCAATAATCATAACATTAAACTTTGTGGAATACACACATAATCATAGAGAATCATTTCTTAGTAGTCAAGACTCATTTCCAAGACTATCTTAGTGGACAAAGTCCATTTCTGAACCGAGTTCACTCCTTGTTTCAGTCCTGTATCACTGAACCAGATTAACCTGTCGTTCTAGCCATTTCTATCTCATGAGATATAAATCTTTACCCAATGCATTGGAGGGAGATATAGGTCCCACCCATCTCATAATTATACCATTCTTATGTGTGCCACAAGATCATAAATCATACATCATATCATAACCCATGTAATAAAAATGGGATTCTTAAACATCATGTCATCAAAACATAATCCATATAAGATAAAAGTACATCATAAAAATAATTCCATCATAAAATAATCAAATCAATGTAAAAATAGGTATATAAACAGAACACTATATTATCTTATATGGAAAATAATTTTGATAAAACACTTGAACTTCATTCTTGAGGAAAATATCTTTTTTACTTCAAAATCATTTTTCCTTTCTTCACATGTCATACAATTTTAAACTAAAATAATTTGATTAAAAATAAACATGAAAACTTGTAAATGAAGCTTCAGGGAAATATTTTTCTAAAAATCCATTCATGCCGTATAAGTTAAAAAAACATTCTTCTCGTACTTTGGCCGGAAAAGTCAAAAAGTACATCGTTCAAAAAATGAAAAAAGATTCCTTTCATATCTTTTACTAAAAACTTACCAATGTGTAAAATTTGATTTAAACAATTTTAGGAGGATATAAATAATATTACATATTGATGGAACATGGATGTGGATGATAAATATGCCCCAGTAAATTCTGAAGTATAAACAATCTCGGATAAAAATGAGATTGAGAGATTTTCCCTTACCTTAGGTCTGATTTGCTTCGTACATATCCAAACCTCCTGTATAATTATTTAAATAATTTTATTGACTTATTCCATAATCTTACTCATTTTTATGATATCATATATGGTCATATTCTTAGCTTCGTATTAGTAATATTTCATTGCTACCTGTTATTCGGGTGTTTATTTCTTTTTGTTCTTATGCGTGTTTTGTCGAATAAATTATTATTATTATTATTTTTAGGTTATAGATACCGCATTTCCAGAATGGTATTGGTGTAATATATATCATATTTATTCATTCAATTCATTTATATAATCATTATTCATTGAAGATCATGTAGAACGAGTCGCATCACATCGTGGAGACGGTAGGCCGTACGTACGCACGAGCAATGATATTGTTCCCATGATCGTGGAATTGTATTGAAGTGTATGTATACTATTTCAGAATCAATATCACTTTACAATAATCATACATAGTTATTATTTACACCATTATACCCATCCAAGTAAGGTGGTGGTGGAAAACATATTACACCACGGTGTGGAGACAGTATTCCGTACGTACGCACGCGCGGTGATTTCATTTTCCGTAGGATGGATAGAAGGTGAAATAGGTTTGTTTCATATTTATAATAACATATCATTATATGAGTGATACTTATGTTATTAATTCATAATTAAACAACTAAAGAAGAATAAGTAGAAGAATAAATAAAGTTGAAAGAATCGGTAATGGACATTACCTCTTCTTTGAAGCGCCTCTTCTTAACCTCCTCTTAGAGTACTAAAGATGGTATTTGAAGAAGACCAGGACCTATAGGATGTTTCTAGGGAAGTTTATAAGAGCATGTTTTGTCCTATCTTGAAGGCTCAAAGTTGTGTGAAGAGCAGAGGGAGGAGGTGTCCTTTTATAAGGGAGGAGAGGGGCACTTTAGGAAAAACTTAAAATATTATTTTATAATAAAGTCATATTCCATTTTTAATAGCTCCAAATTGATTTTTTTTCGAAGCTAAGGTAAGTATTGGTCAAAATCCTCTCAACCAATATATTTTATACAAGTTTAGGTTACTATTTTAACCTTATCATTTATATTTAACTCTAAGTTAAATAATTTAACTTTTACCGTGTCTTCTTGTTTTCTTACACTATATGGTTAATAAACTTAGTATAACAATCCAAAAGAAGCCCAAGTGGTTCATTATTAATATATATAACCTTATCTAAGTCATTTGGCCGAACCTTATATTTTTAGGATAAAAAAAACACTTAATAATATAATATTGTTTTTAAAAACTATTTTGTGTCAATTTTGACACTATTTGGTAATTAATTTTTGTGAAAATCATAACAGCATGATTAGTTCGAAAAAAGTTAATTAAATAAATAATAATATGTCATATTAACCTATAAAATTAGTTTAATTCATAAAAAGTCTCAAATTACATTTATTTGGGTATTTATAATATCAATTATGTTAATATTTCCTTAATAAGGTAATTATTGCATCATCATTGTGTCATAGATAAATTTAATTATTTAAAGTCTAAAAATTATAAATAAAATACCATTATGTAGAAAATATTTTTATCTTTCTAATTAATATTTATATTCGAATTTATATTATTTATAACCCTATATTAAAAATGTTTTAGTTATTAAACTTTGATTTTAACTATTTTAACTCTTCTTTAAATAAAATAATATTAAATGTCCTAATCTAATCCAAGTGGACCTAAATGGTCTTATTTTATTCCTAAGGTTGTTCTTGGTTGAATTAAACTTATCCAATATAATTAGTACATGTGTTAGGGTAATAACAATACCATTTTTACCCTTAATTGCCCTACTTACTTTTAACCGTGGTAAATAAAAGTAAAAAGTTACTATTCACCAAAAATTATTTTTATCTTATTGAACCACATTTTACTCCTTGATATTAATCGTGTCTTTCAGATTTTTGAAATTCCACTCACATAAGCGGTAAAATTAAGTTTTATGTAAATTTTCAAACTCTCCTAGGAGGTGGGTAAAAGACGGTGAAAAGTTCAATAAAATTTTTATATATCTAAAATTATTATAAAATGACTCCAATGAATTACATTGAACTTATATAGGTATTATTTATCTATTTTGACATAAAATAAATTTAAATAAAATAAATAATTATTTAAATAAAAAGTCGGTTTTTAAATAACAACCCAGTGTTTTCACTATTCATCAAAAATTGAAAGTTTTCAGAAAAATACCAAAAATTCCCCCTAGGCTAATTTCAATATTCCAAATCCAAAAATGAAGTCCATTTTGAAAGATAAAAATTATAAAATTTCAAAAAGTGGGTATTACTATTCATAACGGCTATTTTTAATAATATTTTAATAGCATGTCGTTGTTTAGTGAAACTCGGTATTGCGTACAACGAAAGCTATTGAGGAAGGTCGTGATTGCGTGTAAAGCAAGCCAAGATAGTGTTGTGTGTAGTGAATGATTCCTTTGATGATGTATATAACATAAAAACAAAATATTTCTCATAAAAATATCGGGTGTTACATTCTACCCCCCTTAAAATGAATTTCGCCCTTGAAATTCGTCACTTGTAACAAATAGATGAGGATACCTCTCCCTCATCATATCCTCAAGATCTTATGTAGCTTCTTCTAATTAGTGGTTCCTCCATAAAAATTTCACCCAGTGAGTGGACTTGTTCCATAGGACTTTTTCGCTATGATCCAGAATCTATATCGGGTGTTTTTCATAAGAAAGATCTTGCTCCAGCGGTTCAACTTCTTAGCTGAGTGCATGTGAAGGATCGGGTATGTACTTTCTCAAGAGAGATACATGGAAAACATCGTGAACTTTAGAGAGATTCGGTGGAAGTTCCAATCGGTAAGCTACCTTCCCAACATGATCCAGTATTTCGAAAGGACCGATATACCTAGGGCTTAGCTTTCCCTTCTTTCCAAATCTCATTACTCTCATCCAAGGTGATATTCGTAAGAACACTTTATCACCCACTTCAAACTCTAGGTCTTTTCTTCGGTTATCGGCATAACTTTTTTGTCGACTCTGAGCTGCTCTTATGTGTTGTTTAATAGATCAGATCTTTTCTTCCATCTCATCAACAAGATCAGGTCCTAATAGCTTTCTTTCCCCAACTTCATCCCAGCAAGTTGGATTTCGGAATTTCTTTCCATAGAGAGTTTCATAAGGAGCCATCTGAATACTAGAGTGAAAGATATTATTATAATAAAATTCCACCAAAGGTAGGTGTTGATCCCAACCACCTTTGAAATCCATAGAGCAAGCTCTTAACATATCTTCTAGAGTTTTAATTGTTCTCTCAGACTGACCGTCTGTATGGGGATGATAAGCAGTGCTAAAACTCAACTCTGTATCCAGAGTATGCTGAAGACTTCACCAAAACTTTGAGGAAAACTTCAGATCCCGATCAGATATAATGGAAAGTGGTACTCCATGAAATCTTACCACTTCCTTTACATATATCCTAGGAAGCTGATCAAGAGATAAATCCTCTCTAATAGTAATGAAGTGTGCCGACTTCATAAGAAGATCAACTATGACACAGATAACATTATTGCCTTTAAATGTTTTATGAAGTCTGGTAACAAAGTCCATAGTGATGTTTCCCATTTCCATTCGGGTATGGGTAATGGTTGTAACATCCCCTTAGACTTCTGTCTCTCGGATTTAACTTTCTAACAAACCAAGCATTGAGAGACATATGCAGAAACATCTCTTTTCATGCCATCCCACTAGAAGTACTCTTTCAGGTCCCTATACATCTTCGTTCTTCCAGGATGAATAGAGAATGAAGAACTATGAGCCTCATCCAGCATCTCCTTCTTTAATTCTGGGATGGGAGGAACACAAACCCGATTCTTGAACCTTATTATCCAATCACAATCAAGGTTGAATTCAGGAACATTTCTCACCTTCTTTTGTAACTCTACATCTTCTTTTTGTGCCTCTTTAATCATCACATGTATAGATGGTTGAACATTCATTTGAGAAAGATAATATTTTTCCCCTTCCATTATAATTCCAAGATCCATCCTTTGTAAATCCATAAATATTGGATCTTTTGTGATCCTCATCATGGATAAGCTATCATGGTCTTGTAGACTTAATGAATATGCCACCTTGTTTGCTTTCCCAGGGTGATAATGAATTGAGCAGTCATAATCCTTAATCATCTCCAACCATCTTCTTTGGCGCATATTCATATCCTTTTGTGTGAAAATATACTTTAAACTTTTATGATCTATATAAATATCACACCTTTCTCCATAAATATAATGCCTCCAAATCTTTAATGTAAAGATTACCGCATCTAGCTTCAAATCATGAGTTGGGTAATTTTGCTCATGGATTTTCAACTGTCGTGAGGCATAAGCTATCACCATATCATTTTGCATGAGAACACACCCTAGTCTCTTCTTGGATACATCACTGTAAATCACAAACTTGTCTCCACTACAATGCAGTGTGAGCACAGGTGCACTGGATAACCTTCTTTTTAACTCCTTGAAATTCTCTTCACACTCCTTCGTCCAAACGAACTTAACTCCTTTTAGAGTCAACCTGGTGAGTGGATTAGATAATCTTGAAAAATCTTTCACAAAACTTTGATAATATCCATCCAAACCAAGAAAACCTCAGATCTCAGTTACTGTTGTTGGTCTCGACCATCTTTCGATAACCTCTGGTTTTGCTGGATCCAAAAATATCCCCTCTTTTGAGATTATGTGACCCAAAAATGAAACTTTTTTAAGCCAAAATTCACACTTGGTAAATTTGGCATAAATATTCTCCTTTCTCAGGGTCTTCAATACAATTCTCAAGTGATCTTCATGTTTTTCCTTGCTCTTTGAATAGACAAGAATATCGTCTATAAAGACTACCACAAACTGATCAAGATAGTCTCTAAAAACTCTATTCATTAAATCCATGAAGATAGCAGGGGAATTAGTAAGACCAAATGGCATCACTATAAATTCATAGTGTCCATACCTTGTACGGAAATCCGTCTTTGGTATATCCTCCCTTTTGACCCTTAATTGATGATACCCTGAACGAAGATCAATCTTGGAAAAGTATTAAGCTCCGCGTAGTTGGTCAAATAATTCATCAATGTGTGGGAGAGGATATTTTTTCTTGATAGTGATCTTGTTAAGTTCACGATAATCAATGCAGAGTCTCATTGATCCATCTTTCTTCTTAACAAAAAGAACAGGTGCTCCCCAAGGTGATGCACTAGGACGTATGAATCCCTTATCAAGATTCTCTTGGAGTTGCTTCTTCAATTCTTACAACTCAATTGGGTCCATTCTATAAGGTGTCTTTGAAATAGGTAAAGTACCTAGTATGAGTTCTATTGAAAACTCAACTTCACGATTTTGTGGAAGACCAGGAAATTCCTTCAGAAAGACATCATCAAACTCCCGTAAAATGGGCATATTCTTAATCATGAGTTTATCTCCAACCATTTGAGATAAATTACCTTCATTTATTGGAATAAATACCCATAGGATGGATGAAATTTCCATTGGAAGGTTATGTTCATCCTTACATTGATAAACGATCATAGATTGATCTGGAAAATGAAATGTGATTTCCCTTCTTTGGAAATTGATATGATCTCCATATAAAGAAAGTCAATCCATGCCAATAATCACATCAAATTCTATTATAGTAAGGATCACAAGATTTGCAAGAAGCACTTTCCCACAAACTTCAATCGGAGAAGAATTGTAAACTTTTGATGCGACTATTGTTCCATTAGGGGTTGTCATAGCTAACTCAATATCTAATTGCTGAGGTAATATGGTGATACCCTTAGAAAATTATTCAGAAATAAAAGAGTGGGTGGATACAGAAACAAATAAAACATTTTCTACTTTAGAGTGGATGGTAAGTGTACCTTTCACCACTTCTTTATCGTACTCCACATCATTGATATAAATTTCATGTGACTTTCCTTTTTATTTGGCCTTAAGAGTTTGTTGGCGTCGATCATCATCAAAAACCATTGGATTAGGGAATTGATTGGCATAATGCCCCATTTCCTTGCACTTGTAACATTGAATTGTAGGAGGTGCACTCTGTGTATCCTATTTTTGTGTTCGCATCACTAGACATCTTCTTCCCATTATTGCGGCATTCAAATGCCCGGTGACCTTATTTTCCAAATTTGAAACATTTACTTGTCCCTTTAAGACAACTCCCTACATGTTTCATTCCACACTTTGAGCATAAGAGAAAACTCGTCTTCTTTTCAGTGTGATCTTTAGATTTCCCTTTGAATTCCATTTTCCTCTTCTTATCAAACCCATATGACTGATGGGTTACTCTAATTTCCATATCAACCTTGAGAGAACATCAAACGATTTCCTCATATCTATTGAAGTCCCTTATGGCTAACGCCCTTTGAAGACTTGGTTTTAAGCCACCAAAGAATCGATCGATCTTACTCTCAGGTTGGATAATAATCCCAGAAGCATACCTTGAAAGTATTGTAAAATTTGCTTCGTAGGTACCAACAGATTCATCATCCTTTTGCTTTAGTTCAAGAAACTCCTTCTCCATCTTTGTTCGAAGAATATGAGGGAAGTACTTATTGAAAAATAAGTTCTTTAACTCGTCTCATTCCATGGATTCAATTTCATCTCTTTGCCTCGTATTCTTGATAAGATTATACCATTGATCAGCTTCACCTTCCAAACAATATACTACTAAGATGACTTTATCATGTTCAGAACATTGAATAACTGAAAATATCTTTTCAATGGTACTGATCCACTGTTCAGCCACTAATGGATCAGTAGACCCGCTGAATGAGGGTGGACGCTGCCTCATGAAGGATTCAACGGAATTTTTCTCCTTCCTTTGCTCGTTTGGATGTCCTGCATTATTCATATCTTGGGAAATTTGTGTGAGCATGTCTAAAAGAGTTTTCATTCCAGCTCTCATAACGTTTGGTTGCTCAGGGGGACAATCATTGCATTGCCCATCACATTCAGTATTAACACGGTTCCTTCGGGATCCAGCCATTTACTAAAACCAAGAAGAATAGTGTGAGCAACACTAATTATAATAGGAAAACCACATAATCAAGAATAAAATTTCACACTTAAGGTCTTGTCATAGGTTGTTCATGGCCATTTTTAAAACACTAATATTGTGTTCTATTCTTAGACTTATCCTTAGGGTTCTTACTAAGGCTTTCACATTCTATTTTCCAAATGTTGACTATACCTTTCCTCTAATACCAACTATAACGACCCATATTTTACATAAATTTTTATTAATTCAAAATTGAATCACACTTATTACAAAAAATAACAAAACCATGAAAGGACCGTATAGGTATAGTGTCTTTAGAAACTGGGAAACATAAACAACTAGTTCATAAATCATCTACACTGTTTCCCTTTTATTTTATCATATCTAGAGTCCCTTTTGGTATATCTTACTTAATACCCTTATTCCTGACCTGGGGAAAAGAAAACATACAAAAGGGTGAGCTCAAATGCTCAGTAAGGGTAAACAAAAGAAATATCAATCACATCATATTCATAAGAACCTAACATTTTGGAAATCTTAACCTACAAAAGAGATCATAATTTTATAACATGGGATAAATCATAGTAGTGAAATGTAATCCCAATAATCATAACATGAAACTTTTTGGCATACAAACATAATCATAGAGAATCATTTCTTATTAGTCAAGACTCATTTACAAGACTATCTTAGCGGACAATGACCATTTCTGAACCGAGTTCACTCCTCGTTTCAGTCCTGTATCACTAAACTAGATTAACCTGTCATTCCAGCCATGTCTATCTCATGAGATATAAATCTTTACCCAATTCATTGGAGGGAGATATAGGTCCCACCCATCTCATAATGATACCATTCTTATGTGTGCCACAAGATCATAAATCATACATCATAGCATAACCCATGTAATAAAAATGGGATTCTTAAACATCATGTCATCATAACATAATCCATATAAGATAAAAGGACATCATAAAAATAATTCCATCATAACATAATCAAATAAATGTAAAAATAGGGATAGAAACAGAACCCTATATTATCTTATATGGAAAATAATTTTGATAAAACACTTGAACTTCATTCTTGAGGAAAATATCCTTTTTACTTCAAAAGCATTTTTCCTTTATTAACATGTCATACAATTTTAAACTAAAAGAAGTTGATTAAAAATAAACATGAAAACTTGTAAAGGAAGCTTCATGGACATAATTTTCTAAAAATCCATTCATGTCGTATAAGTTAAAAAAACATTCTTCTCGTACTTTGACCGGAAAAGTCAAAAAGAACCTCGTTCTAAAAACAACAAAAGATTCATTTTATATCTTTTACTAAAAACTTACCAATGGGTAAAATTGGATTTAAACAATTGTTGGAGGATAGAAATAATATTTCATATTTATGGAACATGGATGTGGATGATAAATATGCCCTAATAAATTCTGAAGTATAAACAATCTCAGATAAAAATGAGATTGCGAGATTTTCCCTTACCTTAGGTCTGATTTGCTTCGTACGTGTCCGAACCTTATGTATAATGATTTAAATAATGTTATTGACTTATTCCGGAATCTTACCCATTGTTATGATATCATATATGGTCATATTCTTAGCTTTGTATTAGTAATATTTCATTGCAACTTGTTATTCGGGTGTTTATTGCTTTTTGTTCTTATGCGTGTTTTGTCGAATAAATTATTATTCCTATTTTTAGGTTATAGATACCTCATTTACAGAATGGTATTAGTGTAATATATATCATATTTATTCATTCAATTCATTTATATAATCATTATTCATTGAAGATCATGTAGAACGAGTCGCATCACATCGTGGAGACGGTAGGTCGTACGTACGCACGAGCGATGATATTTTTCCCATGATCGTGGAATTGTATTGAAGTGTATGTATACTATTTCAGAATCAATATCAATTTACAATAATCATATATAGTTATTCTTTACACTATTATACCCATCCAAGTAAGGTGGTGGTGGAAAACAGATTACACCACGACGTGGAGACGGTATTCCGTACGTACGCACGCGCAGTGATTTCGTTTTCCGTAGGATGGATAAAAGGTGAAATAGGGTTGTTTCATATTTATAATAACATATCAGTATATGAGTGATACTTATGTTATTACTTCATAATGAAACAACTAAATAAGAATAATTAGAAGAAGAAAAAAAGTTGAAAGAATCAGTAACGGACATTACCTCTTTTTTGAAGCGCCACTTTTTAACCTCCTCTTAGGGAACTAAAGATGGTCTTTGAAGAAGACCAGGACCTCTAGGATGTTTCTAGGGAATTTGAGAAGGGCAGGTTTTGTCCGAGCTTGAAGGCTCAAAGTTGTGTGAGGAGGAGAGGGAGGAGGTTCCCTTTTATAAGGGACGAGAGCGGCACTTTAGAAAAAACTTAAAATATTATTTTATAATAAAGTCATATTTGGTTTTTAATTGGTCCAAATTGATTTATTTCTAAGCTAAGGTGGGGATGGGTCGAAATAATCTCAACCAATATATTTTAGACAAGTTTAGGTTACTATTTTAACCTTACCATTTAGATTTAACTCTAAGTTAAATAATTTAACTTTTACTGTGTCTTCTTGTTTTCTTACACTATATGGTTAATAAACTTACTATAACAAGCCAAAAGAACCCCAAGTGGTTCATTATTAATATATATAACCTTATCAAAGTCATTTTGTCGAACCTTAGATTTTTATGAATAAAATAACAATTAATAATATAATATTTGTTTTAAAAACTATTTTATGTCAATTTTGACACTATTTGGTAATTGATTTTTGGGAAAATAATAATAGCATGATTAGTTCAAAAAAAGTTAATTAAATAAATACTAATATGTCATATTAACCTATAAATTTATTGTAATTCATAAAAAGTCTCAAATTACATTTATTTGGGTATTTATATTATCAATTATGTTAATATTTACTTAATAAGGTAGTTACTGCATCATCATCGTGTCATAGATAAATTAAATTATTTAAAGTCTAAAAATTATAAATAAAATACCATTATGTAGGAAATATTTTTAGATTTATAATAAATATTTATAGTCTAATTTAGATTATTTATAACTCTATATTAAAAAAAATTTAGTTATTAAACTTTGATTTTAACTATTTTAACTCTTCTTTAAATAAAATAATATTAAATGTCCTAATCTAATCCAAATGGACCTAAATGATCATATTTTATTCCTAATGTTGCTTTTGGTCGAATTAAACTTATCCAATAGAATTAGGATATGTGTTAGGATAATAATAATATCATTTTTACCCTTAATTACCCTATTTACTTTTAACCGTGGTAAATAAAAGTAAAAAGTTACTATTCACCAAAAATTATTTTTATCTTATTGAACCGCATTTTACTCCTTGATATTAACCGTGTCTCTCGGATTTTTGAAATTCCACTCACAGAAGCGGTAAAATTAAGTTTTATGTAAATTTTCAAACTCTCCTAGGAGGTGGGTAAAAGACGGTGAAAAGTTCAATAAAAATTTTATATATCTAAAATTATTATAAAATGACTCCAATGAATTACATTGAAATTATATAGGTATTATTTATCTATTTTGACCTAAAATAAATTTAAATAAAATAAATAATTATTTAAATAAAAAGTCGGTTTTTAAATAGTAACTCAGTGTTTTCACTATTCATCAAAAATTGAAAGTTTTCAGAAAAATACCAAAAATTCACCCTAGGATAATTTTGATATTCCAAATCCAAAAATGAAGTCCATTTTGGAAGATAAAATTTATAAAATTTCAAAAATTGGGTATTACTATTCATAACGGCTAGTTTTAATAATATTTTAATAGCATATCGTTGTTTAGTGAAACTCGGTATTGCGTACAATGCAAGCTATCGAGGAAGGTCGTGATTGTGTGTAAATCAAGCCAAGATAGTGTTATGTGTAGTAAAATATTCCTTTCATGATGTATATAACATAAAAACAAAATATTTCTCATAAAAATCTCGGGTGTTACAAAGTTAATTCCAAGGAACTAAAATATGTTTTATAATTCTTGGTAATGATTGTCCTTCCTCTTTCACCATGACTTTCTTAGGTGTTGTATGGTTTGTAAATAATTCCCTAAAAACTCTTTTGTGTAATATTATCATATATGTGATTGGTTTTTGTACACTTTTATTTACTAATTTAAATTTTTTTACTAAATTAATCATTCTAGTGTTTTATTACAAAATAATATTTTGGTGTTTTATTTTATTATTTTGAATTTTTTATTTCATGAAATTATTTATCTAGATACATTTTTAATATTTATTATTTTTAGTCCAGATATAATCAATTTTTATTAATGTGAAAATATGTGATATAAAATTTTGGATTTCTATCTAAAATAATTTTTATTTCTAGTTGTATTTGAATAACCACTTTCATAATAATATTTTTATATATTGAATTTCAAAATCACAAAACGTTCACTTATATGAAAAAAATATTTTTACTTATAATTTGTTTACATATATTGATATAAAACTTCAGTTATATTTCATTAATTTACAAAAGATTTTGGGAGGACCAAACATGTATTCTTATTATGACCCAAGTAAAATAAATTTTAATATCATCAATTTTTTCTTGTAATAATATTTTCAACTGTGATACCCCCTCCTCTTGGTTGTGTAGAGACCCAAATCTTGACGTACATGGACATTACATTACTTTTTCGGAATACTTAATACATAACAAAAACAAACACCGAAAGATCGTAATAGTTTAGTGTCTTCGGAAACTCGGAATATAATCTTCTAATCACGGTGAAAGATCTTCAACATCTCCCATAAAGATATTCCCCTTTTTTTCTTACCTAAATTCTTTCTTTATATCCTGGGGAAAAGAATACATAAAAAGGGTGACCTCAAATGCTCAGTAAGGGTAAACAAAGGGGATGTAAAACAATCCATAAACATTTGAATGCAAAAACTTGAACATAAAATCTAAACATCAAAATCTTGAGAATTGACATAAATCTTGGAAGTACGTAAGGCATATATCATGATAAAATAGCATGGGAATAAAACATTTAATTTTTGAAACCATTAAGCACATGATATGATTTCCATAGTAGCCAAGGCATTGCTGTCAAGACCATCTTAGTGGACAAAGTCCCTTTCTGAATCGAGTTCACTCCTCATTCCAGTCCTGTATCACTGAACCAGATTAACTTACCATTCCATCCATGTCTATCTCATGAGATATAAATCTTTACCCAATGCATTGGAGAGGGATATAGGTCCCACCCATCTCATATTGAAATCATTCTTACGTGTTCCACAACAAAAACATAAATCATTCATCATAACCCAAAGAATAAAATGGGTTTCATAAACATCATCCCATCATAACATAATCCATATAAAACAAATGGATACCATTTCATCATAAGAAAAGTGGAACCATGTAAATAATAGAGACATTATACTTGAAACATACACATATGAAATAATGTCACCTTGGATGGAAAAGTGGTTTTGATAAAACCCTTGAAATGAATTCTTGAGGAAAATATCCTTTCTTCTTCAAAATCATTTTCTTTTCTCAAAATGCCAGGAAATTTTAAAAGGAAAGGATTTTGTTAAAAATAATCATGAAAACTTGTAGAATAAGCTTCATGAAAATTAGGCGTTATGAAACCGTAAAAATCTGTTCATGTTGTATAAGTTAAAAAAACATTCTCCTCGTACTTTTGCCGGAAAAGTCAAAAAGTTACTCGTATGGTAAACAAAAGAAAGATTCTTTCCATAACACAATGTAAAAGTCAAAGAAGGGTAAAAATGACTTTAAAAATACATGTAAGAATATTAAATACTTTATGAAAAAATATTTTTATGGACATGGATGAAAAATATAACCCCAATAAATACTTATGAATAAACAATCCCGATTAAAATGAGATTGGAATAATTATCTCTTACCGTAGGTCCAATTTCTTCCGTATGTGTCCAAAACTCCTGTATAGTGGGTTTAAACATATTATTAACTTGTAACAGAACCATAATAATATTTATTATATCATATATGATTCACTTAGTTCTTTATATTACCCGTTCATTTGTCATTTCCATGTTAAAGCAACGTTTTGGGTATTAATTGTTTCATTTATCATACGTGTTTAGACTTCTTGTTCTTGATATCATTACTTATATGATGATTTACTTACTTTCAGAATGTAAAACATAATTTATATATAATATATATTCATAATATAATATATATATATAATAGATCGATATATGGAATGAAATACACCATTCATGGAGACGGTAGGTCGTACGTACGCATGAACGCTGTTTTCATTTCCTTATTAAATTGAATGGAAGTAAATGATATATATATTCAGTAGAATTATTATGTCATATGTTTAATGACTACTTATTATATATACTTTATAATCATTCTTGAATGGCTAACATGGAGAATGAATCTCATCACATCGTGGAGACGGTAATCCGTACGTACGCACGAGCGATGATATTGTTCCCATAATTATTGAATGGAACTTTAGTGGATGATATAATATCACATAATTAGAATCATTTTATAATAATCATATATAGTTATTATTTACACCATTATACCCATCCAAGTAAGGTGGTGTTGGAAAAACAAATTACACCACGGTGCGGAGACGGTATTTCGTACATACGCACGCGCGGTGATTTTGTTTTCCGTAGGATGAATAAAAGGTGAAATAGGGTTGTTTCATATTTATAATAACATATCAGTATATTAGGGATACTTATTTTATTACTTTATAATGAAACAACTAAAGAAGAGTAAGTAGAAGAATAAGGAAATTTGAAAGAATCGGTAGAAGTGATTACCTCTTCCTTGACGCACCTCTTTTAAACCGCCTCTTAGGGCACTAGAGTTGGTCTTTTGAGGAGACCAGAACCTTTATTATGTTTCTAGGGAAGTTGAGAAGGGAAATGTTCAGGGTTTTTTCGAGCTTTATGGCTCAAAATGTTGTAAAGAGAAGAGGGAGGAGGTGCCCTTTTATAAGGGAGGAGAGGGGCACCTTAGGAAAAACATAAAATATTATTTTATAATAAAGTCATGTTCGATTAATAATAGCTCTAAATTAATTTATTTTAAAGATAAAGTGTGTATGGGTCGAAATAATCTCAACCAATAGGTTTTAGACAATTTTAGGTTACTATATTAACCTTATCATTTAGATTAAACTCTAAGTTAAATAATTTAACTTTTACCGTGTCTTCTTGTTTTCTTACACTATATGGTTAATAAACTTAATATAACAAGCCAAAAGAACCCCAAGTGGTTCATTATTAATATATATAACTTTATCTAAGTCATTTGGCCGAACCTTAGATTTTTAGGAATATAATATCAATTAATAATGTAATATTTGTTTTTAAAACTATTTTATGTCAATTTTGACACTATTTGGTAATTGATTTTTTTGAAAATCATAACAGCATGATTAGTTCGAAAAAAGTTAAATTTAATAAATACTAACTTGTCATATTAACCTATAAAATTAGTTTAATTCATAAAAAGACTCAAATTACATTTATTTGGGTATTTATAACATCAATTATGTTAATATTTCATTAATAAGGTAATTACTGCATCATCATTGTGTCGTAAATAAATTAAATTATTTAATCTCTAAAAATTATAAATAAAATAAAATTATGTAGGAAATATTTTTATATTTCTAATGAATATTTATAGTCAAATTTATCTTATGTATAACCCTATATTAAAAAACATTTAGTTATTAAACTTTGATTTTAACTCTTTTAACTCTTCTTTGAATTAAATAATAATAAATGTCCTAATCTAATCCAAGTGGACCTAAATGATAATATTATATTCCTAAGGTTGTTTTTGGTCGAATTACATTTATCCAATAGAATTAGGACATGTGTTAGGGTAATAATTATATCATTTTTACCCTTAATTACCCTATTTACTTTTAACCGTGGTAAATAAAAGTAAAAAGTTACTATTCACCAAAAAATTATTTTCATCTCATTGAACCACATTTTACTTACTTATATAAATTGTGTCTCTAGTATTTTCTAAATTCAACTCACAGAAGCGTTAAAATTAAGTTTTATGTAAATTTGTAAATGCTCCTAGGAGGTGGGTAAAAGACGGTAAAAATTCATTAAAATTTTTATATATCTAAAATTATTATAAAATGACTCCAATGAATTACATTGAACTTATATAGGTATTATGTATCTATTTTGACCTAAAATAAATTTAAATAAAATAAATATTTATTTAAATAAAAATTCGGTTTTTAAATAGTAACCTAGTGTTTTTCACTATTCATCAAAAATTGAAAGTTTTTAGAAAAATACCAAAAAATAACCCTAGGTTAATTTCAATATTTCGAATCCAAAAATGAAGTTAATTTTGAAAGATAAAATTTATAAAATTTCAAAAAGTGGGTATTACTATTCATAATGACTAGTTCATAATAATATTATAGTAATATCTTGTTTAGTGAAACTCGATATTGCGTATAACACACGCTATCGAGGAAGGTTGCTTATAGCATGCAACACAAGCCTAGAATAGTGTTTGTGTATACTATAACCTAATATGGTGTTGCTTATAGTGCAAGATAATCTTGGTGTAGCGTAAAACACAAGACATCAAAGTAATTAAAATAATATTTCTCATAAAATCTCGGGGAGTTAAAGGTTGTCTCCTTCGACACGTCGCCATTGTACCATCCCCTAACTTGACTTTTCATCTTATTGCATACTTATAAAAGGGTACTAGTTCTCATGTTCTTACTGGAAGCTCTATCTATTATCTATTTTCCTCATCATTTTGTTTATGAGAAAATATTTGAGTAAATAATATTTACTATTTATAAAAGTTGGGAATTCACTCAATAGTTAAAGGAGGTGTGAGTTAATGTTGTTGTTCAGTCAAACACTTATATTGAAACTTTCTGAGTAGTGGCATAGCCATAGCATATACTATTAAGTGAGGTTTCAAGGATCCTTGACGCTGGAATACTCAAGATACTGGGTATTCTAAATATAGTAGTGATGGATACTAAGGTTCGATAAAATAGTGGGATACATCTGATGATTTAATTCATCAATAATGTATTATTAGTAATTGATTTAAAGTACTTATTTTCTAATGATTTATTTTTAGAATAATGGAAAGTGATACCACATATACACTATGATTAATTATGGAAAAATATCATGTAACTACCGATATGAATTTCAAAATATAATAAAGGTACTTCTGCAAAGTACTATGAAGTGAATGTAAATTCTAAGTTCTAGGGTCCCCACTACCTATTAAGCCACCTTATTAAGCGAGGGTGTGAAATATGTTTATAGAAGAATCATGTGTGATGAATTTGGTGTTTACATCATAATTTTATCATCAATTTCCAATGAGTTTTGTGAACAACATCTTCACATGGATGATATCACATGTTTTCACATTTTTGAGAAGTCTATGAGGAGAAATAGAAGTGAGATATAAAAGAGGTTAATATTACTCTGAATACGTGTGAATTGAAAGATGGATAATGATCCCTTTATTATATCTTTTCACCCAATTACTCTAATTTTTTTTAATAATATAAAACAAACATATAGGTAAAATGCTTCATTAACTTTTGGGTATGGTTATCTAAGAAAATAATAACTTAAAGAAAGATTAATATTTAGTTCCTATTGTGTAGAAGTTGAAAGACAAGGAGAAAAGGCCAATGGAAAAAGTGATACCAAATTCTCCTTTGAAACTTCCTTCAAAAAACCAAGGTAGATCTTTATATAAGAGGTTATTTTCATTCCATGGCATGAGATATGTCTATGAAAGGATAAATGTAGTGAATTGAAGTAGAATAAAATAATGGATTCAACTTAGATTATATTCATCAATATATATGTGATGTTTATGTCATACATATTTGGTATTAAAGAAAATATGTATATCACATATGTGTATAAAAATACAGTAACCAAGTAATAAAATAAACATTATAGGAATTAGGGTGAATTCACCAAGTGGATGATAAATGGTGATTCTTAAGTAAGTAGTGAGAAGTAAATGACTTATAATTATAAAGTTAATGATTCTAGTTGAATTTTTATTGAATATTACCAAAAATTTAACTCATGTGTCCATTTAAAATAAGGATACATTCTTCTATTTTTTGAATAAATGTTGTTTATGGTTCCTAAATTATTAACTAATAGTTCAATAATTCTTGAATAATTGAAAATAACCAATGAATATAAAATGTAATACTCAAGTATACCCAGTTGTGTAAAGATAATTATTTTTCTAGTAAAAGTATGCAGTTGTAAAGGATATACCCAAAATGGTTTTTAGAAACTTTGGAGTTAAACACCTTAGATATTATCGTCATATTTACTTATTTAGTTTTGGATAAATAAACCATTATAAATAAAGGTAATCCACAAAGATTTTGGAATTTGTTCAGCTAGAGGATGTGAACTATTCCAAGGTTAAGCTAGTGGTAAATTTACTACATACGATTCTTTTAAGTTTTTTTAAAGAATGAAATATACGTGGTTAGAATATATGAGTTTCTTTGGGCCCGTGAGTTTAAGAATATTTTGACTAAGCATCCATAAATCTTAAGATGTAGAGTTGATTTATTCCTAAACATTCATTTCCTTATATGAATCAAATGTATGATGTTTGTAAGGATCATAGATGGTTATTCTTACATGAAAAAATTGATCATGTAGTATAGATTAATTCCTAAATGCACATTTTCCTATAAAAATCAGAGTCATGATGTAAGTAAAAGTATCATCAATGTTGAGATTCATTTGCATTGTAGAAACATCCATTATTTTTTGATAGATTCTTCACAAATAACAGTGTTATCCCATAACCATATGACAACTATAATTAAAAATGGATATTCTATGAGTTATAGTATGAGATAAAACCATTATATATATATTCCATATGTTTAAATGAAAATAGTTTGTTAGGGTTAAGTCAATAAACAAACATTCATCGATAATAACACAATATGAATCTAAGGTTGGTATCCTAAAGTTTATATAGGATATTATAAAATTATATGATATAGAAAATATATAGTCAAGTGATAGACTATATTTATATAAAAGGGTACACATCTCCATTTGAGATAGTGGGAGAAATATTTAATTGGATTTATTCGATGTTGAAGATGCACAACTAGTTGGCATAAGAACAAGTTTCACAAGATATTGTGGGAAACAAATTTTCCAGAGACACATACTATGTAGGAAGGATGAAACCATAGTGATGGTTTTATATTCACCACATCTGATGATACATTATTCATTGAGAATAATTGATTCAATAAGTAAGTAGTCTATGGAAATTAGTTAATAATGATAGGTTCAATTAGAATTCAATAATGGATTCCATGTATTTAAGTATAGGAACTTAGTATTTTGAATGTTTCATTGCTACTTTATATGATCATTATATTGAGATTTGGATTTCAATACAACCTAAATTATCTATATTTTACAACTAGAAATATTTGGTAACATCATAAAATGCCAATAAGGTCTGAAAGTTTTTAAAATCTAGTTTTGCATTGAAGTAAATAACTAGAGCATGAAAAATTAATTTGGAACAAATTTTCACCATGTGTATACAAGTGATTAGTGGGAGAACCAATATTTTCCAAGTAACATATGTTTCATAACATATGGAGAAAATTTATTGGTTTTATAGTTAGTTAAGACCATAATGAAAGTAACTCTCCAAAAATTGACTTAAAGTAGAAACAAAAGTTTTAGGGTACTAGATCTACTGAGGTGGATCTAATGGGTTTCTTAGATCAAGTCAAAGTATATATACTAACAATGTATTGAAGAATACAAGTTGGAAAAATTTGGGAGATATTTTTTACCACTGTCACAAGGCATAAATCCCTCCTAGAAGACATGTATGAAACATAGGATGAGATTAATGTGGTGAATAGAATTCCATATGCTTATAAAATAGAATAATCACATATTACTTGTTATGTACAAGATACAATATTTCCAAAATATACTTTATGGTAGTAAAATATGAATTATATCTAGGAAAAATGTATGGGGAGAAGTCAGAACTATCCATTTATACTTGATAGAATACAATGGATATGAACCTAGTATTTAGAGAGTAATATAACAACCTGAGATTTTATGAGAATTATTATTTTTAATTTCTTTTATGTCTTGTGTTGTACGCTACACCAAAAAAAGATTTCACTACACGCATCCCTGATTTTTCTTGCATTACACGCAATCGCAACCTTCCACGATAGTGTGTGTTGTACGCAATACCGAGTTTCACTAAACAACGATATGTTATATAATAAAAGTTTAATAACCCTAACACATGTACTGATTCTATTGGATAAGTTTAATTCAACTAAATACAACCTTAGGAATAAAATATGACCATTTAGGCCCACTTGGATTAGATTAGGACATTTAATATTATTTTATTTAAAGAATAGTTAAAATAGTTAAAATCAAAGTTTAATAACTAAAACATTTTTAATATAGGGTTATAAATAAGATAAATTAGACTATAAATATTAATTAGAAAGATAAAAAGATTTCCTACATAATGGTATTTTATTTATAATTTTTAGATATTAAATAATTTAATTTATTTATGACACAATGATGATGTAGTAATTATCTTATTAATGAAATATTTACATAATTGATGTTATAAATGCCCAAATAAATGTAATTTGAGACTTTTTATAAATTACAATAATTTTATAGGTTAATATGACATGTTATTATTGATTTAATTAACTTTTTTCGAACTAATCATTCTGTTATGATTTTCACAAAAATCAATTACCAAATAGTGTCAAAATTGACATAAAATAGTTTTTAAAACAAATATTATATTATTAATTGTTATTTTATTCCTAAAAATATAAGGTTAGGCCAAATGACTTAGATAATGTTATATATTAATAATAAACAAATTGGGGTTCGTTTGGCTTGTTATAGTAAGTTTATTGACCTTATAGTGTAAGAAAACAAGAAGACACAGTAAAAGTAAAATTATTTAACTTAAAGTTAAATATAAATGATAAGTTTAAAATAGAAACCTAAACTTGTATAAATTCTATTTAATGAGATTATTTATACCCATACCCACCTTGTATTCTAAAGAAATCAATTTGGAGATATTATAAACCAAATATGACTTTATTATAAAATAATATTTTAAGTTTTTCCAAAGGTGCCCCTCTCCTCCCTTATAAAAGGGCACCTCCTCCCTCTCCTCCTCACACCACTTTGAGCCTTCAAGCTTGGACAAACCCTGGCAATTTCTCTTCTCCACTTACCTATCAAAATTCTGGATGTTCTGGTCTTCTCATAATACCCACTCTACTTCCTTAAGAGAAGGCTTAAAAGAGGTGTGTCGAAGAAGAGGTGATCTCTTCTTTCGATTCTCTCAAGTTTCTTTCTTCTTAAAATCCTTATTATTTAGTTATTTCATTATAAACTAATAACATCATTATCACTCATATACTGATATGTTACTATGAATATGAAACAACCCTATTTCACCTTCTATCCATCCTATGGAAAATGAAATCACCACGCGTGCGTACGTACGGAATACCGTCTCCACGCCGTGGTGTAATCAGTTTTTCCACCACCACCTTACATGGATGGGTATAATGGTGTAAATAAATAACTATATATGGTTATTGTAAAGTGATATTTATTCTTTAATATTATACATACACTTCAATACAATTCCATGATCATGGGAATGATATCATCGCTCGTACGTACGTACGGACTACCGTCTCCACGAACGCGATGAGATTCATTTTCCATGATTAACCATTAAAGAATTATTATAAAGTATATATAATGAATAATAAAGAAATATATGACATAATGAAGCTACTGGGTTTATTTATACATATATATATATATATGTCATCTACTTACTTCCATTCAATTCAATAATGAAAGGAAAACAGCGTTCATGCGTACGTACGACCTACCGTCTCCATGAACGGTGTGTTTCATTTCATTTATCTATCTATTATATATATATATACTGAATATATATGATATATAAATCTTTTTTTACATTCTTGAAGTAATTAAATCATGATATAAGTAATAATAATATCAAGAACAACAAGTCCAAACACATACGATAAATGAAACAATTTTACCCAAAATGCTACTTTAACATGGAATTGACAAATCAACGGGTAATATAAATACCTAAGTGAACCATATATGATATAATAACAATGAATATGATTCTATAATAAGTAAATGGAATTATTTAAATCATTATACAGGAGTTTTGGATACATACAAATCATATTGGACATAAGGTAAGGGATAACTTTTCCAATCTCATTCTTATCTGAGATTGTTATTCGTAAGTATTTACTGGGGTTATTGTTATCATCCATTCCCATGTTTTATAAAAATGTTTTCATGTATTTTTAAAGTCCTTTTTACCCATTTTTTACTTTTACTACATGGTATGTAAGGAATCTTTCTTTTGTTTACGTTACGAGGTACTTTTTGACTTTTTCGGCAAAAGTAAGAGAATGATGTTTTTTTTAACTTATACGGAATGAAAGGATTTATATGGTAGTATAAAGCCTTATTTTCATGAATCTTCCTCCAAAATATTTCATGACTATTTTCAACAAAATCTCTTTCTAATAAAAATTTCATGACGTTTTGTGAAAAGAAATTGATTTTGAAGAAGAAAGGATATTTTCCTCAAGAATTCATTTCAAATGTTTTATCAAAAACATTTTCCATCTAAGATGACATTATTTCATATGTGTATGTTTCAAGTATAATGTCTCTATGATTTAAATGGTTTCACTTTTCTTATGATGAAATATCCATTTGTTTTATATGGATTAGGTGATGATGGGATGATGTTTATGAAACCCATTTTATTCTTTGGTTTATGATGAATGTTTCAATTTTATTTTGTGGCACAAGTAAGAATGATTTAATTATGAGTTGGGTGGAACCTATATCTCCATCCAATGAATTGGGTAAAGATTTATATCTCATGAGATAGACAAGACTAGAATGGTAAGTTAATATGGTTCAGTGTTACAGGACTGGAATGAGGAGTGAACTCGATTCAGAATGAGACTTTGTCCACTAAGATGGTCTTGGCAGTAATGCCTTGGCTACTATGGAAATCATAACATGTGCTTAATGGATTCCACAATTACATGTTTTATTACCATGCTAGTTTATCATGACTAATGTTCCTTTATGATCTATGCCTTGTGTGCTTCCAAGATTTATGTCGTTGCTCATGATTTTGATGTTTAGATTTTATGTTCAAGTTTTTTTTTCATTCAAATGTTTATGGATTGTTTTATGTTCTATATGCTTACCCTTACTGAGCATTTGAGCTCACCCTTTATATGTTTTATTTTTCCCAGGATATAAAGAAACTTTTTAGGTAAGAAAACCAAA
Source organism: Viscum album (assembly GCA_963277665.1). Lineage (NCBI taxonomy): Eukaryota > Viridiplantae > Streptophyta > Magnoliopsida > Santalales > Viscaceae > Viscum > Viscum album. Next base: position 413,277,852 of record OY728145.1, read on the forward strand.
AGGGGAAGATCTTTATGGGAGATGTTGAAGATCTTTCACCATTATTAGAATATTACATTCTGATTTTCCAAAGACACTAAACTATTACGGTCCTTTGGTGTCTTTTTTTGTTATGTATTAAGTATTTCGCAAAAGTAATGTAATGTCTATGTACATAAAGCTTTGGGTCTCTATAGTTGGTATCAGAGGAAAGGTTTAGTCAACCTTTAGAAACTAGGCTGCAAAAACTTTAGTGAGATCCCTAGATATATTTCTAAGGTATGGGGATGTCCCTAAGGTTAAGTATTAGTATAGGTTATAGTCCTAGAATTATGGTAATGATCTTATAATTTAACCTAAGATGTTAGATATGGAAGGTAATCTCCCTTTATTGTGTTGTTTTACCTATCATGATTTATGCCTCTCACACAATTCTTTTTGGATTTTAGAAAATGGCTGGAAACCAGAAGATTCATGTTAATGAAGAATATGATGTACAATGGAATTATATTCTTCATGATCAAGCAAATGAAATGGGATTTGGAAGGTGAAACATCGTTATTATGCCTAATCAGCAATCTCATAATATGATCAATAATATCAACTTTGGTAAGTTTCCTAACTCAGATAATAAGATAAAGATGGATTTTCATTATGATCATAGAGGAAAGAAAGTTCAATTTCCCTCATGTAAATCATGTGGGAAGAGGCATCAAGGAGAATGATTCAAAGTAAATGGAAGATGCTTTGGGTGAGGAAAAGAAGGACACAAATCTAGTAAGTGCAAAGGAAAAGGTTCAGTTAACACCATGGATAAGGATAATGGTATTGCTACGACATCAACAATTATTAGATGTTTTAAATGTGGAATGTATGGGAATTATGCAAACCAAATCCCTAAGGGAAAATATCATGAAGAGAATCAGCATGGTCATATGGGTAGTATTTATGTGGATGATGATGAGGATACTACAAATGATATATGAGATGAAAGAAGTGTTGAATCTTGGTCAATGGTTTAAGAAGGTAGTGTAATGAATGTATGTTTATCAAGAGTTATGTTGTATAGGTAATTTAATGGTACTATGGAATAAATAAACATCTAGGGATTGTTACACTATTGTTTTTCCTAAAGTATTGGAAAGTATATGTTGAATGGTACCGGTAACCCTGAAAGTTTATTCAGATATTTTTGGAAATAATATGATATACACATAATGAATGGATAAGGAGGAAATAATATGTTTTATAGTATTCATGACCTCATGATTGTTATAAGGACTAAGTGATATCATGGTTTGAGTATACAGAATTTTGGGATTTTGGTATGTGGAAAGAGTTAACTTTTGACTGCACTCATGTTTTCACTAAGGTTCAATGGGTATTCATTTTTCAAGAGAATACATCATTAAGGCCTTCGAATGTTTGGAATGTGACCAACAAGACATATCTTATGATATATGGGGATCAAAGATGGTATTAACATGCTTGTTATATGAACTCTCTGGTAATAGTTTTCACTATAATATGAGATTGGATAGCAGTATTTTGGATAAGCCTAAAGATTGGAATGGATTATATTGGACATAAGTTATTATTGTTTAAGGCTAGAAATTTTTCGATATTATTGATGGAAAGTTATAATAATTTAGTTTTAGAAAAAGGATAACCTGCAGGATGGGCGACAACCCGTCACGTCGAACAAGACTGTGGAAATAGAACCCACAACTGAAGTGCGACAGACCTTTATCACCTACCACTGGCCTACAGAAAGTCCATGTTTAGTAGAAACCAATTTAATTATATTAAGAAGTATGATATATGAAGTATAAGTCTATTTTAGGAACCATATATGATTAATCTCACTATAGATGGACTTATGTATTTTTGATAACTTTTTCTAACCTTTTGTTTGAGACAGATGGAATGACTCATCATTCAATCACATGATCTACTAACACTTCATGAATGACAAATTCAACTTCATTTATTTAAGAGATGAAGTGGAAATTGTCCAAGGATGACCAACGGTGAGACTGTACCAAAATCAAGAAAGTATTTCTTCTAATTCCAATTTTGTCAACTTTAGGGAAATGATCTTGAAAACCAAAAATGTTTTCCTAGTGCCCTTATATCCCATGAATCAGATGGTACCTTAGATCATCATAAATCTATGGCTTTGTGATTGTTGGATTTTTCATAGTCATGTTCTCTACCACTCTCCATCAGAACATGATGGTTATATTTCTCTTCCATATCCATATTTTCACCTATGTTCTTATATGTGGAAACCCAGTGATTAGTTAATTTGTTTAACTGTTACATTTCATACTTTAGTTTTTAAATATTGGTTTTGGTATTCCTTTTTACGATGTGGGTTTCTATTAAAGAAACTTTCAAGTAGTAAACCATTTATAACCCCGACGAATTTCGAGGGCGAAATTCATTTTAAGGGGGTAGAATGTAACAACCTGAGTTTTTATGAGAATTATTCTTTTTAATTTCTTTGATGTCTTGTGTTTTATGCTACACCAAAAGGAGCTTTCACTACACGCATCCCTGATTTGGCTTGCATTACACGCAATCGCGACCTTCCACGATAGCGTGTGTTGTACACAATACCGAGTTTCACTAAACAACGATATGTTATATAAACTAGCCGTTATGAATAGTAATACCCACTTTTGGAAATTTTATAAATTTTATCTTTCAAAATGGACTTCATTTTTGGATTTGGAATATCAAAATTGGCCTGCGGTGAATTTTTGGTTTTTTTCTGAAAACTTTCAATTTTTGTTGAATAGTGAAAACACTGGGTTACTATTTAAAAACCGTCTTTTTATTTAAATAATAATTTATATTACTTAAATTTATTTTAGGTCAAAATTGACAGATAATACCTATATAAGTTCAATTTAATTCATTGGAGTCATTTTATAATAATTTTAGATATATAAAAATTTTATTGAACTTTTCACCGTCTTTTACCCACCTCCTAGGAGAATTTGTAAATTCACATAAAACTTAATTTCATCACTTCTATGAGTGGAATTTCAAAACTTCGAGAGACACGGTTAATATCAAGGACTAAAATTTGGTTCAATGAGATGAAAATAATTTTTTGTGAATAGTAACTTTTTACTTTTATTTACCACGGTTAAAAGTAAATAGGGTAATTAAGGGTAAAAATGATATTATTATTACCCTAACACATGTCCTAATTATATTGGATAAGTTTAATTAGAACAAAAACAACCTTAGGAATAAAATATGACCATTTAGGACCACTTGGATTAGATTAGGACATTTAATATTATTTTATTTAAAGAATAGTTAAAATAGTTAAAATCAAAGTTTAATAACTAAAACATTTTTAATATAGGTTTATACATAATATAAATTAGACTATAAATATTCATTATAAAGATAAAAATATTTCCTACATAATGTTATTTTATTTATAATTTTTATACATTAAATAATTTAATTTATTTATGACACAATGATGATGCATTAATTATCTTATTAATGAAATATTGACATAATTGATGTTATAAATACCCAAATAAATGTAATTTGAGACTTTTTATAAATTACACTAATTTTAAAGGTTAATATGACATGTTATTATTGATTTAATTAAATATTTTCGAACTAATCATTCTGTTATGATTTTCACAAAAATCAATTACCAAATAGTGTCAAAATTGACATAAAATAGTTTTTAAAACAAATATTATATTATTAATTGTTATTTTATTCCTAAAAAGATAATGTTAGGTAAAATGGCTTATATAAGGTTATATATATTAATAATAAACAACTTGGGGTTCGTTTGGCTTATTATAGTAAGTTTATTGACCTTATAGTGTAAGAAAACAAGAAGACACAGTAAAAGTAAAATTATTTAACTTAAAGTTAAATATAAATGATAAGGTTAAAATAGAAACCTAAACTTGTCTAAATTATATTTAATGAGATTATTTCGAACCATACCCACCTTATATTCTAAAAAAATCAATTTGGAGCTATTATAAACCAAATATGACTTTATTATAAGAAAAATATTTTAAGTTTTTCCAAAGGTGCCCCTCTCCTCCCTTATAAAAGGGCACCTCCTCCCTCTCCTCCTCACACCACTTTGAGCCTTCAAGCTTGGAAAAACCCTGAAAATTTCTCTTCTCCACTTTCATAGCATCATTCTGGAGGTTCTGTTCTTCTCATAATACCCACTCTACTTCCTTAAGAGAAGGCTTAAAAGAGGTGTGTCGAAGAAGAGGTAATCTCCTCTTTCGATTCTCTCAATTTCTTTCTTCTTCAACTCCTTATTATTTAGTTCTTTCATTATAAAATAATAACATCAGTATCAATAATATACTGATATGTTATTATGAATATGAAACAACCCTATTTCACCTTCTATCCATCCTATGGAAAACGAAATCACCATGCGTGCGTACGTACGGAATACCGTCTCCACGTCGTGGTGTAATCAGTTTTTCCACCACCACCTTACATGGATGGGTATAATTGTGTAAATAAATAACTATATATGGTTATTGTAAAGTGATATTTATTCTGTAATATTATACATACACTTCAATACAATTCCATGATCATGGGAATGATATCATCGCTCGTGCATACGTACGGACTACCGTCTCCACGAACGCGATGAGATTCATTTTCCATGATTAACCATTCAAGAATTATTATAAAGTATATATAATGAATAATAAATAAATATACGACATAATGAAGACACTGGGTTTATTTATACATATATATATATATTTCATCTACTTACTTCCATTCAAGTCAATAATGAAAGGAAAACAACGTTCATGCGTATGTACGACCTACCGTCTCCATGAATGGTGTGTTTCATTTAATTTATCTATCTATTATATATATATATATATACTGAATATATATGATATATAAATCTTTTTTTACATTCTTGAAGTAATTAAATCATGATATAAGTAATAATAATATCAAGAACAACAAGTCCAAACACGTACGATAAATGAAACAATTTTACCCAAAATGCTACTTTAACTTGGAATTGACAAATGAACGGGTAATATAAATACCTAAGTGAACCATATATGATATAATAATAATGAATATGATTCTATAATAATTCAATGGCATTATTTAAATCATTATATAGTAGGTTTGGATACATACAAATCATATCGAACATAAGGTAAGGGATAACTTTTCCAATCTCATTCTTATCTGAGATTGTTATTCGTAAGTATTTACTGGGGTTATTGTTATCATACATTACCATGTTTTCTAAAAATGTTTTCATGTATTTTTAAAGTCCTTTTTACCCATTTTTGACTTTTACTACATGGTATGTAAGGAATCTTTCTTTTTTTTACGTTACGAGGTACTTTTTGACTTTTTCGGCAAAAGTAAGAGAAGAATGTTTTTTTAACTTATACGGCATGAAAGGATTTATATGGTTTTATAAAGCCTTATTTTCATGAATATTCCTCCAAAATATTTCATGACTATTTTCAACAAAATCTCTTTCTTTTAAAAATTGCATGACATTTTGTGAAAATAAATTGATTTTGAAGAAGAAAGGATATTTTCCTCAAGAATTCATTTCAAATGTTTTATCAAAACCATTTTCCATCTAAGATGACATTATTTCATATGTGTATGTTTCAAGTATAATGTCTCTATGATTTACATGGTTTCAATTTTCTTATGATGAAATATCCATTTGTTTTATATGGATTATGTGATGATGGGATGATGTTTATGAAACCCATTTTATTCTTTGGTTTATGATGAATGTTTCAATTTTATTTTGTGGCACAAGTAAGAATGATTTAATTATGAGTTGGGTGGAACCTATATCTCCCTCTAATGAATTGGGTAAAGATTTATATCTCATGAGATAGACATGGCTGGAATGGTAAGTTAATCCGGTTCAGTGTTACAGGACTGGAATGAGGAGTGAACTCGATTCAGAATGAGACTTTGTCCACTAAGATGGTCTTGGCAGTAATGCCTTGGCTACTATGGAAATCATAACATGTGCTTAATGGATTCCACAATTACATGTTTTATTACCATGATAGTTTATCATGACTAATGTTCCTTTATGATCTATGCCTTGTGTACTTCCAAGATTTATGTCGTTGCTCATGATTTTGATGTTTAGATTTTATGTTCAAGATTTTTTTTCATTCAAATGTTTATGGATTGTTTTATGTTCTCTATGCTTACCCTTACTGAGCATTTCAGCTCACCCTTTATATGTTTTCTTTTTCCTAGGATATAAAGAAAATTTTTAGGTAAGAAAACCAAAAGGGGAAGATCTTTATGGGAGATGTTGAAGATCTTTCACCATTATTAGAAGATTGCATTCTGAGTTTCCAAAGACACTAAACTATTACGTTCCTTTGGTGTCTGTTTTTGTTATGTATTAAGTATTCCGAAAAAGTAATGTAATGTCTATGTACATCAAGCTTTGGGTCTCTACAGTTGGTATCAGAGGAAAGTTTTAGTCAACCTTTGGAAACTAGGGTGAAATAACTTTAGTGAGATCCCTAGATATATTTCTAAGGTATGGGGATGTCCCTAAGGTTAAGTATTAGTATAGGTTATAGTCCTAGAATTATGGTAATGATCTTATAATTTAACCTAAGATGTTAGATATGGAAGGTAATCCCCCTTTATTGTGTTGTTTTACCTAGCATGATTTATGCCTCTCACACAATTCTTTTTGGGTTTTAGAAAATGGCTGGAAACCAGAAGATTCATGTTAATGGAGAATATGATGTACAATGGAATTATATTCTTCATGATCAAGAAAATTAAATGGGATTTGGAAGGTGAAACATCATTATTATGCCTAATCAGCAATCTCATAATATGATCAATAATATCAACTTTGGTAAGTTTCCTAACTCAGATAATAAGAGAAAGATGGATTTTCATTATGATCATAGAGGAAAGAAAGTTCAATTTCCCTCATGTAAATCATGTGGGAAGAGGCATCAAGGAGAATGTTTCAAAGGAACTGGAAGATGCTTTGGGTGAGGAAAAGAAGGACACAAATCCAGTAAGTGCAAAGGAAAAGGTTCAGTTAACACCATGGATAAGGATAATGGTATTGCTAGGACATCAACAATTATTAGATGTTTTAAATGTGGAATTTATGGGCATTATGCAAACCAAATCCCTAAGGGAAAATATCATGAAGAGAATCAGTATGGTCATATGGGTAGTATTTATGTGGATGATGATGAGGATACTACAAATGATATATGAGATGAAAGAAGTGTTGAAGCTTGGTCAATGGTTTAAGAAGGTAGTGGAATGAATGTATGTTTATCAAGAGTTATGTTGTATAGGTAATTTAATGGTACTATAGAATAAAGAAACATCTTGGGATTGTTACACTATTGTTTTTTTTAAAGTATTGGAATGTATATGTTGAATGGTACCCGTAACCATGAAAGATTATTCAAATATTTTTGGAAATAAGATAATATGCACATAATGAATGGATAAGGAGGAAATAATATGTTTGATAGTATTCATGAGCTCATGATTGTTATAAGGACTAAGTGGTATCATGGTTTGAGTATACAGAATTTTGGGATTTTTGTATGTGGAAAGAGTTAACTTTTGACAGCACTCATGTTTTCACTAAGGTTCAATGGGTATTCATTTTTCAAGAGAATACATGATTAAGGCCTTTGAATGTTTGAATGTGACCAACAGGACATATCTTATGATATATGGGGATCAACGATGGTATTAACATGCTTGTTATATGAACTCTCTGGTAATAGTTTTCACTATAATATGAGATTGGACAGCAGTATTTTGAATAAGCCTAAAGATTGGAATGGATTATGTTGGACATAAGTTATTATTGTTTAAGGCTAGAAATTTTTCGATATTATTAATGGAAAGTTATAATAATGTAGTTTTAGAAAAAGGACAACCTACAGGATGGGCGACAACCCATCGCGTCGAACAAGGTTGTGGGAATCGAACCCACAACTGAAGTGTGATAGGCCTTTATCACCTACCACTGGCCTACAGAAATTCCATGTTTAGTAGAAACTAGTTTTATTATATTAAGCAGTATGATATATGAAGTATAAGTCTATTTTAGGAACCATATATGATTAATCTCACTATAGATGGACTTATGTATTTTTGATAACTTTTTCTAACCTTTTCTTTGAGACAGATGGAATGACTCATCATTCTATCACATGATCTGCTAACACTTCATGAATGACAAATTCAACTTCATTTATTTAAGATATGAAGTGGAAATTGTCCAAGGAACGACCAATGGTGAGACTGTACCAAAATCAAGAAAGTATTTCTTCTAATTCCAATTTTTTCAACTTTAGGGAAATGATCTTGAAAACCAAAAATGTTTTCCTAGTGCCCTTATATCTGATGAATCAGATGGTACCTTAGATCATCATAAATCTATGGCTTTGTGATTGTTGGCTTTTTCATAGTTATGTTCTCTACCACTCTCCATCAGAACATGATGGTTAGATTTCTCTTCCATATCCATATTTTCACCTATGTTCTTCTATGTGGAAACCCAGTGATTAGTTAATTTGGGTAACCGTTACATTTCATACTTTAGTTTTTAAATATTGGTTTTGGTATTCCTTTTTACGATCTGGGTTTCTTTTAAATAAACTTTCGAGTAGTAAATCATTTATAACCCCGATGAATTTCGAGGGCAAAATTCATTTTAAGGGGGTAGAATGTAACAACCTGAGTTTTTATGAGAATTATTCTTTTGAATTTCTTTGATGTCTTGTGTTTTACGCTATACCAAAATTAGCTTTCACTAAACGCATCCCTGATTTGGATTGCATTACACGCAATCGCGACCTTCCATGATAGCGTGTGTTGTACGCAATACCGAGTTTCACTAAACAAAGATATGTTATATAAACTAGCCGTTATGAATAGTAATACCCACTTTTGGAAATTTTATAAATTTTATCTTTCAAAATGGACTTCATTTTTGGATTTGGAATATCAAAATTCTCCTGGGGTGAATTTTTGGTATTTTTCTGAAAACTTTCAATTTTTGTTGAATAGTGAAAACACTGGGTTACTATTTAAAAACCGACTTTTTATTTAAATAATAATTTATATTATTTAAATTTATTTTAGGTCAAAATTGATACATAATACCTATATAAGTTCAATTTAATTCATTGGAGTCATTTTATAATAATTTTAGATATATAAAAAATTTATTGAACTTTTCACCGTCTTTTACCCACCTCCTAGGAGAATTTGTAAATTCACATAAAACTTAATTTTACCACTTCTATGAGTGGAATTTAGAAAATTAGAGAGACACGGTTAATATCAATGACTAAAATGTGGTTCAATGAGATGAAAATAATTTTTGGTGAATAGTATCTTTTTACTTTTATTTACCACAGTTAAAAGTAAATAGGGTAATTAAGGGTAAAAATGATATTATTATTACCCTAACACATGTCCTAATTCTATTGGATAAGTTTAATTCGAACAAAAACAACCTTAGGAATAAAATATTACCATTTAGGATCACTTGGATTAGATTAGGACATTTAATATTATTTTATTTAAAGAATAGTTAAAATAGTTAAAATCAAAGTTTAATAACTAAAACATTTTTAATATAGGTTTATACATAATATAAATTAGACTATAAATATTCATTAGAAATATAAAAATATTTCCTACATAATGGTATTTTATTTATAATTTTTATACATTACATAATTTAATTTATTTATGACACAATGATGATGCAGTAATTATCTTATTAATGAAATATTGACATAATTGATGTTATAAATACCCAAATAAATGTAATTTGAGACTTTTTATGAATTACACTAATTTTATAGGTTAATATGACATGTTAGTATTGATTTAATTAACTTTTTTCGAACTAATAATTCTGTTATTATTTTCACAAAAGTCAATTACCAAATAGTGTCAAAATTGACATAAAATAGTTTTTAAAACAAATATTATATTATTAATTGTTATTTTATTCCTAAAAATCTAAGTTTTGGCCAAATGACTTAGATAAGGTTATATATATTAATAATAAACAACTTTGGGTTCGTTTGGCTTGTTATAGTAAGTTTATTAACCTTATAGTGTAAGAAAACAAGAAGACACGGTAAAAGTAAAATTATTTAACTTAAAGTTAAATCTAAATGATAAGGTTAAAATAGAAACCTAAACTTGTCTAAATTATATTTAATGAGATTATTTCGACCTATACCCACTTTATCTTCGAATTAAATCAATTTGGATCTATTATAAACCGAATATGACTTTATTATAAAATAATATTTTATGTTTTTCCAAAGGTGCCCCTCTCCTCCCTTATAAAAGGGAACCTCCTCCCTCTCCTCCTCACACCACTTTGAGCCTTAAATATTGGCCAAACCCTGAAACTTTCTCTTCTACACTTCCCTAGAAACATTCTGGAGGTTTTGGTCTTCTCAAAAGATCAACTCTACTTCCTTAAGAGAAGGCTTAAAGGAGGTGCGTCGAAGAAGAGGTAATCTCTTCTTTCGATTCTCTCAAGTTTCTTTCTTCTTCAACTCCTTCTTATTTTTTTGTTTCATTATAAAGTAATAACATCAGTATCACTCATATACTGATATGTTATTATGAATATTAAACAACCCTATTTCATCTTCTATCCATCCTATGGAAAATGAAATCACCACGCGTGCGTACGTATGGAATACCGTCTCCACGCTGTGGTGTAATCAGTTTTTCCACCACCACCTTACATGGATGGGTATAATGGTGTAAATAAATAACTATATATGGTTATTGTAAAGTGATATTGATTCTGTAATATTATACATACAATTAAATAAAATTTCATGATCATGGGAATGATATCATCGCTTGTGCGTACGTACGGACTACTGTCTCCACGAACGCGATGAGATTCATTTTCCATGATTAACCATTCAAGAATTATTATAAAGTATATATAATGAATAATAATGATATATATGACATAACGAAGCTAATATATTTATGTATGTATATATATATATATATGTCATCTACTTACTTCCATTCAAGTTAATAAAGAAAGGAAAACAGCGTTCATGCGTACGTACGACCTACCGTCTCCATGAACAGTGTGTTTCATTTCATTTATATATCTATTATATATATATAATGAATATATATGATATATAAATCATTTTTTACATTCTAGAAGTAATTAAATCATGATATAAGTAATAATAATATCAAGAACAACAAGTCCAAACACATACGATAAATGAAACAATTTTACCCAAAACGCTACTTTAACATGGAATTGACAAATGAATGGGTAATATAAATACCTAATTGAACCATATATGATATAATAACAATTAATATGATTCTGTAATAAGTCAATGACATTATTTAAATCATTATACAGGAGGTTTGGATACATACGAAGTATATCAGACATAAGGTAAGGGATAACTTTTCCAATCTCGTTCTTATCCAAGATTGTTATTCGTAAGTATTTACTGGGGTTATTGTTATCATCCATGCCCATGTTTTCTAAAAAAAATTCATGTATTTTTAAATTTCTTTTTACCCATTTTTTACTTTTACTACATGGTATGTGAGGAATATTTCTTTTTTTTACGTTACGAGGTACTTTTTGACTTTTTCAGTAAAAGTACGAGAAGAATGTTTTTTTTAACTTATACGGCATGAAAGGATTTATATGGTTTTATAAAGCCTTATTTTCATGAAGCTTCCTCCAAAATATTTCATGACTATTTTCAACAAAATCTCTTTTTTTTTAAATTTCATGACATTTTGTGAAAAGAAATTGATTTTGAAGAAGAAAGGATATTTTCCTCAAGAATTCATTTCAAATGTTTTATCAAAACCATTTTCCATCTAAGATGAAATTATTTCATATGTGTATGTTTCAAGTATAATGTCTCTATGATTTACATGGTTTTACTTTTCTTATGATGAAATATCCATTTGTTTTATATGGATTATGTGATGATGGGATGATGTTTATGAAACCCATTTTATTCTTTGGGTTATGATGAATGTTTCAAGTTTATTTTGTGTCACAAGTAAGAATGATTTAATTATGAGATGGGTGGGACCTATATCTCCCTAAAATTCATTGGTTAAAGATTTATATCTCATGATATAGACATGGCTGGAACGGTAAGTTAATCTGGTTCAGTGTTACAGGACTGGAACGAGGAGTGAACTCGATTCAGAATGGGACTTTGTCCACTAAGATGGTCGTGGCAGAAATGCCTTGGCTACTATGGAAATCATAACATGTTCTTAATGTATGACACAATAACATGGTTTATTACCATTCTAGTTTATCATGAATAATGTTCCTTTATGATCTATTCCTTGTGTACTTCCAAGATTTATGTCGTTGTTCATGATTTTGATGTTTAGATTTTATGTTCAAGTTTTTTTTTATTCAAATGTTTATGGATTGTTTTATATTCTCTATGCTTACCCTTACTGAGTATTTGAGCTCACCCTTTATATGTTTTCTTTTCCCCAGGATATAAAGAAAAGTTTGAGGTAAGAAAACCAAAAGGGGAAGATCTTTATGGGAGATATTGAAGATCTTTCACCATGATTAGAAGATTACGTTCTGAGTTTCCAAAGACACTAAACTATTATGGTCCTTTGGTGTCTGTTTTTGTTATGTATTAAGTATTCCACAAAAGTAATGTAATGTCTATGTACGTCAAGCTTTGGATCTCTACAAGTAAGGTACACTAGTTTAAGGAGGAACAAACTGGTATTCCTTATAATCAATATGATCTAATATCATAGTTGGGCTAAGGTAATGAGTAAGAGAGGCTCGTTAAATCCATTCATAACCATATCTACAAATACTGAGTACGTTGTGGATTTTTATGTAGCGAAATAAATAGTTTATAATAAGAAAAAAAAATGTTCCAATTCTTATAATTTTACCTTGTAAGTAAAGTTTTATCATAATATAAATTATAATATTCTTACTATTGGTACCAGCCAAAATGTCATGATATTCATAGTGTAAAAAAGGTGTATATTCAGGGATATCATCTCTTGAGGATTCTTAATCAAAGATTTGAATTCACAGATAGCAGGATGGTCATGAAACAAAGATATGGAAGGCCTAGTGACTAAATCCACAAACTCAGTAAAAGCATGATCTTATCATGTGAGAGAAATAAAGGATAGTTAGTAATTTAGCTTTAGTGAAAGTGGGAGTGTTGTAATAGTAGATCTCCTTGACCTAAATAAACAGTACTTTTTTATTACTATATCATTTAAACAATGAGATATGCATGATGTAAACATACCATAATAGTGTTGATATTTTTGCATCCACTATTTATATGGTAATTTCCTTAGATTACTTTTTGTATAAAAAGGTTATAGTAGTTCCCATACTATAATGTGAACATGGAGATACTATGATTGTAATCTTAAACATATGTCTTATGGTCCAAAAACATCATGAATATTTGACATAGATGATGTATGACCATCAGGTGTTGGAGGCTCATAAGCATTGATACTTATTCTCATGAAGTTCACACTTGCTGATCATGAGTATATGTGATCATGAGGACTGACCTGCTAATAGAAACACTACATGTTTTAGGTTTCATTGGTAGTTTATATCTATGAATAAGTGTAATGGTCTCTTGAATTGATATTATTATTAATGTGTACTATTTTATTTCATAAGTTGACGCAAGATGAAAACTATGGAACTAATGTTGTAGCAAGGTGGCTTATATTGGGTGCATCATTGATGGTATGGCATTGATTAAATAATTAAGATTGAATTTTTTTTACTTTAGAAAGGAAGTGATATCTCGGGCCTAGTTGATCAGGATGGTGTTACCTTCACTAAATCTATGACCATGGTAGAAGAAGGTAAGTCTGTCTAGTTAGGTCAAAAAATAATAAATAAATAAATGATGATAAAACAAAGTATGCATCCTACTTTATAAGATATCATTGATACAAAGAGATTATATTTCATGGCGTATGTTCATAGGAAAGGTTGTCATTATTATAAAGTTCCCATGTCTCTTTAGGGGCCTTGATGGGTTGCTATACTCTACTTCGAGTCTGTGAATAGTATTCACAGCTATTGAGATAAGGGCCTATAGGGTCACATACTAAGCATATTCATATGTCTCTCACATTCTAATGAATATGATTTTAGGACATGTTGGGCCCCACCATGGGTTCTTGGTTATATCCAGGAATATATGATCACTAAGGAATAAATAAATTCATATTATTCAAGTTTAAAATAATTGGTATTGAATTTATTTGTTAAAATTATTCACAATGTATTAAGTGAATACATGGGAAAATATTTAACAAATGAATATTATTTTAATGTTCAAGGTTCATTTTATATTTGAAGGAATGATGAGTCAAGTCAATGGATCATTTTTTTCATGTAATGTATTTATTATATTAAGGTAGGTCATAAAAATATAAAGGAAGTTTAAGACATGGTTAATTGATGATAACACATTTTTTATGTTTTATTTAGTTGTTAATAAATATTCAAGGGTTGGGTAGCCATTTTTTAGTATTATTAACCTTTCTATATAAAGATTTTGAGGCTCTCATGTGAGACACTATTCATCCTATGATTTTGAGAGCCTCTCTTTCTTTTATCCCTATTACAATAGAGAGGAGTTATTAATCCAAGAAATTGATCCCAGTTCTCTTTCTCATATTGAATGATCAACTTAGTGATGATCTTCATGACATTGAAGGCATCGTCTTATCTTCACACAAGCTCCCAGATTTTGATGATCAATGATCCTAAAAAATTTTGAAGCACATGTGGAGGATATAGAGGGATTTAAATTTGGTTCCTCTGAGAATTTATCATCATCAATGAATGGTTGACAAATGAATCTTAAAATTGAATGAGTTGTTTATTCAATTAAATTTTGTGATTGATTCATTCGTGTGAGATCCTTGGGTTGTAATCGAGCATCATTTATTATAGCGATGATGTTACGACATCTTTCACAACATTAGAATTTAAAATTTATTAATTTTTTGGACTTTCACTGCATGCCAGGTACCAAAAATTATAACAAAAAAATTATAAATGAAAAAATATGAAGGGAAAAAAACAATTTCAACCGTAAGAAAATTATAATGATAAAAAATTTATAAATACAAAAAATTAAAAATACAAATAGTTTCAACCAAAAATGAGGGTATTTCTATGGAAACTGGGTTTTTTTAATGCTTTTAACATTTTTTTATATAAAACTGACATTAAAATATTCCCACTTCACTTTGAATATCAATTTTTTAAAAACGAATGTGAAAAATATGATGATAATGTGAGTTATTCTACTATTGGTTGTTGATATTAGATAGCTCCTCAATGCATAGATAGGTCTCATAAGAAAAACTTGTTTGAGTGTTTAGCATATGCCTTACCTATTTATGTATGATGTCTTGTCATGAAGTCTTGATGAAATTATGCATTAAATCACTATGAAACCATTTTTTATCCATGTGATTATTTATGTTGATATTTTATCTATGGATATATTCCTCTTTCATGATATTAGTTTTATGGAATATTTGATTATTTTTTATCTTGATTATATTACTCATTCTTTATTTACATTATGATAGTTTCTATTGTATGTTTTACTTTATTGAGCATCTGATCACACCCCTTTATTTTTTTTCTTATCCTTAGGGTAACCAAAAGTGAACTTTAAATGATTTCATACATATACTAGAGGAAATAATAAAGTTCTCACTAGAATTTATTGTAGAGACCTAGTTTTGACCTGTAAGACATTGAAATATTTCCATATAAATTTCCAGAGCTATGTGTTGAGACAGCATGTGATTCTAAGGCTCAGAGTGCCCAGAATTAATTTTATAAGAAAATTAAAAATATTTTATACTACGATCGCAAGGTTCTTAAATAAAATGTGATAAATCTTAAAAATAATATTATATTAGAAATTTGATATTATTTTTTATTTTGTAACATAGTTTTTACCCTATGATTGACCTTAAATAGGTCGGTGTGGGGCGTTCAGATATCTCACCCATGGATAGTATGTTCAGTGGATTAATTAATTTATTAAATTAATTCATTAATTCATTTGACCTAAACTATTTTCTTATAAATACATATTCATGGATAATTTCTCAAGTTTAGCCTCATAATCTTGGAATTTCCAATGATTTTGTTCCTCTCCACCCATTGAAAAATCGTATTAGACGATGACAAAATGCCAGATTGGAGTAGATCGAAGCACAGGGAATGCAATGACACCCTTCAATCATTGGTGGATTCATTATTTGATGATGAATGATCCATTATCTAGGTTGGGATCTTAAATTTTTGTTTTATACCCTATTTGATTAAATTTATTGATAAAATCAATCAATTTCTTGTATATTCTCCAATTGTAGCCTTTGCATGCACCCATGTATCAATTAATTTGGATTATTTCAATTGTTTTCTAACCCTGAATGTCCTGTTCTTGATTTTTAGTCAAGAAAGATTTAAAACAATAATTTAAATGATTGATCTTGTGTTTCCCCCCCCCCCTTGATTTCTTCATGTTCATCTCCGGCTGGATCCTATGGTCTTGGTTCGACATTGTCAGGAGATACCAAGCCCGATCGGACCCCAAAATCGCAATAGTTTCATGATAAAGGGATAGATCGATGAATAAAGCATAGATATAGGGTCATTTCAAGATGATTATGATCATTTTGACGATTGGTGATTGAATCATTGAATACATAAGAATATGAGGCATGTGGTGCATATGGGTTTGGCTAGAAATCAAACCGGATTTGAGTTTCTGGACACTTGAGGGCTGAAATCTGCCAGACGATGCTAGATCCAAAAATCATGGGAAGAATAGAGGCCTAAATAAAAGTTAGAGATAATATTTGGTTTATAGATCATGGATCTGGAAATTTGTAAAAAACTCGACTAAAAATTTTGTACAGGTATGAACACACAGCGTGTAGCCCCTGGCTATAGCAACTAGGGTTTTGAAAATCTATAAAGATTGAATGGCATGTATCCCTCTTACACACCATGTACCTCATACCTAGGTGTATGAGTCATGTGGAGGAACACATGGTTGGAACAAAATTAGGGAGTACATTGCCAGGCACACAGTTGTGTACCAAAGTACATAAACACGGGATAAAGTACACGGTCATGTATTGAAGTACACAGACATGACCAAAAGGACACAACCCAGTCCCGGATAGTTTAGAAATGTTGTGTATTACACCTACACGGTGTGTAATTATAAATGAGTTGGGATATGTATTCCTCTAGGGACACATCCAGGTGGTGAAGTGGGACCGCAAGCCACGTGGGTCTCCTCACATGCCATGTAACCCTTGGATCATTTTAAGGAAACTTCAAGGTTCCATATCTCCTTTGTTTAGAATCAGATTTTTCCCTATGAGTAGCTTATATTGAGTATTTTTTACATGTAGAACATGATGGTTACCTCTGTTTTGGATTTAGAGATACTATTTGATATGTTCCAGGAATAGTACTTATTTAGGTGATTCTCAATGATGGTAGTGATTAGGAAGAGGATCACCAGATACTCTAAAGTGGAACACCCCATCAACATGAGCACGGTTCTTATATAGATACTTCTAAGTGGAACCCCTTATAATATAGGTAATATGTCCTTAATGGCCAAATTGGAACCCCCTATCACACCAGGGCATGGTTCCTTGGCCTTTAGAGTGGAAACCCCATCATCATGGATGTGGGCCCTCTACAGCTACTTCTAAGTGGAACCCTGCTATTAGATGAGGTGGGGGTCCTCAATGACTAGAGTGGAACCCCCTGTCACACCAAGGCTCGGGTTCTCAACCTTTAGAGTGTAACCTCATATTGTTATTGTTGTGGGTCCTCTATAGCTAATTCCAAGTGTACCCCCCCCCCCCCTATCAGATAGGGTGTGGTTCCTCTATGACCAGAGTGGAAACCCCCTATCACACCATAGTGTGGTTCTTTTACCTTTAAAGTATAACCCCCGTCATCTTGGTCATGGGTCCTCTAACTACTAAGTGGAACCCCCTATAGGATAGGGTGTGATCCTCATGATACCAAAGTGGAACCCCTCCAATGCACTAGAGTACGGGTCCTCTGCGGATACTTATAGAGTGGAACCCCCTGACACACTAGGGTATAGGTCCTCTACTTCAAGTTTTTCCCCCTCGACTGTGCGGCACAGTGATGAGACGTGGATTGAATTTCATGGATACTTTTGGGTAGATGTATGGGATAATGGGAATCATATTTGGACTTTTGAAACTATTGGAGACTCTTCTTGTTGGGCTAAGTTTTGAGATGGATATCCACTTACTCTCTCATTTGGGATTTTTTTGACTAAGAATATATATATGTACATATATATCCATAACTTTTTATTTGGTGACCCTCCTTCTATGGGTTTTGAAGATGCACGAGGTATGACATGTGATTTCTGTGTTTAGTTTCTCATGGTTATATGATTCTACACCCCTACTATAGGTGTAATAGACTCAATGTGTATTTCATCTACACATTGTGTTGAGCCCCTTGTGTTTGGACAATGTTACTCTCTCTATCTCTCTCTCTCTTGGTTTGGATTGAGATGTTATCTTTGACTATATCTCACATTTATGTATTTCTATTCCTATTGTATCTCTTACTGCTCCCCCTTCATCTTTCGGGGTGTTCTAATGGATATGTATATATTGACCCCTATATGGTATTTTCCCGCACATATCGTGTCTTATATAGATAGCAGATAGGTCGGTGGTGACTTCAAAGGAGCTTAGGGATACCTGGTACTTTAGACTGCATATGGTGGTTGCAGCTTGGAGATTAGTAGATGGGATCTCTCAGTAGTATACTTTTCTAGTTTTTTTAGGTTGGGATATATTTATGGCTGAGCATGTATTTTTTTCCCTTTACTTTTCAGTTTTCACTATCATTATCTTCTACACCCTGGAGGTTATGCATGCTCAGTTTACTTTCTATTTGATGCATCTTTTTATTATTATTTCTCTTCACTTTTTTATAAATATGGTTGGGTGTGTGTGTGTGTGTAGGTACTTATGCAAAGGACTCCCAATTAGGATATGCCTTTCGGCACTTGTCGTCGCCCCAATCCTATGGAGGTGGGCTTGGGGTGGTTACGGGTCGAGCCCTAGATTAGGTCGGGCCGTGATAGATTGGTATTAGATTTATTCATTCCTTGGGATGTTATTTAGACTATTCCCCTTATAAGAATTTAGTTTGGATTTAAGGAAATAGTGACAAAGTATTTTGAGTGTGGCTCTAAGGCTAGGGAATCTAGTGATGGTGCGGGTGGCCTATGTATCCTGTCACCAAAACCTTGACTACCTACTTATCAAATCAGCATATCGAGGCATTGGTTGTAGGGATCAATGGTACATGCATCATATATAATTGAGTATTTAACTTTATTTCTTGTGTCAGTTCCCCATTATTTATATATATATATATACTCATCTGAACGTGGTATGTCTTGATAAATCTTAGGATTCCTTCGCAAAAAAAGCCAACCAAGATACCAGTTTTGGGTCATAATGATCATACAATGAGTGATGAGGACTCATTTTAGGGTCCATCCTATGAGATTCTTCTTCCAGGTGGGTATGCAGAAGTACCTCCACCTATCGAGAAATATATCGTATCGACAGAATGGGATGAGGATACATGCAAGATTAGTGCACTCTACAAGTTCCATCACCAGAGGCCATTGAGGTTCTATGGATAGTTAGATCCTCATGTAGTAAAATATTGGCTAGAGTCATTTTTTTGTGTCATTAGGCTCATCCAGACACTAAACAATTAGGTGGTTTCACTTATATCTAGCCTTTTCCATGAAGAAGCTAAGTGCTGGTGGAGCCTTGTTATAGAGATGCATGATGATTCAACACTCTCATGGACCTACTTTTAGTAGTTGTTTAATGAGGATTAATACCCCTCTTGATTGATTTCACTTTGTATTCAGGAACCTCTAGATCTACAGCAGGGATAGATGACGGTGGATGAGTACGCAGTGAGGTTCACAGACCTTACACAATACTCTCTTGACATGATATGGGATGGATACTTCTAATCATGGAAGTTTGATAAGGGAATTTGTAGAGATATTTGTTCCAAAATGGTTCCCTTATGCATCCACACCTATGTTGGGGTATTAGATAAGGAACTGGTGATAGATATATTTCTGTTATTCGGATTCCAAATAGTTGGAGATGTATGTGAGTTCCACAAATCTAAGTCTTCTACAGCAGCTAGTAGATGCCAGGTGCCAGGATCTCAACACGGGAGACCTCCCCATGATCATACTCAAGCACATGTTTAGGGGTAGTGTAAAGGGCTAGGATATCTAGAGTGGTGTGTTTATTTTCTTGTGATGAGTGAGGTCACATATCATGAGACTACCCAACCATACGTGCTGAGTATCATGGGCAGATAGCTGACAAACTGCCACAGCAGAAGCAGTGTCGTGATCAGGGATCTCCTAAATGAGGGAAAGGTGGTCCAAAATAAGGTTGAGCTGGTAGAGAAGGAGGAGCTATGGGAGATGGATGACATTATGAAATAATTCCCCCACCACTACCAGGAAGCCCACGTTAGGCTCATGGAGCTAGCCCCATGGGCAGTTGTGGTATTTGGAGGCTTATGACCCCACATCACACGAGATGATCATAGGTACAATCTATGTTTATTTTACTCTTGATTCAGTATTAGTAGACATAGTTTTCAATCATTCCTTCATCTATATACTTCTAGTGCGAGATCTATATCTCCCAATTGAGGTGATAACCCGGCATCTTCATCTTGATATTCCTACAGGGAATGCTTCTTTTGTATATTTTATCTTCCGGTATTGAGAGATATCACTTTCTGAAGAGAGGTTCATGTGGGACCTTTTTCATCAATATGGAACCCTATAAATTCATATTGGGTATGGATTGGTTGTCCATGGTCTGAGCCAATATTAAATGTCACTGTAGACAAGTCATATGCCTACCCATAATGGGACGAGATTCTCCTTTTATGATGAGAGAGATATCATGGTAGGGAAAGTAGGTTTTGTGAGAAGGAGGCTATATCCCATCACATATCGGTTGATTATTGTATCCCTTGTTAAAACAGGATATTCAGGTATCTGGATTCCTTCAGTCATGGAGGATTATATGGACGTCTTTCCTGAGGATGTTCTGGGGCTACCTCCGAGGCGGGATATGGATTTCTGTATTAACTTGCATCTTAGGACTACTCTGATATCCTCTAAGTCATATCGTATGGACCCTACCAAGCTATGAGAGATACAGTTTCAATTTGAGGACCTTCGAGAGAAGGTTTTCATCAAACCTATTATGTCCCCTTGGGCTTCACTAGTGTTTTTTTTGTGAAAAGGTGGATGGGGTCTTGTGGATTTTCATGGATTATCATTGCCTGAACTAGGAAACAGTAAAGAAAAAGTACCCCTTGAAAAGGATTAATGACCTCTTTGACCAGTTGTGAGCCGCAAGATAGTTCTTGATGATCGATCTTCGATCCGGCTACCACCAGTTGAGGGTTTGCAAGGCTGATATTCTAAAGTTATCATCTTGATGTCTCTATGGATACTTTGAGTTACTAATAATTCCCTTTGGTGTGATGAATACCCCCACCATGTTTATGGATTTTATGAACCAGGTTTTCTAGTCGTACTTAGACTAATTTGTGGTTGTATTCATCGACAACATACTCATCTACTCTGTATCAAAGGAGGTTTATGAAAAACTTCTCTAGGATTGTAGCCTATTTAACTACCCTGACATGGAAATGTAAATCATTTACATAGTCTGAGTAGTGATAGAGTGCCTTTTAGGAGTTGGGTATATGGATGATGAGTGCTATCTTGTTGAGACTTCCAAAGGAGGGCATGGAGTATTTAGTGTATTGAGATTCCTTAAGAATGAGGTTTGGTTATATGTTGATGTAGTGGTAGGTGGTTATCGCATATGGGTCGAAGAAGTTGATACACCATGAGAAGAACAATTTGAATCATGACCTAGAGCTGGAATCAGTAGTCTTCACCCTAAGTATGTGGAGGCATTACCTTCTGGGGGAGCACTTTGTGGTTTAATCAGATAATCAGAGTCTCAAGTACGTCTTCACACAGAGATACATGAACCTAATATAGTGGAACTGGTAGGTGTTATTATGGGAATATGACTTGAAGATAGTTTATACTCCATTAAATGGAAATATAGTAGAAGATTCCCTTATTAGAAAGTCATGGGATCACTTAGTGCAGGAGGCTTTGGAGCAGTTGGTCTCCTTACAGCTAACCTTGGTGAAGTAGGTGGGTAAAACTTTTCTACAGTCATTAGTGTTGACTCATCCACTTCTTGAGCATTTGAGATAGTCCTAGATAGAACACATTGACTTTGAGGTCATACGTGACTAGATATCCATAACTGAGTTTCCAAGTAGATATTCTAAAGGAGGGAATCACGCCATCTTTTTTCAGGGGACGATGGTGGTACCAGTCACGATACTGGAGGAGGTGATGTGAAAGTTCTACACTTCTCCCCTAGTTCTACATCCTTATTTTTGGAATATGTATAGAGACCTTTAATATCAGTTTTATTGGTCTGGCATGAGATGGGGCGTAGCTGAGTTCATCTCTTGGTGCCTCACCTGTCAGTAAGTGAATACTGAGCACCAAGTTTCAACAGCTTTATTGCGTACCATTGAGATCCCAAAGTGGAAGTGGGATAGAATATCCATGGACTTTGTGATAGGGTTTCTACACACAGCAAAGATCCATGATTCCATTTGGGTGATAGTTGAATTACTCATAAAGTCGGCGCACTTCCTTGCTATCGAGGAATATAGTTAGGTAGAGAATTTGGGGCAGTTTTATGTATGGGATATCATTATCCTTTGTGGGGTTCCATCAATGATTGTCTCCAATCATGATGAATAGTTTACATCACTATTTTGGAGAGGCCTGTATGAGGCATTCCGGACCCAAATGAGGATGAGTAAATCCTTTCACCCCTAGAATGATGGGCAGACCAAGTGCACTATCTAGGTGTTGGAGGATATGTTTAGGTATTGCATATTAGACTTCAACCGGAGCCGGGTGGATCACTTTACCTTGGTAGAATTTTCATACAATAACATCTACCACTCTACTATCGGTATGGAACCTTTTGAGGCCATGTATGGGAGACCCTACAGGTCACCCTTATACTAGACAGAGATTGGAAAAACATATATTGTGGGCTCAGAGATGGTGCAAGTGATGATAGAGAAGGTTCAGGTCATCTGTGAGCAGATAAGGATAGCCCAGAGCAGATATAAATCTTATGAAGATAGTCGTTATAGGCCCTTGGAGTTCAAGCAGGGATACCACGTTTTCCTAAGAGTCTCCCTACGATGAGGATTTTGGAGGTTTGTCTGGGGATGCAAGTTATCCCTGAGGTTTATCGGGATGTTGGAGATCATGCAGAGGGTTGATAAGGTTTCTTACCACCTCGCCTTGATCCCATAGCTGGAGCGGGTTTACAACATCTTCTATGGGTTGGAGCTGAGGAGATACATGAATGACCCTACGCACATCATTGATTGGGGAAAGCTAGACATAAATGATGGAGACACCTTTGAGGAGCACCCAGTGGTGATCGAGGATCAACATGAGAGGAACCTATGTAGATAGACCATCCCCTTAGTTTTCATGTTGTGGAAACATGGGAACGTGTAAGAGAGTTCCTATGAGCGGGAGAGCCAAGTGAGGGATCATTATCCCAAGTTATTTGTTTACTTTTTCTATTCAGGATGAAAATAATTAATGGGGTAATGATGTAGAGACCTGATTTTTTTCTTTTTATGACTTTGAAATATTTCTATATATATTTATAGAGCTAGGAACTGAGATGATGTGAGATTCTGAGGCCCGGTGTGCCTGGAATTAATTTTATAAAAATATTAATTATATTTTTTATTATGAAAACATGGCTCTTAAATAAAATGAGATAACTCTTCAAAAAATCTCAGATTAGAAATCTGAGATCGTGGTTGAGTCTGTAATACAGTGTTTACCCTAAGCACAATGTAGAATAAGTCAACATGGGTGTTCATACATCTCGCTTGTGGGAAGTACATTCACTGGATTAATTAATTTATTAAATTCATTCATTCATTCATTTGACCAAAACTATTTTCTTAAAAACACATTTTCATAGAAAATTTCCCAGGGTTAGCCTCATAATCCTAGAATCGCCAATGACACTCTTTCACTCCTCTCGTTGGCAAATCGCATCAGACGACAACGAAATGCTAGATCAAAGTAGATCAGAGTGCAACAAATGTAATGACTACTTTAATCATTGGAGGACATGTTCTTCAATGAAAAATGATCCAATCTCTAGGTAGGACTTTTCATTTTTTTTACACACTCTTTGATTAAATTTATTAAGTGGGTCGATCACTTTCTTGGATTCGAATCAATTGTTGCCTTTGCATGCATCCATTTGATGATTAATTTTGATAATTTCAACTATTTTCTAACCCTGGATTACCCATTATTGATCATTGGCCAAGAATTTTTGGAAATGATCATTTATTATCCTTTCCCCCTCGATTTATTCACTTTTATCACTGGTTGGACGTCGCGGTATTAGTTTGACATTGTCGAGTGGTACCGAGCCCGATCAGACCCCCAGAATCACAACAGTTTCATGAGTGAGGGATGGATTGATGAATCAAGAAAAAATTTGGGATTTTTGTGGGGTGAGGATGATCATTTTGAAGATCAGTGATAGAATCTTTGAATATGGAAGAATATGAGGTGTTCAGTGTATACAGGTTCAGCCTAAAATCCAACTAGATTCGAGTTTCTGGCCATCAGAGGTCCAGAATCCATTAGCCAATGCTAGATCCACAAATCATGGGTGGAATCGAGGCCTAAATCAAAGGAATAGATCAAATTTGGCATGTGGGTTGTGGATTTGGAATTCTGTAAAAAAAACTTGGCTACACATTGTGTACAGGGATGAACACATGATGTATAGACCCTAGATTTGATGGCTAGGGTTTTTGAAATCTATAAAGATGGAATAGAGTGTATACCTCCTACATGTCATGTACCTCATCCCTAGGTGGATGATTCATGTGGCGGAACACATGGGTGGAACCCCGTGTGGGAGTACATGGCCAGGCAAATGGTTGTGTACCAAAGTACACAAATACAGAGTAAAGTACATGGTCATGTACTGAAGTACACATACATGGCCAGAATAACACATCTTGGTCCTGGATAGTTTGGACATGCCATATAGTCCACCTGCATGGTGTTTACTTCTAAATGGGTTGGGATATGTTTACCTATAGATACATAGCCGAGAAGTGAAGTGGGACCACACACCATGTGGGTCTCCTCACATGCCATGTACCCCTTGGATCCTTTTGATGAAAATTCAAGATTCCATATCTCCTTCATTTGGACTCGAATTTTGTCTTGTGAGTAGCCTATCCTGTATTTTTTCATGTAGAATGTGATAGTTCCCTCCTTTGTGGATTTCAAGATACGATGTGATATGTTTTGGGGATGGAGATTATTTAATCTATGCTTGAGGATGGTAGTTATTAGGAAGAGTATCACCAAAGACTCTAGAGTGGAATCCCCCATCAATATGGGCGTGGGTCCTCTACAACTACTTTTGACTGGAAGCCCCCTATCATACAAGGGCATGGGTCCTTGATGACCAAAGTGGAACCCCTATGTCACACCAGGGTATAGTTCCTCATCCTTTAGAGTGGAACCCCCTGTCTGTATGGATGAAGATCCTCTATAGCTACTTCTAAGTGAAATCCCCCTATTAGATAGGGAATGGGTCCTCAATGAACAGAGTAGAACCCCCTATCACATCAGGGCATGGGTCCTCAACCTTTAGAGTGGAACCCCTTTCATCATGGATGCGAGTCCTCTACAGCTACTTCTGAGTGGAACCCCCTGTCAAATAGGGTGTGAGTCCTCTATGACCAGAGTGGAACCCTCCCATCACACTAGGGCATGGGTCCTCGACCTTTAGAGTGGTACCCCAGGTCATCTTGGGCACATGTCCTCTACCTACCAAGTGAAACCCCATATCGGATAAGGTTTGGGTCCTCATGACCCCTGAGTGGAACACCCCTGACGCACTAGGGCATGGGTCCTCTACGGATACTTACAAAGTGGAACCTCTATAAATCACTAGGGTGTGGGTCCTCTATATTTATTTTGTGCCCCTTGACTGTGTAGAACAGTGATGAGGTGTGCCTTGACTCGCATGGATTCTTCTAGGCAGATGCATGAGGTGGTGAACATCATAGTTGGACTTTTGGAACTGTTGGAAACTCTTCTTCTTAGGCTGAGTTGTGAGATGGAGATCCCCTTACTCTCTAATTTGAGCTTCTTTTTACTGACAATATATATATACACACATCTCTATCCATACCTTTAGATTTGGTTACTCTACTTCCATTGGTTATAAAGACTCACTGGGTATACCATGTGTTTTCCATGTTTAGCTACTCATAGTTGGATGATTCTACTCTACTACTATTGGTGGAAAAGACTCAACATGTAGTTCGTCTATACATTGTTTTGTGACCCATGTGTTTGGATAAGGTTACTCTCTCTCTCTCTCTCTTAGTTTGGGTTGAGCTTTTCTCTTTGATTGTATCTTGCATATCCTGTCTTTTTATTCCTATTGTATATCTTACTACTCATCCTTCAGCTTTTAGGGAATCCTACTAGGTATGTATATACTCACCCCTACATGGGTTTTCCCCCATGTGTCGTGTCTTATGCAGATGATGGATAGGTCGGTGGTAACTTCAGAGGAGCTTAGGGACGCCTAGTACTTTGGACCACGTACGGTGGTTGTATCTTGGATATCATCAATTGGGCTCTCTCGGTAGTCTACTTTTCTAGTGGTGTTGGGTTGGGACATATTTCTAGTTGGGTGTGTATTTTTTCCCTTTTATTTTCAGTTTTCACTTTCGTACTCTTGTACAGCCTTGGGGTTATGTATGCTTGGTTTAGTTTCTAGTTGTTGCATCTTTTTATTATTATTCCTCTACAATTTTTCATTGATATGGTCGGTTGTGTGCATACTGGTACTTAGGAAAAGTCCTCTCATTTAGGATATTTCATTCAGAGCTTGTCGCCACTCCCTATCCTATGGAGGTGGGTTTAGGGTAATTGTCGATCGAGCCCCAAATTGGGTCTGTTCATGACATTTATTTTGTATTTGATGTTATCAAATGTAATATGATAATCATGTATCTATCTAGTCTCCCAAGACTATAAAACTATGTGATCCTATGTGATGAGATCCCCTATATCTTGTACCAATGTAAGGTAGTGACCACTGGCTCTAAGTTACTGGAGTCGAGGTTGTTAAAGTTTTTTTCAAAGGAAGTTTAGTATAAACTTTGAGAACTTGATTTAGGAAACTATATATTAGATAACATAATCTTATGAAAAACTCTAGGGATAAGTGTAAGTATTGGAGAACATATTGAAATTTTGGTAAAGTCAAGATTGTGTGGTTTCCTAGCAATAACATTTTTGTATGGATACAAACAAGTGGATGATGGCTCTAACACATATACATTTAAGGGTAATAAACCTGAAAAGGTTGGTTGTGTATTAACTCGATCTTCACCAGGTGCACCACAAAAAGGCATAACTGCACATCTATCTTGACACTCCTAGATTATATGCTTTGGTTAATTTGTAACGAACCAAACTTTTATCGAATAAATTTATCCCTTCTTACACTACCACAAAACTGGGTTTCTGCAGCGCCACCCTTTATCAGTGCTAAAAAAAGTGCTGATAAAGGGGGTGCCTTTATCAGCGCTAAAAAAATCACTGATAAATAGCAGTTTTAACAGAGCTAAAAAATGTTTTCTTAAAATTCACCCTTTATCAGCGCTTTTTTTAGCACTGATAAAGTCCTCCCCCCTTTATCAGTTCTTTTTTTAGTGTTGTTAAAGGGGACCCCTTTATCAGCGATTTTTTTAGTAGCGCCGATAAATGGGGGGCTTTATCAGCACTTTTTCCTAGCGCTGATAAAGTTTATATTTCAAAACAATCATGAAAAATAATATATTGTTATATAAGTATATTTATATTTATATAAATATAATATATATTTTTTAAATATGTTTGAGCTAAGTATAAATAGACTATTACATTTAATATATAAGAAATTTAGTGAAAATGGAATTAAAATATTTTAAAAAATATTATTAATTAATACTTTTCTAATTATCATCGATTAATAATCATTTAATAACAATTTGAAGGCATAAAAAATCAAAAAAAAAATAATAAAAGATCTAAAATAAGTTGAAAATGTAACTCAAACTTCAAACAGCCATAACTTTTGATCTGGGTGTCCGTTTCAGCTCTACATCATATCAAATATAAGCTTGCGATGAGCTCTAAGCGCTAGTGACTAAAGGGAACCTTCGTTCACATTTTTCAAGGCCCAAAAGGCCTATAAGGCCTCCAAAACTGCGTTTTTAGTCGGGATACCCCGATTTGTTAACATTCAAATAGGTATAAATTCTAATCCAGATGTCTGTTAGGCATGTACCACATATCATATCAAATATTGTTTCATTTTTTTCTATTTTACTGGTTGTGGAGTTGAAACGGACTTCTGTATTAGAATTTATGGTTGTTTTAACATTCTATGGCTTTTCAAATACACAAATATATGTATTTATTCATAAATATGTGTGTGTGTGTGTGTTTGTGTGTGTGTGTGTGTGTTGTATATATGTATGTATTTATTTATTTATTTATTTATAAACACACATAAAAAAACATATTTTATAAATTTATTTAAAATGAATCTTATAAATATATATTAATATACAAATAAATATACAGATAAAAATTATAACTAAAAATATATATATAAAAATAAATATAAATATAAATATAAATTAATATACAAATAAATATATATATATATATACTAATATATGAATAAATATATATGTATTAATATAACAAAATATATTTATATTAATATGAATCTATATTAATATACGAATAAATATAACTATATATATGTAAATATATATAAATATATATTAATATACGAATAAATATATATATATATTAATGTATGAATAAATATATATGTATTAATATAACTAAATATATTTTTATTAATATGAATCTATATTAATATACGAATAAATATAACTATATATATATATAAATAGATATATCATTAAATAGAGAAAAAAACTAAATATCTTAGTGGTAAAGGTGCAGGAATGCAAGGGGGGAGGTCTCAGGTTCGAGTTTGGGTGGAAGTAGGGAGAGGCGTACGGGTAAGTGCGGGATATGCGGGCAAGTGCAGTGTGGGGGAGAGTGGGAGGGGGTCTACCTAGTGCTGATAAATGGGGGGTAAAGCACTGTTAAAATCTCCCCGAACATTTTAATTTCTTGTTTTTGACATTTATCAATGCTAAAAAAAAGACGCTAATAAAAGGGGTCTTTTATCAGTGCTAATAAAGGACCTTTTTATCATCGCTTTTTTTAGCACTGATAAAAGACTCCTTTTATCAATGCTTTTCTTAACACTGATAAAAGGAGCCTTTATAAGCGCTGATAAAATGGACCTCTCCTTTATCTTCGCCTCAATTAACAGCGCTTTTCTAGCACTATTAATGTCCTTTTCTAGCACTGATAAAGGCCATATTTGCAGTAGTGTTATAGTAATTTCATATAGTATAAATCTCATATAATCACTTATGAACTAGAATAAAAAATTTATAAATGAATAATTAATAAAATAAAAAGTATTTCTAGAAGTTAAGGAACTAATACTGATGAAATAGTAACTTGACCTTAAGGATAGTAATATGACCCTTATAAAAATTAAATTGACCAAGTGAATAGTGACCTCACCCATTAAAGTACAAGTAAAATTTAGGCATCTTATAAATTAAAGTATGGTATAATTATATCATAGTCTAAGTAAATAAATCTTTTAAAAATTATTAATTAAGTGTTCGCATTTTTGTAAGTAATAAATATTTAATTACATTTTTATGATTAATTAAATAATTTAAAAGAAAATTTATTTTCATAAAATGTATTAATAAATTAATATTTTGATTTCTTATGATTTTAAGATAATTTTATGAGACCTTAAGTGATTTTTCAAAGTGTTATAAAAGCAGTTATAATCTTAAAATCTTTATTTTCTAAGTAAATAATGATTTTAATTAAAAATTAAATTACTCATATTTAGAAAATTATTTTCACAAAATTAATTTCATTTTTGAATTATACACATCAAAAAATGGTTAGGGTGAATTTTTGGGATTTTTCTGAATTACTTGAATTTTTTATGAATAGTTAAATACGGTAATTTACGGTATATATACATTATAAGATAAATAAAATATTCATTGAGTCATCATGGATGTAAGAACCATTGGTTAAAACTCAAATTGTCTAATTACTGTATTTAGTCTCAATAATCAACACTATTTCTTGTCTTAATCAAAATAATAAACTAATGAATTAAATAATGAGAAAACACCCCTCTTTTCCACTATAAATACCACCCCTCACACCCTCTTCTCCTTACACCTCTCAAGATTTGATCCTTACCCAAATTCTAAACAAAACTCTTAAATATTCCCTCCCCCACATCCAGGGTCTATTTGTCTCATCAAAAGACCAAGCCTAGGTGCCTTGAGTAGGATCTCAAGAGGAGAATTCAAGAAGTAAATCCTCATTCTTTTTCTTTTAATTTCTTTTCAATTTTATTTATTTTATTATTCTCTACTCACCTAACTTCATAAAAATGTAATTATAACTACATTACCTTACATATACTAAAATTATATCATGTTAATGTAATACCCATCATTAAACTCCTCCCTCTCACTCTTTTATTATAAAAATGAAATCGCCGCCCGTGATGTGTCAATTCACCGACATTGTGGGTGATGCAATTTCATTTTCCTTAAATTCCTTAAAGGTTATTAATAAAACTATTAAATGGTTTAAAACATATTTTAATTTGTATGATACAACCCTCATTATGTTATATAACTAACATTTATATATAATACTAAATGATAAAACAAAATGAGTTTGTTGTGGTCAAAAACCCGTCAAAATTAACCTAAAACAATCATCATTAACTTTTATCAAATAATTAATAATCATGGTATATAAAAAATTATTTATAAGATAATTTTAACTTATTTAATATCATTAATAACATATAATAAAAATTCTGGATATTTATTCTCATTTTACATGAACTTCCATTCATGAATACAAGTGAACTGATCGTGAAAACTAAGAAAACAAATGCTTCTGAATGATGAAATTAAACTCTATAACTCATCAAAAGAACCATAAATGAACTTAATAAAATAATAATGAATCATATTAATGTATAAAAGGTTATTTAATTGTTAATTAATGAATATAATGTGATTATATAGGACATTAAAGTGAAGAAATCGTTCAGACACAAGGTAAGGGGAATTCTCGAAGCCCACTCTCTTTCTTTGGGTTTTTCCTCTTTCATCTCATTTTCAGTATGTATATTCAATAAAAATAATTTATTAATCATTATATTAACTTTTATAGGATATAAATGTTAACTAATTTATATTATGATAAACATAATGGTTTCCAAAATAACTCTTCTTTCAAAAAAAACACACCTTTTACTTCTCAAGATTGTTTCTTCTTCACTCAAGGTTGATGATTCTTATATCAAGTATTTTATACACTCTTTTATTTGGGAACCAAAAGTTTAGGAATGTGTTATTTATTAAATTAAACTCATTCCTTTACATGGTTTACTTTATGTCCAAGATTTATATAAGTGGCATGCATGATAATGTAAATGTTATGATGTAACAAGTGCACCTGAAATTATATAGCACAATGTAAATGTTATGATGTGATGGTTGCTCCCAAAATTATACATCACTACAATGAATTGGGTAATGTAATGTATATCATGAGAAAATTGAAATATATATGAAAATTATTCTATATTTGTTCACAACTATGTGTGGTAGTTGATCACTAAGACATGATGTTTCATTTTTATGCATTGCCACATTCCTAGACTTTTATTAATTCTTCCTCTCATGATTATGATCTTATGTATATGTTATGATTATTATCACCCCATGTTATATTTTTTCATGTCCTTATCTATCCTCTTACTGGTCTTTTAGCTCACCCTTTTTTGATGTATATCCTTAAGTGATTGCATGTACTAAGTAGAATTCAAGGGACAATAAGAAGCTAAAAAAGATGGAATTAAATAAATGTTTATGTTTTATTTTGTAAATTTTATGTATGGTCCTAATTTTACCAAGAAAGTAAACCTTTGTATCCTCATTATGTAATGATTTTATGTTGATTATCTTTATAATTATGTAATAGTAATGTAAGAAAAATCAAGGTCGCTATAGTTGGTATTAGATGACGGTTTAGTTAATTTGGGAATTAGGATTAGAGAACCTTAGTGAAAACCTTTAGTATGAGACTAAGTATAATTAAGAACCCAAGAATATTTTATAAACTTAGGTATCCCATGATATATGCCTTTAGTGTTAATTTTAAAAAAGGGATAAATTATTGATGACTTGTTGACTTATATTTTATTCTAACCTTTTCTATTTTAGAAATAAATGGGAACCAGGAGAAACCAGACCAACAACCCATGTGAGGGACAATGAAGTGATTGCCCGATTTCAAATTCACAATGATTTTCAAGGTAGAGTTCATAATTTCATGGCGATGATTATCTAGTTATCTTAGGTTATGAATAATAAACTAAATAATTTTGAATGTCCTCTTTCACCTAAGAGGGAGAAACTAGATATCGAGTGTTTTATATGGAAACGACCACCGGAATTTAGTGGATATTTTGATCCACTAGTCATGGAATAGTGATTCAACTCAATAGAGAAGATGTTTTCTATACTTCACTATTCTGAGATAGAGAAAGTGACTCTGTTCGTTTATCACCTAGATGGAGAGGTATACCAACGGTGGTTATTGATTAAGAATACCAAGTCAGGGGATGAATTTGAAGAGATGGAGTGGGCATAATTTAAGATAATGTTTCTTAACAAGTATTTCCCTTGAAATATTAGTACAAATATATAGATATAATTCATAGAGATGAATCAAAAGGAATGTGAATATTTCACGGCCAGCAAAGTAAATTTTACAAGGCCTGTAAGGTGTGATTCAGGTTTTTTTATCAACAATGGTAGAAAAATTAATATATTTTTTAGTGGTTTAAAACCAAACCTTATAAAGGCTGTTGAAATTTGAGACTTTGGGAGTTATGAAGAAGTTGTTCGATGTGAACTTGAAGTAGATATGGAGTTTGGAGAATGGTCCCACGGATATGGTGATAAGAAATGAAGTATGAAGTTTCATTCCAGAGGATCTAATGAGAAAGGTGGAAAGAAAAATCAACCACCCACAAGTCAAAAATGTAGAAAGAATCATCATGGGAACTACCTCAGAGGGATAAATAAATGCTTCAAGTGTGGGAGAGAAGAACACCAAGCTTATGAATGTTGAAAAGACACGGGGAAGTAGGATAATGTGGTGGAGGAAAGGAGAGAACCACCCATGGTCCTATGATACAACTGTATGGAGCAAGGGCACTATAAAAGCCAGTGCACTAAACCTCAAGCCCTCAAGGGTAATGAGCATCATCATCCACCAAAGACAAAGGATCATGGTAAGGCTTATTCCATTACTACTAAAGAAGTGGATCAAGAAAATGAATTCGTACAAGGTACACTTCCTATTCACTCAATAATGGAAAAGCCTTATTTGATTATGGTTCTATGCATTACTTTATATCTTAAAATTTTTTAGAACTATTGAATTGAATCCCAAAAACCTTGAAGTAGATATGTCTGTAAAAACACCAAGTGTTGTAATAATTTCAACCCAAGTGTTAGACTCTTCTTCTCTTAGTATATGTGGGAATATTCTTCCAGTGGATCTCATAATACTTCCCTTAATGGAATTAGACTCTATACTAGGGATAGATTGGATCTCATTATATAAATAAAATATCAACTATTGGGAAAAGGAAATATCTTTTCATATTCCAAACCATCACATTATCTTAGACAAATGCAAGTAAGATTATGAATCTTATTTTTAAAATCATTCAATAGTGTGGGTGTTGATTCCCTGTCAATAACCATACCTCACTCAAATGGATAAGTCAAAGGAAGGTATCAATCTAGGGGAAATTCCCATTGTGAGGGAATACGGTGATGTATTTTCTGAAGAGTTGCCTGAAATTCCCTCAGATCATGAGGTATAGTTCTCAATAGAACTCATACCCCAAGATACTTCTATCTCAATGTGTCTCTATAGAATGGCTCCTATCAAACTGGAGGAGTTAAAGTATCAACTGCAGAAGAATTTGGAAAAAGGTTTCATATTCCCCAGTGCATCACCTTGGGGTGCACCAGTGCTCTTTGTTAAGAATAACGATGAATCAATGAGACTATGTATCAATTATTGAGAACTCAATAAGATCACCATAAAGAACAAGTATCCTTTTACAAGGATTGAAGACTTGTTCGATCATCTACTAAGAGATCAGTACTTATCAAAGGTTGATCTATATTCTGGATATCATCAACTAAAGGTAAAGAAGGAAGATATTCAAAAGACCGCCTTCTATAAAAGGTATGTGCACTATGAGTTTTTGGTGATGCCCTTCAGACTTACTAATGCCCCTGAAATATTCATGGATTTGATTAATAGAATATTTAGACATTACCTTGAAAAATTTGTGGTAGTGTTTATTGATGATATTCTAATCTACTCCAAGAGAAAAGAGGAACATAAAGAATATCTAAGTCTTGTGTTGGAAATGTTAAGGAATGATAAGTTATACGCCAAGTTCATCAAGTTTCACTTTTGGATGCAGCAAGTCACATTCTTGGGACATGTGATCACAAGTGAGGGAATTTCTATGGACCCTTCATAAACAAAGGCAATTGAAGAATAGACCAGACCCTCTAGTGTCATAGAAATACACAGTTTCCTTAGATTGGCAGGGTACTATCGATGTTTTGTGAGAAATTTCTCACAATTGTCAATCCCACTAGCTAAGTTAGCAAGAAAATGGGTAAAGTATGTATGGATGGAAGAATGTGAGGAAAACTTCAAGGAACTAAATAAGAGGCTCATCACTACACCTGTAATCACATTACTAAAAAATGGATAAATTTTTTTGATATATATTGATGCTTTCAAGAAATTATTGGGTTTTGTACTCATGAAAATGATAATTTGATATCATACACCTTACGGTAGTTGAAGATCCATGATCAGAACTACCCAACGCATGATCTGAAGCTAGAAGCTATGATTTTTGCCTTGAAAATATAGCGACATTACCTCTATGGTGAGAAGTGTGATATATATATCGATCACAAGAGATTAAATTATATATTCACACAAAAGTATATCAACATGAATAAAAGTAGATGGTTAGATCTAATCAAATACTAAGATTTCTCTATTCACTATCACCCTAGAAAGACAAACAAGATAGTTGATGCTCTTAATATAAAATAACTTGTTACTCTATCTATGTTGTGGATTGAGAAATACCCTATCTTTAGGGATATGCAAAGGATGGATTTATAAATCATAATGGAAAGGAATACATCTTACCTTGCCCAAATGATTTCCCAACCATCTATCCAAGAGAAGATTAAGGAGGAACAAAGGGATGATCTGGAGTTACAAAAGAAGGTGAATGCAGTATGGGAAGGGAAGCTGCAAGAGTTCCATATCGATGATGATGGTGTGATTCAGTTTGGAATGAGGCTCTATGTGCCTTCATCACCTTTCATTAAGAAAGAGCTATTGGATAATGCACATATCTCAACTTTATTTATTCATCCAATAATTACCAAGATATACTATGATCTCTGAGAATACTTGTGGTGGGACAACATGAAGAAAGAGATTACTGAGTATATCTCAAGGTGTTTGATATGTCATCAAGTTAAAGCTGAGCGACAGAAGTCTAAAGGGATGATGTGACCATTTCCTATACCCATGTGGAAATGGGAGAATGTCACTATGAACTTTTTCAAATGTCTCCCAAAGATATCCAAATGAAATAATGCGATATGGGTTGTGGTGGACCAACTCACCAAGACTGTCTACTTTATCACTATTCGAGAAGATATCTCGCTTGAACAGCATGCAAAGATATATGTGAAGGAAGTGGTGAGACTACATGGAGTTACACACTCGATTATCTCTTATCATGATCTCAGGTTCACTTCTAAATTTTTTAGGGGTCTTCAACATGATTTGTGTACTGAATTAAATTTCAGCATGTCTTATCACCCCCAAAATTATTTCCAATATGAAAGAACTATTCAGACGCTTGAAGATATGATAATAGTATGCTCTTTAGAATTCAAAGGTGGATAAGACCAGTATCTCTCATTGGTTGAGTTCTCATACAAGAATAGCTTGCACTCGAGAATTAAAATGGCTCTATATGAAGCTCTTTATGGAAAGATATGTAGAACTCCAACCTATTGGGATGAAGTTGGAAAAAGAAAGCTACTTGAACTTGATCTTATGAAAGAGATGATAGAGAAGGTTTAAACCATCCAGAAACATATCAAAGCTTCTCAGAGTCAGAAAAAAAGATATAATGAAAACCAATGAAGGGACTTGGAGTTCAACATTGGAGATAAAGTATTCCTTCAAATATCACCATGGAAGATAGTCATGCGGTTTGAAAAGAAAGGTAATATAACACTGCGGAAAATGGGTATTTGCAATGGGAAAGGGTCCCATGCCAAAATAGTATGTCGGGAGGGACTATATGCGATGCGACCCTCTTCTCATTGCAGATAATTAGTTATTTGTGATGGGTAGACGGTACCCATCACAAAAGGTTTGGTGTGAGTTGCACGCCAAACCATGATAAGGGTATTTGCGATGGGTATAAAAGTCTCTTGTAAATACCCAGTGGCGTTTTTTTGTATTTGCGACGGGTCTCACCGCAAATACCTTTTTAACCACCGCCCCTAATTAATAGGGGGTTAGTATTTTCTATAGGTCCCATCACAACTAATGTAACAATATATACCCCCATCTATTTTCCTCTCATTCCACTCCTTTCTCTACTTCTCTCTACCTCTTTATTTACATTTTCTCTCTCAAAATTTTTCTAAGTTAAAAATTTAAAATCGAAGCAATATCTTTGGCTTAAATTATAACAACCCTGCTCTTTATTACACACCTAAACATGATTTATTACATAAACTCTTTACTTGATACAACATAGAAAATAGAGAGGTCTAGTGTATTGGGGGATTAGGAACATTACATAATGACTTAAAACATGAAACACAACATCTTTATTGAAAAATTCTTTTACATGACCACTACATTCCCTCGTACTTAGCATTCCATGGGTTAACCTGAGGAAATGCATAAGAAAAGGGTGATATATAAAGCCTAGTAAGGGAGTAAACAAGTTATAACATGAATAATATTATACATGTTAGGAAATAGGCATATCAATAGAGCATAAAATAAACATGAACATAAAGGCATGATAAAGCATGATTATCACAACATGGAAATGTGGCAACAACACTTAACATGGTATTAGCATGAGCTAAGGCTCATTGCACATGAAGCATGAGTAAACCCTCATTTAACTTGAATTAGCATGATTAAACCCTCATTTCACTTGACTTATCATTATACTAATTTTTATCCAATTCATTGAAGTGTTATCAGGGTGCACCCTTCTTAAACATTTCATTTCATGTATAAGTGTGCCACAAGATCATACAACATAGATTCACTAAACATCATAATTTATTCTATGATAAAGGAATGTGGAATTCATACGTGAAACTCTTCCATAAATAAGTAAATGTTCATAAAGTTGAATACTCTTGATATAGAAATGGGCATGGTATTCACTACACAATGATTTTGGCTTGGAAAATGGCGGTGCAATTTCGGCAGCATAATGGCATGACATGGGACTTCATAAAAAAGGTTTATGAGAGAGAAAAGGGTTTATCATCATATGTAAATGAAATGGAAAGTAAGGGGTTCATATAGATACATGTCCCAATATAAGTAATGGAATTTGGATTTATAATACAAAATAATTTCTTGAATGTAAATAAGAAGAGAGAAATTCCTTACGGAATTTCGTCATGGTAATGGATGTACATGGGAGGAATTAATGAGAGATAAAAGGGGTATATCATAATTAAAACATAAATAGGGAATTATGGGGAGGTGATAAATCATACCCCAACATTTATAATTGAAAATAAAAGGGCATAATGATATTAAGAAATTTGGATAAAATGAGAAAGGAAGGAATCCCTTACTTGGAAGCGTGATTCCAACGGCTTGGTAGGGGCTTGAGAGAGGATTCATGGGAGGTTGGGGCACCTTGGGAGGATTCTATAGAGATGATGGAAGAGTTTTAAAGAACTCCAAAGGCTTTCAATGAAGAGGAAGTGGGATCTTGGGTGGGTTTATATAGAAAAGGATAGGGAGTTATTTATTATTTAGGTTTGGGACACCACACATTAAACTAATCAAAAACACAAACCAAACCACAGTTTTTTCCTGTGGTTTTTTCTAAATGGGAGTGGAAAACATTATTTTATAATTCCAATGTCCGAACTTCTTAAAATAATAGGTTTTAATATGTGGAGGTGAGTCACACTATCAAGGAAATCAATTTAAAAAGTTAAAATTTTATAAGTCTTGAAGGGTCCACTAAAGCATTGTAAAATAAATCAAACAAACCTAAAATCGAATTATTTTAATTTTAAAACATATATTAGCCAAAAAATAATGTTTATATTATTTTATTACAACACTATTTGGTCATTATGATGTCATAAAACAGATTATATATTTAAACAGTATTTAATTTTTACCCAAAAATTTGACTGCCTCAGAAAATTATGAAAAAATCACTATTGGATAATTTTGACATCCTGATTCCTAAAATATTCATTTTATCTAAATAATTTTTTAAATATTTGAATTTTTACTTTTAAAATAAAAACATACATTTATCAAAAATTCATGGGTTTTGACAAAAATGGCTTTCAAACCTTAATAAAAATCACAATCATATTCATAATAATTATAAGGTTATTTATATTATATAAAAATTAATTTAGTAATAATATTTAATTAAAATATTTTTTAATTCCAAAATCCATTAATTTATCAAAATAGATTTCTTAATTAACTAAAAATGCTATTTTTTCTTTAAAAAGCTATTTACAATGTAATAATAATAAAATGAAAGTATATTCTATATACAAAAATAATGTACATAATCATATTACTAGGGTCTCATTACATAACCCCTTATAACACCTTTATAAGACCGAAGGGTAAGGTGTGTAATGGTGGAAGACTCTTGGGGTGGCTCGGATAACATCACTTGGGTGGTAATCTCTATCAACTTTCACTTCTCTCGTATGTGGTTCTGTTTGAGCTCAACGTGTTGAAGCTCGACTTGGGCTTAGTCAAGAGCAAAGCCCAATGACGCTGCCTCCTTTATAAGCTCTAAAAAATGGTCTTCGTATGGAGAAATTCTACTGGATGAGGTCATCGCTTCCTTTTTCTGAGAAAATTGGATTTATTAAAGCCCTATATTTAAAATAATCATGTGATCACTGTTCAACATCTATATTAGAAATGATCACAATTCTTAATGGTATTTTAAAATCCAAAAACATAAATCCAAAGAAGTTCATCTATTATATAACCATTTTACATAATAAGACATGTAATTAGATTAAGAGGAATTTTCATTAATAAAAGTTTGGGTCGTTACAATCATCCCCCCTTAATAAATTTCACCATCAAAATTTTCTTTTCCCACACTAAAACAGATACGGGTAACTCTACTCCAACACTTCCTCTGATTCCCACATTGATTCTTCAAACTTTTGGTTTCTCCATAACACCTTGACGAGGGGCATTGTCTTATTTCATAGAACTTTTTCCCTATGATCTAATATCTTCACTAGCTTATCTTCATAGGAGAGGTCATTCTCCAATGGTACCACCTCTGGATTGAGTACATGAGATGAGTCAGGTATGTACTTCCTCAAGATTGATACATGGAATACCTCATGTACTTGAGATAGGTTCGGTGGGAGTGCTAGTTGATAGGACACTACTCCAATGCGATCAAGGATATCAAAAAGGCCAATGTACCTTGGAATAAGCTTTCCCTTCTTCCCAAATCTCATAAATCTCTTACAATGTGATATGTAGAGGAATACCATGTCTCCGACATCAAACTCTAGGTCTCATCAATGATTATCAGCATAGCTCTTTTTTCAACTATGAGCAGCTTTAATGTGTTGTTGGATGGTCTTAACCTTCTCCGCTATTTCTTTGACCATATCTGGACCTAGGAGTTTTCTCTCCCCAACTTCATCCCAACATGTCAGTGTTCTGCACCTCTTCCTATATAGGGCTTCATAAGGATCCATTTGGATGCTTTAGTGGAAACTGTTGTTGTATGAGAACTCAACAAGAGGGAGATGTTGATCACATCCTCCTTTAAAGTCTATTGAGCATGCTCTCAACATGTCCTCAAGTGTTTGGATAGTCCGCTCAGATTGACCATCAGTTTGAGGAAGATAATATGTACTTAAGTTCAGCTTAGTATCCAAAGCATGTTGAAGACTCTTCCAAAACTTAGAGGTGAATCTTGGATCTCGATCGGATACAATAGATAGTGGTACTCCATGAATCCTTACCACGTCTTTGATGTATATCTGTGCTAGTTGATCCAGTGAGAAATCCTTCTAAATAGTAATAAAGTGTGTAGTCTTTGTAAGACAATCCACAACAACCCAGATATAATTGTTTCCTTTGGATGTCTTCAGAATTCAGGTGACAAAGTCCACAGTGATGTTATCCCATTTCCATGTTTGTATGGTTAATGGTTGCATCATCCCCTTAGACTTCTGCCTCTTAACCTTCACTTGCTGACACACCAGGCACTTTGATGTATACTCAACGATATCCTTCTTCATTTTATCCCACCAATAATGCTCTCTAATATATTGATACATCTTCATGTTTTTTGGGTGAATAGAGAAATTCAAACTATGTGCATCATCCAAAAGTTCCTTATTCAGCTCCAGATTTGATGGAACACATAGTCTTTTACCAAATCTCACAATTCCTTCTTCATTGACATTGAACTCTGAGGAATTATCTTTCCTGATAGTTTCCACCTTCTTATGAATTTCCGCATCATCTTTTTGAGCATCCTTTAACCTTTCCAAAAGAGACGGTTGAGAAATAATTTGTTAAATAATTGATGATGTTCCCTTCTTTATGATTCTTCTGTCCATATTCATCAAGTTTAAGAAGATTGGATCCTTTTCAATTCTCATCAATGATAGAATCACTGGGTCTTTTCTACTTAGAGCATCTGACACCTTGTTCGCTTTCCCAGGGTGGTAATGGATTGAGCAGTCATAGTCTTTGACCATATCTAACCATCTTTGTTGGTGCATGTTCAACTCTTTATGTGTGAATATATACTTGAGGATTTTGCGGTCCGTATATATTTCACATTACTCCCCAAATAGGTAATGCCACAAAATTTTTAAAGTGAATATCACTGTAGCCAACTTCAGATCATGTGTTGGATAGTTTTTCTCATGAAATTTAAATTACCTTGAAGCATAGGCAATGAATTTGTCATTCTGCATCAACACACAACCCAGGCCCTTCTTCTAAGCATCACTAAATACCACAAAACTTTCTTCACTTATGGGTAATGTGAGAATGATCACAATGATAAGCCTCATTTTCAACTCCTTGAATCTATCTTCGCATTCATCACTCCAAAAAAACTTTACTCCCTTCCAAGTTAACTTGGTAAGAGAGTTGGAAAATCGTGAGAAATTTCTCACAAATCTGTGATAATATCCAGTTAACCCCAAGAAGCTACGAATATTTGTTGTCGATGTTGGCCTCTTCCATCCCTCTATTACATCTGTCTTGGATGGATCAACTAATATCCCATTTCTTATGATGATATGTCCCAAGAATGATACCTCCTTCAACCAGAACTCACACTTGTTGTAATTTTCATAGATATTATCCTTCCACAAGGTCTTTATTTTAGTTCTTAGATTCTCCTCATGCTCCTCCTTGGTTTTAGAGTATATTATAATATTGTCTATAAAGACTACCACAAATTTGTTGAGATAATCTCTAAAGACTCTATTCATCAAGTCTATGAAGATTATTGGAGCTTTAGTTAGTTCTAAAGGCATTACTATGAATTCATAGTGTCCATACCTTATACGAAAAGAAATCTTTGGGATATCCTCCTTCTTCACCCTTACTTGGTAATATCCCAACCACAAATCCACCTTGGAGAAGTATTGTGCTCCACGTAACTGATCGAACAAGTCATCAATTCAGGGAAGAGGATACTTATTCTTTATCGTGATTTTGTTGAGGTC
Organism: Viscum album; assembly: GCA_963277665.1. NCBI lineage: Eukaryota > Viridiplantae > Streptophyta > Magnoliopsida > Santalales > Viscaceae > Viscum > Viscum album. Next base: position 413,320,597 of record OY728145.1, read on the forward strand.
GTGATAATCAATGCAAATGTGCATTGACCCATCCTTCTTCTTGATGAAGAGGACTGGATCACCCCATGGTGAAGCACTTTGGCATATAAACCCTTTATCCAGATTCTCCTATAGTTGTTTCTTGAGCTCCTCAAGCTCTAAAACAGCCATTCTATATAGAGTCTTGGATATTGGCAACGCCCCAGGTATAAGGTCAATTGAGAATTCAACATCTCTTCTAGGAGGAAGACCAGGCAATTCCTCAAGAAACACTTCAGTGAATTCCCTCACAATAGGCATGTCTTTAAGGATGGTTTCTCCATTAGACTCAATCATATGATCCAGATACGCATGCTCATAGGTTAGTAATATCCACGCTTGAGATGATGGTGCTAAAGATGATTCATCTTCCTCCTTGAACTTGTATAGAATCAGGGGTCGATTATCAATATAGAGAGTGATTTCCCTCTCACAGAAATTTATGTTGGCTCTATATAAGGAAATCCAATCCATGTCAATAATTATATCAAATTCCACCATAGGGAGTATGAAGAGGTTTTCTGGGAAGTTCAATCCACAAATTATGACAGGAGAGGATTTCTATTCATGGGATGTAATAATTTCCTTGTTTTTTATACTCACTGACATCTTTAATTCCATGATTTGTGGTGGTGTTGGGATTGTTCTAATAAACTTTTGGGATACAAAAGAATTCATAGAACCGGAATCAAAAAGTTCATTTGATATTCTTGAATTAATAACTAGTGTACCTGTCACCACTTTGTTTTTGAGGTTCAATTTGGCAGTAGTGATGGAAAAATATCGCCCTTGCTGCCTTGGAGGTTGTTGGTTGCCTCCAAAAACCTTTAGCTTAGGGAACTGATTTGCAAGGTGCCCTAGTTCTTTGTAGTTGAAGCAATGAACAATACGTTGAGGGTCGAACGAATCATTCTTCTCCTCTGTCACAGTTGCGGGGTTTTTTTCGACAGTTAATGGCTAGGTGCCCTTCTCTTCTACACCTAAAGTATTTCCTCTTCCCCTTCATGCAATTTATGAGGTGTTTCTTTCTGTACCTTTAGAAAGTAGGGTGCAGGATCTTCTTAACACCGTTGGATTTATCCATCAGACCACCATAATTGAAGTCCACCTTACACTTCTTATCCCCATGATACCCCTGGGATTCTCTGATCTCCATTTCAACTTTGAGGGCACTTCAGACAATTTCCTCATAGCTATCGAAGTCACGGATCGCCAGGGCTTTTCGTAGGCTAGGTTTCAGCACACCAAAGAAGCGGTCATCCTTGTATTTGGGGTTAACGACAAAGACGAAGGCATATCGTGAAAGCTTTGTAAGGTTTTCCTCATATTCTCTGATGGATTCTTCATCTTTTTTCTTGAGGTCAAGGAAGTACCTTTCCATCTTAAGTCGAAAGGTGTGCAGAAAATATTTATCGAAAAACATTTTCCGGATATCCTTCCATTCCAACACCTCGATATTCTCCTGAGGATTCATATTTTTTGATCAATGTCCACCATTGATCAGCTTTACCCTCCATACAATAAGCATCCAGAATAACCTTCTCTTATTCGAAACATTGAAGGATGGAGAAGATCTTTTCAATGGAGTTGATCCATTATTCGACAATTGAGAGATCGGATGATCCATTAAAAGTAGGATGCCTTTGTCTCATGAATCTCTCGATTAAGACTTGTTCTTTCTTAGGGGGGTTGAAAGTTCCTCTTGACCCATGTTTTTATTAAAATCTTGAGTTAACTGAGAGATTATCATGACAAAGTTCGTGATTCCTGCTCCCATCAGATTGGGCATCTCATTAGAATAGGCATCACATTGATCTTGGCATCAGTTGTTAGCCTGAGTCCTCCTATTACCGGCCATTGGATGGAATAAAAGGAAAGTTAGGGGTGACACATAAAGGGTAATACAAGGGAAAAAATGGATGAATTATAAATAAATTTTATTTCCTTAACTTGTGAATCTATAGGCTTTAATATATGTTATCCATGATCTACTTCCCAATATATATTCTTAGGGTCATTTTTTTAATTCCCTTAATAATGGTTCATACTAAGCTTATGAATTTACCAAGCATATCCCCCAGGAGTGTCGTAACCAAGAGTGCAGCAAGGCCCTTTGTTGTGTTCCAAGATACCATAGGTCAAACCCGAAACTCCTTGTCAAAGTTTTCACTCCTAAGTGAATTTGTGCTAGAGCCACCTCTACTTTCTTGTATCCAGACAGGGATGTATTTTCTTGATAAACCACTTACTCAATACTCACCAAAATTTAGGGATGTTCTTATTATACTTAGTCTTATATCTAAGGCTTTCACTAGGGTTTTCTAATCCTAATCTCAAAAATAACTAAACATATCCTTTGATACCAACTATAACAACCATACTCTATATTACACACTTGAACATGATTTATTACATAAACTCTTCACTTGATACAACATGGAAGATCGAGAGATTTAGTGTCTTTGGGGATTAGGAACATTACATAACCACTTAAAACATGAAACACAACATCTCTATTGAAAACTTCCTTTACATGACCACTACATTCTCTCGTACTTAGCATTGTAAGGGATAACCTGAGGACATGAAAAAGAAAAGGGTGAGCTATAAATCCCAATAAGGGAGTAAACAAGGAATAACATGAATAATACAATACATGTTAGACAATGGTCATATCAACATAGCATAAAAGAAACATGAACATAAAGGCATGATAAAGCATGATCATCACAACATGGAAATGTGGCAACAACACTTAACATGGTATTAGCATGAGCCAAGGATCTTGCACATGGAGCATGAGTAAACTCTCATTGCACTTGAATTAGCATGAGTAAACCCTCATTGCACTTCACATATCATTATATTAATCTTTACCCAATTCATTGGAACGCTATTAGGGTGCACCCTTCTTAAACATTTCATTTCATGCATAAGTGTGTCATAAGATCATACAACATAGATTCATTAAACATCATAATTTATTCCACGGTAAAGGAATGTGGAATTTATACACAAAACTCTTCCATCAATTAGTAAATGTGTATAAAGGTGAATACCCTTGATAGAAAAATGGGCATGGTATTCACTACACAATGATTTTGTCTTAGAAAATGGCGGTGTAATTTCAGCCGCATAACAGCGTGACATAAGACTTCATAAAAAAGGTTGATGAGAGAGAAAATGGTGTCTCATCATATGTACATGAAATGGATAATAAGGGGTCATATAGATATATGTCCTAACATAAGTAATGGAATTTGGATTCATAATACAAAAGAACATCTTGAATGTAAATGAGGAGAGAGAAATTCCTTGCGGAATTTTGGCATGGTAACGGGTGTACATGGGAGGCATTAATGAGAGAGAAAAGGGGTCTCTCATCATTAAAACATAAAGAGGGCAGTATGGGGGAGGTTTGAAATCATACACCAACATTTATAATTGAAAATAAAAGGGCATAACAATATTAAGAAACTTGGATGAAATGAGAAAGGAAGGAATCCCTTACTTAGAAGTGTGATCCCAAAGGCTTGGGAGGGGCTTGAGAGAGGATTCTTGGGAGGTTAGGGCACCTTGGGAGGATTATAGAGAGAGGAGGGAATAGGTTGGATGAACTCCAAAGGCTTTGAGTGAAGAGGAAGTGGGGGCTTGTGTGGGTTTATATAGGAAAGGAGAGGGAATTATTTATTATTTAGGTTTGGGACACCACACATTAAACTAATCAAAACCACAAATCAACCCATGGTTTTTTTCCATAGTTTTTGCCAAAGGGGAGTGGAAAACATTATTTTATAAGGCCACTGGCTGAACTTCTTAAAATAATAGGTTTTCTTATGTGGAGGTGAGTCACACTCTCAAGGAAATCAATTTAAAAAGGTTGAAAATTTTTATAAGTCTTGAAGGGTCCACTAAAGCATTGTAAAATAAATCAAACAAACCTAAAATCACATTATTTTAATGGTAAAACATATATTGGCTGAACATAATGTTTATAGTATTTTATTACATCACTATTGAGTCATTATGATGTCATAAAACACATTATATATTTAAACGGTATTTAATTTTTACCCAAAAATTCGACTGTCTCGGAAAATTATGAAAAATTCACTGTTGGATAATTTCGACGTCCTGATTCAAAAAATAATATTCATTTTATCTAAATAATTTTTCTAAATATGTGAATTTTTACTTTTAAAATAAAAAATGACATTTATCAAAAATTCATGGGTTTTGACAAAAATAGCTTTCAAACCTTAATAAAAATCACAATTGTATTCATAATAATTATACGATCATTTATATTATATAAAAAGTGATTTAGTAATAATAATTAATTAAAATATTATTTAATTCATTAATTCATTAATTCATTAATTCATTAATTCATCAAAATAGATTTCTTAATTAACTAAAAATGCTATTTTTGCTTTAAAAAACTATTTACAAAGTAACAATAATAAAATGAAAGTATATTCTCTATACAAAAATAATGTACATAATCATGGTACTAGGGTCTTGTTACATAACCCCTTATAACACCCGCATAAGACTGAAGGGTAAGGTGTGCGATGGTGACAGACTCTTGGGGTGGCTCGGATAACATCGCTCGGGTGGTAATCTCTATCAACTTCCACTTCTCTCGTAGGCGGTTCCGTTCGAGCTTAACGTGTTGAAGCTCGGCTTGGGCTTGGTTAAGAGTGAAGCCTAATGACGGCACCTCCTTTCCGAGCTCCGACAGATGGGCTTTGTATGGAACAATTTTACTGGATGAGGTCATCGCTTCCTTTGTCTGAGTAAATAGAATTTGTTAAAGCTTTATATTTATACTAATCATGTGATCACTGTTTAACGGCTATATTAGCAACGGTCACACTTCTTAACGGTTTTTTAAAATCCAAAAGTATAAATCCAAAGAAGTGCATATGTTATATAACCATTTTACATAATAAAACATTTAATTAGATCAAGAAGAATTTCCATTAATAAAAGTTTGGATCGTTACATAAATCCTCTGAAAGATTCAGTTTTAAGGTATTTATCTATTTCTTTTATTTTTTAGTTAATTCATTTTATTTGATATTAGTTATAATTATTGTTAATTAGCTGCAATTAAATTAAATTAGAATTAGATCGTTTTATTTTGCATTATTTTTTTTACAAATACGTGTTATTAGTATTAATTAGTATTAATTAATATTTATATTAGTTATTATTAATTAGTAGTCATTAGTATTAATTAGAAAATTTGTTAATAATTATTAATAATTAGTCATAATTAGTAATAATTAGCGATAATTTTTAAAAATAGTGTTAATAAGTAGTAAATTGAAATAAATATTTATAAATAGTAATGATTAGTCATAATTGGTAATAATTAGTGATAATTAAAAACAATTAGTAATAGTTAGTCATAATTAGTAATAATTAATAATAATTAGTAATAATTAGGAATAATTAGGAATAATTAAGAATAATTAGGAGTAATTAGTAATAGTTAGTAATAATTAGGAATAATTAGAAATAATTAGGAATAAATAGTAATAAATAGTAATAATTAGGAATAATTAGTAATAAATAGTAATAAATAATAATAATTATGAATAATTAGTAATAATTAGGATTAATTAGTAATAAGTATGTTTAATTACTAATAATTAGGATTAATTACGAATAATTTGTTTTAATTGGTAATAATTAGGATTAATTAGTAATGATTGGGAATAATTAGTAATAATTAGGATTAAATGTGATTAATTAGTAATAATTAGGAATAAATATGATTAATTGGTAATATCTAGTAATATTTAGGAATAATTAGTAATAATTTGGAGTAATTAGTAATAATTAGGAATAATTAGGAATAATTAGCAATAATTAGTAATAATTAGCAATAATTCGTAACAATTAGTAATGACTAGGATTAATTAGTAATAATTAAGATTAATTAGTAATAATAAGTAATAATTAGTAATAATTTGTTATAATTATGAATAATTAGTAATAATTAGTAATAATTAGTAATAATTACGATTAATTAGTAATAATTAGGATTAATTAGTAATAAATATAATAATTAGTAATAATTAGTAATAATTAGTAATAATCATTAATAATTAGTAATAATTGGTAATAATTAGGATTAATTAGGAATAATTTGTAATAATTTGTAATAATTTGTAATAAATAGTAATAAACAGTAATAATTAGTAATAATTAGTTATAAGTAGTAATAATTAGTAATAATTAGTAATAATTAGGATTAATTAGTAATAATTATTATTAATTAGTAATAATTAGGATTAATTAGGATTAATTAGTAATAATTATGATTAATTAGTAATAATTAGGATTACTTGGTAATAATTAGGATTAATTAGTAATAATTAGGATTAATTAGTAATAATTAAGATTAATTTGTAATAATTAGTAATAATTATGAATAATTAGTAATAATTCTTAATAATTAAGATTAATTAGTAATAATTGGTAATAAATTGGTAATAAATAGTAATAAATTGTAATAAATAGTAATAATTACTAATAATTAGTAATAATTAGTAATAATTAGTAATAATTAGTAATAATTAGTAATAATTAGTAATAATTAGTAATAATTAGTAATAATTAGTAATAAATAGTAATAATTAGTAATAAATAGTAATAATTAGTAATAATTAGTAATAATTAGTAATAAATAGTAATAAATAGTAATAAATGGTAATAAATAGTAATAAATGGTAATAATTAGTAATAATTAGTAATAATTAGTAATAATTGGCAATAATTAGTAATAATTGGCAATAATTAGTAATAATTAGTAATAATTCGTAATAATTAGTAATAATTAGTAATAATTAGTAATAATTAGTAATAATTAGTAATAATTAGTAATAAAAGTATTAATTAGTAATTATTAGTAATAATTAGTAATAATTAGTAATAATTAGTAATAATTAGTAATAAATATTAATAATTAGTAATAATTAGTAATAATTAGTAATATTTAGTAATAATTAGTAATAATTAGTAATAATTATAAATAATCAGTAATGAATAGTAATGAATAGTAATAAATAGCAATAATTTGCAATAATTTGCAATAAATAGCAATAATTTTCAATAAATAGAAATAATTAACAATAGAGTGCAATAAATAGCAATTAATAGTGATAAATTGCGATAAATAGTAATAATTAGCAATAATTAGCAATAATTAGCACTAATTAGACATAATTAGCAATAATTAACAGTAATTAGAAATAATTAGAAATAATTAGAAATAAATAGAAATAAATAGCAATAATTAGTAATAATTAGAAATAATTAGTAATAATTTGCAATAATTCGCAATAATTTGCAATAATTCACAATAATTTGCAATAATTCATAATAAATTTACATAATTTTCAGTAGATTGGCAACATTCCTTTTTCTTAACGACTCATATCCTTGCAAATTTTTCTCACTAAAATCACTATGAAAAATCTACTCCAATGTATGGATATCCATTTTCATATTCATAAGAATTGATATGCGTACGTCAGAGTAGATTTGTCATATTGATTTCAATGCAAGAAATTTTCAAGGAGATGAGAAGTTAGGAAAAAGAGGCTCTTTTTTCTTAAGACTCATCCTCTTGCAACTTTCTCAGACTGAAATCACTATGAAAATGTTGCTCTGATGTACGGATATCCATTTTTGTATGCATGAGAATGGAGAGCAGCGCGGCGAGGCCTCCCTGCTCTCTATTCTCGTGCACATTAAAATGGATATTCGTACGTCAGAGAAGATTTTTCATAGTGATTTCAATCAAAAAAAGTTGCAAGGAGATGAGTCGTCGGGCAAAAGAGTTCCCACCAATCCGCTGGAAATTGTGTCACTCGTAATTAGAGATAATTAGTATAAATTAGTTTTAATTACTAATAATTAGAGGTAATTAGTATAAATTATTATAAATTAGTGTAGATTGGTATAAATTTTAAATCAAATATTATAAATAACTATGAAATTATAGAAATTATTATAAATTGATAGAAAAGTGAATTTAAATTTCTTCTCTTTTTTTGGATAGGGTTCGTCTTATATCAAATTATTCAAAAAAAACTAATTATTTTATATTTTTTATAGAAATATAGAATAATAAAGTCGACAGCATTCATTATTAGATGGTTGTTCTTGGATAAATTATCACAAGAATCCAAACGATTTTGGTTTAAATCCTATATATATTAAGGGTGTTGAATCTTTCTTATCACTTGCATCATCAAAACCATAATTTGTTTTAGAAGGGAAAATTAAGTGTCCTTGCAAAAAATATTCTTTGAGGTCGTTTGACACATTTGACAACATTGGAGGTCATCTATTGTGTTTTGGTTGTCAACCAGATTATGTTTTTGTATCAACATGGTGAACGTGGTTCTAGAGAAGATACTAATAATTTTGTGTTGGATCTATCAAGGTTTCAAAATTTAGTACATGATGTGGTAGGTCCATATTTTCAACAAACTGAAACTCGGGATGATATTGATGTAACTCCTAAGTTGGAACCATCTCAATTTTATGAGTTGTTGAGGTCTGTTGAGGAAGCCTTATATCCTGGATGAAATATAATCAAATTTGAAGTGGTTGTAAAATTTATGGCTATTAAATTAGATAATAGAATTTCAAATAGATTTTTTGATCATATATTTTCTTTGGTCAAAACACTATTACCTTAACAAAATGTATTGCCTAAAAATTTCTATGAGAGCATGAGGTTGGTTCATAATTTGGATCCTGGTTATCAGAAGATTCATGCATGTTCAAATGATTACATCTTATATTATAGTGAAAATGAGTCGTTGGATAGTTGTCCCACATGTGGACAATTGAGACATAAATAGGATCAACTAGGGAAGTCTGGATTGATTCCTATAAAACAGTTGAGATATTTCTCGCTTAAACCTAGATTGTAGCATTTATTTATGTCTCATAACACAGCGGCACTAATTTCATGGCACAAAAACCAATATTTCAACTAAAAAAGCTTAAATCATCCATCTGATGTTGATTTAGGGAAGAATTTTGACAAAGTGCATATGTCTTTCGCTTTATAATCCCAAAAGGTGTGATTAGGTATTTCTAATAATATTTTCTTTACATTTGGTTCTTACAGTAGTCAGTATTCATGTTGGTATATCTTTATAACTCTATACAATTTACCTCCTTAGATGTTGATAAAGGAGCCATATATCGTTTTGACCTTATCAATTCCAATACATCTAAAAAATAATATTTATGTTTATTTGAAACCATTGATTGATGAGTTAAATTCATTATGGAGTAATGGTGTTAGAACATATGATGTTGCTGTGAAATAGAATTTTCTACTAAAAACTACATTGATGTGCACAAATAGTGACTTCCCAATATATGAAATGTTATCTGGCTGGGTTACACATGGTCCAAAATCATGTTTGTACTGTATGGAAGATAGTAAAGCATTTATGCTCATCAATGGAAAAAAACCGTATATTTTTTACTATCATCGCATATTCCTTCCAACTGATCATCTTTTTTCGAAGGAAAAAATATCATTTCAAAAAAGATACAATTGAAAGAGATAAACCTCCAACAATGATCTTAGGTACATAGGTAAAATCAATTATCTCTTCATTACCTCCCATCATATTTGGACCAACAATAAACCAACAGAAAATTGATGGCTTTGGGAAAGAATACAATTAGATAAAACAGATCATTTTTTGGAATCTACCATATTGGTCTAATTTGTTGGTCCATCACGTGTTGAATGACATGTATATTGAGAAGAAATATTTCGATAATTTATTTCATAAATTTTTGGATACACCAGGTAATACCAAAGATAATATAACGGCACAATTATATCTTTCCCAATTTTGCAGGTGACCAGAACTTAAACTATTTGAAAATGTCATATCACAGAAGTTAATGAAGCAAAAATCAGCTTATACTCTGTCCAAAGAAAATTGATTATTATTTTTTCAGTGGATTGTAGATTTGAGACTTTCATATGGTTATGCTTCCAATTTGGGAAGATGTGTCAGAAATAGTCAAATTACCAGATTAAAAAGTCGTGACTATCATGTTATAATGGAAAGACATCTGCTAATTAGATTAATAGTTTTGTTGAATTCTATGATTTGGTATGTGATAACAGACATATCATATTTTTCTGAGACATTTGTGTGGTGACAACATACTACAATGCACTAAATAGGCTGCAAGAAGATGTTTTAATTTTATGTAAATTGAAAAAAATCTTCTCGTCGGATTTCTTTGACTCAATGGAACATTTGATAATACATTTTCCACATGAATCAAAATTTGGAGGTCTGGTACAGTTCCGATGGATGTACCCATTCAAGATATGCATGCAGAAATTGAAAAAAAAAGTACGTAACAAAGCATCCGTTGAAGGCTCAATTGCAGAAGATTATTTATAAGAGGAGATTTCTTTTTTCTTCTCCCATTATTTTGAATATGAATATCCCTCAAAACACAAACACATGGGGTGTAATGAGGGAAATTTTTATGATTAAATTAGAAATCAATTATTGGTTTTTAATCAACCCAAACTTGGCTTCGATGGAGTTCATGAATGATGGCTTTCAAATGATGAACATCACAGAGCTCATACATATGTTCTACTCAACTATGAAGAAATAAAACCATTTATACTGTGAGTGATCCTATCACTTATCCTATAATCTTTGTTAGAGTAAATTAATCTTATTTTATTTGTAGGTTATATGATAATCATATCAAGAAACAACTTCCAAAAAATACAGCAACTATTTTTGAAGAACGTCAGCAAAATAATATTTATTTTGAAATTTATTTAATTAATAACTTGATATTATAATTTATTTGTAAGGTTAATGGTATCCCATTAATGATATCATGTGTGACACTATCTATAAGACATGGTAGGAGTTTATACATGATTATTGTTGTTAGTTTTTGCATAATTTGAGAAGGAAATAAATGACAAAAGCATGAGTGATAGAGTTTGATGAGTCTTGTCGTGTTCACCGACCTAATTACATTTCATATCAGGTTTGGGATGGATTATGTTCATATTGGTTGGGTGGAAATTTTCATAGGAGATCGTCGGTAAGCCGACAAAACCGGGGGAGATAGCAGGTGACACATCGAGCTAGTAGTTGTATATTCAGTACGCATAGAGAAAATATGATAAGTACTTTTTTTAAATAATTTATATAACTTTAAATCTAATGGTTTATTTTATATTCAAATAGACAGTCGAACAGCCCGATGTTATGGTGTTTGACATTTATAGAAGAATGTATAGTGATCCAGTCACTAGAGAGATTAGAGGTGATCTTCAATGTCAGATTATGGTTAGTATAATTTCTTTTGAAGTTTTAAAATTAACTACAAATAATATTTCAACTATTTTAATTTTAAATTGAAATTGAAGGAATCATATGAGGTTGTGACGTCTCAGACACAGACTGAGAGTCAGAACGAGACCGAGGATCAAAACAGTGCCCACCGATTTGATGAGGCAGCATGGATACAGGCGTCCCAATATGCCTTTGAGAAAAGTCGATTTGTTGGTATCAGCTCTCGATTGACATCTGAGAGTTATTATGGTACCATTGCGATGTCGGCGTCTAGCTCGAGAGGAGATCGTGGAGAGTCTTCATCATCTATTACACAGTATCAAGAGAAAATGTAAGCTCATAATGAACTTATAGAGAGTATGCATAGGGAGCAGGAAGAGATGTGTCAATGGTAGTAGCAAGAGATGCACTAATGGCAGCAACAGCAGCAGGAAGAGCTCTGACGACAGCAGTAGGAGGAGTACGAGGAGATGTGTCGATGGTAGTAGCAGCAGCATGAGCAGATAGTGTACATGCGATGTTTGACTTGTGGTTTAGGGATATATTTCCCTCCACCATCTCCTCCAGAGGACCCCCCCAGTGATATATTTGTTTTTTATGATAAAATATTTTAATGAATTTTTTTTATAATATTAACTATTTACATTTCTATATAGTGCATTTTTTATATTATTGTGAATATTTCATTTTTTATTATTTGTTTAATTTTTTATTATTTTCTTACTTTTTTAATTATTTTTTTATTTTTTTATTTTTTTATTTTTTATTATTTATTATTTTGTTTTTATTATTTTTTGCATATTTTTATGAATATTGAGGTTTTTATTATTTTTTTATTTTTTATTATTTTTCTAATATTATTATTATTATTTCATTAATATTAATAATATTATTATTATTTTATTATTAATATTATTTTATTATTATTATTATATTAATATTATTATTAATAATATTATTTTTTTATTATTTTTATTTTACTAATGTTGATATTATTATTTCATTAATATAAATAATATTAATATTCTTTTATTATTATTATTATATTAATATTATTTTTATTATTAATATTAGTATTATTATTATTAATTTCAATATTATTTTATTATTATTTTCTAATATATATTTTTTATCAATAATTTTATTTTATTCAATTTTATTTTTTTATTTTTTTAAGATATTTTCGATATGCCCTTTTACGACGGCCCGTCGCAAATACTATTTTTTAAATAATCTCAAAGAAAATATTTGCGACGGGTCCACGTCCCGTCACAAATTCCCCATCGTAAATATTCCAATTTCTAGTAGTGTAAGCCCAAAGTACATTGGCCCCTTTGAGATCCTGATCGCATAAGATCTATGGCCTATCGGTTTTCACTTCCACCAAATATGGCTCAAGTTCATAATGTGTTCCACGTATCACTTTTGAGGAAGTACATACTAGATTCCTCATATGTACTGAACTCAGAGATGGTACAACTGGAAGATGATCTTTCTTATGAGGAGTAACTGGTAAAGATTCTAGACCAGAGAAATAATGTTCTACACAACAAGACAAACCCCCATATCAAAGTTTTCTGGAGGAATCATAAGTATGAAGAAGCAAATTGAGAACTAGAGGAGGTGATGAAGGATAAGTACCCTCACCTATTGATGTCAAACAAAATTTTGAGGGTGAAATTTCAAAAGGGGGAAGAATGTAATGACCCAAACTTTTATCAAAGGAATTTTTCTCTTCTTATAGTAATGTCATATAGTATAAATCTCATATAATCACTTATGGACCATAATAAAAACTTTATAAATGAATAATTAATGAAATAAGAAGTATTTCTAGAAGTTAAGGAACCAGTATTGATGAAATAATAACTTGACCTTAGGAATAGTAATATAAACCTTATGAATAGAAAACCAGCCGAATAAATAGTAACCTCACCCATGAAAGTATAGATAAAATTTAGGCATCTTATAAATGAAAGTATGGTATAATTATATCATAGTCTAAGTAAATAAATTTTTTAAAATTTATTAATTAAGTGTTGGCATTTTTATAAGTCATAAATATTTAATTATATTTTTATGATTAATATAATAATTTAAAAGAAAATATATTTTCATAAAATGTATTCATAAATTAATATTTTTAAGTCTTATTATTTTAATATAATTTTATGAGACCTTAAGTAATTTTTCAAAGTGTTATAAAATGAGTTATAATTTTAAAATCTTTATTTTCCAAGTAAACGATGATTTTAATTAAAAATTAAATTACTCATATTTAGAAAATTATTTTCATAAAATGGCATTCATTTTTTAATTCTACACATTGAAAAATAGTTAGGGTGAATTTTTGGGATTTTTCTGAATTACTTTATTTTTTGGTGAATAGTGAAATATGGTAATTTACGGTATATATACATTATAAGATAAATACGCTATTCCTTGAGTCATCGCTGATGTAAGCAATATTTTTTTGAACTCGCATGATCTAATTACTATATTTACTCTCAATAATCAACATTATTGCTTGTCTATAGCAAAATAATAAACTAATGAATTAAATAATGTGAAAACACCCCTCTCCTCCATAATAAATACCACCCTTCACACCCTATTCTCCTCACACCTCTCAATCATTGATCCTTGCCTAAATTCTACCCAAAAATCTTTCCTAACCCCTCCCCCGCATTCAGGATCTCTTGGTCTCATCAAAATACCAATCCTAGGTTCCTTGAGAAGGATCTCAGGAGGAAAATTCAAGAGGTAAATCCTATGTCTTTTTCTTTTAATTTCCTTTCAATTTCATTTATTTTTTTATTATCTCCTCATATCCCTTCATCCAAATGGAATGATAACTCTAATACCTTACATATACTTTAATTATATCATGTTAATGGAAGATCCATCATTAAAATCCCCCCTCTCACTCTTTTATTATAAAAATGAAATCATTGCCCGTGATGTGTCAATTTACCAACATCATGGGAGATGCAATTTTATTTTCCTTAAATGCCTTCAAGGATGTCAATAAAACCATTAAAGGTTTTAAAAAAATTTAATTTGTATGATACAACCCTCTTTATGTTCTAGAACTGACATTTATACATAATACTAAATGATAAAACAAAACAAGTTTGTTGTTATAAAAAACTATTAAAATTAACCTAAAACGATCATCATTGTCTTTTATCTAATGATTCATCCTCATGGTATATAACCAAATTCTTTATAATATCATTTTAACTTCTAGAATATCATTAATAACATATAATAATAGTTATGTATATTTTATTAAGACAACATTTTCAGATAATTTATACTATAATTAAATGTTTTAAATCCCACCATAGTGTTGTTTTATGGGAAATTGTCACATTGTTAGGTTTAGATGAATTTGGAGCATAATTACTAAAATATCCTAATTTTGGGATTTAATTGTTTTATTTATATTCTATATTTTGGACATAACTTCTTGTAAACTGAATTAAATTGTGAAATTCTTTTTTTTAGGTTTTCTTAAATCATGGGTCTCATTTCATCCTTCTGAAGTCAAAGCTCAATCATTCATTTGGAGGCCTAAATTTAACTCAAAATGGGGACTCAAAAATTTTGTATAGATCTGGGAACTTTTACTATTAAGATTTATCTCTTTGTGGACCGGTCCAATGAAGCTCAAATTCGTCATGGAGATAGAAAAAAATTTGGGGATCAACCTTAATAAAGGATTCCATGCAATATTCAACTTTATTAAAAGGTCAAAATGGCATGGGAAGTTGGAAAGGTAGAATATGAAAATTCAATTAACCGTATAAAATGTTATAGACTAAAACAATCATAAATATATAGACACGTCTCTATTAAAGCTGAAATTTCTAGGGTGGACACGGGACAAAAAATGGAACAACCTTTATTAAGGTAATTTTCCACGATTCAACCATTTAATGAGTATAAAGTACATATTAATTATGAGGGTAGATTAGGAGACAAATTTTCTCACCCATTTTCTCTATAAATTATCATCTCTTCTACCACTTACAATATATTCATTTCAAGGAGGCATGGTGTAGTTTGGTATCTATAATAGTTTTTTATATTTTAATTATATTTTATCTTAGTTATTCTTCTTCTTCTATGCATTTCTCTTCTCTTTCATTTTTTTATTTTGTGTTCCCCCACAACGATCCTTTTAATGTCCATGCAAGTGAAGAACTAACTCTTGTTGTTGTTCGAGGGGGGAGTGGTGGTTTTTGAGTTTGTTGTGGTTAAATGTTTCTCTTTATTTTATTCTAATAATTTCAATAGTACTGAAATGGTTTTTGTGTAGGTTTCACCCCACTTTCATTGTTGTTGAGTTTTTCTTCCCGTTTTAATATTTTCTTCTACATCATCATAATTTCGTATCCAGGGTGGAGTAGCATTATGGTGATGATTTGAGTGAGTATTATCTTGCATGAGAAGGGTTAGTGTGGGATAAGAACAATTCATGGGAAGGTGTTGAGTGATAGGTTTGATCTCAACATTGAGTAGAGTATTGGGAATAAATATTTTTAAAGAACAATGATTTTATCACCATGATCTCCCAAGAGCTACAATGATTCTTCACTAACTTATTTGTGTCTTCTTTATTTCCTTTGTGTTTTTAATTTTATTATTAATATATATTATATTTTATATATTTTGAAAATCAACCCCCCATTTATATTAGTATATAAGAAGTTTTATATTAGTTAGGTTATAAACAGTGACAATAAAAATTCAGTGTGTTGTGAGCGGCCTTCTTGAGATCGACGCTAGGTTATGCCACTATGGTACACTCTTAGGTAATAATAATTTATTAGTGAGGGATCTGTGAAAAAATCCCTCTCATCAATTTTACATCGTTGTCGGGGAGTCCAGGCGCTTACTCACACTTTTTTTCAAAAAAACCAAAAAATCATAAATTTTAGAAACCAAAATAAAAAAACTGAACTTTATTACATATATTTATTTTCTTGGTTCAATAATAGAATTTCAAGGTAATTTTTTATATAATTTTCATGATAAACATATTCATGAGGCTATCAAAAAAGTATCCCTGAAGAGTTAGTTGGATGATAATGAAAAAATGATATAAGAGTTGAGGAATCAAATGGCATTTATTTTGTCTTCCTTGAAGGAATTAGCAGCTCAAATAGAGGCTTAAAAAAGAGGAATAAAATATTATTTTTCCAACATTCACAATTGAAGAGCCATGTGAGGATGAAATTATGAAGTGACTAGCCTCAAAACTATCCATATCATTTCTATAGGAGGTTGAATAATAAGACTTTCCAGCTGATGCACATGTGGGAGATCAAGGTGAATTTGATGAATATTGGGCTGATTTTGTTGAAGTTGAAAAGGTATGCAATTTTCCCATATTTGATAATGAAAAATCAGCACCATTATACTTCTCTATTTATTTGGAAGATGATACAAAAGATATACCTATTGAGATGGATTTTATAATGTCCTTTCCTGAAGAGATCAATTTCCAAGATGACTTACTTGAAAGGGAATATTTTTTTATTGATTTTTCATATTTTAATCTTATTCAAGTTGAACTATTTTCAGACTTTTCATTTACTAAAATTTTTTACAAAGTTCAAATAGAGTAGACCTTCAATGTTGAGGAAGGAAACACCCAAGTGGTGGTGTTCAAAGAAGAAGAAGATATAAATATGCATGTGGTTCAACTACCTCCTCTATAAAAAATTACATACCATATGGAGGAGGACATCACAAAAGTCATCAAGTAGTACCCCTATCTTCTATTTTGTCCCACACTGGACCTTAATTTATCTCTTTATTCATTCTTGGGGGTTGGTAATTTTCTTATCTTCTTAGGGGTTCTCCATTCTTGGTGTCTACTCATGGACACTAGGAAGAGTCTAATGTGGTGGTTCATCTTAATGAAACCACTCCCACCATATGATTGGGGTTAAACCACTACAATTTCCTGATTAGGGGTAGTAAAATATTATCAACCACATGAGGGTCTAAACCATGTTCTATCCTATTTTCCCTACCTCTTTATTTTTATTTATTTTTCTTATATATTTTTCTTTCTTTCTAGGAAGAAGTGGTAACAGGTAGGAGCTTATCTCAAAGTTTCCACTAGAAATTAATGTCAGGTAGTATCTTTCCTTTCCTTTTTTTCCCTTTCATTTATTTTTATTATGCTAAAATGAAGGGGTAGTTAAATATAAGTTTGGGGTAGCATCAACCTTATTAGTTTTTCATGCATGCTTTTCCTTTTTATTTTTCATCTTTTTAGGATTATTGAGATTCAATGTAAATTCTGATCATTTTTCACACATCAATTGATTTTAAGAAAATTGAAATGATTTTTGAAAAAATGGATTTTAAATGATTGTTGATGTGAAAACTTTCTCCTTGAATTAGATTTTCAAGCATTTTTATGAGTTTGACCAATTTTTGAAATCCATGACCATAACATACTAACTCAAATCATTTTTCGAGTCCTGTGAGGTATTCTGAACCACTTTGAAATATTTTTCCTAATACCCACACATTCTTGAGGGAAACTTAGATTTTGTGTGAGAAATAAAATTTGTGATTTTTCTATTTTGAAGCTTTGGATTTCATGGAATGTTTTTTATATGATTAAGGCATATATTTGGATAGCCAAATTTTTATCTTTAGACCCACCCTTACATATATCCTTCATTATCCCTTAGATTCCATGAATTGACTTATAGGTTTAAGCCACATTAAAAGCTGATTTTTCTTTACCTACCAACACTCTTGGTAATTTTTCATGGGTATTTAGAGTTTGGGTGTGGGTTAAGGGCCTTTCATGTGTTTTATTTTGGGATGTGTTTTACTTGTTGGTGGTTTGAGGTTGGTGTCACTGTTATGGGTAGTGGATAATGAGAGAATTGGTCTTGATTTATCATTTCATTGTGCTTTATTTCATTCATCCGGTTCTCCTTCAAAAAAAATTGAAAAAAAATGATGAAAAAGGTGGATATGAGCTTGAATATTTCATTGTACCTCCTTTTATGACTCATGTTCCTCTTTCAAAAAAAGGGCATGATTTTCATCCATTCATTGTATTCAATTTTCTGCTCATTCTTCAAGAAAAAAAAATAAAGTTGTGCCTTTCTGGAGATTTAAAAAAAATGAGAAAAAAGGGGGATAATTTCGATGATATAATTAATTTTAATCAATGATTGTCTCATGTCCAATTTTATAAAATGGGTCTTGGAGTTGTTTTTCACACTTTCAAGGGTATTTTATTGAGTTTCATCTTGTGTTTTCACTTGAATATTCATGCATTGTACTTAAGAGTCAAAACCTCCTCTTTTCGGCCTTAAATTTTCAATCATTTTATCACCAACCCTAACCCACATAATTCAACTAGAAAAGACCTCATGAATGAAAATATTTTCATGTTTAACACTATGAAGAAACGAGAATTGTCACAAGTATATGGTGATACATTAAATTTCAAAGTATGAGCATAACTCCAGATTTAATTTCTCTTGAGTGAAGAGTGACATAAAATTCAATGTGAGGTAGGTTTTGATTGGTACATGGATGTATTTATGAGGTTGAACAAATTTAAATTCAAGGAATGAAAATGATATTTAATTTTTTTCATATAGTATACATGATGGAATTCTACTTTTAAAAATAATCATTGATGTTTTATCATGGTTGATTGTTGTGTGGGTTATGATTTGAATATATGATGATTGCCCAGGAGTGCAATGGTTAAGTGTGGGGTAGTGATTAAGAAAACATTTTCAAATATTTTATACTATAATTAAATGTTATAAATCCCACCATAGTGTTATTTTATGGGAAATTGTCACATTGTTAGGTTTTAGATGAATTTTGAGCATAATTACTAAAATGGCCTGATTTTGGGATTTAATTGTTTTATTTATATTCTGTATTTAGGACATAACTTCTTATAAAATGAATAAAATTGTAAAATTACTTTTTTAGGTTTCCTTAAATCATGGGTCTCATTTCATCCTTCTGGATTCAAAGCTCAATCATTCATTTGGAGGCTTAAATCTAGCTCACAAATGGGGTCTCGAAAACTATGTATAGATCAGGACACTTTTACTATTGAGATTATATCTCTTTGTGGACTGGTCCAGTGAAGCTAAAATTCGGCATGGAGATATAAAATAATCTGGGTATCAATTTTAATATAGGATTCCATGTGGTATTCATCTTTATTAAAGGTCATAATGGAGTGGGAGGTTGGAAATGTAGAATATGAAAAGTCAACTGACCGGATTAAATGTTCCAGAATAAAATAGTCATAACTATCTACACACATCTCCATTAAAGCTGAAATTATTAGGGTAGACGTGGGATAAAAACTGGAACAATCTTTATGAAGGAAACTTTCCAAGATTCGGCCATTTAATGAGCATAAAGTGTGGATCAATCAGGAGTGTAGATTGGGAGCCAAGTTTTATCACTCATTTTCTCTATAAATTATCATCTCTTCTAAAATGATCATTTCAAGGGGGCATGGTGGAGTTTGGTATCTATAATAGTTTTTTATATTTTAATTATATTTTAGCTTATTTATTCTTATTCTTCTATGCATTTCTCTTCACTTTCATTTTTTTATTTTTTGTTCTCCAACAATGATTCTTTTAATCTCCATACAAGTGGAGAACTAACTCTCGTTGTTGTTCGAGGGGGGAGTGGTGGTTCTTGAGTTCATTGTGCTTAAATGTTTATATTTATTTTATTCTAATAATTTCAATAGTAATGAAATGGTTTTTGTGTAGGGTTCACCCCACTTTCATTTCTATTGAGTTCTTCTTCTCGTTTTAATGTTTTTCTCTCCATCATCATAATATTATATCCAGGGTGAAGTAGCATTATGGTGATGATGTGAGTGAGTATTTTCTTGCATGCGGAGGGTCGGTTTGGGATAATAACAATTCATGGGAAGTTTTTGAGTGATAGGGTTGATCTCAACGTTGAGTAGAGTATTAGGAATAAATATTTTTAAAGAACAATGATTTTATCACCATGATCTCCCAAGAATGACAACAATTCTCACTAACTTATTTGTGTATTCTTTCTTTCCTTTGTATTTTTAATTTTATTATTAATATATATTATATTTTATTTATTTTCAAAATAAATCCCCAATTTATATTAGTATATAATCAGTTTTATATTAGTTAGGTTATAAACAGTGACATTATAAATTTGGCGTATTGTGAGCGGCCTCCTTGAGATCAACTCTAGGTTGTGCCACTATGGTACACTCTTAGGTAATAATAATTTATTGGTGAGGGATCTGTGAAAAACTCCTCTCATCAATATTTATTCTCATTTTACATAAACTTTCATTCATGAATACAAGTGAACCGATCAGGAAAACTAAGAAAATGAATGCTCCTGAATGATGAAATTAAACTCTATAACTCTTCGAAAGGCCCATAAATAAACTTAATAAAACCATAATGAATCATGTTCATGTATAAAAGTTTATGGAATTGTTAATTAATGAATCTAATGCGATTATACAGAACATTGAAGTGAAGAAATCGTTCAGACACAACGTAAGGGGAATTCCTAAACCCAACTCCCTTTCTTTGGGTTTTCCCTCTTTCATCTCATTTTCAATATGTATATTCATTAAATATAATTTCTTCATCATTATATTACCTTTTCTGAGATATACATGTTTTCTACTTGAGATTATGACAAACATAATGTTTTCCAAAAGAACTCTTCTTTCAAAAAAACCTTTTACTTCTCGAGATTGTTTCTTCTTCACTCAAGGTTGATGATTCTTATATAAAGTATGTTATTCCCTCTTTCCTTTGGGAACCCAAAGTTTATGAATATATTCTTTATGAGATGAAACTCGTTCCTTTCCATGGGTTATTTTATGTCCAATATTGATATTTGTGGAATGCATGACAATGTAAATGTTATGATCTAACAGGTGCGCCCGGAATTATATAGCGCTCTAATGCATTGTGTAAATGTTGTATCACATGAGAAAAGTGAAATATGTGTGAACATGATGCTAGCTTTGTTCACAAATATGTGTGGTATTTGATCAATAAGACATGATGTTTCATTTTTATGCATTGCCACATTCCAAAACTTTTCTTCATGCTTCCTCTCATGATTATGATCCTATGTATGTGTTATGATTATGCTCACCCCATGTTATATTGTTTCATGTTCTTATCTATCCTCGTACTGAGCTTTTAGCTCACCCCTTTTTGATGTATGTCCTCAAGTGATTACATGTACTAAGAAGAATTGAAGGGACAATAAGAAGCTGAAGAAGAAAAAATTAAATATATGTTTATGTTTTATTTTGTAAATGTTATGTATGGTTCTAATTTTCCCAAGACACTAAACTTTTGGATCCTCATTGTGTAATGATTTTATGTTGATTGTCTTTATAATGATGTAATAGTAATGTAAGAAAAAGCAGGGTCGTTGTATAATTCATATGCTATTTATAAACCCTTATGAGGGATTTGAATATATGTAGGTTAGAGAACCTAAGAGAGACTGACCATGGATAACCTAGAATGAAACTTATCACTACAGGAAAAATGGATTTTTGCAACAGGTTATTTGCAACATGATTAGATCTCATCACAAATAGTCTGTCGAAGAGAATATTTGCGAATGGGACATCATCCCATCACAAATAATTAGTTATTTGCGACGGGATAAAGGGTCTCTTCGCAAAAAGTTTGGCGCGGTTTGCGCGCCAAACTACGGGAAAGGTATTTGCGACGGGGGGTGCCTCCCCATCGCAAATACCCGGCGATGGTAAATACTATTTGCGACGGGGAGGTACCCCCGTCCCAAATACCCGACGATGGTAAATACTATTTACGATGGGGATATTGCCCCGTCGCAAATAGTGTGTCGGCATGTGACTATTTGTGATGAGACTCGTCACAAATACCCTTCTAATCACCGAGAGTAATTAATGTGACCGAAGGTATTTGCGACTAGTCTTATTGCAAATAGTACCGTCGCAAATAATCTAACCTATATATACCCACATCCGTTTTTTTCATCCTTCCTCTCAATTCTTACTTTCTCTCTCTCTCTAAACTCTAATTTTAGAGTTAAAAGTTCTCTGAGTTAAATTTTTTTTACGAACAAGTTTTGAAGTCGTCTACACCTTTTAGAGATCAAGTTTAAAAGTATTTATGTTTTATTTAATTAAATATTTATTTCATTTTTTTATATTAATTTTAATTATTGTTAATTAATTAGTTGTAATTAAATTAGATTTAGATTGTTTTTTAATCAGTATTTATTTGTAATAATAAATTGAAATTATTAGTACAAATTATTAATAATTAGTAGTAATTAGGAATTATTAACGATAATTATTAATGAATATAAATAATTAGCCATAATTAGTAATTAGTAGCGGTAATTTGCAGTAATTAACGCTAATTAGTAATAATTAGCGGTAATTAGTAATAATTAGGAATAAATAGTAATAATTAGTAAAAAATGGTAATAAATACTAATAATTAGTAATAAATATTAATAATTAGTAATAAATAATATTAATTAGTAATAATTAGTAATAAATAATATTAATTAGTAATAATTAGTAAAAATTACTAATAATTACTAATAATTAGTAATAATTACTAATAATTACTAATAATTACTAATAATTACTAATAATTACTAATAATTAGTAATAATTTGTAATAAATAGCAATAATTAGTAATAATTAGTTCTAATTAGTATTAAATAGTATTAATTAGAAATAAATAGGGATAAATACTAATAAATACTAATAATTAGTGATAGATAGTAATAATTAGTAATAATTAGTATTGATTAGTATTAATTAGTAATAATTAGTATTAGTTAGTATTAATTAGTATTAATTAGTAATAATTAGTATTAATTAGTATTAATTAGTAATAATTAGTATTAATTAGTAATAATCAGTAATAATTAGTAATAATTAGTAATAATTGTCAATAATTAGCAATAATTAGCAATAATTAGAAATAATTAGTAATAAATACTAATAAATACTAATAAATACTAATAAATAGCAATAGATACTAATAAATACTAATAAATAGCAACAATTAGTAATAATTAGCAATAATTAACAATAATTAGGAATAATTGAGAATAATTAGAAATAATTAGGAAAAGTTAGGAATAATTAGGAATAATTAGGAATAATTAGAAATAATTAGCAATAATTAGAAATAATTAGTAATAATTAGTAATAATTAGCAATAATTAGCAATAATTAGTAATAATTGGTAATAATTAGCAATAATTAGCAATAATTAGCAATAAATACTAATAAATAACAATAAATATCAATAAATACTAATAATTAGAAATAATTAGCATTAATTAGCATTAATTATAGATAATTAGGGATAATTAGGGATAATTAGGGATAATTAGGGATAATTAGCAATAATTAGGGATAATTAGCCATAATTAGGGATAATTAGCAATAATTAGGGATAATTAGCAATAATTAGGGATAATTAGAAATAATTAGGGATAATTAGAAGTAATTAGGGATAATTGGCAATAATTAAGGATAATTAGTAATAATTAGAGATAATTGGAATTAATTATGGACAATTATAAATAATTAGGGATAATTAGGAATAATTAGAAACAATTAGGAATAATTAGGAATAAATAGGGATAATTGTAAGAAATTGTAAGAAGTTGACATAATTTCCAGTGGATTGGCGGCACACCTTTTTCTCGATGACTCTTCTCTTTTCAACTCTCACTGACTCAAAACATTATGAAAAATATGCTACTATGTATGCATATCCAATCCCGTATGCATGATATTGGATATTGATTCATAGGACCACATTTCTCATAATATGTTCGGGTGGTGAAAATTGTAAGAAGATGATTCATCGATGAAAATGGGAGTCTTTTATCTGACGGCTCATTTACTTGCATATTTCTCACACTAAAATTATAATGAAGAATTTGGTCATAGGTATGCTTATGCATTCTCATATGCACAAGAATGGATATGCGTACCTCTGGGCATATTATTTATTGTGATTTCAGTGTGAGAAAATTGTAAGTAAAAGAGTCATCGGACAAAAGAGTAGCCGCCAATCCACTGGAAATTGTGTCGCTCGTAATTAGTGGTAATTATTAAGAAGTAACTATAGTTATTTATCTTCTCTTTTTTGGATAGTGTTTTTCTTATTTCAAATTATTCAAAAACAATAATGATTTTATATTTTGTAGAAAAATATGGAACAAGAAAGTCAAAAACAGTCATTATTAGATGATTGTGCTTGGATAAATCAGCGCAGAAATCCAAATGGTTCTGGTTTAAATACTTTATATATTGAGGGGTTGAAGCTTTATTATTATTTCTATCATCAAAACCAAAAAAAATCAGAAGGCACAATTAAGTTTCCTTGTAAAAAAATGTGCTCTGATAATGTTTGACACATTTGACAATGTTGGGGGACATCTCTTGTGTTTTGGTTTTCAACCAGATTATATTTTTTGGTATCAACACGGTAAACACAATTCCAAAGAAGATACTAATAATTTTATTTTGGATCCATCATGGTTTCAAAATTTAGTACATGATGTTGTAGGTCCATCTGTTCAACAAACTGAAACTCAGGATGATATTGATTTAACTCCTGAGTTGGCACCACCAAATTTTATGAGTTGTTGAGGTCTATTGAAGATTCATTATATCCTGGTTGCAAGATAAGAAAATGAGAAGCTATTACAAAATTTATGTCTATTAAATCAGATAATGGAAGGTCAAATAGTTGTTTTGATCAGATATTTTATTTGGTTAAAACACTATTACCTCACAAAAATGTGTTACCTACAAATTACTATGAGAGAAAGAGGATGGTTCATAATATGGGACTTAGTTATTAGAAGATTCATGCATGTGTAAATGATTGAATCTTATATTCTGGCGAAAATGATTTATTGGAAAGTTGTCTCACATGTGGACAATCGAGGTATAAAGAAGCTCAACCGGGGAAGTCTGGGTCGATTCCTATAAAACAGCTGAGATATTTCCCACTTACACCCAGGTTTTTGTAAGGGTTGGTGTCCTGAGAACCAATTGTTTTGTACTTTTATTACATGAATGTTCACTTATTATATATTGTTCATTGTTCTGCATGACTATAATATAATAATTTCCTGGAATATGTGTTGCATTGATAAGGTCATGGCAGATCCACGCTATGATGAAAACCTTGAAATGCTATAACAATATTCTTAAATAAAGTTCTACGGTTGGATGAAAAACTATGATAGGACACATAGTATACTGACCTTCATGTGAGAGTACTCATAAGAAGACGAGACTCTCTCTCATGGAGTTCGCACTTGGTAATCTCCAAGATGGGAGATTATAAGAACAGACCCGCCAGTAGCAATTCTGCATGTCTTGGTGTCATCAGACATTGCTATCAACGAGTGTGTGTAATGGTCCTTAGACTGAAAGATTATCATTAACTCATGTCATGACTCGCGCACTTAGATTTACTGACGAAAACCGTTATGCAGATAGTTGGCAGGAAGTAGGGTACGTTGGGTGCGTCACAAATGACATGTTGTTAATGGATAAGTCGAGGAAGGATTTTTCCCTTCCATTTATGGAAGTTGATATCTCGGCCCTTTGATTGAAATAGAACTATCGCATTAAATTCCATGGTCATGGTGTAAACGACGAGTTTATTTCAGGTAGTCAAAGAACGATGGATCAAGCATATAGGTTTATGACACTTCCATGAAACCTACTTGATGAGATATTAAGACAAAGGTATTAAATTACATAGTAAGAATTCGTATGAGGTGATACGTCAATGCAGCATCAACTTCTTTCTCTTGGGTGCCTTGACCCGTTGCTAGACAGTAATCTTGGACTTTAGGCAAGCCCACCTAATGTCAATGAGAAAGAGGCCTAGAGGGTCACACACTAAGTGTATTCAAGTATCTCAAGTAGAATAAAGATTATTCTCATACGTGGTTTAATAATTATTCAAGGAAGCCTAAATTGTTTTAATGTTGGATAAAGAATAAAATAAAACAAGTACACTCCATGTATCAATGATTACATGCTGTGTAGTTTTATTTTGAAAACAAGTACACACCATGTATTATTAAATATACACGCTGTGTAGTTTTTATTTTGGAAAGGAAATGAATAAATGAAAACAAGATATACACGCCATGTACATTGAATGTACACGCCGTGTAGTTTTCATTGAAAAACAAGTACAAGATGTGTATTTATTATTACACGTCCTTTAGTTTTTCCAGTCGGGATTTTGAGGATATAATATTTTTTTTATTAAATGATATTTATTATAATCAGTGTGAGCGCATGTCAAGGAATTAATTATTCGACATGTGGGTTTTTAATAAGAGTTAATGAAAAAAATGAAACACGTAACACATTTATTTATTGTCATAATTCTACAACCTCAAACTCGATTATAAATATCCCCACAACCCCAACTCTTTTCCTACACACAAGAGAATCATTGTGCACAACAATTCTGGAGAATTATTTCAAGGCCGAAAGAACCTCTTCCTCCAAGAACGCTCTCAAGACCGAGAGAGATCCTCTTCCATCAGATCAAGATGATCTAAGGTGGACAACACAAGCAAAGGTTTCTCTACGCTAGCACCGGGAGAATCCTTTGGTGACGTCCCGAGATACGAGGTGCACGTGTGGATCACTGCTAGAAGAAGTCTACACTTGGATTTTGCGACGCAATGATGAATCACATCGGAACGTGATCAAGAACATCAACAAAGAAAGAACACCTAAAAGGTATTTATTTTCAATTGATTAAATTAATTATAATCAACCTCTGACGATCCTACTTTGTTGTTCTGGGACTTTCCTTTTATTTGTCCATTTCTGTGATTCGATCCATGGAGACTAGTGTTTATCGTCATATTGATACCGGATTGATCATTGTTAATGACAAAAAGCCAAGTGGGCACATCCACCCACGCACTTCCACTGTGCTCGGAACCTTCAATTGGTATCAGAGCGAGGTTACAATGTTGATTATAGTTATTTAATTTTCATTGATAATTTATGCATTTATATTTGATTCAATTCGAAATAAATCATTCTATAAATCTGAATAAATGAGATCTATTCTTCCTCCTTCGTTTCTTGATTCATATCATAGAAATGGCATTTTTAATTTTAATTTTGATTAAAATAAAAACTAGGATTTCATATTTAGGATCCGCTCTTTCTGTCTGTACAATAAGGGAATACACGGCATGTAATGAAAACTACATGCCGTGTACTTAGTTTCAACGAACCGGTATTGGTACGCCAAACCACGCCGTGTGAATTGATTACACCTAAGCATTTAACACCCCGTTTTGACTAGAATTAAACGGTGCATGGGAAATGGAATACACGGCGTGTATGTTGGAGAAACATGTCGTGTAGTCCGATCTGGCCCAAGTGAAACCGTGTACAAAGGAGAAGCCACGTACCACGTACACGGGATCTCCATGCCGGTTACCATGTAACAAGGAAGTACACACCATGTATGATTTATCTACATGCCGTGTACTCCAAAAATTCCAAAGTAGAGAAAACACGCCAAAGCCCTCGGCGTGTACTTTGGATAAAGGGTGAAAAGAAATACACGCCGTGTAAATATAAACTACACGCAGTGTACTTTCCAGAAATGGAATTTCACCAGGTTTCCTCCAAAAATACAAATACTTATACAAGGAACATGGATGATAAGAATATAAAGGAAATTCAGAAAGGAATTTAAGATAAAGAATTGATTAATTATAAGATCATAATTAATTGAATTCAAGCGCGACTTATCTTGAATAATAGAACGATTAAAAGAATTTGAATTTTAAATATGCATAAATGTCGTTGCATGCTATGGATGATCATGAGCTAGACCAAATACCCTTTGTATGCGTGTATGGTTTCATTTAAATTTGTTTAATTTAAATTTTTTAGCCTGTGATCCTTCTTCCAAAAATGTAGGGCCTGTGTGCCCATGGTATATTTAATGTAAACCCATGTAATAGAAGATCTCCCAAGCTAGTGGAGACAGTTCAAAACCCGAAGCTAAGGCAAAACCAACCCAAGAAGATACAAAGGTGGACAAGTGGGAGCTGCAAAACATGAACCATCGGTTCAAGGTGTTTTTTCCTAGGTCAGGGTTAGCTTATCAAACCAATAGATAAGATAACAAATAGAAGCTCATGATCATGCCATATTTTTTTATTTTCTGTCTGATTGCATGGTTTATTTATTATGTATGTGTTGTCGTGATCACATAGTTAATAAAATGAACAAGCATGCAAAGTTGGAATAAAATAAAAACCAGACTATGCGTAAACATTATCGGAACATGGTTAATCACTTAAGCAAGCATCACTTAATATTAACAAGAATGTGATAATGCGAAACTACGTAGAAAGGATTAAAATCCCTCAATACCATATTAAGTCAGACCAAGCCTTCCATTACTTGATTAAGGGAAAGGATCAATAAAACTATGTGTTTGGCCAACCCTTGTTGGGAAACTTACTTTTATAAAGGAATCCCTTATGAAAGGTTTCGGGTTGACTTAACCATATTACATCAAGAGGAGTAGCCCTTTCTATACTTGGTGTAATATAGGAGGCAAGAGTTGAGGAAATCCAAGTCAGGATTTCAGAATTAGGGATTCTACTCAATAGATCAAGGAACTGTAAGCTCACAATTGGCAAAGACCTTCCTACCTAAATACCTTCAAATAGCTTGACCAACCCTTGTTGGGGTTATGCGAAGGGGAATATGGATCCTTTCCACTAGAATGTCAAAGCAACTGGACATTCTGAGTTCAATGGTGAGGGCCATTGGGACTTGATGAAATAGTGGGAGAATTAATAAATTCATTTATTATTTTTCATAAAATGTAATAAAAAAGTACTGATAAATCTGCTCTTTTAATTTATAGAATCAATATGACAAACTCGTCAACCACATTTTCTCTGTGATTAATTCTGGATAAAGACAATATCCTCACTGGCAGTAACTTTCAAGAATGGTTTAGGTGCCTTCGGGTTATCCTACACCATGAACGAAATTTTTACGTGTTGGAGTCCTCAATTCCTGATCTGCATGCCCAAGGGGCGAGTGATGAAGATTTCCTGGTCTATGATCAACATTTGAGCGATTCACTCGACGTTCAATGTTTGATGTTGTCATCAATGTCTAGTGAGCTCATGAAGTCTCATGAATACATGGATGCCTACAACATGCTCGAGCACCTCCGTGGTCTATACTAGGAGAGATCAAGATAGGAAATATTTGAGATCTCCAAGGCTCTATCTCAGAGTAAGCTTGGAGATGGTTCCCCAGTCGGGCCTTGTGTAGTCAAGCTCATTGGCTACATTGAGTGCTTGGAGGTTCTAGGGTTTAAACTCCCCAAAGAACTGGGTACTGATCTAATTCTTGCATCACTTCCCCATAGCTTCTAAAACTTTATTGTGAACTTCAACATGAACAACATTGGGAATTCTCTGTCTGATCTTCTTATCCTCATTCGCCAAGTGGACAATGACATGAAGCATGAAAATCCTTCTTTCCTCATGGTGAATAAAAATAAAGGGAAGGCAAAGAGATTTAAGCACAAAGCTTATTAAAGGCCTTCCAATAAAAGTAAGATCAAAGGGGAGGCAAGGGAATAGGATGTTGTTTGTTTTGAATGTGGAAAGAAGGGCCACTGGAAGAAAAATTGCACTCAGTCAAGGAATAAAGGGGAAGATTCAGGTGCATTTGTTATTGAATGAAATCTATCTGTTTCTAACAATTGGGTATTAGATACTGCTTGTGGTGCTCAGATCTGTATCCAAATACAAGAACCAAGTAGATTCAAAAAGATTGACTGAGGTGAGGTGGATCTATGAGCAGCCAATGGAGCCAGACTTGTTGTTATAGCTGTCGGAGACTACCACCTCACATTGCCTACTAGGATGGTCTTGGTTTTGAAAGGATGTTATTATGTACCCTCAATAACCAAAAACATTATTTCAGTATCCAGATTAGATACTGATGGATTCATCTTCAATTTTAGAAATGAATGTTGCTACTTTTATAAAGATAGCATTTGTTTTGGTAGGGAACATTTATATAACGGCCTTTATGTGTTATACTACACAAACCAAGTAATGACAATCGATGAAAAAGTCAATTCACATGACTCATACCACACCCAACTTTGGCATCACCATCTAGGTCATGTCAATGAGAAACGTTTGACAAAATTACATCAAGATGGATATTTAGATTCTTTCGAACTAAAACCACTTGGTGTATGTCATGCATGTCTACAAGGAAAAATGACCAAAGACCCATTTAGTAGGAAAGGTGAAAGGGCTAAAGAGCTTCTAGAATTAGTTCACACAGATGTGTGTGGGCCATTTCCAGTTGAAGCAAGGGGTGGGTTCTCGTACTTCGTAACTTTTAATGATGATTTTAGTAGATATGGATATATTTACTTAATGAGTTATAAGTCAGATTCTTTTGATGGGTTCAAAGAATACAAGAATGAAGTTGAGAACCAGCTTGGTAAGAAGATTATGAAACTCCGCTCAGATAAAGGAGGAGAATATCTTAATCAGGACTTCATTGATTTCTTACGGGAGTTTGGGATTCTATCTCAACTCACACCTCCTTACACACCTCAGTAGAATGGTTTAAGTGAAAGGAGGAACCACACCCTATTGGACATGGTGAGATCAATGATGAGTCATGCGAGTCTTCCATTATCCTTTTGGGGATATGCATTACAAATAACAGCACACATACTAAACCAAGTACCAACTAAATCGATAAATGGTATTTCATATGAGTTATGGAGTGGACGCAAAGTCATGTTATTGAATTTACATGTGTGGGGTAGTGAAACATTTGTTAAGGCCTATTCAGGTGACAAACTTGCACCCCGAGGCACAAAGTGTATCTTTATAGGATATCCCAAGGAAACAAGAGGATATTACCTATAAAACCCCTCAAACAAAAAGGTTGCAGTGGCAAGACACTCCATATTCCTTGTGAGGGAGAACATCTCCAAAAGAGATAGTGGGAGTGAGATAAACTTCGATGAAGTTGAGGCTCAAGATATACAGGAGTTGGTACAAGAACAGATTCCACAAAGACCCATGGAAGAACAATCTGTTCTAGAGACACAAGAGCTGCGTAGGAGCACGAGAGAGGTGAGAGAACCAAAACGATATGGTTTTCTTGTCACTGAGGATGGTGACTCATTATTGGTTGACAATGATGATCCTCTTACCTACAAAGAAGCAGTTGAAGGCACGGATGTTGCCAAGTGGCAAGAAGCCATGAATTCTGAAATGGATTCCATGTACCAAAACCAAGTCTGGATTTTGGTAGATCCTCCAGTTGATGTAAATCCTATTGGTAATAAATGGGTATTCAAGAAGAAACTACACATGGAGGGGAAAGTCAGCACCTATAAGGCACGACTGGTTGCAAAAGGTTTTAGACAGCATCAAGGAATTTACTATGATGAAACCTTTTCACCGGTTGCGATGCTGAAATCCATTAGAATACTATTGGACATTTCCGCTTACCATGACTATGAAATTTGGCAAATGGATGTCAAAATAGTATTCCTTAACGGGAACCTCCAAGAATTTGTCTACATGACACAACCTGAAGGGTTTGTGACTCCAAAGGATTCCAATAAGGTATGAAAGTTGCAGAAATCCATTTATGGATTAAAGAAAGCATCAAGGTCATGGAACATTTGTTTTGATGAAGCTGTGATGGAATTTATCTTTGTTAAGAATGAATGTGAGCCTTGTGTCTACAAAATGTTTAGTGGAAGTGCAGTCGTTTTCCTAATTGTATATGTTGATGACATATTACTAATTGGAAATGAAGTAGTTGTCTTACAATTATTTAAGGAATGGTTGCATAAATGCTTCTCCATGAAAGACTTGGGTGAGGAAGTATATATTTTTGGGATCAAGATCCATCATGATAGATCCAAGAGAATGCTGGGCCTGATTCAAAGTAAATACATTGACAAGATACTGAAGAGATTCAGTATGGAATAGTCCAAGAGGGGATTGTTTCCAGTGTCACATGGCATTCATCTTTCCAAGAAAAATTTTCCTCAGACACATGAGGAAAGAAAGAGAATGGCAAGGATCCCTTACGCATCCGCGATTGGGTCAGTCATGTATGTTATGCTATGTACGAGGCTAAATGTTTCTTATGCATTAAGTGCGGTAGGAAAATATCAAGATGATCCAGGATACCATCATTGGATGGTAGTCAAGACTATCCTTAAGTATCTGAGGCATACTAAGGATGTGTTCCTGGTTTATGGAGGAGATGAGGAACTAGTCATCAGAGGACTTGTAGATACTAGTTTCCAGACTGATCAAGATGACATGAAATCGCAGACTGGATATATCTTCAGTTTGAATGGAGGTGTAGTGAGCTGGAAGATCTCAAAGCAAAGTGTGGTGGAAGATTCTATAGTAGAGTCTGAGTATATCACAACTTATGAGGCAGCTAAAGAAGTAGTATGGATGCGAAGCTTCATCCAAGAGCTGGATGTAGTACCAAGTATTAAAGATCCTATCACACTCTATTGTGATAATACTGCAGCGGTGGCACTTGCAAAAGAGTCAGGGTCACATCAGCAGACAAAGCACATACTTAGGAAGTATCATCTCTTGAGGGATTTTTCTCAGAGAGGTGAAGTTGCAGTGAGCAATATTTCCATGGAAGACAACATGGTGGACCCCTTTACTAAATCCTTGACTCAGCAAAAACATGATCATCATGTGAGTTCTAGCGGACTAAAAGTCATAGGCAGTTGGCTCTAGTCCAAGTGGGAGTTTGTAAGGTTTGGTGTCCTGAGAACCAACTGTTTTGTACTTTGATTACATGAATGTTCAGTTATTATATATTGTTCATTGTTCTGCATGACTATTATATAATAATGTCCTGGAATATTTGTTGCATTGATAAGGTCATGGCAGATCCCCTCTATGATGAGAACCTTAAAATGCTATAACAATATTCTTAAATAAAGTTCTATGGTTGTATGACATACTATGATAGGACACATAGTATACAGACCGTCATGTGCGAGTACTCATAAGAAGATGAGACTCTCTCTCATGGAGTTCACACTTGGTAATCTCCAAGATGGAAGATTATGAGAACAGACCCACCAGTAGCAATTCTACATGTCTTGGTGTCATCATACATTGCTATCTACGAGCGTTTGTAATGGTCCTTAGACTGGAAGATTATCATTAACTCATGTCATGACTCGCGCACTTAGATTTACTGACGAAAACTGTCACGCAGACAGTTGGCGGGAAGTAGGGTATGTTGGGTGCGTCACGAATGACATGTTGTTAATGGATAAGTCAAGGAAGGATTTGTCCCTTCAATTTATGGAAGTTGATATCTCGACCCTTAGATTGAAATAGAATTTTCGCATTAAATTCCATGGCCATGGTGTAAATGACAAGTTTATTTCAGGTAGTCAAAGAACGACAGATCAAGCATATAGGTTTATGACACTACCATGAAACCTTCTTGATGAGATATTGAGACAAAGGGATTAAATTACATAGTAAGCATTTGTATTAGGTGATAGGTCAATGCGGCGTCAACTTCTTTATCTTGGGTGCCTTGACCCATAGCTAGACAGTAATCTTGGACTTTAGGCAAGCCCGCCTAATGACAACGAGAAAGAGGCCTAAAGGGTCACACACTAAGTGTATTCAAGTATCTCAAGTAGAATAAGATTATTCCTGTACGTGGTTTAATAATTATTCAAAGAATCCTAAATCGTTTTAATGTTGGAGAAAGAATAAAATAAAACAAGTACACGCCGTGTATCAATGATTACATGCCGTGTAGTTTTATTTTGAAAACAAGTACATGCCGTGTATTATTAAATATACATGCCATGTAGTTTTCATTTTAGAAAGGAAATGAATAAATGAAAACAAGATATACACGCAGTGTACATTGAATGTACACACTGTGTAGTTTTCATTGAAAAACAAGTACATGCCATGTATTTATTATTACACACCGTGTAGTTTTTTCAGTCAGGATTTTGAGGATATAATATTGTTTGATTAAATGATATTTATTATAATCAGCGTGAGCGCATGTCAAGGAATTAATTATTCGACATGGGGGTTTTCAATAAGAGTTAATGAAATAAATGAAACGCGTAATGCGTTTATTTATTGTCATAACTCTACAACCTCAAACTCGATTATAAATATCCTCACAACCCCAACTCTTTTCCTACACACAAGAGAATCGTTGTGCACAACAATTCTGGAAAATTATTTCAAGGTCGAAAGAACCTCTTCCTCCAAGAACGCTCTCAAGACCGAGAGATATCCTCTTCCATCAGATCAAGACGATATAAGGTGGAAAATGCATGTAGAGACCCCAAACCTGACATACATAGAAATTAAATTACTTTGTGAAATACTTAATACATAAAAAAAACAGACACACAAGGACTGTAATAGTTTAGTGTCTTTGGAAACTCGAAGTATAATCTTCTAATCATGGTGAAAGATCTTCAACATCTCCCATAAAGATCTTCCCCTTTTTTTCTTAACTAAAACCTTTCTTTAAATCCTGGGGAAAAGAAAACATATAAAGGGTGAGCTCAAATTCTCAGTAAGGGTATGCATGGAGAAAATAAAACAAATCATATACATTTGAACAAAAAAAACATGAACATAATGTTTAAACATCAAAATCTTGAGCAATCACATAAAACATGGCAGTACGTAAGGCATAGATCATAATGAAACATTAATCATGATAAAATAGCATGGGAATAAAATATGTAATTGTGGAAAACCATTAATCACATGATATGATTTCCATAGTATCCAAGGCATTGCTGCCAAGACCATCTTAGTGGACAAAGTCCCTTTCAGAATCGAGTTCACTCCTCGTTCCAGTCCTGTATCACTGAACCGGATTAACTTACCGTTTCAGCCATGTTTATCTCATGAGATATAAATATTTACCTAATGCATTGGAGGGAGATATAGGTCCCACCCATCTCATAAAGAAATCATTCTTACTTGTGCCACAACATGAACATAAATCATCATCATTACCCAAAGTATAAAATGGGTTTCATAAACATCATCCCATCATAACATAATCCATACACAAAAATAGATATCATTTCATCATAATAAAAGTGAAACCATGTAAATCATAGAGAAATTATACTTGAAACATACACATATGAAATAATTCCATCTTTTATGGAAAATGGTTTTGATAAAACACTTGAAATGAATTCTTGAGGAAAATATCCTTTCTTCTTCAAAATCATTTTCTTTTCACAAAATGCCATGAAATTTTAAAAGAAAGGGATTTTGTTGAAAATAGTCATTAAATCTTGTAGAGTAAGTTTCATAAAAATAAGGTGTTATGAAACCGTAAAAATCTGTTCATGTCGTATAAGTTAAAAAACATTCTTCTCGTACTTTTGCTGGAAAAGTCAAAAAGTACCTCGTATGGTAAAAAAAAGAAAGATTCCTTCCATACGATGTGGTAAAATTAAAAAGGGTAAAAATGACATTAAAAATACATGGAAGAAAAGGTAAACATTTTATGAAAACATTTTGAGAACATATGGACATGGATAATAAACATAACCCCAGTAAATACTTATGAATAAACAATCTTGGATAAGAATGAGATTGGAATAATTATCTCTTACCTTATGTCCGATATGCTTCGTATGTATCTAAACCTTCTGTATAATGATTTAAATAATGTCATTGACTTATTAAAGAATCATATTCAATGTTATGGTATCATATATGGTTCACTTATGACTTTATATTACCCATTCTTTTGTAAATTCCATGTTAAAGCAGTGTTTTGGGTAAAATCGTTTCATTTATCATACGTGTTTCGACTTATTGTTCTTGATATTATTACTTATATCCTGATTTACTTAATTCCAGAATTTAAAACATGATTTATATATAATATATATTCATCATATACTTATATATATGATAGATCTATAAATGGAATGAAATACACCGTTCATGGAGACGGTAGGTCGTACGTACGCATGAACGCTGTTTTCATTTCCTTATTGAATTGAATGGAATTAAGTAGATGAAATAAATAAATATATATATATACACACATAAATCCAGTATCATTATTATGTCATATATTTCATTATTATTCATTATATATAATTTATAATCATTCATGAATGGTTAACATGGAGAATGAATCTCATCGCGTCATGGAGACGGTAGTCCGTACGTACGCACAAGCGATGATATCATTTTCATGATCGTGGAATTGTATTGAAGTGTATGTATAATATTTCAGAATCAATATCAATTTACAATAATCATATATATTTATTTTTTACACCATTATAACCATCCAAGTAAGGTGGTGGTGGAAAACAGGTTACACCACGGCGTGGAGACGGTATTCCGTACGTACGCACACGCGGTGATTTCATTTTTCGTATTATGGATAGAAGGTGAAATAGGGTTGTTTCATATTTATAATAAAATATAAGTATATGAGTGATACTTATGTTATTACTTCATAATGAAACAACTAAATAAGAGGAAGTGGAAGAAGAAATAAATTTGAAAGAATCGGTAACGGACATTACCTCTTCTTTGAAGCGCCTCTTCTTAACCTCCTCTTAGGGCACTAAAGATGGTCTTTGAAGAAGACCAGTATCTCTAGGATATTTCTAGGGAATTGGAAAAGATAAATTGGTAGTGTTTTTTCAATCTTGAAGGCTCAAAGTGGTGTGAGGAGGAGAGGGAGGAGGTGCCCTTTTATAAGGGGGGAGAGGGGCACCCTAAGAAAAACTTAAAATATTATTTTATAATAAAGTCATATTCAGTTTTTAATAACTCCAAATTGATTTATTTCGAATCTAAGATGGGTATGGGTCGAAATACTCTCAACCAATAGATTTTGGACAAGTTTAGGTTACTATTTTAACCTTATCGTTTAGATTTAACTCTAAGTTAAATAATTTAACTTTTACCGTGTCTTCTTGTTTTCTTACACTATATGGTTAATAAACTTACTATAACAATCCAAATGAAACCCAAGTGGTTCATTATTAATATATATAACCTTATCTAATTCATTTTTCTGAACCTTAAATTTTTAAAAATAAAATAACAATTAATAATATTATATTTGTTTTAAAAACTATTTTATGTCACTTTTTGACACTATTTGGTAATTGATTTTTGTGAAAATCATAACAGCATGATTTGTTCAAAAAAAGTTAATTAAATAAATAATAACATGTCATATTAACCTATAAAATTAGTGTAATTCATAAAAAGTCTCAAATTACATTTATTTGGGTATTTATAATATCAATTATGTTAATATTTCATTAATAAGGTAATTACTGGGTCATCATTGTGTCATAAATAAATTAAATTATTTAATGTATAAAAATTATAAATAAAATAAAATTATGTAGGAAATATTTTTATATTTCTAATTAATATTTATAGTCTAATTTATCTTATTTATAACCCTATATTAAAAATGTTTTAGTTATTAAACTTTGATTTTAACTATTTTAACTCTTCTTTAAATAAAATAATAATAAATGTCCTAATCTAATCCAAGTGGACCTAAATGGTCATATTTTATTCCTAAGGTTGTTTTTTGTCGAATTAAACTTATCCAATAGAATTATTACATGTGTTAGGGTAATAATAATATCATTTTTACCCTTAATTACCCTATTTACTTTTAACCGTGGTAAATAAAAGTAAAAAATTATTATTCACCAAAAATTATTTTTATCTTATTGAACCACATTTTAATCCTTGATATTAACTGTGTCTCTTGGATTTTCAAAATTCCACTCACAGAAGCAGTAAAATTAAGTTTTATGTAAATTTTCAAATTCTCTTAGGAGGTGGGTAAAAGACGGTGAAAAGTTCAATAAAATTTTTATATATCTAAAATTATTATAAAATGACTCCAATGAATTAAATTAAACTTATATAGGTATTATGTATCAATTTTTACCTAAAATGAATTTAAATAAAATAAATAATTATTTAAATAAAAAGTCAGTTTTTAAATAGTAACCTAGTGTTTTCACTATTCATCAAAAATTGAAAGTTTTCAGAAAAATACCAAAACTTCACCCTAGTCTAATTTCGATATTCCAAATCCAAAAATGAAGCCCATTTTGAAATATAAAATTTATAAAATTTCAAAAAGTGAATATTACAATTCATAATGGCTAGTTTATATATTATTTTAATAACATATCGTTGTTTAGTGAAACTCGATATTGCGTATAACAGACGCTATCGTGGAAGGTCGCGATTGCGTGAAATGAAGGCCAAGTCAAGGTTGTGTGTAGTATAATATTCATTTGTTGTTGCATATAATAGAATCCAACCATATTTCATTTATACATTGAATATATATATATATATATATAAACTCAATGTTGCGTAAAATAACTTCTATCAAACGAACTTGAAATTGTGTGTAACATGATCCAAGATTAGTGTTGTGTATACTACAAGCTAATACAATGTTGCGTATAGCGCAAGATAATCTTGGTGTAGCGTACAACAGAATATATGAAAGAAATTAAAAAGAATATATCTTATAAAATCTCAGGGTGTTACATTCTACCCCCCTTAAAATGAATTTCGCCCTCGAAATTCATCGAGGTTATAAATCGTTTACTACTTGAAAGTTTCTTTAATAGAATCCCACATCCTAAAAAGGAATACTAAAGCTTAATTTTAAAAACTAATGTATGAAACGTAACGGTTACCCAAATTAACTTATCCCTAGGTTTCCACATAGGAGAACATAGATGAAAATATGGATATGGAAGAGAAATCTGACCGTCAAGTTCTGATGAAGAGTGGTAGAGAACATGGATATGAAAAATAAAACAATCACAAAGCCATAAATTTTTGATGATCTAAGGTACCATCTGATTCATCAGATATAAGAGCACTAGAACACCATTTTTGGTTTTCAAGATCATTTCCCTAATGTTGATGAACTTTTACATGAGGATAAATACTTACTTGATTTCAGTGTAATATCATCGTTGGTCATTCCATGAACAATTTTCACTTCATCTCTATTTAAAGAAATGAAGTTGAATTTGTCATTCATAAAGTGTTAGCATATCATGCGATATAATGATAGGTCATACCATATATTTCTATCATAAAAAGGTTAGCATAAGTTATTAAATATACATAAGTCCATATATGGTGAGATAAATCGTATATGATTCCAACAATAGACTTATACTTCATCTATCATACAGATTAATAAAATAAAACTAGTTTCTACTAACTAGGGACTTCCCGTAGGCTAGTGGTATGCAATAAAGGCCTTTTGTACTTTAGTTTTGGGTTCGATTCCCACAGCCTTGTCCGACGCGACGGGTTGTCACTCGTCCTATGGGTTTTCCTTTTTCTAAAACTATACTATTATTCCATTCCAGAAATAATATCGAAAAACAAGTTATATCTTTAAATAATACTATCTTATGTCCAACATAATCCATTCCAATCTTTAGGCTTATCCAAAATACATCTGTCAAATCTCATAGTATAAAGAAAATTATTACCAGAGAGATCATATACTATGCATGTGAATACCATCATTTATCTCTCATATATCATAAGATATATCTTGTTGGTCATATTCCAAACATGTGAATACCTTAATCATGTATTCTTTTGAATAATGAATTACCATAGAACCTTAGCGAAAACATGAATACTGTCAAAAGTTAACTCATTCCACATACCAAAATCCCAAAATTTCTATATACTCAAACCATGATATCACTTTGTCCTTATATCAGTCATGAGCTCATGAATACTATCAAAATTTCATTTTCTCTTTATCCCTTCATTATGCGCATATCATCTTATTTCCAAAAATATATGAAGAACCTATCATGATTACCAGTACCGTTCAACATATACTTTCAAATACTTTAGGAAAAATAATAGTGTAACAATCCTTAGATGTTTCTTTATTCCATAGTACCATTAAATTACCTATACAACATAACTCTTGATAAACATACAATCATTCCACTACCTTCTTAAACCATTGACCAAGCTTCAACACTTCTTTCATCTCATATATCATTTGTAGTCTCCTCATCATCATCCAAATAAATACTACCCATATGACCATGTTGATTCTCTTCATGATATTTTCCCTTAGGGAATTGGTTTGCATAATTCCCATACATTCCACATTTAAAACATCTAATCATTGTTGATGTCGTAGCAATACCATTATCCTTATCCATGGTGTTAACTAAACCTTTTCCTTCTCACTTGCTGGATTTGTTTCCTTCTTTTCTGCACCCAAAGCATCTTCTACTTCCTTTGAAACATTATCCTTGATGCCTCTTCCCACATGATTTACATGAGAGAAATTGAAATTTATTTCCTCTATAATCATCATGAAACTCCATCTTTCTCTTATTAGCTGAGTCGGGAAACTTACCAAAGTTGAGATTATTGATCATATTATGAGATTTATGATTAGGTATAATAATGATGTTTGGAATTCCAAATCCCATTTCATTTGGTTTCTCATGAATAATATCATTCCATTGTCCATCATATCCTCTATTATCGTGAATCTTCTTATTTCCAGCCATTTTCTAAAACCCAAAAAGAATAGTGTGAGAGGCAAAAATCATGCTAGGGAAAACAAAATAATAAAGGGGGAGTACCGTCAATATCTAACATCTTAGGTTAAATTCTAAGATCGTTACCGTAATTATAGGACTATAACATATACGTATACTTATACTTAGGGACATCCCTAGACATACCATAGAAATATCTCTAGGTATTTTACTAAAGTTTTCGCACCCTAGTTTCCAAATGTTAACTAAACCTTTCCTCTAATACCAACTGTAGAGACCCCAAACCTGACGTACATAGACATTACATTACTTTTGTGGAATACTTAATACATAACAAAAACAGACACACAAGGACCGTAATAGTTTAGTGTCTTTGGAAACTCGGAATATAATCTTCTAATCGTGGTGAAAGATCTTCAACATCTCCCATAAAGATCTTCCCCATTTTTTTCTTACCTAAAACCTTTCTTTAAATCATGGGGAAAAGAAAACATATAAAGGGTGATCTCAAATGCTCAGTAAGGGTATGCATGGAGAAAATAAAACAAATCATATACATTTGAACAAAAAAAACATGAACATAATGTTTAAACATCAAAATCTTGAGCAATGACATAAAACATGGAAGTACGTAAGGCATAGATCATAATGAAACATTAATCATGATAAAATAGCATGGGAATAAAATATGTAATTGTGGAAAACCATTAATCACATGATATGATTTCCATAGTATCCAAGGCATTGCTGCCAAGACCATCTTAGTGGACAAAGTCCCTTTCAGAATCGAGTTCACTCCTCGTTCCAGTCCTGTATCACTGAACCAGATTAACTTACCGTTTCATCCATGTCTATCTCATGAGATATAAATATTTACCTAATGAATTGGAGGGAGATATAGGTCCCACCCATCTCATAAAGAAATCATTCTTACTTGTGCCACAACATGAACATAAATCATCATCATTACCCAAAGTATAAAATGGGTTTCATAAACATCATCCCATCATAACATAATCCATACAAAAAAATGGATATCATTTCATCATAATAAAAGTGAAACCATTTAAATCATAGAGAAATTATACTTGAAACATACACATATGAAATAATTCCATCTTATATGGAAAATGGTTTTGATAAAACACTTGAAATGAATTCTTGAGGAAAATATCCTTTCTTCTTCAAAATCATTTTCTTTTCACAAAATGCCATGAAATTTTAAAAGAAAGGGATTTTGTTGAAAATAGTAATTAAATCTTGTAGAGTAAGTTTCATGAAAATAAGGCGTTATGAAACCGTAAAAATCTGTTCATGTCGTATAAGTTAAAAAACATTCTTCTCGTACTTTTGCTGGAAAAGTCAAAAAGTACCTCGTATGGTAAACAAAAGAAAGATTCCTTCCATACGATGTGGTAAAATTAAAAAGAGTAAAAATGACATTAAAAATACATGGAAGAAAAGTTAAAAATTTTATGAAAACATTTTGAGAACATATGGACATGGATAATAAACATAACCCCAGTAAATACTTACGAATAAACAATCTCAGATAAGAATGAGATTGGAATAATTATCTCTTACCTTATGTCTGATATGCTTCGTATGTATCTAAACCTTCTGTATAATGATTTAAATAATTTCATTGACTTATTAAAGAATCATATTCAATTTTATGATATCATATATGGTTCACTTATGACTTTATATTACCCATTCTTTTGTAAATTCCATGTTAAAGCAGTGTTTTGGGTAAAATCGTTTCATTTATCATACGTGTTTCGACTTATTGTTCTTGATATTATTACTTATATTCTGATTTACTTAATTACAGAATTTAAAACATGATTTATATATAATATATATTCATCATATACTTATATATATGATAGATCTATAAATGGAATGAAATACACCGTTCATGGAGACGGTAGGTCGTACGTATGCATGAACGCTGTTTTCATTTCCTTATTGAATTGAATGGAATTAAGTAGATGAAATAAATAAATATATATATACACACACATAAATCCAGTATCATTATTATGTCATATATTTCATTATTATTCATTATATATAATTTATAATCATTCATGAATGGTTAACATGGAGAATGAATCTCATCGCGTCATGGAGATGGTAGTCCGTACGTACGCACAAGCGATGATATCATTTTCATGATCGTGGAATTGTATTGAAGTGTATGTATAATATTTCAGAATCAATATCAATTTACAATAATCATATATATTTATTCTTTACACCATTATAACCATCCAAGTAAGGTGGTGGTGGAAAACAGGTTACACCACGGCGTGGAGACGGTATTCCGTACGTACGCACACGCGGTGATTTCATTTTCCGTATAATGGATAGAAGGTGAAATAGGGTTGTTTCATATTTATAATAACATATCATTATATGAGTGATACTTATGTTATTACTTCATAATGAAACAACTAAATAAGAGGAAGTGGAAGAAGAAATAAATTTGAAAGAATCGGTAACGGACATTACCTCTTCTTTGAAGCGCCTCTTCTTAACCTCCTCTTAGGGCACTAAAGATGGTCTTTGAAGAAGACCAGTATCTCTAGGATATTTCTAGGGAATTGGAGAAGATAAATTGGTAGTGGTTTTCCAAGATTGAAGGCTCAAAGTGGTGTGAGGAGGAGAGGGAGGAGGTGCCCTTTTATAAGGGGGGAGAGGGGCACCTTAAGAAAAACTTAAAATATTATTTTATAATAAAGTCATATTCAGTTTTTAATAACTCCAAATTGATTTATTTCGAAGCTAAGATGGGTAT
The DNA here is from genome assembly GCA_963277665.1 of Viscum album. Classification (NCBI taxonomy): domain Eukaryota; kingdom Viridiplantae; phylum Streptophyta; class Magnoliopsida; order Santalales; family Viscaceae; genus Viscum; species Viscum album. Next base: position 413,364,622 of record OY728145.1, read on the forward strand.
GGGTCGAAATACTCTCAACCAATAGATTTTGGACAAGTTTAGGTTACTATTTTAACCTTATCGTTTAGATTTAACTCTAAGTTAAATAATTTAACTTTTACCGTGTCTTCTTGTTTTCTTACACTATATGGTTAATAAACTTACTATAACAATCCAAATAAACCCCAAGTGGTTCATTATTAATATATATAACCTTATCTAATTCATTTTTCTGAACCTTAAATTTTTTAAAATAAAATAACAATTAATAATATTATATTTGTTTTAAAAACTATTTTATGTCACTTTTTGACACTATTTGGTAATTGATTTTTGTGAAAATCATAACAGCATGATTTGTTCGAAAAAAGTTAATTAAATAAATAATAACATGTCATATTAACCTATAAAATTAGTTTAATTCATAAAAAGTCTCAAATTACATTTATTTGGGTATTTATAATATCAATTATGTTAATATTTCATTAATAAGGTAATTACTGCGTCATCATTGTGTCATAAATAAATTAAATTATTTAATGTATAAAAATTATAAATAAAATACAATTTTGTAGTAAATATTTTTATCTTTCTAATTAATATATATAGTCTAATTTATCTTATTTATAACCCTATATTAAAAATGTTTTAGTTATTAAACTTTGATTTTAACTATTTTAACTCTTCTTTAAATAAAATAATAATAAATGTCCTAATCTAATCCAAGTGGACCTAAATGGTCATATTTTATTCCTAAGGTTCTTTTTGGTCGAATTAAACTTATCCAATAGAATTAGTACATGTGTTAGGGTAATAATAATATCATTTTTACCCTTAATTACCCTATTTACTTTTAACCGTGGTAAATAAAAGTAAAAAATTATTATTCACCAAAAATTATTTTTATCTTATTGAACCACATTTTACTCCTTGATATTAAATTTGTGTCTTGGATTTTCAAAATTCCACTCACAGAAGCGGTAAAATTAAGTTTTATGTAAATTTTCAAATTCTCTTAGGAGGTGGGTAAAAGACGGTGAAAAGTTCAATAAAATTTTAATATATCTAAAATTATTATAAAATGACTCCAATGAATTACATTAAACTTATATAGGTATTATGTATCAATTTTTACCTAAAATAAATTTAAATAAAATAAATAATTATTTAAATAAAAAGTCAGTTTTTAAATAGTAACCTAGTGTTTTCACTATTCATCAAAAATTGAAAGTTTTCAGAAAAATACCAAAACTTCACCCTAGTCTAATTTCGATATTCTGAATCCAAAAATGAAGTCCATTTTGAAATATAAAATTTATAAAATTTCAAAAAGTGAATATTACATTTCATAATGGCTAGTTTATATAATATTTTAATAACATATCGTTGTTTAGTGAAACTCGATATTGCGTATAACAGACGCTATCGTGGAAGGTCGCGATTGCGTGCAATGAAGGCCAAGTCAGGGTTGTGTGTAGTAAAATATTCATTTGTTTTTGCATATAATAGAATCCAACCATATTTCATTTATACATTGAATATATATATATATATATAAACTCAATGTTGCGTAAAATAACTTCTATCAAACGAACTTGAAATTGTGTGTAACATGATCCAAGATTAGTGTTGTGTATACTATAAGCTAATACAATGTTGCGTATAGCGCAAGATAATCTTGGTGTAGCGTACAACAGAATATATGAAAGAAATTAAAAAGAATATATCTTATAAAATCTCAGGGTGTTACATTCTACCCCCCTTAAAATGAATTTCGCCCTCGAAATTCATCGTGGTTATAAATCGTTTAATAATTGAAAGTTTCTTTAATAGAATCCCACATCATAAAAAGGAATACTAAAGCTTAATTTTAAAAACTAATGTATGAAACGTAACGGTTACCCAAATTAACTTATCCCTAGGTTTCCACATAGGAGAACATAGATGAAAATATGGATATGGAAGAGAAATCTGACCGTCAAGTTCTGATGAAGAGTGGTAGAGAACATGGATATGAAAAATACAACAATCACAAAGCCATAAATTTGTGATGATCTAAGGTACCATCTGATTCATCAGATATAAGAGCACTAGAACACCATTTTTGGTTTTCAAGATCATTTCCCTAATGTTGATGAACTTTTACATGAGGATAAATACTTACTTGATTTCAGTGTAATATCATCGTTGGTCATTCCATGAACAATTTTCACTTCATCTCTATTTAAAGAAATGAAGTTGAATTTGTCATTCATAAAGTGTTAGCATATCATGCGATATAATGATAGGTCATACCATATATTTCTATCATAAAAAGGTTAGCATAAGTTATTAAATATACATAAGTCCATCTATGGTGAGATAAATCGTATATGATTCCAACAATAGACTTATACTTCATTTATCATACAGATTAATAAAATAAAACTAGTTTCTACTAACTAGGGACTTCCTGTAGGCCATTGGTATGCAATAAAGGCCTTTTGTACTTTAGTTGTGGGTTTGATTCCCACAGCCTTGTCCGACGCGATGGGTTGTCACTCGTCCTATGGGTTTTCCTTTTTCTAAAACTATACTATTATGCCATTCCAGAAATAATATCGAAAAACAAGTTCTATCTTTAAATAATACTATCTTATGTCCAACATAATCCATTCCAATCTTTAGGCTTATCCAAAATACATCTGTCAAATCTCATAGTATAAAGAAAATGATTACCAGAGAGATCATATACCATGCATGTGAATACCATCATTTATCTCTCATATATCATAAGATATATCTTGTTGGTCATATTCCAAACATGTGAATACCTTAATCATGTATTCTTTTGAATAATGAATTACCATAGAACCTTAGCGAAAACATGAATGCTGTCAAAAGTTAACTCATTCCACATACCAAAATCCCAAAATTTCTATATACTCAAACCATGATATCACTTTGTCCTTATATCAGTCATGAGCTCATGAATACTATCAAAATTTCATTTTCTCTTCATCCCTTCATTATGAGCATATCATCTTATTTCCAAAAATATATGAAGAACCTATCATGGTTACCAGTACCGTTCAACATATACTTTCAAATACTTTAGGAAAAATAATAGTGTAACAATCCTTAGATGTTTCTTTATTCCATAGTACCATTAAATTACCTATACAACATAAATCTTGATAAACATACAATCATTCAACTACCTTCTTAAACCATTGACCAAGCTTCAACACTTCTTTCATCTCATATATCATTTGTAGTCTCCTCATCATCATCCAAATAAATACTACCCATATGACCATGTTGATTCTCTTCATGAGATTTTCCCTTAGGGAATTGGTTTGCATAATGCCCATACATTCCACATTTAAAACATCTAATCATTGTTGATGTCGTAGCAATACCATTATCCTTATCCATGGTGTTAACTAAACCTTTTCCTTTGCACTTACTGGATTTGTTTCCTTCTTTTCCGCACCCAAAGCATCTTCTAGTTCCTTTGAAAAATTCTCCTTGATGCCTCTTCCCACATGATTTACATGAGAGAAATTGAAATTTATTTCCTCTATGATCATCATGAAACTCCATCTTTCTCTTATTAGCTGAGTCGGGAAACTTACCAAAGTTGAGATTATTGATCATATTATGAGATTTCTGATTAGGTATAATAATGGTGTTTGGACTTCCAAATCCCATTTCATTTGGTTTCTCATGAAGAATATCATTCCATTGTCCATCATATCCTCTATTATCATGAATCTTCCTATTTCCAGCCATTTTCTAAAACCCAAAAAGAATAGTGTGAGAGGCAAAAATCATGCTAGGGAAAACAACATAATAAAGGGGGAGTACCATCAATATCTAACATCTTAGGTTAAATTCTAAGATCGTTACCGTAATTCTAGGACTATAACATATACGTATACTTATACTTAGGGACATCCCTAGACATACCATAGAAATATCTCTAGGTATTTCACTAAAGTTTTCGCACCCTAGTTTCCAAATGTTAACTAAACCTTTCCTCTAATACCAACTGTAGAGACCCCAAACCTGACGTACATAGACATTACATTACTTTTTTGGAATACTTAATACATAACAAAAACAGACACACAAGGACCGTAATAGTTTAGTGTCTTTGGAAACTCGGAATATAATCTTCTAATCGTGGTGAAAGATCTTCAACATCTCCCATAAAGATCTTCCCCATTTTTTTCTTACCTAAAACCTTTCTTTAAATCATGGGGAAAAGAAAACATATAAAGGGTGATCTCAAATGCTCAGTAAGGGTATGCATGGAGAAAATAAAACAAATCATATACATTTGAACAAAAAAAACATGAACATAATGTTTAAACATCAAAATCTTGAGCAATGACATAAAACATGGCAGTACGTAAGGCATAGATCATAATGAAACATTAATCATGATAAAATAGCACGAGAATAAAACATGTAATTGTGGAAAACCATTAATCACATGATATTATTTCCATAGTATCCAAGGCATTGCTTCCAAGACCATCTTAGTGGACAAAGTCCCTTGCGGAATCGAGTTCACTCCTCATTCCAGTCTTGTATCACTGAACCGGATTAACTTACCATTTCATCCATGTATATATCATAAGATATAAATCTTTACCCAATGCATTGGAGGGAGATATAGGTCCCACCCATATCATAAAGAAATCATTCTTACTTGTGCCACAACATGAACATAAATCATTCATCATTACCCAAAGTATAAAATGAGTTTCATAAGCATCATCTCATCATAACATAATCCATACAAAAAATGGATATAATTTCATCATAAGAAAAGTGAAACCATGTAAATCATAGATAAATTATACTTGAAACATACACATATGAAATAATTCCATCTTATATGGAAAATTGTTGTGATAAAACACTTGAAATGAATTCTTGAGGAAAATATCCTTTCTTCTTCAAAATCATTTTCTTTTCACAAAATGGCATGAAATTTTAAAAGAAAAGGATTTTGTTGAAAATAGTCATTAAATCTTGTAGAGTAAGTTTTATGAAAATAAGGCATTATGAAACCGTAAAAATCTGTTCATGTCGTATAAGTTAAAAAAACATTCTTCTCGTACTTTTTTCGAAAAAGTCAAAAAGTACCTCGTATGGTAAAAAAAGAAAGATTCCTTCCATACGATGTGGTAAAAGTAAAAAGGGTAAAAATGGAATTAAACATACATGGAATAAAATTAAACATTTTATGAAAACATTTTGAGAACATATGGACATGGATAATAAACATAACCCTAGTAAATACTTACGAATAAATAATCTTCGATAAGAATGAGATTGGAATAATTATCCCTTACCTTATGTCTGACATGCTTCGTATATATCTGAACCTCCTGTATAATGATTTAAATAATTTCATTGACTTATTAAAGAATCATATTCAATGTTATGATATCATATATGGTTCACTTATGAATTTATATTACCCGTTCTTTTGTAAATTCCATGTTAAAGTAGCGTTTTGGGTAAAATCGTTTCATTTATTGTACGTGTTTCGACTTGTTGTTCTTGATATTATTAATTATATCCCGATTTACTTAATTCCAGAATGTAAAACATGATTTATATATAATATATATTCAGCATATACATATATATATGATAGATCGATAAATGGAATGAAATACACCGTTCATGGAGACGGTAGGTCGTACGTACGCATGAACGATGTTTTCGTTTCCTTATTGAATTGAATGGAATTAAGTAGATGACATACATATATATATATATACATAAATAAATTATCATTATTATGTCATATATTTCATTATTATTCATTATATATACTTTATAATCATTCATGAATGGTTAACATGGAGAATGAATCTCATCGCGTCATGGAGACGGTAGTTCGTACGTACGCACGAGCGATGATATCATTTCCATGATCGTGAAATTGTATTGAAGTGTATGTATAATATTTCAGAATCAATATCACTTTACAATAATCATATATATTTATTCTTTACACCATTATAACCATCCAAGTAAGGTGGTGGTGGAAAACAGATTACACCACGGTGTGGAGACGGTATTCCTTATGTACGCACGCGCGGTGATTTCGTTTTCCGTTTGATGGATAGAAGGTGAAATAGGGTTTTTTAATATTTAATAACATATCAGTATATGAGTGATACTGATGTTATTACTTTATAGTGAAACAACTAAACAAGAGGAAGTGGAAGAAGAAATAAATTTGAAAGAATCGGTAACGGACATTACCTCTTCTTTGATGTGCATCTTCTTAACCTCCTCTTAGGGCACTAAAGATGGTATTTGAATAAGACCAGGACCTCTAGTATGTTTTTAGGGAATTGGAGAAGATAAATTGGAAGGTTTTTGCCGAGCTTGAAGGCTCAAAGTGGTGTGAGGAGGAGAGGGAGTAGGTGCCCTTTTATATGGGGGGAGAGGGGCACCTTGGGAAAAACTTAAAATATTATTTTATAATAAAGTCATATTCGGTTTTTAATAGCTCCAAATTGATTTATTTCAGAGAAAATGTGGGGAGGGGTCTAAATCCTCTCAACCAATATATTTTGGACAAGTTTAGGTTACTATTTTAACCTTATCATTTAGATTTAACTCTAAGTTAAATAATTTAACTTTTACCGTGTCTTCTTGTTTTCTTACACTATATGGTTAATAAACTTACTATAACAATCCAAATGAACCCCAAGTGGTTCATTATTAATATATATAACCTTATATAAGTCATTTGGTCTAACATTAGATTTTTTTGAATAAAATAACAATTAATAATATTAAAGTTTTTGAAAAAACTATTTTATGTCACTTTTTGACACTATTTGGTAATTGATTTTTGTGAAAATCATAACAGCATGATTAGTTCAAAAAAATTTAATTAAATAAATAATAACATGTAATATTAACCTATAAAATTATTGTAATTCATAAAAAGTCTCAAATTACATTTATTTGGATATTTATAATATCAATTATGTTAATATTTCATTAATAAGGTAATTACTGCGTCATCATTATGTCATAAATAAATTAAATTATTTAATGTATAAAAATTATAAATAAAATACCATTATGTAGGAAATATTTTTATCTTTATAATAAATATTTATAGTCTAATTTATATTATTTATAAACCTATATTAAATATGTTTTAGTTATTAAACTTTGATTTTAACTATTTTAACTCTTCTTTAAATAAAATAATAATAAATGTCCTAATCTAATCCAAGTGGACCTAAATGGTCATATTTTATTTCTAAGGTTGTTTTTGGTCGAATTAAATTTATCTAATAGAATTAGGACATGTGTTGGGGTAATAATAATATCGTTTTTACCCTTAATTACCCTATTTACTTTTAACTGTGGTAAATAAAAGTAAAAAGTTACTATTCACCAAAAATTATTTTTATCTTATTGAACCACATTTTACTCCTTGATATTAACTGTGTCTCTCAGATTTTCGAAATTCCACTCATAGAAGCGGTAAAATTAAGTTTTATGTAAATTTTCAAATTCTTCTAGGAGGTGGGTAAAAGACGGTGAAAAGTTCAATAAAATTTTTATATATCTAAAATTATTATAAAATGACTCCAATGAATTACATTGAACTTATATAGGTATTATGTATCAATTTTAACCTAAAATAAATTTAAATAAAATAAATAATTATTTAAATAAAAAGTCGGTTTTTAAATAGTAATCCAGCGTTTTCACTATTCATCAAAAATTGAAAGTTTTCGGAAAAATACCAAAAATTCACCCTAGGATAATTTCGATATTCCGAATCCAAAAATGAAGTCCATTTTGAAAGATAAAATTTATAAAATTTCAAAAAGTGGGTATTACTATTCATAACGTCTAGTTTATATAATATTTTAATAACATATCGTTGTTTAGTGAAACTCGGTATTGCGTACAACACACGCTATCGTGGAAGGTCGCGATTGCGTGCAATGAAGGCCAAGTCAGGGTTGCGTGTAGTACAATATTCATTTGTTGTTGCGTATAATAGAATCCAACCATATTTCATTTATACATTGAATATATATATATATATATAAACTCAATGTTGCGTAAAATAACTTCTATCAAACGAACTTGAAATTGTGTGTAACACGATCCAAGATTAGTGTTGTGTATACTGCAAGCTAATACAATGTTGTGTATAGCGCAAGATAATCTTGGTGTAGCATACAACAGAGGATATGAAAGAAATTAAAAAGAATATATCTTATAAAATCTCAGGGTGTTACAATGCAAGCAAAGGTTTCTCCATGCTAGCACCTGGAGAATCCTTTGGCAACGTCCCGAGATACGAGGTGCACGTGTGGATCACTACTAGTGGAAGTCTACACTTGGCTTCTGTGACACAACGACGAATCACATCGGAACGTGATCAAGAACATCAATGAAGAAAGAACACCCAAAAGGTATTTCTTTTCAATTGATTAAATTAATTATAATCAACCTGTAATGATCCTACTTTGTTGTTCCGGGAATTTCCTTTTCTTTGTCCATTTCTGTGATTCGATCCGTGGAGACTGGCATTTGTCGTCATATTGATCCCAGATTGATCATTGGTAATGAAAAAAGGCCAAGTGGGCACATCCACCCATGCGCTTCCGCTACACCCGTAACATTCAGTTTCATCATTTATTTATGTCTCAAAACACAACGGTAATGATGTCATGGAACAAACCCAAGATTTCAACTGGTAAAAGCTTGAATCATCTATCTGATGGTGATTTATGGAAACATCTTGATCGAGTGCATTCATCTTTTGCTTTAGAAGCCCAGAACATGCAATTGGGTCTTTATACTGACGGTTTTTATCTATTTAGTTCTTATGGTAGTCGGTATTCATGTTGGTCTATCTTTATAACTCCGTACAATTTACCTCCATGGATGTTGATGAATGAGCCTTATATCTTTTTGACCTTATTAATCCCAGGACTTCTGAAAAATAATATTTATGTTTATTTGAAACCATTGAATGATGAGTTAAATTCATTGTGGAGTAATGGTGTTAGTACATATAATGTTGCTGTGAAATAAAATTTCCTACTAAAAGTTGCATTGATGTGAACAATTAGTGACTTCACGGCATATGGCATGTTATCTGGTTGGAGTACACATGGTCTGAAATCATGTCCTTATTGCATGAAAGACAACAAAACATTAGTGTTTGTCAATGGAAAAAAAACCTTGTTAGTTTGATTATCATCGTAGATTTCTTCCAACTGATCATCCTTTTCAGAGGAACAAATCTCATTTCAGAAAAGGCACAATTGAAAGGGATGAACCTACAAAAATGATCTCAGGTACAGAGTTAAAATCAGTTGTATTTTCATTACCTTTTATCACATTTGGACCAACAATAAACCAATATAAAATTCATGGCTTTTGGAAAGAACACAATTGGATAAAATAGAGAATTTTTTGGGATCTTACATATTGGTCTAATTTGTTGGTATGCCACATGTTGGATGTCATGCATATTGAGAAGAACTATTTTGATAATTTACTTCATACAGTTTTGTATACACGAGGTAAGACCAAAGATAATGTAAAGTCACAATTAGATCTTACCCAAATTTGCAGGCGACCAGAACTTGAACTGTTTGAAAATGTTAGATCACGAAGGTTAATAAAGCCAAAAGCATCTTATACACTTTCCAAAGAGATTCACTTATTATTTTGTCAATGGATTGCATATTTGAGACTTCCAGATGGCTATGCTTCTAATTTGGGCAGATGTGTTAAGAATGATCATATTATCAGATTAAAAAGTCATGATTATCATGTTATAATGGAAATACTTATGCTGACTGGATTAAGAGGTTTGTTGAATTCTATGATTTGGGATTCGATAACAGAAATATTATATTTTTTCTGAGACATTTGTGCAACGACAACAGACTACGATGCACTAAGAAAACTGAAAGAAGATGTTGTTATAATTATATGCAACAGGATTTCTTTGGCTCAATGAAACATTTGATATTACATTTTCCACATGAATCAAAATGTGGAGGTCTGGTATAGTCTCAATGGATGTACCCATTCGAGAGATACATGAAGAAATTGAAGAAAAAGGTACATAACAAAGCATCAGTTGAATGCTCAATTGTTGAAGCTTATTTGCAAGATGAAATTTCTTTTTTCTGCTCTCATTATTTTGAATATGAATATCCCTCAAAACACAGTCATCTGGGACAGAACGAGGGGAATGTTGATGATGAAATAGACAATCAATTATTAGTTTTTAATCAGCTAGATCTTGGAATTGGTGGAGTTCTTGAACGATGACTTTCAGATGATGAATATCACAGAGCTTATACATATGTTCTTCTCAACTGTGAAGAAATGACATCATTTGTACTATGAGTGCTTATATCATTTATTTTATAATTTATGTTACAGTAAGTAAACTTATTTTATTTATAGGTTATATGATAATCATATCAAGAAATAACTTCCAAAAATTACAGCAGCTGCTCTTGAAGAATGCTGGAAAAAAATCTCAATGGTTTCAAAAACTGATAACATAAATTATTAATGGTTTGACATATCAATTCAATTTATTATTTATTATATTGATAATTGTTTTAAAAAAATTTAGGTGTCTCAACATGCTGATAAAATTAATAAGCAATTGTGTATATTGAGTAACTCGCCATTCAAAATGGTTAAATCTTATAATGCATATGTGGTGAATGGTTTTTGATTTCATACACATGCATATGGGGAGTAAAAAACAATGAACAATGGATTTTTCTTGAGAGGATCTCATCATAGAGAAACTGAAGTTGACTTTCATGGCATGCTGGATGAAATTATTGAATTGTGTTATCTAGGACAAAATTACATAGCGATGTTTAAATATTGGTGGTTGGATACTGAGAGAGGCTTGCGTGTTCATCCGACTCATGAAATCGTTGATATTAAATATAAAGGTCTTCTTGCAGTAAATGAACCATTTTACTAGTTCAACAGACACATCAAATTTATTAGCAGAGTACTGTGCTACTTCAAGAGACCTGAGTGATTGGTGGAGCATAATAAAAATGAAAACTCGGGAAAATTAGTTTACTCAAAGTGAATGTAGTTCTGCTGAAATGAAAGGAATTGAAATTTTTCAAGAGACTACTCAAAATCCATCTTTTCACAAAGAGACATGAATATCGATGATGACACCCCACAATTAAGGGTCGATGGTGACAATGATGTTAATGATGTTACAAATGAATTTGAAATGGCAAGAAAGATGAAACTGGAACTCATATGGATATTGATGATGCCGAGGAGGAATATGAAGACATTGACATCGTCAGATATGAAGATGATGATGAAGGTGAACAATGACACGATTAAATGTTGATTATAATCATAACTAATATATATCTATATATAATAGTTATTTTCAACTATTTGAAAACAAAAATCATTTTGTGTTTCAGATGGACGATGATCTATTTCATGAGTTGCAAGAGGCTGAGCTACCTTTGGATGATGAGGTTTTGGGATCATCTGACCCTCAACCTACTGGCGGTTCAGGAGGTACGCGGAGGGGGCATCGTCTTGCGTGACTAATGATTCCTGACCCTATCTTCGAGCGATGTCCACATCTTGGCTTTGATCCATGCACGCGGAGGTATGGTAACCTGTGTATTTTAGTTAGATTTCATTAATTTATTTATATACTAATTGTTTGATTATTTGTTGTTTTTCACAGTTTTGTGCATATAGATGTTGGATATGGGAGCACTATCTTGCCCAATTATGTTTCTCAATCATAGATCACATTGTTGAGTCAATAAGGTTTTCCTTATGACTTTTCCATTCCTTCTTGTTTTGAAAATCACAAACACCTTATCTTTAAGGAAAAATGCTTTCTTAAGAAAATTGCTTTTATAAGGAAAATTTCTTTCTTAAGGAAAATCGCTTTTATAAGAAAAATTATCCTTATCATATTTTCATCCATTTTTTTCTTAAGTATGAGATTCGGATTCATTTTCTCGGAATCATTAAAACTTTGATATAAAGTATTCTGTTTTAGGATTCGGATTCTGGACAAGAACTATAAGAAAGTTTCATTCCGAAATCCGGATATGAACTTTGACTAAGTTCTATTCCAGATTCAGGATACGAATTCTGAAGAAGAATTCTCATTACGAATTCTGATGAAGAATTCCCGTTACGAATTCTAATGAAGAAATCTCATTCCGAATTCTCATTACGAATTCCAATGAAGAATTTCCATTATGAATTCTAATGAAGAAATCTCATTCCGAATTCTCATTACGAATTCTGATAAAGAATTCTCATTACGAATTCTGATGACGAATTCTCATTACGAATTCTGATGACGAATTCTCATTACGAATTCTGACAATGAATTCTCATTACGATTTCTGATGACGAATTCCTATTCCGAATTCTCATTCCGAATTCACCTATTAAACAGAATCTGATTATCTTTGTTTTATACACTCTGAATTTATTCACTCCGAACCTTCACTCCGAAATTTTTATTCCGAAATTTTATGTTAGAATTTAAAACAATGTCGTACATTCTGTTACACTTGTTTTGTTATAAAACGATGTCGTCCATTTTGTTATAAACTAACCGTTGTCTAAGTGAAACGTGTACAGGTCCCTCCGAACTTTAAGGAAAATATGACCGTTGGAGAAGGAGCCGACCTTACCTATAAATAGGAGCTCATTTGAAAGAGCTCGGGGCTGTTGGAAAAACGACTGAGTTTTGTGCCTACATGCTGTTGAAGTGATTTCTAGAGAGAGAGGCTCTTATTAACTCTCAAAGCTTCGTGCGACTCCGAATGTTGGTGATTACATTCGAGGGCTTCCGGGGATAGGAAGACAGAGGTTGCCGACTACCTTAAAGTTCGAGGGCTTCCTTGCTGAGGAGGACAGAGGTTGCCAACTACCTTGAAGTTGAGGGCTTGCGGGGATAGCAAGACAGAGACACCGATCTTCGTATCGAGGGCTTACCCTGGTGTGGGTAAGACAGACTTGCTTGAAAGTATAAATCAAGGGACCTTTATCCAAGGTTGTTGGATACCCTTCTCTTTGGGTTAAAAGACTTATATCTTGTTACTAGTAGTTTTACTACTTGTTTTTATTCCGCTGCAATTTGTATCTTAAGGAAAGTATAACTTTCTTATACTTCCTTACTTACTCTGATTCATTTAGATTCTATACGCTTTAAGGTAGAATCTCATTTTGTGACTTTTGTTAAGTTTCAAATTCCGGAACCATATTTCCGGAACCTACTTTTAGAATCGCTTTCCAAGTTCAGTTTGATGTTAGAGGTGTTGTGAATTTACTTAGTTTAACTTTGTTAAACTTATTCCTTTCCTTTTCTTAAAAAAACTTTAGTTATTCATAACTAACTTTAAAGGTTCCAAAGGAATTTTTAAAGTATACAATTCACCCCCCCTCTTGTATATTGAGCATCTCATATTATTTTTCGATCCTACAATTGGTATCAGAGGTTGGAAACCTCTTACTCTATACCAATCTTACATTTGGTATCAGAGCCGGTTACCGAAATACTTGTACTCACATACAAGTTTTTCTTACTCACTTTATCATTCCGAACTCTGTCATTCTGATTTATTCATTCCGGACTTTCTGATTCCGAACTTTGTTATTACGAATCTTTGCTACTAACAAGTTTGTTTGCAAAGTTATTTTTAGTATGGCAGGAATTAATGTTGGTTCGATTGACAATCTAAATCCTACAAGACCACCTATATTTGATGGTAATGATTATGAATACTGGAGAGATCGTATGAAGACTTTTGTTATCAATACTGGAGTAGATAACTTTGTCATGCTTACTGGTGATTATAAAATTCCTGACAAGGAAGTCAGATCCTTTACTAACCAGGAAAAGCAAGAATATCAACTCAACTATAAGGTACGCAACACTTTATTATGTTCAATGACCAGAAATATATATAGCCAAATTTCTTCTTGTGAAGCAGCTAACTGTATATGGAAGAAGTTAGAGGTTACACACTTTGGGACTTCTAAGGTGATTGAGACTAGAAGAGCTATGCTTAGAGCTGAATATCATGGCTTCAATTTTCCTTATGGAGAACCTATCTGTAAAGTACAACAAAGATTTATGACTATTGTCAACAGTCTACAATCTATGGGAGAAAAAGGTTTAGATGATGAAGCTCTTGTGGACAAGATAATTGACATTATGCCCAATGAGTGGGAATCCAAGAGAACAGCTATAGTTGAGAACAGGAAGGTTACTCAAATCACTCTTGATGAATTATTTGGAACTCTTCTACAACATGAAACTAGAATGAAGAGAGATGCTGACAACATCAAGAAGAAGAATGGAAATGGTACTGTTGCTTTTACTAAAACGTCAAATTAGATGAAAGCTAAGACTCCTGAGAGAGTAACTAGATCCAAGTCGAAGAAAGTTATTTTCCAATCCGAATCTAGTGAGAGTGAAGTCTCAGAAAATGAATTAGCCAATCTTGCTCGAAGGATGAACAAGATAGCTGGGCAAAGAAATTTTCAATCTAAGTATAAGAAGAAGGATAGGAAAGACAAGAAAGATGGAGAAGTTACTTGTTATGAATGTAAAAGAGCTGGACATATTAGACCAGATTGCCCTATGCTCAAAAAGAAAGAAAGAAAGGAAAGACATTCAGACAGGAACAGGAAAAAGTATTATAAAGCCAAAGCTAAGAAAGTTCTGAAAGCTAATGACACCTAGAGTGCCAGTGGTGGTGACTCTTCAGATGAATCTTCTGATTATGAATCTTCAGGACAGAAGAATCTTGGTCTTATAGCCAGATTACCTATTGATAATCATTGTCTTATGGCTAAGGTACGAAATGCTGAATCATTGACCAATGTTTCTTTAAATTCTAATGATAGTAAGTATTATAAATCTTCTGATGAAGAATCATCTTCTGATGAGGAAAATACTTTACCTACTTATGAAGAAGTCTCTAGGTTTGCTGAACTTCTTGAGATTGAGAATTCCAAACTCAACAAGAAACTTGATAAGGCAAACTCTAGGAATTCTATTCTTACTAAAGAAATATCAGATCTTTCTAAAGATCTTGATAAGAAAAATGTTGATTTTGAAAATATTTCAAAAAATCTTGAGGAAGTAAGTTCTGAGAAGAACAAACTTTCTAAAGAGTTAGAAAAAGTAATTTCTAATAAAAATATTTTCGAGTCTAACTCTAGTTCTAAAACTAATGATTTTGAGGATAAAAACTTGGTTGTAAAACTCAAGTCCGAAATTTTTTTCCTTAAAGAAGTGTTTATCAAACTTTACTCATGGTAAAGAAAATTTTGATAAGATGTATTCTCAAATACGACCTTTAAGAAATAAATCCGGATTTGGTTATACCCATGCAAAACCAGTTTTCAGTAACAATTATTTTGTTCCTCAAAGCGCCCCATTTTGTACTAAGTGTCAATGTGGTGGTCACTGGGCAAAGTATTGTTCCTTAAATAAAACCCAATCTCTAGGATTTCATAAAGCTTACTTTTCTAAGAAGATGTGGGTACCTAAAATTTTGTTATCTGGAAATCTCGGATCCAAACAAGTTTGGATTCCAAAAATCTAACTTTGTTCTTAATTTCAGGAAAATAAAGAAAGTTCCAGCAACAATATATGGTACATGGATAGTGGTTGTTCCCGGCACATGACTGGTAACAAAAGCTTTTTTGAAAAGATTATCAAAACGAAAGGAGGAAAGGTAACTTTCAGAGACAATGCTAAGGGAGAGATTGTTGGTATTGGTAATATTGTTCTTTTAGGTAAAACTTTGATTTCAAATGTTCTTTTTGTTAAAGTTCTTAAGCACAACCTCATTAGCATAAGTCAGTTATGTGATGAAGGTTACCTTGTGAATTTTAGGAATGATAAATGCTTAGTTCACAATTCCAAGGAAGAATTTATTCTCTCAGCCAACAGGCAAGAGAATGTTTACACCTTAAACTTAGAAGACCTAAGAAGCCAAGATTTACCTTGCCTAAGTGCAATGGAAGATCATTCATGGTTATGGCATAGAAGATTAGGACACTGTAATCTTAGAAACCTATGTAAACTCTCTAAGAAGAAACTTGTTAAGGGTCTACCGGATCTTAGATTTGATTCTTCTAAAGTTTGTGATCCTTGTCAATATGGCAAGCAACATAAATCTAGTTTTAAGTCAATCGGTGAAGTCTCAACAACCGATGCATTACAGTTAATGCACATGGATCTTTTTGGTCCAACACAAACTGGAAGTATTGGAGGCAAATATTATGTGTTTGTTCTAGTTGATGATTACACTAGATTTACTTGGGTCTATTTTCTAGCAAGGAAATCTGAAGCTTTTTCTTATTTCAAAAGTTTTAGAGCTCAAGTTAAAAATGAGAAAAACCTTCCATTGAAAACTATTCATAGTGATCATGGAGGAGAATTTCAAAATTCAGATTTTGAAACTTTTTGTAGTAAGAAAGGTATTACTCACAATTTTTCAGCACCTAGAACTCCTCAACAGAATGGTGTAGTTGAAAGAAGAAATAGAATTCTTCAAGAGATAACTAGAACCATGTTGAGTGAATATTCTATTGCTAGACATTTCTGGGCTGAAGCTGTAAGTACTGCTTGTTATACTATAAATCGAGTTTTGATTAGACCTTTTCTTAATAAAACTCCTTATGAGTTATGGAATGGTAGAAAACCAAGACTTTCCTACTTCAAGGTTTTTGGTTGCAAAGTATTCATTTTGAATACTAAAGATAACCTACATAAATTCGCACCAAAATCAGATAAAGGGATTTTCTTAGGATATTCCACAACCTCTAAGGCTTATAGAGTTTTTAATAAAAACACTTGCACTATTGAGGAAACAGTACATGTAAAATTTGATGAATCAGATCCTTTTGTTTTTAAACCATCTCATCTTACATCTTCGGATGTGTTTTCAAAAACTGATTATCAACCTTTGATAGAAGAACCTTCTGATAAGGAAATTGTTCTAGAAGATACTTCTGAGACATTTACCCCAGAAGACTTTCTACCCTATGTTGATGAACAGGTTTTACAAAATCCAAATCAGGTGTTTCTTAAGAATCATCCCAGTGATAGTATCATTGGTAATGTAAATCAACCTGTAAGGACTAGAAGTTCCTTAAGAAATGAAGTAGAACATCTAGCATTTCTTTCTCAATTAGAGCCTAAAAGCACTGATGAAGCTTTAGGTGATGATGATTGGATCAAAGCAATGCAAGATGAACTAAATGAATTCGAAAGGAATAAAGTCTGGACCTTGGTTGAAAGACCTAAGGAAACTTCTGTTATTGGAGTAAAATGGGTCTTCAGAAATAAATGTGATGAAAATGGAGTCATAGTAAGAAATAAAGCTAGACTTGTTGCTAAAGGCTATAATCAGCAAGAAGGAATAGACTATGAAGAAACCTATGCTCCAGTAGCTAGACTTGAATCTATCCGTATTCTACTTGCCTTTGCAGCATTCTTTAATTTCAAACTTTTTCAAATGGATGTGAAATGTGCTTTTCTTAACGGTTATGTTCAAGAGGAAGTTTTTGTTGAACAACCTCCTGGCTTTGAAGATACAAAACATCCAGATCATGTTTTTAGACTTACCAAAGCTTTGTATGGCCTTAAACAAGCCCCACAAGCATGGTATGATAGACTCACTGGATTTTTGCTTCAAAATAACTATGTTAAGGGAAATGCAGATCCAACCCTTTTTATAAAGAAAGATAAGAAAAATGTTTTGATTGTTCAAATTTATGTTGATGACATTATATTTGGTTCAACTCAGCAATCTTTAACTGACTCTTTTGCAAGTCTAATGAAATCTGAGTTTGAAATGAGTATGATGGGTGAGTTAACATTTTTCCTTGGTTTTCAAATTTCTCAAAAACCAGAAGGAACTTACATATCTCAACATAAGTATATTAAAGATCTTCTTAAAAAGTATGGTTATAACGACACTAAGAGTATAAGTACTCCCATTGGTACCTAAAATTCTTTAGATATTGACGAAGCTGGGAAACCAGTAGATCAAACATCTTTTAGAGGTATGATAGGAAGTCTACTTTACTTAACAGCTAGTCGACCAGACTTAATGTTTTCAGTATGCTTATGTGAAAGATATCAATCCAATCCTAAGGAATCTCACTTAAAGGCAGTAAAAAGAATTTTTCGCTACCTTAAGGGAACCATGGATCTAGGATTATTTTATACTTCTGGAAATGATTTTGTTCTAAAAAGCTTTTCTGATGCTGACTTTGGTGGATGTAGAATGGATAGGAAAAGTACATCCGGAACTTGTCATTTCTTAGGAGATTCATTAGTTTCTTGGTCATGCAAGAAGCAACATTCTGTTGCACTCTCTACTGCTGAAGCTGAATATGTAGCAGCTGGAAGTTGTTGTGCACAAGTGTTGTGGATGCAACACACACTCACAGACTATGGCTTGAGTTTTACTAAAACTCAAATTTTGTGTGATAACACAAGTGCCATTGCCCTAAGTAAAAACCCTGCACATCACTCCCGTGCAAAACACATAGATATTAGGCATCACTTTCTTAGGGATCACACACTTAAAGGAGATATTATTCTTCAGTTTATTGGAACGCAAGATCAACTTGCTGATATTTTCACAAAATATTTGCCTTTTGATAGATTTGAATATATCAAACAGAAGTTAGGAATGATAACCGTAAGGTAATCTTTCTTAATTAACTTTCTGTTGAAAAAATCTCCTTACAGTAATAAACTCCTTTTCATAGGGGGAGTACATTTGATTGTTTGGTTAACAAAGTTTTTCAAAATTTGTTTTCAGACTTTTCGGAACGAAAATTTCCGGAATGAAACTTTCGGAACTACCATTTTCCAGAATGAATATTTTCGTACAGAATACTTCTGGAATAGAAGTATCCGTATTGAAAATTTCCAGAATGGACAACTTTCTTACTGGGACTTTCATAACCAGATTTTCGTACCAAGCTTTGTTTTTCGTATTTTGTTTTTCGTATTTACTTTTTCGTATTTACTTTTTCGTATTGAGTTTTTCGTAGTCGTCTTTATATTACCCATTACGAATAACTTTCCTAAGCTAATCCGAAAGGTATGATTTCCTTACTGAAGTTTTCGTAATCATATTTTACTTGCTGGCAGTTTCTTGTATTTTGTTTTCAGTTTTTGGATTTCTTAATTCTTTACTTTAATAAAAACCTCAAAAAGATCGGATTCAAGCTCTCAACCGTCAGATTTGATTTCAGATCATTCTAAACCGTTAGATCAACCGAGGAAGTTGAACCGTCATCCCATTGCCTATATAAAGGGGACCATATTTTCTAGTCCCACATCGATCTCAAGCTTTTGCGTGCTGAAGCTCTGACTCTCTGATTTAAGGCCATTCCGAACTTCAGTCTTCTCAATTCCGAACTTCCCAGAGAACTTCTAATCAGAATGTCTGCAGAGTTAGCTTCTCAAGAAATGTCTTCAACCAAGCCTATTTCTCAGTGGTTAGTATATAGGGAAAGGTTACTCCATCCGAATTTCTTCAGCAATTATGATTCCCTTATTTCAAAGAATATCAAGTTGAATGGCTGGGAAGATGTTGCGGTATCAAAAACCGGAAACCAAGATGAAGTGTACTCAGATTTACTTGTTGAGTTTTATGAGTCAGTTTCTTTCTTCGAGGAAGATAATAGAGAGAAGTTTTCTTTCAAATCGTATGGTAAGACTTACAAACTTTCTCACACCAAGGCTGCAAACTTGGTAGGGCTATCCTATGAAGGAGAAGCCGAGTTTATTTCGCATGTATTGCCAGACTCTTTGGGTAGTTTCAACAAAGAAAAGGCCTTAGAATCTCTCGGATTGGATGATGACAAGGCTCCGAAGATTGCAAGCCTATCTACAAACTTCCGGATGCTGGAGTTATGGGTACAAGGGCTTATCGTACCGAGAAAAGGTGATAAGGATAGCCTGAAGAAGAGTGAGATATATATCTTAGATTTCCTGATAAATCTAAGAAAGTTCAACTTGATGAAGCATATTCTTCTTAATATTGAAAATTTGAAGAAGGGGAATCTGAGAGCTCAGATTGTAATGTACCCAGCAATATTATCAAAGATCATAGTTCGGTGCCTAGAATCTTTCAAGGTAGCTTGCAGTTCTAAACCAAGGGTGTGCAAGATCATGCTAGTCAGCGATGCCACTCTTAAGAGAATGAATGTAGCTTTTGACAAGAAGTCTGGATTGTTTATTGATCTACCTCCTCAAGAAGAAGTGGCTCTGAAAGTTGCTGATCCGGAATCATCTAAGCCGGTAAGGAAGAGAAAGCCGAAAGAAGTGGTAGTCGAAGCTGAGGAACCCAAGTCTAAGGAAGTCCACTCCGCACCACCAAAGCCTAAGAAGAAGAAAACCTATACTGATGAGGTCGTAGCAAAGTGGAGAGAAGATAAAAAAACAAGAAAAGAAGGGGATCCGCAGTTCAGATTGGATCCTGCGGAGGCTAAGGCTCTGAAAGAGAAAACCGTTGATGAGCTTGAGAAGCAAGCAAAGGAGAAGAAACTTAAGAAGAAAATGTCAGAAGCCGAGGCTGTTCAAGCGTTGTTGAAGTTCAATGAAATGGTTTCAGCAACGATCCCAGTTCCGAGATCTTTCTCTCTGGAATCTCTACCTGAGACTCCAAGAAGAAATCTTGCTGCTCCGGAAGAGGCTGTTGCTACGAATACTGAGGAAGAAGAGCAAGTGGAACAAGTTGAAGAGGTTGCTGAAGGAAGTGGTGAGACAGGAGATGTGCTAAGACAAGTAGATGAGTATAAGGGAACTCCTTCGGAACACTTATCACTCCGGACTTCAGAAGCTCAATCTTCAAAGCTAGTTACTCCTGAATTAGAAGAAGAGAAAGGGGAAGAAGAAGTTGCCTATCATGGAGAAGAAGAACAACTTTTACATGATATTGCCCAGATGAAAAACGTAGAGGTTGGTGTTCAAGAAGTTGCTGATGAGGAAGATTTTATTGTACAAGTTTCTGATAGTGAGAAGAAATCTCCGGAACAGGTTTCAATTCCGGAAAAAGATAAGGGAAAGAAAATTCTTACCGAGACTCCGAGCTCAGAAGTAAGAAAGAGGAAGGAAGCTGGTAGTTCTTCTAAGAGGAAGTTGGAGCTTATTGAGGAAGAAAACTCTCCGAGCAAGATTTCAGATTCGGAGTCGTCTTCGTTGGGGCATGATTTTGTTGTCCAGTCTTTGAAAAAGTTGGTGGGAACCATTCCGACCTTCTCTAGCATTGATTCACGATGCCAGATGCTCCAACATGCGCTGAATCAGAAAACAGACTCCGTATCCATGGTTATGGATAAGTGCGTTGAGATTGAAGCCCAGTTCAAAAATTTCTTTATTGGTTACGAAGCCCATAAAAGATCATGCAAGAGGATGACAAGTTGGTCTAAGAAAACTGTGGAAGAGATGAGGCTTTTCGATGAGTTTCAGGATAATGTTAAGGATGCATCTGAAACCGAGGACAAGAAGTTTCATGAGCTGACTGCATCATTCGAAGAAAAGTTGACAGAGGAAAAGAATTTTCAGATTCAGGAAGTGAGAGATCTGAATGGGAAGCTCAATTCTGTTTCTCAGAATTGGAAATTTGAAAGGGATCATCAGATCGATTTTGAAAAGAGGATGAAGGCTCAGGAAGAGAAAATCCAAGCTCAGGAAGAAAAACTGAAGGCTCAGGAAGAAAAGATTGAAGCCCAATCCGATAGAATATTCGTCTTAGAGAAGCAAGCAGAAGAAGATCACAAAGACTTGAAGAAGATCAAGACGATTCTTAAGGGGCTCATGTCGAAGGAGAAAGATCCAAAATGACCAATCCGATCTTTTTGTTGTAATTCTTTTGTTGCTGATATTTCAAATCTAATGAGAATTGTGCTTGTTGTTTCGTTTGTTATTATTACTAATGTCTCAGGTACTTTGTTAAGTTTTATTTCCATTCCTTCCAATTCTTTTTGAAAATCACAAAGGGGGAGAAGGAAAAGATCCTTAAGAAAAAGAGGAACTCTAATAAGAGTTTATCAAAGGGGGAGAAAGAAAAAATACCCAAGGAAAAAGAACTCTAATAAGAGTTTGTTTAAGGGGGAGTTTTTCTTAAAGAAGACCATCTTATGAAATGTCACTCCGGAAATCTGAATACGATCCTTAGAGTTTCAAAGCCTAAGGGGGAGTTAGTCGTATTCATCTATATTCTTAAACCAAGGGAGATAAGCTTTAATGTGTTTCTTTCTTCTTAGAATAGCTTTTTCGTAAGGATGTTTGTGCTTTCCAAAAAGGGGGAGATTGTTGAGTCAATAAGGTTTTCCTTATGACTTTTCCATTCCTTCTTGTTTTGAAAATCACAAACACCTTATCTTTAAGGAAAAATGCTTTCTTAAGAAAATTTCTTTTATAAGGAAAATTTATTTCTTAAGGAAAATCGCTTTTATAAGAAAAATTATCCTTATCATATTTTCATCCATTTTTTTCTTAAGTATGAGATTCGGATTCATTTTCTCGGAATCATTAAAACTTTGATATAAAGTATTCTGTTTTAGGATTCGGATTCTGGACAAGAACTATAAGAAAGTTTCATTCCGAAATCCGGATATGAACTTTGACTAAGTTCTATTCCAGATTCAGGATACGAATTCTGAAGAAGAATTCTCATTACGAATTCTGATGAAGAATTCCCGTTACGAATTCTAATGAAGAAATCTCATTCCGAATTCTCATTACGAATTCCAATGAAGAATTTTCATTACGAATTCTAATGAAGAAATCTCATTCCGAATTCTCATTACGAATTCTGATAAAGAATTCTCATTACGAATTCTGATGACGAATTCTCATTACGAATTCTGATGACGAATTCTCATTACGAATTCTGACAATGAATTCTCATTACGATTTCTGATGACGAATTCCTATTCCGAATTCTCATTCCGAATTCACCTATTAAACAGAATCTGATTATCTTTGTTTTATACACTCTGAATTTATTCACTCCGAACCTTCACTCCGAAATTTTCATTCCGAAATTTTATGTTAGAATTTAAAACGATGTCGTACATTCTGTTACACTTGTTTTGTTATAAAACGATGTCGTCCATTTTTTTTATAAACTAACCGTTGTCTAAGTGACACATGTACAGGTCCCTCCGAACTTTAAGGAAAATATGACCGTTGGAGAAGGAGCCGACCTTACCTATAAATAGGAGCTCATTTGAAAGAGCTCGGGGCTGTTGGAAAAACGACTGAGTTTTGTGCCTACATGCTGTTGAAGTGATTTCTAGAGAGAGACGCTCTTATTAACTCTCAAAGCTTCGTGCGACTCCGAATGTTGGTGATTACATTCGAGGGCTTCCGGGGATAGGAAGACAGAGGTTGCCGACTACCTTAAAGTTCGAGGGCTTCCTTGCTGAGGAGGACAGAGGTTGCCAACTACCTTGAAGTTGAGGGCTTGCGGGGATAGCAAGACAGAGACACCGATCTTCGTATCGAGGGCTTACCCTGGTGTGGGTAAGACAGACTTGCTTGAAAGTATAAATCAAGGGACCTTTATCCAAGGTTGTTGGATACCCTTCTCTTTGGGTTAAAAGACTTATATCTTGTTACTAGTAGTTTTACTACTTGTTTTTATTCCGCTGCAATTTGTATCTTAAGGAAAGTATAACTTTCTTATACTTCCTTACTTACTCTGATTCATTTAGATTCTATACGCTTTAAGGTAGAATCTCATTTTGTGACTTTTGTTAAGTTTCAAATTCCGGAACCATATTTCTGGAACCTACTTTTAGAATCGCTTTCCAATTTCAGTTTGATGTTAGAGGTGTTGTGAATTTACTTAGTTTAACTTTGTTAAACTTAGTCCTTTCCTTTTCTTAAGGAAACTTTAGTTATTCATAACTAACTTTAAAGGTTCCAAAGGAATTTTTAAAGTATACAATTCACCCCCCCTCTTGTATATTGAGCATCTCATATTATTTTTCGATCCTACACACATGAGAACAGATTCTCGTTGATGTACAGCTCGGCATGTTCGATCATTGGCTGGTACGTAAATAAATAATATTTATTTTGAAATTTATTTTATTAATAACTTGATATTATATATTATTTGTAGGGTTTATGGTATCACATCAATGATAGCATTTGTGACGCTATCCACGAAGCATGAGAGATGTCTCTGAGTGACCATTTTTGTCATTTTTTGCACAATTTGAGAAGGACGACCATGAAGAAAGCAAGAGTGACAGTATTTGATGAGTCGTGTAGAGCCCACCGACCAGAGTACATTTCATCTCACGTTTGGGATGGATTATGTTCACACTGGTTGGGTGGTGGATTTTAGAGGAGATCTTCATTGGGTCGACAGAACCGAGGGAGACAGGAGGTGACACATCAACCCGGTAGCCTTACATTCAGTACGCAAAGAGAGTATCCGGTAAGTACTTTTTTTAAATATTTTATATAACTTTAAATATAAACAGTTTATTTTATATTCATATAGGTAGTCGAGCAGCCCGATATTACAGAGTACGACGTTTATCGGATGATGTACAGTGATCCAGCCACTTGAGAGATTAAAGGTGATCGCCAGCGTCGGATTGTGGTCAGTATTATTTCTTTTTCAGTTTGAAAATTAACTATGTATAATATTTTTACTATTTTAATTTCAAATTGGAACTGAATGAGTCATAAGAGGTCATGGCGTCTTAGACACTGGCTGAGAGTTAGACCGAGATGGCTGATCAGACTAGTGCCCACCATTTCAATGAGGCGGCATGGATGCAGGCGACCCAGTATGGCTTTGAGAATGGCCGAGTAGTTGGTATCGACTCTCATTTGACTCCTGAAACTTATTATGGTACTGTTGCGATGTCGGCGTTTAGTTCGAGAGGAGCTTGTGGAGAGACATCATCTTCTGACTCACAGTATCAGGAGCAGTTGCAAGCTCATAGTGAGCTTATAGAGAGTTTGCATAAGGAGCAGGAAGTGATGTGTCAGCAGCAGCAGCAGCGGGAAGAGATGCGTCAGCAGCAACAACAGCAGCAGTACGTGGAGAAGATTTGTTGATGGTGTCAGCAGTATCACGAGCAGATGAAGTACATGCGATGTCTGACTCGTAGTTTAAGGATGAAGTTTCCTCCATCATCTCCTCCACCTCCTCCACCCCCTCCAGAAGACTATCCTCCTAGTGATTATTTTGTCATGTTAAAAACATTTGAATTCAAAGTTTGTTGTAATATTAACTATTTACAATTTCTGTCTTTTATATTGGTGTGGATATTGCATAATTTAATTTTTTTAAATTTTTAATATTTTATTATTTTATTATTTATTATTAGTATTATATTTTTTAATGTTTGTTTATTTTACTAATAATAATAATAGTATTTTTTTATTTATTTTTTGTGAATATTGAGAATTTTAATATTTTATGATTTTTTTATTTTAATAATATTAATATTATTTTTTCATAAATATTTTATAATAATAATAAAATTATTTTATTATTAGTATTATTTTATTATTAATGTTATAATAATATAATTTTTTATATTATTAATATTAGAATTATTATTATATAATATAATATTATTTATATTAATAGTATTAATATTATTAATATTATTAATATTAATATTATTAATATTAATATAAATAATAATAATATTATTATTTTCTAATATTAATTTATCATAATTTTATTGAATGTTTTTTTATTGAGTATTTGCGATGAGATCTTTTGCGACGGGTTCCCGTCGCAAATAGTTTATATATTTTTTAAATAAGTATTTACGACGAGAAAATGGGTCCGTCGCAAATACTCTTTTGCGACGGACCCGTCGCAACATGTTTTTATATATATAATGTATATAATCAGAGAACTATTTGTAACGAGACCCCGTCGCAAATACCTCAAATTCCGGTAGTGCACAGATTCATAAGTTAGGTTATGCACATCATTTAGGAACTACTTCTAATTTTATAGTTTCCCTTTTTATACGTTTCTTAATATAAGTATTCTCATACCTCAGCATTGCTTTTTTGAAGTAATGGTTGAGGTAAGGAGAAATCAAGTTAGCAATGGGTGTGATGGGAAATGCGGTGATTCCCTCAATAAGAAATCAAACGAGATAAGAGTTAGAGTGAGAAATCATATGATTATTCCAAACAAACTATCACAGATTATGATTAATAACGTGAACATAATTGAATTCTCAAATACATCAAAGAAGCGAAAGATGACGTTTCAGGGAAGTTTGGATGACAACGATGATGAAGAAGAGAATATTCAATTTTTAACTTATCAAGAATGTGAAAATAAACACCCCATAAAAATGCCTTCAAGGGACTGGAAGATGTTTTATGTGTATGAAAAGAGAACATAAAACAACTAATTGTTGAGTAAAAATGAAAAGTTTGGTTAATACGATAGAAGAGAATCCTAAGGAACTAGAAGATGTTTTATAATTCCATGTAATGATTGTCCTTTTTCTTTCACTATGATTTTCTTAGGTATTGTATTTTTTGTAAATCATTCCCTAGAAACTCTTTTGTTCAATTGAATCATATATATGGTTGGTTTTTGTACACTTATTTACAATATTTTAATTTGTTTCCTAAATTAATCATTCCAGTGTTCTATTACTAAATAATAGCATGGTGCTTTTTTTTATTCTCAATTTTTTTATTTCATGTTTTAATATTTGTTTTTTTAATCCAAATATATTCAAAATCCCAAAAAGTGCACTTATAAGAAAAAAATTAAATTTCTACTTATGACTTTGGGAGGACCAAACGTATTCGTATTAATGATCCGAGTAAAATAAATATTAATATAATCAATTCTCACCTTGTAATAAGATTTTCGGCCGTGAGATCCACTCCTCCCGGTCGTCTCCTCCGCCACGCCGCCGCTGTTTCATCCCCAAACGTCCCTTTTCGTCTTCTTCCCCGTTTATAAAAGGGTACTGGTCCTCGTGTTCTTACAGGGAGCTCGATCCTTTCTCTTGCGTAGTTGCAGAGATCTGGGAATTGTCCTGGGAATCCCTTCCCGGGCTTCCCCTGGTTCTGTCATCTCCGGTCCGGCGAACAATCCAAGCGAAATCTTCGACAGGAAGCAAATCGTAGTATGTATTCCGTGAATCCATGCCCGGCGATCATGTTTAACCAGGCCGGAATCGGATCCGCATCTCCGGCCTCGGCTATGGTCGATTTTAGCCCTCTCAGGAAGGTCCCCATTACCCTAATTTCTCCCCAGAAGCGGCGGCCGGCGCCGTCGTCTTCGCCCTCCCGTTCCTCCCCCCAGATCTCTGCGGTGCTGACCATGGATGGCGAAAACACGGTCAAGGGGGATGCCCCAGAAGGCGAGAAGCCCCAATTGAATCCTCCGCCTCCGCCTCCGCCTCCGCCTTTCAGTTTCAAGGCTTACATGGTTCAGAAGGCCGACGCCGTGAATCGGGCCCTCGAAGCCGCCGTCTCCCTCCGAGAGCCGGTGAAGATCCACGAATCCATGCGCTACTCCCTCCTCGCCGGCGGCAAGCGCGTGCGCCCCGTCCTGTGTCTCGCCGCCTGCGAGCTCGTCGGCGGGCCGGAGCCGGCGGCCATGCCCGCCGCGTGCGCGGTGGAGATGATCCACACCATGTCCCTCATCCACGACGACCTCCCCTGCATGGACAACGACGAGCTCCGCCGCGGGAAGCCCACCAACCACAAGGTGTTCGGCGAGGAGGTCGCCGTCCTCGCCGGGGACGCCCTCCTCGCCTACGCCTTCGAGCACATGGCCACCGCCACCGCCGCCGCCGGCGTCCCGCCTCCGAGAATCGTCCGGGCGATCGGGGAGCTGGCGAGGTCGATCGGATCGGAAGGGCTGGTTGCCGGCCAGGTGGTCGACATAAGCTCCGAGGGACTGTCCGACGTGGGGGTGGAGCACCTGGAGTTCATCCACGCCCACAAGACGGCGGCGCTGCTGGAGAGCGCGGCGGTGCTGGGCGGCATCTTGGGCGGCGGCGGGGACGAGGAGGTGGAGAGGCTTCGGAGGTACGCGCGGTGCGTGGGGCTGCTGTTCCAGGTGGTGGATGACATACTGGACGTGACGAGATCGTCGCAGGAGCTGGGGAAGACGGCGGGGAAGGATCTGGTAGCGGACAAGGTGACGTACCCGAAGCTGATGGGCCTCGAGAAATCGAGGGAGTTCGCCGACCGACTGAACCGGGAGGCTCGGGATCAGCTGACCGGGTTCGACGCCCGGACGGCGGCTCCATTGATTGCCCTCGCCGATTACATTGCTTACAGGCAAAATTGATTTCTTTTTGCCCACCCTGAATCTGTTCTTCTTCCATGTGCTCTGTTCGCCCAAATTTCTGGTTACAGTGTCTCTGCCTCTTCTGGGGATGAAGATCAAGAACAGGGATTGCATGTAATGTAAAATACCTGGATTTTTTTTTTCTTAACAGAAACATTGTTGGAAGTTCTTCTGTTTTTTTGGATGAATCATGTCGTTTTCATTTTAAGTGTGTGATTAAGAGCTGCATTTGTGTGGTTATTGGACAGGAGTTTGAACGGTTCATCAAGAACTTTCACTGTTGGAAGAGTGTAAGTTTCACTGAAACTTGACTTGGAAAACTGGACTTGATAGTCTAGTTTTCCAGGTCAACTGGAGACAATAATTTGCGTTTTTTCAGAAGGCCAGATTTAGGTCTCTGCCTCTTCTTGAGAAACAGAGCTAAAGCTGATTCTGCCATTTAGAAGGCCAGATTTAGGTCTTAAATTTGACAAATCAAACGGTTTACAGATTTCAAAATTTTGGTTACCTAAATTCGGCTACGTGAATTTGGCTATGTGAATTTGCTTATGTGAATTCGGTTGCATAATTCACATAATTGACTACGTGAATTTGGCCATGTCTATTCGCTTATGTGAATTCGGCTATGTCGTTACACCTATATGAATTTGGCTACATTTGATTCGCTCATGTGACTTCAACTATATCAATTCGCCTACATGAATTCAATTATATGAAAATTAGCTATGTAGACAAATTCACTTACGTTATCAAATCCCCTTACATGGTTTTGAGAGTTTCTACAAGTTATTCATAAACCGTGAAATATAGTCTGTTATTTTGTATGTTTGATATTTATATTTGGTGCAAGTTTATTTTTAATATTTTTAATGTCTTATATGTTCTGAAATTAGTCATTAATTATTTAGAAGCTATGCAAACATGTTTTAGATTGTTTCATGAGGTTTTAAATGATATTCACATTGGATTAAGTGTGTGGATATTCACACTAATATTTTGGAAAATATGATATTCAAAATTAAACCGATTGAAATATAAAGAGTGTGCCTCAAATACTATCAGGGAGTTTCTCAAGGATATTACTATTCATTGTTAACGACTGTATTAATTTTTCTAGACTTGATTTTCTACACAGTTTGCATTTGTTTCACAGAATATTGAGGGAAAACTCACAAAGTGAAATGTTTAAATTAGAATTGTTTTGGAATATGGAGAGTTAGTCTCACATGAATTATGAGAGTATTCCAAGGAATTTATTATCAACTTTTATGGATTTATTGACCGATGTATTAATTTTTTATTATCTTAACGAGATTATTTGTGTATAACATGGTTTTCTTTTTACAGTATATCAAAGATAATTAAAAGATTCTTCAACCTGAAGATTTTATTATTGAAATTTATGAAGGAGATTCATGACCTTTAAAGTGGAGAAAATTGTCATTTCCATTTTGGTGTATAAAAAGTCCGAGGCATGCACTGAAGAGATTCAGACGTAACTCTGATTTACTCATACATGTTGCATAGTTCATAACTGAGTCCTGAAGCATCATCATTCAACTATTTGCTAAAGAAAACTGCTGGTTGCTTGAGCTACATTATTTCAACATTTTGAAGGGCCTTAGCACTACATAATCCAAATGACATCGTCCTCACCGACAATCATTAACTAGGTTAAATTATTTTATTTTTTATTTGTGTTGTAATTGTTTGTACTGTATCGTCACACTTAATGCGTCTTGCATGGGGTTATACTGCCCTAACAAAAGGTATTTCTGGGTTTAGTCTTCCCCTTATAAGACCGAGTTTAGTTTATCCCCTTAGATGATCCCAAAAAATATCAGAGGAAAGGGTCACTTTAATAAGATTTTAGATTTAGTTTTCCCCCTCAGAATACTGAGTTCCTTTTGACCCGTAACATATAAGAGGTTAAAACTTTTCCTTTGAAAGTCTAGGCAGGGTATGCTGTTAGGTCCACTAGGCTAGATACCCTGAGGGGGAGGGGGGGGGGGAGGGTGAATCAGGGTATGACTAATTAAAATAACTTCCCCTTTTGATCTTGTTTTGTTGTTAGAAAAAACCATCTTCTCTCTCTCATTCCCATTGCAGAGTATGAATGAATCTTAAAGCATGCACATGACACAACAATTTTACCCGGTTCACCCTCACTGGGCTACGTCCAAGGAGCATACACCGATGATGTGCTGATGTACCAAATCCACTATAAACGCACTACTATTTACAAGTTCAAAGCGGACTCACTGTCCCTCCTGGTTTACAACCATTCACAATTTGAGAACACACTACTCTCTCAACTGAAGTGAGCTCACTGCTTCTTCAGAAGATCCACTCATAGTTTATAGACCTGTAAGTCTCCTCATTACCACTAATGAATGCATCCTTCACTATATGTAGATGTTATATTGAAGTCCAAATTTCATCCACTGATGAATACCCCTTTGCCTATGATCACTGGGAAACAACCTTTGGAAATACCTTCGTAAAACACCCTACTTTGCGAAGCTCCCTACTTCACGAAGCTCCCTACTTCGCGAAGCTCAAACAAGCCTTCGCAAAGTTCCCGCCTCTTCATGAAGCACACACCTTCGCGGATCTCACTACCTCATGGAGCACACCGCTTCGCGGAGCTCAGACCTTCGCAAAGATCAAGCCTTCGCAAAGCATAGGCCGCCGCGGAGCTCAAGTCATCGCAGAGCGACTTCCTTCGTGAAGCTCACTGAGCCAACACAGAACACACCACTTTCACGGAGCTAAATTAGCCGTCACGAAACACCTTCTTTCGTGAAGCACACTACCTTCACGAACCTCCTTCACGAGTTGAGAGAAACAAAATTTTCTTGGAAAACTCTCTACTTCTCTCAAGGGGGTCAAGGTCTATTTATAGGCGATTCTATCGACCCTCGAACCTTCCACGCGAAGTCAGCGCCACGTCATCTCAAATCGCGAAGCTCTGAAATTTCTGTCAAAATTCTCTCTATATCGCGAATCACTACGAAAATTTTCAGATCACGGATCTCATCGTAATCACGAAGCATTCTGTCAACTCCTTTTCACCTTTGTCACGAAACTCCACTCACAATTCTCTTCACCGCCACAATGCTCTTCAACTCTGCCGTTCGTGAAGCTCATCATAATCGCGAAGAACACCGTCAACTTTCTTCATGTCTTCGTGAAATCCACATCAAGAATCCCATCTTCACGAAACTCATTCATTTTCCATATTTTGATGAGATCTTCAAGGAAATCCATATTTCGCGATGCTCACCAAAATCCAAATTTTGGACCCCCAAAATTTGGAAAACACTGGAAAACGATGCCACTTTGTATCTGTTCTTTTTTTACCACCTCCAGATATTCTATTCCTTTGTCATGTTTCTTTGTTAATATGTATTGTCAACAAAATCTCTGGAACTCAACAATTTACGATGGAACCCTGCATTGTCAACAAGCACAAGCAACCCAAAAATGCTGCAATGTTACCTTCAGGGATTTTGGCCCAACATATGCACCTATAAAAGTCTGGGTTAGGTTTCCCCCTATAAAATATTGGATTCTATCTAAACCCTCAAAAGGCAAGAGGTTAGGATTAAGCATGTAAAAGTCTTGGTTGGATCTTTTCCTCTAAAAGGATGAGTTTTTTTTTCTGTACCCATAAAAGAAAAGGGAATTGGGTTAAGCTTCCAAGTGTGAGAAATGCGGATGTAAGGAGTTGTCACTCTCCTTCAAAAGTGATATTCCATAGTGGGTTCAATCACACACAATTCATGTGAGGGGTGAAGAGTTGACTAGGATCATTTAGATTCGAACCACTATAAAATTCTTGTGTTTATCTTTTACTTTCTGCATTTTTTTCTCTCTTTACTTATACCAGTGTAGTTGAATTGTTTAATATTTGACTCAATCACTTTTCACTCTTAAATTTTAAACTCTAATTGACATTTTTAAAGAAATGAAATTTACCCCCTCTTTTCCATTACCATTACCCCTTTGGGACCTAATAATGATAACACCCTCAGGCGGCCCATCCAATCTAGCATCACTGAAAATGGTAATATAGCATTGTGAGCCCATAAATAGGATCAACAGTCCCACTGGACCTCCTAATTCAATGGAAGTTCATATCCCTTGATTCTAGAACTTTAGGTGACCAAAATATGAAAATACAAATGAGTATGACAATAAGAAAACCAAATAAGAAAACTATCCATCAACGATAAAGGGTAAAACCACCGACAAGTGACTTCTACTCCAAGGTAGGCCATCACACACCCTGTAACATCCCAAATTTTTTCTTTAAATATCCATCCCTTATATATTTGATAAATATTTATTATTAACTTTCATTTCCTTTTTAAAATTAATATTTTACATGTAGATATTATTCATGACTATTTCGAATGTCTTAGAATAAATATGAGTATTTCAAATAACTGTTTTAGAATCACTTTCAATTTTTCTCTTGGATACAAAGATCTCGATTATATAATAAAATCACAATAAAATAATTATGACATATTTACCTTGAATTATAATAATATTTTAACCATGATAATTGTTAGGAATGAAAGTGTACAATTAAATTTCTTTATATAATGAAATGGCACCATGGGACATGAAGTATACATATGATCATGAAAAATAAAAGATTTATGAAAATTATGATTTTAGTTTAATGGGTATAAATAAATAAGTGCGTGTGTATTATTTTTTTAAAATGATTTATATTATTAGTTATAGAATTTTAAAAATGAATAAATCTTTAGAGGTGACAACCATTATAATGATATGGACTTTCTAAACCGTTACTATGTGGGGATTTAGGTGATGATGGTGTTTGGGGAATGTTATGAAGGAGTTTAGGAGTGGATAATGGATTTGTAGCTAGAATTTAGTTAGGTAAGGATATTGAGGCTTAGAGGCTTGAGCTATGCTATAAAGGGGGTGTTTGTGGCGTGGAGAGACAAGTTGCAACATAGAGCCTTGGGGAGCGGGGTTTTGGTGGTTTTTCCTTTTTCAGCATAGCTATGGTGTTTATTATAGGATATAGTGCTATAGAGACCCTAGACTTTTACATATAACATTACATGATTTTAAGCATAATTAAACATCAAATTACAAGCCAAGGATCATGAAGTCTAGTGTCTTTGAAGACTAGGTACATAAAACTTAAAACATGGTACTAAAAAAACACTTCTTTAATTAATCTTCATAAAGAGATCCTAACTTCCTTTGAGCCCTTATATCTGCATAGGGTACCCTGGGGATCACATGAACAAAGGGATGAGCTAAAACCCCAGTAAGGGAATAAACATAAGAATAAATCTTTAATACAAGGGTTAGAGATCATGGCACAATGATATAAAATGGCATATAGAATAATAACATATAAACATGGGATCATATAAACATGAATTCATAGTGATGTGGAAGCAACATAAATCATGACTTTATCACGATTCAAGGCTCATTTCACATAGAGGAGCACAAGTCAAGGTTAACCACCAAGACCGTTGCACATGGTAGCACGAATCAAGGCTAACCGCCAAGACTGTTATACATAGCGTCTCATGAGACTAACTTTACCCAATGTATTGGAGTTCTATCTAGGAGCACAAATCTTAAAATTTTCATGAATATTCTTTCCACATAAATAATCATACATAATCAATCATACATAAACATAAGGGAACCCATGAAGAGAAATGAGTATCACATTCATGTCATAAAGCATAATGAATGGGCGTATCATAAAAGTGTCCATGAGAGAAAGGAATTAAAACATACATGGAAATTAATAAGGCAAAATAGGCATATATCATGGAAAGTGATGTCAAATAGAAGTGACAACATGTAAGAAGATTATTTAGAAAATTCTTAGCATTAAAACATTTTAGCACAATTTTAAGGAAAATACTAAAGATCATTTAAAATGGAAAAGGGAATAATATTTTATATAAAACCAGAAGTGAAACAAGAAGTTTTTCATAATAAAAAGACTGATTTTATAAAAGAAATGATGGATTAAAACAAATGTTATAGTTCACTTGAAATTGGGTAAAATTTTTGGAAGTTCCCTTAAAACGAGTTTGCTTATTGGGAAGTATCAAGGAGGGAATCACTTAAAAGCATGTATATCCAAAAAAGTGAATAATGTATGGATCTTGAAACATGAGTTTTAAGTATATAAAAAGTATTTATAAGTTTTACATGAAAAGAAAATACAACTTCATTTGGATAAAAAGAAAGACAGAGAAACCCAAATGAATAAA
Source organism: Viscum album (assembly GCA_963277665.1). Classification (NCBI taxonomy): domain Eukaryota; kingdom Viridiplantae; phylum Streptophyta; class Magnoliopsida; order Santalales; family Viscaceae; genus Viscum; species Viscum album. Next base: position 413,399,309 of record OY728145.1, read on the forward strand.
GGCGGTTCAGGTAGAATCCCTTACGGAATATCGACATAGTATCAGGTGTACTTAAGAGGTCTTAATGAGAGAGAAAGGGATTTCTCATATTTTATACATCATGATAGAAGTATGGGGAAGGTGAAAAATCATACCCCATCATTATAAATTATACATAAAATGGCATAACATAGAGGAGATTCTTGAATAAATGTTAGAAAGAAAGGATCCCTTACCTTAAGTCTGATGATGTTCTCCACTTGATATTAATGACCAGAATAATCAAATTAGGTTCATTAATTAATAATTAAATAACCTCTTTTACATGTAAATGATTTATTATAACAATTTTGAGTTCATTCATAACCTTTTTGATTGATTATGAGGTTCAATTTCATTGTTCAGGTCCGTTTGCTTACTTGGTTTTAATGATCAGTTCACTTATATTCTTGTTCGAATAAACATGTACGATGAAGGTGGTTATCCAGAATTGAAGTTATATAACATTAGTTATCATCCAAAATATTACATGGTTATAAAATTCATTTGGTTATTTTTAGTGAAGGTGAATCATTATATAAAACATTAATGTCAAACACTTGGATTAACTTGACGATTTTGTTCATAATTAATTTGTTTTGTATTATTATTTTACATAAAGTGTGAAAAAGGATTACAAAACAAAACATAAGATAAAATAAATATTTAACAGTCTAGTTAAACCATAAAAATGGTTTCATGACCAGAATAGAAGATGGTAAAAGAAATTGATAAACCGTCGTCCTTGAATGTGATAAGTTAACACATCTCGGACGATGTTTTTGTTTCTTTCGTATATAAGAAGAGGAAAAGAGACATGATAATGAATTATATCATTATCATAACAACATTTCAATACACATATGTTACTGGAGTTATAATACCATTTGGGTTAAGTAAGGTGAGTAAAGAAAAAAGAAAAGAAAAAACTTGAAAGAAAATAAAAGATTCGAAAAGAGGAATTTATCTCTTGAGTTTATCTCCTTTGAGAACCTATTAAGGGGGGGGGGGGGTGGTCTTTTGAGGAGACCAAGGGTTTATGGACGTGGGGTAGGATATTGGGGATATATTTGGGTAGAATTTATGGAAGACACAAGGCTTGAGACGAGTGAAGAGAAGATGAGAGTGTGGGTGGTTTTTATAGTGGAGGGGATGAGAGTTTTCTTAATATTTTAATCACTAGATTATTATTTTTTATAAGAAAAGAAATAATAATGACTCTTGTGACCAAAAATAGTAATATGTTAATGTGAGTTTGAACCGATGTCCATTTAAATCATCCATGATTCAAGCATGATGCAGAAATATATGTTTTAGCATTTATTGTGAATTATCATATTTTACTATTCAAAAAAATTCAAGCATTTTAGAAAAATCCCAAAAATTAAACCTTACCATTTTTGACGTGTAGAATCAAAAAATGAAATCCATTTTTTTAAAAAAATAACTTTTTAAATAGGATTAATTTAATTTTAAATTAAAATCATAATTTACTTGAAAATATATAGATTTTAATACTACAACTGATTTTATAATGCATTCAAAAATTACATAAGGTCTTATAAAATTATCTTAAAACCAGAAGACATAAATTTTTTAATTTATGAACTCATTTTAGGAAAATATATTTATTTTAAATTAATCAATTAATTGAAATTAATTATTTACGACTTACAAAAATAACAATACTTTTACTATGGTCATATTATCACTTATAAGATGCCTAAATTTTATCTATATAATCAAGGATGAGGTTAATATTCTTTTGAATGATGTACCATTCATAAGGTTCACATTACTATTCATAAGGGTCAGTTACTATTTACTAAAAATTAAGTTTGTTTCATTAGAATCCAAACATCTTACTGATCACAACCGTGTATGTTAGATTTTTGAAATTCAAATCACAAAAGTAAAAATATTATGTTTAAAGATCACATAGTACTTAATAGTTCATTATGTTTTGATTTCATGTGATTATATGGAATATTTATAAGAAAGGAATTTCCATTGATAAAACATTGGGTTGTTACATTATTCCCCCCTTATGAAATTTCACCCTCAAAATTTCATTTTACATTCTAAGCCCTAAACAGGTGCATGTACTTTTCCTTTATTGCCTCCTCCAGTTCCCATGTTTCCTCTTCGTACTTATGGTTCTTCCACAATAATTTAACCAGGTGATTAGTCTTATTACATATAAATTTGTCTCTATGATCCAAGATCTTCACTGGATTTTCCTCATAGGAAATATCATTCTCCAACTATACCACCTATAAAGAGGGTACATGTGAAGGGTCTAGTATGTACTTCCTTAAGAGGGATACATGGAATACATCGTGTACTTTGGCCATGGTAGGTAGAAGTGCTAGTCGATAAGCCACAACTCCAACATGATCAAGAATCTCGAAGGGGTCGATGTACCTGGGACTTAGCTTTTCTTTCTTCCAAAACCCCATGAACTTCTTCCATTGAGATATGAATTGAAATTCCACATCTCTGACTTTGAACACAAGGTCTCATCAATGATTATTTGCATAAATATTCTGTTGACTTTGGGTTGCCTTGATGTGCTGCTGAATAGTTTTCACCTTCTCCACCATTTCTTCAGCCATTTCAGGTCCTAGCAGCTTACACTCACTAACTTCATCCCAATACGCCAATATTCTGCACCTTTTCCCATAAAGGGATTTGTATGGTTCCATTCAGATGATTGAGTGGAAACTATTGTTGTAGGATAATTCAACCCATGGAAGATGTTGGTACCATCCTCCTTTGAATTACATAGAAAATGATCTAAATATATCTTCCAGTGGCTGAATAGTCCACTCAGATTGGCCATCAATTTGAGGATGATAGGCCGTACTGAAGTTTAGTTCAGTGCTTAGAGCATGTTGGAGACTTTTATAGAACTTCGAGGTGAATCTAGGATCTCTATCATATATAATAGATAGTGGTACTCCATGTAGACTTACCACCTCTTTGATATATATATTAGTTCAAGTTAATCTAATGTGAATTCCTCTCAAATCACAATAAAGTGATCTGTCTTTGTAAGACGATCCACAATGACTCATATATCATTGTTTCCTCTGGATGTCCTAGGAATTCCAGTGAAAAAGTCCATGGTGATATTCTCTTGCTTCCATGTTGGTATGGGTAGTGGTTGTATCATCCCCTTAGACTTTTGTCTTTTAGCCTTCACTTGTTGACATACCATGCACTTTGATGTATATCCAACAATCTCCTTTATATTATCCCACCAAAAGTTCTCTCGAAGATCTCAATACATCTTTGTACTCCATGGGTGGATAGAGAAGGTTAAGTTATGTGCATCATTTAGAAGCTCCTTCTTTATCTCTGGATCAGATGGTACACATAATTGCGACCCAAATCTTGAAACTCCTTCCTCATCAATCATGAACTCAAAGGATTTCCCATTTTTAATGGCTTCCACCCTTTTCTGAATTTGCATATCTTTTCTTTGAGCATCCTCTATTTTCTCCATGAGGGATGGTTGAGAAATCATTTGATAAAGGATTTATGATGTTCCTTCCATAATGATTCCCATTCCCATACTCTGCAAATATAATAAGATTGGATCCTTTTCAATTCTCATCATTGATAATGATGTAGGATCCTTTCTACATAGAGCATCCATCACCTTATTTTCCTTACTGGGATGGTAGTGGATTGAGCAGTCATAATCCTTAATGAGCTGTATTCATCTTCTCTGGTGAATATTAATCTATTTTTGTGTGAATATATATTTGAGACTCTTGTGATCAGTATATATCTCACACTTCTCCCCATATAGATAATGTTACCAAATTTTTAATGCAAAGATCACAGCTTCCAACTCTAGATCATGCGTAGGATAGTTTTTATCATGTATTTTCAGATTCCTTGAGGCATAGGCTATCACTTTATCATTTTTCATCAGCACACAACCTAAGACCTTATTTGAAGCATCACTATACACCACAAAGAGTTCTCCACTTGTTGGGAGTGTGAGTACTGGCGTAGTGATCCACCATTTTTCAACTCTTTAAAACATTCTTCACATTCTTGAGTCCAGAAAAACTTCACTCCCTTCCATGTCATCATGGTCATTGGGTTTGAAAATCATGAAAACTTCTTCACAAATCATTGGTAATACCTAGCTAGACCCAGAAAGCTTTGGATCTCCATTACAGATGTTGTCCTGGGCCACTCTTCAATTTCCTTTTTCTTGGAAGGGTCCACATATATCCCTTTGCTGGTGATAACATTCCCCAAGAATGATACTTAATCCATCTAGAACTCACATTTACTATACTTTGCATACATATTATCCCTTCAAAAAGTCTTTAAAATAGTATTAAAATAATCCTCATGTTCCTCCTTGCTCTTAGAGTATATCAGAATATCATCGATAAAGAATACCACAAATTTTTCGAACTAATCTCTAAAGACTCTATTTATTAAATCCATGAAATTTTTTGGAGCATTAGTGAGTCCAAAGGGCATCATTGTGAACTCATAGTGTCCATACCTCGTTCGAAATGCATTCTTGGTAATATCTTCCTTCCTCACCTTTAATTGGTGATATCTCGACCGAAGGTCCACCTTAGAGAAATAACTGGCCCCATGAAGCTGATCGAACAATTCATCTATCAGTGGTAGGGGATACTTGTTCTTTATCATGATTTTATTGAGCTCATGATAATAAATGTATAGGTTCATTGATCCATCCTTCTTCTTGATAAAGAGGACTGGCGCACCTGATGGTGAAGCACTCAGGCATATAAAACCCTTCTCCAAATTCTCCTGTAGCTGCTTCTTTAGCTCTTCCTGCTCTATAGTGGCCATTCTATATGGTGTATTTGATATAAAAAGAGATCTAGGAATAAGTTCAATTGATAACTCAACCTCTCGATCAGTAGGAAGACTAGGAAACTCTTTAGGGAATACATTAGTGTAATCCATCATGATGGGCATATCTTTAAGCATGATTCTCTCCTTTGTCTCAATCATTTGAGCTAGAAATGCTTTCTTATAAGGAATTTATATCCACACTTGAGACACTGATTCTAAAGGAGATTCATCTTCCTCTTTACACTTGTAAAGAATTGTAGAATTCTTCAGGATGTGAAGAGTGATCTTACTTTTCTGATAGTTGACATTGGATTTGTATGAAGATAGCCAATCCATGCCCAAGATAGAGCTGAACTCCACTAAAGGAAGTATGAATATATTTTCTGGGAGGTTCAGTCCAAAAACGTTAACTGGGGAGGAGTTATAAACCATGTATGCAATAATATCCCCATTCTCTATTCTCATAGATAACTTATCCTCCAAATTTTGAGGTGGTGCTTGAATAGTTCTACTAAACTTGAAAGATATGAAAGAATGTGTAGAACCAAAATCAAATAGTACATTCACTATTCCTGAATAAATAACTAGCATACCTCTCACCACATTTTTTTTTGGATCCACCTCAGCAGTAGTTATAACATAAGCCCTTCCTTGTTGCCATAGAGGTTGTTGTTTATTTCCTTGGACAACCCTTGGCTTAGGGAAATTGTTTGCATAATTCCCATGTTTCTTGCAGCTGTAACACTGCACTATAGGCTGATTTTTGATATGAACATTCCTTTATTCTTCCACATTAGTGGGATTATTCATATCCCATCAATATTTTTTAGCTAGATGTCCCAACTTTCCACATTTTAAGCAATTCCTAGTTCCATTTAGATAGTTCCCAATATGTTTTTCCCACATTTTTCACATGTGGGATGGTCAGGCTTCTTTCCATCATGGAATTTATTTTTGGAATCACCCACATTAGATTCTATTTTACAATTCTTGTCACCAGGCCCACGATACCACTTAGAATCTCTGATCTCCATTTTAACCTTGAGTGAACAAAAAGACAATCTACTCACAACTATTAAAGTCTCAAATCGCCAACGCTTTTCATAGACTCGACTTTAGTCTGTTAAAGAAGTGATCCACCTTGCTTTCAGTGTTCATGAAAAAGCTAGAGGTGTACCTTTCAAGCCTTGTAAAAATTGCTTCATATGCCCCGATTGACTCATCTTCCTTCTATTTGAGTATGAGGAACTCTCTTTCCATCTTGAGACGGAGGGTTCGGGGAAAATATTTATTAAAAAACATTATCTTGAATTCCTCCCAAACCATGGAATCAATATCCTCCTGGGGATTCATATTCTTGATCAGTGTCCACCACTGATCAGCTTCCCCATCAAAATTATAGACCTCCAACACAACTTTCTCTTCTTATGAGCACTGGAGGACAAAGAATATGTTTTCAATAGAGTTAATCCACTATTCAGTGAGGAGGGGATCAGAAGATCCACTAAACATGAGCGACATTTTTTGTATGAAGCATTCAATGACAACTTACTATTTCCTTGTATGAAGAGGGTATTCCACATGATTTAAGTTATTATTCATAACTTGAGCCAACTGAGCAAGTATTTCCAAGAAGTTTTGAGCACCCATTTGCATCATATGAGGCATATCATTTGGAAAATCTTCAAATTCTCTATCACATTGATTGTTGGAACGCGTTATTCTATTTCCCTCCATTAACTAAGAAAAATAGTGTACAATTAGAGGGCTTGAATACTTAGCTATTGAGCATAAAAAATAAACTTTGAACATAAGAGGATAAAATTGTAAAGGAGAAGTATATCCTAACTTGTGATTCCCTACGTTTAAATCTAGTTTATCCTTGATCTATTTCTTAACTTATATTCTTATGGGTTTTTTTCATTCCCTTAATAATGTTTTGTACCAAGCTTATGAATTTACCATAGCATATCCCCTGGGAGTGTCAAAACAAGAGTGCAATAAGGCCCATTTTCGTGCACCGGTTCCTGTTAGAGTCTAGATCAAAGTAGTGTTTTCAGGTTTTACCCCTAGATACATCTGTTCCAGAGCCACCTCTATCTATTTGTATTCAGATAGGGATTTATTTTCTTGATAAATTACTTACTCTATACTTAGCAAAATTTATATGTGTTTTCTTATACTTAGTATCATCCTTAAGGTTCTTACTAAAGTGATCTATTCTTAATCTCTAAAAATAACCAGACCATCCTCTAATACCAACTATAGCGACCCTATCCTTTTACATATAACATTACATGATTTTAAGCATAATTAAACATCAAAGTACAAGCCAAGGATCATGAATTCTAGTGTCTTTGAAGACTAGGTACATAAAACTTAAAACATGGGAAAAAAACTTCTTTATTTAATCTTCATAAAGAGATCCTAACTTCTTTTGAGCCCTTATATCTGCATAGGGTACCTTGGGGATCACATGAACAATGGGATGAGCTAAAATCCTAGTAAGGTAATAAACATAAGAATAAGGCTTTACCACAAGGGTTAGAGATCATGACATAATGATATACAATGGCATATAGAATCATAACATATAAACATGGGATAATATAAACATGAATTCATAGTAATGTGGGAACTACATAAATCATGAATTTAGTATGAGTAAAGGCTCTTTACACATAGAGGATCATAAGTCAAGGTTAACCACCAATACTATTGCACATGGTAGCATGAGTCAAGGCTAACCTCCAAGACTGTTGCACATAACGTCTCATGAGACTAAACTTTACCCAATTCATTAGAGAACTATCTAGGTTCACCCATCTTAACATGTTCATGAATATTCTTTCCACATAAATAATCATAAATAATCAATCATACATAAACATAAGCGAACACCTAGAGAGAAATGGGTATCACATTCATGTCATAAAGCAAAATGAATGGGAATATCATAAAAGTGTCCATGAGATAAACGAATTAAAATATACATGGAAATTAATAAGTTAAAATAGGCATATATCATGGTAAGTGATTTCAAAAAGAAGTGAAAACATGTAAGAATAGTATTTAGGAAATTCTTAGCATTAAAACATTTTAGAGAGGTTTTAAGGAAAATACTAAAGTGCATTTAAATCAAAAAGGGAATAATATTTCATATAAAACCAGAAGTGAAACAAGAAGGTTTTAATAATAAAAATACTGATTTTATAAAAAAATTGTGGCTTAAAACAAATGGTAGAGTTCACTTTAAATTGGGTAAAAATTTGGGAAGTTCCCTTAAAACGAGTTTGCTTATTAGGAAGTATCGAGGAAGGAATCACTTAAAAGCATGCATATCCTTGAAAGAGAATGAGGGATGGATTTTGAAACATGATTTTGGATCATATACATAGTATTTATAATTTTTACATAAAAATAAAAGACAAATTCATTTGGGTAAAAATAAAGATAGAGTAACCCGAATGAATAAAGGCGGTTCAGGTAGAATCCCTTACGAAATATCGGCATGGTATCAGGTGTACTTAGGAGGTCTTAATGAGAGATAAAGGGATTTATAATATTTTATACATCATTAGTAAATTATGGGGAAGGTTCAAAATCATATCCCATCATTAGTAATTATATGTAAAAGGGTATAACATATAGGAGATTCTTGAATAAATGTGAGAAAGAGAGGATCCATTACCTTAAGTTCGATGGTGTTCTCCACTTGATATTAATGACCTGAATAATAAAATTAGTTTCATTAATTAATAATTATAGAACCTATTTTACATGTAAATGATTTATTATAACCCTTTTGAGTTCATTCATAACCTTTTTTATTGGTTATAAGGTTCAATTTCATTGTTCGGGTCTGTTTGCTTACTTGGTTTTAATGATCAGTTCACTTATATTCATGTTCGAATAAACATGTATGATGAAGGTGGTTGTCTAGAATTAAATTTATATAACATCAGTGATCATAAAAAATATTACACGGTTATAAAATTCATTTGGTTATTTGGAGTGAAGGTGAATCATTATATAAAACATTAATGTGAAATGCTTGGATTACCTTGGTGATTTTCTTCATAATTAACTTGTTTTGTATTATTATTTTACATAAAGTGTGAAAAAGGATTATAGAAAAAAACATAAGATAAAATAAATATTTAATAGTCTAGTTAAACCATAAAAATGGTTTCATGACCACAATAAAATATGGTAAAATAAATTGATAAACTGTTGTCCTTGAATGTGATAAATTAACACATCTCGGATGATGTTTTCGTTTCTTTTGTATAAAAGAATGGGAAAGGATAGATGATAATGAATTGTACCATTAGAATAAAAAAATTCCAGTACATGTATGTTACTGGAGTTATCATACCATTTGGGTGAAGGAAGGTGAGGAAAGAAAAAAGAAAATAATAGAACTTGAAAGAAAATAAAAGATTTGGAAAGAGGAATTTACCTCTTGAGTTTATCTCCTTTGAGAACCTCTTAAGGGGAGAGGATTTGGTATTTTGAAGAGACCAAGGGTTGCTGGACATGGGGGAGGATATTGCGGATAGATTTGGGCATAATTTAGGGAAGGAACACGTCTTGGGAGGAGTGAAGAGAAGAGGGGAGTGTGGGTGATTTTTATAGTGGAGGGGAAGAGGGTTTTCTTAATATTTTAATCATTAGATTATTATTTTTTATAAGAAAAGAAATAGTAATGATTCTTCTGACCAAAAAAAGTAATATGTGCATGTGAGTTCAAATAAATATCCATTTACATCATCCATGACTCAAGCATGATGCATAAAATTTTTAATTTATGAACACCTTTTAGGAAAATATATTTTCTTTTAAATTAATCAATTAATTATAATTAATTATTTATGACTTACAAAAATACCAATACTTTTACTATGGTCACATTATCACTTATAATATGCCTAAATTTTATTTATACAATCAAGGGTGATGTTACTATTCTTTTGGATGATATACTATTCATAAGGGTCACATTACTATTCACAAGGGTCAGTTACTATTCACAAAAAATAAAGTTTGTTCCATTAGACTCCAAATATCTTACTGATCGCAACCGTGTATGTCAGATTTTTGAAATTCAAATTGTAGAAGTGACAATATTATGTTTAAAGGTCACATAGTACTTAGTAGTTCATTGTGTTGTGATTTCATGTGATTATATGAAATATTTATAAGAAAGAAATTTCCATTGATAAAACATTGGGTCGTTACAGTGTAGAGTCTTGGAGGATGATTTTTTATGGTTCTACCAATTTTGGGGTAGCTTCACCGTAGATCTGGGCTATGGCATGGCCTTCTTCTGGTCAGTTGAAATCAACAACATGGTGGTTTCACCTTCACCATGGTCCTTCTCATAGTTTATCAGATCTAAAACATGTACCACACCATGATTTTTATAAACGGTTATGACTATCCCCATTGTGTCATGGTCCCTTCCCCTACGCCATATTTATTTCCTATGTGATCAAATTTGTGTCGTAGTGATGGGTGTTGCACCGTGGTCTTCCAATTTCTAGTTTGCCTATAAATTCACGGACCCCTTCAAACCCTATATTTCTCTGGTCTTTTCTCTCAGTTCTTGGGTGTCTCCTAGGTGATTTTAGGATACCTTTCAACCTCTCATATGGGATTTGATTTTTAGCATCTGAATATTGAGAATTTTCAATTCTAAGGTGATTATCCTCTCTTCCTTCTCAGTTTACCCCTTGTTCTTCATTCTAGAGGAGGTTGTGCATGAGGAGATAGATTGTTTGGGTGATATGGTGGATAAACATTGATGATGCTTCTTTGTTCTAGGTTAATTGAGGTTCTTCCTTATGTCGTGTTGTTTTTTGGTTGTCTTCCTCTTATTTCATCCTTACACTAGCGATTTGGAAAGATTTGTTTAAGGTAGGGTATCCCTATTCTGTCCCTTTTTTGTGTGTGTGTGTATGGAGATTTCATTATTTTGTTTGTCCTTTGGGTGGATAGTAAGGGTCACTGTAATAAGATAATTAATTTACTAAACTAAAATTTATGGTAAGGTGAGTATTTACATGTTTTTACTACTTTTTATACTATTACCATTAGAACTATACTTTATTGCCGATGTTCCTAAAAATCACGACTGTTAGGAGCCTTTCTTGTGTTTTAGTTGATATGATTATGAGATGCTTGTTGTGTTGATTGCTTTATCTCACCCCGATTAAAAGGTTAAGAACTTATATATTGATAATGAATTGTTTTCCCATTGAAATCTAGAATTTGTGTGACAATAACGATACCAAGTAAAAAAGTAAAGTAATGAAAGAAATTTTGTTGAATATGAAATGTGGTGATGGTTTGATTTCTATGAATATATTATTATTAAATCCCTATTGAGGCTTTTTCGGTGATGATGAAAGTCGTCTTGGGTGTGGAGTATGTTTGGCAGCAAAGAGGTGGTTGGTTGTCATGCAATGTGGTGTAGGATGATGTTTGGTGGTTGTGATATGTGGTTGATGTGGTGAGATGGCTTGGAATATGTTGTGTTATGGTGGAAGTGGATGTGATATGAGTGAGTTTTTTATACAGAGTAGTTGTGATAGTTGCTTGGATATTAATGAAATGAATTGAAATACTAAGACTAAAATGACATGGGCTAGAATTAATTATAATAATGGGCTCAAATAGATGAGTAGTGATTGAAATTAATGAAATAAATGATAAAAAAGAATGGTATGTGTTAATGTGAATGAAATGTATTAGTAAATGAGTGTTAGTGGAAACTCATTAATTATGGAAATGGTCGATCCTACAATTGAATGTGGATTTGTTTTCTTATGTATGATGGTTGAGTAATGTGACACATCTTGTAGTGACAAAATTTGTGAAAAATATCATTGGGTGTTGTGGTGGTGTTGTGGAGTACACTAGTGGACTTGATGTTAACCCATAAGTTGGGTATTTTGTGTTATCTATATATATTTTATTTTCATGTTATTTTTATATGCACCCACCCAAGTTGGATAACCTTACCAACACCTAAATGTTTTGGGTTCTAGGTGTTTTCCCCAATATCCAAGCTGGTGGTGAATTAGATGGCTAGCCACCCCTCTTCCTTACTCTTCCTTCAACATTAGTGATGATGATATGGGTTAGTGTTGGAGATCACCAAGTGATGATAGGTTGGTGTTGGAGATCACCCAGTGATGATGGGCCGGTGTTGTATACTTCCAAGTGATTTTGGGAATGTGAAATGTGGTGGGGGTCAAGCATGATGGGAGGATGGAACAAGGTTGATTTTCTTCACGTTCATGATGCATTATTGCCTTAGATATGAGATGTGATATTGTGACGAGATTGTGATGTGAACCTGATTGATGCTAGAACTAGATGTTAGACCCTACAAGAGTTTGGTATAGGTATAGATGTGTCCCAACCACATCATAAATTAATGGATATGTAATGATATGTTCATGAAAGGTATGGGATCATAAGACATTTGATATTAGGGAGTGAGAGTGGAAAATAAGTGGGGAAGAGGTTGCAGGGCGCCTTTGTTTTATATTCTTTTGGTACTATGTTACTATATTGGATGCATTATTTGGTAAGTTTTCCATGATGAGGTTGGTATTAGTTAGTTGACCTATTTAGGTTCATATTGGTTCAATTGTATATTCACTATGTATTAGTATACTATTTTCATGTGTGCATGAGATACCCTGGGTATGATCCTACTGAGTTTATATGTTATGCTCACCTTATATATATATATATATATTTTAGGATTCTAGGAGGGTTTGAGGGACTAATATGGATAGTTTTACCTTAGATATTAGAGTTTTTGTTGAGTCTCTATTGTAGGTCTTATCTTTGGTATTTATTTGGATACCTTTATTTGTATTTGTTGAAATTGTTCATGCATTGTGGGGTAATTTTGGTTAAATTTTTTATAATGCGATGGAGTTGATTTATGAATAATTTATCCTATATCATAATCCTTATTATTATTGTAGGTAATGCCTTCTATATATGATATTTTTATACCCTCAATGATATCCACCAATCCAGGTCCTACGGAAGGTGGAACTTGGGGGTCATTATCTCCCTTCCTTTATTGCTAGCCCAGGGGGGTACCTTTGCTGGGAGGGGGCTGTGATAGAGTAGAATCCGAGGCTTTGGTTGAGATATAGGATGAAGTTTGGATTTTAACTATGAGGATTACATGGGTAGGTAGGGCAACATTATCAGTTGATCTTGGTACGTGACATAGGCTTGGAAGACCAATTAGGACATAAGATTTTAGGGTCCCCATGATCCGATGTAAGGACCCTAAGTCTACCCAACAACCAAGTGAGGTGGTCTCATTTACAGGGCCGAGATCTAGAATAGTTAAATACATCATGATTTTTTATATTCATGTTTGAATTGGGATGAATTTAGGGAAATACATTAAATAAATAAATAAACCTTGATAAGATTCCATGCTACCAGGCTTAGGATTTGTCCATGACTTTTTAGGAATGAATCATGGTCATCTTCTGCATGAATATTAAGTAGTACAAGTTCAGTAGGTTGAACCAATTGATCATAGAAGGATCGACCTGATAGGAGAGAGGAGGAGAAAAGTTAGAGGGCTTTGTGTACCTTTTAGTGGATGATCTTGGGAAAGTATGAGGGGAGTTTTTCTGGTCAGGATACAAAACACTGGTTGGTGGAGCTTTAGATTGCTTTCAATCTGATTTGATATTTTGATAAATTTTTGGTACCATTGGCAGTTTTTCAGATATGGTGTGATGTGCATCCATAGTGGATGTTGTATCTTGGTTGATGAAAGGAGGTAGATGCATCATGATTATATTTTTAGGAGTTCTGTTTGGAATTATTATCATTGATGATAATGGAGATAAAGAGGTAAGAGATACTCTCCCTTCAACAGGGGAACCCGAGTGTGCATGATCTTGGGTTCAAGTTTAAGGGCCTCATACATTTTTCTCCTGATATCTTTTTTGATGAGGAGTCTAGAGAATCATGTCTTGAGGAGTAATTGCACCCAATGATCAAATATACAGTCTCCTCATTTATGTTCCCTAAATATTTGGTAGTGTAGAAGAAGGTGGAGGTTTTAAAGAGGATGTATGCTCTAGGGGTGATCCTAAAGAGGGTATACAATAGGGAACCTTGAGGAGAAAGGCTTTAGGAAGTGTATTGCTAATATTTAGGCATTTGGGGTTCCAATTGGTAGAGAATCATCCTCGATAGACCTTTCCATGATAATATAGTGGATCCTAAATATCTATTAGGGGATTCCTATTCTCATGGTATTTCTATAGGGTTCATGGCCATTGGTATGGTCAATGTTTAATAGATCAAAGAGGAAAATATCAAATGGGTGGTCATGCCACTTTTTAGCTGCAACATTAGTTGCCTCCAAGGCAGTACTAGTCGCAAGGATCACCGATGTTTTTTCAATAGTAGAGAGCCAATGGAGTTGGTAGAGGAAAACCTCATGATGGGACCAATACTATAGGACCTAGACCATAGTGTGTTCATGGTGGACATAAGTAGATAGGTATAGAAGATGTGTATGGATAGATGTATGCAATGGATGTACCAGCACCAACGGGGCTAAAGGTTTTCTGATGTATGATCAGTTCATCATCTACTATGGTTTCTAAATTGTTTAATTTGAGATCCTCAAACTCATTTTTAGATATTTATTTGGTATATGCTTTTGGGATAGTGGTGGAGAGACTTCCCACACCCCTATTTTTATCTACACCAGTTTGAGGTTAGGATGCTTTGTTTGATGTGTTTCAGGGATGTAGACTAGTGATGGGGAAGTATCTGTCAACATGGGATTTATTATTTTAATAAATAAAACCATACTATGTTATACATGGAATGAATTGGCTATATTCTACACATGTATTCATCAATTGTTTCCAAATAATAATTTCATTTTCTAATGTGGAGGAATTCCGAGTGGCATTTGTTAGCTAGTAGAGTTATCAGATGGGTGACAAGAAAGTGGAGCCTCTGTAATCCAAGCTGTCATAGCTGTCAATGGAATCTCAAGAATAGGATATTCCCAAGGTTATGGGGGAGTTTTTTTATGCCTTACCAGATGAGGTTGTGACACTACCCCCTCAATGTGACATTGAGTTTCAGAAAAATATACAACCAAGTGCATTTCTGATTTCAATGGATCTTTATCGGATGACACCTTTAGAGCTATGTGAGTTTTAGATGCATGTTAATGATCTGATTAAGAAGGGTTTTATTTAGCCTAGTGTATATCCTTGGGTTAATCTAGTGTTATTATTCAAGAAGGCAGATGATAGTTTGAGGTTGTGCGTCGACTAAAGGAGTTTGAACCAGGTGACATTCAATAACCATTACCCCCTTCTGAGGATTAATGATCTTTTCAACCAAATAAAAGGGTAAATTGGTTTTCAAATACCAAATTATGGTTTGGATATATCTAGATGAGGGTAAAGTGTAAGGATATCCCAAAGACTACCTTTAGGTGCATATATGGGCACTTCAAGTTTGTGTTTATTCCATTTGGTGTCATGAACACACCAGCTATGTTCACAGAGATCATGAACTGCATGTTTCATGAGTTCCTAGACCAGTTGTTAGTCTTTTCATCGACAAAATGTTGATCTAATTGAAGTTATAATAGGATCATGTTGATCATCTCATAGTTTTATTGAAGGTATTTGATATCATCATATATATGAGAAGATTTCCAAGAACAGGTTTTATACCCAATAGGTTCATTTTCTTAGGAACACAGTATATAGGCAGGCTGTGTTTATTTAACCATCAAAGGTGGGGAAATTGTTTCTTGGTAAACACCAAAGAACATGGTAGAGGTTCACAGTTTCCTTGGTTTAGTGGTCTATTACTGAAGGTTTATGTCTAAATTGTCCCATATTGAAACCCCATTAAAATATTTGATCTAGAAGGACCACCGTTTCATATGGACTAATTAGTATTAGGTAGAATTCTATTACCTAAATGAGAGGATGATCAGTGCACTGTGCTTCAGTTTCCTGAGGAGGGTGTCATGTTTGAGGTTTTCTGTGATGCATCTTGTTAGGTCTTGGGATACATATTGATGAAACAAAGGGTGTCTAGGAAGTTATGTCTCCACAAGTATAACTATTCCACCCATGATTTGGAGATGTCAAAAAATATGTTTGCACCAAACTCATGGCGACATTACCACATCAGTGAGTGATTTGTGATTTTCACAGAACACAAGACCCTGAAATTTTATTTCTCCCAATGATATATGAATTTATTCTTGTAGAGGTGGTTAGAGTTTCTCAAGGATTATGATTTATATATCTCTTAAAATCTAGAAAAGGGGAATAAATTTTCCGATACACTATGTTTGAAGTTTAGGGATATGTGGTTTGAGAGTCTAAGTATTTTTTGAGAGTAATGGAGGAGCTTGAAGTGATACATATTGATTCTAATAAAGTCAACAATAGAGGTGTTGTGAGGCCATGTTGTCCATGATGATTTTATGGAAGGATGGTATAAGGATTATCAGAACCAGATATTGTTTCAAGGGAGGTTGTATGTTCCATTGGTGATATATGAGAGAGTTCTCCATGAGTTTCACAGCTCACCCTTAGTGTTACATCCTGGTGTTTCTAACATGTATTGTGGATTGAGGATGTAGTTAAGATGTCTTGGGATAAAGTGGATAGTGATAGAGTTTTTTTCATACAACCCAATATTCTAGTAAGTGAAACCCAAAAACTGTGTTCCTAAAGGGTTTTTGCAGCTTTTGGATGTCCTCAAGTTGAAATGGGTGGGAATTTTGATGGATTTTATCATTGGGTTACCTAGGGTCCAAGGATGTTGTGATGCAGTTTGGGTGATAATGAACGAACCCACTTTAGGGTAATCTATGAATTGAGTGTTGTATATTCTTTGGCAATGTGGTATATAGATTATGTGGTTGGGATTAATGGGTTACTAAGGAAAATAATATATGATTGGGATCCTCATTTTACCTCATGGGTTTGGAGAGGATTGCAACATTCCTTTGGATCCAAGTTTCTTCTTAACACTACTTTTCATCCTCAAACATATGGGTAGATAGAGTGAACCATCTAGACACTGGAGGATATGTTTCAAGCTTGTGTCTTGGATTTTGATATACTATGTGTAACGCCCCGACCCCAGTTACCCAGAGTTGATGCATTATTACATAACATTGGCATGATCACAAGAAAGATCAAGTCTCGAAAGACCGATTAGTTTAGTATCCTTGGAAACACTAGACACATTCATAAAGTTTTACATTACATCAAAAAAACATCTTGTCTTCATATCCCCTCATACTATCCCTGCAGGTCATTCATAAATTACTTCTTCATAATCCTGGGAAAAATAAAAAATTGAAAGGGGTGAGCTCAGATTCTCAGTAAGGATAACATTATAGCAGAAGCTTTCATAGATAAGCATAAACACTTAAGACAATTTATAACTAAAACAAAAGCCTTTTAAACTTGAACTTCAACATAAAATGGCAAAGACAAAATGAAATAATGCCATTTACTTAGTCACATGTATATTCTACTAGTCAAATGATCACATGCAATATCAATAACCACTTTTATAATGATGTAATGCATAATGCTAGACTATCATAACCACATAGCCAAGGCCTCGTGCCAAGACTACAAATAAGATTTTGCCAAGGACTTGTTCCAAGACACTAGTTTGTCTCATGAGACCTACCGATGCATCGAGGAGCTATAGCGGGCTCCACCCGTCACTTATTAAGTCCAATGCATTCCTCATATGAACAGGTTTAAACATAACATAAACATTCATATTAAAACTAGCATACGAAATGTGAATACTTTAACCACAAACCATGAATGGTATAAAAATAGCACATCCACAGTCAAACATAACTCATTTGATACAATATGGAAGATTTTATTGTATCACATTAACCTCAATCAAGAATAATGAAGGATGTTGACATAGATGAAAATAATCATCAAAACTATTTGAGAGAAATATCCCCCTTTTTCTTGAAATCATTTAAAAGTCACATTATTTGTCAAGAATCCATTTAAAAATAGATTTTTGAATCAAAGTGTCTCATACCATTTTGAAACTTTTAAAAGGAGTTTTAATTTTAAAACTTTAATGTCCATATAAATAAATCCTTAAAACCATTTTTTAAAACATGGTCATTAACGAGAAAGATTTAGAAGAATAAGTCTTTAAAACATTTAAAAATTGTATTTTAGTTAGAGTTTCTAACCAAAAGAGAGACACTTGAATACAAATAATTGAGGAAATAAAAACATTTTAATATCATGAGAATATAGGAATTCATGATATACTATGTCAAAGTACATTATATACACCAAATAAAAGTGATTTGGTGTATAACAACAAAGAAGTCTCAATGGAATGTAAATTGAGATGAATTCTCTTATAAAGACCATATCCTTTGGTTAAGGATAAATCAACGACATAATTATGTGTGACAAATATAAATACACTCAATATTATTGGATATTTAGTGTAAATAAATTATATGACATTCACACATATTCTTGTAAAAACAACACCAATGAATTGGATATTTAACTCAACAAATGGAGATTGAGTTAAAATTACTCTTATCAAGTTCATACCGATGACTTGAGAATTTATAAATGGAGTGATTATGTGTATAAAAATTATATCCACAGAAAGGGGAGTGGAAATTATGACATAATCAAATGAATAGTTATTCCACACATAATCTCGGAGTAAAATAATCAATGAAGTTTGTGTAAAGCCGAATAAATGGAAATTGAAATTTGAAATTCCCTTATCGATTAGGTAACTTATGAAAAATACACCCATGAAATAAGGATCATACAATGATGATGTAAATGCCCATAAATTAAAGTATAATACATAATGAATACAATTATGGGTAGTACACATACACCACATGCAATAAATAAGTGGTGAACAATGGAATTCTCACGAAATTAAGAGTGAGATAAGAAACCCCTTACCTTGTACTTTTCCTTGGTTGGGGGTAGGTTAACCTCATGTATAATGTTGAAATAATTGTAATTAAATTATTCATGAATCATATACATTAATATGATATCATATATGGTCTTTTAACATTTCTTTGTTAATAATATCTTAGAATTATCGTCATTTCAGGTGTTAACTTACTCATTTTCTTTTATATGTTTTGTTACGTAAGCCATGTTTGTCATGGATAGGTTGTATCTAATTCATATCCAGAATGATATCAAGTCCTTAAAAATTATTTTTAAATCATCAAATGATAATTATACTTGAATGGATACGATAGAGAATGAATCTCATCGCGTTCGTGGAGACGGTAGTCCGTACGTACGTACGAGCGACAATATCATTCTTTTGATATTAAAATAATATATAATTGGATGGTATATCATATATACAGAATAATTATCATGTTATATTTATTATTTTCATGAGTTACACATCATTATTATACCCACCCAAATAATAATATATTGAATAACAATTACACCACGACGTGGAGACGGTAAGCCGTACGTACGCACGTATGGTGACATGTTATTCAAAGGGTGGATAGAATACTGAATATGGTTGTACCATATTTATAATAACATCACAGTATATATAATATACTGGAGTTATTATTTTAGAATGGTAATAACAAAGAAAGAAGAAGTGGAAGAAGAAAGGAACTTGAAAAGGGGTGGTGAAAACATTACCTCTTCTTCGGGTTCTTCCTTTTGATTTGATCAAAAGGGCTCCTTAGGTTGGCTTTCTGATCAAACTAAGGAATCTAGGTTGTAGTGAGGGAAGTTGAGAGAGTATTTGGGCAGGGGTTGGCCGAACCAAAAGGCTTTTAAGGTGTGAAGAAATGAGAAGGAGGAGTGCCCTTTTATAAGAGGGGTGAGGGGTACCTTTGGAAAAGCTAAAAATATTAATTTATAATAAATTCATATTCGTTTTATAATGGCTCCAAAGTTGATTATTAAAAATTTAAGGTGGGGATAGGTAGAAAAACATTCAACCAATAGAATTTAGACAGGTTTGGGTCACTATATTAACCTTATCTTTTAGTTTTAACTCTTAGTTAATTAGTTCGACATTTACCATGTCACTTTGTATTTTTATATTATATAGTTAATAAACTTACTATATACATCCAAGAGACCCCCAAGTGGTCCATTAATGATATAACTATCATGATATAAGTCTCTTGGCAGAACCTTAGATTTTTAGGAATTTAATATCAATTAATAATATAATATTTGTTTTAAAAAACTATTTTATGTCAATTTTGACACTATTCAATAGTTGATTTTTGTGAAACTCATAACAGAATGATTACTTAAAAAAAAGTCCATTAAATCAATCCTAATATGTCGTATTATCCTATAAAATTAGTTTAATTCATTAAAAGTCTTAAATTATATTTATTTGGGTATTTATAATATCAATTATTTTATTTTTTCACTATTATGGTAATTACTGCATCATCATTGTGTCATAAATATATTAAATTATTTAATGTCTAAAAATTATAAATAAAATATAATTATGTAGGAAATCGTATTATAATTCTAATGAATATTTAAAATCGAATTTATCTTATGTATAACCCTATATTAAAAATGTTTTAGTAAATAAACTTTGATTTTAACTCTTTTAAATCTTCTTTGAATTAAATAATAATAAATGTCCTAATCTAATCCAAGTGGACCTAAATGATAATATTTTACTCCTAAGGTTGTTTTTGGTCGAGATACACTTGTCCAATAGAATTAGGACATGTGTTAGGGTAATATTAATATCATTTTTACCCTTAATTACCCTATTTACTTTTAACCGTGGTAAATAAAAGTAAAAAGTTACTATTCACCAAAAATTATTTTCATCTCACTGAACCACATTTGATATTAACCTTGTATCTCGGATTTTTGAAATTCCATTCACAGAAGAGGTAAAATTAAGTTTTATGAAAAACTCAGTTTTTTTTAACTACCACTTAGTAGTTTCACTATTCATCAAAAATTGAAGTTTTTCAGAACAATGCCAAAATTTCACCCTAAGCTATAATTGATATTCCAAATTCAAAAATGATGTCTATTTTACTAAATACTAAACATAAAAGTTTCATTAATTAATTTTATAATTAATTCCTGTTGTCACAACAAATAGCGTGTTTTTAAGAAACAATATATATCAAAAGATTGACAATTGTTTATGTCCAATTTCAAAGTGAAATTAGTTATAATGAACACCATTGGATAAAAAGGTAAAAATATATTCTAATTATACTTTAAAACCACTCAAATTCATAATTTATCACTATTAATTATTTTGATTAAAAAAGTTGTTTTTAATTAAAATTTAGTAATTTTCACTATTCATAAAAATATTAAAGTTATCCGAAAAGTACCAAAATTTCACCTTAGGCTAAATTCGATACTACAAATACAAAAATGAAGTCCATTTTGAGAGATAAAATTTCTAAAATTTTAAAAAGTAGGTATTTCTATTCATAACAGCTAGTTTGATTGGTTGTGGTGTGTTAGAATCTCAAAGTTGCGTACAATGCACACCATTGCATTATTCGAAGGGAAACGTACCATGGAAGCTTGGGGTGTTACATTCTCCCCTCCTTCAATAAATTGCGTCCTCTCAATTTTTAAAATTGTGCTTGGGAATATAATGGAAAGTCCCACATCGGAAAAAGAGTCAATAAAACTATCACTTTAAAAGAAAGAAAGAGAGGTATAAAGGTCAACCAACATAACCAATACTCGGATTCCATGTAGGAAAACATGGATATGGATGATAAACTAAGTGTCAAGTTTTGATGGAGAGGGATAGAAATCATGATCAGGAGAAAGTTAACAATAAGAAAACCACAAACTTGTGTTGGGACAAACGACCATTAGTCTCTTAGTAGGAAAGTAAATGGACAACATTTTTTGTTTTAAGTTACATTACATAAGGATAAAGAATTCATTTATGATATTGACTAAGAATATAAAGATATATACTTAAATTTTAAGTAGAGTTTCATTCTTTAATAAATTTCCACCACTAACTCATTTTTTTAAATGATGAGTATTCAAGAAGACTTGGTCACACTGGAAGAGCTAGAATAAAATTCTATAGAATCACATGATTCATGTAGGATGAACTATATATTTACATTGTCTTTAGAGATTAATCAAAACCAAAATGGTTAGTACAAGATCTAATGATCCCCCAAAAGGACATTCCTTGAGAGAAATAAACACTAATCTTAATTTCCAAAATTAAACAAACAATACCCCAAAGTTAAATAAATACCATTCAATAATCAATTGTCCTTAAAATCATTCAATATAATCAAAACTAATATTGAAAACCAAAACTTATTAAGAATTTAGTCTTCCACGTTAAATTGTATCTCCAAATGACATTAATTACTCTTAAAGTCACATACTTAAAAGTAATTAACCTAATCATTTCCATAAATAACCCAAATCATTATAAATCCAAAATAAAAATATAGATAAAAATCCACCATTACTCCCCAAATGAAATCCCATACTATTATATTTTCCTTGGGCATATAGTGTTCACACCAAAGCAAACAACTTCCAAAATAACATTTATCACTTAATCACCAAATCATTTTCCTATACTAAGGGTATTCATTTGATAAGACATAAGATCCCAAATCAAATTATTATTGATCAATAAAATAATTTAACTAAAAATAATAGTCACACTAACCAGGGACTTCACGTATTCTAGTGGTAGGCGATAAATCCCAATCGCACTTTGGTTGTGGGTTCGATTCCCACAGCTTTGTCCGACGCGACGGGTTGTCACACGGTCTACGTGTTGTCCTTTTTCAAAAACTATATTTTATAACATTACCAAAATGAGATAAATTCCTCAAAATAACCATAACATAATTTAACCACAAATGTTATCTCATACCTTTCATTTTCATCCCAAATTATAATAATTTGTAATTGCCTCAAACCCAATGATCATATAAAACCAAATGGTTATTTATAACTATATCCACAAGAGAAAAGATAATTCTTCCATAAATATCATTCTCAAATGGAAAACGTTAGGGTTAGAAATACAAGAGAAAATTATTCCAAAGTAAACCCTTCAACAAGGATCACTAATAATTTTTAAACATTTATCTAACCATTTATTTCCACATAGCTTCTTCTCTGACCAAGAAAATATCCTATAGAATAGGTCATTCACTCGGGTAATGGCCAGGTCCCATACATTTATGGAAAATGACTGTAAATGGATTCTTGGGACCATTTTTATCTTATTCCATAGTACTCTTCATTTTTCTTCAGCAATTCTTCACTTTATGTCCTTCCTTCCCACACATAAAGCATTTCTTTGTCCCATTGAGACACTTTCCTGGGTGTCTCCTTCCACATTTCCTGCATGATGGAAATTGAGGATTTCTTTCTCCATGGTCTCCACTACTGGAGCTCTTATCATTCATCACCTTTCTCTTCTTTGTTGAGTCTGGTAATTGGTTAATATATATATTGTTGATCATATTTTTGGAAAACTGATTTGGCATAAAGACGATATCTTTTACGCCTATCAACATTCCATTTGTTTTTCTCATTGCCACCATTGTTCCCACCTTGTACATCATTCTCAAAGTCACTATGACTTCCTTGGAATCCAGCCATTGACTAAAACCAGAAAGCATTGTGTGAGTAATAGTAGTCATACAATCATTTAGAGATTAACATGTCACCATATTCTCAATTTGAAACACATTAGGATTAACCAAGGTCATTTACTCTCATCTTATATATATAATATTTTAAATTGGTTTGTAAAGAAAATTTAAATTATCCTAAGCATATCCCCCGGGAGTGTCGTAACCAAGAGTGCAGCAAGGCCCGTTGTCGTGCACCAGTTCCCGTTCGAGTCTAGCTCAAAGCGGTGTTTTCGGGTTTTACCCCTAGGTACATCTGTGCCAGAGCTGCCTCTACCTGCTCGTATCCAGACATGGATGTATTGATCATAAAACTCACAAAATCTCTACAATACCAAAATTCTAGGAAGTTCTTCTATACTAATCCTCAAAGTTCATCTTAGGTCTACATGCTCTAATCAGAGTTTATCTAAATCTAGCTTCCAAGGTTTGTAATAAACTTCCTCTGATACCAACTGTAATGCCCCGACCCCAGTTACCCAGAGTCGGTGCATTATTACATAACATTGGCATGGTCACAAGAAAGATCAAGTCACGAAAGACCGATTAGTTTAGTAGCCTTGGAAACACTAGACACATTCATAAAGTTTTACATTACATCAAAAAAACATTTTGTCTTCATATCCCCTAATACTATCCCTACAGGTCATTCATAAATTACTTCTTCATAATCATGGGAAAAATAAAAAATTGAAAGTGGTGAGCTCAGATGCTCAGTAAGGATAACATTATAGCAGAAGCTTTCATAGATAAGCATAAACACTTAAGGCAATTTATAACTAAAACAAAAGCCTTTTAAAATTGAACTTCAGCATAAAATGGAAAAGACAAAATGAAATAATGCCATTTACTTATTCACATGGATATTCTACTAGTCGAATTTTCACATGCAATATCAATAACCACTTTCATAATGATGGAATGCATAATGCCAGACTATCATAACCACATAGCCAAGGCCTCGTGCCAAGACTACAAATAAGATTTTTCCAAGGCCTTGTGCCAAGACACTAGTTTGTCTCATGAGACCTACCGATGCATCGAGGAGCTATAGAGGGCTCCACCCATCACTTATTAAGTCCAATTCATTCCTCATATGAACAGGTTTATACATAATATAAACATTCGTATTAAAACTAGCATACGAAATGTCAATACTTTAACCACAAACCATGAATGGCATAAAAATAGCACATCCACAGTCAAACATAACTCATTTGATACAATATGGAAGATTATATTGTATCACATTAACCTCAATCAAGAATAATGAAGTATGTTGACATAGATGAAAATAATCATCAAAACTATTAGAGAGAAATATCCCCCTTTTTCTTGAAATCATTTAAAAGTCACATTATTTGTCAAGAAGCCATTTAAAAATAGATTTTTGAATCAAAGTGTCCCATAAAATTTTGAAACTTTTAAAAGAAGTTTTAATTTTAAAACTTTAATGTCCATATAAATAAATCCTTAAAACCATTTTTTAAAACATGGACATTAACGATAAAGATTTAGAAGAATAAGTCTTTAAAACATTTAAAAATTGTATTTTAGTTAGAGTTTCTAACCAAAAGAGAGACACTTGAATACAGATAATTGAGGAAATAAAAACATTTTAATATCATGAGAATAAAGGAATTCATGATATACTATGTCAAAGTACATTATATACACCAAATAAAAGTGATTTGGTTTATAACAACAAAGAAGTCTCAATGGAATGTAAATTGAGATGAATTCTCTTATAAAGACCATATCCTTTGGTTAAGGATAAATCAACGACATAATTATGTGTGAAAAATATAAATACACTCAATATTATTGGATATTTAGTGTAAATAAATCTGATGACATTCACACATATTCTTGTAAAAACAACACCAATGAATTGGATATTTAACTCAACAAATGGAGATTGAGTTAAAATTACTCTTATCAAGTTCATACCGATGACTTGAGAATTTATCAATGGAGTGATTATGTGTATAAAAATTATATCCACAGAAAGGGGAGTGGAAATTATGACATAATCAAATTAATAGTTATTCCACACATAATCTCGGAGTAAAATAATCAATGAAGTTTGCATAAAGCCGAATAAATGGAAATTGAAATTTCAAATTCCCTTATCGATTAGGTAACTTATGAAACATACACCCATGAAAGAAGGATCATAAAATGATGATACAAATTCCCATAAATTAAAGTATAATACACAATGAATACAATTACGGGTAGTACACATACACCACATGCAATAAATAAGTGGTGAACAATGGAATTCTCACGAAATTAAGAGTGAGATAAGAAACCCCTTACCTTGTACTTTTCCTTGGTTGGGGGTAGGTTAACCTCCTGTATAATGTTGAAATAATTGTTATTAAATTATTCATGAATCATATACATTAATATGATATCATATATGATCTTTTAACATTGCTTTGTTAATAATATCTTAGAATTATCGTCATTTCAGGTGTTAACTTACTCATTTTCTTTTATATGTTTTGTTACATAAGCCATGTTTGTCATGGATAGGTTGTATCTTATTCATATCCAGAATGATATAAAGTCCTTAAAAATTATTTTTAAATCATAAAATGATAATTATACTTGAATGGATACGATAGAGAATGAATCTCATCGCGTTCGTGGAGACGGTAGTCCATACGTACGTACGAGCGAAAATATCATGCTTTTGATATTAAAATAATATATAATTGGATGGTATATCATATATACAGAATCATTATCATGTTATATTTATTATTTTCATGAGTTACACATCATTATTATACCCACCCAAATAATAATATATTGAATAACAATTACACCATGATGTGGAGATGGTAAGCCGTACGTACGCACGTATGGTGACATGTTATTAAAAGGGTGGATAGAATACTGAATATGGTTGTAACATATTTATAATAACATCACAGTATATATAAGATACTGGATTTATTATTTTAGAATGGTAATAACAAAGAAAGAAGAAGTGGAAGAAGAAAGGAACTTGAAAAGGGGTGGTGAAAACATTACCTCTTCTTCGGGTTCTTCCTTTTGATTTGATCAGAAGGGCTCCTTAGGTTGGATTTCTAATCAAACTAAGGAATCTAGGTTGTAGTGAGGGAAGTTGAGAGAGTATTTGGGCAGGGGTTGGCCGAACCAAAAGGCTTTTAAGGTGTGAAGAAATGAGAAGGAGGAGTGCCCTTTTATAAGAGGGGTGAGGGGCACCTTTGGAAAAGCTAAAAATATTAATTTATAATAAATTCATATTCGGTTTATAATGGCTCCAAAGTTGATTATTCAAAGGTTAAGATGGGGATAGGTCGAAAACCATTCAACCAATAGAATTTAGACAGGTTTGGGTCACTATATTAACCTTATCTTTTAGTTTTAACTCTTAGTTAATTAGTTTGACATTTACCATGTCACTTTGTATTTTTATATTATATAGTTAATAAACTTACTATATAAATCAAAAAGACCCCCAAGTGGTCCATTAATGATATAACTATCATGATATAAGTCTCTTGGACGAACTTTAGATTTTTAGGAATTTAATATCAATTAATAATATAATATTTGTTTTAAAAAAATCTTTTATGCCAATTTTGACACTATTCAATAGTTGATTTTTGTGAAACTCATAACAGAATGATTACTTCGAACAAAGTCCATTAAATCAATCCTAATATGTCATATTATCCTATAAAATTAGTTTAATTGATTAAAAGTCTTAAATTATATTTATTTGGGTATTTATAATATCAATTATTTTAATTTTTCACTATTATGGTAATTACTGCATCATCATTGTTTCATAAATATATTAAATTATTTAATGTCTAAAAATTATAAATAAAATATCATTATGTAGGAAATCGTATTATCATTCTAATGAATATTTACAATCGAATTTATCTTATGTATAACCCTATATTAAAAATGTTTTAGTAAATAAACTTTGATTTTAACTCTTTTAAATCTTCTTTGAATTAAATAATAATAAATGTCCTAATCTAATCCAAGTGGACCTAAATGATAATATTTTACTCCTAAGGTTGTTTTTGGTCTAGATACACTTGTACAATATAATTAGTACATGTTTTAGGGTAATATTAATATAATTTTTACCCTTAATTATCCTATTTACTTTTAACCGTAGTAAATAAAAGTAAAAAGTTACTATTCACCAAAAATTATTTTCATCTCACTGAACCACATTTTACTTCTTGATATTAACCTTGTCTCTCAGATTTTCGAAATTTCATTCACAGAAGCGGTAAAATTAAGTTTTATGAAAAACTCAGTTTTTTTAACTACCACTTAGTAGTTTCACTATTCATCAAAAATTGAAGTTTTTCAGAACAATGCCAAAATTTCACCCTAAGATATAATTGATATTCCGAATTCAAAAATGATGTCTATTTTACTAAATTCTAAACATAAAAGTTGCATTAATTAATTTTATAATTAATTCCCGTTGTCACAACAAATAGCGTGTTTTTAAGAAACAATATATATCAAAAGATTGACAATTGTTTATGTCCAATTTCAAAGTGAAATTAGTTATAATAAACACCATTGGATAAAAAGGTAAAAATATATTCTAATTATACTTTAAAACCACTCAAATTCATAATTTATCAATATTAATTATTTTGATTAAAAAAGTTGTTTTTAATTAAAATTTAGTAATTTTCACTATTCATAAAAATATTAAAGTTATCCAAAAAGTACCAAAATTTCACCTTAGGCTAAATTCGATACTAAAAATCCAAAAATTAAGTCCATTTTGAGAGATAAAATTTCTAAAATTTTAAAAATTAGGTATTTCTATTCATAATGGCTAGTTTGATTGGTTGTGGTGTGTTAGAATCTCAAAGTTGCGTACAATGCACGCCATTGCATTATTCGAAGGGAAACGTACCGTGGAAGCTTGGGGTGTTACACTATGGGTGAAACACCTACCTATAGTTGAGTTTTCTTATAAGAACAACTATTACTCATCCATCGGTATGACCCCATTTGAGGTGCATTATAAGTGACCATGTCGTTCTCCATTATGTTGGGTAAAGGTTTGGGAGTCAATAGTTCTTGGTACTGATGTTGTGTAGAGCATGGACAAAAATATTTAGATGGTATGAGAGTGGATGAAGGATTTGTAGGACTGTCAGAAGACCTATGATGATTTTAAGTGGAGTCCTATGGAGTTTGAGGTCGGAGACAATGTATTCTTGATGTTTTACCCTTGTTAAGTCCAGAAGATGTTTGGTATAGGGAGTAAGATTTTTCTTTTATTTTTTGGTCCTTTTAATCTATTGGAGCATATTGGTGAGGTGGATTATCGGTTGGTGCTTCCACCATGTATGGATAGGATCCATGATGTCGTCCACATGTCCCAGCTTAATCGACATCTTCACGATGAATCACAAATCATTAACCAGTGAGAGTTAGATATTGAGGATGAAACAAAATTGATGGAGTGACCATTATATACCTATAATAATTGAGAGAGGGTGTTGTATGGATGATACATTCCCTTGGTTCATGTTTTATGGAGGCATGTTGTCTTGTATGAGAGTACTTGGGAGCATGCGACACAAAGTCATGCCTAGTACCCTATGTTGTTTTGAGTTTTTCCTTGTTTGTTCTGCTTTGATGATGTAATTACCGAATATTTTTGATTTATGAGATGTGCCTTTTTCCCTTACTGATGGTGTATTTTAGAATTTAATAATATTAATAGGGGTAAATTCACCTCCCAATCAAGATGCATTATATTTATGACACATTTTAAAACCATATGGATGAGTCAATTACATCCAAAGTGAACGATATCTTGATATAGAGGGTGGATTCCCTTGATTTTTGTGCTTGGGGAAGTGTTGTATGATGGTTTTGGTATTTTATGTATTTTATTTATGTGCTTGATAGGTGGTCATGTTTCCGTTATAACGAGATCTCAAAGAGGTATCTCTTAGGATGGGTTTTTGGACCAATTCCTCTTACTTATTTCAGGGTTTGTTTTGATTCCCAAGGATGATAATTGTTTGAGAGGTATAAAATATAATAGTCTAGACTTTTCAAACTATTAATTTTTTTAAATTTAGGTGATGGTGGTGTTTAGGGGTAGTTATAAAGTATTTAAGGATTGGATGATGGAGTTGTAGTTGAAATTTCAGCAGGGGAAGGATTTTACAGCATGGAGGCTTAAGTTGTGCTATAAAGGGGTGTTTGTAGTGTGGAGTGATCGATTGCAGCATATAGCCTTGGGGATGGGGTTTTTGTGGTTCTTCATTTTTTGACATAGCTATAGCGCGACCAATAGGATGTGATGTAGAATCTTGGTGGATGGATTTTTATGGTTTTCAAATCTCAAGGTAGCTATGCCATAGAGTTGGGTGGCATAATAGCCTTCTTCTAGGCAATTGAAATCTATGGAATGTTGGTTTCACTTGTTCCATGATCCTTGTCCTAGTTTACTGGATCTTCATAATTTGACCCACCCTGTTTCTTGAAGGTAATTTTGACCAACCCTATTATGGTGTGATCCCTTCCCTTACACTATAGTTCTATCCTATGTCAGCACCTTTGTAAAGCAGTGAAGGGTGTTGCGTTGTGGTCTTATAATTTCTAGTTTGCCTATAAATTCCTTGACCCCTTTAAAACCTATCTTCCTCTGGCCTTTTTATTTCTATTCTTGGGTAGATCCTAGGTGATTTTGGGAGGCTTTTAACTCTCTCATTGTATGCTTTGATTCCTAGAATCCTAATATTAAGAATTGAAAATTCTAAGATGATTCCCATCTCTTCCTTCTTATTTTTACCCTATTCTTTAACCCAAAGGAGGGTTTTATTGAAGAGATAGATAGTTTGGGTGATATGGTTGTTGAATATTGATGGTATTTTATTGTTTTAGTTTAATTGAGGTGCTTCCATATGTTGTAGTTCTTGGTTGTTTTCTTCCTATTATTATATCCTTGCACAAGTGATTTGGAAAGATTTATTTGAGGTATGAGATCTTTGATATCTCCCTTTTTATATGCATGTATGGGGATTTCATGATTTTTTTATCCTTCAAATAAATAGCAGAGGTCACTGTAAGAATATAATTAATCATTTTAATTAAAATTTATGGGAAGGGAAGTATTCACATGTTTTTACTACTATTGATAATATTACTATTGTAACTATTCTTACTTGTTGATGTTGTTAAAAATCACAACTATACGAAGCCTTTTTTATGTTGTAGTTGATAGGATCATGAAACCCTTGTTGTTTTTATTTTTTGACCTCACCCTGAGTAAAAGGTTAAGAACTTATATATGAATAATGAATTGTTTTACCATGGAAATATGGATTTTTTTTGTGTGTGACAAAACCCATACTAAGTAACGAATTAAAGTAATGAAATCCATTTTGTTGAATATGAAATATGGTGTGGTAAAATTTAGGATGTGTTTCTATGTGTTGGTGTGATTTCTATGAATCAGTTATGATGTGAACCATATTGGGGATTATACGGTGATGGTTTCGATTGGCTTGGGTATGAAATATATTGGGTAGGAAAGCGATGGTTGGTTGTAATGGGATGTGGTGTGTGTTGATGTGTGGTGGTTGTGAAATGTGGTTGATGTAGTGATATTGATTGGTGTATGTTGTGTTGTTTAAATGGTGGATGTGATATGGGTGGGATATTATGTGGATTAGTCATGATAGTTTCTTGATTAGCCATGGAATGAATTGAAATACTGAGACTAAAATGACATGGTATCGAATTAATTATAATAATGGTATGAAATTGATGTGTGGTGATAAACATTAATGAAATATATGATAAAATAATGGTCTTTCTTAATGTGAATGAAATGTATTAGTAAATAAGAGTCAGCAGAAAATCATTAATTCTATAAATAGCGGAGATTATAATTGAAAGTGGAATTGTGTGGTTATGTGTGGTGGTTGAGCGGTGTGACACATTTAGTGATGGAAAAAATTATAATGGATGTCGTGAGGTGTAGTGGTGGTGTTGTGAAGTATGCTAGTGCAGTTGATGTTAACCCATAGGTCGGGTATTGTGTTTTATCTATCTATATTGTATTTTCATGTTATTTATCTATGCACCCCACCCGAGTTGGATAAACTTACCAACACCCAATTTTTTTGGATTCTGGGTGTTTTCCCCAACATCCAGTCTCGTGGTGAATAGAATGGTTGGATACCTTCTCTTACCCACTCTTCCTTCATTAGTAGTGATGATGATATGGGTTGGTGTTTGAGATCACCCAGTGATGATGGTTTGGTGATAGAGATCACCCAGTTATGATGTGTTGGTGTTATAGATCACCCAGTGATGTTGGGAATGTGATATGTGGTGGGGGTCATGCATGGTGGGAGGAGGGAATGAGGTTGATGTTATTCATGTTTATGATACCCTACTGCCCTGTATATGAGATGTGACATTGTGATGTGAACTTAATGATATCAACTAATTCTAGACCCTGTAGGAGGTTGGGATATACAAGCATGCATCTCAAACCACATTAGAGATACATGGATATGTGATGATATATGCATGGAAGAGATGGGAGCATAGGAAGTTTGATGTTAGAGTGTGAGAGTAGAAAATTAGTGGGGAAACTGATACAGGGAACCTTTATTTTATATTATTTTGGTACCATGTTACTACATTGGATGTGTTATTTTGTGATCGTGTCATGGTGAGGTTGGGGTTGGTTAGTTAACCTATTTAGGTGCATGTTTGTTCAGTTATTTATTCACTGGTTTATTAGTATGCTATTTTCATGTATGCCTGATAGACCCTAGGTATGATCCTACTAAGTACATGTTATTCTCACCCTATGTATATATAATTTTTTTTTATATTTATATTATGATTATGAGGATTAATATAGATAATTCTAGCTTGGATATTAGAGTTTATGTTGAGTTTCTACCATAGGACTTGTCTTTGGTATTTATTTGGAGACTTTTTTTTGAAATTGTTAATGAATTATGGGATGGTTTTGGTTTAATTTTATATTATATGATAGAGTCTATTTATATATTATTTATCTTATCTCCTGATCCTTATTATTATTAAGGGTAATGCTTTCTATATGTGATATTTTTTTACCCTCGGTGCTAGTCTCAAACTAGGGGTTTACTTAAGAAGGGAATCAGGGGGTCATTATCTCTCTTCCTTCATTATCATCCTAGGCAGGGTACTTTTGGAGAGAGGGGGTCATGATAGTTATAATATAGTTATTATAAAATAGTTTTTAATATATATATATAATATTAAAAATATTATTTTTTTATTTTGAAAAATACTTTTTGGTTAAGTGAGAACCAGCCAGAACAAAATCACTTTGAGGCAAAGCGAGAACCAGCAAGCCAACACAAGGATCCATTGGTGGGCTAGGCAAAGAACCCTTTCCAGGACCAGACCCACCCGAAAACACCACAAAAACATGGAAAAACAATAAAAAACACTCGAAAAGTTCATCCTTCACCAAGGCCACCTGCACAATCCAAAGAATCATGGAATCCATCAAACCCAACCAAATTGGGGTCATGCATGAAAGAGCATGATGTAATGGCAAATATAACCAAGGAAACACAGAACCATCCAGGTGAAGAACCCCTCGACATCTGCAGTAGCACAAAATGGTCCCAGTTCAAACCACCATTGTCCGTGAAAGCACCTGCGTGCGTCCTACATTGTGGCTGCCCACATAAACCCTAGGTGATGATACTGCGCATAAGAAGAGATACCCTGACGTCGAAGAAGAATAGAACGAACACACCAGATCTAAATAGGCCTGGAAAGAGGGACTTGCAGTACGAAGAACAACTGTGAACAGAACTAGAAGAATCAGAAACACCGAACTAGCAAGAGGATCTGGAGGCCGTGATATCGCTTCCACGGGCAACTTCGCTTGCCACAAACATGGGATCCGGGGGCCAAAGGGCATAATGATGGCATCAAACTCGCATCGGCAGGATATAGGAGGTTAGTGGGGATATACAATGCTGTTCAGGGAGGATTCACAGGGTTCGGTGCCGGGATCCTTATTGTCAGGAACACCGAGACCATTTGGTGGCGCTCGCCGGTATGGGAGGTCATCGCCGATGGGATCTAGGGAGATGGGTCTACATCACAAGAAGTTAGATATGCTCATGTGAGGGGAAATATAGATTAATCACAGAGTGGGCGATGTTGGTTGGTCTTGTAGACATATAGGGAGAGTGGACCAGATCAACATCTCATGAGAGGGAGGCAGGATGAGAAGCCGAAGGCGACGGGGCTAGAGTAGGAGGGCGACACAAAACCTAGGCTAGTAGGAGCTCCCCAAGCCTCTACATCACATCCATTAAAAATATTATTTTTATAATGTAAAAATAATCAATATTAAATTATATATAAATACTAAAAAATAGAGATGTAAAGTCTCTCTTTCCTTTCTTATTTGAGATTATTTTTTCTTAAATCTATTTTAAAACTTGTATCATTTTCTACTATGATTATATTTCTGTGGTATTAAATTCCCTTTTAACCCTTCATTGATGAGATATTTCTCATTTGTTCTAATAGTATCCTTTTTATAAGCTGTTACTATACTGAAATACAGGTTTCAAAATCCACATCATTTCATTTCAATTCACCTCTTACCCATTTTAATAACATAATTAATATTTAAAATTAACTTTAAAATAGTATTAATTATAATATAATGTTTTTAAAAATATAAAATATTTATTATATTTTCATTTATTTTAAAATCTTAAAAAAATACATCATTCACTTGTGGTAGTTTTATATTACCTTAGTGAATGACGATGTTTTATTTTCACTTATTACATTGATGAAATTATTAAAATATTATTTAATGATTTAACATGATATTAATATTTAAATAATTTCATGTCTATGGTTATGGAATGATAATATATGCATGATAAACATCATATTAAAAGTAAACATTCAAATTCATTTCAATAGTTTAAAACAAGCTTATGAAGAGACACAGTTTGATTTGGTATTATTTTGTTAAATATATTGATTAATGAACTCATATACTTCTCGAATGAAATGAACACTATACCTTGAAACTCATAGATCTTATTAAACCATTATAAAGGGAATATCAACCATTACCATTGCATTGAAGTAGTTTCAGAATGATAAAAGGAACAACCTCAACATGATTGACACAAGAACAATTAATTTAATAAATAAATAATACATGATAATAATTTTTTTAAAATGAATATTAATAAAATAATAAACATGAATAATGTTCTTAATCAAGTAAATAATAAATGTAACTTGAATATTTAGGAGTTTAGAGGACATACAAATCAAGTTGGGACACAAGGTAAGAGTTTCTTTCTAAATTTATGTTCTTTTGAAATATTATTCCTCTATTTCCAATATTATCTTATATACCTCATATACATGGTCTTAAATGTATAACTTACTATTTTCAATTCATTTTTAATGTATTATTGTTCTCATTTATACTCTTATGGATTTATAGCTCATATATTTTGTTTTTCATAAGGGGTTTTCCCACCCTTTCTCATTCTTGGCCTTATGTTCTCTATCACACACACACACACACACACACACACACTCTCTCTCTCTATCTTCCCCATTCTAATATACATCCATTTCCTTCATTTTTCTGAGGACATTCATATATTAAAGGATACCTTCCTATTTTACCCTTATGTTTAACCCTATAATATTTATAAAGGGACTTCTACATTTTTCATATATTCCTATCCAACTTTATTCAATTTTAAATTTATTTCTTTCAAGGTTGAATTATTATGGAATTTTATTTTTAAATAATTTTCTAGAATCCTATTTATTCCCATTTGAAAATGATTTTTTAAAGTAACTCATTTCATTGATTTTATAAAAACATAAAAAAAAGTTATGAAAATTCTTTTCATAATTTTAAAGGTTCCAAGGAACACTGGAAATGGTGGACGAGTGCCCGATTTTGGTTTTTCATTAGTTTCAATTAATGATATCTAAATAAATTGAAAAATTAAACCCTTTAATTCCCTATAAATAATATTTCACATTTAATTTATAATTAACTTAAAACTAGAATTACCTCAAATAGGAAATTCATTTAATCAAAAACATGTTGTTTCTCTTTCATCATTGTCTTTGTCGTTGAGAATCCAAATGAGAAATCCTCTAGTTATATCCACACATGATTCACGAATCAATGAATAAAATTCTTGGTATTCTGAGTGATAGTGTGGAGGAACCTTATAGAGACCCTATCCTTTTACATATAACATTACATGATTTTAAGTATAATTATACATCAGAGTACAAGCCAATGATCTTGAAGTCTAGTGTCTTGGAGGACTTGGTACATAAAACTGAAAACATGGAACTAAATATAACATCTCTTTATTTGATCTTCATAAAGTGATCCTAAATTCCTTTGAGATCTTACATCTGCATAGGGTACCCTGTGGATCACATAAAAAAAGGGATGAACTAAAAATCTCAGCAAGGAAATATACATAAGAATAAATCTTTAGTACATGGGTTAGAAGTAATAACATGATGATATAAAAAGGCATGTAACATATGGAATCATAACATATAAATATAGGATAATTTAAACATGTAATCATAGAAATGTGTCAGAAACATAAAACATGAATTTAGTATGAGTCAAGGCTAACTACCAAGACTGTTTCCCATAGTATCACAAGCCAAATCTAACCACCACGATTGTTTCACATAGTAGCACAAGCCAAGACTAACTGCCAAGACCGTCGCACATAACATCTCATGAGACCCAACTTTACCCAATTCATTAGAGAGGTATCTGGACACACCCATTTTACATTTTATGAATATGTTTTCTACATAAATAATCATACATAATCAATATTACATAAACATAATGTTTACCCATAGAAAGAATTAGATACCACAATCATGACATAAAGCATAACCAAAGGGGTGTATCATGGAAGTGTCCATGAAAGAAATGAATTAGAACATACATGGACATTAATAAGGTAAAATATGCATATATCATGGTAATTTATTCAAATATAAGTGAAACCGTGTAATAAATGTATTTGAGAAATTTTATCATTAAAACATTTTTGTGCAGTTTTAAGGAAAATACTATAGAGCTTTTAAAATAGAAAAGGGAACAATCTTTTATATAAAACCAGAAGTGAACCAAGAAGGTTTTCATAACAAAAATACTGATTTTATAAATACAAATGTGGCTTAAAATAGAGGATAGAGTGCACTTGAAATTGGGTAAAAATTTGGGAAGTTCTCTTATTGGGAAGTATCAAGGAGAGAATCACTTAAAAGCATGTATATCCCTGAAAGAGAATGAGGAATGTATCTTGAAACATGAGTTTGGAGAATATAAAAATAATTTAGAAGTTTTACATAAAAATAAAAGACAAATTTATTTGGGTAAAAAGAAACATAGATCATGTAACACCCCAAGATTTCATAGTACGTTATTTCTTCAAAGTAATTCAATAACTTTCACTACACGCAACACCGAGTTCAAGCGCACCACGACTTACCAATCTTGCCGTTCAAAAGTAGTTATGAATAGTATTAACTGCATTTTGAATTTTATATACTCCATATAATTTTAACATCCATATTATGTGTTTCTTAGACATAATATAAGAACAAATTCAATTTAATAGATAAAGGTAGTATTTTTCAGAAAATGCAATTTTACCGCCTTTTGAGGGCGAACCATTTTTAAATCTAATATTTGACACTTTTATGTATTAAATTTTACAAAATAAACTTCTTCTTTAGAATCGGGAGATAAAAATTTAGTTTTGATAAATATTTGGTTTTTTTCTGATAACTTTCATATTTTGGTAAATAGTGAAAAATACTAAATTTTAATTAAAAACAACTTTTTTAATCGAAATAATTTATATTGTTAAATTATGCATTTGATTGGTTTTGAAGTATAATTAGATTATATTTTTATCATTTAATACAATTTAGGTCATTATAATTAATTTCAATTTGAAATTGGACATAAATAAGTGTCAATCTTTTGATAGATATTATTGCTTAAAAACACGCTATTTATTTTGACAACGGGAATTAATTTTAAATTAATTAACGAAACTTATATGATTTGAATTTGTTAAAATATACATAATTTTTGAATTTGGAATATCAAATATATCTTAGGCTGAATTTTTGGTATTTTTCTGAGAAACATCAATTTTTGATGAATAGTGAAAAACACCGAGTTATTGGTTAAAACCAGCTTTTTATTTAAATAATTATTTATTTTATTTAAATTTATTTTAGGTCAAAATAGATACATAATACCTATATATGTTCAAAATAATTCATTGGAGTCGTTTTAGAATAAGTTTAGATATATAAAAATTTTATTTAACTTTTTATCGTCTTTTACCCACCTCCTAGGAGTATTTGCAAATTTGTATAAAACTTAATTTTACCGCTTTTCGGAGTTGAATTTCAAAAATCTAAGAGACACGGTTAACCTCAGTAAGTAAAATGTGATTCAATAAGATGAAAATAAATTTTGGTGAATAGTAACTTTTGACTTTTATTTACCGCGGTTAAAGGTAAATAGAGTAATTCAAGGTAAAAGGAATATTGTAATAATTACAAATTACCTTAACACATGTCCTAACCTTATTGGATGAGTAATGGCCGACCATGGGCATCCTTGGGTCTATTTTGGGACCCCATGTGGCCACTTATTAATGATAAT
Organism: Viscum album; assembly: GCA_963277665.1. Taxonomy (NCBI): domain Eukaryota; kingdom Viridiplantae; phylum Streptophyta; class Magnoliopsida; order Santalales; family Viscaceae; genus Viscum; species Viscum album. Next base: position 413,437,759 of record OY728145.1, read on the forward strand.
GACCCTTTAGATTAATTAATTTAAAGTAAAGGCAAAATTGACATAAACAAAAATATTTTAGTAATTAATTTTTACATGGTGTTATATAAGTAATATTCTTGACTATAAATATTCATTGTAAAGATAAAAAGATTTCATACATCATGGTAGTTTTTATATAATTTTTAGACATCGAATATATTAAATTATTTATGACACAATAATGATGCAGTATTTACCTCATTAATAAATGATTTAAATAAATTAGATTATAAATATTAAAATAGTATAAAAAACATGTCCAATTTTTATTGGATGATTTTATTTCGACCATGAGTCATCTTATATTAGAAACTAATGATTTATGGACCTTTAGAAACCGAATATCATTATATAATAAAATAATATTTTCACACTTTCCTAAAGAGCCCCTCCTCCCCCTTATAAAAGAAGACCACTTATAACCAATTCATCACACCTATAAAGCCTTTAGGATTGTCCAAACTCTGAAAAATTAAGCTCCCTACATCCCTATCCTCCTTCTATAAGCCTTACCTTAGGAATAAGGCACTACAAGAAGTCCTTTTGGTTCAAACCAAAGGAAGTTACCCAAATTAAAGGTAATAGTTCCTCTTAACTTATTTTATTTTATTTTACTTCTCTAACACCTAAAATCTTTTTATTACTTTATTTTATAACAAAAAAAGTATCCTCAATATACTAGGATGTTTTTAGGATAATGATTCGAACTACACTTACACACACCTCCATCTAATGGGTGAAGAACATAATGTTTCTCTGGATGGAAAACTAACGCCTCACGAAACAATGATTGTTCAATTACCTCCTACTGCCTCTCATGGTGGCCATTATGATGGAACTGTATTTATATATGATATATATTATGTTTATGTTTTCTTCATGGTTCTGTATTTTTCTTTTATAGTATACCTTAATGGTTTCCATTATGGGTAAACACGATAATTTCATTTGAGGAAGTGCGGACTACCACCCCCTCAAATTGATATGACTCGTTAATACCATATGTGGGATGTATAAAGGATGGAGTTAATGATATTATATATGATATTATACTGGAATTATAATATACCTATGTATCATTATGTTTTAATTTCATTAAAAAAATAAATAGAAATAAAAGTAGCGTCCATGCGTACGTACGACTTACCGTCTCCATGAACGGTGCATTTCATTTATTTGATATGTACTATTATAAATACATGTATATACTTGATATATATAATATATACGATATCTAAATCATGAATATAATTCTGGATATAATGAAATTTTGACCATGTGAACAACTTGTAACTAGAAGGTGTTCATTTTTGACTCAAGTGCCAAATATCGACAACATGAATGTTATTAACTTAAATGATTACATAATGTTTATAACATGGTAATAAGTGATATGAAAGGAATAATAAACTTAAAAAATGTTCTTAAGCAAGTATAAATTAACTCTAGTTTATTATTCAGGATATTAAAGAACGAACGGGTCAAGTCGGACACGAGGTAAGGGGTTTCTTATCTCACTTTTAATTCCGTGAGATTTCCATTGTTCACCACTTATTTATTGCATGTGGTGTATTGTGTACTGCCATTTGATATATATTATCATGATTCTATTTATATTCATGATATTCTATGAATCATTTGGTGGTTATTGACTATTTTTCATACGACTCAATTAATTACAATGAGGTAAGGGATATTTCCACAATCTCATTATTATCCAAGATTTTTCATGTGTAAGTATTTTCTGGGAAATACTTATCTTAGATACCCATATTTTATAAAAATTATTTCAAAAGGAATCTTTTAAAGTTTCATGGGAGGGTCTATTTAACTAGATCATCATTTTAAATGTTTTAAATATTTATCTTTCTAAACCCTTTTAATTAATTTCCATGTTTTCAAAATGATTTTAAGGATTTATTTATATGGAAATGAATGTTTTAAAATGATAATTATTTTAAAATATTTTAAAGTGGTATGAGACACTTTGATTAAAAAATCCCTTTTAAATAACTATCTTTATAAATTTTGATAATTTTAAACGATTTCATGAAAATGGGTATTTCTCTCAAAGCATTTTACTGATCATTTTCATCTATGTCAACATACTTTAATGAATTTTAAACTTGTTTGAAGTTGATTTATTATGATAAAAATCTTCCATATTGTATTGAATGTTTTGTGATATGTTTGACTGTGGATATGTTATTTTTATACCATTCATGGTTTATGGATAAAGTATTGACATTTCGTATGCTAGTTTTAATACGAATGTTTATGTTATATTTCAACCTTTTTATATGATGAATGTATTGGAAAAATATGTTCCGGGTTAGGGACCGGTAAAAGTAATCCCTCTGGGTTGGGATCCGGTTTTAGTAGACCCTCCGGGATGGAGTCCGGTTATAGAGGCTCTCTGGGATGGAGTCTGGTTACAGAGGCTCTCTGGGTTGGAGTCCGGTTACAGAGGCTCTCCGGGATGGAGTCCAGTTACAGAGGCTCTCCGGGTTTGGGTCAGGTTAAAGTTAGCCCATAGGTCCTGGAACGAGCCCTTGATATAGAAATTAAAGTCTGGTATTATAAATTCCCTCATTATGAAAATAATATTGATGGTTCATGTGGTCATTAGACTAATAGAATACCCATGATTATGTTTTATTATGGCATTATTTACTCAGCTCATATTCCGGCCATAAAAGTATTCATGTTTATTATTGGTAAAGGCATGTGGTTTCAATTATTCACCATGCTTAATATTTATGTTATCTTTCGCTTTATTTCTTACCCTTACTGAGCATTTGAGCTCACCTCTTTCTATGTTTTATTTTTCCCAAGATTCCAAGAAGTGTATTGTGATTGATATGTAGGGTTAAGATAAGGGAATAATGGCTTTCATAAAGGATTATTTATGTTGTGTTGTATGTTATAAAGTGTAATGTAACATTCATGTATGTAATCTATTTTCCAAGACTGCTAAACCGATCGGTCCTTCGGGACTTGATTCCTTGTAATCATGCTAATGTATTAAAATAATGCACCAACTCTGGGTAACTGGGGTCGGGGCATTACAGTTGGTATCAGAGCAAGTTTAGAAATAACCTTGGAAACTAGATTTAGATAAAATCTGATTAAAACACATAGCCCTAAGATAGACTTTGAGGAATAGTATATAATAAGTTCCTAGAATTTTGGTAATATACAGATTTTTTGAGTTTTCCAAGTAAATACATCCCTGTCTGGATACGAGAAGGTAGATGCGGCTCTGGCACATATGTACCTAGGGGTAAAACCTGAAAACACCGCTTTGAGCTGGACTCAAATGAGAACTGATGGATGACAATGGGCCTTGCTGCACCCTTGGTTACGACACTCCTAGGGGATATGCTTAGGATAATTCTCATTTTCTTTACAAATCATTATGAAGGATTTATGAGTATATACTTCCTCAAAGAAAACATTTTTGTGATTATGGATTATATCCATAAACTGTTCAATTTATGTTAAGTGTTTTACAAATTTGGAATTATGTATTTTGATACATAAACTAATCTAGTTTATGCCATTGTATATAAATGGAGCCCAGTAGAAGGAATGTGAACTCCAGCAATACGTATGATCCAAATAATAAGAAGGATCATATATTTCACGGTATTAAGCCAACATTTAGAAGGGAAATAGTCACCCATGTATTCTAAACATATGAAGAAATAGTATCATGTGTTAATAAGATAAGTAAATAATTCTTAGAGTCCTATGGCTTTGAAGGGAAGCAAGAGAAGAAAAGGATGAAAGAGAGAAATATGGATAAAGGGAAGAGGGAAAAGAAGGATTTTCCCATATGTGATAACTGTGGAAAGAATCACCTTGGTAAATGATTGAAGGGAATGGGAGTTTGTTATAAGTGTGGAGAAAATGGACACCAAGTACATGATTTCAAGGGTAAGAAAAAAAGTTTCCAATGTACAATGCTTCATCTAGAAGGAGTTGGAACACTACGTGAATCAATGTCCAAATCATCAGAGTATACCCCAAATGCTGCTATTGGATAATAATAAAGTTATGATACTACCAAAGATGAAGAGGAATGATTAGATTTCTAACATTGTTATTAAAGTATTGTTTCATTTGAGTATTGTATTAATTATGTACATGTTATAAGAATTTTAGAGTATATAAGGATTGTACTGCAGTACTATTTCATTAAGGAGTTGAGATTGTGTGGAACCAAAAAAAGTGACTCAATTGCAGGATAAATTTTTGGAAAATATATGGTTGAGAGAAAGATAAACCATAATATGGTTCTGATACCGAGGTAGTGATTTTGGAATAAGAGATGGTTGATTTGGATAAATTATATTGGATATTGTTGACTTCCTTGGAACTGATTAATAGTTTGTTTATTTCATCATTGTCGAAATATTAAATATTTTTGGATATAAGGAATATATCTAGTATTATATAAAGGATAAGGGAGAATGAATGTAATCAAGAAGGTTTTATGGTAATTCAGGGTGTTACCATGTTTTAAAATAATACACGATGAAGGTGTTCACATGTTATTACATGGAAAAAAGGATCTCCATTGTGTTTAACTTCCTTATAAATTTTGGACTGTGAGTTTGGATAGATTTATTTTGGATAAGTCTAAAGGTTGGAATTTATTAAGATACTATTGTTAAGGTTATTTTTGTATTTTTATAAAAATGACAACACGCAGACTGTGTGACAACCCGTCACGTCGGACAAAGCTACGGAAATTGAACCCACAACCATAGTGCGATTGGGATTTATCACCTACCACTGGACTATGTGAAGTCCCTGTATTGTATAATGTAGTTTTTTAAAGGGCCTGATAGGTGAATTATAAATTCATATTTTTATAACCCTATATTAATAGGATAAATAGAATATTTGTTTTAAATTCTATTATCTTTTAGAGTGAAAGATGAGTTTGTGGTAGAAATTAGTTAAAGGATGAAACTCTATTTGTCAAGTATATATTTTTTTATTCTCTTATTCTATAAAGAAATTAATTATTAAACTTTAGGTAAGGGATCTTAAAACTAAAAATGTGTTATCCTAATACCTTATGTTTTGTTGAACCGATGATATTTTAAATCATTATAGATTGATGGCTTTGAGGCCCTCAATTCTACAACTATTTATGACTGATGACCTCAATCAATCCCTATAAATATTTACGTTTTTCCTAAAATTACGTGTCTCTAATTTCCAAAAATTTCCTCCCAATCGAGATCATAATTTGGTGGTGACTTTTTCATTCTCCTTTTCCTCTTATTAAGACTAAATTTTATTAACTCAACTTCCAATGTGGGTTTTCCCACAATGGTATTTTATATTTTCAAACTTCTATTTTTGAAGAACAATTTCAAATTGTGAGGACAAAATTTATTGAATTAGGGAAGAATGTAACACCCCAAGATTTCATAGTATGTTATTTCTTTAAAGTAATTCAATAACTTGCACTACACGTAACACCAAGTTCAAGCGCACCACGACTTATTGCTTGACGAACCATCACCGCCCGGGTTGTCACCCTCCGGGACGCTCTGCCATCTCGGCTGGCAACGGCTCCTTCCCGGCTGGGGCTCTCTCCGTAGTGACCTCTTCGTGGGGAGGGGGGTTTCCTTGTGTGGAGGGTTCGAAAAGGCCACACAAGGGAATTCCCTTCTCAGAAAGGAATCTAGCCGTTCAAAAGCGGTTATGAATAATATTAACTGAATTTTGAATTTATATACTACATATAATTTTCACATCCATATTATGTGTTTCTTAGACATAATATAAGAACAAATTTAATTTAATAGATAAAGGAAGTATTTTTCAGAAAATGCAATTTTACCTCCTTTTGAGGGAGAACCCTTTTAAAATCCAATATTTTCATTTTTTATGTATTCAATTTGACAAAATAAACTTCTTCTTTAGAATCAGGAGATAAAAATTTAGTTTTGATAATTTTTTGGTTTTTTTCTGTTAACTTTCATATTTTGGTAAATAGTGAAAAATACTAAATTTTAATTAAAAACAAATTTTTAATAGAAATAATTTATAGTGTTAAATTATTCATTTGATTGGTTTTGAATTATAATTAGATTATATTTTTATCATTTAATACAATTTAGGTCATTATAATTAATTTCACTATGAAATTGGACATAAACAAGTGTCAATCTTTTGATAGATATTGTTGCTTAAAAACACAATATTTATTTTGACAACGGGAATTAATTTTAAATTAATTAATGCAAATTATATGCTTTGAATTTGTTAAAATAGAAATCATTTTTGAATTCGGAATATGAAATATAGATTAGGCTGATTTTTTGGTATTTTTCTGAGAAACATCAATTTTTGATGAATAGTGAAAAACACTGAGTTATTGGTTAAAACCGACTTTTTATTTAAATAATTATTTATTTTATTTAAATTTATTTTAGGTTAAAATAGATACAAAATACCTATATATGTTTAAAATAATTCAATGGAGTCATTTTACAATAATTTTAGATATATAAAAATTTTATTGAACTTTTTACCGTCTTTTACCCACCTCCTAGGAGTATTTGCAAATTTGCATAAAACGTAATTTTATCGCTTATGGGAGTTGAATTTCAAAAATATGAGAGACACAGTTAACCTCAGTAAGTAAAATGTGATTCAATAAGATGAAAATAATTTTTGGTGAATAGTAACTTTTAACTTTTATTTACCACTGTTAAAGGTAAATAGGGTAATTCAAGGTAAAAATAATATTGTAATAATTCAAAATTAACTTAACACATCTCCTAACCTTATTTGATGAGTAATGTCTGACCATGGTAATCCTTGGGTTGATTTTGGGACCACATGGAGCCAATTAGGAATGATAATGGCCCTTTAGATTAATTAATTTAAAGTAAAGGCAAAATTGACATAAAAAAAAGCCTTTAGTAATTAATTTTTATATGGTGTTATATAAGTAATATTTTTGACTATAAATATTCATTGGAAATATAAAAAAATTTCCTACATCATGGTATTTTTTTTATAATTTTTAAAAATCGAGTAAATTAAATTATTTATGACACAATAATGATGCAGTATTTACCTCATTAATAAATGATTTAAATAAATTAGATTATAAATATTAAAATAATATCCAAAACATGTCAAATTTTTATTGGATAATTTTATTTCGACCATGAGTCATCTTATCTTTGACCCTAATGATTTTTGGACCTTTAGAAACCAAATATCATTATATAATAAAAAAATATTTTCACACTTTCCTAAAGAGCCCCTCCTCCCCCTTATAAAAGGAGACCACTTCTAAAAAATTCCTCACACCTCTCAAGCCTTTAGGATCGTCCAAAAACTACGAAATTAATCTCCCTACATGCCTATCCTCATCTTATAATCCTTAACTTATGTAGAAGGCACTTTAAGAAGTCCTTTTGGTTCAAACCAAAGGAAGTTACCCAAATCAAAGGTAACAGTTTCTCTTAACTTATTTTCTTTTATTTTACTTCTCCAACCCCTAAAATATTTTTATTCCTTTATTTTATAACAACACAAGTATTATCAATATACTAGGATGTTGTTATGAGAATTATTTGAACTACACTTACACACACCTCCATCTAATGGGTGAAGAACATAATGTTTCTGTGGATGGAAAACTAATGCCTCACAAAATGATGATTGTTCAATTACCTCATACCGCCTCTCATGGTGGACATTATGATGGAACTGAATTTATATATGATATATATTATGTTTATTTTTTCTTCATACTTCTTTATTTTTATTTTATATCATACCTTAATGGTTTCCATTATGGGTAAACGCGATAATTTCATTTGAGGAAGTGCGGACTACCGCCCCCTCAAATTGATACGACTCGTTAATACCATATGTGGGATGTATAAAGGATGAAGTTAATGATATTATATATGATATTATAGTGGAATTATAATATACCTATGTATCATTATGTTTTAATTCCATTAGAATAATAAATATAAATGAAAGTAGCATTTATGCGTACGTACGACTTACCATCTCCATGAACGGTGCATTTCATTTCTTTGATATGCACTGTTATAAATACATGTATATACTTTATATATATGATATATATGATATATAAATCATGAATACCATTCTGGATATAATGAACTTTTGACCATGTGAACAAATTGTAACTATAAGTTGTTCATTTTTGACTCAAGTGCCAAATATCGACAAAACGAACGTTATTAACTTAAATGATTGCATAATTTTTATAACATGGTAATAAGTGATATAAAAGGAATAATAAACTTGAAAAAGGTTCTTAATCAAGTATAAATTAACTTTAATTTATTATTCTGGATATTAATGGATGAACGGGTCAAGTCGAACACGAGGTAAGGGGTTTCTTATCTCACTTTTAATTCCGTGAGATTTCCATTGTTCACCTCTTATTTACTGCATGTGGTGTATTGTGTACTACCATTTGATATATATATTATCATTATTCTCTTTATATTCATGATATTATATGAATCATTTGGTGGTTATTGACTATTGTTCATATGACTCAATTAATTACAACAAGGTAAGGGATATTTCCACAATCTCATTATTATCTGAGATTGTTCATGTGTAAGTATTTTCTGGGACATACTTATCTTAGATACCCATATTTTATAAAAATGATTTCAAAATGAATATTTTAAAGTTTCATGGGAGGGTCTATTTAACTAGATCATCATTTTAAATGTTTTAAAGATTTATCTTTCTAAACCCTTTTAATTAATTTCCATGTTTTCAAAATGATTTTAAGGATTTATTTATATGGAAATAAATGTTTTGAAATGATAATTATTTTAAAATGTTTCAAAGTGGTATGGGACACTTTGATTCAAAAACCCCTTTTAAATAACTATCTTAATAAATCGTGAGAATTTTAAATGATTTCATGAAAAGGGGTATTTCTCTCAAAGCATTTTACTGATCATTTTCATATATGTCAACATCCTTTAATGGATTTTAAACTTGTTTGGAGTTGATTTATTATGATACCAATCTTCCATATTGTATTGAATGTTTTGTGATATGTTTGACTGTGGATGTGTTATTTTTATACCATTCATAGTTTATGGATAAAGTACTGACATTTTGTATGCTAGTTTTAATACGAATTCTTATGTTATATTTAAACCTTTTCATATGATGAATGTATTGGACAAATATTTTCCGGGTTTGGGACCAGTAAAAGTAAGCCCTTCGGGTTGGGGTCCGGTTACAGCAGACCCTCTGGGATGGAGTCCGGTTATAGAGGCTCTCCAGGATGGAGTCCGGTTACAGAGGCTCTCGGGGTTGGAGTCTGGTTATAGAGGCTCTCCGGGTTGGAGTCTGGTTATAGAGGCTCTCTGGGATGGAGTCCGGTTATAGAGGCTCTCTGGGTTTGGGTCCAGCTACACTTAGCCCATAGGTCATGACATGTGGACTTGACACAGAAATTAAAGTATGGTATTATACATTCCCTCATTATGAAAATAATATTGATGGTTCATGTGGTCATTCGACTAATAGAATACCCCTGATTGTGTTTTATTATGGAATTATTTACTCAGCTCATATTCCTGCCATAAAAGTATTCATGTTTATTATTAGTAAAGGTATGTGGTTTCAATTATTCACCTTGCTTAATATTTATGTTATCTTCTACTGTATTTATTACCCTTACTGAGTGCTTGAGCTCACCCATTTCTATGTTTTATTTTTCCCAGGATTCCAAGAAGTGTATTGTGATTGATATGTAGGGTTTAGCTAAGGGAATAATGGTGTTCATAAAGGATTATTTATGTTGTGTTGTATGTTATAAAGTGTAATGTAACATTCATGTATGTAATCTATTTTCCAAGACTGCTAAACCGATCATTCCTTTGGGACTTGATTCCTTGTAATCATTCCAATGTATTAAAATAATGCACCGACTCTGGGTAATTGGGGTCAGGGAGTTACAGAGCAACCCGAAGGAATAGAGGCGGTTCGGGTAGAATTCCTTACAGATTATCGGCATGATATCAGGTGTACTTAAGAGGTTTTAAAGAGAGAGAAAATGATTTATAATATTTTATAAATCATGAGGAAAGTATGGGGGAGGTGCCTAATCATACCCTATCACTAGGAATTACACATAAAAGGTCATAACATATAGGACAATCTTGAATGAAAGTGAAATGGAGAGGATCCTTTACCTTATATATGAAGGTGTTCTTCCCTTGTTATTAATGACCTGAATAAAAAAATTAGTTTTATTAAATAATAAGACCATAAACTTTTATATATGTAATTTATTTATTATACCCATTTTAAGTTAATTCATGACATTTTTAATGGGTTAAATGGTTTAACTTCATTGTTTGGGAACATTTGTTTTTATAGTTTTCTTGAACGGTTCACTTGTATTCATGAATGTAAGTTCATTTAAAACATGGATAAACATCCAGAATTGTAATTATATATTATTTATGAACTTAAAAAACTGGAAATTATCTTATAAATAATTTTTTATATACTATGATAATGAATCATTATATAAGAATTTAAAGATGACCGTTTGGGTTAATTCGGGCGGTTTTCAACCACAACGAACTTCTTCTGTTTAATAATTTAGTAATATACTCATAAGTTAGTTATAGAACATTAAATAGGATATAATAAATATAAAATATCCTTTTTAAACCATAAAAATGGTTTCATGACAAGTTATGAAGGTGGTAAAGGAAAATGAAAACATGTCGTTCTTGAAGGTGATAAATTAACACCTCACGAACAATGTTTTCCTTTATAAAATAAAAAGAAGAGGAGAAGGGGGTTGGATGATATATTATCCCATTAGTATCATAAAATTACATTATATGTAAGATACAAGAGTTATCATACCATGTGGATGAGGATAGGTGGGTATAGATTTAAGAAAAGAACTTGAAATTGAAAAGAAATTAAAGGAAAAGAGAGAGAGAGAGAGGAATTACCTCTTGAATCCTCCTTAAGGCACTTTGGGTGGGTCTTTTGATGAGACCAGAAGCTCTAGGAAATGGGGGAGGGGATAGGGAAGATGTTTGGGTATATTTTAGACAAGTATTGAAGCTTGAGAGGTGTGAAGAGAATAGGTAAGGATGGGTGGTATTTATAGTGGAGGAGAGGAGAGTTTTCATAATATTTAATTCCTTAGTTTTTATTTTCCCTCAAGACCAGTAATAATGATGATTCCATAACCAAAAATAGTAATGTGTGCATGTTAGTTCGAGATAATGTCATTACATCAACCATACATCAGCTGAGGACATCATAATTCATGTATTTAGCATTTATCGTAAATTATCATATTTTACTATTCATAAAAAATTCAAGTATTTTAGAAAAATCTAAAAAATTAACCCTAACCATTTTTCAATGTCTAGAATCCAAAAATAAAATCCATTTTTAAAAAATAATTTTCTAAATATGATTAATTTAATTTTTAATTAAAATCATAATTATAAATTCTTGAATTGAAGGTTTTAAAAATAAAAGTAATCACTTAATTCAGAGCATCAAAACATGATAAAATATAATTCCTTTATATAGAACCCAATTTTAAGAAAATAAAATTTTATGAAGAAACTTAATCTATTATTTAAATTCTCAAAAACAAAATTTATACAAGCATATCCATAAGAGATAAACATTAATAAAAATTAAATGATAACTTAAAATAAGTTTTAGCACAAAAATAAATATTGAATCCCTTACTTGAATTAATGGAACAAAACATGAGGGTTTATGTTGCTGCAGACTCCCCTTACAAGACTTCAAAATGATTTCCCCCAAAATATTTTATTTACACACTAGCTTAAATGACTTTTATATCCACAAACATACAGTGTACAACGACACACATAGACAAGGCTTGAAGAGCAAGCTAATAGTTTATATGTAGACAACAATTTGATCATTTATATATTTACACATTCAATGTAAGTGTAGAAAATAGGGAAAGAAGAATGAGACAAGATGTTTATCAGTGTAATTGATTAAACAATTCAGAGAGACAAAATAAAATATACTGAATCGAAGACATTCAGTGGAAACAGGACCAAAGAGATCAAGAAAGATCTTAAAACAATGACATACACATAAAATCATTGTTGAAAAACTGTATAAAATCGATATTGATGCATATAAAATTAACAACGTGTAAAACCCATGAAAAAATTTTATAGTAGGGTAACCTAACAATGAAATTAGAGAAACAAAAACCACAATGAAAGAGGCATATTCAGACAAAATTTTATATTAGACAAATCAACATCTGAAACCAAGGGTCCACAAAATCAAAAGGATAATAGGAGACTGTGAAAATGAAAAAATGAAAATGATGCACACCCTAAAACTAATTATATTAGACCTAACACTAGGTCTATAAAATTGAAACCCTAACCACAAATGAGATCATTCTTCGAAGCTCGGTTGGCTCGGCTTCTACCCCTGGATAAAGCCCGAATGCGGCTCAACCCCTGACCCTTGACCACACGAAGATCAAGATCCTACGATGCTGCTCGACTTGAAGTCCTGGCCACGACCACAAACCGAAGATCCCTCAGCGGCGGCCTATGCGACTCCCTCGTGGCATGCTGAAACCCTAAACTGCAATTCAACGTCGATGCAGATTCCCCTTGGAGACCAGGTTGCAGCACACCCCACACTGCTCGCCCATGGATCCCATTATACCCTTTATATCACTTTTTTTAACTATATCATTTCTTCTTTTTTTATATACCATTTATTACTTTTATTATATATATATATAAAATCTGATTAGAATATTAAAAGTATTTACAATTTAAACTAATTATAACTTTATATATATATATATATATATATTTTATAAAACAAAATTAATTATATTTATTTAAAAAAATTATCATAATGTATAAATTTTATAAAACAAATTATAATCTATAAAATTCATATATTTTTAATTTCATTGCATTATTAAAATAGTTATATTATATAATTATAACAAAATTAATAATATTAATACTTTTATAAAAAATTATTCTATCCAAAGTTTATAATTTAAAACCAATAATTATAATTTCACACACACACACACAAATATATATATATCATATTTTCAAAAACTAAATTAATTATATTCAATGTATAACATTTTTTATTTCATATTAAATAATTTTTATCATACTTAGTATAATTGCAATATATATATTTTTAGAAATTTATATATTTACTTTTTGATAAAAATACATTTTATTATTCAAAATCATTTAACAAAAAAAATATATTCATTTTAAAATATTCCTTAAAACAAGGTAATGCTATAAAATTAATTTTAAAATTATCTATAATCACAGCTATGATAAATTTAATTATTATTTTTAAAGGAAATTGACTAAAAATATTATTAGTTTGTGTTTATTATAACTAAATCCATTTAATAAAATATATTTTTAATAAATTTAAGTTTAGAATTTTATATGGTGTCACATTATCCCCCTTAAAAAGAATTGTGCCCTCACAATTTGTTCACCTAACTCTATAAAAATTCTGAATTTCCATCTTCAGAATAAGAAAACTAAGACCGCTAGACTTTATCGTGACATCTAATCTCCAAAGTTGTCTAAACCGTTCCTCTGATACCAACTATATCAACCCTAGACTTTTACATATAATATTACATGATTTTAAGCATAATTATACATTAGAGTATAAGCCAAGGATCGTGAAGTCTAGTGTCTTGGAGGACTAGGTACATAAAAATGAAAACATGGAACTAAATATAACATCTCTTTATTTAGTCTTCATAAATAGCTCCAAACTTCCTTTTATCTCTTACATTTTCATAGGGTATGATGGGGATCACATGAACAAAGGGATGAGCTAAAAATCCTAGCAAGGGAATATACATAAGAATAAAGCTTTAGTACATGGGTTAGAAGGCACAAATTGAGGATATAAAAAGGCATGTAACATATAGAATCATAAAATATAAACATAGGATCATTTAAACATGGAATCATAGAAATGTGGAAGAAAAATAAAACATTAATTTAGTAGGAGTCAAGGCCAATTACCAATATTGTTTCCTATAATAGCACAAGCTAAGGATAACCGCTAAGACCATTGCACATAGTATCACAAGTCAAGGATAACCGCCAAGACTATTGCACATAACGTCTCATGAGACTCAAATTTACCCAATGAATTGGAGCGACATCTAGGCGCACCCATATTAAATTTCATGAATATGTTTCCCACATAAATAATCATACATAATCAATCTTACATAAATATAAGGGTTACCCATGGAAATAATTGGGTACCACAATCATGACATAAAGCATAACCAAAGGGGCATATCATGAAAGTGTCCATGAAAGAAAGGAATTATAACATAAATAGACATTAATAAGGTAAAATAGGCACATATCATTTTAATTTATGTAAAAAATAAGTGAAAACGTGTAAGAAATGTATTTTGAGAAATTTTAGCATTAAAACATTTTTTTTGTGGTTTTAAGGAAAATACTATAGATATTTTAAAATAGAAAAGGGAACAATATTTTATATAAAAACAGAAGTTAAACAAGAATGTTTTCATAATAAAAACACCGATTTTATAAAGACAATGGTGTCTTAAAATAGAGGATAGAGTGAACTTGAAATTGGGTAAAAATTTGGGAAGTTCCCTTAAAACGAGTTTACTTATTGGGAAGTATCGGGGAGGAAATAACTTAAAAGCATGTATATCCCCAAAAGAGAATTAGGGATGGATCTTGAAACATGATTTTGGAGCATATAAACAGCATGTATAAGTTTTACATAAAAAAAAGACAACTTAATTTGGGTAAAAATAAAGATAGAGAAACTCGAAGGAATAAAGGTGGTTCGGGTAGAATTCCTTACAGATTATTGGCATGATATCGAGTGTAATTAAGAGGGATTAAAGAGAGATAATAGGATTTATCATATTTTATAAATCATGAGGAAATTATGGGGTAGGTGAGTAATAATACCCCATCACTAGTAATTAAACATAAAATGGAATAACATAGATGACAATCTTGAATGAAAGTGAAATGGAGAGGATCCCTTACCTTATGTCTGAAGGTGTTCTTCCCTTATTATTAATGAACTGAATAAAAAAATCAGGTTTATTAACTAATAAGTCCATAACCTCTTCTATATGTAATTTATTTATTATACCCTTTTTAAGTTCATTCATGGCATTTTTAGTGGGTTAAATGGTTCAATTTCATTGTTCAGGAACATTCATTTTTATAGTTTTCTTGAACGGTTCACTTGTATTCATGAATGGAAGTTAATTTAAAACATGGATAAACATACAGAATTGTAATTATATTTTATTTATGAAATTAAATAACTTTAAATAATCTTATAAATAATTTTTTTATATACCATGATAATGAATCATTAGATAAGAATTTAATGATGATCGTTTGGGTTAATTCGGGCGGTTTTTCGACCACAACGAACTTGTTTTGTTTAATAATTTAGTAATATGTACATAAGTTAGTTCCATAACATTAAATAGGATATAATAAATATAAAATATCCTGTTTAAACCATAAAAATGGTTTCATGACCAGATCTGAAGGTGGTAAAGGAGAATGAAAACATTTCGTTCTTGAAGGTGATGAATTAACACCTCACGAACAACATTTTCCTTTATAAAATAAAAAGAAGCGGAGAAGGGGGTTGGATGATATATTCTACCATTACTATCATAAAATAATAATATATGTAATATAATATATTTACCATACCATGTGGATGAGTACAGGTGGGGAGAGATTTAAGAAAGGAACTTGAAATTGAAAGGAAATTAAAGGAAGAGAGAGAGAAATTACCTCTTGAATCCTCCTTAAGGCACCTTAGATTGGTCTTTGGATGAGACCAGAAGATCTAGGATGTGGGATAGGGGATAGGGAAGATTCTTGGGTAGAGTTTAGACAAGGATTGATTCTTGAGAGGTGTGAAGAGAAGAGGTAATGAGGGGTGATATTTATAGTGGAGGAGAGGAAAGTTTTCATAATAATTAATTCCTTAGTTTATTATTTTCCATCAAGAACAAAAATAGTGATGATTCCATGAAAAAAAATAGTAATGTGTGCATGTGAGTTATATATAATGTCCTTACATCATCAATACATCATATGATGACAACATAATTCATGTATTTAGCATTTATCATAAATTATCGTATTTTACTATTCATAAAAAATTCAAGTATTTTAGAAAAATCCCAAAAATTCACCCTAACCATTTTTCGACATGTAGAATCCAAAAATGAAATCCATTTTTCAAAAATAATTTTATAAATATGATTAATTTAATTTTTAATTAAAATCATAATTTTTTCGAAAAAAAACAATTTTAAAACATTTATTTTCTTATTTCCAAGATATAGGTATACCATACTCACAATTTAATATTATTTATATATCGTCATATATAATATTACTATTCATTATGGTATGTCACTATTCATAAGTGTAACATTACTATTCATAAGGGTATGTTACTATTCACCAAAAATAAAGTTGGTCATATTAGACTCTAAATAACTTACTAATCACAACCGTGTATGTCAGATTTTCTAAATTCAAATCACAGAAGTGACAAAATTATGTTTAAAGGTCACATAGTACTTAGTAGTTCATTGTGTTTTGATTTAATGTTATTATATGAAATATTTATAAGAAATGAATTTCCATTTATAAAACATTGGGTTATTACATTCTTCCCTCCTTATGAAATTTTTCCCTCGAAATTTCATTTTACATTATAATCCATAAAAAGGTGCAGGTACTTTTACTTCATTACCTCATCCAGTTCCCATGTTGCCTCTTTGTACTTATGGTTCTTCCCTAGTACCTTGACCAGGAGAGTAGTCTTGTTATGTAGAACTTTATCTCTACGATCCAAGATCTTCCCTGGCTACTCCTCATAAGAAATACCATCCTCCAACTGAACCACCTCTGAAGAGAGTACATGTTAAGGGTCTAGTATATACTTCCTTAAGATGGATACATGAAAGACATCATGTACTTTGGACATGATAGGTGGAAGTGCCGGTCGATAAGCCAAAACTCTGACTCGATTAAGGATCTTGAAGGGACTGATGTGCCTTGGACTTAGCTTCCCTTTCTCCCCAAACCTCATGACCTTCTTCCACGGAGATATGCGTAGAAATACCATGTCACCAACTTTGAACTCAATGTCTCATCGAGGATTGTCTACATAACTATTCTGTCAACTTTGGGATGCCTTGATATGCTGTTGAATGGTTTTCAAATTCTCCACCATTTCATTGACCATTTCAGGTCCTAGTAGCTTATGCTCACCAACTTCATCCCAACACGATGGTGTTCTGCACCTTTTCACATAAAAGGGCTTCATATGGTTCCATTGGGACGCTTGAGTGGAAACTATTATTGTAGGGGAATTAGAACAATGGAAGATGTTGGTCCCATCCTCCTTTGAAGTCCATATAACATGCTCTCAACATATCTTCCAATGTCTGAATAGTTTGCTCAGATTGTCCATCAGTTTGAGGATGACAGACCGTACTAAATTTCAGTTCAGTACTTTGAGCATGTTGGAAAATTTTCCAGAACGTTGAGGTGAATCTAGAATCCGGATCAGATACAATATATAGTGGCAATCCTTGCAGCCTTACCACTTCTTTGATGTAAATCCGTGCAAGTTGATCCAATGAGAAGTCCTCTTGTATTGTGATAAAGTTAGCTATCTTCATAAGACGATCCACAACAACCCATATAGCATTGTTTTCTCTAAATGTCCTTGTAAGTCCAGTGACAAAGTCCATGGTAATGTTCTCCCACTTCCATGTTGGTATGGTTAGTGGTTGCATCATCCCCTTAGAATTTTTCCTCTCATAATTCACTTGCTGACATACTAGGAACTTTGATGCATATTCAACAATCTATCTTTTCATATTGTCCCACCAAAAGTTTTCTCAGAGATATTGATACATCTTTGTGCTCCCTAGGTTAATAGAGAATGTTGAGATATGTGTGTCATTCAAAAGATTCTTCTTTATATTTGGATTGGATGGTACACATAATTGTGACCCAAATATTACAACTCTATCCTTGTCAGTCATGAACTTAGAGGATTCCCCATTTTTAACAGCTTGCACCATTTTATGAAGTTCCACATATTTTATTTGAGCATCCTTTATTTTCTCCATGAGGGATGGCCGAGCAATCATTTGATAAAGGACAGATGATGTTCCTCCCTTAATGATTCCCATATCCATTCTCTGTAATTCTAAGAAGATCATATCCTTTTGAATTATCATCATTGATAAATATGTAGGATCTTTTCTACTTAGACCATTCGCCTCCTTGTTTGCCTTACCAGGATGGTAGTGGATTGAGAATTCATAATCCTTGATGAGATCTATCCATCTTCATTGGTGTATATTAATATATTTCTATGTGAATATATATTTAAGACTCTTGTGATCAGTATATATCCCACACTTCTCCCCATAGAGATAATTCCGCCATATCTTCAACGCAAAGATCACAACCTCCAACTCCAAATCTTGCATGTGATAGTTTTTATCATGTATTTTCATCTTCCTTGAGGTGTAGGCTATCACTTTATCATTTTTCATCATCACACAACCTAATAACTTCTTTGAAGCATCACTGCACACCATAAAGAGTTCTCCACTTATTGGGAGTGTGAGTACTGGTGTAATGATAAGCCTCTTTTTCAACTCCTTGAAACAGTCTTCACCTTCCTAAGTCCAGAAAAAAATTACTCCCTTCTATGTATGCTTGGTCATTGGGTTTGAAAATCGTGAAAATTTCTTCACAAATCGTCGATAATAACCAGCTAGACCAAAAAAGTTGCGGATCTCTGTTTCAGATGTTGTCCTAGGCCACTCTTCAATTGCCTTTGTCTTGGATGGGTCAACAGATATCCCTTTACTGGTGATAACATGACCTAAGAATGATACTTCCTCTATCCAGAACTCCCATTTACTGTACTTTACAGAGAATGGACATAGGAATAATCAAGGTAAGAACATCATCAATCCTTTCTTAAATTATTTCTCATCCATCCGTCAAGGAGAAAATAAAGGATTCTCAAAGAAAAGATGTGGAACTTCATAAAAGGGTGGAAGCTGTTAAAAATGGGGAATACTTTGAGTTCATGGCCAACAAGGATAGAGTTTTAAGATTTGGGTTATGATTATATGTACCATCCGATCCAGAGATAAAGAAGGAGATTTTGAATGATGCACATAGCTCGACCTTCTCTATTCACCGAGGGAGCACAAAGATGTATCGAGATCTATGAGAAAACTTTTGGTGGGACAATATGAAAAAGGGGATTACTGAATATACATCAAAGTGACTGGTATGCCATTAAGTGAAGGATGAGAGGAAAAAGTCTATGGGGATGATGAAACCACTACCCATACCAGCATGGAAGTGGGAGAACATTACTATGGACTTTGTCACTATACTTCCAAGGACATTCAGAGGAAACAATTCTATATGGGTCATTGTGGATCGTCTTAGAAGACAGTTCACTTTATCACAATATGATAGGAATTCTCATTGTATCAACTTGCATGGATTTACATCAAAGAAGTGGTAAGGCTGTATGGAGTACCACTATATATTGTATTCGATCGTGATCCGAGATTCACCTTGAAGTTTTGGAAAAGTCTCCAACACGCTCTAAGCATAGAAATGAACTTCAGTATGGTCTATCATCCTCAAACTGATGGAAAATATGAGAAAACTATTCAGAAACTAGAAGATATGTTGAGATCATGTTCTATGGACTTCAAAGGAGAATGGGAACAACATCTTCTATTGGTCGAATTCTCATACAACAATAGTTTCCACTCAATCATCCAAATGGAACCATCCGAATCCCTTTATGGGAAAAGGTGCAGAACACTGGCATGTTGGGATGAAGTCGAAGAGCGTAAGCTACTAGGACTTGACATGGTCAATGAAATGGTGAAGAAGGTGAAAACTATTCAGTAGCATATCAAGGAAGCCCAAAGTCAACAGAAGAGTTATGCAAACAATCATCGATGAGACCTTGAGTTAAAAGTTGGAGACGTGCTATTTCTATGCATATCTTCATAGAAGAAGGTTATGAGGTTTGGGAAGAAAGGGAAGCTAATTCCCAGGTATATCATCCCCTTCAAGATCCTTGATCGATTCAGATCTTTAACCTATTGACGGGAACTTTCACCAACCATGTCCAAAGTACGTGATGTCTTTCATGTATCTATCTTAAGGAAGTAGATACCAGACCCTTCACATGTACTCTCTTTAGAGGTGGTTTAGTTGGAGGATGATCTTTCTTATGAGGAGCAGCCAGTGAAGATCTTTGATTGTAAAGATAAATTTCTACGTAACAAGACTACTCACCTGGTCAAGGTACTATGACGGAACCATAAGTACGAAGAGGTAACATGGTAAATGGAGGAGGAAATGAATAAAAAGTACCCGCACCTATTTATGGATTAGAATGTAATACAAAATTTTGAGGGCGAAATTTCATAAGGGGGAAGAATGTAACGACCCAATGTTTTATCAATGAAAATTCATTTCTTATAAATATGTCATATGATCACATTAAATCACAACACAATTAACTACAAATTACTATGTGACCTCTAAAAATAAGTTTGTCACTTCTGTGTTTTGAATTTCGAAAATATGATATACATGGTTGCGATCAGTAAGTTATTTAGAGTCTAATATGACCAACTTAATTTTTGGCGACTGGTAACATACCCTTATGAATAGTAATGTTACCCTTATGAATAGTTACATACCCGAATGAATGGTAACCTTACCTATGACAGTATATAAATATGATTCAAGTGGGAGTACGATATACCTATATCTTGGAATAAGAAAATAAATGTTTTAAAATTGGTTTTTTTGAATAAATTATTATTTTAAATAAAAATTAAATTAATTATATTTAGAAAATTATTTTTGAAAAATTTATTTCATTTTTGGATTCTACACGTCAAAAAATGGTTAGGGTGAATTTTTGGGATTTTTCTAAAATACTTGAATTTTTGATGAATAATAAAATACGATAATTTACAATAAATGCTAAATTCATGAATTATGATGTCATCAACTGATGTATGGATGATGTAAGGCCATTATCTCAAACTCACATGCACACATTACTATTTTTGGTCATGTAATCATCACTATTTCTGGTCTTGAGGGAAAATAATAAAGTAAGAAATTAAATATTATGAAAACTCTACTCTCCTCCACTATAAATACCACCCATCCTTGCCTCTTCTCTTCAGACCTCTCAAGCATCAATCCTTGTCTAAAATCTTCCCAAAAATCTTCCCTATCCCCTACCACACTTCCTAGATCTTCTGTTCTCATCAAAATACCAATCCAAGTTTCCTTAAGGAGGATTCAAGTGATAATTCCTCTCTCCCTCTCTCACTCTCTTCCTTTAATTTCCTTTCAATTTCAAGTTATTTTCTTAAATATCTCCCCACACATCCTCATCCACATGGTATGGAAACTCTATTATCCTACATATACTATAATTTTATGATAATAATGGGGGAATATATCATCCAACCTCCTTCTTCTATTCTTTTTATTTTGTAAAGGAAAACGTTGTTCGTGAGGTGTTAGTTTATCACCTTCAAGAACGACATGTTTTCATTTTCCTTTACCTCCTTCAGATCTGGTAATGAAACCATTTTTATGGTTGAATCAGGATATTTTATATTTATTATATCCTATTTAATTTTCTGGAACTAACTTATTTACATATTACTAAATGATTAAACAAAACAAGTTCATTGTGGTTGAAAAACTGCCCGAATTAACCCAAACGATGATCATTAAATTTTTATCTAATGATTCATTCTCATGGTATATAAAAAAATTATTTATAGGATAATTTAAAGTTATTTAAAATTATAAATAAAATATAATTAAAATTCTATATGTTTATCCAAATTTTAAATGAACTTCCATTCACGAATACAAGGGAATCGTTCAAGAAAACTATAAAAACGAACGTTCCCGAACAATGAAATTGAACCATTTAACCCATTAAACGGGCCATGAATGAACTTAAAAAGGGTATAATAAATAAATTAAATATATAATAGGTTCTATAAATATTAAATAATAATCCTAATTTGTTTATTCATGTCATTAATAATAAGGAAATAACACTTTTGGACATAAGGTAAGGAATTCTACCAAAACGACCTTTATTCCTTCAGGTTGCTTTATCTTTCTTTTTACCCAAATGAAGTTGTATTTTTATTTCTATGTAAAACTTTTACATACTATTTATATCCTCCAAACTCATTTTTAAATATCCATACCTCATTATCTTTCGGGGATATACATGCTTTTAAGTGATTCCCTCCCTGATGTTTCTTAATAAGTAAACTCGTTTTAAGGGAACTTCCCAAATTTTTACCCAATTTCAATTGAACTATATCCTCTGTTTTAATAAACCATTGTATTTATAAAATCAGTATTTTTTATTATGAAAACATTATTGGTTCAATTATGGTTTTATATAAAATATTTTTCCCTTTTCTATTTTAAAATCTCTATAATATTTTCCTAAAAGTCGCACAAAAAATGTTTTAATGCTAAAATTTCTCAAATACATTTTGTACATGTTTTAAATTTTGTTTGACATCACTTACCATGATATATGAATATTTTACCTTATGAATTCCATGCATGTTATAATTCATTTCTTTTATAGACACTTTCACGATACACCCCTATGGTTATGCTTTACGTAATGATTGAGGTACCCAATTCTTTCCATGGGTAACCCTTATGTTTATATAAGATTTATTATGTATGATTCTTTATGTGGAAAACATATTCATGAAATTTAAGATGGGTACACCTAGATATTTCTCCAATTCATTGGGTAAAGTTGAGTCTCATGAGACATTATGTGTGACGGTCTTGGCGGTTAGCCTTGGCTTGTGCTACTGTGTGCAATGGTCTTGGTGGTTAGCCTTTGCTTGTGCTACTATGGGAAACGGTCTTGGTGGTTAGCCTTGACATGTACTAAATTCATATTTTATGTTTCTTCCACATTTATATCATTCCATGTTTAAATTATCCTATATTTATATGTGTTTTTTAGTTCCTTGAAACGTGTATTCTAATTTTAAGAATCACTGCTTCTAGGTGGTTTCCATTGGATTTATTTATAGAATTGGAAACTTCTAATAGTTCTTTATAAAAAGGGTACCTACTTTCCAAAGGCAGGAATTCATTAAGTTTGAACTTGATGATACTTAATAACATGCATTGGTTGAGAGGATGGGAGGTTGGACTCATCACACACTTTTGGGGGGAATTATTGTCTACTCCAGGACTCTCTTTATAATTTAAGATATTTTCGTTAATCCTTATTAATTAAACAAGTATATCATAAGTATCCTTTGAATTTTCAATCACTTATTTAGCATGTGAAAAGTTTAAAATCATCCGTATGTATTCGAGGTTCTTCATTATTGGAGATATCCATATGTATTCAAGGTTATCCATTAATGGTATCCTCTCATATACTACTTAGATATTATTTTAATCATCATTATGATGATACTAGTTTTTAAGACACTCAGTGGGGCACTATGGAATTTATTTTCATTTAGGGAGATGAAGGTTTGGTTTGATCTTGGGATCGTGCCCATAAAATGGGCTACCTACGTATCCTTGTAAAAGAAATCAGAACCCTCATAGTTCAGTGCCACTAAATGGGACACATCATACCTTTTAAGGTAATGTGATAAAGACCTAGCCATACAGTTTAATGTCATGTGGTATAGAAATCTAAGTGGAAGGTGCTTAGTCAAAACATAGTGTGGGAATTATGCTGAAGTAGCCTAAGGAACTTGGAAAGGATATGGGTTTCCAAGTAGGATCAGACCCTATGGGGAATATGGCCCAAGGAGAACAGGGTTAATTTAAGGTATTGTGTTTGAACCTCAAGGAGGATTCCTACATATCCCATATAGATGGGAATCAAATCCTAACGTAGTTTGATAAGTCTTATCAGAGAGTATAGTCCTTTAAGAGAAATGATTTTGGGCTTACTTCCTAAAAAGGATACCTTGGTGATTTGAGGATTTAATTTGGGGGTTATTCCTAAGGAGGATGACCAAATTAGGGGAATTAGGGTTGGATTCCTGAAGAGTAAATCTAGTGAGCTTGGGCCCTGAGAAGGCTTCCTACATATCTCGATTATGGTGGGAATTATAGTTCTCGTAGTTTATTCTATTTTTCAAATGTCATGACCCTGAAAAATCTCTAAGCCCACATGATTCATTCTCGGTGTGAGAAACAAGAGAATGTCAAAGATTCAATAAAAGAATCCACACTTTTCATCTTCTACTGATGGAAGGGGTCACACCTATGGTGGAGAGAGTGGACAAGGTCGAGGAGACTATGGAAGAGGGCGAGGTGATGAGCCTTCTCTTTGTTCTATTTACATTGGACAAGGGTCCAATGTAAGGAGGAAGGGATGGAGGTTAGGGGTTACACTAGGAGGGATGCCTATGGTGACAAAGCCTAATGGGAGAGGGAAAGGGTAAAAAAAGTCCCTGTGCCCATCTCCCCTCTGATCTTTGGTACTAAAGAAGAAAGGAGGAGCAATGATGCTACCTCATGCAAGAAAAGCTAGGGGCTTATGCCAGGATGGTTTCCCTAAAATTGATCCTAGTAGGGGAGGGAGAATTCTCATTTTATTAAATTCAAAATCAAGTGTGAACCATACCTTCCCTAGTAGAGACTTGAGGTTCCGGGTCGTCTCTTTGAGAAGGGAGAGGTTAGGACCCAAACCCTCCTCCAAATCTGGATCTTCCCAACACTGTTCCTGGGAGAAAGGTCCATGTGAATTTGGAAATACAAACCCACAAAAATTACATGTATCCTAACTCCCTTATAAGAAAATGTGGTAAACCTATGACTATAGAAATACAAACCCAAATAGGAGACACGCTGATGTGCCTTTCCCAAAGGTTTGATAAGACATGAGGTTTTGGTAGAGGTCTCAACAGAATCCATTTCAGACAAAGGAGCCAAGAAAGAAGAAGCCTTTCCATGAATGGCTTTGATGAAGGCTTGATGGATTGTAAACTAAAGAGAGTAAGTGAATCAAAAAGGGGTGCTCAAGTAGATAAGGGAATGAAAGTATGGGGGAAAAATTAGACTTGAGTGACTTGATATTCACTTAAGCAATGAAAAACATATATGGTAATACTTGGGCGATACTTGACTCAAGCCTTCAAGAGTATTCACAGATAATCCCAGAAGTGGGGCGCTCAAGTTCCTATTAAAGGAATAGGTGGTGCGCAAGTGTTTCTGATTTATAAAGGTTGGGCGCTTTAGGCGCGTAAGTGTTATGGTTTTTAAACACTAAAAGGACTTAAGTCCAATGATCCTTATTTAAATCCTCCTCTCAAGGTGTTGAATAAATACGTTGAAAGTTCAGGAAGACTTGGGAAAAGAACTAGGGAGACCAGAGCAGTAATTGGGCTTCAAGGAAATTCTTCCGTCCAAATGAAGGCCCCAAGGGTCTATTTATATGAAAAAATTGGACCCTGGGCGAAATGAAATTGGGAACGCAAGTAAGTTGTGCGGTAGAATTGTGGTGCGCAAGTGGCTGTGCACCGGATGGGTGGTGCCCATCTATAATTGCCCATCGCTGGTGATCTGACCTAACTAGGGCACTGCTTTGAGGGCTTAGCCAAAATAATTTCTTCATTCTCCTCTAGCATGGTGGCACACAGGTATTTGTGTGCAGCTGCCTTGGGTGCTGCTTTAGGGACTTAGCCAAATTTATTGTTCCATACCGCGGGGGATTCCCCCTCACACCCCTTTTGGGGATCAGTGTCGGGCCTCAGTCCCGATCCTTTGGCCCGGTGCCTTTGCTACCGTCACTGACCCCCATAAAAAATGCAGAGTCGCACCGTGAACTTTTCAATCCCGGTTGAGGAAATTTTGCGGAAAAGTGCATAGAAAACATTTCATGGTGTCTACAAAAGACCCCCTTAGAATTTGATTCATTCAAAATGAAAATAATCTTGTTCTAAGGTAAAATTAGGTCACTTTGACACATTCCAACATCATTTGGTTAGATTTGGAGGTACATCACGTTTTTAAGGATGCTCTAATTTTTTTCCTAAGCCATGGGACCTAGTGAGCATAGTTTTATTTTTTCTAGGGTTATATGGAAAAACCCAAAAACTTTATATCTTTTGACTTTTTATTGCTAAATATTACCTAAACCATACAAAATGTATGTTTATTGAGCTGGGACTCGACTTTTTTTCAGAGTTCCCTTTGCGGGTTCTCAATCTGGTGAGTACCATGTCTCTTGTTGTTGGCAGTTTAGAGTCATGTATGTTGGACTATAAAGGGTTAGTGTTTAAGGTCAAATAGATTTGACCATAAATTTTGAAATTAGATCCCAAACAAGACTCAATGTCTAAGAATTGATTTAATATTCTTTAAATATTTCCAAGGGGAATCTTGAGCCATGATTTTTATAGTCACCAAATTTAAAACTTGTATCAATATATGTCTCTTTAAATAATGAAGTTACCATTATTCGACAAAACCATTATAGGGGCTGTATTATGTAGGGCCAACTAGGGAATATGCTGCATATCCAAATAGTGACATCTTTTGATTGACATGCCCGTTATGTAGGAAACTTATGCAAGGCCACCTAAGGGTACGTGCTGCATAGTCAGGAGAAAGAGTTCTTAGGAATTTAACATTTTACTGTTGATAGACAAGAGAAAATAAGATTTAGGTGATTCAAGACCATAGTGGGTGGTTTTTCCAAGGAAAGGGGTTTTAAGAATAAAAGGGATATTTTATGATGACATATGTCATGAATAGGGAAACTACTGTGCATTTTTAAGTCATGCAGTGAGGACATTGTGCTGTGCAGTTTTAAGTCATGCAATGAGGACATTGTGTTGTGTAGTTTTAAGTCATGCAATGAAGACATTATGTTGTGTAGTTTTAAGCCATACAGTGAGGACATTGGTACTGTGCAGTTTTAAGGCATGCAGTGAGGACATTGTCTGGCTTTAATTTAAGGTCTTTATCTTTGACAAAAAATATGTGACTCTCCCAATTTCTTGATAATTATTATAGAAATATACCACCATATCCAAGTATGGAATGGAAAACCGTAAACTATGATTTAAGAATTTCTAAATCCAAAGGATGATATGGGAAAAGGGATAAAAACATTAGAGGAAGTCTTTTTTTCCAAGAACAAAGTTACCATTATTTTAAAAACCTGTTATGGGGGTTGTATTATAAAGGGAAAACTAGGGAATATGCTACATAGACAAATAGTGGAATCTTTTTACTGAAAAACCTGTTATGTAGGTAACTTATGCAAGGCCACTTAAGGGAACGTGCTGCATAATCAGGCAAAATAGATCTAAAAAATCTGACATTCTACTACTAAAAGTTGAAGAAAGTTTATGGAGATTTAGATTTTCCGAAGCACAGAGTTTGATTTATGGAGAAGAGTACCTAAATATGGAAAGGGTATTTTTGCAACCAATATTTCCAAATAATCAAAGGAATAATACTTATATAAAGGTATGACCTAATCATAGGAGGTGTGGTGTCTGTAGTTTTAGGTCATACAACTAGGACCAAAAATGGAAACAGTATGTGATATGTGGCCAAGTGGTTCCAAGGTTATTTCATATTTCATTGAACACATAGAGAGAAAAAATGTGTAAACCATAGTCTTGAAGACTTTTAGATCGAGAGAAAGATAATGGGACAAATATACCTGAATGACTATTTTAAAAAAGATTCCTATATATTGCCATCAAAGTTTGAATGAGACAAAGACACTATAACCAAGAATGAAATTACCATTATTTGAAAAACCTGTTATGGGGGCTGTATTATGTAGGGCCAACTGGGGAATATGATTCATAGCCAAATAGTGACATCTTCTGACTGACATGTTCGTTATGTAGGAAACTTATGCAAGGCCACCTAAGGGAATATGCTGTATAGTTAGGCAAAAGATTTCTTAAATATTAAGAACTCTGTCACTAGAAACCATAAGAAAGATTATAATGATATGGAAATATTCAGGATTAAGAGTGTGAAATATGGAAGGAGGTTTTTCTCAATACACATGAGAAATATTTGAATCAATATTGGCCATGAGTTTGATATCCTTTATATAGATCTGACTCATATATAAAATGGATACTTTCTTTGTTTCTTTTGAATTAATATCAGGATGCGTAGTTTTAAGTCATGTAGTGAGGAAATTTTCAGCCCCATAAGGAATTGAAACACCTTATTTATATAAATAATCCTTTTACCCAATTCCTAATACCACTTGAGTTTTACTCAGTGTGATAAATAAGGAGTAGTAAGGGTTTCTTCTATAATACAAAGGTGACACAGATGAAGAAATGAGGTGTTAAATTTCCATGCAATTTTAACACTACTGGAAAATGGACCTATCCCCACGGTTTTCCTCAAAACCGTGGGGATAGGTACCCCCTATACCCACAGTTTTGGAAAACTATGGGAATAGGTCAATTTTCAAGACCTATACCCACGATTTTCCAAAACCGTGGGTATAGGGGGGTCTATCCCCACAGTTTCCCAAAACTGTGGGGATAGGTCTTGAAAATTGACCTATAACCACGGTTTTCAAGAACCGTGGGTATAGAGGTACCTATCCCCACGATTTTGGGGAAAACCATGGGGATAGGTATGGGATAAAAAACCTATACCCACGGTTTTTCAAAACCGTGGGTATAGGTTTCCCATGTGTGTGCGGGAATTTTTTTTTTCCGCGGGAAGGATTTTATTTTTGGCAGGAGTCCTATACCCACAGTTCTTCCCTCTATACCCACGGTTTATATAACTACATTTAACTAAATATAAATATATATACACATAATTTATGGTAGGGTAGTGGTTAGACGTGGTAGTTTGCAGCGAAGAGGTCGCGGGATCGAAACCCGCCTGCGACATTATTTTAGGATCTATACCAACGGTTTTGAAACCATGGGTAAAATCCATTAACACCATGGCAATTGGGAATGTTTTGTTGACACGGTGGCAGAACACCTATACCCACGGTTTTGGAAAACCGCGGGTATAGGCTGGGGACCTATACCGACGCCGTTCCAGCCCATGGTTCCCAAAACCATGGGTATAGCCTATACCCACGGTTTTGGGGGCTATACCCACGGTTTTAAACCGTGGGTATAGGCCATTTTTCCTATAGTGTAATGTCATGCGGTAAGGACGAAGATGAAACAATTTGAAAAAGAAATACATGTTTTAACTAGACTAGGGATAAGACCCATGTGTCACTATGTGTCTTGCTGAAGTCAAGAATTAAGTCATACATAGTTCTTACAACATTACCTATGCAAGTTTGATTATTATACACAAAATAAAGGGTTTTTATCATGTATAGGACCAATATTTGAGATCTAGGCATCTCTATGTATCTCAAATATATGAGAATCAAGCCATATGTAGTTCTTTAAAAAATCATTCCTCATGCCAATTGAGTTTTTCATGAAGAATGGTAGATTTTGACATGTTCTGAGAGAACAGTAAATCTTAAGACATAAAATGGTATAAAAACAAAATCATATATCTTAAGGAAACACTATTTATAAATCTGATTCATATACATGAGGAGAAAACAAAATACGAATATTTTGTGATTGTGTCTAGGGCCAAAATTGGAGATTTAGGTGTCTCTATGCATCTCATTGAAAATGAGAATCAATCCATACGTAGTTCATGAAATAAGGTCTCTATGCAGATCTGACTTAGACATAGGAAAGAGAGGGACTCATGTGCTAATAAGGAGTATAGATGATGCCAATGATGTTTTCTTATGGAGGATTCTAACATCAAATAGAGAAAATGTTATTCGTACGGTTTAATGTCATGCAACGAGGACAAATGATGTCATTCAGTTTAACATCATGCAACAAGGATGAATATGCTATGAATTTTAACATCCTGCAGCATGGACACTTATGGTTTTTATGCAGTTTAATGTCTTGTAACTAGGAAGTTGTACTGTGTAGTTTTTAGTCTTACAGTGAGTATATGAGGGCTGTGCAGTTTTTAGTCTTATAGTGAGGACTTGGGGGCTGTGTAGTTTTTAGTCTTGCGGCGAGGACATGAGGGCTATGCAGTTTTTAGTCTTGCAGTAAGGATATAGCATCCCGTCTTTTTATAACATAACTTTTCATTCCATTACATGGAACTGAGGATCTTTAAGGTTTAGTGTCTTGGAAACAAGGAACATAAAACATGAAACAAAAAAAAAACATTCTTCTTAAACACTTGAAAGGATTCTCCTCATGTTCACCCTAGGCTCATTACTGCATCTCATAACCTGGGGACATACATCAAAAGGAAGGGTGAGCATAAGGCTCAGCAAGGGAAACAAGTGAAACATTTTACATATGAACTTGAGATACATCAATAAAGTCATGAAAAGAACTTTAATGCATGAAAATGAAATCATGAGGCATATCATAATAAAAATAAAACTTTTTCATAACATGAAGATGTGGCTGAAACATTTAATATTGACAATCGTTTCGTTTCACCAAGGTCCATCCCCAAGGTGTCGTTAAAAATTACCAAGGTTATTCACCAAGGCGTCGTTAAAATGGTCATCTCTAGAGATTAAGTCTTTACCCAATGCATTGGAGCGCTATCAGGGCGCACCCTTAAATTTGCCTTTATTATAATGTGAGCCACATATATCATCATCAAACATTTCATAAATAACCCATATAGAATAAAATAAATGGGTTTCATTTCATAATCATAACGTTTTAAAAACTGCTTTAAAGACATGATCTTTACGTCACTTTAAAACCCACAGAAAAGGAAGGTGGGTCTCATGTATGTAAATCCCAGAATTTAAAATAGAACATTTTGGTATATATGTGGATACCCCTTTATAAGAAAGAGCTTTGAGTATTCACTTAATAAAATAAAAGGACTTTAGAAAAAGAGATAGACATTTTGAGACAGAAATTCTGCAGCATAACGGCAATGTTCCGAGGTTTTAGAAGACAGGTAAAATGGGTAAAACATTCATAAATGACCCATAAAATAGTACATGGACAGAATAAGAAGGATACATGATCATGGTAATGAGATTTCAAGGACATACCATTTGAAATGAAAAACATGGAAGGAAGAAAAAAAATTTAGATTTCTCTTATGAAAGTTCGGAAGCCTAACGACGTTACTTAAACCTCAACAAACAATGGTTTGAAAAGATCAAATAGGATCTCTCATCATGTGAACATAAGAGTTCAGTATGATAGATATAGAGGTAATTCCCCAACATAACAAAAAGGAACTTTAAATAATTGACATGAAAGTAGAACTTCAAAACGAGAAGGGTGAAGAACCACTTAAAATTTCGGCAGCCTAACGGCGCCACTTAAAACATCAAAATACTGAATTGAAGAGATCAAATGGGGTCTCTCATCACATGAAAATAAGAGTCTAGTATGATATATATAGAGATCATACCCCAATATAACAAAAAGGAACTTGAAATAATTGACATGAAAGTAGAACTTCAAAACGAGAAGGGTGAAGAACCACTTAAAAATTCGGCAGCCTAACGGCGCCACTTAAAACATCAAAATAATGAATTCAAGAGATCAAATGGGGTCTCTCATCATATGAACATAAGAGTCCAGTATGATATATATAGAGATCATACCCCAATATAACAAAAATGAACATTAAAGACTTGAATGAAAATAGAACTTGAAAACGAGGAAGGTGAAAGAATCCCTTAAAAATCCGACAGCCTAACGACGCCACTTAAACATTCTTAAAACGAATTGATGAGAGAAAGGGGGGTCTCTCATCATATGAACATGAAATAGGCAGTAGGATGAATATAAAATAACATCCTCCAACATAAGAACATGGAGTATAAAAGAAAAGACATAAAAGAGATTACTTGAAAAGAAAGAGAGAGGTCGGATCCCTTACCTTAAAATGTAACTCTTAAACCTCAAAGGGTGGGACCTTGAGGGCTTGGGGGCACCTTGGGAGGACTCCTTGGGAGGTAATGAGACCAGAAATTCGTTGGGAATGAGTGGGGAGTCGAATGGATGAGAGGAGGGCTTGGTATTTATAGGGAAAGTGAGGGGACAAGGCATTAATGGCCAAGGGACACCTCACATGTGCTTTTCTCAAACCCATGTGCTCTCCCTTGTCATTTATCATGGAGTTAGGCCACATGGGGCCCCCAAAACAATAATTCATCACCCTTGGCCGGCCAACCCTCAAAAGATCTCATGACATCATCATGACACCGTTATGATGTCATTAAACATACCGAAACCCTAAAACTGTATTTTTACTATTCACCGAAAATTCAACTTTCTCAGAAAAATCCCAAAATTTAACATTAACCAAATATCAATGCTCTGATTTCAAAAATGAAATCCATTTTATAAAAATAATTTTCTAAATATTTTTAATTTAATTTTTAAATAAAAACACTATTCATCGGAAATTCATTTTTTTCAGAAAAAACCCCAAAAATTACCATAACATAATATCGATGCTCTGAGTTCAAAAATAAAGTCATTTTGATAAAAATAATTTTCTAATTATTTTTAATTAAATTTTTAATTAAAAAACACTATTCACCCGAAAAAACTAATACTTGAATAATAATTAATGAAACCGTTATTTAACTATTTTATTGAATCACATTACTTAATCAAGGTGCCTAGATTATTTTAAAACTTTCTTTAAGTGAGATTACTAATCCATTTGGTCATATTACTAATCCTAATCATAAAATCACTATTCATAATTTACTATTCATCAAAAATCAAGTTGATCTTATTAGACTCTAAATTTAGTACTGAACATAATTACAGAAGACCATTTTTTGAAAATCATTACACATTTTTAATTATTTAGGGTTTACATAAACATATTTAAAATATCCTTTTTCTAAAATTCATCAAAAATATGAATACTATATTTATCCGGTCATTTCAAAATTCATAAACTTCATCATAAGAAGAAATCCCAATTTTTATTTAAAACAAGGATTACACAAGGTAGTTATGGTCTCGTT
Source organism: Viscum album (assembly GCA_963277665.1). Classification (NCBI taxonomy): domain Eukaryota; kingdom Viridiplantae; phylum Streptophyta; class Magnoliopsida; order Santalales; family Viscaceae; genus Viscum; species Viscum album. Next base: position 413,471,074 of record OY728145.1, read on the forward strand.
ACATAACCCCTTATAATACCAGCATAGGACCTAAGAGTAAGGTGTGCTAGGGTGATAGAAGCTTGGGGCGGCTCAGTCAACATTGCCCGAGTAGTAATTTCTATCAGTTTGAACTTCTCACGAAGGCGATTTCGTTCCAGCTTCACATGATGAAGTTCGGCTTGGATTTGATCCAGAGCAAAGCCCAGTGGTGCTATCTCCTTCCCAAGCTCTGTTAGATGGGCTTCGATCGGTCCAAGACTACTAGGTGAGGCCATCGAATCTTCTTTCTATAATAATTAACCAAGATTACTTATATTTAGAGACAATAATCAAAACATTTTGTTCACAGCGGTCATGTTGACCGATGGTTATATAATAGTCAAAACCCACTGATCTCATTTTAATTATAATCATGTTTATCAAATAAAACATTTTTGTTGAGTATAACAATAACACATAAAATTAGGAAACAAAATTTATTTAAAAATTTCGGGTCGTTACAATCTTCCCCCCTTAAGAAATTGCGTCCTCGCAATTTTAAAACTGGGTTTTAAAATTTCATTGAAAGTCCCACATCGGAAAAGGAGTCAGTAAAACTATTACTTTAAAATAAAGAAAGGGAAGTACAATGGTCACCCGAGTTAACCCACACTAGGGTTCCATGTAGGAAAACATGGACATGGAGGAAAAAACAAAGGGTCAAGTTCTGAGGGAGAGTGATAGAGAACATGATTAGGAGAAAGTTAACCATGAGAAAATCCCAAACTTATGATGTGTGTAAACGGTCTTTGATTACCTAGTAGGAAACGTAAACCAACAACATTTTTGTTTTACGTTTCTTTTCATAATTTTGAGGATTTCATTTACTACATAGAACAAAAACATAATAAAATATACCTACCTTCAAGTAGATTTTCATCCTTTAACAAGTCCCTACCAACACTAATCTTTTCTCCAAATGATGAGAATTCAAAAACACTTGGTCTCATAAAAGCATAAGAATCATCTTCTATAGAATCACATAATCTACAAAAGATTAACTATCTATTTCTTCTATCTTTAAACATTATCCAAAAAACAGAAAGGTTAAGGTAAAACAACTCTTCAAAAAGAAAGAATCCCATAGGAATGGAAACTACTTTTAAATCATCAAAGTTCCATGGTACTACCCAAAGTTCATCATAGACCATTCCATAAATAACGGTCCTTAAAATTCCTCAAAACAAACCAAACTAAGATTGAAACCCAAATACAATAAGGATTTGATAACATAGTCTTCCAAAACAACTTCATTGTTCATCTCCAGACAACATCAACCACTCCTAACATCTTATAAAAAAGTAGCTAACCTAAACATATTTTACCCAAGATAGGTTAGTCATTCCCATAAGTAACCTAAATTACTATAAGTTCACCTTAAATTCATCGATTCTTCAAAATATAAGTCAACCTTACTCCTCAATGAAAATACCGTAGTAATCTATTTACCTCGATCAAATATGGTTCCCAAAATAATGAACGTCTTCCAAAATAATAATCATATTTTAATCCCCTAATCATCCCTGTCATATTAATACGAAAATCGTCGCATTTCCTATCACATTGGTTGTCTGAACATGTTCTTCCATTTCCCACCATTAACTAAGAAGAGAAAGCATAATTAGGGGCTTAAGTACTTAGCTAATAATCATGAAAAGGAACTGAAAGCATATAAGGATAAATTGTATATGAAAGGTATACCATAATTTGTGATCTCCTAGGTTCCCATCTAGGTTATGAATGATCATATATTATTATGTGAACGTTTATTTTATTTTATCTTTGTTCCTTTAACAATGGTTCATACCAAGCTTATGAATTTACCAAAGCATATCACCCGGGAGTGTCGTAACCAAGAGTGCAGAAAGGCCCGTTGTCGTGTACCAGTTCCCGTTCGAGTCTAGCTCAAAGCGGTGTTTTCGGGTTTTACCCCTATGTACATCTGTGCCAGAGCCACCTCTACCTGCTCGTATCCAGACAGGGATATATTTGCTTGGCAACCCCTTACTCAATACTCACCAAAATACCAGGAAGATTTCCTATATTAAACTTTTCTATAGGGTTCCTCCTAGATTTTTCATATCCTAATTTCCACAAATAACTAAACCATCCTTTGATACCAACTATAGCATCCCGTCTTTTTATAACATAACTTTTCATTCCATTACATGGAACTGAGGATCTTTAAGGTTTAGTGTCTTGGAAACAAGGAACATAAAACATGAAACAAAAAAAAAACATTCTTCTTAAACACTTGAAAGGATTCTCCTCATGTTCACCCCAGGCTCATTACTGCATCTCATAACCTGGGGACATACATCAAAAGGAAGGGTGAGCATAAGGCTCAGCAAGGTAAACAAGTGAAACATTTTACATATGAACTTGAGATACATCAATAAAGTCATGAAAAGAACTTTAATGCATGAAAATGAAATCATGAGGCATATCATAATAAAAATAAAACTTTTTCATAACATGAAGATGTGGCTGAAACATTTAATATTGACAATCGTTTCGTTTCACCAAGGTCCATCCCCAAGGTGTCGTTAAAAATTACCAAGGTTATTCACCAAGGCGTCGTTAAAATGGTCATCTCTAGAGATTAAGTCTTTACCCAATGCATTGGAGCGCTATCAGGGCGCACCCTTAAATTTGCCTTTATTATCATGTGAGCCACATATATCATCATCAAACATTTCATAAATAACCCATATAGAATAAAATAAATGGGTTTCATTTCATAATCATAACGTTTTAAAAACTGCTTTAAAGACATGATCTTTACGTCACTTTAAAACCCACAGAAAAGGAAGGTGGGTCTCATGTATGTAAATCCCAGAATTTAAAATAGAACATTTTGGTATATATGTGGATACCCCTTTATAAGAAAGAGCTTTGAGTATTCACTTAATAAAATAAAAGGACTTTAGAAAAAGAGATAGACATTTTGAGACAGAAATTATGCAGCATAACGGCAATGTTCCGAGGTTTTAGAAGACAGGTAAAATGGGTAAAACATTCATAAATGACCCATAAAATAGTACATGGACAGAATAAGAAGGATACATGATCATGGTAATGAGATTTCAAGGACATACCATTTGAAATGAAAAACATGGAAGGAAGAAAAAAAAATTTAGATTTCTCTTATGAAAGTTCGGAAGCCTAACGACGTTACTTAAACCTCAACAAACAATGGTTTGAAAAGATCAAATAGGATCTCTCATCATGTGAACATAAGAGTTCAGTATGATAGATATAGAGGTAATTCCCCAACATAACAAAAAGTAACTTTAAATAATTGACATGAAAGTAGAACTTCAAAACGAGAAGGGTGAAGAACCACTTAAAATTTCGGCAGCCTAACGACGCCACTTAAAACATCAAAATACTGAATTGAAGAGATCAAATGGGGTCTCTAATCACATGAAAATAAGAGTCCAGTATGATATATATAGAGATCATACCCCAATATAACAAAAAGGAACTTGAAATAATTGACATGAAAGTAGAACTTCAAAACGAGAAGGGTGAAGAACCACTTAAAAATTCGGCAGCCTAACAGCGCCACTTAAAACATCAAAATAATGAATTCAAGAGATCAAATGGGGTCTCTCATCATATGAACATAAGAGTCCAGTATGATATATATAGAGATCATACCCCAATATAACAAAAATGAACATTAAAGACTTGAATGAAAATAGAACTTGAAAACGAGGAAGGTGAAAGAATCCCTTAAAAATCCGACAGCCTAACGACGCCACTTAAACATTCTTAAAACGAATTGATGAGAGCAAGGGGGGTCTCTCATCATATGAACATGAAATAGGCAGTAGGATGAATATAAAATAACATCCTCCAACATAAGAACATGGAGTATAAAAGAAAAGACATAAAAGAGATTACTTGAAAAGAAAGAGAGAGGTCGGATCCCTTACCTTAAAATGTAACTCTTAAACCTCAAAGGGTGGGACCTTGAGGGCTTGGGGGAACCTTGGGAGGACTCCTTGGGAGGTAATGAGACCAGAAATTCGTTGGGAATGAGTGGGGAGTCGAATGGATGAGAGGAGGGCTTGGTATTTATAGGGAAAGTGAGGGGACAAGGCATTAATGGCCAAGGGACACCTCACATGTGCTTTTCTCAAACCCATGTGCTCTCCCTTGTCATTTATCATGGAGTTAGGCCACATGGGGCCCCCAAAACAATAATTCATCACCCTTGGCCGGCCAACCCTCAAAAGATCTCATGACATCATCATGACACCGTTATGATGTCATTAAACATACCGAAACCCTAAAACTGTATTTTTACTATTCACCGAAAATTCAACTTTCTCAGAAAAATCCCAAAATTTAACATTAACCAAATATCAATGCTATGATTTCAAAAATGAAATCCATTTTATAAAAATAATTTTCTAAATATTTTTAATTTAATTTTTAAATAAAAACACTATTCATCGGAAATTCATTTTTTTCAGAAAAAACCCCAAAAATTACCATAACATAATATCGATGCTCTGAGTTCAAAAATAAAGTCATTTTGATAAAAATAATTTTCTAATTATTTTTAATTAAATTTTTAATTAAAAAACACTATTCACCCGAAAAAACTAATACTTGAATAATAATTAATGAAACCGTTATTTAACTATTTTATTGAATCACATTACTTAATCAAGGTGCCTAGATTATTTTAAAACTTTCTTTAAGTGAGATTACTAATCCATTTGGTCATATTACTAATCCTAATCATAAAATCACTATTCATAATTTACTATTCATCAAAAATCAAGTTGATCTTATTAGACTCTAAATTTAGTACTGAACATAATTACAGAAGACCATTTTTTGAAAATCATTACACATTTTTAATTATTTAGGGTTTACATAAACATATTTAAAATATCCTTTTTCTAAAATTCATCAAAAATATGAATACTATATTTATCCGGTCATTTCAAAATTCATAAACTTCATCATAAGAAGAAATCCCAATTTTTATTTAAAACAAGGATTACACAAGGTAGTTATGGTCTCGTTACATAACCCCTTATAATACCAGCATAGGACCTAAGAGTAAGGTGTGCTAGGGTGATAGAAGCTTGGGGCGGCTCAGTCAACATTGCCCGAGTAGTAATTTCTATCAGTTTGAACTTCTCACGAAGGCGATTTCGTTCCAGCTTCACATGATGAAGTTCGGCTTGGATTTGATCCAGAGCAAAGCCCAGTGGTGCTATCTCCTTCCCAAGCTCTGTTAGATGGGCTTCGATCGGTCCAAGACTACTAGGTGAGGCCATCGAATCTTCTTTCTATAATAATTAACCAAGATTACTTATATTTAGAGACAATAATCAAAACATTTTGTTCACAGCGGTCATGTTGACCGATGGTTATATAATAGTCAAAACCCACTGATCTCATTTTAATTATAATCATGTTTATCAAATAAAACATTTTTGTTGAGTATAACAATAACACATAAAATTAGGAAACAAAATTTATTTAAAAATTTCGGGTCGTTACAAAGGACATGGGGGCTGTGCAGTTTTTAGTCTTGCAACGAGGACATTGGGGCTGTGCGGTTTTAAGTCTTGCAGTGAGGACATTGTACAACTACACAAAGTATTTCTTTAAAAATATAACATTTGTTGGAGTTGTAATAAGCTCTCCATCCATTGAGATTAAGGCATAAGATCCATTTGAATAGACCTTATGTATGGAATAAGGTCCTTCCCACTTTGGATCAAGATTTGGAGGTTTCTTTCCTGGTATCATTGGAGTCTTAAGGACCAATACCAATTCTCCTTGAAGAAATGAACGGAGGCAAACTTTCTTGTTAAAAGCTCGCGCTATTCTGTTCTGATAGATTTCTAAATGTGAAAAGTATGAAATATTTTCTCATCTAATCATTACAGATCATTGAACCATTTCTAAGACCTCTCATCTGTAGACAACTGATCACATATTTAAACTCTGAGTGAAGGTAATTGCATTTCAATTGGAAAAATTTCTTCGGTTCCATATACCAATGAATAAGGATTTTCTTGGGTGGTAGTACGAGTATTTGTCCGATAATCCCATAAAGAATTAAAAAGTTTATCTGGATATGATTTCTTATCTTTATCCACCATCTTCTAGAGTATATTTTATAGGGTCTTTTTGAAGGCCTCTATCTGTCCATTGGCTGCTGCATGATAGCGAGATGAATGGTTGGATTTGATATTATGCTCCTAATATAACTTCTTTACCTCAATTGAACAAAAATTGGTGCCATTGTCCGTCAATATAGTACGAGGGACACCAAATCTGGTGATGATGTTAGTTTTTACAAAACTAACAATGATTTTGGCTCCAACTTCTTTGAGAGGTATTGCCTCGGCCCATTTAAAAAAGAAGTCATTAGCAGTAAGGATATACTTGAACTACTTAGATATAACTGGAGGATAAGGCCCTACTACATCCATTCTCCATGTAGAAAATGGCCAGAAGTATTTATCTATTTTTATTAACTCTAGAGGTTGATGAATGAAGTTGGCATGCACTTGAAAGGGATGGAATTTCTTAGTGAAATCTATGCAGTCCTGCGTCATTAAAGGCCAAAAGTATCCAAGACTTCAGATCTGATCAGAGAGTCTGTACCCAGACTGGTGGGCACCACAAGATCTTGAATGTACTTCTTTCATGATAGCTGCAGTCTCTTCTCTATCAATACATCTAAAGAGGATTCCATCAAAGCCTTGCTTGTAGAGGATCTTTTGGTGGTATGGACTATCATAAAGATTAAAATCAGCTACTCGTCATCAGATCAGTTCTTTTTCAGCCCTATTCGGTGGAAGTAATTAATTTTGAAGATATTCTATGATGGATGTTCTCCATACCATGGTATGACCATATGGCTCAGAAATAGGTCTAATTTCATTAATTTCCTCTATTCTAGTTTGAACAGAAGGTGAGACCACATGACGATGATCCATTCTAATGACTGTCTCATCCTAATTTGGATCTTCCAAGGCTGTAGATGCATTAGCCGATGCATCTACTTGGGCATTTTGTGATCGCAAGACATAAGATAATGTCAGATCTGAGGTAAATTCATCCATTAACACTCTGACGTAATCAAAAAAAGGGATTAACTCTTCTTTTCTGATATAATATTCTCTATTTATTTTCTTGATTACCAATTCTAAATCACCTTTTACCTTCAAGTGATTCATTTTCACCTGAAGGGACAATTCCAAACCTGCAATGAGAGCTTGATACTCCACCTCATTGTTGGTTCCGCCTTCTGATAATAGGAAGGAATAAGGAAATAATGCCTTTTCTGGGGAGATAAGGACAATTCCCAACCCAAATTTGTTGAGTTTAGGGTTTTCCATTCTCTTAACTGTTGGACTTATGGAAGCACCATCAAAGTACATTTCCCATGTTTGAGAATTGTCTTAAATAGAGAATACCTCTTCATCATGAAGTTCAATATTTAATGATGTATCTTCTACAGATGGATTCTCAGTAAGGAAGTCAGCCAGAGCTTGGCCTTTTATTACCTTTTGAGGCACAAACTAAATATAAAATATTGAAAAATAACTACCCACCATGCCAGATTCCCTGTAAGCATAGGATGACTGAGGATAAATTTGAGTGGGTTATTGCAAGATACCAATTGGACCTCATGATGTTGCAGGTAGTGCCTCAATTGCTGAAATACAAATATTAATGCTAGGTATCACTTTTCAATACTTGAATATTGAGTTTATGCATCAATCATAGTTCGATTGAGATAGTAAAGGCTATTTTCATTCCTAACACTATTCTTTTGAGCAAGGAAGGCACCCAATGATCGCTCTAAAACTATCACATAAAGAATAAGTACCCTTCCTTCAACAGGTAGCATTAATACTGGTGGAATCAAGAGTTATTTCTTGAGGGTATCAAATGATTCTTGAAAATCTTCAGTCCATTGATAGGTGACTCCCTTCATTAATCTGGTGAAGGGTAAACACTTGCCTGCCAAATTAGCGATAAAGCGCCAAATATAGGCCAAGTTTCCTTAGAGTCCTCTTAATTATTTCAAATTTCGAGGAGGTTACATACCAAGGATTGATTTTGTTTTCTCAGGATCAAATTCGATACCATAATGGCATACAACGAATCCAAGAAACTTTACTAAGGTTACCCTAAAAACACATTTCAAAGGGTTCATCTTTAAACTCTGTTGTTGAAGTTTATGGAATATGGTCTCCAAATCAACCAAGTGATTGAAAAATTTTCAAGATTTCACCACCAAATCATTCACATAAAATTAAACAAATTTCCCTAAGAAGTATTTTAAGATATGGTGCATAGAACGTTGGTATGTTACACCTACATTCTTTAAACCAATGGGCATTACCCGACAGCAAAACACACCTTAAGGGGATCTGAAGGCTGTATATTATTCATCCTTTGGGACCATAAATATTTTATTATACCCAGAGTATCCAACCATTAAGTAATGAGCTTCATAGCCAGCCATTCCATTAATTAAAATCTCTGTAATCAGAACTGGAAAATCACCTTTAGAACAATTCCAGTTAAGATCTCTGAAATCAATGAAAACTCTAATTTTACCATTATTATTTTTCACTAGGAAAATTTTGGCCAAGAATTTTGGATATTGAACTTCCCTGGAAAAGTTATATTTTATAATCTTATCAAATTCAGCTTCAATTTTAGAGGCATGAGTTGGGTGTGTTCTTCTTGCTGCTTGCTTGAATCCACGATGTTCTTCTGGAAAAACCAAATGATGGGTGGATACATCAGGATTAATTCCTGGAATTTCTGTATAATTACAAGAAAATTTATCTCGATTTTTCTTTATAAATGAAGTATACACCTCTTGCTCTTTTGAGGTCATGGCTACACTAATTAGAGTGGGGTGTGGATCTTCTTCTGTACCCAGATTTATTTCTCTGAGCTCATCCACTATGATAGATACACCTTCCTCAAATGCTGGAGGAGAATCCCCAAGATCTTCCTCTTCTTCTTCATTATGTGCCACCTCTTCTATTTCCACTTGCATAGTAGATGACAAGGAAAAAAATAATAGAGTTAGAGGGGGAGTCAATATTTGAACATCCTGAAGAAGAGGCCACCATATCTGAGCCTACTGATGATGAAGGGTCTTCTAGTGGTAATAAAGAGGAGATGATGGATTAAGAATCAACATCTTTGTCTTCCTATAGCATTTCTACAAGTTATTCTACTCTGATTGATGAAGTAGAGGCTTTTTGTAGTTCAATAGATGAAATGAAAACATCTCCATTTAGGATTCCATCACTACTTGGTAAATCATTAATCTCTCCCATGTTGTTAAGATCAGTTGTCACAATTGACAATATGGAAGTTATTGGACAAGTGCTTGGATTTGGTTTTACCCTTTCAATTTGATTGATGGGTAGCACATAATCTATACTCAAATGTATAAATAGATTTCTTGGGATCTTTTCTAGTCTATTTGGAGCATTAACTCTGGTTATTTATTTTGTCACAGACTTCGTTCCTTTTGTGTAATAAAACTCTGCCTCAATGTATTGAGATTCACATGTTTTGAACGAAGCATTTTCACCATAAATTTTCCCAATTTGACCATTGAAATAGTACTTAAGACATTGGTGGTATGACGAAGGTATGGCTACATATTGATGCAACCAAGGCCTTCCAAGTAGAATATTGAAGGCTATGTCCTGACGAACAACCATGAAATCTAAATTAGACACAAGATCTTCAAATTGAGTTCTGAGTATAGTCTCTCCTAGAGGTTGTTGTTCATTCTTGTCATATCCTTGAAACATTAAAGTCAAAGGAGATAAGTCAGATTCAGTTAGGCCCAATCAACGAAGTGTAAAAATAGTAATGAGGTTGACTCAGGATCCATTATCAATGAAGGCTCACCGGGTGTCTACATCATTGAATTTTCCAGAAAAATACAAGGGTCTAATATGTCTATGTACAACATCATCTTCATCTTCATATATAAAAGATATGAATCCATGACATTCTTTAGGATCATTCTCTATATGGTAACCCTCAGTAGCAGAAACTTCTGTTTCAAACTCTTAAGGGCTTGACAAAGCCTAAATGAGTGCTTCTCTAATATCTTTTTACATATTTAAAGCATCCATAATTGATAACCTGGCCATTACTTGGGCCAATTGTTTCAATACATCATACTTTTGGTCCAACGTTCTGCATTTTCCAACATGAATATGTGGTTTTGCAGGTGTTTTGGAAGTTGATGCTTCTGATATAGACATACCCTGTGTTAGAGCAGAAGTTGGAAATACTCCTGGATTTGGTAGATTGGACTGACTAGGTCTATTCACTTACTGAGAGGAAGATGACATGACTTCTAATCGATCCTCCAAAATAATCATGTCAGAACCAAACCTGTCTTGCATGGAAGAAACCCTTTGTTCTTTTTGAGCTCGTAGAAGGGCTCTTCCATGAGTTTATGCTGCATATATGGTTCAAGTAGGGGTAGAGTTAAAATGGTTGTTTCTAGAATTCCCACATCTTCCCTTGTATCCTAGAACCTAGACTCTTCCTCTGGTTCCCCAATTAGGAATAAGGAATTCTGGCTCATTATAAGAAGAATCACCATTGACATATGGATCTGTTAAATGGATAATGTTGATAGAACCAAATATCAATTCTTCATCTGATAGAGATTCTACCTGATAGGTTAATTCTAATTGTACCATTTGGTGGGAAGGTGCCCGTGCTTTTGAAAAAGATGGCACGAAGTCTGCTAGGGTCAAGGAAAACTTTGGCATTAGTGTGAGATCATCTTTTTCTAACTTCTCTTTGTTCTTATGATCACTTCTCTTCTATGAGAAACTACCTTTTGATGAAAGTAGTTTTGTTATGGCAGGAGTGGCAGAAGACACAATTAGTTGTTTCAACTGTGTTCATAAAATGGTATGAGTCCAGTTTATCATTTTCCTGATCATCCAATCATCATATTTCTTCACATTTTTTACTTTTGACTTCCTTCCATTCTCATTCTTCCTTTGGATCAGTAGCGGTACACATGCTACTTGAGTTGATGAACATTTCAGTTTCACTTGTCCAGAATCTACTATCTTTTGCAAGAGGTCCCTGAAAACAAAAAATTCCTGGATGGGATGCCCTAAAATCAGGTAAAAGGGACAATAATTGATAATATCTTAATCTCTTTATTTATTTGGTTTCTTTATCCTTGGAAACTAAACCAATTTTTTTTTCAGAGTTGAGATGAAGTAACCAGGAACTTGTTCATTCTGGAAAGAATAAACTTTGTTCTTTAATTCATAAATATAACGAACCAATGTTTTTAATGAAATTAAATTATTATAAATATGCCATAAAATCACATAATAATGATATACTAAGTGATAAGTGACCTTTAAACACACGTTTGTCACTTCTGTGTTTTGAATTTTGGAAATCTGACATACACGGTTGTGTTCAAGATGTTTTTTGGAGTCCGATAAGAAAAACTTAATTTTTGGTTAATAGTAACATACCCTAAGGAATAGTAACATAACCTTATTAATAGTGATATATCCTAATGAATAGCAACCTCACCTATGGTGGTATAAAAATAATATTCAAGTTGGAGGTGCAATATACCTATACTTTAGAATAAGTTAATGAGTGTTTTAAAACTGGTTTGATAATAAATTATTATTTTAATTAAATATTAAAATAATCATATTTATAAAATTAATTTTGAAAAATGGACTTCATTTTTGGATTCTACATGTCAAAAAATGGTTAGGGTGAATTTTTGGGATTTTTCTGAAATACTTGAATTTTTGATGAATAGTAGAATCCGATAATCTACAATAAATGCTAAATAATGCATTAATTGAGTAATAAATGATGATCTACTGATGTAAGCACACTTTTTTAGGGATCACATGATAAAATAAATATTCTTGGTCATGGAATACTTACTATTCTTTATCTTGGGAAGAAATAATAAATTAAGGTTTATAATATCATGAAATCCCTCCTCTCCTCCACTATAAAAGCCCCCCTTCACTCCCTCTTCTCTCCACTCCTCTCAAGCTCCAAGCCTTCTCTAAATTCTGCCCAAATCTCTTAACTAGGTCTTCCCCCACTTACAAAAGCTCTCAACCTCCTCAAAATACCAAAACCTCTCCCCTTAAGAGGTTCTCAAAGGAGGAAGTCTCAAGAGGTAAATTCCTCTTCCCAATTTTTTTAAGTTCTTTTCTTTTTATTTCTTTCATCACCTCCCTTCACCATAATAGTATGATAAATCCAGTAACATACATGTAATGTAATTTATTCATGCTAGTGGTATATTTCATTATCTTCTCCCTTTCCCCACCCTTTTATTTGAAAGAAATGAAAGCACCGTTTGAGATGTGCCAATTTAGCACATTCAAGGACAACGGTTTATCAATTTATTTTATTATCTTTAATTATGGTCATGAAACCATTTGTGTTATGGTTGAACCAGATTATTATATATGTAATATATCCTTTTTTTGTTTCTGTAATCCTTTGGTACAAATGGAATTAAGTTATAAATCAAAACACATTCTTTGTAATCAAATCCACCGACCAACAAAAACGGTTATCACTATGGTTATATATATATATATATATATATATAATAATAATAATTATAATTCACTCTAAGTAACCTAATTAAAACTAAAACCATGTAATCTTCTGTATATGAACTAAATAATATAACTTTATTTCTGTACAACCACTTTCATCTTGCATATAATCCAAACTTGAATATAAGTGAACCGAACTTTTAAAGCCAAGTAAACAAACGAGCCCGAACAATGAAATTGAACCTTATAACTAATCAAAAAGGATTTGAATGAACTAAAAAGGGTTATAATAAATCAATTACATATATAAGAGTTTCTATACTTATTAGTTAATAAGGATAATTTTTTTATTCAGTTCATTAATAACAAGTGGAGAACACCAATGGATTTAAGGTAAGGGATCCTCCCCTTTTCACTCTTAATCAAGATTGTTCTCTATGCTATGACTTTTTGTGTAATACCAAGTGACGAGGTATGTTTATAAACCTTCCCCATACTGAAATAATTTTTTATAAATTATGATAAATCCCTTATCTCTCTCATCAAGCCCTCTTAGTTACACCCGATACCATGCCAATAAACCATGATGGATTCTACCCGAACTTCCTTTATTCCTTCGGGTTGCTCTATCTTTCTTTTTACCAAAATGTTTTTGTCTTTTATTTTATGTAGAACTTAAAAATTATGTTTATATGCTCCAAAATCATGTTACAAGATCCATCTCTCATTTACTTTCAGGGATATACATGCTTTTAAGTGAATCTCTCTTCAATACTTCCCAATAAGAACACTCGTTTTAAAGGAACTTCTCGAACTTTTAACCAATTTCAAGTGAAATCTATCTTCTGTTTTAAGACACATTTATATTTTTAAATTCTATATTTTTATTATGAAAACCTTCTTGGTTCAATTCCGGTTTTACATAAAATAATGTATTCTTTACTTTTTTAAAAGCTCTATAGTATTTTCCTTAAAACCGCACAAAAATGTTTTAATGCTAATGTTTCTAAAATACATTTCTCATATGTTGTAACTTATGTTTGAAACCACTTACCATGTTATATGCCTATTTTAACCTATTAAAGTCCATGTATTTTCTAATTCTTTCCTTACATGGACACTTTCGTGATACGCCCATTGGTTATGATTTATGTCACTATGGTGGTACCCAATTCTTTCCATGGGTACCCTTATATTTATGTATGGTTGATTATGTATGATTGTATATGTGGTAAGAATATTTATGTGACAAGAATATACATAAAAATGTTGAGATGGGTGTGCCCAGATAGCGCTCCAATGCATTGGGTAAGGATAAGTCTCATGAGATGCGATGTGAAACGGGATTGGCGGTTAGCCTTGACCCGTACTGAAATGGGAAATGGGATTGGTGGTTAGCCTTGAACCGTACTGAAATGGGAAACGAGATTGGCGGTTAACCTTGACCCGTACTGAAGATATAATTTATGATTCTTCCACATTTATATGATTCCATATTTATATGATCCCATGCTTATATTAAATGATTTTATAAGTTTTATGCTTTGGATATCATTATGTCATGCCTCCTAACTCATGTGCTTGAGATGTATCCTTATGTTCATTCCTTTACTGGGATTTTTTAGCTCATCCATTTGTTCATGTGTTCCCCAGGGTACCCTATACAGATGTAAGAGCTCAAAGGAAGTTAGAAACTCTTTATGAAGATTGAATAAAAAAGTTTTTTTAGCCCCATGTTTTATGTTATATGTACCTAGTCTTCCAAGACACTAGACTTAACGATCCTTGGCTTGTACTCTGATGATTAATTATGTTTGAAATAATGAAATGTTTTATGTAAAAGGCTTGGGTCTCTATAGTTGGTATCAGATGATGGTCTAGTTATTTTTGGAGATTAGGAATAGAGTACCTTAGCGAGAACCTTAAGGATGAGACTAAGTATAAGAAAATAGTCCTAAATTTTGGTGAGTATAGAGTAAGTGGTTTATCAAGAAAATACATCCCTGTCTGGATACAAGTAGGTAGAGGCAGCTCTAGCACAGATGTATCTAGGGGTAAAACCCAAAAACACCACTTTGAGCTAGACTCGAACGAGAACTGGTGCATGAAAATGGACCTTACTGCACTCTTGGTTTCAACACTCCTGGGGGATATGGTTTGGTAGATTCAAGAGCTTAGTACAAACCATTATTAAGGGATAAAAATAAGCCCATAAGAATATAAGTTAAGAAATGGATAGAGGATAACCTAGATATAAACCTAAGGAATCACAAGTCAGGATATACCTTTTCTTTATAAGTTTATAATTTTATGTTCAAAGTTTATTTTTATGCTCAATAGCCAAGTATTCAAGACCTCTAATTATACATTCTTTTTCTTAGTTAATGGTAGGAAATAGAAGAACACGTTTCAACAACCAATGTGATAGGCAATGTAATGATTTCCCTAATGACATGCCTGATGTGACGGAAGTGGGTGCTCAAAACTTCATGGCAGCACATGCTCAGCTGGCTCGAGTTTTGAATAATAACTTGAATCAGGTGGAACGTCCCCCTCCTCTAAGGAAAGAGCAAGTTGCCATAGAATCCTTCATGCGGAAAATTCCTCCAATGTTTAGCGGATTCTGATCCCCTCCTCGTAGAAAAATGGATTAACTCCATTGAAAAGATTTTATCTGTCCTCCAGTGCTTGGAAGAAGAGAAAGTTATTCTGGCAGTCTATCGTTTTGATGGGGAAGCTGATCAGTGGTGGACACTGATCAAGAATACAAAGTCCCAAGAGGAAATTGATTCCATAGATTGGGGGTAATTCAAGAGGATGTTTTTCAACAAATATTTTCCTCGAACCCTCCATCTCAAGATGGAAAGAGAGTTCCTTGGACTCAAGCAGAAGGAAGATGAGTCCATCGGGGTGTATGAAGCAAACTTTACAAGGATTGCAAGGTACACCTCTGGCCTTGTCATGAATACTGAAAGCAAGGTGGATCACTTCTTTAGAGGACTAAAGCCGAGTCTACGAAAAGTGTTGGCGATTCAAGACTTCGACAGTTATGAGGAGATTTTTCGTTGTGCCCTCAAGGTTGAAATAGAGATTAGAGACTCTCAGTGGTCTCATGGGCCTAGTGAAAAGAAGCAGAAAATGGAGAACAACATGGGTGGTTTATCAAACAAATCCCATGATGGAAAGAAGACTCACATTCCCCTTTGCAAGAATTGTGGGAAGAAGCATATTGGTGACTATCTCAAGGGAACCAGGAATTACTTCAAATGTGAGAAGTTTGGTCATCTGGCCAAGAACTGCCGAAGGGATATGAAAAATACCGCTAATGTTGAAGAATAAAAGAAGGTTCAGATCAACACTCAGCCTACAGTGCAGTGTTATAAATGTAAGGAGCTTGGGCATTATGCGAATAATTGCCCTAAGCCAAGGGTTTTCGGAGGTAATCTGCAACAACCTCCAAGGAAACAAGGAAGGTCTTATGCTATCACTACTGCTGAGGTAAAGCCAGAAAATGATGTGGTGACAGGTATGCTTGTTATTCATTCAAGAATAGTGAATGTACTATTTGATTCTAGTTCTACACATTCTTTCATATCATGAAAGTTTAGTATAACTATTCAAACATCAACTCAAAATTTGGAGGAAAAGTTATCTGTGAGAATAGTGAATGGGGAAATTATTGCATCCATGGTTTATAACTCCTCCCCGGTTAATGTTTTTGGACTGAACCTCCCAGAAAATCTTTTCATACTTCCTTTAGTGGATTTCGATGCTATCTTGGGCATGGATTGGCTATCTTTGTACAAGACCAACATCAATTATCGGGAAAGGGAGATTACTCTTCACATCCCGAATCATCCTCTGATTCTTTACAAGTGCAAGGAGGAAGATGAGTCTCCTTTAGAATCTTCATCTCAAGTTTGGATATTTCTTCCTTATGATCATTCATACCTAGCTCAAATGATTGAGACAAAGGAGAGAATCATGCTTGAAGACATGCCCATCATGAGGGATTACACTGATGTATTCCCGGAAGAGTTGCCTGGTCTTCCTCCTGACTGAGAGGTTGAGTTCTCAATTGAAATTATCACTGGATCTCTTCCAATCTCAAAGACACCTTACAGAATGGCCACTGTAGAGCTAGAAGAGCTGAAGAAGCAGTTACAGGAGAATATGGAGAAGGGTTTTATACGACCAAGTGCTTCACCATGGGGTGCTCTAGTCCTCTTTGTCAAGAAGAAGGATGGATCAATTCCCCTCTGCATTGATTATCGTGAGCTCAATAAAATCACTATAAAGAACAAGCATCCCCTTCCATGGATATATGACTTGTTCGATTAGCTTCTTGGGGCCAGTTATTTCTCTAAGGTGGACCTTCTTTGGGATATCACCAACTAAAGGTGAGGAAGGAAGATATTCCCAAGACTACCTTTCGAACGAGGTATGGACACTATGAGTTCATAGTGATGCCCTTCAGACTCACTAATTCTCCAACAATTTTCATGGATTTAATGAATAGAGTCTTTAGAGATTATCTTGACAAATTTGTGGTGGTCTTTATTGATGATATTCTGATATACTCCAAGAGCAAGGAGGAACATGAGGAGCATTTGGAAACTGTGTTAAAGACTTTGTGAAGGGAGAAGTTGTATGAAAAGTACAGTAAATGTGAGTTATGGATGGAGGAAGTATCATTATTGGGGCATGTTATCACCAGCAAAGGGATATCTGTGAACCCTTCCAAGACGAAGGCAATTGAAGAGTGGCTGAGGCCAACTTCTGTAACGGAGATCCGTAGATTTTTAGGTCTAGCTGGGTATTATCGACGATTCGTGAAGAACTTTTCACGATTGTCAAACCCAATTACCAAGCTGAAACGAAAGGAAGTAAAGTTTGTCTGGACATAGGAATGTGAAGACTGTTTCAAGGAGTTGAAAAAGAGGCTTATCACTGCCCCGGTACTCACACTCCCTTCAAGTGGAGAAATCTTTGTGGTGTATAGTGATTCTTCTAAGAAAGGCTTGGGATGTGTACTAATGCAAAATGATAAAGTGATAGCCTATGCCTCAAGGCAGCTGAAAATCCATGAGCAAAACTATCCCACACATGATCTGGAGTTGGCGGCTGTGATCTTTGCGTTGAAAATATGGCGGCATTATCTCTATGGGGAAAAATGTGAGATATATATTGACCACAAGAGTCTCAAATATATATTCATACAGAAAGAGATTAATATGAACCAATGAAGATGGATAGATCTCATTAAGGATTATGACTGCTCAATCCACTACCACCCCGGTAAGGCAAACAAGGTGGCAGATGCTCTAAGTAGAAAGGATCCTGCATCTTTATCAATGATGAGAATTGAAAAGGATCCGGTCTTCTTAGATTTGAAAAGGATGGACATGTGTATCATTAAGGGAGGAAAATTATAAATCCTTTCTCAAATTATTTCTCAACCATCCCTCTTGGAGAAAATAAAGGTTGTTCAAAGAAAGGATGTGGAAATTCAGAAAAGGGTGGAAGCTGTTAAAAATGGTAAATCCTCTGATTTTAAAACTGATGAGGAAAGAGTTGTAAGATTTGGGACATGATTATGTGTACCATATGATCCAGAGATAAAGAAAGAGCTATTTAATGATGCACATTGCTCGACCTTCTCTATCCGTCCTGGGAGTACCAAAATGTACCGAGATCTCTGAGAACACTTCTGGTGGGATAACATGAAGAAGGAGATTGTGGAATATATATCAAGGTGCTTGGTATGCCAACAAGTTAAAGCTGAATGACAAAAGTCCAAAGGTATGATGCAGCCATTTTCTATACCCATGTGGAAATGGGAAAATGTTACTATGGAATTTGTCACGGGTCTCCTGAAGACGTCAAAGGGAAATAATGCGATATGGGTTGTGGTTGACCGACTCACTAATACATCCCATTTCTTCGCTATTCGGGAAGATATATCTCTTGAACAACTTGCAAAGATATATGCGAAGGAAGTGGTGAGACTGAATGTTGTTCCACTCTAAATTGTCTCTGACCATGATCCAAGGTTCACATCTAAATTTTGGAGGAGTCTTCAACATGCTTTGAGTACTGAATTAAATTTCAGCACGACCTATCACCCCCAAATTGATGGCCAGTTTGAAAGAACTATTCAGACACTTGAAGATATGCTTAGAGCCTGCTCTCTATAATTCAAAGGTGGATGGGATCATCATCTACCATTGGTTGAGTTCTCATACAATAATAGCTTCCACTCGAGTATTCAGATGGCTCCATATGAAGCTCTATATGGAAAGCGATGTAGAACTCCAACCTGTTGGGATGAAGTTAGAGAAAGAAAGCTACTTGGACCCGATATTGTTCAAAAGATGACATAGAAGGTTCAAGTCATCCAGAAACACATCAAAGTTTCTCAAAGTCGGCAAAAGAGCTATGCTGACAAGAATCAAAGGGACTTGGAGTTCGAAGTTGGAGATAAAGTCTTCCTTCGAATATCTCCATGGAAGAGAGTCATGCGATTCGGGAAGAAAGGGAAGATAAGCCCAAGGTATATTGGCCCCTTTGAGATCATTGACCATATAGGAGTCGTGCCCTATCATCTTTCACTTCCACCAAATATGGCTCGAGTTCATGATGTTTTCCATGTATCACTATTGAGGAAGTACATACCTGATCCCTCACATGTACTAAACTCAGAGGTGGTGCAATTGGAAGATAATCTCTCCTATGAGGAGCAGCCTAGAAAGATTTTGGATATGAGAGATAAGGTTCTACGCAACAAGACAACCCATATTGTCAAAGTGTTGTGGAGGAACCATAAGTTTGAGGAAGAAACATGGGAACTGGAGGAAGCAATGAAGGAAAAGTACCCACATCTGTTTTTTGGCCTAGAATGTAAAATGAAATTTCAAGGGCGAAATTTCTTAAGGGGGGAAGAATGTAATGCCCCAATGTTTTTAATGAAATTACCTTCTTATAAATATGCCATAAAATCACATAATAATGATATACTAAGTGATAAGTTACCTTTAAACATAAGTTTTTCACTTCTGTGTTTGGAATTTTTGAAATCTGACATACACGGTTGTGTTCAAGATGTTTTTTGGAGTTCGATAAGGAAAAAATAATTTTTGGTGAATAGTAACCTACCCTAATGAATAGTAACATACCCTTATGAATAGTAATATACCCTAATGAATAGTAACCTCACCTATGGTTGGTATAAAAATAATATTCAAGTTGGAAGTGCAATATACCTATACTTTAGAATAAGTTAATGAGTGTTTTAAATCTGGTTTTGATAATAAATTATTATTTTAATTAAATATTAAAATAATCATATTATTTTTGAAAAATGGACTTCATTTTTGGATTCTACATGTTGAAAAATGGTTAGGGTGAATTTTTGGGATTTTTCTGAAATACTTGAATTTTTGATGAATAGTAGAATCCGATAATCTACAATAAATGCTAAATAATGCATTAATTGAGTCATTGATGATGCTCTACTGATGTAAGACCACTTGGTTCGGGATCACATGATAAAATAACTATTCTTGGTCATGGAATAATTACTATTCTTTTTCTTGTGAAGAAATAATAAATTAAGGATTATAATATCATGAAATCCCTCCTCTCCTCCACTATAAAACCCCCCTTCACTCCCTCTTCTCTCCACTCCTCTCAAGCTCCAAGACTTCTCTAAATTCTGACCAAATATCTCCCCTAGGTCTTCCCCTGCGTCCAAAAGCTCTCAGCCTCCTAAAAACACCAAAACCTCTCCCTTTAAGAGGTTCTCAAAGGAGGAAGTCTCAAGAGGTAAATTTCTCTTCCCAAAATTTCTTCTTTTCTTTTAAGTTCTTTTATTTTTATTTATTTCCTCATCTCCCTTCACTATAATAGTATGATAAATCCAGTAACATACATGTAATGGAATGTCTTCATTATAGTGGTATATTTCATTATCTTCACCCTTTCCCCACCCTTTTATTTGAAAGAAATAAAAGCACCGTTTGAGATGTGCCAATTTTGCATATTCAAGGACAACCGTTTATCAATTTATTTTATTATCTTTAATTCTGGTCATGAAACCATTTGTGTTATGGTAGAACCAGATTATTATATATGTAATATATATTATTTTTGGTTCTGTAATCCTTTGGTACAAATGGAATTAAGTTATAAATCAAAACACATTCTTTGTAATCAAATCCACCGATCAACAAAAACGGTTATAACTATGGTTATATATATATATAATAATTAGACTTCAATCTAAGTAACCTAATTAAACTAAAACCATGTAATCTCATGGATATGAAATAGTGAATATAACTTTAGTTCTGGACAACCACTTTCATCTTGCATATAATCCAAACATGAATATAAGTGAACCGATCTTTTAAAGCCAAGTAAACAAACGATCCCGGACAATGAAATTGAACCTTATAACTAATCAAAAAGGATTTGAATGAACTAAAAAGGGTTATAATAAATCAATTACATATATAATAGGTTCTGGAATTATTAATTAATAAGCCTAATTTTTTTATTCAGGTTGTTAATAACAAGTGGAGAACACCAACGGATTTAAGGTAAGGGTTCCTCCCCTTTTCACTCTTAATCAAGATTGTTCTCTATGCTATGCATTTTTGTGTAATACCAAGTGATGGGGTATGTTTATAAACCTTCACCATACTGTAATAATGTTTTATATGTGATGATAAACCCCTTATCTCTCTCATCAAGCCCTCTTAGTTACACCTGATACGTTGCCAATAAACCATGATGGATTCTACCCGAACTTCCTTTATTCCTTCGGGTTTCTCTATCTTTATTTTTACCAAAATTTTGTTGTCTTTTATTTTATTTAGAACTTCAAAATTATGTTTATATGCTACAAAATCATGTTCCAAGATCCATCTCTCATTTACTTTCTGGTATGTACATGCTTTTAAGTGAATCTCTCTTCGATACTTCCCAAAAAGCACACTCGTTTTAAAGGAACTTCCTGAACTTTTACCCAATTTCAAGTGAACTCTATCTTATGTTTTAAGACACCTTTATCTTTGTAAATTCTTTATTTTTATTATGAAAACCTTCTTGGTTAAATTCCAATTTTATATAAAATAATGTCTTCTTTACTATTTTAAAAGCTCTATAGTATTTTCCTTAAAAACGCACAAAAATGTTTTAATGCTAATGTTTCTAAAATACATTTCTCATATGTTGTCACTTATGTTTGACACCACTTAACATGTTATATTCATATTTTAACCTATTTAATTCCATGTATTTTCTAATTATTTCCTTACATGGACACATTCGTGATACGCCCATTGGTTATGATTTATGTCACTATGGTGGTACCCAATTCTTTCTATTGGTACCCTTATGTTTATGTATGGTTGATTATGTATGATTTTATATGTGGAAAAAATATTTATGTGGAAAGAATATACATAAAAATGTTGATATGGGTGCACCTAGATAGTTCTCCAATGCATTGGGTAAGGATAAGTCTCATGAGATGCGATGTGAAACGAGATTGGTGGTTAGCCTTGACCCGTACTGAAATGGGAAACGAGATTGGCGATTAGCCTTGACCCGTACTAAAATGGGAAACGGGATTGACGGTTAGCCTTGACCCATACTAAAGATATGATTTACGATTCTTCCACATTTATATGATTCCATGTTTATATGATCCCATGCTTATATTAAATGATTTTATAAGTTTTATGCTTTGAATATCATTATGTTATGCCTCTTAACTCATGTGCTTGAGATGTATCCTTATGTTCATTCCTTTACTGGGATTTTTTAGCTCGTCCGTTTGTTCATGTATTCCCCAGGGTACCCTATACATATGTAAGAGCTCAAAAGTAGTTATAATCTCTTTATGAAGATTGAATAAAGAAGTTTTTTAGACCCATGTTTTATGTTATATGTACCTAGTCTTCCAAGACACTAGACTTAACGATCCTTGGCTTGTACTCTGATGATTAATTATTCTTGAAATAATGAAATGTTATATGTAAAAGGCTTGGGTTTCTATACTCAAACTTTTTCTCCCTTTTATCTCTTTGATCATCTTCACAAGGTGGTCATTACTGTTGATGCTCAGAAGGCGGATCCCTTCGGTATGATGAAGGTCTAGAAGTAGAAGCAGGTACAGGTTCCTGCTTGAGTGTAACTGTAGAAACTTCTACCTTTCCTATCCTCCTCCCCGGAGATGATGGAATTACATGAGTTTTAGCCTTAGTTTCTATAATAGAGTCTTCTAACTATTAAGTGATTTAAGTAAGGTCCCTAAACCCTCCTTATTTCACAGGGATCAATGGTGTTCATAACTCATCACGTAAATTTTCCACACAAATTGGCAACAATTTTTCTTGAGGGAGTGCTAGAATTAAGGAATATTTTAATCCTTTCCATCACACAATGAAATATGAAACTCTTTCATTCTTCCTTTGTTTACAATTGGTAAGATAAAAAATTTTCATGTTTGGTAGCATTGAGTTAAATTGAAGAAGGAATTTCTGACATAGATCTCCCCATCCAGTAATTGACCAAGATTGTAAACTTGTATACCAAACAAAAGCTGGTCCCTGTAATGACTGAAAAAAACACTTAAGATTTAATGCTTATTTTTGTTTAGGAGTTCCCATCATAGGATCACAACGAGAAAAAAAATGTTAAGTTTTGTTATGGATCTCCCGAACCATTAAAGATAGGGAATGTAATATTCACAAAATTTAGTGGGGGAGGAATTGCATCCACCCATTCAGGGTAAGATCTCTTTTCTGGCTGAACTAGTGCACCTAGTTCCTCCATAGCTTCCAATTGAGTCGTTAATGCCTCAATTGTGTTCATAAAAATTTGGGAAATATCTGGATGAGCTAGAACCTGTGCAGGTATAGAAAATGGAGCTTGAGCCGGTGCAATGACCGAAAAAACCACTGATGGTGGTGCTGATATTTTCCTTGGATAACCCATGGGAACATGCCTATCAGGATGTGTATGATCCTGCCTTGATTGTGTACCTAGTGGAGGGAATTCATTATCTGCATCTGTAGTTACTAAAAATTATATTTTCTGAGAAGCTCTTATAGGATTTGCAAGTTGAGGACTTTTTTGGGGAGTACGTCTAGCAGAAATACTACTTCAAAGTAACTCTATATTGAGTCTTTTCAACTCCTTAATTTTCTATTCTTGTCATGAAAATATTTCTTCAAGTGAAAAAATTGACCTTCTCTAGTGGAAAAGTGAGATGCAATTTGACTTTTGCCTTTCCCCTTATTAGATGCCTTTAAGAGAGCTGGGAGTTGGTTATTTGAAGGCATACCTAGATTTTGGGTAAGCCTCTGATTTAGAGTACGCACACCTTCTTCATTTTCCTCAGTGTGTACCATATTATGGAAAAGAACTTCATCTTCTAATTCCTCTAAACTGGACTCATTTTCTGGAGGATCTTCTGCAGTGGTGTTAATGAAATTCACTGACACATAATGCATCGATGGAATTCTGTCAGTATTTTTATAAGATCATCTCCCTCTGTATCTTCCATGAGACTCTATTCTCCTATATGATAAATTCTTGGAAACTGTTTGGCGGACAGTAACCCGAAGGGAATCCTCAGATAGTTCAGTTGTACACTCTCCTTGTGGATTCTTCTCTAATTTGGAGAAAACTGACTTCCGTTGAGGAGGGGATTATAGATGCGAAAAAGTCCCTATCCCTATAGGTTGGGGCTGTTACTATTATTCTTATTCAAATCTTTGATCTTTGTTTAATGAATTTGAAGGTTGAATTAAATGATCCCCTATCCTTGCAAGTTGGGGTGATTCTTGAACTACTATGGCTGAAATTCGTGCAACTACTCTTATGATTTTGCGAATTTTGGTTCATACATTAGCTGGGTGCATTATCTGACAACCACTCAAATCTCCTGTTTTGGAAGATTGCTTTTCTATTTCATACATTTTCATTATTTGACAGCTGAAATCCTCTAAGTGGGACACCTGCTCATGATTTTTAGATGCTTGATGTAAAAGTAACTCAACAACTTCTTTTCTTTGGACTTGACTTTGATGAGAGCTGGTTGAGGCCTGTTCTTGAGCATACATTCGATTACATACAAAATCTATTGATTATGGCCAACCTTGGGCAATAACATTTCTTGAGACCACTTTTTTTAGACTTTTCTGATTTTGGAGTGTAGTGAAAGGAAATTCTCCATGTGAACCCCATCCTATAATATTAACACTAGATGGGGAATCAGAAATTAACTGAAGTAGCCTCTTTAGAGCATTGAGGAATGCACACTAAAGGATTCTCTACTGTTTTTCAACCTTTGGATGTTGGGAAACTGAGAGAGATGCCAAGTCAATTTGGCATTGCAACCCCTCTATTACCTTTACATGATTTTGATATTCATCATATGGTAATACTTTGGTTTTCAAATGATGAAGACTCTTCCATAGGTTGAGGTGGATATCATGAATTCAATCTTCTGTAATAAATTTTGAAATGTTATACTGATAATTTTCCAAAGTCCAGAACATGACTAGTACTTCTCCCTTATCCAATTGTTTCCTCATGTTTAACACATCTTCATCGTCTTTCACTAGAGGTTTCTCCACTTGGTCTGACCAAAGTGGATGCACTGTATTAGAATACAAATGACCCAAGGGAGGTTCGGATAATGACTATTCCCTTAATATGTCTTCTAGTTGAGAAATCATTTCACCTATCAATGACAAGGCATCAAACATGACTTACCTTGTGTTTGAAAGTGCCTCAAGATAGGAGGGATTTATAATCACTACATTTTCAATTATATAATTGTCTTGACAATGAGAAATAATACTATGGAGATGAATTTTGTAGTGAATTCCATCATGGGGAGGATCACCATGGTAGATTACAGCAAGGGATAAATCTTTTTACTCCTTGGTCTTGTGGCCACATAGAGGGTTTCCGTGGCTCTCATCTAGAGATAGACACTCTGTATTGACCAAATTTTCCTAAAGAAATCCTTCATGATGAAGTGTCTGATGAGGAACTTTAGAATTACTACTACCACTCCCATAATTTGGTAAGGAGAGGATAGGATCTTGAGCTGTAATAGATAAATGTCTAAGGGCTTCAAGAACTCCAGCATTGAGAGGAGCCAAATTGCAGCTTGACTCTTGATTTTCCAACAGTGCTTGGCGGGACTTCTTCTTGGATGTTCTCTTATACTTAGTAAGGACCACTTGTTGGAAAAAATGGTTATCATTGGAAAGTGTATGTTTCTACCTTGGATGGGTTACTGGAATAGTCTGATTACCTTTAATTGGAAAGGGTGTATGTTCCCAATCTTATTGTCTGTATGATATGGGGGAGTATGCCCCATGACCCTCCTGGAATAGAATAGAGGTGTGTATCTGTTTCAGGATGGAATGCCGATGTGTCATCCCATGTGCGAGACATGTTTATGTGTCTATTTCCCTAGTACTGCTGAATTGGCTATTATAATATCCTTGTATGCTTTCAGAATATGGACATGGATTTGTGTTTTCCCTTTCTCCATTGATAAGATGTGTTTGGTGACTTTAGGGGCCAAAATAGGAATATACACCCATTTCATATTTGGAGTAGGTGTATTTTCCTACTTCTGTCCTCCTTTTCTTATCAATAGGTATTGCCAATACTCATGTATGGGGGAAGAGAGTTGGGTCTTCCCCAAATTTGTCATCAAAGCTTTCCAACTGACTTCTCCAGGTGCTACTAAATGAGACTATTGGCAGACTTGATGAACATTGGTAAGTGTATGTGCTTTCTGGATATTTCCCATCAAGTATGGTTGATGGAATTCCTTCAATACTGGAAGATGAGACTGCTGGAAGAATTGGTGATTGTAAATAGACGTATGTTCCTATTTACCAGTTTCCACCACACTAGATTGGAGGGATTCTTTAAATGCAGTCAGACGAGCCTGCTGATTGGATGATAACTTGTAAGAAGGTGTATGTTCCTATTCATGGTACTCCACTAGATTTATCTGGTGGGATTGGTGGGTTACTGCCAGATGAGTCTGCTGGACAACAAAATTAGGATGGATGGGTGTATGTTCCAGTTCGTTGTTTTCCATAAAGTTAGGTTGATGGGATTCTCCAGAAGGGGTATAGGTAAGAACTTGCTCCCTGTTGACCATACATTGTCCCCGATGGTTCATCTTTCATACCCGGGTCTAAGAGAGCTGGGCCGAATGTCCAGAGGCAACACCAGCATCATGTTGGGGGTTCACTGCCGCACGATTATGCTAGTGGAGATAGCTGGTGGGAGTCCTCAGGAAGGACTCCTGCATTCTTGAATTGAGGCCTTGAGTGGCCTCTTGATCCACCTCCCTATAGTACAGGAGGGATTGATTGTTTCATTCTAAGGATAAGGACCTAAAACGGTTGAAGACAGTGTTTGGAACCATCTACTTCTTGATCATTGGTTGTCATTGGCCGGATGATTGAGGATTTTTATTGAACTGGAGGCCTGCCGAATAGCCTCCAAAGTCAAGATTGTACCATACCGACGATATTACTTTACCAGCACATTAGATACCCAACATTGAAGATGCTGGGTTAGTGATGATGTCCTTATCGTGGATGGGGATCCAGCTTTATTAGTGGTTGGGAAGTTCATAGTTGTTTTCTTGAAGAAATACATTTTGGAGTGAAGAGAATTATGAGAAAAACTTGAAACAACAACAAAATCCATTAAAGAAACATCTTTTTAGATGGATACATGTGTGATTGATTCCTTTATCTGTCCTTCCTTTATCAATTGATAGGGACCTAACAGGTGGGTAACATTGTTAACTTGGTTAAGGATTCACATTGGGTTCACTATTTTTGTTTCTTAGTTTCTTGAAACATGTATTATAGTTTTAAGAATCACTGCTTCCTGGCAGTTTCTATTGGATTTATTTATGGAATCAGAAACTTCCAACATTTCTTTATCCAAAGGGGACCTTCTTTCCAAAGGTAGGCGTTCATTAAGTTTTAACTTCACGATACTTAAGAATGTGCATTGGTTGGGAGGATGGGAGGTCGGACTCATCACACCCTTTTGGGGGGAATTATTGTCTACTCCGGGACACTCTTTATAATTTAAGATATTTTTGTGAATCCTTATTAATTCAAAAAGTATATAATAAGTATCCCTTGGAATTTTCAATCACTTATTTATCATGTGAAAAGTTTAAAATCATCAGTATGTATTCAAGGTTCTTTATTAATGAAGATATCCGTATGTATTCTAGGTTCTCTATCAATGGAATCCTCTCATATACTACTTAGAGATTCTTTTAATCATCATTATATTGATACTGGTTTTTAAGCCAATCAGTGGGGCACTTTGGAATTTATTGTCATCCAAGGAGACCAAGGATAGGTTTGATCTTGGTATCATTCCCATAAAATGGTTTACCTACATATCCTTATAAAAGGAATCCGAACCTTCGTAGTTCAGTGCCACTGAATGGGATACATCATACATTTTAAGGTCATGTGATAAGGACCTAGCCGTATAGTTTACTTTCATGTGGTATGAAAATCTAAGTGGAAGGTGCTTAGTCAAAACATAGTGTGGGACTTATGCTGAAGCATCCCAAGGAACTTGGAAAAAATATGGGTTTCCAAGTAGGATCATAACCTGTTGGGAATATGGCCCAAGGAGAACATGTTTGATTTAAGGTATTGGGTTTGAACCTCAAGGAGGGTTCCTACCTATCTCATATAGATAATAATCAAAGCCCATGTAGTTCAATAAGTCTCATAGGAGAGTATCATCCTTTTAGAGAAATGAATTTGGGCTTACTTCTTGAAAAGGATACCTTGGTGATTTGAGGATTTAATTTGGGGGTTATTCCTAAGAAGGATTCCAAAATTAGAGGAATTAGGGTTGGATTCCTGAAGAGGAAATCTAGTGAGCTCGAGCCCTGATAAGGCTTCCTATGTATCCCGATTATAGTGGGAATCAGAGTTCTCGTTGTTCATTCTATTGTGAAAATGTTGTGACCATGAAAAATATCTAAGCCCACGTGAGTCATGCTCAATGTGAGAAACAAGAGAATGTCAAATATTCAATAAAAACATCCACACTTTTCCTCTTCTGCTAATGGAAGGGGGCGCACTTATGGCGGTGAGAGTGGACGAGGGTGAGGCGACCGTGGAAGAGGGAGAGACGATGAGACTTCCCTCTATTCTATTTACATTGGAAAATGGTCCAATGTAAGGATAAAGGGATGAAGGTTAGGGGCTTACACCAGGAGGGATGCCCATTGTGACAAAGCCCAACGAGAGAGGGAAAGGGTAAAAAAATTCCATGTGCCCATCTTCCCTATGATCTTTGGCATCGAATAAGAAAGGATGAGCAATGATGCTACCTCCTGCAAGAAAATCTAGGGGATTACACCATGATGGTTGACCTAAAATTGATTTTGGTAGGGGAGGGAGACTTCTCCTTTTCTTAAATGGAAAATCAAGTGTGAACCATACCTTCCCTACCAGATACCTGAGGTGTAGGGTCATATATTTAAGAAGGGAGAGGATAGGACCTAAACCCTCCTCCAAATCAGGAACAACCCAACACTGTTCCTAGGATAAAGGTCTATGTGACTGTGGATATACAAACCCAAAGACATATCATGTATCCTAACTCCCTTATAAAACAAATGTGGGAAACCTCTGACTATGGAAATACAAACCCAAATTAGAGACATGCTGATGTGCCTTTCCCAAAGGTTTGATAAGTTAGGAGGTTTTGGTGGAGGTCTCAACAGAATCTATTTTAGAAAAAGGATCCAATGAAGAAGAATCCTTTCCATGAATGAATTTGATAAAGGATTGATGTCTTGTAAACTGAAGAGAGTAAGTGAATCAAAAAGGGGTGCTCAAGTTGATAAGGGCACGCAAGTATGGGTATACAAGTAGACTTGAGTGAATTGATATTCACTTAAGCGATGGACAAACTGTATTGTAATACTTGGGAGAGACTTGGCTCAAGACTTCAGGAGTATTCACACCTAATCCCAGAAGTGGGGCACTCAAGTTCTTATAAAAGGAATAGGTGGCACACAAGTGTTTCAAATTTATGGAGGTTGGGCGCTTTAGGCACGCAAGTGTTATGGTTTTCAAACACTAATAGTATTTAAGTCCAATGATCCTCATTTAAATCCTCCACTCAAGGTGTTGAAGAACTACCTTGAAAGTTCAAGAAGACTTGGGTGAAGCACTAGGGAGAACAGAGTAGCAATTGGGATTTAAGGAAATTTGTCCATCCAAATGAAGTCCCCAAGGGTCTATTTATAGGCAAAAATAGGACCCTAGGCAAAATGAAATTGGGTTCTCAAGTAGGATGCGTGATAGAATTATGGCACGCAAGTGGCTGCATGCCAGATGAGTGGTGCCCATGTATACTTGCGCATCGTCGGTGATTTGGTCTAACTAGGGCACCACTTTGAGGTCTTTGCCAAAATAATTTCTTCGTTCTCCCCTTGCATGGTGGTGTGAAGGTATTTGTGTGTAGCTACCTTGGGCGCCGCTTTAGGGACATAGCCAAATTTATTATTCCATACCATGGGTGCTGCGCCCCCGCACCCCTGCTTGGGATTAATTCCGGGCTACGGTCCCCGCCCTTTAGCCCAGTGCCTTCGCTACCTTCACTGACCCCCATAAAAAATACAGAGTCGCACCGCGAACGTTTCGTGCCCGGTTGAGGATATTTTGTGGAAAAGTGTATAAAACACATTTCATGGTGTCTACAATATGTTATGATTCCATATCTTACATGCCTTTTTATATCATCATGTTATGCCTTCTAACCCATCTACTAAAGCTTTATTCTTTTTTATATTCCCTTGCTGGGATTTTTAGATCATCCCTTTGTTCATGTGATCCCCAGGGTACTCTATGCAGATGTAAGGGATGAAAGGAAGTTAAGATCTTTTTATGAAGACTAAATAAAGAGATGTTATATTTAGTTCCATGTATTGAGTTTTATGTAACTATTCCTCCAAGACACTAGAATTCAAGATCCTTGGCTTGTACTCTCATGTGTAATTATGATTAAAATCATGTAATGTTATTTGTAAAAGGCTAGGGTCGCTACATTCTAGGAAGTTTCCTAGGGTGTGTGTGAGTGAAGAAAAAGCACATTGGAAAGGGTATGTGTTGGCTTGTGGGGACCTTCATTAGTCAGATGACCCGTTCGGGCATGTTGGTGGGCCCTAGGGTGGGAACCACGTGTCTGTAGGGAAACTGGTGGCACCTGGTGGGCCAGTACCTGACGACCATGTTAATTCAGGGTGTCTGTGCTGTCACTGGGACTCAGTCGTCACATTTTGTATCAGAGCAGGAACCCATCCTTAACTGCGGTACAATGCCTGGGTTGAGATGTAGGGCCCACAATGAGGATGTTGTGCTCTAAATGGGGGATGATTGTAACACCCCGAAATGATAAAGGGTTAAATTACTAAATGATATGACTCATGTCAACATGGTGCACCTTCCTTTTTGGGAGCCTACCTGATTAGAACTCCGCAGTTAAGCATGCTTGACCTGGAGTAGTGATCAGGATGGGTGACCTTCTTGGAAGTTTCCTGGGGTGCATGTGAGTGATGAATGATGATAGTAGGGTAACCCGACAATGAAATTAGAGAAACAAAAACTGCAATGAAAGAGGTAGATTCAGACAAAATTTTCTATTATAAAAATTAACATCTGAAAACAGCAGTCTGCAAAATCAAAAGGATAATAGGAGACTGTGAAATTGACAAAATGAAAATGATGCATAGCCTAAAACTAATCAGATTAGACCTTGCACTAGGTCTGGAAAATTGAAACCCTAAACTAAAATGAGATCCTTTGTCGAAGCTCGGTCGACTCGGCTTCTACCCCCAGACGAAACCCGATCGCGACTCGACCCCTGACCCTCGACCGCATGACGATCGATCTCCCCCGATACAGATATGCCTTGGAGACCAGGCTGCGGCGCACCCCTCATTTCTTGCCCACAGATCCCCCTAAACCCTTCATATCACATTTTTTAACTCTATCATTTCTCTGTTTTTTTTAATATATTGTTTATTACTTTTATTATATATATAGAAAAAATCTGATTAAAGTATTAAAATTATTTATAATTTAAACTAATTATAACTTTATAAATATATATATATATTTATAAAACAAAATTAATTATATTTATTTTAAAAAAAGTATCATAATATATAATTTTTATAAAATAAATTATAATCTATCACATTCATATATGTATAATTTTAATACATTATTAAAATATTTATATTATATAATTATAACAAAATTAATAATATTAATTTTTTTATAAAACATTATTCTATTCAAAGTTTATAATTTAAAACCAATAATTATAATTTCATATATATATGTATCATATTTTTGAAAACTAAATTAATTATATTCAATGTATAACATTTTTTATTTCATATTAAATAATTTTTATTATAGTTAGTATAATTTCAATATATATATTTTTAGAAATTTATATATTTCCATTTTGATAAAAATAAATTATATTATTCAAATTCATTTTACAAAAATAATAAATATATTCATTTTAAAATATTCCTTAAAACAAGGTAATGCTATAAAATTAATTTGAAAATTATCTATAATCATACTTATGATAAATTTAATTATTCTTTTTCAAGGAAATAGACTAAAAATATTATTAGTTTGTTTTTATTATAACTAAATCCATTTAATAAAATATATTTTTAATAAACTTATGTTTAGAATTTTTTGGGGTGTTACAAACCTAGTGATTCACATCATTCGATGTTGATTATAATAAGTTTCTCTTATTCTCTCTACATTGTTGAGTGGGAGGAAGAGAGGATTATTCTCCCTAAGATTGATATAATTTTAGATATCTTGTTATTGTGAACAATGAGTCTCATTATAAGAAAAGTTATATATTTTTATTTATATACTTAAGGTTAACCATAGATAATTTCACATAGGCCCTTATAAATATATTTAATCTAAGTAATACCTCATGTCATATGAGCCTCCAACACTTGATAGTCAAACATCATCTATGACCTATGATGAAGATGTTATCTAGACCATATGAAATATATTAAAGAGTATTAATATAACATCTTGTAGTTCTCATTATAGAAAGGAACGACTATAAAATAATATATTAATTAATATTTAGGTAATATAAAGTTTATAATCAATTGGTTATAGGGAACCAACTCTGACAGACCCCTACTTACACTAAAGAAAACTGCTAATAACATTTAACCCTCTAGATCTTAGATTATATTCATTATTATGATGAGATATGAATTTATTTAATGGGTCTTCCACATTTTTCTCCATGGGTACTCACTCTACTTACTATGAATTCACACCTTTGAAAAAATTCCCTCAAGAGGTGATACTTAAATTTTATATTATTTATCCATTTATGCAGCATGGGTTCCTTTTTTAGAACCATTACTATAGTATTATCATGATATTGAGTGAAAAATTATTCACCAATAGGTATAACACCAAAATCTTGGATGAAGTTGTGTATCCACACCGATTCTTTAATTTCATCATAATTCATAATATACTTGGACTTTATAGTATAATTGGAAAGAACTGGAAGCTTAGAATTCATCTAGATCATAGATCATCCATTAAAGAAAAACACATATCCTGATTTCTATTTCAAAATATTGATTTTTTAGAAATTAGATTCTATATATACCATCACAACTGGTTTCTCTTTTCCTCCATAAACCTAGAACATATACTTTGAATACCTCACGTACTTTAGAATAGTTCCTACAATATACCAATGGAGATATTCTAGTTATACTTTGTTGGATTTATTAGGATCTATTAAAACTTAATCAAGGTAGTGGAAGTAATTAAAAACCCTTAATCCCAATATCACCATCTGTGAATACTTGAAACCACAATACTGTAAATAAATTTAAGAAACTACTCATGTGTACCTTACATCTTTAATCATTATTGAAAAATGTCATGCAGGGGGATCCATCAGACTCCCCAATCCATTGTGTATAAATGAGATGAGATAAAAAAAATCATCACATGGGTAAGAGTCACCTTCACTCAATGACATGAAAATGCCTCTCAAGGAAAAGAAGGAATATGGAGAGAACTTTGGGTGTGGGATAATAAATAATAATAATGGCTATTCTAAACCATGATCTTGATGGTGTTCAATCACATCATGAACCAAATCGAGTCATCCATTCTTTGGATACTCGATCCTATCTAGGACATACTCGAGGAATGTTCCTGATCATCCTAGGATAGAAACCAGCGCCAGGGTATCAGAACATGATCATTGGGAATGATTTAACGCTTGATAAAAATAATCATAACAATAAAAAAACATCCATATTAGAGTAAGAAACATGAATAAAAGGAAGAAACTAGAGACATGTTTATAATAAA
The DNA here is from genome assembly GCA_963277665.1 of Viscum album. Taxonomy (NCBI): domain Eukaryota; kingdom Viridiplantae; phylum Streptophyta; class Magnoliopsida; order Santalales; family Viscaceae; genus Viscum; species Viscum album. The sequence continues at coordinate 413,505,224 of OY728145.1, forward strand.
GGAAACATCACATAAATAGGTACATAGTACTCAAATGAATAAACATAAACTCCTCATGAGAATAAGGGATAAATACAAATCCAATGCATACAGAACCCAAGGAGACAAAAATATAACCGCTACCCATGATATCTATGTGACCCATAGTTACTCTCCTCATCCCGAGATAAACATCCCAAACAAACTACATCCTAAATCAAGGGATACCAAAGATAATAAACGCAAAAGGAAATCATAAGAGTTTCATACATAGAGTGGTGTATGTAGGGTGTGAGTGAAACTGACCCTAGTAGGTGAACGCCAAAGAGTTTTTACAATTCCTTACAGAATAAAATTTATTTTATGATAGTTTGAAAATAAAATTGAAAAAATGATTTTAATTCATAAGTATGAAAATTACAAATCACAACTACACATTTTACTCGATGTTTTTATTTGAATTTAAATGTAAAAAATCACTAGAAAATCAGTTTACCCAGGCATCAACTCTTTTTTATAAAACAAACCCTTATTCTAAAAATAGAATGGTGGATAAAAACCACCTTTTACAACCACTTTAAAACACTAAAATATGGACCTTTTTTAAAAACAGCATAACAAACCAAAAATAATTTTATCCTCTTTCAATACATTTCCTAAGTACCCATTTTAAAATTACATCACATTGTTTTTCAAATCCACTTTACAAAACATTTTAACAAACCAATTTTAAAGTGAATAAAACCATGAATCAAACAATAGTAAACAAGCGTGGTACCTAGAATAAAAAAAACATTCCAAATAAGATAATAGGATAAAGGTATCATAATGAAATAAATGATAGGGTATATAAATAAGGCATAAACACCAGAATCCCCTAAGTCATCTAAAATAATATTAGCATCACGGGAAACCTCCTAGGACTAAAATACACATGTCCAAACATGTGATAATGTGCCTAGGATAGAATTTATGATATTTTATCATCTCTAATAGTTTTATTAAAATAACTTGGTGTAAAAATCATAAGTTCACAATGCAACCATGATCCATAATAATCTCTCAGATTAGCTCCCTCGGTCTAACTTATAAACTCAATTCTACTATCTCACTCAACATAGTGGGCTACACTCCCTAGTCGATGCACTATCCATAACATGGTTGGAACTTATCTAGACCATTAAATGGTCTAATAGGAAACCCATGACATATATAAAATGAAGATGAGAAATAAAACACATAAATTAATCAGAGAAATAAATCAAACCACACCTCCCACACCTTCACAACCAATAACCCCTTTACATTTCATTCACAACACATGATCAAAACAACATTCCCCTCAGGATAAAATTAACATCAATTAATAAGAAATAAATTTCTTAGGGTTATAAGATAATAAGTGGGATAAATAGTTTCTATCACTAACACATAAACCATTTGTAAAATACCCAAATTTCCAAACAATAATTTTATCAAAAGACTTAGAACACCAAGTTTCTTTTCAGTGGTTTAATGTCTCACTTCAAAAAATTCTTTAAAATAAATCTTATTAAAAATAAATTTTAAAAACATCCTAAAAAACAAATCACTCAAAACAATTTGAAAGAATCATTTCAATAATCAACACATTATCCATTAAAATCCCCAATGGGTTTAAAACATCATTTCTAATTCACATCACGACGCAAACCGATTCAAGGTGTTTTAAAACATCACACTCTATTTAAAATACTTCTTTCAAAAATTTGAAGACACTTGAAATTTTAAATAATTTCTTGAATTCTAATAAAAAACCTCTAGAAGATTAAAACCACACTTAATATTTCAGTTCATGACCCAAATGGGGCCAGAGAACCACAAAAACCAATATTTATTTAAAACCAATTTTCAAAAAAATTAAAAAAACTTGGTATTTCAAGAAAAACTTGAAATTTAAAGTAAAATACTTATTCTAAGTGGAAAATAACCGTGATTTTTTTTGAAAACCAAACAACCCATCACATATGGATTTAATTTATCTAGGGAAAATTTTAAACTATAAAGCACTTAATTACTTGTAAATTTAAGAAAAATCACAAAAAATATACCTAGATACAATGATAACCATGCCATATGTAACATCCCGACCTGGGTGCCACATACTAGTGCCCCGAGATGGTTGGTCACATGACCACAGGTATGCCTCTCTGCATGACATAGTCTGCTGACTAGCAACTAGGGTCTAATGAAAATAACTTGTGGATACTATAACCTCTTTATCAAAGTAACAAAAAACTGTAAAATAATTAAATAATAATTAAATAATAATCAAATGATAATATATAATAACTAGAATAATACTATAACCAATATAAACCAGTATCACATGATAAAAAAAATAGGAAAACAATATCCAAACCAAAATAGTAGATATGTCATGCCACATATGTGTCAAGTGTCATATGAAAAACCAAAAATAAAGACAATGACACTCCCAAATGGGTCCTGACATTATATCTGGTTCCCTTATCCATGATCCATCCCAACTCAACCATCCAATATAGGTATATTTAAATTATCATCAATTTTTTTAAAATTTATTAACAAAAGAGGGGTAAAAGATAGCTAAAAAAAGAAACAAAGGAAAAAAGAAAGAAAACACTAAGGGGGTAGAAATAGTGAAGTACCAGGGAATCCCCTTGAACCAAGTCAGTACCTTTAGTAGGTAATGAGAACAAATTAGAAAATAAAGTAACCAACATGATTTGAGGAGCTTTAGAAGTGAGGAAGTATGCTACTTTATTCCCTTCGCGATAGATATAAAGGATGTCCACACTGTTGCTAATAAGTCTCTTTCATTTGAGAATGAAATAAGTGATGTTCCAAGGAACACTACATGTCCCTCTCAAGGAATTATAGAGATTTTTTTGAATTAGTTTCTAGAGACGATAAGACAATATTCTTTCTAACACACAGCTCCAGACCCAACATCATCACCCGAACTTCTTCCTAGAGAGAGTCCCATTTGACAATGGAAGCAGTAAAATAAATAAGCACTAATATACTGACATCTCGAACCATACCACTTCACCTCATCATACCCATTCCACAAGATCCATCTATGTTAAGTTTGAGGCTGAAACTATGGGGTTACCAGATGATCCAACAACCTTGAGGTAATTTAGCACTACAATGAAACTGTCTCGGGAGAGAGATATCCTTGAATGTGGGGGCCTCCATCTAGTTGGGAATTAGACAAGAAATATACATGAGAATCCACCACATCTTGTAGAATGCAACCAAATTGGATATCGACACACCCTCATAGAGATATTTTTTCGAAGACTCTTATAGACCCCAACAACTAACCATAAGAACACACTCTCTTTCCTTCTTCTCCAGATAGCTAGACTCAGAACTGTGAAACCATCTTGAAAGAAAAGTGTCAACAAAAGAGGTATGTGTGTGGAGTGCAGTACCCTGACCGAAGATGAGCCAAACTTCATGAGCCCAATAAATTTCTATGAATATATGTCTAGGATTTTCCACCCATGTTTTGGTACAACAGGAACACCTAGAAGCGAGATAGATGCCAGTGCGTTTCACTCTATCACCAGTAGACAACGCCTCATTACGGATGTGCCACACTAGGAAGTTCAACTTGTTCAGTAATTACTTTCAACAAAGTGTTTTCCCCAAGAATCCCTATGGATTTTCAGATCCTATACTCTATGATAATGTTTCCCAGAGAAATATCTAGATGGTTTCCCTATTAAAATACATTTTTCCTATTCCAAAGATAACTCAATGGGTTTAAAAATAGATCATTGATCCTTATCCAGAATAACCTGAGTGAAGGTCGTATAATTATTAGCTTCTTTAAATTAAATGGATGAGGTCAGAAAAACCTAATATCTAAGGGTTTTTCCAGACCAATTACTATACCAGAATTTGAGATCACCCTTGACAAAATAGTGAGAAAGATGGTGAAGCTACTGGATATGAGGGTGAACCACGTTCCACAGTGGGGAGGGATTTATATCCTAAATTTCTGAGTGGGTTCCATATTTTTGAGCCATGATACGACCCCAAATAGTGCGGCCATTGATCACCTCCCATACAAGATCAGTATGTAGCCCGTATATTTCTCTAGTAATTCTCCTAGCATTAACACCTCCTTTACTGGACAACTATCCAAATGAGACCACGACGCCAAGTGCCTTTTACCTTCTATGTGAGAGTCCCAAATGAAGGTCACTAGGGTGTTATCAATGATAATGATGACACTCTTCAGAAACTTAATGGTAGAGGGAATATGTATGGGTATAGATGAGAGAATTTTATTAACCATCGTGATGTGACCACCCAAGGATAAAAACTGGTTTTTCTAATTATTTCTCCACCTAATGATCTTGTCAACTACCTTAATAAAGTGATGAATTAAAATTCTTCCTGTGGATAGAGGATATCCAAGGTAGTACATCAGGAATTGACATCTAGAAATTCCTAGCTTTCTTTCCAGAATACTGGATTAGATCTCTGAAAAACAAGAAGAAAGGTAGAGACTGCTCTTGTCCTAATTGATTTGTTGTCCGCTCCACTTGAAATATTCAGGTACTAATTAGGCAGCCCAGTTTGGGTGCGAGTACAACTTAGTAGGCCACCACCAACGACATATAAAACATTATATAATATATAAAAATGCATAAAGTTTTATAAATAATAAATTTCAAAAAATAAAGTAAAAAATTTCCACATTAAATTACTCTTTATTTAACCACATAATTCATCAGGTTTTGGATAACACCCAAACCATCAATACCTACTTCTACCCATTCTGAAGTCTGAACCATCTTCAAAGGGATATCACATTTCATTCCATCATGGGTTTCTATTAATCAATTCATTTCAATTATATTATTCATACAATGTGTTCCTAGAGAAGCAGTCTAGAACCCCATGGGTATTTGGAGTAGCAGTCCCTACCCACAACTCAATGATCACATGTATACATAAATATAATGAGGGCCTATAGTGGTATTTTTGAACCCTGTGAGTTTTTTGAGTAGCAGTACCTTTCCCACAACTCAGTCACATATATCACATCACATGGATCCATATTTACAACCATTTTTCATCAATTATCCTAATTCATTATTCAACCATTTCAAAATTTCATTTATCAAGAAATCACACATTAAAAATCATCACTTTTATCTTATCATCACACCCTAAGGGTGGATACCCATTTTACAATTCAATTTCTCAACCAATTAATTAACCCATTTATCAATCAATTTCATAATAAAATTATTCCATCAATTCCATAATCACATTATTTCATTAATTCCATAATCCCATTAATTAATTAACCAATTAATTAATTCAATTCAAGATGTGATTTCCAAATGTGGTAATTGAAATTTCACAAAAACATATTTGAAATCATAATCAAGACTATGGGAATTGAATATTATACCACCTATATCAATGTAGTTGATGGAAATTTTCCAAATGAAAATCCCTAAATTGAAGCAGAATGATCAAGATCACAACAACGTGGAAGATCTAGGGCCAAAACCAAAAAGAAACCGATCCTTCAACCGGATCTTTGATTCACCAAGAATGGGGTTTGAGGTGACTTGGAACCATCCCAAGAGATTCTGAAAATGAGTATGAGTCATATCCATAAAAGGTTAGGATCTTACAATCTCCTCACCTTATAACATCTCTTCCTTGATATGTACTCACAAGCATCACTAATATTCCAAGGTAAAAAGATCAGGCCACTGAGCCCACATTTATTCTTCTCTCTCCTATGTTTACTTCTAAACATGTCTATGTTGGCACAATACTCAAAATATCAGCATAGTATTTCCCAAAACACTTTCTAATTTTGATCCATAATACAAATCAATTTCTCTTTAAAGGACACATTATTCTCAATCTGAACATCATCAACATTGATCACATAAGAAGGGTTAGGGTGATACTGTCGAAGTTGTGACACATGAAAAAAATAGTGCACACAACTATATCTTTATAGAAGGGACAATCAGTACAACACCCTAATAATTCTATATACAACCTCAAAAGGTCCAACAAACTTGGATTCTAAATTTCCCTATCTCAAAATCCTATGGTGACATAATATAGGCAACACCCAAAGGAACACATGATCACCCACTGTAAACTCAAGGGGTCTTCGATGTCAATCAACATATGACTTCTATATACTATGAGCTGTATATATATATATTTCTAAATCAAATGAACCTAATATGATATCTCATTCATGAGACTCAGTCCCAACAACTCTGATTTACCCACCTTCATCCAATATAGAGGTAATCTGTATGGTCTACCATAAATCATCTCATATGGTGCCATTTGAATAGTCTCATAATAACTATTGTTATAGGTTCTCTCAATGAGTGATAAGTGCTTCCCTTAAGAACCACCAAAGTCAAGAATGCATAATCACTGCATGAACTCCAAAACCGATATAGTACATTCCAATTTCTCATCTGTCTGTGGGTGGAAATTCATAATCAGAAATACCTATGTACCAGGAGACTTCTATAATAATTTCTGAAGTGTGAAGTGAAATGTGAGTCATGGTCTAAAACAATACTCTATGTCACAGTATGTAGATGAACTATCTCTCAAACTTACATGTCCCCCAAATGATACACTAAGAAAGTCTCTCAGATAGGAAAAAAGTGCGCTAATTTTATCAGTTGATCTACTATTACCCATATAGATTCATTCTTCTAAGGCATCCTCAGAGACCCACCATAAAGTCTATATTAACATCATCCCACTTACATTATGGAATAGAAAATTACTATAGTAAACCAACAGGTCATTGATTCTCGACCTTCACCTATTGATAGGTGTGACATCATGTCAAGAACCCTATAATTTCCTTTTTCATTCCCGACTACTAATACTTTCGACATAGGTCATGGTAAATTTTAGTCAAACTTGGATGCACCACCTACTTCAAGGCATGAAAATCATGTATCAAATCTTATCACATACACATAGTCACAACAACATGGTTCTATACATAGATTATTTAATCCTCATCTATAGTCTAATCAAAAGGTGAATCCCCACCTTTAAGGCTTTCCCTAAATGCCAAAAACTCTAGATCATGATACTTCCACTCCCTAATCTGGCTCAAAATTATTGAATCTACTGAGACTAATATGAGGTCCATCTACTACTGGCCCTCCCAAACCACAAAATGTATCTCATCTAACAAAGTCAACATCTTCCACTTAGAACTAGACTCCTGAACTACCTGAGTATGAGTTTTCCTACTCAAAGTATTGAAAACATTGTTTCCTTTCTCGGGTGTATATTCCATCTCAAAATCAAAATATTTTATATACTTTACCCATCTTTGCTACTAGAGATTTAAAATATCACTATGAAAATATATACTTTAATCTCTTTTGTTCCATATACACAGTGAAATTTTCACCCAATTGACAATTCCACCAACACTTTAAGGCATAAACAATTTCAAATAACTTGTGGTCATGTGTAGGGTAATTTCATTCATGTGGACTAAACTACCATGACCCATATGCCAAAAATTAACCCCCTGAATTAAAAATACTCCAAGTTTGATCCCAAATGCATCAAAAAACACCATATACTCTTCACCCTGCTTGGGAAGGATCAAAATAGTTGCCGTAGTAAAATTTCCTTTCAACTCCAAGAAAGAATTATCACATGCTACTGACCAATCAAACATAATACCCATCTTTTTCAATCCCAAAATATGTGCTTCAAAGTAGGAAAATTCATGGATGAACCTCTGATAATAGATCGCTAAACCCAAAAATCTAATTATATCAAAAAAATTCTTAGGATACCCCCAAGTAACCACTACCTAGAATTTATTTGGGTCCATTGAGAAACCTTCCTCTAAGATAATGTGACCCAAGAAATGTACCCAATTGATCCATAATGGACACTTAGATATCTTAGCATATAACTGATGTTCTATCAATGTACTTAGGATGATTTCAAGATGTTGGGAATGACCTTTATGAGTCTTGGAGTGCACCAAGTTGTTATCTATAAAAAAACACAAACACATATAGGTACGGGTGGAATATTCAGTTCATCAAGTCCATAAACATTATTGGATCATTCATTATCCTAAATGACATCACGACGAACTCATAAATGCCATAATTTATTCTAAAAGTAGTCTATGATATATCATAAGGCCTAACTATCAACTGATAATACCCTGATATTAGGTCAATCTTGGAGAGCACACAAGAAACTCTCAACTAGTTAAATAGGTCACCGATATGCGGAAGAGGATATAGGTTCTTCAATGTCATATAATTAAACTTCTAGTAATAAAAAAATAATCACAACATCCTATAAACCTTATTAAAAAAAAACTGGAGAACCCAAAGGTGACCTACTCAGATGGATAAGTCCCTTATCTATAAAATCTTCCAGAAAATTCTTAAGCGTTGGAAAATCTGTTGGTGCCATTATATAAAGTGGAATAGAAACTAGTTCAGCTCTAGGAATGGGCTCAATTGTAAACTTAATATCCCTATCATGTGGAAACCCTAAGAAGTCCTCAGGAAACAAATCTTGAAACTGGTCCACTATAGATAGAAATGCATCATGCTCTACACCCCCTTCATCCAAAAAAATATCTACATATTGGGTGGTAAGATCCCACAGTTGCTGATGAACTGGACCTGCATGGCCTGCCTAGATATCCCACTCTCCATAATCTACATAACTATTACCCTCATGAGACATGAAATCCACTCTCCTATGGTAAAAATCAATGTGGGATCGGTAAACTACCAACCAATTCATACCCAAAATCAAATCAAAGCCTGATATATCATGTATATAGTGATTCCAAAGAAAATGGTACTCCCCAACCTTGAGAGAACATCCCTTGCATAAATAGATATCCCTTGACCGTACTCCCAAAGTTATATCGATCATCATAACCCCACTCATGGACTTCACTGTCAGACTTAAACCATTAACAAGTTGAGAAGATATAAAATAATGAGAGGATCTTGTATCAAATAATTCACTAGAAAGCATAGAAGCTATAAGAATAGTACCTCTAACTATTGATGGTCTATCCTCACTATCCACGAGTGAAGGCTAAACTACATAAAACTATCCTTCCCCTCTTCCCCATGGTACAATATGAGTAACCCAAAATGCACCAATATACTGATTTGGGTGATCTTTCCCTAAAGTAATTCATCCACTTCCTTGACCACCATGACCAATATAAATCCAACTACTTGGCTGGTATGGGGTAGAAAACCCCCTCTCGATGTTTTGGCTCTGCCTGGATTCTCTATCACTACCCATAGGTCGAGGGTTTCTATAATACATCTTTAAGTGAACCATTCTAACAAAATATTGACACTCCACTTGTGGTTAGGAACAATGGATATGAATATGTCTAGAACTACCACACTGGTGGCAATATATACGATTACTACTCTAAGTAACCGATACTTCTCCTTGGACACTCTAGTTTCTATTTACCTGGTTGAAATTCTCATAGAGACGCTTCCTACTCTTGGAGGATGTACCTCTTTGTCACCCAAAAGAAACCACCATTATTCCATAGGAAGACTCCTTCAAGTTCCCCATAAAAATGTGTTCCCTATTCACCACTTTTAAAAAAAATTCAGCCGAAAGATGTTAAACTGAGACTTAATCTCACCTTTAAGACCATATTGAAAACATTTAACCACAATATCCCCATCTCTTACCAATGCTGGGACAAAGAAATAAGAATTAGTAAAGAAACATTTATAGTCTATAATAGACATTCTCCCCTGGTTTAACCTCATAAAACAAGATGCCCTCTCCTTCCTGAGTGTATCAGGGTAAAAGTGCTCCTAGAACTTCTCCCAAAAGTCCTTCCACTCCATATTCTATAGATTTTAATCTCGAGTATATATTCCCCACTAACTCTTCGCTTAACCATGTAACATATAAATAGCCGATTTGACTCTCTTCTTAGTAGTATTCTATAAGTGGTCAAGGTTTGTCAGGATAGACTCAATGTAGAACTCATCTACCTCAGGTCCACCCTCTCCGGTGTATGTTAGAGGGTGATTCAACTAGAACTCCCATTTCAATTCAGACATATTCCACACAACCTACTCCAATTATCTTTCCATAAACTGTATAAATCAAGAAAATTTCCCACGAAACTTCTCTCCCAACTCTTCACTTGGAACAATCGAAGCCCTAGGTTCCACTACTGAAAGATCATTTCTATCCATATACTCCTACCATCCTATCAACAAGTGTGGTCATGGATAAATATATATATAATTCAAAACATGCATATTAAGAAAAATGACAAAAAATTATCACATTTTAACGAGAGGGATTCACATAAATTAGTCAACCCCCACACCTCACCACACGGTCAAAACTGAGGCGCTATCACCACCCTCAACTATCCCTCATCTAGGTTAAGACTAACATAGGGTAAAAATTTCCATAATTTTGGTTTATCATTAGACACACATTTATCAACTTTAATTCACCATATTTACCATCATTTACACTTTTTAAATTTTACATTAGGCACATTTTTCATTTAAATTACACAAGTAAATAAAAACACTTTCATTTAAACAACTCACCAAAAAATTACTTTTTCATACATTCATAAAATGTTGCATGTCACATAATAATCTCAAGTTCCTAGAATTGTACATGTATACTCAAATATCATTCCATACCAATCCCTGATTAAAATCTCAGAAAACATTAAAAACATCACGCAACTAATGCATCATTCGAGGTGAGATAACTTTCACCTGTAACAAAAAACATCAAGAACATTAATCCCACCCAAGGGTAAATTGGTTTCCCCCTATACATGGGTTAGTTAATTCCATGAATGAGATCATAACAAAGTCCTGACACCACCTAGTATTCTGTCTACCTTTCCTAAATAGCATGAAAAAAGAAAAGAAAAGAAAAAACATTTGATACCACTTTGTAATGTCTTGACTTGGGTTACACATACTGATGCCCCGAGATGGTTGGTCACATGACCTCAGGCATGCTTCTCCATATTCCATAGGCTGCCAAATAGAATTGGTGGTCTAATACATATAACATGGGGAGACTAAACCCTCTTTATAAAAGAAACACAATAATGGAAAATGAAGAAAAAATAACCAAATGATAATAGAATATAACTAGAATAATACCATAATCAATATAGACCAATATAACATTATAAATCAAAACAAGAAACACAACTTCCAAACCAATGCACTAGATATGTCATGCCATATATGTGTCAAGTGTCAAATGAAAAACCAAAAATAAATACACTGACACTACCAAATGGGTTTTGAAATCATGTATGATTCCCTCATACATGATACATCCCAACTCAACCATCTAAAATATGAATGTATCCATTATCTTAACCTAAAAATACAAAGTCTATTCAGGTACCAATCAAGCATCCTGAGTAGGGTGTGATTACAACTCAGTCGGCCACAACCAACAATGTTTAAAACAATATCCAGTCTATAACAGTTTATGCAGTTGTATAAAGAATAAATTACAATAAATAAAGTAAAAAATTTCCACATTAAATTAATCTATTTAACAACATGATTACTTGAGTTTAGGATGAAATCCAAACCATCAATACATGCTTCAACCCACGTTGAAGTCTAAATCACCCCTAAAGGGATATCACATTTCATTCCATCATGGTTTTACATTAATCAATTCATTTAAATTATATCATTCATACAATGGGGGCCTATATCATCATTATGGAACCTTGTGGGTATTTGGAGCAGCAGTCCTTGTCCCACAACTCAGCGATCACATGCATAAAAAAATATAACGGGGGACTAAAATTGCATTTTGGAACCCCATAGGTATTTGAAGCAGCAGTCCCTATATCACAACTCAGTCAAAGATATCACATCACATGGTTCCATATTTCAAAACATTTATTATCAATTATCATAATTCATTATTCAACCATTTCACAATTTCATTTATCAAGAAAGCACAAATTACAAATCATCACTTTAATCTTATCATCTCACACCAAGGGTGGCTACCCGTTTCACAATTAAATTTATCAACTTATTCATTAACCAAGTTATCAAAAAATTTCATTATCACATTATTCCATCCATTAAATAATCACATTATTCCATCAATTCCATAATCCCATTAATTAATTAACCAATCAATTAATTCAATTCAAGATATGATTTCCAAACATGGAAATTAAAATTTCACAAACACGTACATGAAATCATAATCAAGACTCTGGGAATTGAAAATTATACCTCCCACCTCAAGAATTTTGATGTAAATTCATCAAATAGAAATCCTAAAATTAAAGCAGAATGATAAATATCACAATGGTGTAGAAGATCCAGGACAAAAACCAACAAGAAATTGACCCTTTAATCAGATATGAGATTCGATAAGAATGGGGTTTGAGGAGCCTTGGAATCCCCATGGTATCTTCTAAAAACAGGTATGAGGCATCCCCCAAAAAGGTTGGTATCATACAATTGAAGTCATTACCTACAATGGAGAGTGCTCTAACAGGCATCAAGGGACCACAAGTAGGACCTAAAAAGTAAAACCCATGAATCAATCACCCAAACCCTAAAATAGAAACCAAAAACCCCTAGGGTTCATGGGAGAGAGGTAAAATATAAGTGAAGGGAATTAATGGATAAATATAGGAACAAATGACTTACCTTGAAGGAATCCACAAGAAATAAGGTTGGAGAGTCTTGAAAATACAAAGCAATGGAGGGAGGTTCCTCTTAGGGTCTGTGATTGGCTTGGGAGAATGATATGAATAGCGGATTAATCCCTCAGGTCTCTCAAAATTAAGTGTAAAAAACTAAAAATCCAATTTTAAGTGAATATGGGACACACACATGGTTTGGTTTCATAGTTTTTCAAATTGTGTGCCAATTGTGAAATTGGTTATGTTTAAGAAAAAGTATTTCACATGGTTTCTCCTAGGATAATTACATGGTTCATCTACCTGTTATCTAACCATAATAAATGGTACTACTCAATTATAAATACATATCACATGATTATCACATGGATTGTCTAATTGTGTGTAATATGTGCACTAGGCATACTCAAGGAAAGAAAGATTCGCATGGTTACTACTAAGATTCACCCAAACCATGCACTACCCATATAGGTCAAACTATACATACTAAAAAAATTGAAAGCTTACGAATATAAGGGTATCAATAAGTTTCTCCAAACCACAAGTCCAAATCATGTAAATAATAAAAAATTATAGAAAATTTAAATTCAAAGACAAAATTTCCAAAAATTTAAATTTCCCTAAAAATTGATTATTATAATAAAATATACCATGACATAAGGTATTATAATATGCTCACTATGCCACTTTCTCCCCCCATAATATCCCTAGTCAAAGTGGAATAAAAAACGAGTCACAATCACACCCCATGGATTGAGGTGAGTTGGATGGACAATAACCAAAGAGAGTTAAGAAAAAGAAACTCTTGAACACCGATGACTACTCCATATAAAAATATCAAGTCCATAAAACCATGAGATGTCTCTAATCCATGGTAAAAAACAATCACATTTATAACATCCAAACAAGATAGATATTGAGAATTAGCCTCCCCAATATTTATAAATATCATAATTAATATAATAAGAAGAGAATACACCTCGAAATGATAACATCCACTATGAGAAAACATCTAAAAGAATTACAAGGAACACCTAGGAATCACCCAAGGAACCAATTCCCACTTCCTCAAGGAAAAGGAACCTTAAATAACTCTATAAACTTAAGTCCAATATATCAAAAATATTAATAATAATCACATCCCCAAGGGATAATCCATATGTATGATACCATAAGAAACAACATGGACTCTCAAATCAGGTCATCATACTCTATGGATAAACTATGACCTTAATATTAGAAACCATCCCATGGTGAGCCCCATAAGGCTATAAATTCTAAGTTATCAACTTCCCCAAGGAAATATCCATCCTAATTACCCTAAAACCAACCCAAAGGTCACTCATGACCATCTCCATAAGTAACATACCTCAAGATGGTCATAACATAAGAAAACATCAAAATCCCCAAAATAAGGCAACTGAAAACCAATGCATGCACCCAATCCCAAAAACCAAAAGGCATCCACATAATTTTGAAGGCATATAACTAGTCTTTAAATCCATTACCATTCACAAAATAAAAATTTAAGAATCCTCAGAACAAACCAGAAGAAGTTTCCCAAAACAAACCACTCATCAAAATCATATGATATCCTAAGAATACATCCAGAAGGCTTAACTTGTAAAACCCTAAGATTTTAAAATAAAATTATTCTCGATATCTTTCTTAATGTGAAACACCAAGTTATAAGAAAATTGTGATATACTATAGAAACATTAAAAGTTTTAAATGTGACCATTATAACCTAGCTATTGAAATTGAGGTATAAATAGTAATAAAAACATTACAAAAAATATGTATAATGGTTTTATATAATCCAAATGTATCGATTAATGAAAACAATAACTACTCAATTTTTAATAAATTCATTTTACTCATCAAAAATAGGTTTTCTTTAAAAATGATTTTTGTTTATTTTTATGAGAAAATATTATAATTATTTTTTTCTGATTTTATAAATTTTATTTTATAAAAAGGATATCATTTTTTAAACAATAATATCAAAATTTTCTTAATATGAATTTTTAGGATTTTTCTAAAAACATTGATTTTTCAGTGAAGAGTGAAATCTATCGATTATTATAAAATTATCATTTTTCATTAAAAAGTACCATTATGATTTTAATTTTATCTTAAATTAATATAAGTCTCCTTTAATTTTAAATAATATAATTAATTATATAAGAACCAACCTTATACTTTATTTTGGTATAAGTTTGTTTTTCAGTTTTAAAACACATTTTTCTAAAAACTATTTTTTATTATGTTTTACACATTTATATTAAAAGTAACTTATATCAGTTATATGAATTTAATTTTATGAAATTTAATTAATTTTTTGATTTAAAAATTAAAATTTCCCTAGAATTAATTTCTGATATTTTGATGAAGAAGTTAAATTTTTGATGAATAGTAAAATAATACAGATTTTATGAAATATGATATCTTTTATGATATCTACAAGACATAAATATGATATAAAAATTCATTAAAAATATATAAATACTAATATATTATAATATAATACTAATACCATATAAAAACATTTCAAAACATATACATCATAATTTATTCCATGATAAATATAAAAATCATTTTCAGTGCGATTCAGTGCTTACATAGCATTGGAAAAGTAAAATTTCATTTCTTAAAGATAATAATTGAGAAGGTATAAGTATTTTATTGAATTGGTTAATAATATTAATTATTATTGATTATTTTTATGGATATATATGAATTTTGGAGTTATACAACAATTGAGTTATCCAAATACTCATGCAATTCTTGTGCAAGGCTAGAGAAGTCAAAAATAACATATTAAATAAGTTTTCATGACATAGACGTGAGTAAATATGAATATTAGATGAATATAAAAGTTTTTATTGAACTTAATTTACTTATTTTTATTATTTTAATTTATTTTTAAATTTTAGTGATGATATAATTACCTTAAATGATTATGTAACATCGTATCGTACTTATGCAAAGAGTAGAAAATTCAAGTAAATGATATTAAAAATTCTAAGCAATTTTGTTTGGTTGAGTAATATTGTCCCATGAATTTCACACACACACACACACATACACAAAAATATATATATAATATTATCTATGTGTTAAAAGTATATATACTAATTCTATTATTATCTTGATGCCTTTAAAGTCAAATTAAATGAATAGTTCCAAAAATGACATTAATGATATTTTATAATAAACAATATTTAATTAAATGATTTAAAATTAATGAAAATCATATATTTAGATAAGGTAATGGTATATGGTTTAAAATATAAACCATGGCCCATTTATGGGTCACTTTTCTATTTATAGTAACTTTATTGATCCCTAAAGATTAAAAAATTCACTACTGGAAAAACGACCTATACCCACGGTTTTGGGAACCGTGGGCTGGAATGGCGTCGGGATAGGGGTCTTGACCTATACCCACGGTTTGGTAGAACCGTGGGTATAGGTGGTTCACACATGAAACAGCTGCTGTACAGCGTGGCATGGGGTTTTCCCACGGTTTGAAAACCGTGGGAAAAATTTATATTAAAAAAAAAAGCTCAGCAGGTTTTGAACCCGCGCCATGGAGAACAAATACGCGCAGCAACTGACCAGCGGACCAACCGAGCTATTATACTTATATGTATATAATGATTATTCTGTATTAATATATTAATAATGATGCGGTTATTAAAAAAAGGGAACCGCCGGGTTTCGAACACGGGACCGGGAGGGAAAGACCGCGGTGAACCAACTAAGCTAGACCGATTTTGTTAATTTAAATATACAGTGTTATACTTATATTAATATTGTTGAAATATTTAAAATTATATCCTGCCGAGTTTCGAACACCGCACTTTCCAGAACTGAAAGACTAACTAAACCAACACACCTAGCGAATTTATGTTCATTAATACCAGTATATGTGTAATTAAATTATTTACAACATTGTTCCCACGTAAAATTTATTTCGTCCCGCGCAATTTTTTTCCCATTCCCTCCACCCGCAATAACGCGGGAAACCTATACCGACGGTTTTGAAAACCGTGGGTATAGGTCTTTGAAAAAAATACCCCCTATACCCACGGTTTTTAAAAACCATAGGTATAGGTTTCCAAAGCAATGCCTATACCCACGGTTTTGGAAAAACCGTGGGTATAGGTCTTCACCAAAAAAACTATACCCACGGTTTGGTCCAAACCGTGGGTATAGGTACCCTATACCCACGGTTTTCCAAAACCGTGGGTATAGGTTCCCATACTATACCTATACCCACGGTTCTGGAAAACCGTGGGTATAGGGGGGACCTATACCCACGGTTTTCTGAAAAACCTTGGGTATAGGTCCAATTTCCAGTAGTGAAACGTTGATATCATGGTAATCACCAAAAAGGTTAACGGGGGTTAAAACAAATAGATAAGGGTAAAAACATCACCTAAACTTGTAAAAATGTTATTTTATAAGATTATTTAGACTAATAGTAATTTTATATTTATAAAATATCATTTTTCCAATTTTTAATTAAAATTGATTTATATAAATTTAATACTTTAAGTAATTCCAAGAGTGCCCCTCCCCCACTTATAAAAGGGAACCTCCACTCATTTATTCATCAAACCTTTTTATCACTCTATAAAAGAAAATAACTACCCAAATACCTTAATAAAATCATTAACCCAATAATATAGGTATTATTTTTTGAATAATACCAACCTTATAGGCCTTAAGGTGTAAAGAAAAGGAGGTTGTTCGAAGAAGAGGTATAACATTTAACCGAATGTTTTAGTTTTATTTATTATTCTACCTAGTTGAAAACCACTATAACCATTATGATATAATAAAATAATTATATAATATATAGTAAAATTTTATTATTAATATGTTATAAACCCTTTTCAATTTTATTTCCATCAAATGCGAAATGAAAACATTGTTTGTATGTACATGTGGACTACCACCTCTACGAAGTGATGTGTTTTATTTTACATCACCACATCTCATGGATATTTAATGATGGATTTAATATATATATATGATATTAATTACATAATTATCATTATATAAAGATAATATATCATATATTTTATTACCCTACCATCCATTGAAAAATGATAATCTCGTTTGTGTGTACATGTGGATTACCACCTCCATAAAGCGGTGTGATTAATTTTTTAATCAAAAAATCACATAGATGATATATATAAGTTTATTTAAAAATAAAATATGATATTTATGATAAATAAATCATTATATAAATATAAAATAATAATTTTATTCTTTTCCTCATGTTCTTTGAAAAATGGAAATGTTACTCATGCGTATATACGACTGACCATCTCCATGATTGTAACATAATCAATTATTCATAAACATATTTCATGGTTGGTTTTAAAATTATGATTAATTTATAAAAATAATAATAATTTAATTATTATTATTATTTTGGAGGTGATGTAACAAAGATACCTTTGAACACGGTCAACATACTGAAGTAATTTTGAAGTCATGAACGGAACAACCTCAGAACACCTGATGTGGACATATATGATTAAGTAATTAAATATACCATTGTAATAGATAAAAAATGGTTTAATGATAAATTAATAAACCTATAAAAGTTTGTTAAATAAGTAAATAATTTATATAATTTCATTATTCTGGAGTTAAAGTACATACATGGAAAGTCTGGACTCAAGGTAAGATATTTCATCTCAATTTACCTTCATTAAGGCATGATTTAATATTATGCACCTAATTTATTTTATATAGTGTATATACTTACCCTTTTAAATGATATATAATTAATAATTCATAATTTATGGTATTTTAAGTTACAATTAAAATTTTTTCATCCAAGGGGATTTTATTTTAAAGTTAAAAGGTGGTAATGGGTTTCTTAACTCCACCTCAAAATCCATTTTTTGATATTTTTAAAAAGTCACTTAAGTGGTAACCATACATCACAAGATTAAAAAAATGTTACCACATTACAAAAACCGCACCCCACTCCAAATTCAAGTAGATCCCACTTCTTTTGAGCATTGTTTTAAACTTCTACTTCACTGATTTTTTATTCCATGATTATGTGTGAATTGATATATAAATTGTTTTATTATGTATTTAAAATTTATTTATATTTATTTAAATATGTTAACATAATAATTAATTAATTAATAATTACATAAAAAGTTATGATCTTTACCAGGGTTTTCTTTTTCTCAATTTTATTTTCTTGAGGCATGTTTCATATCATGAACCATGATTTCCTTGTATGGTGTACTTACTAACTCATGAATTAATTTTGAAATATTTATTTATTAAATTAATGGTATTTAAATATAAATAACATACTCCTTATTTTTATTTATTTTGATTCTAAATTTACCAAAATGGTAAAGGTTTTATGTTACAATCTCATTTCTTTTTGAGATTGTTTATATTCAAGGTTACTTTGGGGAAATCATATTATTTTATTTTATTTAACCACATATATTTTATTATATAATGTTTATTAATATTTTTGACATGTTTAGTTTTAATTTTGTCCCTTATTGATTAAATAAACATTAAGAAAGTTGTTTTTAAGTGATACTAATATTGTATCTTCTTTTAGACCAGGAATATTTCTCTTATATATCCATGTTTCCTAATTTTTTTTCAAGATTATGACTTTATAAAAATAAATTATTTTTTCAAGTTATTTAATATGATCTTTTAAAATCATTTAAAATTTTTTGAAAGGAAATTTCTTAATTCCGTCCACATGGATTACTTTTGACTCTCTTTATAAAAGTTTAAAAAGAATGTTTATTTTTAACATTTATGACACAAAATAAATTTACTTATACCATAACTGTTATTATATTTTAAGATTACTTTATAAATTTATAAGGTTATTTTCATAAAAAAAATATTTTGAAAAATATTTTGTGAATGTTTTGTTTTAAAAAGTGAATTTTAAAGTGGAAAGAGTATTTTCCTCAAGAATGTTTTTAATGATATTTTAATGCTATTTATATTCACTAATGACAACAACCTTTGATGTTACTTATTATCCAATATAGATATGTTGTAATGATACCATCCTTATTACTTTACTGGGTGGATTATGATATTTTCAAAGAGATTTTCATAGAACTAATTTCTTTTCCATAGGTAAATCAAGCTATGAAAGAACAATGGTTATTGTTATGTTGAAAATACATTCTTTCCTATGTTATAATTAAGTTATGGTTCTTGGAAATTGATTTTGATGATGGGTGATCCCAATATAGCTCATGATGATAGGTGATCCTAATTTTTCTATCCAATACATCAGGTAAAGGGACATAGTTAACCAATTATAGGTTTCTCTTAAGAGATTGTTGGAATTTACCGAGTATGTTATTCCAATTGAGAGAGTGATTGTAAAAGTGATATGAAAATGATGCTCCATGTTATCAACATGTTTTATTTATTATTCCATCAAGTTATAATGGATCCTTTGTTCAAGGATTGTTTTTACATGTCTTATGATTCTTTACATATATGACTCCTATATTATATTAAATCTTTATTCCATGTTTCATGATTTCTGATCCTTGTTTTGATAGGTAATAATTATCTTATGTTATTATCATGAATTTTGATTATGTCATCATAACCTTATGCTCATCTTATGATCAATGATGAAATTAAACTATTAATGCTTATGTTTACCCTTATTGAGTGTTTGATCTCACCCTTATTATGTTTTATTTTCCCCAGGTTATGGAGAATGATGTTAAATTATTTGTGTCTATACTGGTTTCTTATGTGAAATATTTTATGGGAGACATTGAATACTTATTACTAAATAATAAAAATTTGGTATAATAAAAAAATTACCACTTGAAGACATGGGTATTTCCCTGTAATAAACTCTAAACCTAAAAGTTCCTTAGGTATGAAAGTAATCAAATATTTAAAATTGAATTTATATGTTTTGGATGGTGAAAATTGGGTCATGTTTATCGATATCTAATCTAGAAATGTAAATATTATGTATTTAGCACCAGATCCAGGAGTAAAATTTTAGGGATGTTATAATTGGTATCAGAGGAGGTTTTAGATAGCTTTAGATATTGGGATGTTTTTATGCAAGGATAAATTATTATTTATGGAAACCATAATGGGTTTATAAGTTTAAGGTTGATCAAAAGTTTAAAGGCCTAGAAACCCATTTTTTAGGTTTCAAGTGATGGGATTTTGAGGTGATTAATGATATTTTGGGAGACATTTTACAAGTTTGAGATATATGTAACCCTTATGTTTAACGTGAAGGATTATTTTAGAAGAATACTATTAAATTTTTGGGGATGTAATTCTAATGGTATGAGATAAAATTTTAGGTTAAAAATTTCTTTAATGCTGAGGTCATTGCAGTTTTTAGGATATATGGATATTTATTTATGGAATGATATTTGTTAAACTCTTGTTTTACTGTATAATTTTAGAGATTAATTTATTATTTCTTCATTTTAAGGTTTATACATTTTGGATATTATCTTACTTTGTGAATACCAATTAGGTTTTAGTAAAGACAAGAAGAATATACTTTCTCCTTTTTATATAACTCATGGTCACTTATAAGTTGATTATAATGTTTGAAGAATTATATATTCATACCTATAATTTTGATTAAAAGAAAATATAAAGGTGAAATCCTTTTGAAACACACAACCAAAGGATGATATTGTGGTTTATGAATTTTAAGAAAATCAAGTAAGTATATTTCCTTATGTTATTAGTCTAGATTATAAAGGAATTACTAAATACTAGGAAAATAATATTGGAATAAATATGTTGTCTTATTAACTTCATTTATTGTGAATTTATTGTATTTTTCATTCCTCATTGATTTATGATTTTTTGGACATCAACTTTCTCATGATCATGCACTTTCTTGTAATCAGTGTTCTCTATCACTCTCCATATTTATTTAGACATTAATTTTTTTCTTCATATCTATATTTTCACCATACACTAATTTTATCCACTTGGGAACCTTTTAATTTTTTATTTCAGGTGACCTTTATATTTTCCTTCTCCTCTTTTCAAATGGAAGTTTTATTAAACTGTTTTACGATGTGTATTTTCAACAAAGGTATTTTCTAATGGTAAAACCTTTATCACCAAGATCAAGTTAAAGTTTCAAGGAAAAAATTTATCAAGGAGGGGGGGGGGGGTGTAACACACTGTTATTTTAAAATAACAATATTCTTGATTTATTTCTTAACATGAAACACTGAGCTATAAGAAAATTGCGACGTACTATAAAAATATTAAAAGTTTTAAATGTGACCATTATAACCTAGACATTAAATTGGTGGTATGAATAGAAATAAAAAAAATCATGAATAAAATTTATAAAGGTTTTATATAATACAAATTCATTATTTAATTCACAATAAATAAGTACTCAATTTTTTAGTAAAGTCATATTACTTTTCAAAAATAAGTTTTCCTCAAAAAATGATTTTTATTACTCTTTGTTGGAAAATATTATAATTAATTTTTTAAACTTATATAAATTTTATTTTATAAAAATTATATCGTTTTTTAAATTAGTATATAAAAATTATCTTAGGGTGAAATTTTGTTATTTTTATGAAAAGATTGATTTTTCTATGAATAGTGAAAAATACCGTTTTTTGTAAAACTGTCACTTTTATTCATTAAAAATTACTATTATTATTTAAATTTGATATTAAATTAAGATAAGTATTATTAATTTATAAATAATAAAATTAATTTCATAGGAATCAACTTTATACTTGATTTGGGTATAAGTTTATTTTTTGGCTTAAAAACACAGTTTTCTAAAAACTATTTTTCATTATGTTTTACGCATTTATATTATAATTAATTTACATAAATTGTAGGAAGTGAATTTTATGAAATTGAAATAATTTTTTGATTTATATACTAAAATTTATCCTTGGATTAATTTTTTATATTTTTCTAAAGAATTTAAATTTTTAGTGAATAGTAAAAAATACATTTTTTATGAAATACAATATCTTTTATGATATCATCAAGATATAAATATTATTTAAAAATATATTAAAATTATCAACATAAAAATGTATAATAATATAATAAAAATATAAAAAAAAAATTAAAAAAATATAAATTAGAATTTATTTCATGATAACTATGAAAATCATTTTTAGTGTTAACACAATGCTTTCACAACATTGGAAAAGTCAAATTTTCTGTCCTAAAGATTATATTCAAAGAATGATAAGTATTTTATCAACTTGTTTAATAAATTTGAATTATTATTGAATATTGTTATGGATATATATGAATTTTAGAGTTATATAACACGTCACTTATCTAAATTCTTGTGAAATTCTAACAGAGGGCTAGAAAAGTCAAAATAAAATATTAAATAAGTTTTTGTAAAATTGATGTGATTAAATATACATATTAAATTAATATAAAATATTTTATTGAACTTAATTAATTATTTTTATATTGGTAATTTTTTTTTAAATTTTAGGAATGATATAATTACCTTAAATGCTTACGCAACGCCGATATAGTTCTTGTGTAAACAGTAGAAAAATCACATAAATGATTTTAAAAACTCTAAAAGTATTTTTTGGGTGAGTTATAGTGTCTCAAAAATTTTATAAATATATATATATATAATTAGGTATGTTGTAAAATTCCATATTCTAAATAAAATTCTATCTTCATGAATTTAAATTAAATCAAATGAATAATTCAAAAAATAACATTAATGATATTTTATAATACAAAATATTTTATTAAATGATTTAACATTCATAAAAATCCTATCTTTAGTAAAGTGGAATTTAAATGGTAGAAAATATCATCCATGGTCTACTAATGGGTTTCCTGTCATTTTATTGTGACTTTATTGACCCTTATAGAGTAAAAAATTTGATTTCATGATAACCGTCAAAAGGGTTAATGAGGGTGGGGGGGTTAAAACTAAGATATGGGTGAAAATATCAACTAAACTTTTCTAAATGTTTTTATATAAGATGATTTCAACTCATCTTAATCATATCTTTTGAATATATCAAATTATTTCCACTTTGCCATTAAAATTAATTTATATTAATTTAATACTTTAAATAATTCCAAGAGTGCCACTCCCACAACTTATAAAAGGGAAACTCTTATACTCTATTACTCACACCTTTTGAGAACTATATATCAACAAAGACTTGAGAAAATAACTTCCTAACATCTATCCTCACATCCTAGAGGTATTATTTTGGGGAGAATATGTAGAAAACTAAACTCTATCAACCCATAGTTGGTGTTTACTTTATTAAATTAACATTAGATAAGGATTTATCTGTTTAATAATCTTGAAGAACCAAATATACACATGATTCCAATATTACATTGTAAATATAAAAAAATATATCATAATAAACATTTTCTCACCCTTGATATTATTCATAATATATTTATTCATATCATGGAGAAATGAAAACAAATAATGGGTGAGATCAGATACTCAGTAAGACTTATGTACATTAGAAGATATCTTGAATAAATAAGGCATAATGATATGCTAATATAAATAACTAAAAATATATTCCATTTAATCAATAACTTGAGAACAAAATTGAATCCATGGATAATATTAATGTAGTAATCTCATAGATAATAATAACTAAAAAATCAATGAAGGAAACATAGAATGTTAAATTTCATGATCTCAGACATCATGATATCTTCACCATCAAAGCCTTGGTATAAGAAAATTTAATCGATGGGTGGGTATATAATAAAAACCCATTTAATATGTTTGACCAACTGGTTTGTCTCATGAGATATTTTAATATATTGAGTGGATATCTATAATCAGTCCCCACCCATCACTACATGTCCAATGCATTCCTTATATATTGAAAGATAAATTTAATTCATAAATAATATACCTTATCAAAAAATATTTGTATAGAGTAAATAATATAGAATATTATGATTTCCCTAGTCAATTAAATAAATATCCTAGTAAAACATTGTATGTAGAAATTTTATATAGTTTAGGTAAAGAATATGAATATTGAATAGAATTATAATGTCTAATGAAAAATGATCATAATAAAGTGAAGGTTTCAATAGAATATTAATGAACATAAAATTATTAAGAGATAAAAGATGAATATCAATTCACTATAAATATAGGTTTTGTAATAAAATCATATTCATTTTATAAATAAATAAAATAGAATATAACCATTAAAATAATATTTTATTAAAGTTTTTTTATTTTTAAAACCATTTAAAAATTATATAAGAATCCAAATAGCATAAAATGGTTATAGTGGTGGTAAAATATTTTAACTCCATACATATAAAAAACACTCCTTTTCACTTTTTTAAAGAAAGTAGAAGATGACCATTTTAGAAAAATTTTGAAAAATTCATTTTAGACCTTTTAAAAATTAAATGATAACATAAAATGTCATTAATAAATTATTTGATTAAATAAAAATTACTATTTTAAAATAATTTTAAAAAATATGGACATAGAAGAAAAATATACCCCATTAAAAGAGAAATAATATGATCTTTTATTTTATAAATTTATTTGTTCTATTCAAGTTCAAAATAGAGGAAAAGTTGGAAGAAAACATATAAATACCTTAAATATCTAGAGGATAAGAAAATAGATAATGTTTTTATAGGATATATTAAAATATTACTTCAAAGAAAATAAGATCAATCCCAAAAAATGAGATTGTAAAATAAATTTTTACCTCTTTGGTAACTTAAATTGTAACATCATGAAAGAATAAAATTGAATTAAAAATTTAACCATCATAAATAAATATATATTCATGTTAAATACCTTAAAGGGGAATTATATAATCCACATAAAATTAAATATTTTTATAATATCGAATATGTCTTAGTATAGTGGTAATTGATATGAAATCCATAACCTCAAGTTCTAATTTCCTCATAAGTGATTTTATTATTTTCATTATTTTAGGTGTTAACTGCTTCATTTTTCATGTATATATTGATTCTGACATTATGGTATGCATATATTGATCATGGTTATATAATATATAGAATTATAATAATGATATAAACATCATAATTATTCATTAAATACATATTTTAAATCATCCACGAGAAATAGACATGAAAAATGAATCGCATTGCTTCATGGAGACAGTAGGTTGTACGCACGCACATGCAACATTATTATTTTTTAATGGGTGTGAGGGTAATGAATTAGATGATATATTATAATTAAATAATTATAATTATTTCATAATTATCATATATATTCATTATCTCTATCATTAATACATTCCATGTGAGGTGGTGATGGAAAACATATTACACCAGTTCATATGGTGGTAGTATGTCGTACACACGAGTGATGGTTTTTTTCCCATTTTATGGAGAAGGAGATGGATAAATATTATGAAATAAACATAATAAAATCTTAGTATATGGTAAATATTGGTCTTATTATACTGGAATAGTTATAACATAATTTAAGGTTGTAAAATTAGAATAAAAATTAAAGTACTCGGTAAAAGTGATTACCTCTTCTTTGAAAGAGATCATTTAGATCTCCTCTTAAAGGACCTAGGGTTGGTCTTTTGGGAAGAACATAACCTATAGAACTTGGGTAAGGATATTTATAAGAGATTTTGGTATGTTATAGTTTTAAAATCTTGGTAATAATAGAATAAATCATTTTCATGTTTATAAATTAGATAGCTATATTCTTTATAAAACAATTATGTAATTTTTAAATAAAAAAGAAAAGAGTTTTAATTAAAACTTTTTATTATAAGGTTTTTATTTATAATTTTTGTCTATAAATTATATAATTTTTAATATTAAAAAATAATTTCAGTTTTTAAATTAGCATATCAAAGTTAACTTATGGTGATTTTTTGTGATTTTTCAGCAAATATTGATTTTGTAGTGAATTGTAAAAAATATTTTTTTTGTAAAGCAATCATTTATTTTTAATAAATTAGGTAATTTAAAATTACCGTTATGATTTTAATTTTATTTAAAATAAAATTAGTATTATTTAGTTATATTTAATCCAATTAATCACATTTTAATTATTTATATACTAGATTGTAGTACATGTTTATTTTTGGGTTTAAAAATGAATTTTTTAAAAAACTGTTTTAAAGTGCATAATATTTCTCCCGTTTAATTAATTTATGAAACCCATAATAATAAATGATTTAAATTATATTTATGGATTATATATCTATAAATATTAAATGAAATTAATATAATGTTTATCACTAGCCATATATTTAATATAACATCATCTTATGCTTAAAAAACACATTTATTGAAAAACCAATTTTTCATCAGGTTTGCGGGTTTAATTTTAAATTAAATTCTACCACTTTTTAAATTTAAATTGGTAAAATGGATTCCATATTTGGAATCTATATAATTTATATTATATGATTTTCTCAAATTAATATTTGGTCATAATGAATAGTGAAAATAGTAAAAATCATTTACCACTTTTAAGGTGAAAACAGATTTACTGGGGGGGGGGTGGTAAAATAAAAATATAAGGATTAAAATGACCTAGATAATTTTATAAAATCTATTTTATGTCTATATTTATACCTTATATCATCTAATGTTTTATAATGATCCTTTTTTGATCCATGTGTTTTGTGCAAAATATAGGTATAACTTTTTATTTTCAAAAATTCTAAGTGTGTCCTCTCCCATACTTATAAAAGGTCACCTACTCTCATATACTATTCAAACCTTAAAAGAATTTTGTTTCATAAAAAACCTACCCAAATAACTTCCTTACTTCCCTACCCACATTATATAGGACTTTTTTATTAGAAATATAATATAGGAAGGCTTTAGGTATAATTCTAAAGGGTTGGTCTGAAGAAGAGGTATCGTTATTAACTAATCATTTTTATTTTGTTTATTCTTCCACCTCCTTAAAATATTATTCAACCATGTTTAAATAATAAAATAAGTATCTATAATATATTGAGATTTTATTATGTAAATTGAATAACCTAAATCTATCTCATATTCCATCAAATGAGAAACAGAACAATCATTCATGTGTATAGAGGACTACCGCCTTGTGAACCACTATAATTCATTTTCCATCATCGCTTCTTATATATGGTTATAATAAATGATTTAATGTATATATATGATATTAATGAAATATTTATCTTTATTAAAAAATAATATCTCATTTACCTTCTTACCTTTCCACTCATAGAAAAATGATAACATAGTTTTGTTGGAGTTGGTTCCCTAGAACCAAATTCCTTATACTTTATGATAAACATATATTCATTGGATGGATATAAATAAAATCTTTATCACATCATGATTTTTCTTCTATGTAACATTTCATGTGATAATGTCCCAAGATTAGCTGTCATACTATAAGGTCATAGCAGTTCTCCACAATGATGATAACCCAAATGTTCTATGACACTATTATTTGATATATGTTCTATATACGAATGGTATCCTTTGAGGGACATAAATGATACATTCTATTAGGAGTGGAGACTCACAAGACTTTAAGACACCTTCTCACAGTGTACACCCTTGGTGATATACAATAAGATATTATAAGAATGAGACCCGACAGTAGGAAATACACATTTATAAGTGTCATTGGATGTTCCTATCTATGAATGTGTGTATTTGTCCTTATAATTTAATATTATTATTAATGGGTATTATAAATAATGCACTTAAATGTATTGAAAAAAATTATGACAACATATGTTCGCGCTGAGGTAGGATATGTTGGGTGCATCATGAGCAATACTGCATTAATGAATAATGCGAGAAAGGATTTGTCCCTTCAGTTCCATAATGAAAGTTGATCTCTTAATCCCTTTTATGGAAATGATATAGCCTAAATAAATCTATGTCCATGGTGTTATATAGGAAATTTTAATTTTGGGGAAGTCAAAGAAAGAGAAATTGAGCACATGAGTTGATGTCACTTGCATGCAACTTGCTTGATTGGAGATATCGAGATAAAGAGATTATATTACATGGTAAGTATTCATATAAGGTGACATGTCATTGCAACATTAGATTATTTATCTATGGGTGACTTGGTATGTTGCAATATGCTATCCTTGGACCTTAAGTTGCTCCACCTAATTCCACTAAGAAATAGGCCTAGAGGGTCACACACTAACTGTATTCAATATCTCAGTTAAATATTATGTTATTTATTATTTAACAAGTTGAATAAATATTATTCTCAGTTGTAGTTTAATAATTATTCATGGATTCCTGATCGCATTTATTTAGACACTAGTTATTCAAGAGAATATAATGTGGGAGTAATAGTTAATAAATATTTATTTTCTATTTAGTGAATATAATATTTATATATATTTTTTGGAAAATAATGCAGTGATATTTTTTTAATAAATAAATAGTCATTATTTAAGGTTCAATAAATACAGTGGAGGATTGGTAGACCAAGTTAAAGTTACAGTGAGAAATATTAATATTAAATGTTATTTTATTAAACAATATTTAATTTTAACACACAAGTCAAGCGCATGTCAGGAAATAATAATGTTGATGTTATTATTTGACATGGGGTTTTTCTAGGATTAATAAAATAATTATGGAACTTTTAAAAATTATTTATTATTACCCTAGTGATTTAAATGCCTGGTTATATTATTCTATTATTATCCAAGCACTAGAAAAGCGATGATTATTATTGTTGTGTACAATGATTTGGAGAAAATCTCTCAAGCCTAGAGAGTTCTCGCCTCTCCAAGAACACTCTCAAGAATGGGAGAGATCCTCCACCATCGGGTCAAGGAGAATGCTTTGGAAGTGGTTCTCAAGGTGATCAAAGGCAGACATCACAAACACAAGGTTCTTCAATGCTAGAACTCGAAGACTCCTTTGGTGATATCTGGAGATACGTGGAACACATGTGGATCAATTCTAGAGGAGATCTAACCTTGATCTCTACAACACAATGATGGTACACATGGAGATCTATGGTTGAATTAATCAATGAAGAAAGAATCACCTTGGAGGTAATTCTTATTTAATTAAATTAATTATAAACAAAATATATTGATCCTCTCTCTTAGTTCGGTGGGAAAATATTCTTTTTCTAAATCCTTGATTCAATTCTGTGGATACTGGCATTCATCATCATATTGATCCTAGATTGATCATCGATTATGAAAAAAATTAAAGTTGGGCATTTTCCCTCCCGTTATTCTACTATGTTTGGAATCTACAAGTGGTATGAAAGAGACATATTATTTTTTATAATAATTTAAATAATTCATTGATGATTTATGCTTTAATAATTTAGTTTGTCAATTCAAGTTTAATTGTTCTTTTAAATTTGAATTAAGAGATCTATTTCTTCCTTCATCATTTCTCATAAATCTAACCGAAACGATCAATTTTATAAATAAAATAAAATCAAGGATCTCATCCGGAGGTGCCAAGGATCCTGGATTTACAACACCAAACTACATGTCATGTAATCAAAATTGTACACAGTGTAATATTGTTCAACACATCAAGATTTGGTTCAATAATAAATTTGATATATTGCATTAATTAGTCATTAATGACACCATTAATGACCTTTAATCCACACAGTGTTGACTAGGATTAACTGGTGCATGTAAACCAGACTACAAGCCATGTGGCCCACTGGACATGGTGTGTAGTCCCTTCGGGTCAGGGTCGAGTTGTGTACTCCATACACGGCTTTTTCGGCTGGTGACCATGTAACACAGAGTCTACACGGAATGCGGCCCACTGGAAATGTCATGTACTCCAAAGATTTCTAAAGTACACCTCACATGTTATTTCCCCAGGCGTGTAATTCGGATGGACGGTAAGAAGGGTGGATACTGTGTAGTCAGATCTATACACCTTGTACACTTTCCAGATTACATATATTTAAAATTTATTATTATATTATGTAACCCTTGAGACATGTACCTTCTTGTGGTCATAAATCTGAGACACAACATGTGATATGTGTTTGATATATATATATATAAATGTTTAATTAACATCTGCATAATGTTCAAATATCTACACATAATGTATGAGTTTTATTACAACTATAATTTTTCATGCATGCTACATATCACAAAGAATAAAGTGTATACAAGTATAATATATATTGGGTAGTTTTGGATGGGTATTCACTAGGTTACCTCCAAGGTACAAGTTATGTATATAGTTAATTTTAAATTAATTTATTAATTTGTTTAAAATTATAATGGTTGAGAATCTCAAGGAAATTCAGAAAAGGTTTAATATAAAAGGATTGATTAATTAAAGATAATCATTAATCGATTCGAGTGAGATTTATCTTAAATAAAAACAATTAAATAATTGAATTCTAGTTTTATTAAATGTTTAGATTCATTTTATGCATGTAGATGATCATGAGAAAGACCAGAAATTTTTTATGTGATTAGTTTATTTTTAATTTATTAAATTAAATTGTTGGCCTGCATGCCTTCTCTCATCATTAATATGTAGGGACTACATGCCCATGGTTTATTTTATGTAAACCCCCTTTTACCCCTCACTTGTGTGTGAGTAAAACCATATTTAATGGATGGAGATCCCAAGTTAGTGTAGGCGGTTCAAGTTAGAAGCTGAGGTGAAACTAATCCAAGGAGTGTAAACACGAACCTAATTGGTTCAAGGTGTTTCTCCCCTAGGTCAGCGGTTATTTTATCAACTGCTAGAAAAAAAAACCATTAGAAAAATCTCATGATCATACCCTTTATTTTATTTTAATAAATTTCCTGGTTTATTCATTATGGATGTATTGTCACGATCACATAATTAATGAATTAAACAAGAATACAAGATAGAACTAAAATAAACTATTTTATATGTAAATATTATCTAATACATAATTAATAAATTAATATTATACAACTTAATATTAATAAGCATGTGAAAAGATAATAAAGTTAAATTTACGTATGAAGGATAAAATACCTCAATAAAATATTAAGTTGGTATAGCCTTCCATTACTTCAGTTAAAATCAAACTATAGTTCAAAGTGTTTGACCAGACAAAGTTGGGGTAATTTCAATTATTAGGGAATTCTAATTTGAGGTTTTAGGTTGAATTAAATTAGTTTACATCAAGAGTTGACTACCAAATCAAGACTTAGTATAACTGAGAGGCAAAGGTTGAGGAAATCTCAAATTAAGGATTTCAGGATTAGGAAGTCCACTCAATAGATCAAGGAGCTGTGAGTTAATGCAATTGGAATTTGAAATGCCTACCAAAAACCTTTCAAATTTCTTGGCCATCCAAATTTGTGGTAATTTTAAGGGAAATATGGATCCTTTACACTATAATGTCAAATAAACAAGATATTTCGAAGCAATTGGGGTGGGATATTGGGTTTCGATAAAATAGTGGGAGACTAATGAATATTTCTTTATTTATTTGTCTTAATTTTATCAGATAAAGTACTAAAACTTTGTTTATATTATTTTTAGAAATGAAATTAAAAATGAAATCAAACATATCGTTACGATCCATACTCTAGAAGGAAAACCTTCTTACTGACACTATTTTCTAGGAGTGGAAAAGGTGCCTTCGGGTCATCCTTCTCCATGAAAGGAAACTATATGTATTGGAAGAATCTTAACCATTTGTGCCTGGAAATGAGATGAGTGGTGAGGATCTCTTTGTGTATGAGAAACATTTGAATGATGCTACATATGTTTAGTGCCTCATACTATCATCAATGACCAATGATCTCTTGAAGTAACATGAGGAAATGGATACTTATATCATGATGTATCACATCTGGGATCTCTATCAAGAGAAGGAAAGACAAGAGAGGTATGAGATCTCCAATGCTTTGTTCACCACTAATCTTGGAGAGTCTGGGCCAGCTGGGCCACATGTTGTTAAGCTTATTAGGTACATTGATCATTTGGACATCTTAGGGATTAAATTCATGGAAGATTTGTGTACATATCTCATTTTATCATCACTACCCAAGACCTTCTCTAGTTTTATTGTGAATTATAATTTGAGCAATAATGAGAAGAGTCCATCATAATTTCCTAATTTAAATTTTCAAGTGGATAAAGACATGGGGTGTGAAAAAATCGCAGTCCTTATGGTGAATAGGAAGAGGAATGACAAGGAAAAGAAACCTAAGACCTATAAATTGTTTAAATACCTTGAGCACCATATAACCAAGAAGAAGAATATCCAAAGGCTGGGCAATGAAAAAGAGGTAGTTTGTTTTTCATATGGTAAGTCAGGTCACTGGAAGAGGAACCATACCCAGTGGTAAGGGGAAGCCAAAGGTGCGTTTGTTATCGAGTGAAATCTTTCCATTTCTACACATTGGGTTTTAAATACATCTTTTGGTGCTCACATCTATATAAAAATGTAAGAACCAAGTAAATTTCAAAAAAATTCAAGAGGAGAGACAGATATACAAGCTGACAATGGTTCGAGGATGGATTTTCTTGCCATTGGTGACTACCACCTTTTGTTACTGACTAGGATGATTTTGGTTTTACATGCTATTATGTACTAAGTGTAACCAAGAACATAATTTCTATATGAATTTTAGGTACATAAGTTTTTTTTTCAAATTTTGAAATAAAATTTATTCATTTTATAAGGACAACATATGTTATAGTATGGAACATTTAAATAAAAGTCTGTACATATTAAATTATGAAAACCAAGTGTTTTTAATTGATAACGAATCAAGTTCACATGACTCATATAACACCTAGTTGTAGAATCACCATATCGGTTATGTAAATTAGAAGAATTTGAAAAAGATCTATCAAGATGGTTATTTATAATATTATGAGCTAAAACCACTTGATAGATGTCATGAGTGTTTATAAGGGAAAATGATCAAACCTCCATTTGGTGGATAGGGTGAAAGAGCCACAGAACTTCTAGGATTGGTACACAATGCTGTGGGTGAACCATTTATAGTAGAAGATAGAGGTGGATATTCTTAATTAATAACTTTTACTGATGAATTGAGTAGATATGGATATATTTACTTGATGAGGTATAAGTTTGAGTCCTTTGATAAATTCAAGTAATTAAAGAATGAAGCAGAGAATCTTCTTGGTAAGAAGATAAAGAAGCTTTGATCAGATCAAGGTGGAGAATATCTTAACCAAGAGTTCATTGAAAATCTACAGAAGTTTGGGATTATATCTCAACTCACCCCACCTTATACACTATAATGTAATAGTGTTAGTGAAAGGAGGAACTGTACCTGGTTGGATATGGTAAGGTTAATGATGACTCATACAGATCTTCCATTATCATTTTAGAGATATTCATTATAAAATAAGGCATACACATTAAACTGAGTACCAATTAAGGCGGAAAATGGAATTCCCTTCAAGTTATGGAGTGAAAAGATACTCATTTTTTCACATACACGTGTATGGGGATGCTGTGCATTTTTTAAGACTTTCTTAGGCAAAAAAACTATCACCCCGAGGCATGAGGTGAATCTTTATAGGGAATCCCAAGGAAACAAAGGGATACTTCCTATGCAACCCCTCAGATAAGAAAGTAACTATCGACAGAAAATCCATATTTCTTGAGAGGGATCACATCCTCAAAAAGGATAGTGGGAGAAATATTAACTTAAATGAAGTTGATGCTCAAGATACACAAGAGTTAGTACAAGAAAAAGTTTCACATGTACCTGTGTAATAAGTAGCTACTGGAACAGTAGTACAACATAGGAGTATAATAGAGGTAAGATAACTAGAGATATATGGTTTTATTGCCACCAAGGATGGTCACTAATTATTTTTGGACAATGATGAACCTCTCTCCTATAGAGAGAAAGTAAAGAGCTCAGAAGCTATAAGATGGATAAAAGCTATGAATTCTGAGATGGATTCCATGTATCAGAACAAAGTTTGGGTTCTGGTTGATGTGCTAGTTTATGTAAAGCTTATTGGATGTAAATGGGTATTCAATAGGAAACTCGACATGGAAGGTAAAGTAAGTACCTATAAAGCAATTTTAGTGGATAAAGAGTTTAAAAAACATTAAGGAATTGACTATGATGAAACCCTTTTTCTAGTTACCATGTTTAAATCCATCAGAATAATATTTTCCATAGAATTTTACTATGACTATGAGATTTAGCAGATGGATGTCAAAACTGAATTCCTTAATGGGAACCCTTAGGAAGATGTCTATATGACACAACTGGAATGGTTTGTGACACTAGGTGATGCCAAAAGGATTTAAAAGTTTTATATATCCATTTATGGATTGAAGCAAGCATCTAGGTCATAGAACATTAGATGTTATGAATCCATAAAATGATTTAGTTTCATTAAAAATGAATGTTAGATGTGTGTTTACAAAAGGTTTAATGGGAATGCGGTCGTTATCCAAGTAGTATATGTTGAAAACATATTTATTGGAAATGACATACCGATTTTCCATTCAGTTAAAGGATGGTTGAAAAAGTGCTTATACATGAAGGACTTAGGAAAAACAACCTACATTCTAGGGATCAAGATCATTCAGGATAGATCTAAGAGGATGCTTGGACTAAGTTAAATTATATATACTGACAAGATACTAAATAAATTTACTATGGAACAATCCAAGAGGGGATTGATTCCAGTGTCACATGGTTTACATATTTCTAAGAAAATGTATCCCCAAACACAATAGGTGAAAGATAGAATAAGTAAGATCCCATACACTTCAGCGATAGGATCTATCATGTATTCCAAGTTATGTACTAGACTTGATGTTGCCTATGCACTGAGCATGGTATGAAGATATCAAGAAGATCCAGGAGAACAAAATTGGATTTCTATCAAGACTATCTGAGAAGAACTAAGGATATATTCCTAGTGTATGGAGGAGATGATGAGCTTGTCATTAAAGGGTATGATGATGCTAGTTTTCAGACAGATCAGAATGATCTGAAGTTGTAATCGGGATATTTTATCTATCTCAACAGAGGAGTTGTGATCTGGAAGAGTTCAAAGTAGCTAGCTATTTCTGATTCTTTAGTGGAGTCTGATTATATAGTTTCTTCTGATGAAGCCAAGGAAGCCTTCTGGATTTGGAACTTTTCTTAGGAGCTTGATGTGTTACCTAGCAGTAAATACCCTATCACATTGTATTGTGATAATACTACAGTGGCGACTCTTGTAAAAGAGCCAAAGTCACATCAACAGACAAAGCACATACTCCAGAAGTATCACATCTTGAGGGATTTCTATCAAAGGAGTGAAGTTACATTGAGAAAAGTATCCACAAAAGAGAACATGGAGAACCCATTGACTAAAGTCCTATCTTAGTAGAAGCATGAATATCATGTGAGAGATAACAGACTGAATATTGTTAGAAGTTGGCTCCAGTGTAAATGGGAGTCTATTGGATTTGGTTCCCTAGAACAAAATTAATTGTATTTTATGATAAAAATATATTCATTGGATAGATATCAATAAACTCATTATTACGTCATGATCGTTCTTATACATAACATTACATACGATAATATCCCAAGAGTAGCTATCACACTAAAAGGTCATAGCTGTTCCCCGCTATGATGAGAAGCCAAAAGTACTATAACACTATTATTAGATATATGATATATAGTCGGATGATATCATTTTAGAGACACAAATGATATAATCTATTAGGGGTGGAGAGTAATAGGACTTTTAGACACCTTCTCATGGTGTACGCCCTTGGTGATATCGAGTAGAATATTATGAGAACGAGACCCGACAATAGGAAATACAAATTTATAAGTTTCATTGGATGTTTATATCTGCGGATGTGTGTATTGGTCTTTAGACTTTAAGATTATTATTAATGGGTATTATGACTCACACACTTAGATATATTGGCGAAAAGTATGATGACATATGTTCATGATGAGGTAGGATAGTTGGGTGTGTCACGAGTAATACTGCATTAGTGAAAATTGTGAGAAAATATTTTTTCCTTATGTTCCATAATATAAGTTGATATCTCAGGCCCTTTAA
Source organism: Viscum album (assembly GCA_963277665.1). Classification (NCBI taxonomy): domain Eukaryota; kingdom Viridiplantae; phylum Streptophyta; class Magnoliopsida; order Santalales; family Viscaceae; genus Viscum; species Viscum album. Next base: position 413,542,071 of record OY728145.1, read on the forward strand.
TAGAAATTATATAGACTAAAATAATCAATGGCCATGGTGTTCTATAGGAAAGTTCAATTTCTGGGAAGTCAAAGAATGATAAATCAAGAACATGGGTTGATGACACTTGCATGCAACCCACTTGATTGGAGATATTTAGACAAATGTATTATATTACATGGTAATTATTTGTATGAGGTGATATATTTTTGTGACATTAACTTCTTTCTCTATGGGTGCTTTGGTGTATTTCTAGATGCTAACCTTGGACTTTAGGCTGCTCCACCTAATGACACCGAGAAAGAAGCCTAGAGGGTTAAAAACTAAGTGTATTTAGTATCTTAGTTAAATAATATATTATTTATTATTTAACAAGTTAAATAAATATTATTCTTGGTTTTGGTTTAATAATTATTCCTGGATGTCTGATCACATTTATTTCGACACTAGTTATTCGAGATAATATATTGTGGGATGAATAATTAATAAATTTTTATTTTCTATTCAGTGAATATAATATTTATATATTTATTGGTGAATAATGTAGTGATATTTATTTAATAAATAAATAATAATTATTCAAGTTTCGATAAATACGGCAGAGGATTGACGGACCAAGTTAAGGGTCCGGTGAGAAATAATAATATTGAATGTTATTTTATTAAATAATATTTAATTATAACTCACAAGTTATGAGCATGTTAGGAAATAATAATGTTGTTATTATTATTTGACATGAGGTATTTGTTAAGATTAATAAAATAATTATGACACTTGTGAAAATTATTTGTTATTACCCTAGTGAATTGAATGATCGATTATTTTATTTTCTTATTAGACAAGTGCTAACAAAGCGATGATTATTATTATTGTGCACAAAGAATTAGAGAAAAGATATCAAGCTTAAAGAGTTTTTCCCTCTCCAATAATGCTCTCAAGAATGAGATAGATCATCCTCTACCGGATCAAGGATAAGGCTTTGGAAGCGGTTCTCAAGGCAATTAAAGGCGAACATCACAAACAAAAGGATCTTCCGTGCTAGCACCCTGAGACTCCTTCAGCAACATCTAGAGATATGTGGAATACATGTGGATCACTGCTAGAGGATATATACCCTTGATCTAGAAAACACAATGAAGATACACCTTCATATATATGTCCGAACACATCAATGAAGAAAGAATCATCTTGGAGGTAATTCTTATTTAATTAAATTAATTATAAAAAACTATATTGATCCTATCACTTAGTTCCAGGGGAAACTTTTATTTTTCCAAATAATTGATTCAATTCCAGGGATACTATCATTCATCATCGTTTTGATTCCGGATTGATCATCGATTATGGAAAAAATTAAAGTTGGGCACCGTCCTTCCTATGCTTCCGCTGTGTCTGTAACCTAAACGTTCGTGTCTATATGTGGACTACCACCTCCATGAGGAGATGTGATTATTTTCTCATCATCACATTATATACATGATATATATAAGTGTATTTAAATAAATAATATATTATTTATTAGATTATGATTATTCTCAAAATATAAAATAGTACTTACTTTCTTTCTATATGGATCGTTGAGAAATGGAAACGTTACTTATGTGTACGTCTGAACTACCATCTCCATGATTGCAACATAGTTCATTTTCCATAACCATACTTCATGATTGGATTTAAAAGTAAAATTTATTTATAAATATGATAAATATTTCATTATTATTATTCTATAGATGATGGAATAATGACTACTTTGACCATAGTTAACCTACCAAATTCATTTTTGACATATAAGACGAATACTGTCAAAAACACTTGAAGTGAAATTAAATTATTAACTAATTGTGTATCTTATGGTAAGAGATAAAAATAAAAGTAATAATAAAATTGAAAAAATTTATTAATAAATTAAATAATTAGCATAAGTTTATTATTCATTAATATAAAGAACGTTCAAGATGATTTAGACTCAAGGTATGAGACACTTTAACTTAAAACTTCAATTTAAATTTTCTAAATATTTATTTTCTAAATATTTTTCTTCCATATTCATGTTATTATGATTTTTTCAAGAAAATTATTATTTATTATTCAATGGACGATAATTTTCATTTTGAACATATTTTACTTTCTTTAAAATGTTTTTAAAAAGAAATATTTTTATGGTTTTATGTAAGGGAATTTTCTTTAAAACTTATCTTTTAGATTTTTCCTTAAAACTATTTTTCTTCCATGTTGATATTTAAAAAAAATTATTATTGTTTTTATATAGATATAAATGATTTATAATATACATTTTTATGTAACATTTTTCTTTCTTATAATGGTTTTCAAAAAGGAATATTTTTACATAATGTTTGGATTTCTTTACAAAATACAAAAGGAATGTTATATTTTAATGTATATAGTTAAAATGACTTTTAGCACCTCCATAATGTAACACCCCAAGATTTTATGGTATAATGTTTTTAATTTAACTTCTTCTCTACCTTACAAGCTTAATAAATGTTTAAATATTATTATTTTATTATTATAGTTATATCCAAGATATTTTTAATGGCAGGAATGAATGAGATTAATTAAATTATGGAAATATAGATTACACATGTTTATAAAATTAATTCATTGGTTATCAATTAATTTGAAATAAAAATCGATTGAATACAAATGATGTATTTTTATAAGAACTATTTTATGCCCATAATGACATTTTATATTAATAAATTAAATTAATCACTATTATTGAAAGATATTAATGAAATTTATATATTATATATTCAATAAAATATTTTTACAACCATTCAAAATATTTTTATAGGCATAAGATAAGAATAAATCCAATTTTACACATAAAAAGACTATATTTTTCTAAACACAGTTTTACCACCTTTTAAAAGAGAACTACTTTTAAATGTAAATTTTTAAAATTTTATAAATTATATTTGAAACTTTTATAAATTATATTTGAAAATATAAAAATTATTTTTTAAATCATAATAACAAAATTTACTTTGGTTACATTTTTGGTATTTTTCTGGTAAGTTTCATTTTTGAGGAATAGTAATGTGACCGTTATAATAATAATATGGCCATTAAGAATGGTAATGTGTCTATTAGAAAAATAACCTCGACTATGAAAGTACAATTAAAATTTAGTCATATTATAAGTGTTAATATGATATAATTATATAATATTATAAGTAAATAAATTTTTTAAAAATAACAAATTAAGTGTTGGTATTTTTGTAAAACAAAAATGTTTATTTAAAAATTTATAATTAATATAATAATTTAAAATAAAATTTATTTTCATAAAATATATTCATAAATTTATATTTTTTTCCTGTTTTTATAATATATTTTAATGAGACCTTAACTAAGTTTTCAAAGTCTCATAAAATAAGATATAATTTTAAAATTGGCATTTTTCAAATTATTGATTATTTTATTTACAAATTAAATTTATCACATTTATAAGATTATTTTTATAAAATTGATATAATTTTTTAATTCTACACTTCTAAAAATGGTTAGGGTGATTTTTTTGGTATTTTTTTAAAATACTTTAATTTTTGGTGAATAGTAAAATACGATAATTTATGGTATAAATACATTATAAGTTAAATACACTATTCCTTGAGTCATGAATGATGCAGTCACCATAATATCGAACCAAACTTAATTATTTGAATATATTTTGTGATAATGCTCAAACTACTCATATTATTGTGCCAAAATAATAAACAAATGAATAAAATATTTAAAAAACACCCCTCCCCTCCACTATAAATATCACCACTCACCACCTTTTCTCCTCACACCTCCAAAGCCTAGAATAGTTTCCAAAATTTGCCCATTTCCTCTACCAAGAATCTATCTCACGTTTTGGTCTTACTGGTCTCACCAAAATAACATTTTAAAGTTCCTTAAAGAGGTTCTCAAGGAGAAGAAGTTCAAGAGGTAAAACCCTCTTCCGTTTTCTTTTAATTTATTTTCATGTTGTATTCTTTTCTTATATTCTCCTCACATTCATATCCCAAAGTGACATGATAACTACAATATATTTTATATACTATAATTTTATTTTATTTATGGAATAATACACCATTAATTCTCTTCTCCTTTTCCTTTAATTCTAAATATGAAAATATCGTCTGTGAAGGTGTCGATTTACCGCCTTTGAGGACAATGTGTTTTCATTTTTCAATCACACCTTCAAGGATGGTCACGAAACAATTTTTATGATTAAAAATTATTATAATATATGTTATAAAATCAATTTAATGTTCTGTAATTATTATTTATACATGATATTAATTAATGAAATAAAAATAGTTTGTGATGATCAAAAACCACCCAAATAATCTATACGATTATCACTAACATATTTTCTAATGATTCATCCTCACCCCAAATAAAACAATGACTTATATAACCATTTAATATTATTTTTGTTCATTAATAACATATAACTTCAATTTTAGATATCTATTTCCATTTCATGTTATATTTCGTACATGTATTCAAGTGAACCAATCGCTAAAACCAAGGAAAAGAACACTTCTAAACAACAAAATTGAATCCTGTAACTCATTAAAAAGGCTATAAATAAACTTAATAAAATTATAAAAATAAAATAAATGTTTAAAATATTATTAGTTAATTAATTAATGTATTAAACTTTATTATCCATGAAGTTAAGTATAAGTACAGAACACTTTCATACATAAGGTAAGGGTTTTCTCATCTCATCTTTATTTCTGTGAGATATCACTTATTCACCACTATTTATTGTGTGTGATGTATATATACTTCCATTTTATGTATAATATCATGAATATATTAATATTAATGTGATTAAAAGTTTTATTTTATGATTATTAATTTTATGGTGCATACAATTCAATTGATTACAAAGTGGTAAGGGGTCCTCCCCGAACTTCCATTTTTCATTCGGTTTAAATTTTCTCTCTATTTACCAAAATGAAATTCTTATTTATTTTTATATATTTTTATAAATTATGTGTATATGTTCCAAAATAATTTAAATGGATCATTTAATCCTTATTTTATGGGAAATACATGATTTTATAATGTTCCCTTCTCAATTCCTTCTGATAAGTAATCCTGATTTAAGGGAACTTTCGAGTTTCTTACCCATTTTCAAGTACACTACATTTTATCTTTTAAGCCAATTTTTTTTATAAAATCACTCATTTTATAATTAAAAATATCCTTTTTCATTCCTATTTTTATAAAAAAATTATTCCTTTGTCTGTTTTAAAGACTCTTTAGTATTTTATCTTAAACCGCACTAAAGCGACTCATTTCTAAAGTTTCTTAAATGATCTTTTTACATGTTTCCACTTCAATTGGAAATAATTAATGCATAAATATAATTTCATTGTACCTAATTTTTTTTTCTAGGATATACATGTTTATAATCCCATTTTGTGACAAATAAAAATGATTTAACAAATGAAATCTTCTTTCCAAAAGTAAAAAGGTATTTCTCTCAAGAATTTCTTAATGATTTTATTAGAGTAATTTTATCTATATTTTTGATTAAAATATTTCAATGTGACATGGGACACTTTTATTTAAAGATATATTTTTATTTGACATACAAGGAATGCATAAGACTTAGTAAGTGCCGAAAAGGTCCCAATATATCCCCTTGATGCATCAGTTGGTCTCAGGAGATGAAATTAGTTGGCGAAAAACTCTTCGCATTTATTTCCATGCAGTTTTAAATTATTAGGAGGATAGATATTGAAACACATAATATGGGTTTATACCTATATAATTAAACTGTATTGAGGATAGATCTTAGCATTAACTATATTGAGGTTAAATATTGATAGTGAAGACGTCTAACATTATTCATTACATCATTATGATAGTAGTAATTGACATCCTATGTGATTATTTGACTAGTTGAATATGCATGGTTAAGTTTCATTCTTATGTGATTATTTATATGGAATTATTTAATCATTTATTATTCATACCATATTATTCTCAATATTGTGTTTTAATGGTATGTGTATTTAGTTATTCATCATGCCTTATTTATTCATGTTTATTTATGATGTATTCCACAATATTTCTTACAATTACTGAAAATATGATATCACCCCTTTCTTATGTTTTATTTTTTCCCAAGATGTGAATATGTTTATTATAAATTAATTTTAGGGATAATCAAGGATTTTATGGGTGTTTCCTATGTTTTTTATTTCTTTTATTTCATTTCAAGTTGTAATGTAATGTTCATGTATATAATCTATCTTCCAAAACTACTAAAATGATCGGCCCTTTAGGATTAATGTCTTATTTCTATATGAATTTAATAAAGTAAAGAACTGGATCTGGGATAATGGGGTTAGGGTATTTATAGTTGGTATCATATAAATTTTAGGAGAAATATCAGAAATTATATTTAGAAAACATTGATTAGGTTACAAAACCCTAAGATATATTTTTAGGATAAACATAGAAAAAAATCCTAGGATTTTGGTAATGTTGATATTATGTGAGTATTCCTAGAAATACATCTATGTCTCGATACTACAAGTGGAAATGGTTCTATAAAAGATGTACCTAGGGGTAATAACCCGGACAAGGTGTTCCAGGTCTGACTCGGGGTAACCTGGTACACGAAAAAGAGCCTTACTAAGCACCTAGTTTGACACTTCTTGGGGATATCCTTAGGATAATTCACATTTTTTTACAAACCATTATAAAGGATTTAAAAGTAAATATGTCCCAAAATGAAACATGTTTAAGATTATGATACTAGATATGAATACATTTTCAATTTATGTTAAGTGTTTTTCTAGTTTGAGATTATGCATTATGATCCATAACCTAATTTAGTGTGTGCCATTTTTTAGAAATGGCACATTGTAGAAGGAATGAGAACCTCTAAAATTCACATGATTTAAAGTGTAAGAATTATCATATATTTTATGGTCTTATTCCAATATTTTTAAGGGAAAAAGTCTCCCAAACATTCTCATCATATGAGGATATAATTTCATGTTCTATAAAGACAGAGAAAGAATTATCAAAGTTTTATAACTTCGAAAGGAAGTAATAGAAGAATAGGACAATATAGAAAATTATGGATAAAAGAAATAATAGAAACAATTATTTTACCACCTATGATAATTATGGAAAGAAACATTTCAGTACTTTCTTGAAAGGAATAGAAGTTTTCTACATGTGTGGAGACAAAGGATATCATGCTTGTGATTTCAAGGGTATCAAAAAGGTCTCCAATGTAAAATGATTCAACTATAAGGAGATGGGTAACTATGAAAATAAACGTCTCTAGCATCAAAGTAATATATCCCAAAAGGGAATAAGGGATCATGAACAAGATTATGCTACTACCATAGATGAAGAGGAATGATTATTATGCCTGTATCTGGATTAAAAAATTATGTTATTTGAGTATTTTATCAATAATTCTCTACTTATAAGAATCATGAGATATATAATAATTGTACTACAATACTTATTCTTTAATGAATTGGAAGCATGTGGTTATTAACACCAGTAATCAAGAGGAGTGATTCTATTGCATGTTTATCTTCTTGAAAACACACGACTTTATGTGCTTGATGTTGAGATAATAATAAATAGATTTTTATGGGATAGTATGGGTGGACATGAAGGTGGTTAGTGATCTGATGGTTTATGTTATGATGGAATTATTGGATATTTGTATTTAATGGCTTAAATCATGGAAGCAGGCATATTACATAAAGGTTTAATAGATATTAATGTATTAATATATTTGGTATGTGATATTAAGAGTTAAATTGTGCATTTATGGGAATTTAATTTTGGAAATTTATTGATATTTTTACAAATGTTTTAGACTTTTCACTTTGGATATTATTATTTGAGGTTAAATTTTGATTTATTGGATACTTTGTGCTAACATTTTTTATTTTATTAAACATTTAGTAGGATGAATTAAATACTTTCAGACCATATGATTCATTAAAATTTCTTCAAATGTAAAAAAATATTCTTGAATATTCATTTCTAAGTGTAAGGGATGATGTGAAAATAGATTGAAGCACAACCAAAGGATGAGATTATACTTATTATGTGGAAATTAATCAAGTGAGTTTAATTTATCAAGTTCTTACTTATATATTAAAATAATTCCTCAAATCTAGGAAAATATTTTGGAACAAAAATGTTATATGTTTACTTTTATTTATGAGAAATAAATAGTCTATTAACTGATCACAAGATTTACAGTTTTGTGATTGTTAAATATATAATATTCATCTTGTCTATCACTCTCCATCATAACTTGATAGTTATATTTCTCTTATATATCCAAGTTATCACTTTCCAATAATGATTTTCTACCCTAAATCCTTGTTTTGTGGTGACATTTTTATTTCCCTTTCCCTCTTATTAAGAGGATATTTTATTAATTCTATTTTCAATGTGGGTTTACCAGAAAGTAATTTTTAAGTATCAACCTTTTATTTTTTAAGTACAATTTCAAATTATGGGGATTAAATTTATTGATGAAGGGGAGAATGTAACACCTCAATATTTTATGACATGCCTTTTTTTTAAATTTATCTTCTTCGTTAGCTTATGAGCTTAACAAATGATTAAATATTATCATTTAATTATTGTATTTATCTACCAGATATTGGGAATGGAGGGAATGAATGAAATTAATTAAATTATAAAAATATATATTAAATATGTTTATAAAATTAATTTATTGGTTACTAATTAGTTAGAAATGAAAACCAATTGAATATAAAGGATGTATTTCTATAAAAACTATTTTTATGCCCATAATGAAATTTATATTAATAAATTAAATTAATAAATATCAGTGAAATATATTAATTAAATTTATATATTATATATTCAATCAAATATTTTTACATTCATCCAAAATATGTTTAGAGGCACAAGATAAGAATAAATCCAATTTTTCACATAAAAGACTATATTTTTCTATATGCAATTTTGCTACCTATTAAATGAGAAATTGTTTTAAATATATATTTTGACTCTTTTATAAATTATATTTGACAAAATAAATATCATTTATGAAATAATAATATCAAAATTTACTTTGGTTAATTTTTTTTATTTTTCTGATAAGTTTCATTTTTGATGAATAGTAATGTCACTGTTGGAATAATAATGTGTACATTAGAATGATAAAATCACCTATGAAAGTATAAATAAAATTTAGGCATATTATAAGTGTTAGTATGATATAATTATATAATAGTATAAGTAAATAAATGTTTTAAGAATAATAAATTAAGTGTTGGTATTTTTGTAATACACAAATGTTTATATACAATTAAATAATTAATATAATAATTTAAAATAAAATTTATTTTCATAAAATATATTCATAAATTAATATTTTATTTCCTTATTATTATAATATAACTTTATGATACCTTAACTAATTTTTTAATGTGTCATAAAATCAGATATAATTTTAAAATTAGCAATTTTCAAATAAATGATGATTTTATTTAAAAATTAAAGTTATAAAATTTAGAATATTATTTTCATAAAAAAATTTCATTTTATAATTTTAAACATAGAAAAATTTTTAGGGTAAATTTTATATATTTTTCTAAAATACTTGAATTTTTGGTGAATAGTAAAATACGGTAATTTACGGTATAAATAAATTATAGGTTAAGTACTCTATTACTTGAGTAATGAATGATGTAAGCACCATTTTATCGAACCTAACTTTATTATTTTAATATATTTGGTGATTATGCTCAAAATATTCATAGCTTTGAGCCAAAATAATAAACAAATAAATAAAATATTCAAAAAACACCCCTCCACTCTACTATAAATACCACCACTCACCACCTCTTCTCCTCACACATCCAAAGACTTGAAGCTTGTAAAATTTCATCCTATTTACTTTCCATGGACTCAATCCCATGTTTTGGTCTTTCTTGTATAACAAAAAGACCATTTCAAAGTTCATTAAAGAGGTTCTCAATGAGAAGAAGTTCAAGAGGTAAAACCCTCTTCCATTTTCTTTTAATTTATTTTCAAGTTATATTCTTTTCTTATCTTATCCTCACCTACCTATACCAAAAGTGACATGATAACTTTAGTATCCTTTATATAATATAATTTTATTATGTTTATGGATTAGTCCATTATCAATTCTCTTATCTTTTAATTATAAAGATGAAAATATCATCCGTGAAGGTGCCGATTTACCGCCTTCGTAGACTATATGTTTTCTTTTTTCAATTCTGCCTCAAAGTCTGGTCATGAAACCATTTTTATAGTTAAAAAAATAATAATATATACTATACAACCTATTTAATTTTCTTGAATCATTTTTTATACATGATATTAATTAATGAAACAAAAGTAGTTTGCGATGATCAAAAACCACCCAAATTATCTAAATGATTATCACTGACATCTTGTCTAATGATTCATCCTAAAACAAAATAAAAAAATTAATTATATATCCATTTAATATTGTGTATGTTAATTAATAACATATAATTTCAATTCTATATATATATTCTGATTTCACATGATCTTTCATACATGTATACAAGTGAACCAATCGCAAAAAACCAAGGAAAAGAACACTTACAAACAAAGAAATTGAATCCTAAAAATCATTAAAAAGGACATAAATGAACTTAATAAAATTATACCAAATAAAATACCTGTAGAAAAGTTAATTAATTAATTAATTAATTCATTTATTTTTATTATATATGATTTTAAGAACAAGTTTATAATGCTTTCAGACATAATGTGAGGGTTTTCTCATGTCACCTTTATTTATATGAGATATGAATTATTTACCACTATTTATTATGTTTGGTGTATGTATAATTTCATTTTATGTATAATATAATTAATATATTAATGTTAAAGGTATTAAAAATTTCATTTTATGATTATTAATTTCATGGGGCATACTATTCGGTTGATTACAAAGTGGTATGGGATCCTCCCCGAACTTCCATTTTTCATTCGAGTTATGCTTTTCTCTCCACACAACAATAAAATATTTTATTAAAAATGGGAACATCTAGAAGAAAACCAGAAACCAAAACAAAGTAGGGCACAAACCATGAAAACAAGGAGAGGCCTGGCTCAAGGAGGCCTATAGAAATAGAGTCCAAGTGTGTCACCTTAGACAAAGATGGCGCACTCTGGAGGCAAGGATCCCAAGATAGAGAAATAAACAAGATCATTGTCATGGGTGAACCAAGAAGCTAGGAAGTCCTCTACCTTGTCGCCCTCATTCCATGTATGTAGTAGTCTTGTTCTGATGACAATGAGTTGCCTGCATCACCAGATATATTATAAGATAGTCTACGGAGTGGCCCTGTTATCAGTGAGAGAATTATAGAAAATTTTAGAATCAGTTTCAATCTCCGAGAGACGGATGTGAGAAGAAATGAAAAGTTGGATTCCTTTGAGTGGATTCCATGCCTCCACCTGAAGAGAGTCTCCTCTGCCAAACCTTGCACTAAAATCAGAGACCACACTGCCACCTGGATTACTAATAACCCCTCCGCCTCTCATGACACCCATAGCACAAGACCCATCAGAATTCAGTTTTAGTCCCTCAGAAGGGGGTCTCCAACAGACCTATCAACGCTTAGACACCATACTGTTACCTGCACAGGAAGAATATCAATATCATAACACCTTCCATAACAACAGAGGTTCCTCCCATTTTTTTAAAAGTACACCCAAGTTAGTGGTCAACCACTTCTTTCTAGAAACCACACCTGCCTTAGTGCGTGCCACACCTTCGAACTGTGATATGTTCCTCACCTCCCATATACACCAACAACCAGCCAAGATAAGGATCACCCTATCCTTATTCTCTGATGGGTTATTTCCCATGCCTTAGAACCAACTATATAGAAATGATTCACCCGGACAGATCGGAGAAGAAAGACCAGTGAAGTCCCCCACTGCATCCCAAATTGCGCAAGCCAAATCTCTCTCGAAAAATAAGTGATTGGTAGTCTCGATGCTGGGGAGCAGGAAACTTGAGTATTTTGAGACAAAGCTAATCCCTTTCTGGAAAATCCCCTCGTCTGTAGAAATGGTGCGTTGAAATATCCTCTAGATGAGAAAATTGAACTTAAAATAAATCTCCTTTCACTAAAGGAGTTGTCCCCATGGATCAAGAGTGGGGATATTAATGAAAACTGACCTATAGGCCTTAACAGAAAAGGATCCAGAGGAAGTGGCCTTAAAAACACACCTATCTGGTTCATCCAAGAGCTTAATAAGATGAAACATGTTACTATACTCTTTGTCAATAATTTCTTGAATAAAGGTTGGATGCTCACTAACCTGTTTGAAATTAATGTCAGTAGCTGGGAAACCAGGAAAGCCTAAATAGTCACCTGACCAGTTCTCATGCCCGAATTTAATGTCGCCACATCCGATGATCTATCTCTACTGATTACGAATATGTGGAATATGGATTTGAACAGTTCTCCAAAGATAAGAACATTTACTTCTCAAAATCTCTAGTATATTCCCACACTTCTCCTTGATGACCCTTGACCATAGAGTTTCCCCTTCCACTGACTCCCAATCCAGCCTCACGTGGAGGCAGTTCATCATGACATTAACACTATAGAGTCCAATACCACGTTCATATGTGGGATGAGCCATTCTATTCCAATAGGCCCAATGATAATGTCCCTCCATATGTGAGTCCCAAATGAAATCGGTCATGATCCTATCAATATGTTTTAAGACTGAAATTGGGACCTTGAGAACCTAGAGGACATGAATTAGGATCGAGGTAAGTATGATGTTAACAAGAGTGATCCTCCCCCCGAACGAGAGGAACCATTTTTTCCAATTATTGATTAGGGAAGAGATTTTTTCTGCCACCTTATCCAGGTGCTTGATACACAACCTCCCCGATGTAATGGGGGATCCTAATTAGTCCATAGGGAGGGTCCTTTTGTTGATACCCAATCCAGATTCAATGTTTCAAGCATGTCTCTCCTAGAAAAGCCTCAAGATGTAGAGACTAATTTTATCTCTATTGATGAGTTTCCCACTCCATCTGTTGTACTCCTCAAGGGTGATATTGATAACATGAATAGATCTAGAACATCCATTAATTAAAATGACTATATCATCTGATAAAATAAGGTGGGACATGTTTTGAAAACGATAGCGGCATCGGAAATGATGAATGATACCCTCTTGAATTTTGGCTCTAATGAATCTTCTCAAAGAATCTTAAGCCAGGATAAACAAACTGGGCGAGAGAGGGTCACATTTTATAATGACTCAAACATATTTTAATAACCATTTCCTTCTTCCCATAAAGCAAATAGAAAACCATGATGAACTCAAACATCTAAACATGATATCAGTTGACCGCCAAGAGAATCCCATGCATCTTAGAACCTTGATAATGAAATACCACTCAAGTTTTTCATATTCTTTCCCCATATCCAGCTTTATGGCCAAATTAGATCCTTGATATTTCCTATTAATATCCTCAATAATTTCCTGTTCAAGACCTATAGCACCCTATATGGTCCTACCTTTCACAAACCCATGTTGTTCTTTAGAGATCCAGAGTGGGAGATGAATGCCAAGTCTTATATTAATCACACTAGCCAGAATTTTGTAAGAAACATTGCACATACTTATAGGCCGATATTGCTTAATAGAAGAAGGGTCCTTGACTTTCAGAATGAGAATAAGAGAATTCACACTAGCCACGTATGGTAAGTTACCACCTCAGAAAAATCTTACACTTCCTCAATAGTATCCTCTTTCACTATGCTCCAACAAGACACATAGAAGGAGCCGAGGAAACCGTCCAACCCGGGAGTGATATCCAAATTTAGCACTTACACTGCCTCCAAAATTTATTTCTCATTCAGAATGGATTCTAAGAAGAGATTGTGGGCCTTAGAAACCACTCTCGTAATGTTATCAAAAAGAGAGGAATGCCCATTTGGGTAACCATCCTGCATCGAAGGGTTTGGACCAGCTAAGAGAGATTTAAAGAGGGATTTAACCATACCTCCAACAACTTCAATGTCATTAATGATGGACCCATCTTCACACAAGATATTTGGATGCCTAATACATTTTTGTTATTTAATGCAAGTGTGATAGTAACCAGAGTTCCTGTCGCTAACCCAAAGCCAGATCACTCTGGATTACTCCCTTGCCATCCAACCTTGCGAGAGAAGCATATCCTTCAAAAGACTCTGCTTATGAAGGAGGGATAAAAGGATGTCATAATTCCATCCTACTTCCAGAACTTTCTTGATCTTCTTGAATTCTTATTTAAGAGAATCCAGATGTTACTGTGAGGGTGAACTCCTGCTGCCCCAGGAAAACAAGGACTCCTTCAGCCGCCTCAACTTGTTGTCAAGGCCGATCCACTGTAAGCCTTGAACCGATTGAGACCAAGAGGATATCACCTCATGGAGGAATGCAGGATCTGAAGTCTAGCTGCTAGATAACACAATGATCTTCCTCCCCTCTTCCCATGACTCCCAGTTAATGAAAATTGGAGAATGGTCAGAAAGAGTGCGAACCAAATGAGTGATCGATGCCTTCTGGAAGGTGGAGATCGCTGTCAGGTTCGCTAAGCACCGGTACAAGTGACACCAAGTGCATATAATACCTTTATTATTATTGAAAAAATAATACTTATCACTCGTGAATCCCAAGTCCATCAAACCATTACTAGAAATGAAGGAATTGAAGTTCTGTCTAGATTTCCTACAAAATGGTCCGCCCCATTTTTTTAGAGGGGTTAGTAATGACATAAAAATTGCCCCTCATGAACCAAGATGAGGCACCTTGATCAAATAAGCTAAGTTTATTCCAGAGATCATCCTTCTTTTATGATAAATACAATCCTTTATACACTTCCCTTCTCAATTCATTCCAATAACAAATCCCATTTTGATGGAAATTTCTGCTTTCTTACATATTTTCATGTTCACTCAATAATATGTTTTAATCCACCATTATTTTTACGAAATAACTAATTTTATTATAAAAAAAATATCCTTGTTCATTCCTGATTTTATAAAAAAATTATTTCTTTGTCTATTTTAAATAATCTTTATTATTTTTCCTTAAACCACACTAAATCAGCTCATTTCTATAGTTTCTTAAATACTTCTTTTACATGTTTTCACTTCAGTTGAAAATTATTTAAGCCTTAAATATAATTTCATTGTCCCTTACTTTTCTTTTCTAGGATATACATGTTTATAATCTTATTTTATGATAAATACAAATGATTTTCTAAAAGAAATATTCTTTCCAAAAGTGAAAGGTTATTTCTCTCAAGAATTTCTCAATGATTATATTAGAGTAATTTCATCTATGATTATGATTAAAATATTCCAAAGTGGTATGGGACACTTTTTTTTAAAGATATATTTTTATTTTACATATGAGTAATCAATAGGACATAGTAAGTGATGGGAGGGGCCCACAATATCACCTCGATGCATCAGAAGGTCTCATGAGATGGAATTGGTTGAAAAAAACTATTAGAGTTTGTTTACAAGAAGTTTTAAATTGTCAGGAGGATAGATCATGAAACAAATTAGATGAGTTTCTACCCATAGACTTAAAATATATCGTGGATAGATCTCAGTAGTATCTATATTAAGGAGAGATATTGATAGTTTTAACATCTAAAATAATGAATTACCTCATTATGATAGTAGTAATTGATGTTCTGTGTGATTATTAGACAAGTATAATATACATGGTTAAGTTTCATTATCATGTGATTATTTATATGGAATTATTTAATCATATTTTATTCCTGTCATATTATTCTCAATATTATGTTTTAATGTCATGTGTATTTAGTTATTCATCATGCCTTATTTGTTTATGTTTATTTATGATAGATTTCGCTACATTTCTTACCCTTACTGAGTATCTGAGGTCATCCCTTTCTTATGTTTTATTTTCCATAGGATGCAAATATTTTTATTTTTAATGACTTTCATGGATAATCTAAGAGTTTATGGGTGTTTCCTATATATTTTCTATGTTTTATTTCATTTCAAGTTGTAATTTAATGTTCATGTATGTAATATAGCTTTCAAAACTGCTAAACTGATCAGTCCTTTGTGATTTGAATCTTGTATCTATACCAATGTAATAAATTAAGGTACTGGAACTAAGATATTGGGGTCGAGGTCTTCACAAATAAACATTATTTTAATTTCGTATTCATTTAAAACATTTTTTGTTTTATTCAAAGAAAAACCCTCTTTCCCTTTTCCTGGGTATTTTAGTATTGAAAATGGTGTTTTAAAAGAAAAGGGTATTTTGATATTTAAAATATTTTTTCATAAAGTTTTAAAAGATTTTTTCCAGGGTTTTATGATGAAAAGGTGAAATATTAAAATGTTTTCTTCATGATATAGTCCTTGGACATTGTTTATAAAAACAAGTGATCCTGATACAACTGATATGATGGTTTGATCCCCATTATAGCATAAGATATGAAAATTTTATCCCCATTATAGCTCAATATATAAAAGGTTGATCCCCATTAAAGATCATGATATGCTAGGTGATCCTAATGATAGATCTCCAAGTCATTGGGTAATGATTATTTTCTATATATAATTATATTAGAAGTCGGTTGTATGGTTATTCCATTATAAAATGGTTCTACAAAGATAATGTTCCAAGGAACCTACATGTTTTTTCTGCACTTTCTAATGATTTTTCATGAAAAGTTATTGTTTTTAAAAGGTAAGATAAATGATTTTTTTTTATAAATATGATTTCCTTTGCAGGAAAAAAGTTATGTTTTTAATAAGGTTTGTCACGGGTTTTCTTGTTTTTTCACTAGACTAATAGATTTTTTTTCTTTTGTATGTCCCTTACTGAGATTTTTGAACTCATCCCAAATTTTTAATATGTTTTTTCATAGAATTTATGGATAGTTAAGGGAAAATAATAAGTCAAGTTTAAATTTATGAAGATCTATCATGAAAAGAAATTAGGTTTTATTTTAAAAGTTTTATATTTTCTAAAAAATGGATACTGATTAGAAGTGTCCACTTTGTAATATATTATTTTTTAATGTTATAGTTATGATCTAATTATCTAAAACTCTAAAACTGAAAAGATCCTCAAATGTAGGAGAATTAATTCTTTACTTAAAACTCTAGATTATGTAATGTTTAAGGATGAATCTGTATAGTTTTTATCAAAGTATGGTTTAAATACTTTATTGGTTAAGACAATTTATGTAAATAACTCTAAGATATTTTAATATATGGTTATCATGTTATTGAATTTTAAGGTTACCATGTTACTTCATCTAAACTATTTCTATTCAAAATGGTTTTCCATAGAGAAAATAGGGAAGTTGTAGTAGGAAGTCATTGAGAGGAAAATAGTATTTAAAATTAGCATCCTGAAATGGTTATAATTGGAACTAAGCTATTAGTTTATATGATGGATTATTTGACACAAGCTATAAATAGTGGTAGTGGTATCCATTCTAGATATCAAATTGATCTTACATAAAGCAACATGACGATATTGAATCATTTTATGTGAAAAAATCTTCTAGAATTCATTAGATATTTTAATCCAGCGATATATGAAGGATGTATTAATTCATTGGAAAATATATTTGATGTCATGGGATGTTCAGAATGTCAAAAGGTACCCCTTTAAATTTATCATTTTGAAAGAGAAGCTGATCAATGGTGGTCTCTAGTTAAGAAAATGAGAGAGAAATATGATATTGATTCCATAGAATGGGAAATATTTAAGAATATTTTTCTAGATAAATATTTACCTAAGGTCATTTGAATTAGAATGGATAAATGATTCATGGAATTGAAGAAAAAAAATATGAATATTCAGTTGTCATATGGGAATAAAATTTTACCAAATTATCTAGGTATATACTAGATTTTATCCAGGATCTTGATATTAAGATTAATTAGTTTTATTAAAGGTTGAAACCAAGATATAGAAGGGTGTTAGCTTCTTGTGAATTCAAAATTTATGACAAACTTGTTCAGTGTTCCAAGAAGGTAGAAATGTAGTTCACCAATGATCATGTATTCCAATACAACAAGTAAAAAAAGGTATGGGTGTAAGACAATAGGGAATCATTCATCAAATAAATTCAGAGGTAATAAAATCAAGTTCCAATATATTGATACGTGTTGTAAAATGTATCCTTAGTAATGTATTGTAAATTTTGGGAAGTGTTACCGATGTGGAAACTCTGAACATGTGGATCATGAGTGAAAGTAAAATTATCAAATAAATAATGATAAGCTGATGGTATAATGATTTAATTACAAGGAGTTGGGTCATTATTCTAACGTGTGTCTGAATTTAGACACGATGGATGGGAATCATCAAGATCATAGTTTTAAAGGTGTGTTAAAATCATTTTCCATTACTAGAATTGATGCATGACCATCAAAAAAAGTGGTGATAGGTATGTTACTTGTTTATTCAAATTATGACAAGGCTCTATTTGAATATTGGTAATAAAATTATTTCATTTATGATAAATTTTCAAGTAAAATGGGAATAAATAAGCATAAAAAGAATATATAACTTTTGGTGAAAACTCTAGGTTAATGTATTAAAGAAACCACGATTTATTGGAATCTTCTTTTTGTTATTAGTGGGATGGTATTTTCTAAAAATATTATTGAACTACCCACAATAGAGTTTGATATTATTTTAGGTATAGATTAGATTTTATTTTATCATGCTAATATATATTTTAGAGCTAATATAGTTTTATTCAATGATTTCATACCTTTGATAACTTACCAAGAAGCTATGAAATTGATTAGAGATGGTAGTTAAAGTTACTTAGAACATATTATTAAAAAGAAAAGAATTTTTCAAATTAGTGATGTTCCAGTAGTGAATGAATACATGGATGTTTTTCCTAATGATTTACCTAGTTTTATTCCTGAACCATAGGTTAAATTTTATATTTGATTAGTTTCATATGATAAGACAATTTTAAATCCACCTTATCGAATGGTACAAGTAGAACTTTTAGAATTGAAAAAGTAGTTGCAGGAGTTTCTAGATAAAGGTTTTATTCTACCTATCAATTAACCTTAGGGTGATACAGTTTTATAATTCAAAAATAAAGATGGTTTAATGAGACTATTCATTGATTATCAATCCTTGAATAACATCACTGTTAAGAACAAGTATCCTTTACCTCATATCGATGACTTTTTTGATCAACTATAGGGAGAAAAATATTTTTTGAAGATTGATCTTAGGTCGGGGTACCATAAATTGAAAGTGAAGGAGGAAAATATTATGAATATTATGTCTTGGACTAGATATGAACATTATGAGTTTGTAGTTATTCCCTTTAGGTTATGCACTAGTTGTATTTATGGACCATATGAATAGAATTTCTGATGAGTTATTGGATAAGTTATTGGTTGTATTTATAGATGATATTTTGGTATATTATAAAAGTTATAAGGAACATGAAATACACCTAAGTATTATTTTTAAAACCTTAAAAATAAAAGAAACTATATGTAAAATTTATTACATGTGAGTTTTGGATGAAAAAATTTTCTTTCATTTTGATTATTATTTCTAAGGATGGCGTAATTTTTGACCCTACTAAAACAAAATTTTTAAATAATGGAAAAGATCCAAAAATATCACATTAATTCATAGATTTATTAGATTAATGGGTTACTACTGATATTTTTTTGAAAAAATTCCTTGGTTTTATATCCCATTGATAAAGTTAACTTAAAAAGGAGTTAAATTCATTCAGATAGGAGACTGCGAGAATTTTTTTCAGGAACTAAAAAGAATATTGGTGAATACTCTAATTTTGGACATGATCTCTATAAGTGGTGAATTTTTCATCTAAAATGATACTTCTTTAAAGGGGTTTGGTTGTTTATAGATGAATAATGATTAATTAATTTCTTATTATTCACATCAACTGAAACCCCATGAGTTAAATTATTCTATTCATGATCTAGAATTAGATGATGTGTTTTTTGCTTAAAAAAATTTGAGGTATCATTTATATGAAGTAAAGTGTGAAATATATAACAATAAAAAAAGTTTATAGTATATATTCACTTAGAAATAATTGAACACAAGACAAAGAAATGGACGTAACTGATCAAGGATTATTATTACATGATTCATTATCGTCTTGGGAAGGTAAACAAAGTAGTTGATTCTTTGAGTCAAAAAATGATACATCAACATTCTTACATTTGGAACATGCACATATGGTTTATTATTTGATGAATGTCAGACTAGAAATTGTGGATTTAGGAACCTAACCTATATTTTTTTAGGTGTCAGTATAATCTTCTTCACCCAAAAGAATTAAACAAGCTCATATGAAGGATCATGTTTTACAAGAAACATTAGAGTTGGTTAAGTAGGGTAAGTTTCTTGAATTTAATATTAATAAAGATGGTATTTTAAGATTTGGAAGAGATTATGTGTGACTTTTGATTCCCAATTGAATAGAGAATTGTTGATTGAATCTCATAGTTCCCCATTTTCAATTCATCATGGCAGAACTAATATGTACAAAGACCTTTTGGAGTATTACTGGTGGGATGGAATAAAAAAAGATATTACTGAAATTACCATGAAATTTTTAAATTTTCCATTGGTTAAGGAAGAATGAAAAATACCAAAGTGGATATTTTAACCTTTTCTAATTTTATAGTGTAAATGAGAAAATATATCCATGTATTTCAGGGTGGTATTTTCAAGTACATCACAAGGTAAGAATGTGATTTTGGTTATTATTGATCGATTAACTAAATATAAAAATTTCATTCCTATTCAAGATACTATGTATTTGAATTAGTTTTATTGAATATATCTCATGGATATTGTTAAATTATATGGAGTTCCTATCAATATTGTATCAGACCATGATCATAGGTTCACATTTAATTTTTGAAAAGGACTTCATAAATCATTAGTTACTTAATTAAATTTTAATAAAACATTGCATCCTCAATCAGATGGATTATCCAAGTGAATTATTTAGACATTGGAACATATGATTAATTCTTGATAAATTTATTACCAATTAATTTGGGATTATCATATTTTTTGGTTGAGTTTTATTTTAATAACAGTTTTCATTCTAGTATACAGATGACATATTTTGAGGAATTATATGGAAAGTAGTGTCGAATGCTAGTTTTCTAGGATTAATTAAGAGAAATTAAGTTAAATAGATCATGTTTTATAGATTAAATGGTTGATAAGGTTTAGTTAATTCAACAATATATGAGGAAAACTCAAAGTAGGAAGAGCAGTTATGTGGATAACTGAAGAGAATATCTTTCTTTCAAGGTAGGTGATCATGTATTTCGCAGAGCATGTCCATATAAAAAAGTTATTCATTTTGGTAAAACAGGAAATTTAAGTACACAATTTATTATACCATATGAAATATTAGAAAAAGTTGGATCAATTTACTACTGAGTGGCCTTGCCTCCGAATTTATCCTTGGTACACAACATATTTTATGTTTCAATTTTATGGAAATATGTGCGAAATTCATCTCATCTTTTGATCCTTAAAGTAATTTATTTGTAAGAGAATATTTATTATGAGGAAAAATATTTTCATATTCTTGACTACATAGATCAACTATTATAGAATAAGGTGATTCAACATGTTAAGGATTTATGAAAAAACCATATGGTTGAAGAAGAAAGATGAGAATCTGAAAATGCTAGGAGTGAAATATATCCCCACTTGTTTAATAAGTGAATAAAATTACGAGGATGAAATTTAAAAGGGTGGGGGGATAATTTAACAACATAGGTAATAATAGAATAAATAATTTTCATGTTTATAAATTAGAAATTTATATTCATTATAAAAATATTAAGTAATTTTTAAATAAAAAAGGAAATAGTTTTAATTAAACTATTTTCTATAAAGTTTTAATTTAAAAGTTTAATTTATAAATTGTAGAATTTGAATTTTAAAAAATAAATTTCATTTTGGAAATAATCATATAAAAATTAACTTAGGTTAAAGTTTTGGGTTTTTGTAGAAAATATTGGTTTTGTAGTGAATAGTAAAAAATACAATTTTTTTATAAAATTGTCAATTATTTTCAATAAATTAAGTAATTTAAAAGTCCTATTATGATTTGAATTTGATTTAATGTAACATAATTATTATTTAGGTATATTTAATAAAATACATTTAATTTTAATCATTTTTATTCTAGATTTTAGTATAAGTTTATTTTTGGGTTTAAAAATGCATTTATTTAAAAGCTGTTTTAAAGTGCATAACATTTATCTATTTTAATTAATTAAAAAACCCATAATAATGAATTATTTTAATTAAATTTATAGATAATATTTATATAAATATTTATTTAAATTCATTTAATGATTATTACTAGTCATAGGTATAATATCAAAACATATTATGCTTGAAAATAAATTTCTTGAAAACCCGCTTTTTTGTTATGTTTTGCGGGTTTAATTTTAAATTAAAATTTTCACTTATGTGAATTAAATTTGGTAAAATGGATTTTATATTTTCAATCATAATATTTTATATTATTTATGAGTCCATCATAAATTTTATTTCATAATTAATAGTGAAAATAGTAAAAATGGTTTAACAGAGTTAAGGTGAAAATAGTTTTATCGAGGGGTTAAAGTAAAAAAGATAAGGGTTAAAATGGAATAAAAACTTGAAAACAATATATTTTATGGACATATTTTGACCTTATATCATATAAGGTTCTATAATGAGCCATTTGGGATCCTTCTTCCATGTGTAAAACATGTGTATAACTTTTTCATTTCAAAAATCCCAAGTGTGTCCTCTTCCCCACTTTTAAAAGGCCATCTCATCTCCTATAATCATTACACCAGAAAAGAATTTTGATTTAGAAAATACCTTACCAAAACCTTTTATTAATTTCCTTCCCATTTACTAGTGACCTTTTTTTTATCATAAATCCAATCTATGAAGGCTTTAGGTATAATCCTAAATATGTGGTTCAAATAAGAGGTATCATTATTAACCGAGCATTTTTGTTTTATTTTTTCATCCAACCCATTCAAATATTCTTAAACCATGATTATATAATAAAATTATTATCTACCATATAATTATATTTTATTATTTAAATTTAATAACCTAAATCAATATCCTCTTCAATAAAAAGGGAAACAAAACCGTCGTTCATGTATATAGAGGACTACCACCTCGCAGACCGATGAAATTCATTTTCTATCATATACTCATAAAAATAGATGAAATGATTGATTTAATTAATATATATATATATATGATATTAATTATATATTTATAATTATTAAAATATTATATATTTATTTACTTTCTTACATTTCCAGTCACTGAAAAAATATAACATCGTTCGTGCTTACATGTGGACTACCGCCTCTACGAAGCGATGCGATTCTTTTTTCATCACATCACATGGATGATATATATAAGTTTATTTAAATGAATAAAATAATATTTATTATATTATTATCATTATTTAAGGATAAAATTATACTCACCTTCTTTCCATAATGATCATTGAAAAATGGAAATGTTACTCATGCGTACGTACGACCTATCAACTCCATGATTGTCACATTGTTCATTTTTCATAACCATATTTCATGATTGGTTTTAAAATTATATTTTATGTATAAATATTATAAATATTTCATGATTATTTTTCTATATATGATGGAATAATGACCTATTTGACCATATTTGACCTGCCAAAGTCATTTTTACATATAAGGCGAAGAATATCAAAACTTCTGAATTGAAATAAATGATTAAATAATTGTGTATAACATGGTAAGAGATAAACTTAAAGGAATAATAAATTCAAAAGAAAAATAATAATAATAATCAAGTGAATAATTAACATAATATTATTATTTTGGAATATAAAGAAAATACAAGATGATTTGGACTTAAAGTGAGAGACACTTTAACTTAAAACCACATTTTAAATGTTTTAACGATTTATTTTCTAAATATTTCTCTTTAAAGTCCATGTTTTTCTAATTTTTTCAAGAAAATTATTATCTATTCTTAAATGTATGATAAATTTTATTTTTTACTATATTTATTTTTCTTAATAATGTTTTTTAAAAGGGAATATTTTTAAGGTTTTATGTAAGGGACTTTTCTTTCAAAATCCACTTTTAAAGTTTTCATTCCAACTATTTTTCTTCAATGTCCTTATTTTCAAATTTATTTTATGAATGTTTTCATATAGTCATAAGTGAATTATTAAATAAATTTTTATTTCACTTGTGAATTTGTTACAATGGATTTCAAAAAGTAATCTTTTTACATAATTTTGGACTTTTTTTATAAAAGACAAAAGGAATGTTTTATTTTAATGTATACGGTGACCATGACTTTTACCACCACCATAACCATTATTTTAAGTTTTAATTACTCTACAAGAATTAATGTTTTATTCAAAGATAATCTGTATTTATATTTTTATAGGTATTTTGGTATTGAAAATATTTTTTTAAAAGAAAAAGGTATTTTGATATCTGAAAGAGATTTACATAGGAGTTTAAAGGAGTTTTTTAAGGGTTTTATGATGAAAAGTTGCAAGATTAAAATGTTTTATTCATGATATGGTCATTAAAAATTGTTTTTGACAACAGTTGATCCCTATAAAACTTATATGATTGGTTGATACCCATTATAGATCAAAATATGATGGGTTCAGCCCCATTATAGCTCAAGATATGATGGGTTGATCCACATTATATCTCATGATATGACGGGTGGGCCCCATTATAGTTATCAAATGCATTGGATAATCATTACATTCTAAAAATAATTATTTTGGAAGTTTTCCATATGGTTATTCCCATATAAAAGGGTTCTATGAGGATGATGTCCCAAGGAACCTGCACGACTTTTTATGTTTACTAACGAGTTTTCATGGAAATAATTTGTTTTAAAAGGTAAGATAAATTGTATTTTTTTAAATTTGATTCTATTTATAATTAAAAAGTTATTTTTTTAAGAATTTTTTTTCATGGATTTTCAAGTTTTTCATTGGACTAATGAATTTCTTGTTTTTTATGTCCCTTACTAACCTTTTTATGTTCATCCACCTTTTTTAAAATGTTTTTTCATAGGATTTAAGGATGGGTAAGGGTAAATAAGAAGTCAAGATGAAATTCATGAATATTTATCATGAAAATAAATCATTTTTTTATTTTAACATTATTATATTATTGGAAAATGGATATTGATCAGAAGTGTCCACTTTGCAATATATTTTTTGTTATGTATGAGTTATGACCTAATTCTCTAAAAATCTAAACCAGAAAAGATCCTCAAATGTAAGATAATGAATTCTTGAATTAAAATTTAAGATTACATAAGTCTGGGTAATTATATTGGTCGAGCTTAGTGGATCTATGTGGTTCATACAATAGAGGAAATGTGTTGCCTTTTTATAGTGAATGAAAGGCCACACATGGAATTAATATAAAGGGTTAAATATAATAAATTTATTTTTATATGAATGTGAAACCAATGGAAAAAATTTAAAAAATAAGAAATAATATGCTTGAAATCCATTCAAATAATAATTTTTTTGAAAATTTTAAGTAGTATTTTACACATTATCTTTTGGTTTAACCCCTTCATTAAACAATTTTAACCATTACCACAATAACAATTTTTTTAATCTTAAAAGGTTATAATTTTAATTATAATATAAAATGTTTCTTATAAAAGGAAAAGTGATGAATTTTTTCCCATTTAGGATCATATATACCCTCTTTAAATATTTTTAAGATTTTTAAATAATTTAGTAAAATATTATTTTTCATAAAATATCATTAATATCATTTTCGACACTATTAATTTAATTTGACTTCAAAGAGATCAATAAAAAGATGGAATTATAATATAATCCTTTTAAACATAAATAATAAATTATTTTTATTAACTATAAAATTATTTTTTAACCATAATGAATCATAAAAACAATAGTTTTGTTTTTTTAAATTATTTATTTTTATTTTTCTATTGCTTGCACAAGCATTGTATAAACATTTAAGGTAATTATTTAATCTATAAAAAATAAAAATAAATTAAGATTATATAAATAAATCAATAAATTTAAATATAAAATTTTATATTCATTATATATGTATATTTACACACACCTATATCATGAGAACTTATTTAATATGTTTTTTCTAAATTTTCTAGCCTCATACAATCATTACACAAGAATTTGGATAAGTCAATTTTTATATTGATCCAAAATTAATATATATACATAAAAATAATCAATAATTTTTCATATATATATTAACCATGTTTATAAAATACTTCTTCTTTCTGAAATATTATCCTTAGGACACCAAATTTGGCTTTTCCAGTGATGTGCAAGCACTGCATCAGCATTGGAAATGATTCCTATATTTATCATGAAATAAATTTTAATTTATATGTTTTGAATTATTTTTGTGTGATATTTTTATTATATTATATTAAAAAATTATTTACATATGTTTAATAATTTTTTTAACCATATTTATGTCTTGACGATATCATAAAAGATGTTGTATTTCATTAAATATGTATTTTTATTACTCACAATAAATTTAACTTCTTATAAAAATATCAAAAATTAATAATAAGATAAATTTGAATATATGAATAAAAAAATGGTTTAAATTTTATCAAATTCAACTTGTATAAGTTATTGAAATTAGTTTTAATATAAATACGTAAAATGAAATAAAAAAATGTTTTTAGAAAAATGCGTTTTTAGTCCGAAAAATGAACTTATACCGAAATAAAGTATAAATATAATTCCTATATAATTAATTATATAATTTATAAATAAAAGAGTTTTATCTTAATTTAATATATAATTCAAAGAATAATGGGACTTTTTAATGAAATTACATGTCAATTTTACGAAAATTGGTATTTTTCACTATTCTCCAAAAAATCAATCTTTTAAGAAAAATACCAAAATTTCACCCTAAGCTAATTTTGATACGAAAATTTCAAAAAATAATATAACTATCACATAATAATATTTCAATAGTTTTTCAAGGTTCTTATAATCACAGTGTTGAATATAGTGCACGTTATCAAAGAAGTTAGATTTATTTTAAGAGAATTATATTATAAAATATCAGGGTGTTACATTCCTTCCTCTTATAAGAATTTAACCCTCAAAATTCCATCACTTAGAAATAAAAAATTGGGGATGATTCTAACTCATTACATCCCTGGGTTCCTACATATCTTCTTCAAATTTACAGGTTTTCCACAAAACATGAAAAAGATGAGTGGTCATGTTTCATAGAACTTTCTCTCCATGATACCGAATCTCCATTGGTTGTTCCTTAAAACAAATATATTTATCTCATGGAATGAACTCTAAGTTAGTTATATGTGATGGATCAGGTATGTACTTTATAAGGAGGGATATATGGAACACATTTTTAACATGAGAGATATTTATTTGAATCACCAAGTTATATGATACCATACTGAAATGATCAATAATTTTGAAGGGGACGATATATATTGGTACTATCTTACACTTCTTTCCAAATCCCATAACATTATTCTAAGTATATATTCATAGGAGTACCTTAACAACAAATTTGAATTCTCGATCTCACAAAAAAAATTTAGTATGATTTTTTTGTCAACTATGATTTTTCGTTATGTTTTGTTTAATGGATCTAAACTTATATTATATTTCCTCTTTTAGAGCAGGTCCTGATGGAATAATTTATCCAACTTCATTCCACTATGTTGGAGTTATACACTTGTTTATATAAACAGATTCATAAGGAGACATCTAAATTCTTGAGTCAATGCTATTTTTGTATGAAAATTCTTCCAAAGGAAGGTGTTGATCCCAACCACCTTTGAAATCCATAGAGAAAGATCTCAACCTATATCCTAGAGTTTGAATAGTCCTCTCATACTAACCATTCGTTTGAGGATGATAAGTAGTACTCAAACTTAACACTATATCCAAAGCCTACTAAAGGATTCTCTAGAACTCTGAAGAAAAACCATGATCCCAATCAGATATGATTGAGAGTAGTACTACATGAGATTTCATAACTTCCTTAATGTATAACTGAGTAAGATGTTTAAGAGATAAATCTTCTCTAATAGCGATAAAATTCACTGATTTTATAAGGTGATCTTCTACAAACCAAATAGGATTATTCCATTTAGATATTTTGGGGAGCCCAACATTGATATCCATGGTAATGTTTTACCATTTACATTATATTATAGGTAATGTTTGTAACATCCCATTATTAGAATTATATCTCTCAGCCATAACTTTCTGTCACACTAGGCATCCAGATACATACTTTTCAATATCCCTTTTCATGTTATCCCACAAAAAAAATACTATTTTAGATCTACATACATATTTTTACTTCCAACATTAATAGAGAATGATAAACTACGTGCTCTATGAAACAACCCCTTCAAATCTAGTATTAATGGACCACATACTCAGTTCCTGAACCTTATCACAATAGCACAATCATGGTTGAACTTAGGAACATTCCTCACATTATTTTATAATTTCACATCTTCCTTATAAAACCTATTAATGATCTCATGGATAGATTATTGAACATTCATATGAGAAACATAATATTTTTCCCCCTTTACTAAATATTTCAAGATCCAACTTCTGTAAATCCCTAAGTATTGGATCTCTTTCAATCCGCATCCTAAAAAAACTAGCATGGTTGTTCCAATCTAGATCATCAACCAACTCGTTTTCCTTCTCATGGTGTTATTTTATTGA
The DNA here is from genome assembly GCA_963277665.1 of Viscum album. Taxonomy (NCBI): domain Eukaryota; kingdom Viridiplantae; phylum Streptophyta; class Magnoliopsida; order Santalales; family Viscaceae; genus Viscum; species Viscum album. The sequence continues at coordinate 413,570,983 of OY728145.1, forward strand.
GCAATCATAATATTTTATCAAATCCATCCATCTTCTCTAGAGAATATTATAATCCTTATGTGTAAAGATATAATTCAATATTTTATGATCAATATACATATCACACATTTCACCATATAGATAATTCCTCACATCTTTATTGAAAAAATCAATGCTTCCAGTTCCAAATCACGATTTTGGTATTTTTTCTCATGAATTTTCAATTAGTGAGAGTTATAATCTATCACTATATCATTAAGTATTGGGATACATCCCAATACCTTATTTGATGCATCACTATATATCACAAACCCTTCTCAACTGTAGGATAGTGTAAGAATAGGTGAACTGACTAACCATCTCTTTAGTTCTTTGAATATCTCTTCAATTTCATCTATCCACAAGAACATGTATCCCTTATAGTTTAACTTGGTGATTGGATTAGATATTCATAATAAATATCTCACCAACCATTTATATTATGAAACCATCCCAATAAAACTATGTATCTCAGTTACCATGGATGGTTATGATATTTCTTAATAAATTTCATCTTTATAGGATCTGCTGATATACCCTCACTTGAAATTATATGAACTAGGAATGAGACTTTTTGTGGCCAAAATTCACACTGGTTAAATGTGGTATATAAATTACCCTTTATCAGAGTCATTAGCACAAAAATAAAATATTCTTAATTTCGTTTATTTCTCTTTGAATATATAATAATATCATTTATGTAGAATACTGAAAAATAATCAAGGTAATCTCTAAAGACTCTATTCATTAAATCCATGAATATAGAAGGAGAATTGGTAATTATAAAGGAAATTAATTTAAATTAAAAATGAACATGCCTCATATAGAAGGTTGTCTTGGGTATATCCACCTTCTTGACTTTCAGTTAATGATATTCATATTGAAGATCAATCTTGGAAAAATATTTATCTCCTCATAATTAATCAAATAGTTCATTCATATAGGGTATATGATACTTTTTCATAAATTTTTTTAAGTTCATGATAATCAATACAAATATGTGTTATCCCATATTTATAAATAACAAAAAGAATAGGTGTAACCCATGGAGATGTATTAGTCTGAATAAATCCATTATCAAGATTCACCTTCAGTTTATTCTTCAATTCCTACAACTCAATTGGGTCTATTCTATAAGGAAGGTGTATCACTAAGTATGAGTTCTACCGAAACCCAAAATTCACAGTTCATGGGAATACTAGGAAACTATTCTAGAAATACATAAAAAATGTAACACCCCAAGCTTCCACGGTACGTTTCCCTTCGAATAATGCAATGACGTGCATTGTATGCAACTTTGATATTCTGACACACCACAACCAATCAAACTAGCCGTTATGAATAGAAATACCTACTTTTGAAAATTTTAGAAATTTTATCTCTCAAAATGAACTTCATTTTTGGATTTGGAGTATCGAATTTAGCCTAAGGTGAAATTTTGGTACTTTTCAGATAACTTTAATATTTTTATGAATAGTGAAAATTACTAAATTTTAATTAAAAACAACTTTTTCAATCAAAATAATTAATAGTGATAAATTATGAATTTGAGTGGTTTTAAAGTATAATTAGAATATATTTTTACCTTTTTATCCAATGGTGTTCATTATAATTAATTTCACTTTGAAATTGGACATAAACAATTGTCAATCTTTTGATATATATTGTTTCTTAAAAACAGGCTATTTGTTGTGACAAAGGGAATTAATTATAAAATTAATTAATGCAACTTTTATGTTTATAATTTAGTAAAATAGTCATCATTTTTTAATTTGGAATATCAATTATAGATTAGGGTGAAATTTTGGCATTATTCTGAAAAACTTCAATTTTTGATGAATAGTGAAACTACTAAGTGGTAGTTAAAAAAAACTGAGTTTTTCATAAAACTTAATTTTACCACTTCTGTGAATGGAATTTCTAAAATTCGAGAGACAAGGTTAATATCAAGAAGTAAAATGTGGTTTAATGAGATGAAAATAATTTTTGGTGAATAGTAACTTTTTACTTTTATTTACCACGGTTAAAAGTAAATAGGGTAATTAAGGGTAAAAATTATATTAATATTACCCTAACACATGTAATAATTCTATTGGACAAGGGTATCTCGACCAAAAACAACCTTAGGAGTAAAATATTATCATTTAGGTCCACTTGGATTAGATTAGGACATTTATTATTATTTAATTTAAAGAAGAGTTAAATGAGTTAAAATCAAAGGTTATTTACGAAAACATTTTTAATATAAGGTTATACATAAGATAAATTCTATTGTAAACATTCATTATAAATATAATACTATTTACTACATAATTATATTTTATTTATAATTTTTATACATTAAATAATTTAATATATTTATGACACAATGATGATGGAGTAATTACCATAATAGTGAAAAATTAAAATAATTGACATTATAAATACCCAAATAAATAAAATTTAAGACTTTTAATGAATTACACTAATTTTATAGGATAATATGACATATTAGGATTGATTTAATGGACTTTTTTCAAAGTAATAATTCTGTTACGAGTTTCACAAAAATCAACTATTGAATAGTGTCAAAATTGACATAAAAGAGTTTTTTAAAACAAATATTATATTATTAATTAATATTAAATTCCTAAAAATATTAGGTTCGGCCAAGAGACTTATATCATTATAGTTATATCATTAATGGACCACTTGGGGGTCTCTTGGATGTATATAGTAAGTTTATTAACTATATAATATAAAAATACAAAGTGACATGGTAAATGTCAAACTAATTAACTAAGAGTTAAAACTAAAAGATAAGGTTAATATAGTAACTCAAACCTGTCTAAATTCTATTGGTTGAATGTTTTTCGACCTATCCCCACCTTAACATTTTAATAATCAACTTTGGAGCCATTATAAACCGAATATGAATTTATTATAAATTAATAGTTTTAGCTTTTCCAAAGGTTCCCCTCACCCCTCTTATAAAAGGGAACTCCTCCTTCTCATTTCTTCACACGTTAAAAGCCTTTTGGTTCGTCCAAACCCTACCCAAATACTCTCTCAACTTTCCTCACTAAAACCTAGATTCCTTAGTTTGATCATAAAGCCAACCTAAGGATCCCTTTTGATCAAATCAAAAGGAAGAACCCGAAGAAGAGGTAATGTTTTCACCACCCCTTTTCAAGTTCCTTTCTTCTTCCACTTATTCTTTATTTGTTATTACCATTATAAAATAATAACTCCAGTATCTTATATATACTGTGATGTTATTATAAATATGGTACAACCATATTCAGTATTCTATCCACCATTTGAATAACATGTCACCATACGTGCGTACGTACGGCTTACCGTCTCCACGTCGTGGTGTAATTGTTATTCAATATATTATTACTTGGGTGGGTATAATAATGATGTGTAACTCATGAAAATAATAAATATAACATGATAATGATTCTGTATATATGATATACCATCCAATTATATATTATTTTAATATCAAAAGAATGATATTGTCGCTCGTACGTACGTACGGACTACCGTCTCCACGAACGCGATGAGATTCATTCTCTATCGTATCAATTCAAGTATAATTATCATTTAATGATTTAAAAATAATGTTTAAGGACTTGATATAATTCTGTATATTAATAATATACAACCTATCCATTACAAACATGGCTTACGTAACAAAACATATAAAAGAAAACGAGTAAGTTAACACCTGAAACAACGATAATTCTAAGATATTATTAACAAATCAATGTTAAAAGATAATATATGATATCATATTAATTTATATGATTAATGAATAATTTAATAACAATTATTTCAACATTATACAGGAGTTTAACCTACCCCCAACCAAGGAAAAGTACAAGGTAAGGGGTTTCTTATCTCACTCTTAATTTCGTGAGAATTCCATTGTTCACCACTTATTTATTGCATGTGGTGTATGTGTACTACCCATAGTTGTATTTATTGTGTATTATAATTTAATTTATGGGAATTTACATCATCATTGTATGATCCTTATTTCATGGGTGTATGTTTCATAAGTTACCTAATCGATAAGAGAATTTGAAATTTCAATTTCCATTTATTCGGCTTTACGCAAACTTCATTGATTATTTTTCTCCGAGCTTATGGGTGGAATAACTATTCATTTGATTATGTCATAATTTACACTCCCCTTTCCATGGATATAATTTTGATACACATAATCACTCCATTGATAAATTCTCAAGTCATCGGTATGAACTTGATAAGAGTAATTTTAACTCAATCTCCATTTGTTGAGTTAAATATCCAATTCATTGGTGTTGTTTTTACAAGAATATGTGTGAATGTCATCTGATTTATTTACACTAAATATCCAATAATATTGAGTGTATTTATATTTGTCACACATAATTATGTCGTTGATTTATCCTTAACCAAAGGATATGGTCTTTATAAGAGAATTCATCTCAATTTACATTCCATTGAGACTTCTTTGTTGTTATACACCAAATCACTTTTATTTGGTGTATATAGTGTACTTTGACATAGTATATCATGAATTACTTTATTCTCATGATATTAAAATGTTTTTATTTCCTCAATTATGTGTATTCAAGTGTCTCTCTTTTGGTTAGAAACTTCAACTAAAATACCATTTTTAAATGTTTTAAAGACTTATTCTTATAAATCTTTCTCCTTAATGTCCATGTTTTAAAAAATGGTTTTAAGGATTTATTTATATGGACATTAAAGTTTTAAAATTAAAACTCCTTTTAAAAGTTTCAAAATGGTATGGGACACTTTGATTCCAAAATCTATTTTTAAATGGCTTCTTGACGAATAATGTGACTTTTAAATGATTTCAAGAAAAAGGGGGATATTTCTCTCAAATAGTTTTGATGATTATTTTCATCTATGTCAACATCCTTCATTATTCTTGCTTGAGGTTAATGTGATACAATACAATCTTTTATATTGTATCAAATGAGTTATGTTTGACTGTGGATGTGCTATTTTTATAACATTCATGGTTTATGGTTAAAGTATTGACATTTCGTATGCTAGTTTTAATATGAATGTTTATGTTATGTTTAAACCTATTTATATGAGTAATTCATTGGACTTAATAAGTGACGGGTGGAGCCCTCTATAGATCCTCGATGAATCGGTAGGTCTCATGAGACAAACTAGTGTCTTGGCACAAGGCCTTGGCAAGATCTTATTTGTAGTCTTGGCACGAGGCCTTGGCAATGTGGTTATGATAGTCTGGCATTATGCATTCCATCATTATGAAAGTGGTTATTGATATTTCATGTGATCATTCGACTAGTAGAATATCCATGTGAATAAGTAAATGGAATTATTTCATTTTGTCTTTTCCATTTTATGCGGAAGTTCAAGTTTAAAAGGATTTTTTTTAGTTATAAATTGCCTTAAGTGTTTATGCTTATCTATGAAAGCTTCTGCTATAATGTTATCCGTACTGAGCATCTGAGCTCACCCCTTTCAATTTTTTATTTTTCCCAGGATTATGAAGAAGTAATTCATGAATGACCTGCAGGGATAGTATGAAGGGATATGAAGACAAGATGTTTTTTTTGATGTAATGTAACACTTTATGAATGTGTCTAGTGTTTCCAAGGCTACTAAACTAATCGGTCTTTCGAGACTTGATCTTTCTTGTGATCATGCCAATGTTATGTAATAATGCACCAACTCTGGGTAACTGGGGTCGAGGCGTTATAGTTGGTATCATAGGAAGTTTAGTACAAACCTTGGAAGCTAGATTTAGATAAACTCTGATTAGAGCATATAGACCTAAGATGAACTTTGAGGATTAGTATAGAAGAACTTCTTAGAATTTTGGTATTGTAGAGATTTTGTGAGTTTTCCGAGCAATACATCCCTGTCTGGATACGAGCAGGTAGAGGCGGCTCTGGCACAGATGTACCTAGGGGTAAAACCCGAAAACACCGCTTTGAGCTAGACTCGAACGGGAACTGGTGCACGACAACGGGCCTTGCTGCACTCTTGGTTACGACACTCCTGAGGGATATGCTTTGGATAATTTACATTTTCTTTACAAACCGATTTAAAGTATTTTATATATAAGATGAGAGTAAATGACCTTGGTTAATCCTAATGTGTTTCAAATTGAGAATATGGTGACATGTTAATCTCTAAATGATTGTATGACTACTATTACTCACACAATGCTTTCTGGTTTTAGTCAATGACTGGATTCCAATGAAGTCATAGTGACTTTGAGAATGATGTACAAGGTGGGAACATTGGTGGCAATGAGCAACAAAATGGAATGTTGATAGGCGTAAAAGATATTGTCTTTATGCCAAATCAGTTTTCCAAAAATATGATCAACAATATATATATTAACCAATTACCGGACTCAAAAAAGAAGAGAAACACTACTGGAAATGCTGTTTTTCCCAACGGGTGTTTACCAACGGTTTTCTAAAACTGTTGGGCTTGAAGGATTAAGAAAGCCTTTCCCAACGGTTCATTGAAACCGTTGGGAAAAGCCACCCCTTTCCCAACGGTTTGAAGAAACCGTTGGTAAAGGGGTGTGTTAATCACCTTTTTCCAACGGTTCAAAAGAACCGTTGGGAAAGGGTCACCCCTTTGCCAACAGTTTCCTCAAACCGTTGGAAAAGGGGTCCTTAGCATCTCTTTCCCAACGGTTCTTTAAAACCGTTGGGAATTATTTCCCCCAAATCCAGCTGCGGGGCTGCTCTCCCCCATTCGCATAGAACCTAATTTCATCCGCTCCACCGCTCTCCTCTCGCGAAATCCCCTATCCGAAGAGGTGAAAACCATCTAAAATCAGGTATCTTTTCATTTATACACATATACTTCCTTATTTTTATTGTTATTGATTTAGTATTTTAGTTTTAAGTTATCAATCCACCTCCACCTCTCTGCTGCTCTCCAAATCCCCCATTCGAATAGGTGAAAACCCATTCGAATCATCTAAAATCAAGTAATTTTTTCTTTATACACATATGGTACCTTGTTTTTATTGTTATTGATCTAATATTTTAGTTTTAAGTTTGGATTTTGATTTGATTTCACCGTGTAAAATAGGGAAATGAATAAATATTTTGTTAATTAATTAGTTTACCCTGTAATATCAGTTGTGTTATAATGTCCATGCTAAATAAAGGGGTAATGTAATAAAAGACCTTGAATAAATAAATTGTGGAAGTTTGGGTATGTTGCCTCTATGAGAGGTTTTTTGTTGTGTTTCATTTTATGTTGTAGGCTGTTTTATGGGGATTGAGGTGACCAGTTGGGCTTTGTGATATGTGGGGTTGTAATGTGATGGTTAGTGGGCATGGATGTGTCATGTGAAGTTGTATGATAGTGATGATGTGTGGTGGTGTTGTGTCGTGTGGAGGTGTTGTGTGATGAAGTTGTGGTGTATAATGTGGTGAGGTGGTTTTGGTTGTGCGGTGGTTTGTGATGTGCAATATTTTTATTGTGATATGTGGTTGTTTTGGTGAGATGGTTGGTCGATGTAACATGGTGTCGATGGTTATTGTGAGATGGTGAGTTGTTGTGTGGTGGTTTTATTAGTTTCCTGGTTATCTATGGAATAAATTATGCTGTTAAAAAAAACAAGATATTAAATAAATGAGATGGAATAGAAATGGATGTGTGGTAAATGGATTTAATTAATTTAACATTAAATGAATGGAAAATGTAAGTGTGAATGAAGTGGCTTATAAATGAATGTGAGAAATGCTATGCGTCTTGTGTGGTGGTGGTGTGGTTTATGTGTTTTATGGTAGTAGTGAAGTGTGTGATTATGTAGTTAATGTGAACCCATAGGTTGAGTATTTTGTGCTATCTATATATCATGTATTTTTATGTTATTTCTACACATTCCAGGGGGTGGTATGTCTAGGTGGTGGTGGTGGGGTTGCAGGGGAGGGGGGTGTGGGCTGTTTGGGAGGGTGGGAGGGGCTATCCAGGGGGGTACGGGGTGTCCAGGGGGGTACGGGGGTGGGCGGGCTGTCCACAAGGGTGGACGGGCTGTCCACGGGGGTGGCCGGGCTGTCAAGGAGGGGTGGGCGGGCTGTCCAGGGGGGGTGGGTGGGCTGGCCACGGGGGGTAGGGGTGTCCAGGGGGGTGGGCGGGCTATCCAAGGGGGTGGGGGGCTGTCCATAGGGAGAAGGGGTGTCGAGGGGGGTGGGTGGGCTGTCCACGGGGGTGGTTGGGCTGTCTAGGGGGTAGGGGGTGTCCACGGGGGTGGGCGGGGCTATCCAGGGGGTGTGGGCTGTCCTGGGGGTCTGGGTGGGGTGTCCTGGTGGGGGAGGGGTGTGTGGGGTGTCCAGGTGGGGTGGTATGTCTAGGTGGTGGTGGTGGGGTTGCAGGGAAGGGGGGTGTGGGCTGTTTGGGAGGGTGGGTGGGGCTATCCAGGGGGGTACGGGGTGTCCAGGGGGGTACGGGGGTGGGCGGGCTGTCCACAAGGGTGGACGGGCTGTCCACGGGGGTGGTCGGGCTGTCAAGGAGGGGTGGGTGGGCTGTCCAGGGGGGGTGGGTGGGCTGGCCAAGGGAGGTAGGGGTGTCCAGGGGGGTGGGCGGGCTATCCAAGGGGGTGGGGGGCTGTCCATAGGGAGAAGGGGTGTCGAGGGGGGTGGGTGGGCTGTCCACAGGGGTGGTTGGGCTGTCTAGGGGGTAGGGGGCGTCCACAGGGGTGGGTGGGCTGTCCACGGGGGTGGGCGGGGCTGTCCACGGGGGTGGGAAAGGCTGTCCACGGGGGTGGGCGGGGCTGTCCAGGGGGTGTGGGCTGTCCTGGGGGTCTGGGTGGGGTGTCCTGGTGGGGGAGGGGTGTGTGGGGTGTCCAGGGGGGTTGGTATGTCTAGGTGGTGGTGGTGGGGTTGCAGGGGAGGGGGGTGTGGGCTGTTTGGGAGGGTGGGCGGGGCTATCCCGGGGGGGGGGGGGGGGGTACGGGGTGTCCAGGGGGGTACGGGGGTGGGCGGGCTGTCCACAAGGGTGGACGGGCTGTCCACGGGGGTGGCCGGGCTGTCAAGGAGGGGTGGGCGGGCTGTCCAGGGGGGGTGGGTGGGCTGGCCATAGGGGGTAGGGGTGTCCAGGGTTGTGGGCGTGCTATCCAAGGGGGTGGGGGGATGTCCATAGGGAGAAGGGGTGTTGAGGGGGGTGGGTGGGCTGTCCACGGGGGTGGTTGGGCTGTCTAGGGGGTAGGGGGTGTCCACGGGGGTGGGTGGGTTGTCCACGGGGGTGGGCGGGGCTGTTCACAAGGGTACCCTACTAATATGGTTATGGGATGAGGCATGCTCTGATGTGATAAAACATTAAGTTCTTGTTGGTTTTACATTTTTTCAATAACACATTAGTATGTTTTTTTTCACATGTCTAGTTGATACCATGATTATTTTCTTCCTTTATCATTTACTTAAATGTATTTTCTATTAAAGTTCAATCCTATTGAATTGTTTATGACAAAATGACTTATATGAATTTTTTTACAGAATGGACAGAAGTTGGATGTATGAAACCGATCGTATCTCAAGCGATTTTCAAAACAATTTGGAGAGCTTTATAGATTTTGCATTTCACAATGCTTCAGATAGTGGTCGCATACACTGCCCATGTTCCAATTGTGTTGGTAGACCTTGGTTGAGTCGTGAAGAAGTCAGCTACCACATAACCAAAAATGGTTTTCAAGCAAACTACTTTGTGTGGTATCATAATGGGGAGAAAATGAAATCTCAAATTGGTGATGATCGAAATGAAAGGACTGGAATGGAGAATTTGTTAGATGATCGATTTCCGTTTATTCGTCATCATGAAAAAGAAAGGATTTCGACTCAAGAAGACGTCGATATGAGGACAACTGATGCATCTAGTGAAAATGATGATATTGATAGGGTGAAAAAATTGAATGATGCTGCCACGACTCCAGTATATCGACAATGCGATAAAATGAAAAAGCTGGAATTTTTAATCCGATTGTTTCATGGAAAAACTATGTATGGGATTTCTAATACAGAAATCGATTACATTCTTACCCTCTTGAAGGATTTACTTCCAGATGATGCAGATATTCCCTCAAACCACTATATGGCATGGAAGTTAGTTGAAGAACTTGGATTTTCCAGAAACAAAATTCATGCTTGCCCGAAAGATTGCAGTTTATTCTGGGAAGAAACCGCTGAACGAAATGAATGTATAAAATGTGGCACATCCCGCTGGAAGTCAAAATCTGATGGAACACCATCCCGCATTCCACAGAAAGTAATGTGGAACTTTCCATTGATCCCCAGACTCCAGAATCTTTTTATGTCTGATGACATATCAATAAAAATGAGATGGCATGATACCGAGAGAAAGAAGACTAATGATGAGTTGGTTTATCCTGCAGATGGATTTTCATGGCAGAGATTTGATGCTCGACATCCTGATTTTGCAGCTGACGTGCGTAATGTGAGGTTGGGTCTTTCATGCGACGGTTTTAATCCGTTTGGGCAGATGCTTACTTCGCACAGCACATGGCCAGTTTTTATACACATTTATAATCTTCCCCCATGGTTGTGTATGAAAAAATCTTTCACTTTAATGAGTATACTCATATCTGGTCCTTCCGATCCCGGCATTGATATTGATGTATACATGCAACCTTTAATAAAAGAGTTGAAACTTCTTTGGGATGTGGGTGTGCGCACATACGATGCATGTTCGAAAGACATATTTCAGATGCGTGTTGCGCTTATGTGGACGATCAATGATTTTCCGGCTTATGCAATGATGTCTGGATGGAGCACGAAGGGAAAACTGTCATGTCCAGTTTGTATGAAGAATACACGATCCAGAAGACTGAAACATCATTGTAGTTTCAGTTTTATGGGACATCGACGATTTTTGCCAAAGGATCATCCATATAGAATGAATCGTCGAAGAGTTGATAATACTATAGAGACCGATGATCCACCTCAGCATATGTCTGGAACTGATGTGCTAAATGAATTGAAAGATTTCAGTTTTTCGTTCGGGAAGGGTCAAATGAAATCTGGAAAGAGAAAGAATGTTTCCACAGAAACCTGTTACAATTGGAGGAAGAGGAGTATCTTTTTTGATTTGCCTTATTGGTCAACCAATTTTCTATGTCATTGCTTAGACGTAATTCATATTGAAAAGAATATATGTGAAATGTTTCTTTCAGTTCTTCTAAATGTCAAGGGGAAGACAAAAGATGATTTACGATCTCGACGTGACTTGGTGGATTGGGGAATCAGACCAGAATTGCATCCTGTGCGTATCAGTGAAAATAAATGGAAACTTCCATGTTCTTCTTATGTGATGACACCTACTGAAAAAAAACAATTTTTGGAAGTATTAGAGACTATTAGAGTTCCTGATGGCTATTCAAGCAACATATCTAAACGGGTCAACAGAAGAGAGTTGAAGCTAAAATCTTTGAAGACTCATGATTATCACGTTCTACTGCATGAGTTGCTTCCAATAGAAATCCGTCATCTTTTGTCCAATAATGTAAGGGTGGGTGTTATTCGGTTGTGCCATTTGTTTAGAGATCTTTGTGCTAAGAAGTTGTCTAAGTATTTCTTGCAAAAAATGTTGACAGATGCCCCATTAATTTTGTGTGAGTTGGAGAAAATATTTCCCCCATCATTTTTCACATGCATGCTGCATCTGACTGTCCATATTCCAACTGAAATACTTCTCGGAGGACCTATTTCTTTTCATTGGATGTATCCAACTGAAAGAAATATGCTCACATTAAAGTCTTATGTTCGAAACAAGAATCATCCCGAAGGTTCTATCGGGAACGATTACTTAGCTCAAGAATGTATGGATTTTTGTTCAATGTATTTGTCTGATCTTACTACAAGAATGAACAGACCAATGAGAAATGAAGAAGAAAAATATGAGCAAATTGAACCCAGTTTTCCATCACTTCCTCAAACAGGAGGAATTCCTGGATCATATACATTGAAGACATTAAGCCATGAAGAGCGGGAGATGGCACATCGCACAGTTTTGTTCAACTGTGATTTATTCGATGACTATATCAGGTAACAAAATTGAATATGTATATCTTACATATATATCTGTTAAACTATTCATATTTTTTTATCTACAGGGAACATAAAACAATGATAAATAGGAAGCATCGTTCTTTATCTTTGAGAAGGAGAGAGACTTTGCATAGCAAAGAGTTTTCTGCTTGGTTAAAATTGAAGGTAAAAATATTAATGTTTAAATTAATTATTTCAATATTTACTTAAGTTTAACTGTCATTTATATTGCAGGTATTGAGTTTTTCTGCAGACTCTATCTCTGAGGAAATAAGAGCTTTGGATTTTGGTCCTAATACTGTGGTTCGTGACTGTAAATCAATTGTTATCAATGGGTACAGATTTATTGTCACTGAACGAGCCAAAAACATGAGAACACAACATGATGGTATTATGGTTTCTGCCACAACAGATTGTTATGCCAGTGCATCAGATAGTAGACCACGACTTGAAAATGTGGGTTATTATGGAGTCGTTGATAAAATAATAATATTGGATTATTACTCTCATGGACGAATCACAATGATGAAATGCCATTGGTTTGATTCGATGACGAGACATGGCACATTTATTGATGATTGTGGATTTCGAGTAATTAATATGACCCGCACTCTTGCAACCGAAGAACCATATGTGTTGGAATCAATGGCTAAACAAGTTTTTTATGTCAAAGATCAACTTCAACCTGAATTTGGTGTCATAGTTGAAGTAATTCCAAGACATATTTTTGATGATGCTGATGATGGAATTGACACTGTCCCTATTGCCATTGGAACCAATCCATTTATTTCTTTTGATGACTCCAATAGCTCAATTGTCAGAGTTGATTGTGAACCTGAAGTTGTGGTTGGAAATATATAGAATCATTCATCCATGTTCTCAATTCTTTTGGTTTACCTCGAGTTAGGTTGTTAAGGTTGGTAATATTCATATTTATTTAGTATTTATCACAAATATGTTTTAGCTGACTTGACTTTTATGTAAATTTTCAATGTTTATTGGTTGCTGTTTTATTTGAATTGCATTTTCTAATTTGGAATTGAACTGTATTCAAACCAAATCAAACATTATTTCTAACTTGGTGAACATTACAACTTGTATGTTTTATTAAATTCATTCAAGCTCTTCTAAAACAATTGATAGATAAATTACCAATGAATCCCCTCATTCCCTCATATATTTAGTTTTTTGGTTTACACATTAATTTTCTTTTTCTAATTAATTACATATTTGTTTTCCAATGCAGGAAATGCAGCCAATTAAAGAGAGACGAAGAAAAAAAATGGCGGAGAACAATCGTCGGATGGAGGAGATGGGCATTCTACCATTAGTGCCTACAGTGAGTACTTTATTTAATATATATATATATATATATATATATATATATTTACAGAATATATAATTTCATGTGATTAATTTTATTTGTAAACTTTTTTGTAGGATCCATCATTACGTCGACAGTTATTCGACGAGGAGCCTAGTACTGGTCCTAGTACTCAGGACGGTGGTACGAGGAGGGTTCGTACCAGAGGTGGACCTAGAGCTGCGCGTGCCCGACTAGACCCTGCCCCTCTCACTGACATTTCAGACTTCCCACATTCTGATCCCAGTGTGTCATTAGGGAAACACGTGATATTTAGACCTACCATGTTTTCGCTACCTTCTGCATCTTCTGCCCCATCATTTTCACATCCCATGATGATTCCCACTCCCCAGTCAGCATCAGGTCATACAGCTGTTCCATCTTCTTTTCCTTCTACTTCTGTCTCTCCGAGCTTTTATATTCCATCGTCTTCGACTCCTGTTCCACCAGAGGGGGTTCCATCAGGTTCTGTGGATCTGGCGCCACTCATTGATCAGACTAGCGCAGGTATATTTATAAAACCCTAACAAATTTTTATAGCAATATTTATTTTCATTATAACATGTTTTGATAAAATATTTGTTTTTCTTTCATGACAGATACATCTACTGACACAAGGCGGGGGCGGGTCCGTACACGCATGCGTTCGGTGTGGAACCGTCGCACACAGGTTATGGTGGAATATAATGAAGACAATCAGATGGTTGAGAAAACAGGGCAGCAATGTCGGAGTTTTATAGCGACGCTTGCCAAATACTCCGACATCATTCCCGTCAGCCCGCTGTCGTGGAGACATTTTCCACATGAGGTCAAAGATAGATCTTGGGAAGAGATATGGGTAAAAAAATCTGTTGTATTTAATTCCATGATTTTTTTTTGTATTTATATGAATTAATATTTTGATTTCAGCTTCGATTTAATTTTCCTGATGGTGAGGGTGCACGATTGGAACGTCTAAAGGATTTAGGAGAGCTTTGGAGAGCCTACAAGCATGAGCTGTATATTGGCTGGCGTGCTAGAGTTGGCACTGAGTTAGAGGTGGTACCAGTCGTGGATGATTGTCCTATAGAGCAGTATCGTCAGATGATTACTCATTGGACGAGTACCCAGTTTAAGGTATGAATTACATTTGAGGTATTTAAATAATAACTTTCTAGTTTTGCATTAATATTATCCTTTTCATTATCGAATTTTATTTAGGAATCATCTGCAAAAAATAAAAAAAACATTGATGCAAAAAAATACCTCCATACACTAGGACGCACGATGATGCCGGATCATGAGAGGAAGCAGGTATGACAATTGTTTATAAGTTTTCTTTACGACTTACATTTTCTTTTGTTTCCTCAATTATTTAATTATTTGCTAAAGTTTTTATATAACTTTTGTTTTCAATGTCATTGTAGAGGCAAGTAAAAAATATTGAAGGACGTGTGCCTCGAGAAAAACTGTTTTGCTCGAGTAGACGAAAAAAGGATGGAAGTGCTGTCAACGAAGCGACTCAGCAGCAGATTGTAAGTTTTAATCTGTTGATTTTATATTTTAATATCTATTTCGTAACTTAATAATATATTTATATTTGTAATAGGATGCTTTAGAGGCCCTCGATGCCCAAGAAGCAGAAAATTTTGGGCCATCTGATCACTTACATCAGGTGTTGGGAGAGGATCATTCTGGCAGAGTACGCTGCCGACCTAGGATAGCCCCGATGAGGTATTGGCCTGCCTCAGGTACGAGTTGTAGTTCCACCGAGCTGCAGCAAGTCAGGGAATAGGTAGAACAGGATGAGAAAAGGGCCACAGAGACGGCAGAAGAGTCTGCTAGGGAAAACAGTGCATTTATGAAATTTATTGAAGTTCTACGTCCAACACTTCCAGTAGAGGCCAGCCCAGCGATTGATGAATACATGTCGTCGATACATTCTATATATGGTGCACCAGGTGGCAGTTCCAGTGGTGGTCAGGCCGATGTCCAGCTTGAAGATGATGATGGCGAGCAGTCTGATGCGGAAGAGGAGGGAGATGAGGAGGGCGAGGAGGAGGGTGAAGGCGAGGAGGAAGGCGCTGTGGAGGGTGAGGACGATGAGGAGGACGATGACGAGGGCGATGATGATGATGATGATGGTGATGGTGATGCTGATGTGGGACATATTGATCCGTTACATTTTTGACTTATATTACTGAGATTTGATGTTTAATCTATTCTAGTTGTTGGTTTTATCTAGACTCATAGTATAGTATTGGAGTTGAGTTATTTTTATATATTGTCTGTTTTTATGGATGTTGTTGTCTTTTAGTGGTTGTGTGTTTGTGAACTCCCTGGACAACCCCCCTCATTCTTGGACCCTGGACAACCCCCCTACCCCTTGGACCCCGAACACCCCCCAAACACCCCCCGGACAGCCCCGCGGACAGCCCCCCGTACAGCCCCCAACCCTCCACCCTGGACCCCGAACAGCCCCTCGGACAACCCCCCCACCCTCCCCCTTGGACCCCGGACAACCCCCAAACACCCCCCGGACAGCCCCCTGAACAACCCCGGACAACCCCCTGAACAACCCCTGAACAACCCCTGAACAACCCCCTAAACAACCCCCGGACAGCCCCCTGAACAACCCCAAACAACCCCCTGAACAACCCCCAAACACCCCCCGGACAGACCCCACACAACCCCCCCACCCTCCTCCTTGGTCCCCGGACAGCCCCCCGGACACCCACCAGACAGCCCCCCCGGATAGCCCCCGCGGACAGCCCCCTGGAAAGCCCCCCGTACAGCCCCCAACCCTCCACCCTGGACCCCAGATAGCCCCCCTGACAGCCCCCCGGACAGCCCCCCGGACAACCCCCCACCCTCCCCCTTGGACCCCGGACAACCCCCCAAACACCCCCCGGACAGCCCCCTGAACAACCCCGGACAACCCCCCTGAACAACCCCGGAACAACCCCTGAACAACCCCTGAACAACCCCCTGAACAACCCCCAGACAACCCCCTGAACAACCCCGGACAACCCCCTGAACAACCCCCAAACACCCCCCGGACAGACCCCGCACAGCCCCCCCACCCTCCTCCTTGGTCCCCGGACAGCCCCCTGGACACCCACCAGAAAGCCCCCCCAGAAAGCCCCCCGGACAGCCCCTCCACCTTCCTTAATTTCATTAGCTCTGAAATGTTTCATAGCACGATCAACTAAAATCTAATCCATACTAAATATGATATAAAAATATTCTATATGAATTTCCATAAGATTTTAAGTGAAAACAAAAAGTGACATACGAAAAACTGACCAAATGCATTCGAAATGTGTTGATGCTTTAGGACAATGATACATGGGTCATATGTGACGTGTACGAATCAACCCCGCCTCAATCCGAGGCGCGGTGCGGTCGGAACAACTCAAAGTGTATGTCTTTTGTTTCAAAAGGACATCATTTTAAGTGAAAAACATCAACTGGCATACGGAAAACCGGCCAAACGCATTCGGATTGTGTTGATACTTTAAGACAACGATCCATGGGTCATTTGAGAAGTGTACGAGTCAACCCCGCCTAAATCCGAGATGCGGTGTGGTCGGGACCACTCTAAGTGACTTTCTTTTGTTTAAAATGGACAGTATTTTAAGTACATACGGAAAACCGACCAAACGCATTCGGTTTCTGTTGAAACTTTAGGAGAATCATCCATGGGTCATATGTGACGTGTTTGAGTCAACGCCACCTCAATCCAAGGAGAGGTCGTCCGCTATGAATTTGACCGTTTGACGCCCGTTTCGGCTATTTATGACACCAGAACTGCGTTGTCGGTCACCGCGGGCACATGGCACGTCCAATTGACGTTCCTTCTGCTCAAACACTTCAGAAATCACTCACCCGTATTTGTCGTCTGATTTCAGGTCATTCCAACTTCGTTCGGCCCGTTTGGACCCCCCTCACGCGCGTTTACGAAGCGCATGCATCACTTAAAATACGAATATTGAGTCGTACCGCGCAAACCGCACGTCCGATTGCCGTTCCGTCTGCGCGTACACGTCACGAATAATAATTAGAATGTTGCACGGTGGTTTCAGCTCAATCCGAGGTCGTCTGCTATGAATTTGACCGTTGGACGCCCGTTTTGGCCGTTTATGACACCAGAACTACGTTGTCGGTCACCGCGGGCATATGGCACGTCCAATTAACGTGCCGTCTGCTCGAACACGTCATAAATCACTCAACCGTATTTTTCGCCTGATTTCAGGCCATTCCGAAATCGTTCGGCCCGTTTGGACCCCCCTCACGCGCGTTTACGAAGCGCGTGCATCACTTAAAATACGAATATTGAGCCGTACCGCGCAAACCGAACATCCGATTGATGTGCCGTCTACGCGTAAACGTCACGAATAATAATTAGAATGTTGCACGGTGCTTTCAGCTCAATCTGAGTTCGTCCGCTATGAATTTGACCGTTGGACGCCCGTTTTGGCCGTTTATGACACCAGAACTGCGTTGTCGGTCACCGCAGGCACACGGCACGTCCGATTGACGTGCCGTCTGCTTGAACACTTCAAAAATCACTCACCCGTATTTTTCGTCTGATTTCAGGTCATTCTGACTTCGTTCGGCCCATTTGGACCCCCCTCACGCGCGTTTACGAAGCGCGCGCATCACTTAAAATACGAATATTGAGCCGTACCGCGCAAACCGCACGTCCGATTGCCGTTCCGTCTGCGCGTACACGTCACGAATAATAATTAGAATGTTTCACGGTGGTTTCAGCTCAATCCGAGGTCGTCCGCTATGAATTTGACCGTTGGACGCCCATTTTGGCCGTTTATGACACCAGAACTGCGTTGTCAGTCACCGCGGGCACATGGCACGTCCAATTGATGTTCCGTCTGCTCGACCACTTCATAAATCACTCACCCGTATTTGTCGCCTGATTTTAGGCCATTCCGAAATCTTTCGGCCCGTTTGGACCCCCCTCACGCGCGTTTACGAAGCGCGTGCATCACTTAAAATACGAATATTGAGCCGTACCATGCAAACCGCACGTCCGATTGACGTGCCGTCTACGCGTACACGTCACGAATAATAATTAAAATGTTTCACGGTGGTTTCAGCTCAATCTGAGGTCGTCCGCTATGAATTTGACCGCTGGACGCCCGTTTTGGCCGTTTATGACACCAGAACTGCGTTGTCGGTCACCGCGGGCACACGGCACGTCCGATTGACGTGCCGTCTACTTGACCACTTCAGAAATCACTCACCCGTATTTGTCGTCTGATTTCAGGCCATTTCGACTTCGTTCGGCCCGTTTGGACCCCCCTCACGCGCGTTTACGAAGCACACGCATCACTTAAAACACGAATATTGAGCCGTACCGCGCAAACCGCACATCCGATTGGCATGCCATCTATGCGTACACGTCACGAATAATAATTAGAATGTTTCACGGTGTTTTCAGGTCAATCCGAGGACGTCCTCTATGAATTTGACCGTTTGACGCCCGTTTTGGCCGTTTATGACACCAGAACTACGTTATCGGTCACCGCGGGCACACGGCACGTCCGATTGACGTGCCGTCTGCTCGACCACTTCATAAATCACTCACCCGTATTTGTCGTCTGATTTCAGGCCATTCCAAAATCGTTCAGCCCGTTTGGACCACCCTCACGCGCGTTTACGAAGCGCGCGCATCACTTAAAACAAGAATATTGAGCCGTACCGCGGAAACCGCATGTCCGATTGACATGTCGTCTGCGCGTACACGTCACAAATAATAATTAGAATGTTTCACGGTGGTTTCATCTCAATCCGAGGTTGTCCGCTATGAATTTGACCGTTGGACGCCCGTTTTGGCCGTTTATGACACCAGAACTGCGTTGTCGGTCACCGCGGGCACAGGGCACGTCCAATTGACGTGCCGTCTGCTCGACCACTTCATAAATCACTCAACCGTATTTGTCGCCTGATTTCAGGCCATTCCGAAATCGTTCGGCCCATTTGGACCCCCCTCACGCGCGTTTACGAAGCACATGCATCACTTAAAATACGAATATTGAGCCGTACCGCGCAAACCGCACGTCTGATTGACGTTCCGTCTACGCATACATGTCACGAATAATAATTAGAATGTTGCACGGTGGTTTCAGCTCAATCTGAGGTCGTCCGCTATGAATTTGACCGTTGGACGCCCGTTTTGGCCGTTTATGACACCAGAACTGCGTTGTCGGTCACCGCGAGCACACGGCACGTCCGATTGACGTGCCGTCTGCTCGAACACTTCATAAATCACTCACCCGTATTTGTCGTCTGATTTCAGGCCATTCCGACTTCGTTCGGCCTGTTTGGACCCCCCTCACGCGCGTTTACCAAGCGCGCGCATCACTTAAAACACGAATATTGAGCCGTACCGCGCAAACCGCACGTCCGATTGGCGTGCCGTCTACGCGTACACGTCACGAATAATAATTAGAATGTTTCACGGTGTTTTCAGGTCAATCCGAGGTCGTCCGCTATGAATTTGACCGTTTGACGCCCGTTTTGGCCGTTTATGACACCAGAACTGCGTTGTTGGTCACCACGGGCACACGGCACATCCGATTGACGTGCCGTTTGCTCGACCACTTCATAAATAACTCACCCGTATTTGTCGTCTGATTTCAGGCCATTCCAAAATCTTTCGGCCCGTTTGGACCACCCTCACGCGCGTTTACGAAGCGCGCGCATCACTTAAAACACGAATATTGAGCCGTACCGCGCAAACCGCACGTCCGATTGACATGCCGTCTATGCGTACACGTCAAGAATAATAATTAGAATATTTCACGGTGGTTTCAGCTCAATCCGAGGTCGTCCGCTATGAATTTGACCGTTGGATGCCCGTTTTGGCCGTTTATGACACCAGAACTGCGTTGTCGGTCACCGCAGGCACATGGCACGTCCAATTGATGTTCCGTCTGCTCGACCACTTCATAAATCACTCACCCGTATTTGTCACCTGATTTTAGGCCATTCCGAAATCATTCGGCCCATTTGGACCCCCCTCACGCGCGTTTACGAAGCGCGTGCATCACTTAAAATATGAATATTGAGCCGTACCGCGCAAACCGCACGTCCGATTGACGTGCCATCTACGCGTACACGTCACGAATAATAATTAGAATGTTTCACGGTGGTTTCAGCTCAATCTGAGGTCGTCTGCTTTGAATTTGACCGTTGGACGCCCGTTTTGGCCGTTTATGACACCAAAACTGCGTTGTCGGTCACCGCGGGCACACGGCACGTCCGATTGACGTGCCGTCTGCTCGACCACTTCAGAAATCACTCACCCGTATTTTTCGTCTGATTTCAGGCCATTCCGACTTCGTTTGGCCCATTTGGACCCCCCTCACACGCGTTTACGAAGCGCGCATATCACTTAAAACACGAATATTGAGTCGTACCGCGCAAAACGCACGTCTGATTGGCGTTCCGTCTGCGCGCACACTTCAAAAATAATAATTAGAATGTTTCACGTTGTTTTCAGGTCAATCCGAGGTCGTCCGCTATGAATTTGACCGTTTGACGCCCGTTTTGGCCGTTTATGACACCGGAACTGCGTTGTCTGTCACCGCGGGCACACGGCACGTCCGATTGACGTGCCGTCTGCTCGACCACTTCATAAATCACTCACCCGTATTTTTCGTCTGATTTCAGGCCATTCCGAAATTGTTCGGCCCGTTTGGACCACCCTCACGCGCGTTTACGAAGCGCGCGCATCACTTAAAATAGGAATATTGAGCCGTACCGCACAAACCGCACGTCCAATTGACCTGCCGTCTGCGCTTACACGTCAAGAATAATAATTAGAATGTTTCACGGTGGTTTCAGCTCAATCCGAGGTCTTCCGCTATGAATTTGACCGTTGGACGCCCGTTTTGGCCGTTTATGACACCAGAACTGCGTTGTCGGTCACCGCGGGCACACGACACATCCGATTGATGTTTCGTCTGCTCTAACACTTCATAAATCACTCACCCGTATTTGTTGTCTAATTTCAGGCCATTCCGACTTCGTTCGGCCCGTTTGGACCCCCCTCACGCGCATTTACGAAGCGCGCGCATCACTTAAAATATGAATATTGAGCCGTACTGTGCAAACCGCACGTCCGATTGACGTTCCGTCTGCGCGTACACGTCACGAATAATAATTAGATTTTTTCAAGGTGGTTTCAGCTCAATATGAGGTCGTCCTCTATGAATTTGACCGTTGGACGCCCGTTTTGGCCGTTTCTGACACCAGAACTACGTTGTCGGTCACCGCGGGCACACGGCACATCCGATTGACGTGTCGTCTGCTCGAACACTTCATAAATCACTCTTCCATATTTGTCGTCTGATTTCAGGCCATTCTGACTTCGTTCGGCCCATTTGGACCCCCCTCACGCGCGTTTACGAAGCGCGTGCATCACTTAAAACACGAATATTGAGTCGTACCGCGCAAACCGCACGTCCGATTGACGTGCCGTCTGTGCGTACACATCACGAATAATAATTAGAATGTTTCACGGTGGTTTCAGCTCAATCCGGAGATGTGGTGTGGCCGGAACCACTCAAAGTGTCCATCTTTTGTTTCAAAAGGACGTCATTTTAAGTGAAAAGCATCAACTGACATACGGAAAACCGACCAAACGCATTCCGAATCTGTTGATAATTTATCCCAACAATCCATGGGTCATATGTGACGTGTACGAGCCAAACCAGGATGAATCTGAGTCGCGGTGTGGCCAGGATAAGTCTAAGTGACTCTCTTTTGTTTAAAATGGACACCATTTTAAGTACATACGGAAAAACGACCAAACGGATTCGGTTTCCGTTGAAACTTTAGGAGAACGATCCATGGGTCATATGTGACGTGTACGAATCATACCCGCTTCAATCCTACATGTGGTGCGGCTGACACCACTCAAAGTGTCTGTTTTTTGTTTCAAAAGGACGTCATTTTAAGTGAAAGGCATCAACTGACATACGGAAGAATGACCAAACGCATTCGGATTCTATCGATACTTTAGCACAACGATCCATGAGTCATATGTGACGTGTACAAGTCAACCCCGTCTTAATCCGAGACGCGGTGTGGCCGACACCGCTCTAACTCTGTCTCTTTTGTTTAAAATGGACATGATTATAAATGAAAAGAACAACTGACATACGCAAAACTGACCAAACACATTCGTAATCTTTTGATAATTTATCACAATGATCCATGGGTCATATGTGACATGTACGAGCCAACCCGGGATGAATCTGAGTCGTGGTGTGGTCAGGATTAGTCTAAGTGTCACTCTTTTGTTTAAAATGGACAAAATTTTAAGTACATACGGAAAACCGACCAAACGCATTCGGTTTCCATTTAAACTTTAGGAGAACGATCCATGGGTCATATGTGACGTGTACAAATCAACCCCGCCTCAATTAGAGACGCGGTGTGGTCGGCACCACTCATAGTGTCTGTCTTTTGTTTCAAAAGGACGTCATTTTAAGTGAAAAACATCAACTGGCATACGGAAAACCGACCAAACGTATTCAGATTGTGTCGATACGTTAGGAAAATGATCCATGGGTCATTTGAGACGTGTAAAAGTCAACCCCGTCTAAATTCGAGATGCGGTGTGGCCGGTGCCACTCTGACTGTGTCTCTTTTGTTTAAAATGGACAAGATTATAAGTGAAATAAACAACTGACATATGAAAAACTGACCAAATGCATTCGAAATCTGTTGAAAATTTAGTACAACGATTCATGGGTCATATGTTACGTGTACGAGTCAACCACGCCTCAATCCGAGTCGCGGTTTGGCCGAGACCACTCTAAGTGTATCTCTTTTCTTTAAAATGGACTACATTTTAAATTCATACGGAAAACCAACCAAACGCATTCTGATTGTGTTTATATTTTAGAACAACAATCCATGGGTCATTTGTGATGTGTACGAGTTAACCCTGCCTCAATACGAGATGCGGTGTGGCTGAAACCATTCAAAGTGTCTCTCTTTTATTTAAAAAACACTTCATTTTAAGTGAAAACAACAACTAACATACGGAAAACCGACCAAACGATTTCGGAATATGTTGATAATTTAGGACAATGATCAATGATTCATTTGTGACGTGTAGGAGTTAACCTCGCCTCAATCCGAGGCACGGTGTGACCGGTATCATTCCAGATGTATGTATTTTTTTTTAAAATGGATATCATTTCTATTAAAAATATATGGTATATGAAAAACCAATCAAATTATGAATTGAATTACGGATTCCACATATGATTGTCATCTAAATTTTAAAATTAATTCTAAATGAATTATGTATGTTTATAATTATGTTAGGAATTCTACTTTAATTATGGATGAGTATGTTTTCAGGATGCATTATATGTGTTGGTTGGTTGGTTTTCATTATTTGTATGTGTTGGTTTGTTCTCTATATGTATTAATTATATGTGTTACAGGTACAATAATTGGATTGAAAAATGAATTGAAAAAGAGGGCATAATTGGATTGAAAATTGAATTGAAATCTAGGGTGAATGCCCAAAAATCTGCTGTGCAAATTGCAGAGCAGGCTGCTGTGAAATTTGCATAGCAAAGCCTATGCCAACGGTTTGAAAACTGTTGGCATAGGCTCTATGCAGGTGTTTTTACCAACGGTTCCTTGAACCGTTGGTAAAAACACCCTATCCCAATGGTTTGAAACCATTGGGATACTTTTTTGAATGTTGTTTTTACCAATAGTTCATGGAACCGTTGGTAAAACCTTTCCCAACGGTTTGTAAACCGTTGGGAAAGAAAATGCTCTGTTAATTTCCCAACGGGCCAAACCGTTGGGAAAGGCCTTTCCCAACGGTTTGGAAGAACCGTTGGGATAGTTTTATTTTTTCTAACCTATCCCAACGGTTCTGTGTAAACCGTTGGGAAAAGCCTTTCCCAACGGCTTACTTCCCCACAGTTTGCATAACCGTTGGTATAACATATACCAACGGTTCTGCAGCCTTTCCCAACGGTTCTAAACCATTGGGAAATGCTGGATTTCCAGTAGTGAAAGGTGATGAATGATAAGAGCTCCAGTAGTGGAGACCATGGAGAAAGAAATCCTCAATTTCCATCATGCAGGAAATGTGGAAGGAGATACCTAGGAAAGTGTCTCAATGGGACAAAGAAATGCTTTACGTGCGGGAAGGAAGGACATAAAGTGAAGAATTGCTGAAGAAAAATGAAGAGTACTATGGAAGAAGATAAAAATGGTCCCAAGAAACCATTTACAGTCATTTTCCGTAAATGTAGGGGACCTGGCCATTACTTGAGTGAATGTCCTATTCTATAGGATATTTTCTTGGTCAGAGAAGAAGCTATGTGGAAATAAATGGTTGGATAAATGTTTACAAATTATTAGTGATCCTTGTTGAAGGGTTTACTTTGGAATAATTTTCTCTTGTATTTGTAACCCTAACGTTTTCCATGTGAGAATGATATTTATGGAAGAATTATCTTTTCTCTTGTGGATATAGTTATAAATAACCATCTGGTTTTATATGATCATTGGGTTTGAGGCAATTACAAATTATTATAACTTGGGATGAAAATGAAAGGTATGAGATAACATTTGTGGTTAAATTATGTTATGGTTATTTTGATGAATTTATCTCATTTTGGTAATGTTATAAAATATAGTTTTTGAAAAAGGACAGCACGTAGACCATGTGACAACCCGTCGCGTCGGACAAAGCTGTGGGAATCGAACCCACAACCAAAGTGAGATTGGGATTTATCGCCTACCACTAGAATACGTGAAGTCCCTGGTTAGTGTGACTATTATTTTTAGTTAAATTATTTTATTGATCAATAATAATTTGATTTGGGATCTTATGTCTTATCAAATGAATACCCTTAGTATAGGAAAATGATTTGGTGATTAAGTGATAAATTTTATTTTGGAAGTTGTTCGCTTTGGTGTAAACACTATATGCCCAAGGAAAATAGAATAGTATGGGATTTTATTGGAGGAGTAATGGTGGATTTTTATATATGCTTTTATTGTGGATTTATAATGATTTGGGTTATTTATGGAAATGATTAGGTTAATTACTTTTAAGTATGTGACATTAAGAGTAATTAATGTCATTTGGAGATACAATTTAACATGGAAGACTACATTATTAATAAGTTTTGGTTTTAAATATTAGTTTTGATTATATTGAAGGATTTTAAGGACAATTGATTATTGAATGGTATTTATTTAACTTTGGGGTATTGTTGGTTTAATTTTGGAAATTAAGATTAGTGTTTATTTCTCTCAAGGAATGTCCTTTTGGGGGATCATTAGATCTTGTACTAACCATTTTGGTTTTGATTAATCTCTAAAGACAATGTAAATATATAGTTCATCCTGCATGAATCATGTGATTATATAGAAGTTTATTCTAGCTCTTCCAGTGTGACCAAGTCTTCTTGAATACTCATCGTTTAAAAAAATGAGTTAGTGGTGGAAATTTATTAAAGAATGAAACTCTACTTAAAATTTAAGTATATATCTTTATATTCTTAGTCAATATCATAAATGAATTCCTCATCTTTATGTAATGTAACTTAAAACAAAAAAATGTTGTCTGTTTACTTTCCTACTAGGAGACTAATGGCCGTTTGTCCCAACACAAGTTTGTGGTTTTATTATTGTTAAATTTCTCCTGATCATGATTTATATCCCTCTCCATAAAAACTTGACACTTAGTTTATCATCCATATCCATGTTTTCCTACATGGAATCTGAGTATGGGTTATCTTGGTTGACCTTTATACCTCTCTTTCTTTCTTTTAAAGTGATAGTTTTATTGACTCTTTTTCCGATGTGGGACTTTCCATTATATTCCCAAGCACAATTTTAAAAATTGAGAGGACGCAATTTATTGAATGAGGGGAGAATGTAACACCCCAAGCTTCCACGGTACGTTTCCCTTCGAATAATGTAATGGCGCGCATTGTACGCAACTTCGAGATTCTAACACACCACAACCAATCAAACTAGCCGTTATGAATAGAAATACCTACTTTTTAAAATTTTATAAATTTTATCTCTCAAAATGGACTTCATTTTTGGATTTGGAGTATCGAATTTATCCTAACGTGAAATTTTGGTACTTTTTGGATAACTTTAATATTTTTATGAATAGTAAAAATTACCAAATTTTAATTAAAAACAACTTTTTTAATCAAAATAATTAATAGTGATAAATTATGAATTTGAGTGGTTTTAAAGTATAATTAGAATATATTTTTACCTTTTTATCCAATGGTGTTCATTATAATTAATTTCACTTTCAAATTGGACATAAATAATTGTCAATATTTTGATATATATTGTTTCTTAAAAACACGCTATTTGTTGTGACAACGAGAATTAATTATAAAATTAATTAATGCAACTTTTATGTTTAGAATTTAGTAAAATAGACATAATTTTTGAATTCGGAATATCAATTATAGCTTAGGGTGAAATTTTGGCATTGTTCTGAAAAACATCAATTTTTGATGAATAGTGAAACTACTAAGTGGTAGTTAAAAAAAACAGAGTTTTTCATAAAACTTAATTTTAACGCTTCTGTGAATGGAATTTCAAAAATACGAGAGAAAAGGTTAATATCAAGAAGTAAAATGTGGTTCAATGAGATGAAAATAATTTTTGGTGAATAGTAACTTTTTACTTTTATTTACCACAGTTAAAAGTAAATAGGGTAATTAAGGGTAAAATCGATTTTAATATTACCCTAACACTTGTCCTAATTCTATTGGACAAGTTTATCTCGACCAAAAACAACCTTAGGAGTAAAATATTATCATTTAGGTCCACTTGGATTAGATTAGGACATTTATTATTATTTAATTCAAAGAAGAGTTAAAAGAGTTAAAATCAAAGTTTATTTACTAAAACATTTTTAATATAGGTTTATACATAAGATAAATTCGATTGTAAATATTCATTAGAATGATAATACGATTTCCTACATAATGATATTTTATTTATAATTTTTAGACATTAAATAATTTAATATATTTATGACACAATGATGATGCAGTAATTACCATAATAGTGTAAAATTAAAATAATTGATATTATAAATACCCAAATAAATATAATTTAAGATTTTTAATGAATTACACTAATTTTATAGGATAATATGACATATTAGGATTGATGTAATGGACTTTTTTCGAAGTAATCATTCTGTTATGAGTTTCACAAAAATCAACTATTGAATAGTGTCAAAATTGACATAAAAGAGTTTTTTAAAACAAATATTATATTATTAATTGATATTAAATTCCTAAAAATCTAAGGTTCGGCAAAGAGACTTATATCATGATAGGTATATCATTAATGGACCACTTTGGGGTCTCTTGGATGTATATAGTAAGTTTATTAACTATATAATATAAAAATACAAAGTGACATGGTAAATGTCAAACTAATTAACTAAGAGTTAAAACTAAAAGATAAGGTTAATATAGTGACCCAAAACTGTATAAATTCTATTGGTTGAATGTTTTTCAACCTATCCTTACCTTAACCTTTTAATAATCAACTTTGGAGCCATTATAAACCGAATATGAATTTATTATAAATTAATATTTTTAGCTTTTCCAAAGGTGCCCCTCACCCCTCTTATAAAAGGGCACTCCTCCTTCTCATTTCTTCACACCTTAAAAGCCTTTTGGTTCGGCCAAACCCTGACCAAATACTCTATAAAATTCCCTAACTACAACCTAGATTCCTTAGTTTGATCATAAAGCCAACCTAAGGAGCCCTTTTGATCAAATCAAAAAGAAGAACCTGAAGAAGAGGTAATGTTTTCACCACCCCTTTTCAAGTTCCTTTCTTCTTCCACTTATTATTTCTTTGTTATTACCATTCTAAAATAATAACTCCAGTATCTTATATATACTGTGATGTTATTATAAATATGGTACAACCATATTCAGTATTCTATCCATCCTTTGAATAACATGTCACCATACGTGCGTACGTACGGCTTACCGTCTCCACGTCGTGGTGTAATTGTTATTCAATATATTATTATTTGGGTGGGTATAATAATGATGTTTAACTCATGAAAATAATAAATATAACATGATAATGATTCTGTATATATGATATACCATCCAATTATATATTATTTTAATATCAAAGGAATGATATTGTCGCTCGTACGTACGTACGGACTACCGTCTCCACGAACGCGATGAGATTCATTCTCTATCGTATCCATTAAAGTATAATTATCATTTGATGATTTAAAAATAATTTTTAAGGAATTGATATCATTCTGGATATGAATAAGATACAACCTATCCATGACAAACATGGCTTACGTAACAAAACATATAAAAGAAAACGAGTAAGTTAACACCTGAAACGACAATAATTCAAAGATATTATTAACAAATCAATGTTAAAAGATCATATATGATATCATATTAATGTATATGATTCATGAATAATTTAATAAAAATTATTTAAACATTATACAGGAGGTTAACCTACCCCAAACTAAGGAAAAGGACAAGGTAAGGGGTTTCTTATCTCAGTCTTAATTTTGTGAGAATTCCATTGTTCACCACTTATTTATTGCATGTGGTGTATGTGTACTACCCATAATTGTATTAATTGTGTATTATACTTTAATTTATGGGCATTTAAATCATAATTTGATGATCTTTCTTTCATGGGTGTATGTTTCATAAGTTACCTAATCGATAAGGGAATTTGAAATTTCAATTTCCATTTATTCGG
Source organism: Viscum album (assembly GCA_963277665.1). NCBI lineage: Eukaryota > Viridiplantae > Streptophyta > Magnoliopsida > Santalales > Viscaceae > Viscum > Viscum album. The sequence goes on from OY728145.1 coordinate 413,600,230, forward strand.
CTTTATGCAAACTTCGTTGATTACTTTAATCCGAGATTATGTGTGGAATAACTATTAATTTATTATGTCATAATTTAAAATCCCTTTTCTATGGATATAATTTTTATACACATAATCACTCCATTGATAAATTCTCAAGTCATCGGTATGAACTTGATAAGAGTAATTTTAACTCAATCTCCATTTGTTGAGTTAAATATCCAATTCATTGGTGTTTTTTTACAGGAATATGTGTGAATGTCATCTGATTTATTTACACTAAATATCCAATCATATTGAGTGTATTTATATTTTTCACACATAATTATGTCGTTGATTTATCCTTAACCAAAGGATATGGTCTTTATAAGATAATTCATCTCAATTTACATTCCATCGAGACTTCTTTGTTGTTATACACCAAATCACTTTTATTTGTTGTATATAATGTACTTTGACATAGTATATCATGAATTCCTTTATTCTCATGATATTAAAATGTTTTTATTTCCTCAATTATTTGTATTCAAGTTTCTCTCTTTTGGTTAGAAACTCTAACTAAAATACCATTTTTAAATGTTTTGAAGAATTATTCTTCTAAATATTTCACATTAATGTCCATGTTTTAAAAAATGGGTTTAAGGATTTATTTATATGTACATTAAAGTTTTAAAATTAAAACTCCTTTTAAAAGTTTCAAAATGGTATGGGACACTTTGATTCAAAAATCTATTTTTAAATGGCTTCTTGACAAATAATGTGACTTTTAAATGATTTCAAGAAAAAGGGGGATATTTCTCTCAAATAGTTTTGATGATTATTTTCATCTATGTAAACATCCTTCATTATTCTTTATTGAGGTTAATGTGATACAATACAATCTTCTATATTGTATCAAATGAGTTATGTTTGACTGTGGATGTGCTATTTTTATACCATTCATGGTTTGTGGTTAAAGTATTGACATTTCGTATGCTTGTTTTAATACGAATGTTTATGTTATGTTTAAACCTATTCATATGAGGAATGCATTGGACTTAATAAGTGACGGGTGGAGCCCTCTATAGCTCCTCGATGCATCGGTAGGTATCATGAGACAAACTAGTGTCTTGGCACAAGGCCTTGGCAAAATATTATTTGTAGTCTTGGCACGAGGCCTTGGCTATGTGGTTATGATAGTATGGAATTATGCATTCCATCATTATGAAAGTGGTTATTGATATTGCATGTGATCATTCGACTAGTAGAATATCCACGTGAATAAGTAAATGGAATTATTTCATTTTTTCTTTGCCATTTTATGCTGAAGTTCAAGTTTAAAAGGCTTTTGTTTTAGTTATAAATTGCCTTCAGTGTTTATGCTTATCTATGAAAGCTTCTGCTATAATGTTATCCTTACTGAGCATCTGAGCTCACCCCTTTCAATTTTTTATTTTTCCCAGGATTATGAAGAAGTAATTTATGAATGACCTGTAGGGATAGTATGAGGGGATATGAAGACAAGATGTTTTTTTGATGTAATGTAAAACTTTATGAATGTGTCTAGTGTTTCCAAGGCTACTAAACTAATAGATCTTTCGAGACTTGATCTTTCTTGTGATCATGCCAATGTTATGTAATAATGCACCGACTCTGGGTTACTGGGGTTGGGGCGTTACAAAAAATCTCCCATATAATTGGCATATCATAAATATAGAGTTTATCCCTAACAATATAAGAAAAATATACCTCATGAATAAGTCGTAAAACCCATTGATGAAAGTAATTTATATTAGGAGTTTAGGTTCATCCTCAAATCGATAAAATATTTTAGGTTTATTCATAATATCTAATGTAATTTAAAAATGATAAGAATATATTTTTGAGGGACTTAATCCCTTATTCAACTACCAATATACTAGTAGTTCTATTAAAAGATAACAGATTATATTTCGTGAAGAGATCCAATATATCTGAATCATGCTATGGAAAAATAAGTTTCTCCACATGGGAAATGTTACTTGTCATTAACTTAGTCATCCTCCCTAATATGGATTTTACCAGCTTAGTTCCAACATTAATTGTATTTGATTACTCAGCAGGGCAATACCTACTTTGAATACAGGTGTTGATTCCCATTTTTCTATTAGGTTATATCAATAAATAATGGAATAAACTTAGTTAACTCAAAATAATCATGAATATTGATCTATAAAATAAAAATCCCTATAATGGTAAAAGTTCAGAAATATTATATGGTTTTATTATAATTATCATTCTAGCTATATTGATTTAAAATCTAGTTCCCATGTTTTCTACTAAACTTTATTCTATACCAAGTATAGAAACCCAACCTCTAGTAACCCAGAGTTGGTGACTAGTTTATTACAATGACATAAGATACAAGATATCACATCACTAAGGATCGATTAGTTTAGTAGTATTGAAGAACCAAATACATACATGATTACCATATTGCATTGGAAATATAAAAAACACAGCATAAGAAACATTATTACATCCTTGATATTATTCATAATATCCTTCTTCATATCATGGGGGAGGGAAAGAAAATAAGGGGTAATCTTAGATTCTCAGTAAGGGTTATGTGGATCAGAATATACCATGAATAAATAAGGCATAATCAATATGGAAAGTTAAATAATTAAAATCACATTCCATTTAATCAATAATTTGATCACAAAATTCATCCATAGATAATATCAATTCAGTAATCTCATGGATAATAATAACTAAATTATGAAATAAGTAAATACACAATGTTGAATTTCATTATCTCAAGCATCATGATATCTTCACCATCAAGGCCTTATTCAAAGATAGTTTAATCTATGAGTAAGTATACACTAAAAACCTATTTAATAAGTTTGTCTAACTTTTTTGTCTCATGAGTCCCGTAGATCCATCGAGGGACTATCTATAACCTATCCCCACCAACCATTGAATTTCCAATGAATTAATCATATATTTAATTATCAATTTAATTCATAAAAAATATTCATTGTCAATAAATATATTTATTGAGTAATGAATACAAAAATATTAATATTTCCTAGTTAATCAAAGAACTTTAACAGTAAAGTACTATATATAGAAATAGTATAACATTTAGGAAAATAATATGGATATTTAAGATAATTTTAATGTCCAATAAAAATTTATTATAATATATTTAGTGTTTCAAGAAAAATTTAATGAACATAAAATTAACAAGAGATAAAAAAACAACTATAAATTCATTAGAAATATAGGTTTTGTAATAAAATGATGTCCTTTGGAGAAATAAAAGAAATATAATTTAGACATTAAAATAATATTTAATTAAAGAGTTTTCTTTATAAAACCATTGAAAACTTATAGAATAATCTAGATAGCATAAAATGGTTATGGTGGCAGGAATATCTATTGATATCACATATGTTAAAAAGGAACATTATTTCAACTTTTATAAAGACAGTTGAAAATGTAAGTTTTATAAAATTTTATAAATATTTATTTAAAACCATGTAAAAATTAACGTATAAGATAAAATTTTATTAATAAATAATTTAAGTAAATAAAAATTACCTTTTTAAAATAATTTTTAAATAATATGGACATAGAATAAAAATTACCAGATCAAAAGAGAAATAAGATCAGATTTATTTTAAACATTTATTTACATGATTAAAGTTACAAAGAGAGGAACAATTGGTATAAAACTAAAAAACTTCTTAAATATCTAGAGGATAAGAAAATAGATAAATTTTATAAAGTTTATATTATAATATTAATTCAATGAAAATAAGAGAAATCCCAAAAAAATTGATTGTAAAATCAATTCTTACCACTTTGGAATCTTTTAAATTATAAACCATTGAAAGAGTAAACTTGAATTAAAAATTTAATATACATGAATAAATATAATCTCATGTTAAATACCTAAAAGTTTTAGTATATATACCACATAAATGTAAACAGATTCATAATATTAAATATGTCTCAATAGAGTGGAAATTGAGATGAAATTCATTACCTCCATTTAGTCTTGCCTCATAAGTAATTTTAACATCTCATATAATAAATATAGATTTATTTTACTTATACCAGAACCATATAAATATCTAAAATATCATATACGATCCATTTATAACATCTTATCACCCGTTTTTAAACAATATTTTATTAGTATCATTGTTTTGGGTGTTAAATAATCAATTTTTCATGTATGTTTTGATTTGGATGTTATGGTCCTTATATATTGATAATATTTATATCATCTCTATAATGGTAATAATGATATAAAAATCATACATATTCATTATATAAATATTTAAAATCACCCGTGATAAACGAACATAAATAACAAATTACATCGCTTTGTGGAGATGGTAGGTTGTATGTACGAATGTGAGACATTATAATTTTTTAATGGGTGAAAGGGTAAATAAGTAGATGATATATTATACTTAAAAATTTATAATTATGTTATATGTATTATATAAATTAATTAGTTACATTATTAATAAAATCCATGAGAGGTATTAATGGAAAATAAATTACATCGGTATATGAGGTGGTAGTCCGTTGTATACACGAGTTGTTGGAGTTAGTGCCCTAGAATCAACTTTATTAGTACTTGATTACATGTTTTAATTGATAAAGAAATTTCATATCATATAATGATTGGTCCTTTATGTGACTCTTGTATGTGATAATTTCCTAAGAATATGTGTCACACTAAAAGGTCATAACAGTTACCCTATTTGATAAGAACCTAGAGGTTCCACGATAGTGTTATTGAATTTTATTCTATATCTAGATGATATTTTCTAATGGAACACAAATGATATATTCCATAAGGGGTGGAATTATTATAAGACATTGATACACCTTCTTATGGTGTTCTTCCTTGGTGATCTCCAAGAGAGGAGGTTATGAGAACATACCTATTAATAGGAAATCCACATCTCTATGTGTCATTGGATGTTCCTATATGTGGATGAAAATATTGATCCTTATACTTTTATATTACCATTAATGGATATCATCACTGGAATAATTTTATGTATTTATGAAAACCATGATGACATATTCTCGCGGTGAGGTAGGATACATTGGGTACATCATGAGTGATATTGCAAGAAAAGATTTATACCCTTTATCCCTTGAAAGAAGTTGATATCTTATGCCATTTGATGGGGATGGAACTGCCTAGATAAATTCATGGCCATGGTTTTTCTTAGTTTGATTCATATTAATAATGTTAATGAAAGATACCTCAAGTATATATGTTGATTGGACTAGTATTCATCTTTCTTGGTCTGAGATATCATAATAAAGAGATTATATTACATGTTAAATGTTTGTCAGAGGTTGAATATTATCTTGATATTAACTTCTTTTTATATGGGTGAATTATTATGTTGCTAGATTATAAACTTAGAATATAGGTGGTTATGGATAATTCAACTGAGAAATAGTCCTATAGGGACACACACTAAGTGTATCCACAATCTTAGTTAAATTTAAGCATTGAATTTAACAAGTTATAATAAATAATATTTATTTAGTTTTGGGTGGTCACCAAAATTTAATAAAAAGTTATTTTAAATAACAAGTGATTTAAATAATAATAATAAAAAATAAATATTTATTATATTTATCATAGAATAATGCAGTGACATTTTTTATTAAATAGTCATTATTCAAGGATCAGTAAATGCCAATTAGGGAAAGAAGATCGAGCTCAATGGTGAGATTATAAATATTATAAATGATATTTATTTATATTCTTAACATGTTTAACATGTTAAGTAATTAATATTGATATTATTATTAAACATGGTCTAACTAATAATATTAAAGATGGTTAGGGGTCTGTGTGTGATTTTTAACCCTAAACCTACTATAATAGATATCTAATTACCAATCTTTACAAAATTAAATTTTGGTATTCAAAATATATAGAGAGAAACTCTATATATAGAGATCTAGATATCTAGAACAAAATCTTTCGTCCTTCTATCTAAAACCTTTGAGAGAGAATTAAGAGTTCTTCCTCCCTTGAGAAGAATAATACTATGATCAACCACAAAAAACACAATAGATCAAGATCAGTCATACTAGAACCTGAAGTAAGTATGATGATATTCAGAGATTTTTATGCAATATTGGATCACCTCTAGATGGATTCTACACTTCAATCCTATAGAACAGTGAGGATATGATGATATCAAGTTAGTCAGATCATAAACAAAAGCTTAATTCCAAGTTGAATTAATTATATATATTCTCATAAATTATTTATAAATTACATGTAAAGATCCACCTCTTTAGGTTATAATATTTTAATACAGTCAATTAATCTATGGTTTTTATTGTATATGATGTTTTTATCATGTGAAAAATAATCACATGTACATTAAGGCTAAAATTTGAGTTGGTCATACAGACACAGGATGCTTACGCTATATCCAGAACCTATAAGTGGTGTTAGAGCGGGTCAAATGTTTAATTTATAATTATTTATTATTATTGATTGTTTTTATGTGTTTTTATTTTATTTTAAATATATTGATTCTTTTTAATATACAATCATATTTGTCTCTTCCTTTCTTCATTCTCACATACATGCCATGTAATTTTATTTTGGCATATGAATTTCTCAATAAAATTATATATATCCAATGAAATCAGATCTAGGATATGATAAAATTGGATTAGTGTCTATATATGGATATATTTATACTTTTATTGAATAACTAAACACCATGTAACCACAATATATGACATGTAGTCCTTGTTTTCTCAAGGTCGACAACATGGGGTGTCCTAGTGATCCATGTGTTAGATACACGACATGGGGACATAAAATCCCTACAAACTCTGAGTCCACATGATAGGTATTCCTAGTATACATCATGTATTCCCAATAAATGTTTTTTTACCTTAAACATGTCTATGGAAGGGAAAACACCCAATCCCAAGGCTTGTATTGTGGACATGGACAAAAGAAAGTACGCATTATGTACTTTAGTATGTGCTGCATATTCTTCTGAAAAAATGTTTCCAATTTTTAATGGATAAAAATTAAATATATAATAAAACCTATTTTTACATGTTCTTTGTTTCATTTATTTGAAAAATTACATACCATTTCATAGGATTGATAATAAATTTTCAAATCAATTATTTGTTAATATTTTAGATAAGCACACAATGTTTCATCCAAGTAAACTCGTGTACCTTATTAATTTTAAATGAAATTTATTTTAATGATAGTGGGTTAAGGATTATTAGATGTAATTAAGATAAATTGAATTAATTAGATTAATTTTTGGCACATTATCTTAGTTAAAGTATGAATAAAAGTAATTGATAACAGGATTTCAAATGAATGATTGTTGCTGAATGTGTGGATGGTCATGAGATTAGAAAAACCCTTTGTATGTGATTATATTATTTAAATTTATTTAGGTTAAATTATTATTTATGACCTATGTGTCATCCCCTCATCGATATTATTCATGGGCCTGAATTCCCATGGTTTCTTTTATGTAAACCCCCATTATCCAATCCATTGGATCCTATCAGATTCAAGTGAGTTAAAACCTTATGTATGGGAGCTCCTAAGAAAGTGGAGGAGGTCCAAGTAAACAAGATAAGGTGAAACCAATAAAGGCGATACATAATATCCAAGGTGGAATACTACAACATTAACTAAGCTATGGTTTAAGGTGTTTTCCCCTAGGGTTTAGGGTTATTTTATCAGCTGCTATATGAACTAACCATTAGAGAATCTCATGATCACACCACTCATATTTAATTTATGTTAGTTTCATGGTTAATTATTTATGTTTGTGAATTTTACATGATCACCGAATAAATTAATTATCAAGCATGCAATATGAAATAAAATATAACTAGATGATGCTTAAATGTTTTATCGGACATGGTTAATCACTTAAGTAAAATACACTACATATTAATAAGGATTTTGATTGGATAAAATTATATTTACATATAATGAAACTCTCTCAAATAAAATATTAAGTCGGTATTGACTTCCAATACTTATTTTAGAAACAAACTCATTGTTCAAAGTACTTGACCCACCCAATTTGGGGTGCTTTCAATTATTGTGGAATTTTTAGCATGATTTTTTTTGTTGACTTAACATAGTTTACATCAAGGGTTGACTAACCAAGAAGGAATTTATGTAACCAAGAGTAAAATATCAAGGAAATATTTAAAATAATATTTTAGGATTGGGGAGTCCACTCAACAGATCAAGGAACTATGAGTTAATGTAGTTGGAAAGTTATACCTACCTAAAAACCTTCAAATAACTTCTCATTGTGAAGTTTGGGTTATGAGAAGGATAATTCAGATCCTTACCACTAGAATATCTAAGGGATAAGATATTCTCAAATTTATGGGGAGTTCTATTATGTTTTAAAAAATAGTTGTAGATTAATTCAATTTAATTAAATTTAAATTTATTAATCTATTTTTACAATCAAAACAAGTATCAATCATATAATCTTAATTTGTATAAAATGGAAAATAAAAAGAATTCAATAATATCACTATGATCCATACTAGAGAAGGAAAAAAATTTCACTGATGCAAATTTTCTGGAATGGTATTGGTGCTTACACATTATACTATTCCATGAATGGAAATCATATGTGTTAGAAACCCCATATCCTAAGTCACTTGCCAAAGAGTCTGATGAGGATGTAGTATCTCTCTATTTAAAATATATGGAAAATTTAATTGATGTACATTTTTTATGCTATCCTCCATGTCCAATGAGTTTCTAAAATAATATGAGGATATGGATTCATATAACATTGTTTATCTCCTTTCAGATCTCTATCAATAATATGTGAGATTAGTGAGATATGAGATCTCCATTTCATTGTTCATGTGGAAGCATGGAGCGTCAGTATCAGTTAGGGCACATATATTCAAGATTATTAGATACATTAAGTTCCTAGACATCTATTATTTTAAGATTACTTATGAGATACACATAAATATCATTCTATCATTACTTCCTAAAAACTTATCTAGTTTTATTTTGAATTATAATATAATAAATAGCAAATATACAATTTCACAACTTTTTTACTTTTATTCATTGAGTTGAAAAATATATGGGTTGTGATAAACCTGTGGCCCATAGGGTAAATAAGAGGAGGGGGAATAAGGAAAAGGTACTGAAGAATCATTCCAACTCTAAGGATCTAGAGCACCACCCATATGATAAAAGGAAGACCTAGAGGCAAGGAAAGGAACAAGACACAATATGTATTTCATGTGGAAAGCTGAGCCACTAAAAGAGGAATTGCACCCAGTAAAACAAGAAAGGGGAAGCTTTAGGTGAATTCATTATTGAGTGTAATATTTATATATCTATAAGTTGGATATTAGATACTACCTACAGTGCTCACGTTTGTATCTAGATACATGATATTACTAAAGATGAGGTGGATCTATGGGCTACCAATGGAGTGAGGATGGATGCTCTATCCATTAGAGACTACCATCTCACATTTCCAACATGATTGATTTTATTTTTAAAGAATTTTTATTATGTACCTAGTGTTACTAAATAATCACCGTCACTAGACTGATGATATTTATCACATCTAGTTATGAGGTGTATGTGAGGTTTATTCTAATCATAACTTTCAAAAAAGAAAAAATTGAAAAAATGATTTGAAAAACAGAGAGTATAAAAGTAGATAAAAATTAAAAAGGGTGAACATAATTCATTATTCATCATTTGATCATTATATTCACTTTTAATTATGGGAAAAGGTTATTTTTTATTATTTTAAGGTGATAATGTAATTAAGACTTCAATTTTTATATCATGCAGTGTACTTTAGAGATAAACCTACTCCTCGAGCCTTAATTTTTAATATGAATTCCTACCAAACTTAAGCCTCTAAGTCATTTGGAATTTTATTATATTTCCTCATTATTATATATTCCTTTTGTCTTTATAGATTATAGATATTAGTTCCTTTACAAGATTATGGATAAGGAACATGTTCTCATGATATGAGCACAACACTGTTTGAAATTATACCATTATTGTTGAGAGAAAAGATTCAAGAGTAGTAGATCATGATTTGTAATGTTTAATAATAATGAAATAAGGATCATGAATTAAAAAGAAGATAAGTACCATCATTTTCAAATGGTAAAAAAGTAAAATACTTGAGTTTATTTTTTATTTAAAAACATAGAAATTAAATTAACATTTCATGTGGAATTTCAAATTTTGATTTACCATTGATAATTATTTTATTTTTTCTTTGATTTTTAAATAATGGTAACATTGGTATCCTTTATAATTCCATGTTGAGGTTTTATTCTTGAGGACAATAATAGTTTATGTATGGGGGTATTTGACCAACTAATTTTATCATGAAAATTTGAAACATTTTATGATGATTTGTAATGGTTTTTAATTGAAATTCCCATATAGTTCAATGTTTGATTAAAAATTTGGAATTAAAAAATTACGAGTTGAAATTAGTTTAAATGAGTAATTAATTTTTAATTCAAGTTTAAAATTTTAATTATGAAATTTTGATCGATCATTTTATTAAGTTTTTATCCCTTTTTAGGTAAAAATTTTGAGCCAAGTCTTAGCAAGCCCCATATCCCGACCTGTATATTCCCTTTTGACCAAGCATATCCCATGAGAGATCCCACATAGGTTAGTGAGGGTGTATGTCCTAAAGAGGAGTTGTGTATGTAGAGTTGCGATGAAGCCTGTAGGGGCCTGTGAGTGTGGCATGGCTCATATTCGTGTGTGCATGTGTTTTCGAGAGACCACCCCAGTGCTGGCATATGAGACGAGTACGAGATGCATTTTCATTTATACACTCTCTAAGATGTATCACTATTATGATGTGGGATGAGTATTTTTTGGGTACTATTAAAATTAACCAATGTTCCATTGTTTTTCTCAGCCACACACATGCTCTCCCTTGGACAGATCTCACCACCCGACTTTATCACTCACAACTGCTTGATGTTGGGCCGCCACCACTGCAACATCAGAAAAACATTATGGATGACCATGGGAGAGCTCGAGCTCAATCTCTTTGGCCACTAAAAAGGCACTCCACCACTAGGAATCACCTTTAGACCATATTCTAACCACCATAAATCCATTTCAAATCTTCATATAGCTACTTTGAAGGCCAAATGAAGGAGGATCATACTACCACCACTAAAATACTTCATTTAACATCACCAAAGCCCAACCACATGGAAATTCCATTGCCAAGACCATAAAAATCCCATGTCTCAATGTATCCCATGTGACCTATGTGACCCATGTGAGGAAGATCCACCATATCAGCTGGCCTATGTAACAAACCAAGATGGATGAGATTGTTTGTGATTAAATCTTTGGATATTCAAAAATCATTCAACCAATATCCATTTTTTTAAATAAAAATATTTTTTATGATTCACTTGACCAAGGGAAAGATGATGCACTACTCTATAAATAGATTAGGAGTATACCATTACTAGGATTTCACACACCCACTAGAGGAGGAAGCTTGGACGATGCTGCATGTTTCTTATTTTAATTTTTTTTATTCTCTTTTATTTATTTTTAGTCTTCTATAATTTATATTTCAATATATTTTATAAGACAATTTTCATTATATTTTGACAATTATGTTTTATCCACCATTCTTCTTCTTATCCCCCTTGTTCTTTTCTTCTTATGTTATCCTCCTCTTTCCCACCATTGTGATCTCCTACCCTCAATAATGAGGGGATAACCTGAGGCTTGGACCAAGAGAGATGAGGTGTTCTTGAATTCTTTATTAAATTTTATTTTTTGTTTATGGTAGATATGAGCAGCATGAACGAGAATGATGATTATCCCCCATGACATTCAACTCAAATATATTTATATTATTTTATTTTATTTCATTTCCCTCCCATCCAATGGTCAACTACTCACATAATGGAGTTAAGATGATCAATGGATAAAAAGACATACACTGGAGTGGATCCTAGAAGATGTCACACACTTGACTGAGGTGTTCCACCAACCTTGATTATAGGAGAAGGTGGAATTTAGATTTCTTAAGGAATTATATATTTTAAAACACTAAATAGAAGGATCTAATTCATCATGATATTTCATGATTGGATTATCAAAATATATTTAAAAAAATAAATGAGAATAACGATAAAATGAAAAACCCAACTCAGTATCAAGTTATTTTTTTTAATCACATTCTGTTTCACATTGCATGTTATTTTAATTTAAAATTTCAACATAATTGTCATTTAAATATTTTATAATTTAATAAAAAATACAAACATTTATCATTATTATCATAAAATAATAAAAATTACAAAAACAATTTAGTTTATAAAAATTAGAATAAGTAAGAAATTTTGAAGCTCCTCAAGTGAGACGGCCCTGGTTAGCCACTATGCTGCATTAGGAAAATAAATTTTATTTTTTCCTGAATTACTAAATATGTGTGCCAATTCTAAAGATACAAAAGAGTTGGTACAAGAATCGACCCCACATGTACCTATATAATAAGTTTTTATGAAACACAAGTGATGAGTAGGAGTACTATAGATGCAATGGAACTATTGATATATGGTTTTCTAGTCACTAATGATTTTGACTCATTATTGGTTGAAGATAATGATCCTATCTTATATAAAGAGTTATTAGGGGGCATACAATCTATAATATGGAAAGAATCTAGGAATTATGAGACGAATTCAATGTATCAAAACCATGTTTGGGTTTTAATTGATCTTCCCGTTGATGTAAATCATGTTGGGTGTAAATGGGTATTCAAGAAAAAGATGGACATATAAGGTAAAGTAAATACCTATAAAGTATGGATAGTGTCTAAAAGATTTATAAAATATCAAGTAGTTGACTATGAAAAAACCCTTTCTCTAGTTTATATATTTAATTCCATCATAATTTTGTTTTCCATTGTAACTTACCATGAAAATTAGATTTGGAAAATGGATGTCAAAACAGATTTCCTTAATGGGAACCTGTAAGTGGATGTGTACTAGAAATAACCTAAAGTGTCTGTGTCTCCGAAAAATTACATAAAGATATACAAGTTACAGAGATCCATCTGTAAATTAAAGAAAGCATCCAAGTCATGGGATATTATATTTGATTAATCCATAAAGGAATTTGGTTTTATTAACGAGGAATGAAATCTATGTGTTTACAAGAGTTTTAGTTAGAGTATAGTTGTTTTTAGAGTATTATATGTTTATGAAACAATACTAATTGAAAACAATATACCTTCCTTACAAGAGGATGGTTGAGAAAGTGATTCTCTATGAAGGACTTAGGAGAATAAGACTATATTCTAGGGATTAAGGTCATCCATGATAGATCCAAGAGGTTTCTTGGACTAAGTAAAGGTACACACATTTTATGGACATTGAAGAGGTTTAGTATGGAACAATTCAATAGGGTATTGGTTCCAGTGTCACATAGTATACATATTTCCAAGAAAATGTGTGCTCAGAAACAAGATAAAAGAGGTATAATGAGTAAGATCCCATATACTCCTGTGATATGATCTATAATGTATTCAATGTTATATAAGGGGCTTGATGTTGCCAATGCTTTGAGAATGGTAGTTATATTTCAAGTACATCCGGGTGAAAAACACTGGACTACTATCAAGACTATCCTTAAGTATCCAAGGAAAACTAATGATATGTTCATGGTGTATTGAGGATATGAAGAGCTAGTCATAATTGGTTATATAGATGCTAGCTTTTAGACAGAGTAAAATGACTTGAATTCACAGTATGAATATATATTTATTCACAGTGGAGTAGCTGTGAGATATAAGAGTTCAAAGAATCTAGATTTTTCTGATTCTATAGTGAAGTTAAAGTATATTTTGGATTTTGATGCAGCCAAGGAAGTAGTTTTTATTCACCACATTGGTTAAGAGCTTGATGTGGTACTAAAAAATAAAATCCTATCATATTTTTATATGATAACACTGTAGTAATGACTCTCTCCAAATAAATGAGGTCACACCAAAGGAAAAATCACATACATTAGATGTTTCATGTCTTGAGGTATTTTTTTCAATGATGTGAAGTTTTGGTGAGAATAATATCTAAGGAGGAAAATGTGGTGGACCCCTTGACCAAGGCTTTATCTTAGTAGAGGCATGGGTATTTTTTGAGATCTAGTGGACTGAAAGTTATTGTCAGTTGGATATAGTGAAAGTGGGAGTCTATTGGTTTTAGTGCCCTAGAATAGACATTATTAGTACTTGATTGTAATGCCCCAACCCCAGTTACCTAGAGTACATGCATTATTACATAACATTGGCATGATCACAAAAGATCAAGTCTCGAAAGACTGATTAGTTTAGTAGCCTTGGAAACATTAGATATATCATAAGTCTTATATTACATCATAAAGTAAAAAAAACTACAACAACATATTGTCTTCATATCCCCTCATACATTCCCTGTAGGCCATTCATAAAATACTTCTTCACATCCTGGGAAAAATTAAAACATTGAAAGGGGTGAGCTTAGATGCTCAGTAAGGATAACAATATAGCGAAAAATTTCATAAATAAATATAAACATTTAATGAAATGTATAACTAAAACAAAAGCATTTTAAACTTGAAGGTCAACATAATATGGAAAAGAGAAAATGAAACAATGCCTTTTACTTATACACATGGATATTCTACTAGTCGAATAATCACATGCAATATCAATAACAACTTTAATAATGATGGAATTCATAATGCTAGACTATCATAACCACATAGTCAAGGCCTTGTGCCAAGACTACAAATAAGATTTTGTCAAGTCCTTGTGCCAAGACACTAGTTTGTCTCATGAGACCTACCGATTCATTGAGGAGCTTTAGAGGGATCCACCCGTCCCTTATTAAGTCCAATGCATTCCTCATATGAAAAGGTTTAAACATAACATAAACATTCATATTAAAACTAGAATATGAAATGTCAATACTTTCTCCATAAACCATGAATGGTATAAAAATAACAAATCCATAGTAAAACATATCACAAAACCTTCAATAGAATATGGAATTTTTGTATCATAATAAATCAACTTCAAATAAGCTTAAAATCCCTCAAAGGATGTTGACATATATGAAATCAAAACTATTTGAGAGAAATGCCTCTTTTTTTAAATCATTTAAAAGTTACATAATTATAAAATAAAAAATTTACTTTGAAAATATTATTATAATATTGTAATGGAATCTTTGACGATTTCATAACGGCGGAAAATAGCCGCACTTGCCGTATAAGTTAAAAAATTTATTCTTACCTTAATTCTTTCGAAAAGGTTAAAAAGGACCTTGTTTGGAAAACAACAGAAAGATTCCTTTCAAACCATTTTATAAAAAGTATAAAAAGGGTATAAATGAATTTAACCCATAGTCTAGTAAATAGTAAAAATGTTTTGAAATACATTTTTAAGAAACATGGATGTGGATGATAAAGAAGCCCCAGTAGATAATCACGGATAAACAACCTCCGATAATGAAGAGATTATGAAATAAACCCTTACCTTGTACTTTTACTTGTTTGAGGGTAGGTTAACCTCCTGTATAATGGTGAAATAATTTTTATTAAATTATAAAATAATAATATACATTAATATGATATCATATATGATCTTTTAACATTGCTTGGTTAATAATATCTTAGTATTATCATCGTTTTGGGTGTTAACTTACTCGTTTTATTTTATATGTTTTGTTACATAAGCCATGTTTTTTATGGATAGGTTGTATATTATTCATATCCAGAATGATATCAAGTCCTTAAACATTATTTTTAATCATCAAATGAACATTAGTCTTGAATGGATACGATGGGTAATGAATCTCATCGCGTTCGTGGAGACGGTAGTCCGTACGTACACACGAGCGACAATATCATTATTTTGATATTAAATAATATATAATTGGATGTTATATCATATGTAAAGAATAAATATAATGTTATATTTATTATTTACATGAATTACACGTCATTATTGTACCCATCAAAATAATAATGTATTGAATAACAATTACACCACGACGTGGAGACAGTAAGCCGTACGTACGCACGTATGGTGACATGTCATTCAAGGGATGGATAGAATAATGAATTTGGTTGTTCCATATTTATAATAACATCTGAGTATATAGAAGATACTGAAGTTATTATTTTAAAATGGAAATAACAAATAAAGAAGAAGTGGAAGAAGAAAGGAACTTGAAAGAGGGTGGTGAAATCATTACCTCTTCTTCAGGTTCTTCCTTTTGATTTGAACAAAAGGGCTCCTTAGGTTGGATTTCTGATCAAACTAAGGCCTCTAGGTTTAAGTGAGGGAAGTTGAGAGAGTATTTGGTCAGGGTTTGGCCGAAAAAAAAGGATTTGAATGTGTGAAGAATTGGTTATAAGTGGTGTCCTTTTATAAGGGGGAGGAGGGGCTCTTTAGGAAAAACTAGAAATATTATTTTATAATAAATTAATATTCGTATTCTAATAGCTCCAAAGTAGATTATTCAAATTATAAGGTGGGTATTATTATAAATAATTTAAACCAATAGATTTTAGATAGGTTTGGGTCACTATATTAACCTTATCTTTTAGTTTTATCTCTTAGTTAATTAGTTTGACGTTTACCATGTCACTTTGTATTTTTATATTATATAGTTAATAAACTTACTATATAAATCCAAGAGACCCCTAAGTGGTCCAATAATAATACACCTACCATTATATAAGTACTTTTTCCAAACCTTATAATTTTAGGAATAGAATATCAATTATTAATATAATATTTGTTTTAAAAACTCAATTATGTCAATTTTGACACTATTCAATAATTGATTTTTGTTAAAGTCTTAAAAACTTTATTATTTCGAATAAAATTCATTTAAGCAATACTGAAATGTAATATTAACCAATAAAATTAGTTTATGTCATCAAAACTTTCAAATTATATTTATTTTAACTTTTATAATACCAATTATTTGATTCTTTTATTATTAAGGAAAATAATGCATTATTAATGTGTCATAAATTAATTTTAATTATTAAATGTCTAAAAATTATAAATAAAATCCCATTATGTAGGAAATATTTTTAGGTTTCTAATGAATATTTATATTCTAAAATATAACATATATAACCCTATGTAAAAATTGTTTTTCTAAAAGATATATGCTTATGTCATTTTTGTATTTACTTTAACTTAATTAATATAAAGTGTCATTATCACTTACAAGTGGATCCATGGGGTCCCAAAATCGACCCAAAGATGTCCATGGTCATAAATGTATCAACCAATAGGGTTAGGATACGTTTTAGGGTAATTTATTATTATTATAATATTATTTGTTACCCTTATTTACTAGATTTACCCTTTAACCAAGGTAAATAAAATATTTACCGAAGTAATTATTCAAAATGATTAAAAATAAAAGTTACCTATTTACACAATTTAAACCTATTGATTCTAAATATGGAATCAATTTTTCTAAATTCAAAACACAGAAGTGGAAGAAATTAATTTAAAATTAATTTCCATTGTTAAAACAAAAAGCATGTTTTTAAGAGATAATAACTATCAAAAGATTGACACTTTCTTATGTCCAGTTTAAATGTGAAATTACATCCAATGACCAAAATTGTATTAAATGGTAAAAATATATTCCAAATATACTTTAAAACCACTCAAATTCATAATTTATCACTATTAATTATTTTTATTAAAAAAGTTGTTTTTAATTAAAATTTAGTAATTTTCACTATTCATCAAAATATGAAAGTTATCCGAAAAGTGCCAAAAATTAACCCTAAGCTAATTTCGATATTAAGAATCCAAAAATAAAGTCCATTTTGAAATATAAAATGTATAAAATTTAAAAAAGTGGGTATTACTATTCATAACGGCTAGTTTGATTGGTTGTGGTGTATTAGAACTCGAAGTTGCGTACAACACACACTACTATATTATTCAAAGAGAAGCGTACCGTGGAAGCTTGGGGTGTTACATTCTCCCCTCATTCAAATAATTTCATCCTCAAAATTTCTAGAATACTACTGCATGAAAAGAATCGGGTGGTTCTTCATCATAAGTTCCTCGGGTTCCCACGTTGCCTCTTCCATCTTATGGTTTCTCCATAAAACTTTTACCAGACGAGTCGTCCAGTTTCTCAGTACTTGTTCTCTTATATCAAGAATCCTAATGGGATCTTCGCAATATGACAAATCAGGTTCCAGTTCTAATTCCTCATATGTGAGTACATGCATTGGGTCAGGCATGTATTTTCTCAATAGTGATACATGGAACGCATCGTGAACTTTGGAGAGACTTGGTGGAATTGCCAAATGGTAAGCTACAACCCCAATTTGTTCTAGAATTTTGAAAGGTCCGATGTACCTGGGACTCAATTTACCCTTCTTACCGAAACGTATAACTCCCTTCCATTGAGATACCTTCAAGAAAACATGATCTCCTACCTGAAATTCCAAATCCGTCCTTTGGTTGTCAACATAGCTCTTCTGCTTACTTTCAGATGCTTTAATGTGGTTTTGGATTACCTTTACCTTTTCCATCGTTTCTTCCACCAGTTCCAGGCCTACGAGTTTTCTTTCCCCAACATCATCCCAACAGGTTGGTGTACGACATCTCTTTCCATATAATGCTTCATATGATGCCATCTGAATACTTTAATGGAAGCTATTGTTATAGGAAAATTCTACCAGAGGTTAATATTGATCCCACATACCCTGAAAGTCAAGTGAGCATGATCTCAAAAAGTATTCTAAGGTTTGAATAGTCCATTCTGATTGTCCATCTGCTTGGGGGTGGTAGGCAGTTCTCAAACGTAGTTCAGTATCCAAGGCCTTCTGAAGACTCTTCCAGAATCTTGAAGTAAAACGAGGATCACAATTAGAAACAATCAATAGGGGTACTCCATGAAGTCTCACAACTTCATTAATATATAGTCTTGCTAGACGTTCAAGTGGTAGATCTTCTCTTATATCAAGAAAATGTGCTGACTTGGTAAGACGATCAATAATGACCCATATTGCGTCATTCCTTCTAGGAGTATTTGGTAGTCCCACGACAAAGTCCATCATAATATTATCCCATTTCCACTCATGTATGGGAAGAGGTTGCAATACTCCACCACGATGTTGCCTTCTAGCTTTCACTTGTTGAAAAACCATACATCTTGACACAAAATCAGCAATCTCCCTCTTCATGTTGTCCCACCTAAAATGTTCCTTTAAATCCCTATACATTTTGGTGCTCCCAGAGTTTATAGAGAAATTAGAACTATGAGCATCGTCCAAAAATTCCCTTTTTAGATCAGGTATATTGGGAACACAAAGACTCCTCCCAAATTTCAAAATTCCATCTTCATACACAAAGTCACTCAATCTCCCATCATTCACAGCTTTAATCTTCTTTTGAAACTCTTCATCATTGGTCTGAGAACTCTTTATCATTTCTAGTAAAGATGGTTTGGCAACCATTTGAAAAATCATTGATGTTTCACCTTCCACGGTGATTCTCATATCCAACTTTACTAGATCCATGAAAATAGGATCCCTCTCAACTCTCATCTTGTTCAAAACTCCATGATATTTTCTACTCAAAGAATCTTCCACCTTATTTTCCTTCCCTAGGTGGTAGTGTATCGTGCAATCATAATCCTTGAGTAGTTCAAGCCATCTCCTTTGCCTCATGTTGAGTTATTTCTGTGAGAAAATATACTTCAAACTCTTGTGATCAGTATAAATATCACATTTTTTACCATAGAGATAATGTCTTCATATATTCAAAGAAAATATTACAGCAGCTAACTCAACATCATGAGTAGGATAGTTTTTCTCATGAATTTTTAGTTGTCGTGATGCATAGGCAATAACTCTATCATTCTGCATAAGGACACAAGAAAATCCTTTATTTGATGCATCACTATAAGTAACGAACCCATCATTCCCCGATGGTAGAGTCAATATAGAAGAATTGACTAATATTCTCTTCAGTTATTCAAAACATTCTTCAAACTCTTTTGTACAAACAAATTTAACCCCTTTACATGTGATCTTTGTTAATGGGTTAGACAATCAGGCAAATATTTGGATGAAATGCCGATAATAACCTGCTAAACCAATAAAACTGCATACCTCAGTTATACTCATTGGTGCTGGCCATTCTTGGATTTCCTTGGTCTTAGAAGGATCAACAGAGATTCCATCTTTGGAGACAATATGGCCAAGAAAATAGATCTCTTGAATCGAGAATTCACACTTGCTAAACTTCCCATATAACTCATGTGTTCTCAGAGTCTTCAATATAATGCATAAGTGATTTTCATGATCTTCGTAGATTTTGGAATATAGCAAGATATCATAAATAAATACCACCACAAAATCATCAAGATATTCCTTGAAAACTCTATTCATTAGATCCATGAATACATAGGGTGCATTAGTCAATCCAAAAGGCATTACTGTAAACTCGTAATGCCCGTACCTGGTTCGAAATGTTGTCTTCGGAATGTCTTCCTTCTTCACACAGAACTGATGGTATCCATATCGAACTTCAATCTTTGAAAAGTATTGAGCTCCATGCAGTTGGTCAAATAAATCTTTAATGCAAGGTAGAGGATACATGTTCATTATTGTTATATCATCGATTTCCCTTTAGTCGATACATAACCTCATAGATCTATATTTCCTCTTAACAAAAAGGACAGGGGATCCCCATGGAGGAACACTAGGGAGAATAAATCACTTATTACTCAATTTATCTAGTTGTTTCTTTAATTCAACTAATTCCACAGTGGCCATTCTATAATGGGTCTTCAATATAGGCCTTGAACTAGGAATTAAATCACTGGAAAACTCAATTTCTCATTCTGGAGGATGTCCAAGTAAATCTTCTGGAAACACATCAACATATTCTCTCACAATAGGTACATCCTCAATTTGAACATTCCTTTCCTCACCCACAGTCATTTCATTTTCTTCCTCCCCAATAATTGAATTTAGTTGAGATACTGGGGGTGGATCTAGATAAGAATCAGGTGGTGACGATTCTACTCTAAAGATAATGTGTTCTTTATCATCATCATCATCAAATATTGTAACCTCCTTCTTCTTACAATAAATCTTTGCATCATGGTTTGAAAGCCAATCCATACCGAGGATTATATCAAACTCAATCATAGGTATGGTGATGAGATTAGAAGATAAAGAACATTTATGTGCTCTAATGGGGACTAATTCACAAAACTTTGTTGCAATGATACTTCCCTTAGGAGTTTTAACTGAAAACTCCCTTGTTAAATCAAATTGGAAATATCTAATTTTCTTAGAAAACTGGGAAGATATGAAACAATGCGATGATCCAGAATCAAATAAAGCATTGGCTAAGCTTAAGGAAACCATTAAATTACCTGCCACCATGTCTTTCGGAGCTTCAACCTCAAAAGTAGTGATAGAATAATCTTGGACTTGATCCCTTGTTCTTTTCTGAGGTAAGTTCCCCTGACGATTAGGACATTCATTTGCATAATTTCCCATCTCCCTATAGTTGTATCATTGAACATCGTTAGCTTCTTTCTTCCCATTTCAATCACGAGCTTGGTGGCCTTTTTCACCACACTTGTAACAGACTCCCATTCCTTTCAAGAAAGTACCAGGGTGTTTCTTCCCACATTTACTATAGGATGGATTTCAAATTTTCCCTTCTTCCCCTTAATTCCATTTCCAGAGTGATCAGCAGATCTATTCTTCTCTTGCTTTTCTTTAAAGTCGTAAGACATAGAGAATTATTTTTCTGTCTTGATAGTGCATGAGACAATATATTCATACAAAGAGAAGGTTTTTGAGACTAATGATCAGTGGAGAAATGGTTTTAACACATAAAAGAAATGATCAATCTTACTTCTTGGGTTACATATATAATCTGCATCATACCTCGCTAACCTTGTAAAGTTAGCGTCATAATTTGCGACATTCTCATCCTCCTTTTGTCTGAGACTCAGAAATTTCCTTTCCATATCTGCTCGATGGTCACGAGGAAAGTATTTTTCTAAGAAAATATCTTTTAACTCACTCCATTCCATATTTTATACTTCATCATCTTCCTTCGTGTTTTGAATCAATGACCACCATTGACCAGGATCTCCAGTGAGGCGGTAAACTGCCATGATAACTTTTTCCCTTTCATTACTCCCCAAGGCATGGAATATTTTCTCTAAGGAATTTATCCATTTCTTAGATACTAAGGGATTTTTACTCCCATTGAATGTCGGTGGTTGTTTCCTCATGGAGCGATCTAACATTGATCCTCCACCCCGTGGATTAGGGTGCTCCATACGGGTAAGGTTATTATTCATAACCTGAGTGAGTTGTCCCAGTATGGTGATTAGCTGATCGGCACCAGTTGCATCACCAGCTCCACTATAATTATCTTGATTAGGAGTGAAATCCCTACATTTAGTTCATGCATTGATACAGTTTCCATTTCTTCCACTAGGCGCCATTTCTAAACAATGGCATACACTAGATTAGTTTATGAATCACAATACATAAATCCAAACTTGTAAAAAACTTAACATGAACTGAAAAGTTTATGGATATAATCCATAATCATAAAAAAAATTTCTTTGAAGAGGTATATACTCATAAACCCTTCATAATGGTTTGTAAAGAAAATGAGAATTATCCTAATCATATCCCATGGGAGTGTCGTAACCAAGAGTGCAGCAAGGCCCATTGTCGTGCACCAATTCCCATTCGAGTCTAGCTCAGAGCGGTGTTTTCAGGTTTTACCCCTAGGTACATCTGTTCCAGAGCCACCTCTACCTGTTCGTATCCATACAGGGATGTATTGCTCATAAAACTCAAAAAATCTCTACAATACCAAAATTCTAGGAAGTTCTTCTATACTAATCCTCAAAGTCTATCTTAGGGCTATGTGCTCTAATCAGAGTTTATCTAAATCTAGTTTGCAAGGTTTGTACTAAACTTCCTCTCATACCAACTATAACGCTCCAACCCCAGTTACCCAGAGTCGGTTCATTATTACATAACATTGGCATGATCACAAAAGATCAAGTCTCGAAAGACTGATTAGTTTAGTAGCCTTAGAAACACTAGATAAATTCATAAGTCTTACATTACATCATAAAGTAAAAAAACTACAGCAAGATCATGTCTTAATATCCCCTCATACATTCCCTGTAGGTAATTCATAAAATACTTCTTTACATCCTAGGAAAAATTAAAACATTGAAAGGGGTGATCTCAGATGCTCAGTAAGGATAGCAATATAGCGGAAAATTTCATAAATAAACATAAACATTTAAGGCAATGTATAACTAAAACAAAAGCCTTTTAAACTTGAAATTCAGCATAATATGGAAAGTATAAAATGAAATAATTAAATTTACTTATTCACATGGATATTCTACTAGTCGAATAATCACATGAAATATCAATAACCACTTTCATAATGATGGAATGCATAATGCCAGACTATCATAACCACATAGTCAAGGCATTATACCAAGACTAAAAATAAGATTTTGTCAAGGCCTTGTTCCAAGACACTAGTTTGTCTCATGAGACCTACCGATGCATCGAGGAGATATAGTGGGCTCCACCCTTCACTTATTAAGTCAAATTCATTCCTCATATGAACAGGTTTAAACATAACATAAACATTCATATTAAAACTAGCATACGAAATGTCAATACTTTCTCCATAAACCATGAATGGTATAAAAATAACACATCCAAAGTCAAACATATCACAAAACCTTCAATACAATATGTAATTTTTTTATCATAATAAATCAACTTCAAATAAGATTAAAATCCATCAAAGGATGTTGACATAGATGAAGTCAAAAGTATTTAAGAGAAATATCTCTTTTTTTGAAATCATTTAAAAGTCACATAATTATAAAATAAAACATTTACTTTGAAAATATTCTTATAAGATTTTAAGGGAATCTTCAAAGATTTCATAACGACTGAAAATAGCCGCACTCGCCGTATAAGTTAAAAAAGTCATTCTTACCTTAATTATGTCGAAAAGGTTAATAAGGAACTTGTTTGAAAAAAGACGGAAAGATTCCTTTCAAACCATTTTATAAAAAGTCTAACAAGGGTATAAGTGACTTTAACCCATAGTATAGTAAATATTAAAAATGTTTTGAAATAAATTTTTAAGAAACATGGATGTGGATGATAAAGAATTCCCATTAGATAATCACGTATAAACAACCTCAGATAATGAAGAGATTGTGAAATAAACTCTTACCTTGTAATTTTCCTTGGTTGATGATAGGTTAACCTCTTGTATAATGGTTAAATAATTGTTATTAAATTATACAAGAATCATATACATTAATATGATATCATATATGATCTTTTAACATTTCTTTGTTAATAATATCTTAGTATTTTCGTTGTTTCGGGTGTTAACTTACTCATTTTCTTTTATATGTTTTGTTACATAAGCCATGTTTTTATGGATAAGTTGTATATTATTAATATACATAATGATATCAAGTCCTTAAATATTATTTTTAATCATCAAATGAAAATTATACTTGAATGGATATGATGGGGAATGAATCTCATCGCGTTCATGGAGACGGTAGTCCGTACGTACACACGAGCGACAATATCATTATTTTGATATTAAATAATATATAATTGGATGGTATATCATATATACAGAATCATTATCATGTTATATTTATTATTTACATGAATTACACATCATTATTATACCCATCCAAATAATAATGTATTGAATAATAATTACACCACGACGTGGAGACAGTTAGCCGAACGTATTCACGTATGGTGACATGTCATTCAAGGGACGGATAAAATAATGAATTTGGTTGTTAAATGTTTATAATAACATATAATTATATAGAATATACTGAATTTATTATTTTATAATAGAAATAACTAATAAATAAGAAGTGGAAGAAGAAAGGAACTTGAAAGAGGGTGGTGAAATGATTACCTCTTCTTCGGGTTATTTCTTTTGATTTGATAAAAAGGGATCCTTAGGTTGGATTTATGATTAAAATAAGGCCTCTAGGTTGAAGTGAGGGAAGTTGAGAGAATATTTGGGCAGGGTTTGGCCGAACCAAAAGGCTTCTAAGGTGAGAAGAATTGGATATAAGTGGTGTCCTTTTATAAGGTGGAGGAGGGGCTCTTTAGAAAAAACTAGAAATGTTATTTTATAATAAATTCATATTCGGTTTATAATGGCTCCAAAGTATATTATTCAAAGTATAAGTTGGGGATGGGTCTAAATAATTTCAACCAATAGATTTTAGTCAGGTTTGGGTCACTATATTAACCTTATCATTTAGTTTTAGCTCTTAGTTAATTAGATTGACATTTACCATGTCACTTTGTATTTTTATATTATATAGTTAATAAGCTTAATATATATATCCAAGAGACCCCCAAGTGGTCCACTAATAATACAACTAACATTATATAAGTCCTTTTGCCGAACCTTATAATTTTATGAATAGAATATCAATTATTAATATAATATTTGTTTTAAAAACTCATTTATGTCAATTTTCACACTATTCAATAATTGATTTTTGGTAAAGTCTTAAAAACTTTATTAATTCGACTAAAATTCCTTTAATAAATCATAAAATGTAATATTAACCAATAAAATTCGTGTATGTCATCAAAAATTTCAAATTATATTTATTTTAACTTTTATAATACCAATTATTTGATTCTTTTATTATTAAGGAAAATACTACATCATTATTGGGTCATAAATAAATTTAATTATTCAATGTATAAAAATTATAAATAAAATACCATTATGTAGGAAATATTCTTATCTTTCTAATTAATATTTATAGTCTAAAATATAACATATATAACCCTATGTAAAAATTGTTTTTCTAAAAGATATATGCTTATGTCATTTTTGTATTTACTTTAACTTAATTAATATAAAGTGTCATTATCACTTACAAGTGGATCCATGGGGTCCCAAAATCGACCCAAATATTCCCATGGAAGGAAATGTATCAACCAATAGGGTTAGGACACGTTTTAGAGTAATTTATTATTATTATTATATTATTTGTTTACCCTTATTTACCGGATTTACCCTTTAACCAAGGTAAATAAAATATTTACCGAAGTAATTATTCAAAAATGTCTAAAAATAAAAGTTACCTATTTACACAATTTGAACCTCATGATTCTAAATTTGGAATCCATTTTTCTAAATTCAAAACACAGAAGTGGAAAAAATTAATTTAATATTAATTCCTGTTGTTAAAACAAAAAGCGTGTTTTTAAGAGATAATAACTATCAAAAGATTAACACTTGCTTATGTCCAGTTTAAATGTGAAATTACGTCCAATGACCAAAATTATATTAAATGGTAAAAATATATTCTAAATATACTTTAAAACCACTCAAATTCATAGTTTATCACTATTAATTATTTCGATTAAAAAAGTTGTTTTTAATTAAAATTTAGTAATTTTCACTATTCATCAAAATATGAAAGTTATCCAAAAAGTACCAAAAATTCACCCTAAGATAATTTTGATATTCCGAATCCAGAAATGAAGTCTATTTTGAAATATAAAATGTATAAAATTTAAAAAAGTGTGTATTACTATTCATAACGGCTAGTTTGATTGGTTGTGGTGTGTTAGAACTCGAAGTTGTGTACAACACACGCTACTGTATTATTCAAAGAGAAGCATACCATAGAAGCTTGGGGTGTTACATTGATTATATGTTTTCATTATTAATGAAGTTTCTTATTTCATCATGATTGTTTTTTATCATGAAACTTGTATGTTATAATCTCCTAAGAATATGTGTCACACTGAAATGTCATAACACACCCGTACTATGATGAGAACCAAGAGGTGCGACAATAATATTATTGGATGCTTTTCTATAGTCAGATGATATTTTTTGATGGGTCATAGATGATATAATCCATTATGGGTAGGAGGCTCATAAGACATTGAGACACCTTTTTGTAGTTTCCCCCTTGGTGATCTCTAAGAGAGGATGCTATGAGAATAGGGCTGTTAATAGGAAATACACATATCCACACGTCATTGGATGTTCCTATATGTGGAAGTTTGTATTGATCCTTATAATTTAAGATTATCATTAATGGATATCATGATTCACATAATTTGACAAATTTCTGAAAAATATGATGACATATGCTTATAGAGAGATATGATATGTTGAGTGATATTTCATTAATGGATAATGTGAGAAAAGATTTATCCCTTTTTCCCTTAAAAAAAGTTGATATCTCAGTCTCTTTGATGAGAATGGAACTTCCTAGAGGGATTATATTACACAGTAAGAATTTACTGGAGGTTAGATTCCATTGTGAAATTAAATTATTTCTCTATGGGTGTATAGGCATGCTTCTAGATTCTAAACTTGGAATTTATGAGGTTATGGATAGTTCCCTTGAGAAATAGTCCTTGTGGGTCACACAATAAGTGTATCTTCAATCTCAGTAAAATTCTAGTATTAAATTTAACAAGTTATAATAAATAATATTTATTTGGTTTTAGTTGATATCCATAATTTAATCACAAGTTATTCAAAATAATAATAGAGTTAAATAATAATAACAAATATTTTCTTTTAAGTTTGGTGAATTTAATATTTATTATATTTATCATATAATAATGTTGTGATATTTATTTATTAAATAATCATTATTTTAGGATTAGCAATGTTGATGATGGAAAGTGAACTGAGATAAATGGTCCAATTGGAAATGTTATAAATGATATTTATTTATATCATTAATATGTTTCACATGTCAATAAATTAATAATATTATTATTATTGGACTTGGGGTTAACTAATAATATTAAATATGGTTAGGGTATTGTGTGTGATTTTCCAACCCTAAAACTTCTATAATAAATATCTAATTAGAACTCCTTCCAAAATTACCTATTTTTAGAAAAAAAGATATATATAGTCTCTATTAAGCCCTAGATAGTGATCTATAGATCTAGAGTTCACTCTCTCTTCCTAATCTATCAAGAATCCGAGAGATATTCAAGAGTTATTCTTCCATTAAGAAGAATATTGTTGTGATCAACCATGAAAAATGCAAGAGACTAAGATCGGTCTTCCTAGAACCCAATTATTCTTTGAAAATGTTTAGATATTTTTTTACCCATGTGTATCACCACTAGAGGTATTTCATACTTGGATACAATAGTGAAATGATGGTACAATGGAATCTAGTTAACCAGATCTTCAATTAAAGCTGAATCATAATCCGTGGAAATTCTATATATCCTCATAAATTAATTACAAATAACATGTGATGATCATACTCTTCTAGATTCATAATTTTAATCTAGTCAATTATTATATGGTTTTTATTATACATGATGTTTTGATTATGTGGGATGTAACATGTGAGACCCAGTTTCAACTGAATATATCGTCGAGACCAGTTGGCCACATGGCCTCAAGCGCATCTCCCCAAATGCTAGAGGATGCTGACTATCAGCAAGGGCCTAGGGTGTGTCTGTGGGGAGACTATGGCCTATTTTTAGAGTGTAACAAAGTGGTAACAAACATAAAATTAAATATCATAAGTAGTAAATCAATCATACAATAGATGAACATCAAAAAGATATACATATATAACATAGCTATAAGTAATCTCATATACAATTATGATCATGTCATGTATCTACAAAGCATCAAAAATAGGTATATTGTAAATATTGAAATATATGTAACAAAATACTAAAAAGACCAAAAACTATTCCAGCCAACATCACAAACCTCATCTCGGTCCCATGGTCCCTTACTCCTAAGCATGGAACAAAGTCAATCATCGAAATGTGGGTGCTTTACCTGGTCTCTACCTGCATCCATAGTCTATTCGGGTACCCAACGGTGGCCCTAATAGGGTGTGAGATACAATCCTAGAAGTTTACGACCAAAAGTATCTATAAAAGATATTGGATGTGTAATACAAGCTAAATTAGAGTTTATAAAATAATAGGTATGACAAAATTGAAAGTAAGAGCCCATGGAAAAGTAAACACACATGTGATCCTATAAATCCATACAAGGATCCATGAAAAACAAGTGTCAAGATCGTGTAATAACACAATATTAAAGTAAATAGAAGTAAATACCATTTCCATGTTGTATACACAATATATCATATCCCTTGATAGTATTTTAATATAATCTATATATAATATCCATCATGGCCATGCTGTATAATAAAAAGTGTCACATTTACCATGCCTATGCCATATAATCAGAAGTGGAAAACCCCGCAAGGCCAGATCCAAGGTATAGAAGACCATGGAATCCTCTTTGACTCCTAGGAGAATCTCGATAGAAACTTTGTAACGACACCAGTGGAGTACAAGGATAATGTCAATAGAGCATATCCAATAAAAGTCTAGAAATCTAAATCCAAGGGGTAGAAATTCCCTTGGAATCCTATGAAACCATGATCCAAGGAGAACATAGGTCCAAGGTATATTCTACCTTAAATTAAGGCCCCTAGGTGAAACACCCATGGAATCAAAATGGAATCAAGATCCATGGTATACCAATCAAGGAATATACTACCATTTCAATTCACATATCATTCCCTTCATCAACTCAGCAGAATTAAAGTTCCATGATTATAGCCACTCATATAGAAATTCACATTCAATTATATTCAATGAGTTTACCCACTCAAATAATAGTTCCATATAAACTATATAATCAAAGAATCAATGTGAAAAAAAGGAAAAAAATCTCCTCATCAATAAATTTAGTTCAATTAATTTATAAAAGGGCTTCCTCTAACTAGGAAAGCTCAAATACACACCCCATGGGTGGTATAAAAAATGTAAATATCAAAGGCCACCCCATGTATGACCTATTTTGGGGGAAAAAAACTACAACAAGTCTCAAGGAACAAGTGGGAATACTTAAGAGGATCCATTATATTCAATTTATTTATTCAATTCATTTTTTGGGCCTCACCAAAAATTCTGGTGGCCGACACAATTAAAACTAGATCTATAAATAACCAAACCACTTAGGAAAAGTATTTAACACTTACAGTTGGTCTATAGTAGATTTCACATCCAATATTAGATTCTAATTCGACTTAGATCAAGAGAAAATTTAAGAATGAAAAAAATAATGAAAATAGGGTATATTATCATGCACCTAAATAGCATAGATGATACCAAGATAAACGAAGAATGAATCAAAAGGAATTGAATACTCACTAACATGGATCCAATGAGACCAATGATGCTCGATTCTAAGTCCGGATGAAAAAATGGTCGAAAATACTAAAATTTGGATTCAAGGGGGGCTCTAAACATGTGGCTTCTATGTGTAGGAAGAAAATGAAATAGATTTTTAGGTTATAAATATTTTAAGGCAAAATGGTAATTTTATTTCTAAAAAATGGTTCACATGATTTCTCCAAACATTTGGCCAAACCGTACACCCTTAACTATAAGAAGGGGATATTCACAACTTTGGTGTTCACAATTTTCCAAACTGTGCACAAATCGTGTCTCAACCCACTATAAAACACTACGGTATCAAATGGGTGTCTTCCTCTATCCACATAGTTTCCTCAAACTGTGTGTAATGTAACACCCCACTATCCATACTTTCATGGTTAAAAGTAACCATGTGACCTGAACTGTATAGTTTCTACTAAATGTGTGTCATATCCTATTTTTTTTTCCAAAAAGCTAGGCTCCGGGCTCTGAATAATCCCTAAACACCCCAATACCACCATGACTACAAATGGTATTAAAATTAGGCTTTAATTAAACATTTAAAACAAAAAAATAATGGGATATGTACCTCATATGAAAACTTGGGATCTTATAATCTTCCCCCTTAAAGCAATTCATCCCCAAATTTCCCTCTTAATGGTGTTCAAGATTATTTTGAGAATAAATTCGGGTGATAATCATGTATGTCGGCCTCCCATTCCTAAGTCTCTTCCTGTAAATGGATGTTCTTACATAACACCCATACTATAGAAACTGAACTTCCTTAGAGAAAATTTGTGCTCCTATCAATGATAAGAATAAGATTCTCTTCAAAGGATGCATCAACCTGTAACGACTCCTCCTCTGGATATAGAACATGATACAAGTCTGAATGATAATGACGAAGCTGAGAAACATGGAAGATGTCATGCATGGAGTGATACCTATGAGGTAACTGAAACCAATAGGATATCATTATGAATCTCTCCAGAATATCAAATTGATCAAAATATCATGATGAAATATTAACATGTTTCTTGATTCATCTGTGTCCCAACCTTGGTGAGATACGTAAAACAACATGATCTCCGACCTCGAGCTCTATAGGTCATTTTCAGCAATCAATATAAGATTTTTATTAAGACGGTGTAGTATCCATCCACTTTCTGATCAATTATAACTTCATATAAGTATCTTACATGAGATTTAGTCCCAGTATAGTTGCCTCATGCACCTCTAGCCAACACATGGGCGATCGACATGGCCTACCATACAAAGCCTCATAATGTTCCATATTTATAGTCATGTGATAGATATTATTATAGGTGAACTTAACCAGAGGTAAATGAATCTCTTAAGAACCCCTAAAATATAGGACACATTCTTACATCATGTACTCCAGAACCTAAATCATACATTCTGACTAACCATCAGTTTGAGGGTGGTATGCTGTTCTCAGAATCACCTATGTACCCAATGCCGTCTACAAACTCTGCCAGAAATGAGGCATGAACTGGGTGTCCCTATATGAAACAATACTCTATGGGACCCCATGAATTTGTACTATCTAATGGATATAAAAACACCAAATATCATCTAAGCTCAATGTCTCCTTGATCAACATGAAATGAGAAACCTTCATGAGGCTATCCACAATAACCCAAACAACATAACTACCTCAAGGAGATCTCAGAAAATTGGGCACAAAATACATTGTGAAATCATCATATTTTCACTTAGGAATTGGTAACTGCTATATAGGTCTGGCTAGTTGTTGATGTTTCACCTTCACCTACTGATAGGTAAAATACCTCATAAAAAAATCAACTACCTCTCTTTTCATACCCAACCACTAGTACTGATGGTGTATGTTATGGTACATCATGGAAACTCCAGTACACACTCCCCAAACTGAGGCATGAAACTCCCACATCATCTCCTCGCATATATCCATTTGAACCCATACATGACCATGTACATGTAGAATCTCATCATTGCCTATAGTCCAACTAGGAGGTGGGTCCTCTCCTTCCACACTCTCTCATAGGATCAGGACCTCTAAATCTAAAAGTTTTATTATTATCAATCTATCCAAAATAGTAGAGGTCTCATAAAGATAAGAAATAAAGGCATTCCCTTGACCATCCGACGCCTCCAAGTGCATCTCAAAAAAAAAAAACCATAAGATGTCACTCTCTACTATCCTACCGAACTTCTTATATCTGAGTTATCCTACTGAGTGCATTCACCATTGTATTTTACTTCCTAGTAATATAGGAAATTTTGAAGTTTAAATAATTTTCATACTCAACCCACCTTCACTACCTCAGATTTAGATCATGTTGTGTAAATATATACTATATTTTTTGGTATTTGTACCAAAAAAACATTCCCCCAGTAAATAATGTCTCCAATAGTGAAAAGTAAGAATAACTATATCTAACTAATGATTGTGCATTGGGTAGTTTCTCTCAGGTGGACTTATCTTCCTAAACCCATATTCCAGGACTCTATTCCCCAACATTATAACTACTCCTAACTTGATACCTAAAGCGTAACAATACATTGTGTATGTTTTGCCCTGATTTGGAAGAATACAGACCAATTCTAAAGTCAACCTCCCTTTCAGATCCTAAAAGTATTTATCGAAGGTATTTATCCATATAAAATTCACACCCTTCTTAGTAAAGCTCGTAAGTGGAACTTATAGGTGTGAGAAGTCCTGTATGAAATGAATGTAATATCTAGCTCTCCCCAAGAAACTCAGTATGCCAAATAAGTTATTGGTATTCTCTCTAGAAACTATTTCTCTCACCTTCTCAAGGTCTATTGATACACCTATCTCTAAGATAATATGACCCAAGAAGTGAATCTTATCCATCCAGAAGTTTCACTTTGTGAGCTTATCAAATAACTGATTCCTCTATCAGTTTATCCAAAATGATCTTAATATTTTTGGCATGGTCTTGTTTATTTTGAGAATACACCAACATATCATCCATGAAATCACTACAAACAAATCCAGGTAAGGATGGAAAATTAAGTTCATCAAATCCATTAAAACTATTGGTGCATTCATGAGAGAGAATGGCATAACCAGACACTCATAGAGACCATACCTGATTAGAAAATTAGTATGATGTATTTATGCTAGTTGAACATGCACATGGTGATATCTTGACCTCAAATCAATCTTCGAGAACACCTGAGATCCTTATAGATGATAAAACAGGTCATCTATTTATGACAAGGTATACTGATTCTTAACCATCATCTGGTTCAATTTCCAATAATCCACACATAGCCTAGGGGTACCATCCACCTTTTTTGAAAAAAGGACCAGCAAACCCCATAGAGAAGTACTGGGTCGTATAAACCCCTTTGTCTCCAAATCCTCTAGCTGCCTCTTAATCTCCTGAAATTCCTTTGTTTCCATCCTATAAAGATAAATGGATACCATTGTAGCTACTAGAACTAGATATATGGAGTAATCAACCTCTCTCTCAAGTGGTAAACCATAAATGTCATACAAGAAAATGTCACTAAAACAATGAACCACTAGAGGGAAATATGCCTGATGCACTCCCTAATCATCTAGATACAAACTAGAAACCTGGTTCGTCATTATGCCCATCCCATGATACTATGTTCTATCTTGAATTTCCTAGAAATCACATTCAATCTTGTGAATATAAAATATGCCCTATAGTTACGTGAAAGTCACCATTTGGAAATATTAGTCAACATAAGATCGATAAGCTACTAGTCAGTCTATTCCATGTATGACGTTAAACCCATTCATCTCAACAAAAAAATTATTTCAGATGAAGTGACACCCACAATTTTCAAGGGGGAACTCCCAACACTGATTTACATTCTCTGTTATGATGCCTAATGAAGTATCTAGCATCATAAAACCCTCTAAAAATTAAACAATAATCCCAAGGATTTCCGCCAAAAGTATAGATATGAACCTATGCGATGCGCCTATATCAAAAAGAGTAAATACAATAGTATATTCTACTAAGATAATACCTCTTACCATAGATAGTATATCTCTATGCTCATCATATGTAAGTTTTACAGAATTAATCTTGTCCTAACCTAGAACCTATGATACAACCTCACTACCCAAAGCAATACCAAACTACTATATTGAGGAAACTGGTGCCTGAATTCCTCAACCAAGACCACCACCTTGGCCTGACCGACCAGTACTACTCTAGCTTGCAGCCTAATGTGGATATGTGAAACCCACTCCTAAACCTAGTGTCAGAGAAACACCCTACCACTCATTGATGGAGGGAAGGTATTATAAAAATGATGCATGTGGACCATCCTACCCCAAGATCATCACTCGACTGGGTAAATATTTAACTAATTTCTCATGTGGCCTCATCTTCCACACTGATGAAAGAAAAATAAACTTTCAACACTACATCCTGGCTAGTACTCATTTCATGGGAATCCTCGAAATTAATCTTCCTACCTCAAGACACTAAACCAATGGGTCTAGATACTTCACCACTCTACTATGCACCCTTAGATTCCCTTAGGTTCTACTCTTTAATCATCACCTGATCTACTATTTCAGTAATAGAGGGAAATCTGAACATGTTAACATGAGATTGAACATCATGTCAGATACCTTCCTTGAAGAATCTATCTCTCAATTCCTCATCATCAAGATATATCTCTAAAAAATTATGAAGATCTCTAAAGCATACTGAATACTCCATAACTGTCATAACACCCTACTCAAGATGCATAAACCCACTTTTCCATTCTACTCTTAGAGTCACTGGGAATGTAATCATATAATATGGATTGGAAATCCCTCAAAACCATGTCACACAACCTATCAACCTGGTTCAGAATATCCCACTAGTACTTTGCTGCTCCACAAAGAATGTAATTCATAAACTTCATTCTCCTCTTAGGAGGTGTATCTTGATTCTTGAAGATAAAAAACATAGTATAAATCCATATATCAATAGACTTTGAACTAACATCACTTAAAAATGTGGGAGGATTCTACTTCTGTAACACACACTTTGACTCATCCATAGATAGCTCAGGATGTGGTTCTCCCTGAAAGGCCTTCAGGAAGCGTGTAAAGATCTCATATAACTATTCCTCAGAGCCTATGTCTGGAACAACTATTGGTGCCTCATATGGAACTATAGGAGGATCCATTGTTAGCCCATGTACCACTACCTATAGAGTGTGTTCATCATCTTCCTCTTGTCATATGACTGGAGGTCATGGTGGTGAAATGTCTATATAATTCCAAACACACAAATTAGAAAATACATATAATAAGTTTTATATCTAAAATAATAGTAAATTTTAAAAACTTTCTATAAATTTTTTGTACCACACAACCTACTCCTAAATCTAGGACTGGTAAAAATAAATATCCATAAAATCCACTAGAGACTCTTCCTACTACCTACTCAAAAGCTGAGTCAAGTTTTAGTTTATGTTTCACAGTTTTGAAGTCCTATTTAATTTTCATATTTATTTCACATTTCATTTTAAATGGATGAACCAAATGGTTCATCACTTATAATCCATAAGGTACCATATGCCTCATGAAATGAAATATGAAGTCCACTTAATCAACACCATAACATATTCTAGTCCATGTGACTCATGGCCCATGACTCAACATGCCATAATTGGCTACTTAGGGTGTCTGCTATAGTATAATTAGGAAAATAATGCTTAGGTTATGACAAGCACTCTATATACCATCCATGTTTTCCATTTACCTACACAAAATATCTATCAAAATAATAGGTATATCACATAAGGAACATATCACAACATCATGAAATCAAGTAATAAACCCTATATGGCATGGAATAATGCATGGCATGTCAATCCTATGAAGTTCCTAAAATGATGCATGAGATGGAATACCCTCATATAATATAGATTTAATAAAAATAACCCAAAATCACATCAATGATGAAATAAAAATTCAAGTTCATTACACAATGGTGGAATCAAATCAGCTGCAATAGCCAAAATCTAAAAACATTAAATTTTTTTGAGGTAATTTGGATTTTTTCTATTTGTGGGTTAGATACTCCCAAGAATAGCTCATTACCAAATTCCAATATCTTCTTAATTCCCTTTCCATTATCTCAAAATAATAAATCTGTAAATGCAATGATCTAATACCACTTTGTAACATCTCAGACCCGGTTTCCACTGAACAGTGCCCCGAGCCCGGTTGGCGACATGGGCTCATGCATATCATCCCAAACACCAGAGGATACCAACTTGTAGTGAAGGCCAAAGGTGTGTTTGTAGGGAGACTATGCCCTCTTTTCAGAGTGTAACATAATGGTATCAAACATTTAAATCAATATAAGAATCAGTAAATCAATCAGGCAATAGATAAACATCCAAAAAACATACATATATAAAAAATCCAAAAGTAAAATCATATACAATGATGGTCATTTCATGTATCTAAAAATATCAAAAATAGGTATATAAGAAATAATACAATACATGTAACAAAATACCAAAAATACCAAAAACTACTACAAATAGCATCATGAACCTCATATTGGTATTGTGCTCCATTGCTCCTAAGAATTGGAAAAAAGTCAAACATCAAATTGTGGGAACTTTCCCTGGTCCCTAACTGCATCCATAATGTCTGTTTGGGTACCCAATAGTGGCCCGAACAGGGTGTGAGATACAATCCCAAAAGGTCACCACCCAAAGTGTCTATAATAGATATTGGCTATGTAATAAAATCTAAAGTAGAGTTCAGAATATAACATGTGTAATAATACTAAAATCAAGATCCCAAGTAAAAGTAAACACACATATGGTCTTGGACATCCATATAAGGATCCCTGCAAAACAAGTGTCAAGATCATATAATAAGGCAATAGTAAATTAAAAAAAGTAAATACCATGGCCCGACTGTATACACAATATATAATATCCCCCCCTATGACCTTTCTATATAAACAACACATCATATACATCATGGCCACACAATATAAAAAGAAGTGTCACATTTACCAGGGTCATTCCATATAACCAGAAGTATCAGGCCCCGCAAGGCCGAATCCATGGTATAGAAGACCAAGCCATCCTCACCGAGTCCTAGTAGAATCTTGATAGAAACTTGAAAACGGAACTGTTGGAGTCCAATGATTATGTCAATAGATCATGTCCAATGCAAGTCTAGTAATCTAGATCCAAGGGGTATAAATTCCCTTAGTATCCTAAGAAATCAAGATTCAAGGAGTATAAAGGTCCAAGGTATCTCATACAATAAATCAATACCCATGGGTGAAACATCTATGGAATCTAAATGGAATCAAGATCCATGTAATACTAACCAAGGAATACTCTACCATCTCAATTCACATCTCATTTCATTCATAAACTCACTAGCATCCAAGTTCTATGAGTATACCCACTAATATTGAAATTCACATTCAATTACATTCAATGAGTTGAAACACTCATATAAAAATTTCATATAAACCATATAATCAATGTATCAACATGAAAAGGAGGAAAAACATCTCTTAATCAATAAATTAAGTTCAATTTATTTTTAAAAGGGATTCCTCTAACTAGGAAAGATCAAATACACCCCCAATGGGTTGTATGAAAAAGGTAAATCTCAAAGGAACACCACATGGGTTACCTCAGTTGGGGGAAACGACCTCTAAAAAATCTCAAGGAACTAGTGGGTATACCTAAAAGGTTATATTACATTAAATTTATTTAATTAATTAATTTTTATGTCCTCATAAGAAAGTATAAATATAGGCACAAGGATAACTAGCTATATTAAGAACCAAAACACTCATGAAAAGTATAGACCTCCTACTAAAAGTCTATTGTATATTTATCATCCAGTATTAGCTTCTAACTTTCATTTTATCAGGAGAAAAATGAAGAATGGATAAAAATTCTAAAAATTGGGCACATTATCTTACACCTATATAGCGCAAACGATACCAATAAAAATGAAGAGTGACCTAAAAGGAATTGAGTACTCACCAGCGTGGATCCAACAAGACCAACGATGCTCGATTCCATGATCAGACTGAAGAATGGTGGAAAGGCCTACAATTTGGCTTCAAGAAGGGGTCTCAATGTGAGGCTGTTGTGAAAAAGAATAAAATGAAATAGATTTTTAGGTTATAAATTTTTTAAGGGTAAATAGTAATTTTCCCTCAAAATATTAGGTTAGATGGTTTGGAAACATGGTTGGGAAAACCTTGCACCAACCAAGAATGTTTCACAGTAAGGAGGGGTATCTCTCTTGGTTAGTGAACATGGTTTTTCAAACCATATTTAAATTGTGTCTTAGCCCACGGTTAAAAATAGAAGAGGCTATCACACAGGAACACACCTCCATTCGCACAGTTTCTTCAAACCATGTGGATTATAGCACCCCACTATCTAACCTCACATGATTAGTAGTAACCATGTGACCTTCCCCACATGGTTTATACTTATCATGCGGCTTGTTCTATTTTTTACAAAAATATGGGATTCAGGCTCTAAACAGGCCCCAGACACCCCGATACCGCATGAACTCAAAGATTATTCACATTAGGACGTAATTAAGCCTTTAAACCGAAAATAAAGGGATCCTTACCTCATATGAAAACTTGGGATCTTATAAATGACAACGATTATATGTAAATTAATACTAAAAGCTGAGTTGGTCATACTATAACAGGATGTTTCCGCTATTACCATAACCTACACTAGCGATGATTTTGTTTCACATTTGAGAGATAAGGATATGGATAAATTTTATGCCATAAAAATAATAACATCTCATTATATGAGATATACAGGTGTTATTATAATGGAATGGTTAGGAAATAACTTATGGTTATGAAAAGAGAAAATAATTAAAGTGCTCGGTGAATATGATTACCTCTTTTTTGAAAGAGATCACTTAGATATCCTATTAAATGATATATGGTTAGTATTTTGGGAATATCAGAACCTCTAAAACTCAGGTGAGGATTTAGAGAAGAGGTTTTGGTAATGTTTTTTTTGAGCTAAGTGGCTCTAGGTGGTGTATATAAGAGAGGAGAGGTAGTTCATTTTTATAGTCAACGAAAGGACACATTTAGAATTAATATTAATATTTAAATATAATAAATTTATTTTAATTTGAAAGTGGTACCATTTATATAGTATTTAGAACATAATATAGGATATTTTTGAATCCATTCATCTAATAAAATTTGGATAGGTTTAAGTGATATTTTAAATATTATCTTTCGGTTTAACCCCTTTTGTTAAATTTTTTAACCATAATCGCAATAATGATAATTTTACTTTTAAGGTACCAATTTTATTATAAATGAAAAATGAATGAAATTTTAGACCATTTTTTTTATTTTACTTGTTATATTTCAATTTGTTTATGATTTCCAAAATTTTTTAATAAACTATTATTTTTCATAAAATATCATTGATGTCATTTTTGATGCTATTCATTTAATTTGACTGCAAAGACATCAATACCAATATATAATTATAATATAATCTTTTTAATATAAATAATTAATTATTATTGACTATAAAATTATTTTTTGATCATATTTCTTCATAAAAGCATTATTTTTATTATTTTTAAAATTATTTACTTTTATTTTTACACCGCATTCACAAACACTGTGTCAGTACTGCGTAAGCATTTAATGTAATTATTTCATCACTAAAAACTAAAAATAAATTTACATCATACAATTAAATTAATTAAGTTAAATATAATAATTCATATTCATTATGTATGTATATTTACTCATATTTATGTCATGAGAATTTATTTAATATGTTATTTTTACTTCCATAGCCTTGCGTAAACATTGCACAAGAATTTGGATAATTAACTTGTATTATAACTCAAAAATTTGTATATATACATAAAAATCATCAATAATACTTCATATATATTAAAAAAGTCAATAAAATTCTTATTCCTTCTCAAATATTTTCTTTAGGACACCAAATTTGACTTTTTCAATGTTGCGCAAGCACTCGTTAGCATTAAAAATGATTTCCATATTTATCATGAAATAAATTATAATTAATATGATTTTATTATTAACTTTGTTTTTAATTTGTAGTATATTATCAAAAATGGTTTCCCGCGACTATGGTGGTAGGGTGTTTGCGGTTTAGGGTGGTGGTCACGAGGTCGAGTCCTCATGCCAGTTTTATTCCTTGCATGCATTGTACATAAATTTTTTTATATTAGCATAAATAGTTCATTACATAAGTTTAATAAATTTAATATCATATTTATGTCTTTTAGATATCATAAAATATATCATATTTCATAAAAGCTATATTTTTTTACTATTCACCAAAAAAATTAACTTCTTTAGAAAAATATAAAAAAATATTCCTAGGATAATTTTGAATTTTTGAGTCAAAAAATGAATTAAATTTCATAAAATTAAATTCATATAAGTTACATAAATTAATTTTAATATAAATTCATACAACACAATGAATTTTTTTTTTAGAAAAATGCATTTCTAAGCCCAAAATGAACTTATACCATAATCAAGCATCAAATTGATTCCTATGTAATTAATTAGATTATGTATAAATAATAGGGAATTATCTTAATTTAATATCAAATTAAATGCATAAAAATAGTGTTCAATGAATTTAAATAAAAATTTCATAAAAATTGGTATTTTCACTATTCACTAAAAAATCATTTTTTTCAGAAAAATCCCAAAATTTCACCCTAAGGATATGATGATTTCAGAAAATAATATAACCATCACATAAAAATATTTAATTTATTTTACTAGTTATTTTAAAAACTATGTTGCATATAAAGAAAGTTATCTAATTATTTATATTTATCTAAAAAGAATTATATCATAAAATATTAGGGTGTTAAAGGATACCAACCTTATAGGGATTAAGGTGAAAAGAAAAGAAGTTTTTTCTGAAGGTGAGGTATATATTTTAACCAAATTGTTTTGTTTTATTTCTTCTTCTACATATTTTAAAACTGTTATAATCATTATGATGTAATAAAATAAGTATCTCCTCTATAATGAAATGTTTTTATGACTGTGGTACTACTCTTTTTCATCTCCCTTTCCATTATATATGGAAAGAAAACATCTTTTTATCATACGTGTGGACTAACACCTCCACGAAGTAATGTTTTTTTCCATCACCACCTCTCATGGATATTTATAATGATGAAATTAATCTATATATATGACACATAAAACATCATTAAAAATTCAAAAATATGAGATATCATCTATTTTATTACCTTAAATTCTATTAAAAAATGGCAATTTCGTTTCGGCGTACATGTGGATTATCACCTCTCCGAAGTGATACAGTTCATTTTTCATCACCACATCACATCAATACTGCAAATATGGCCTTTATCAGTGCTAGAAAAGGGCATTAATAGTGCTATAAAAGTGCTATTAATCGATGTAAAGATAGGGGGTCCCTTTTATCACCACTCCAAAAAGTATTGATAAAGTCCCCTTTTATCAGTGCTAAAAAAGCACTCATAAAAGGTTTTGTTTACCAGCGCTAAAAAAAGTGCTGATAAAAAGGTCTGTTATCAGCGCTTTTTTAGCCCTGATAAACGACCCCTTTTATCAATGATTTTTTTAAGCACAGATAAAAGTACAAAAAATTAAAAAAATTAAAAAATAATATATAATGCGGGGGGGGGGGGGGGGGAGCTTTTAACAGCACTTGAACCCCCCTTTTATCAACGCTCGGTGGAGCCCCCTTGGCCTCACTTTATACTGCCCTTGCCTGCGCAACCCCCTACCACTTACTTGCGCGCCCTAGATTCCACCATAAATTGAACCCAAGACCTCCCCCCTTGCATTCCTACACCTTTAACACTAAGATATTTAGTTTTTTTCTCTATTTAATGATATATTTATTTATTTATATATATATATATATAGTTTTTTTATTTGTATATTAATATAGATTCATATTAATATAAATATATTTAGTTATATTAATAAAAATATATTTATTAATATATTAATATATTAATATTTATTTTTATATTAATATATATTTATATCTATTTATATATATATTTTTAGTTATAATTTTTTATCTCTATATTTATTTGTATATTAATATATATTTATAAGATTAGTTTTAAATAAATTTATAAAGTATGTTTTTTTATGTGTGTTTATAAATAAATAAATAAATATATACAAACATACATATATACAACAAACACACACACACACACACATATTTACGAATATATATATATATATATATATATATATATATATATGTATGTATCTGAAAATCCATAGAATATCAAAATGACCATAAATTCTAATAAAGAAGTCTATTTTAACACCACAACAAGTTTTATTGAATAAAATGAAAAAATCTTCGATATGATATGTGGTACAGGCCAAGTGGAAATATAGATCAAAAGTTATAGTTGTTTGAATGTTAAAAAATCGGGGTATCCCGACTAAAAAATTAGTTTTGGAGGCCTTTTATGACTTTTTTGGCCTTAAAAAATGTGACATAAGGTTTACTTGGGTCACTATCACGTCGATCTCATCACAATATTCAATTTGATATGTTGTAGAGCTCAAACGGACACCCGGATCAAAAGTTATGGTCATTTGAAGTTTGAGTTACATTTTCAACTTATTTTAGATCTTTTATTATTATTTTTT
Organism: Viscum album; assembly: GCA_963277665.1. Taxonomy (NCBI): domain Eukaryota; kingdom Viridiplantae; phylum Streptophyta; class Magnoliopsida; order Santalales; family Viscaceae; genus Viscum; species Viscum album. The sequence goes on from OY728145.1 coordinate 413,643,349, forward strand.
GATTTTTTTGTGTCTTTAAATTGTTAGTAAATTATTATTAGATGATGATAATTCGAAAAATATTAATTAAAAATATTTTTTATAATATTCTAAAGTCATTTTCACTAAATTTCTTATATATTAAATGTAATAGTCTATTTATACTTATCTAAAACATATTTAAAATATATATATTATATTTATATCAATATAATTATACTTAGATATCAATATATTTTTTTTCATGAAAAATTATTTTTTTTGAAATATACACTTTATTAGTTCTATGAAAAATCACTGATAAATCCACCCATTTATCAGTGCTACTAAAAAAAGAAATGATAAAGGGGTCCCCTTTAACAACGCTAAAAAAAGAACTGATAAGGGGGGTGCTTTTATCACCACTAAAAAACACTAACAAATGGTCACTTTTAACAACACTTTTTTAGTGCTGTTAAAAGTTCCTTTTATCAACACTTTTTTTAGGCATTGATAAAGGCACCCCCTTTATCGGAGTTTTTTAGAACTGATAAAGGGTGGCGCTGCAGAAACCCAATTTTGTGGTAGTTCATGGATGATATATATAAGCAAATTTAAATAGAGAATATGATATTTATTAAATTATCATCATTCTATAAAGATAAAATAATACTTTCTTTCCCATATGTTCGTTGAAAAATGGAAACGTTACTCATCCACACATATGACCTACCATCTCTATGATTGTAACACAATTAATTTTTCAAAATTATATTCCATGGTTGGTTTTAAAAGTATAATTAATGTAAAAAATGATAATTATTTCATGATTATTATTATAGAAATGATGGTACAAACATCTCTCTAAATGAAGTCAATATACTGAAGTTATTTTTATGTTATGAACCAAATGTCCTAAAAAACCTAACATGGGAATAAAATATTAAGTAATTAAATATTGTATTGAAATAAATAAAAAAATGTTTAATGATAAATTAATAGACTTGTAAAAGTTTATTAAATATTTAAATAATTGATATATGTTTATTATACATGATTTAAATGTCCAACCCCCTGTTTTGGGTAAATGACCCTTTATTCTTGTATTTTGAGTCTATATAATTATTAGATTACATTTTGGGAGGTTTTGAGGGGTTTTATAATTTTTTTGAAGGTTTTTATGGAGGTGAAAATTTTGTGAATTGTTTGTAGAAACTGTGTACCACTTGCAGGAAACCGTGAAAAGAAAGACAATGTGAATTGGGCAAGTGCACAATTAGTGTATAGTTTTTATAAACTGTGCGAGTGCCCAAGAGAAACTACCAAACATGAAATAGAGGGAAATGCATGGTGGGCACACAGTTTTTTTAACCTTGAAATCCAACCATGTGAGGTGTGGCCTTATGATAGTGGCATTGTACTGTTGGTTCATGTTTTGTCAAACTATACAACCTAACCATGTGGTATACAATTAGTGCTCCTTAAATTGTGGATAAAAACCAAATAAAGCCTCAAGACCCCCTATAATACCCTATTATATCCATAACCTGATTTCCTTATTCTCTCAAGTCTTGAGAGACTTTTATTTTTGATCTAGAAGCGATTTTTAGGAGAATCAAAGCATGATGAAGACCTAGATTCATCAGTTGGTACCCATTATTCATTATTCTTATTAGATATATTCTTTCTCTCTTTCTAAGAACCATATATACAGTCATTTATTGATATGTATATATATGTTTTGAAATGTAAATATTGATGAAATATTTTTGAATTTAGTGAAGGAAACATGGTTTTTGTTCATATCTAGAAGATCTAAGTGTCGTTATTAATTTTCACCAACTATTGAATGGTAGTTGGATTATCTATAATATCCAGTTGATTTATAACTTTAAATATTTTTTTATAATTAAATGTTTTGATTGAAATTACTGTGATATCCTTTTTTTATTCTTGGTGGAAGTCCCAATTTGGTATTTCCTTTATAATATTGTGGGGAAAATTGGTTAGATTTCAAAAAACCCCATGGTTTATAATTTTAAAACGTTGATTTTAAAATTATGGTATTTTATATGCATATAAATTATTTATTGAAATTATTTGAATAAATAATAGTTTATGGAATGGTTTTACATGTATTTTGGCATACATGGTTTTTATGAGTTCATTTACATTATACACGACCCTATATAAGGGGTGTGTTCCATTAGGGAACCTGGTATTGGTCAGCTTTTGATGACTTAGTAGATCAATGAGAGACCGCTCGTGAGCATGGAACTGTCATCTGGGCTTGCATGTTGTGTGTGGAGACATGGTTATGGGTATACCAAATTATTGTAAATAAGTTCTATTCTTGTAATTTTTTTACTTGAATATTGTATATAGTTTTGTTAAATTTTTTTTAAAATTATTTTAAACTATTTATATAAATGATGATAATTTTTTTTCCTAGTGACTAGATTTGGTAAGCCATTGGGGAAATCCTACTAAGTTTAGATTCACCCCCTACTTGGTCACTATTGTGTGTTTGTATATTTCATTTATCAAGACATATGTATAGGCAAGGTATCTGAGTTCTTCAGTGATTCTTCTTGATACTATGGGAATGGAATATGGAGTTAGAGCTTGTAGTGGGTTGGGTGTTTTTGGTTTATTTCACTTGGGTGTTGTAGTTTTGTGTTCTTTTGGTTATCTTTGTGTATTTTTTCACTCATACTATAGTATGGTTTATTGATTTGTTATGTTTTGTGTTGTATTTTTTACTTATGCATCATATAGAGGTTTGGTTGTCTATTGTTTATGTAGTTTGTATAGTTTATCTTTCAAAGGGAAAATCATCCTCAAAATGTTCTTGAGGCCCTGGGAATTTATTTACAGCCTTCAATGTCTTGGGTATGTCACATAATTCCAAGTTACCCCTCCATCACTCCTCAGTCCAATGTGGAGGGGTGGGATAATACAAATGGTATCAGAGTCAGTTGGTCCATCCACTTTATTTTTGGGACAATATTTTTAGTTTTGTTTAGTCATGGAGTTGGAAATGATACTAGCCTATCTCTTAGGAAATCAGTAAGAAGATAGAATTATTGGAAGTTGAAATGTAGATTATAAAAATTCACATCTAATCTTTTTATGATGAACTTCAAGTTACCTGAGTGTTTGTGTACATGAGTATTTTAAGACACTTATAGGTGTATAGTCACCTCATCATCATGGGTTTATCCGATGAGTGTTTAATGACATGAATTGATAGTTAGAATTATCAATATTAATTCATCATTCATTTAGTGTTTAATAGTTTATGAAATGGATAGAAAGTGTTGATTTTTTGAAATAGTGAAAAAGGTTGATTTTGAAAAGAATGGTTGCAGTGTTTTCAAAAATGGAAAAAATGTTAAATATGGTTGAATTGAAGAAAGATATGTTGTGGTATGTGTTGATGTGGTAAATTGGAATTTATGATCCTTTAGTTTCTAATGAGTGAGATTAAATGAAGTTTTGTTATAGTTATAGTGAATGGAACTGGGTAGGCATTGTAGAAATAAATCTGAGGAAATTTCTAAAAATGTGGCTACACATGAGCCACAACTAAACCAATAGTTTGACCAAATCATTATCTAGGATTTTTAATACATGTATAAGGGTAATAAAATTGGTAAACCATGAAAATTAGACCATTCGTTTTAGTTCCAAACGCAGAATCCACCCATATTTCGTGGGGATTCTGAGTTGGAAAAAGAAAAATTCTAGTGAATCGAATGAATCAAGTCTTTTATTTCCTTAGGAAACCAGCAGAGTTGAAAGTAAAGTTGGAAACATATATATAGATTATTTTGACAATTTAATGGTGGGAATTAGTAGTCTAGTATAAATTATACCAAGGCATGACATGAGGGGACTTTGAGGAATTATTTAACAAGTAATTCTATCATCACAACTTTCAAATTTCTAGAACAACATGATTATTTAGTTTAAATAAAGAGAGACTCATAGTGATAGAGTATGTGGATAAATTGATGAATTTAGTATTTTTTCCCTAGAATTTTTTGTAAGTACATCCTTGAAGGCATGCATTTTGGAGTCGGGTTTGTGGCTATAATTTCTCTAAAATATTAACATGATTTATGTAAAGAATTATATAGAGATGGTCAGTAGGGAGATAGTGGAAGAAATGGATATATTGGGAAATATGGTTGGATAGGTTATGTCTATTACTATGGGAATTGGTGGGAACTCTAATTCTGGGAACAAGCAGAAGATTGAAATGTACTTATATAGTGGTGGGGAACATCAAAATTAGACTATGGGATCAATAAAGATCCATCCTCGATTGAAAAGTAAGATAGTATATTTTAAATATAGATATTTTGATCATATGAAGTGATATTTTATAGAACCACCTTGAGCATGTGACTATTACAACTAGATAGGACATATTTATTACTATTTTCATAGTGCTCTAAGGTCTTATTTTAGAGGCATATCTCATGAATTTTAGGCATCACATTCTTTGATGGGATCAGTACAATAGAATAATTATCATAATCAGAATAAAGAGAGCCAAGGAGATTTTAGGAACACCATGAATCATCAACCTATGCAATCAAAATAGGGTAACAAAGAGAAAACTAGAATGATTAACCAATTATATGGTGCTGAGAAAGTGATCATGGATGATCAATCTAGTCCTTTGATGGTGAGAGGTATGATTTTTATAAATTATACGCTTACAAAATATTTTTTTGATACGAGGATTTTCTAATCATATGTTACTTCTCATGCTGTTGATCATATGTGTTGGCATGTTGAGATGATTCCTTCTCTTTTGAAACATCAAATCCCTCTTGGACAATTAGAATTTTGATCCATTATGTGTAAAGATTATTCTAAAACTATCGATGGGGGTAAGTTGATTTTGGATTTCTTTGTGATTTATATGTATTTATATTATTTGATTTTTGTTATGTAATGGTTGACATTATTTAAGGCTCACATTAACTATTATTCCCCAAAGATTCATTTCATCTCTCTGGATGGTGTCGAGCATCTCTTTAGAGGATATTGGGATTTAAAGGAAAGTAGAAAAGTAATTTTTTCATAGGTGATTGGAACCATATCTTATAAATCAGTAGTTCTTACCTTATAATTTGTGGATGATATGGGAATAGAGATTTTCCAACTGTTGTTGATTAGTTTCCTGAAAAATTCACCAATAATTTCTCAAGGTTTTCACCTAAAATATAAGTGGAGATTATTATTGACCTCATACTAAGGACTAGTACTATATCACTTTTTTCTTATAGGATGGAACCAATATAATTGATGGAATTGAAATTTCAGTTGAAATATTTTTAAAGTAGAGGGTTCATTTGACTGAGCACATCTTCATGGGAAACATCAGTTTTGTTTGTGAATAAGGGAGATGAAACTCTTAGAATTTTTGTGGATTATTGTAAACTTAGCTAAAATACTATAAAGAATCGATATCATATTCCATTCATTGATGATCAATTTTATCATTTAAGGGGAGACCAATGGGTTTATAAAATTGGCACACATTCGAGATATCACCAAATACAAGTTCAGAAGGAGTATATTCCAAAAACAACTTTTAAAATCAGATATGGTCATTATGAGTATGTGGTTATGCATTTTGGTATTACGAATTCTCTAACTATATTTATGGAATTGATGAATCAAATATTTTAGAGGTATCTATATTCCTTTATGGTTGTGTTTTTTGATGATATAAAGGTGTATTCTTGGACAAAATTGGATCATGAGTAGAACTTGGATATATTTTTTGGTATCTTGTGGGATCATTGTTTGTATGACAAGTTATCAAAGTCTGATTTTTGGATATAAGAGGTATGTTTAGATGGCCATGTAATTTTTAAAAATTCTTTTCTATGGATCTTGAAAATATAGAAGTTGTTATCTCTTGAAAATCTCTAAATAATATCATTGAGATTCAAATTTTCCTTATCTTAGTTGGATAATATAGATGTTTTTATGTGATTTTTCATGTTTGGAATCACCAATGATAGCTTTGACGTGGAAAATATTTCCTTGACAATGGAATGATGAATGTTATAAATACTTCCAAGAACATAAGGTTATAATTACATCAACACATATTGTCATGTTTCCAGAGTCTGGATGAGGCAATGTAGTATATTGTGATGTGTCACGATTTGGGTTGGGATGTGTTCTCATGCAGGGAGATCATGTTGTTTCTGATGGCTCATAACAATTATAGTTCCATGAGAATAACTAGCCAACAAATGAAATGTAATTAACTACTACGGTCCATTCTTTAAATACTTAGCATCATTATCTATTTGATGAGAAATCCATAGTGTTTATTTTTACAACCCGTCCCCCGGGGCCCATGTCGTGACTACCCCAAGCCCACCTTCCATAGGCTTGGGGATGGCGACTAGCACCGGAAAGGCATATACCTAAAACCGGGAAGACATTGTCTTTAAACCTGTAAACTCACACAAACCAAGCACACAAAAAGATACAAGCACAAATTAAACTATATATTAAACATGGTGTGTACAGTAAGTAAAGGGGCCAGAATACAAGCCCAACTAGAAAGTACAAGTAAAACTGAAAATAGCACCTGCGATCACCCTCCAAGGATCCTACCTGAAGGGTAGGTACAACTCTCTAATGGTCATATCTGCTATACTTATTGTCTAATAGTCCACCTCAGAGTAGCCTCCAGTCCTGACACTCTCAGCCTCAATCAATGTTGTCTGTTATCTGCACAAGACACAGCAAGGTGCGGGCATAGCCCGTGCAGGGGTGAGTATAACGACACTCAGTAGGGACTCTGAGACCCCCTTAGGTCTCTCAGAACCCACAAAGGATAGACCAGAAAGCATGAAAACAAAAATCAACCCCACTTAGGTATATGCCCATACATATACCTAAGTTATCAAGTATACCCATCTCATTCATGGGGAAACACAAGGCCCAACTCTCTAGAAAAAAGTAAAACTATTCCATGAAGGAAAGAATACCACAAAGGTAACACCACAAAGGTAACACCACACAGAAGAATACCACAAAGGTAAGTACCACAAAGGTAATTCCACACAGAATAATACCATGAAGGTAAGTACCAAAAAGGTAAAGTCTCATCTCACACTAGTAATAACTTAAGTAAGAAAGTATATATGATTAATAGTATTGCTATATTATCTTACTTCATCGAGAAACTCTACTGTTGACCCATATAGGATCTAAGATGACCCACACAGGATCTGAAGATGACCCACATAGGATTTGGAGATGACCCACATAGGATCGGTATGTGCTGACCCACACAGGAACACTGAGCATTGACCCACACAGGATCCAAAGATGACCCACAGAGGATCTAAATACTCCTCAAGTATAGCCATCCATAGAGTTCCCACATTAAGCATGCTTGATTCTGGGAGGTTCCGATCCTCAAGCCATAGGTCGATAATTCAACTGCAATGAAGTTCCACTAAGAATTACCCCAAAGGACTTCCACATCACAAGGCTCCCAATGCAATAGACGGCGTGTCAATCAGATGCTCGATCTGTAAGTTAATAGCCTTTTAGTCCCGAGGGCCAATTGGATTTGAGTTCGATCCAAACTAGACATACCCTAACTTTATCCAAAACTCAAGTGGAGTATAGAAAAAGGACCGTCTCATTTCAAGGATTCCAGCACCGTAGATGGTTCTTCAATTGGACGCCTAGATCACAAGTTATGGACCAAAACGTGCATCTAGGTCCAGTTGGGTCTGGGTCCGGTCCGACCCGGCCTAGGACGACCCGACTTGGTCCGGGTCTTACTCGGACTGGCTGGGCCATGACGGGCCTAGCTAGCGGGGCCGTGTTCCGGCCCGAACCGCGAAGGGGGCTGCCCGGCCTGGCCCGCTAGTGAGGCCCACTGGGCGCGGCCCGTTGGGAACGGTTCACAGTGCAGCCCATGAACGGGGTGGCCCCTTGTGGTGGGGTCCACCCTAGCCACCACATGGGAGGGGAGGCACCCCCCCTCAGGTCACCCGAATGTCCTATAGGCCATTCGGTTTTGGTCAACCAGGCGACACCACGTGGCACCGCCGGCTGACACACGGGGCCCACCAGAGGGATCCCACTCAATGTAATGTGACTGAATGAAATGGCCTCCCCCCTTCCAGTTGCATGGAAGCATGCCGATCCTCCACCACGTATGGATGAGTGTCGGCCGCCCTCCGATCTCCACTGCGGTCTCTAGCTCCGGTGGTGTAGATGTGCTCCGCCGCTTCGCCACGCGGCTAGACGTCGTGCCGGACACCACTCTGCTCTGCCCCGGCCGACAGGCCATGACCTCCTCTTCCGGTGGTGTAGACGCACCACCGCCCTCCTCATGACCGGCCAGTGTGTTGGACGCCACTTGTTCTCTACCGGCACCGGTCACCGGCGAACTTCCTCGGGTCACCGGGAGAGCTCTGATGGCCCGTTCTTCAAACCGTAAGAACTATTGTCGGTCTCAGAATGTTTCCATCATTCCAAGACCAATGGGATCAGATTGTGTTCAACTTGAATTCTCAACCATTAATATCATGTCATTGAATGAATTAGAATAGGTTTCGGGCCGTGTTAGCTTGGCCCGCACCCTCCGCATTAGATCAGTAATAGGCAGCTTATGAAGATTGAATCCCAACGTGGAATCACAATGAACAAAAAAGAATAAAAAAATTCAAAACCCCTATCTTGACGTTCGTTGGAGGTGCCGTGAGGAAGGAGATGAAGATGGTGACATCAGGGTTTCCTCGAACGCTGGTTCATTCATCGTTGGATATGTTCTTCATTGGAGGAGGTTCTTACACTAAGTTCTCCTCTCCACAAAAAGTTCTCCAAAAACACCCCCTTTGCCAATGATCCCCAACCAAGAGGTGAGGATCCAACTTTAATTAAGTTAAGTTTATTAATTAAATTAATTTTGGTACATTAATTAGAGGAATTCCAAGGTTTAACTCACATTAAAATAAGAGTTTGGGTGTTACCCACCTCTAAGATTAAAATGAGAGGTGGGAGGATATGTGTTTAAAATAAATTATATTTATTTTATTTATCCTCTACGAAAAATGCAAAAACCGACTTCCACCCTCGACCTACTATAGTTGAGGTGAAGGTCTCTTTAAGCGAATATCAGCGCTACAATTTCAACAGTGTCCTTGGATTTCAATTCCAAGCACTGGTTCAAAAGTTACAAAATGCTACTCGTGCGTTTATTGAATGTTCCTAAAAAAGTTCATAAATTCATTCCGGGCACTCCGGGCCTCATAATTACGCACCGTCAATTTTTGTGGACTTATAATATTTCCATATAATTAAAAAAATACATGGAAAATTCCGAGTCTTTACATTCTCCGCACATCAGGGCTTTGCATCTTTGAAATATACAACACAAAATAGGGAAACAAGTGGGCGTACTGATCACGAATTTGAGCCTCCCACTACCATGTGCTCTCTTGGAGGTTCCCATGCTACCAATGTATGCACACAAAAGGTATCAATTGCCCACGAAGGACTATATTCTGTCAATCCTCAATCTCTACTAGAACCTCCAAAAACGTCGCCCCATCATTGATGTCTATCTCACCCCAGTCAATGATGTAAAAAGGATCATGTACGTATCTACTCAACTAGGATACATGGAAAACTTCGTACACCTGGTACAACTGAGGGGGAAGAGCTAGGCGTTATGACACCTCACCAACTCTACCGAGGACCTGGAAGGGTCCTATGAACCTCGGGGATAACTTGCCACCCTGACTAAATCTCTGGAAACCTCGTCGAGGTGAGACTCTTAGGAAGACATGGTTAACATCCTTTAACTCAAGAGGTATCCATATCCAATCAGCATAAGACTTCTGCCTGCTCTATGCAGTCTTCATCTTCTCCTGGATGATCTGCACCTTCTCCATGGTAGTCTGTACCATCTCCGGTCCCATGAGTGCTGACTCCCTGGGGTCAGTCCATCACAGAGGTGATATGCAAGGTCGACCGTATAATTCCTCAAATGGTTCCATATTTATAGTGGAGTGATAACTTTTGTTTAATGAAAACTCCACCAAGGGAATGTGATCCTCTCAATTGCGGATGAAATCAAGGACGCAAGCACACAACATATCCTTAAGGGTCTGAATGGTCCGCTCTGTCTGACCATCTGACTGAGGATGGAAGGCGATACTCAACCGACGTAGTGTCCCTAACACCTCCTACAACCTCGTCCATAGCTAGGAAGTAAAATGTGTATCATGATGAGAGACAATTTTAGATGGAACCCCATGAATCTGCACAATCTCCTGCACATAGAGGCGTCCCAAACCCTCTACTGGTCCCTGCTCTCTGATAGGTAGTAAGTGGGACGACTTGGTGAGTCAATCAACGATCACCTAGATAGAATCATGACCCCTAGATGTATGAGGATGTACTGTCATAAAGTCCATGGAAATTCTATATCACTTCCACTTTGGCACCTCTAGCGGTTGAACTAAGAATGATGGAACCTGATGCTATACCTTCACTTGTTGACAAGTGATGCATTGTGAGACAAACTATGCCACTCCTTTCTTTATTCCCGGCCACCAGTGCTGACTCCGGAGGTCCTGGTACATCTTCGACACTCATAGATGTATTGTTAGAGGGGAAGTATGGAACTCTCTCAAAACTTCCTCCCGTAATGCCTCTGGTACCATTGTACGTTTTCTAAAGGGGTGATGTGCTCCCCACCTTCAGAAAATCCATCAGGTGCCTGTCCTGTGGATATTTGAGCATGTCGATCCTCATAGTCAGTGTCTCCAAGCTGCACCTCCCTAACTTGATGAAGGAGTGGGGGAGTGACTTTCAGAGACTGAAGATAAGCTGCTCCATCTCGATCCATGTAGGATATCCACAAAGAGGCTAGCTACTCAGTCACCTCACTCAGCAATTGTATACCAGATCTCCTGTTGAGTGAATTTACTATTATATTCACCTTTCTAGGAGTATAAACTATCTTGAAGTCATAGTCATGGAGGAACTCAATCCAATGCCGCTGTCTCAGTTTCAGGTCCTTCTGAGAAAAGATATACCTGAGACTCTTGTGATCAGAGTAGACTGTAAAATGTTCACCCATCAAGTACTATCACCCCATCTTTAAGGAGAATACCACTGCTGATAACTCCAGGTCCTGGGTAGTATAGTTCTTCTCATGTTGTCTCAGCTGTCAAGAACCATACATGATCACTGCTCACTCCTGCATCAGGACACATCCGAGCCTGGTCCCTGATGCGTCGTAGTAGACTACGTACCCAATGCAGTCCTCTGGTAGCCTCAAGATGGGGGAACTCATCAGCCTCTACCTCATCTCCTAGAAACTATGCTAGAATCTCTCCAACCACCCAAAGGGTTTCCCCTTCTTTTTCAACACTGATAAGGGTACTGCTACTCTAGAAAAGTCAGGCACAAACCTCTGGTAGTAACCGGCCAAACCTAGGAAACTGCGCACCTCCGTCACACTCCTAGGTGACTCCCAAGTAAGAACAACCTCAATCTTTGCTGGATCCACCAAAAATGAAACCTCTGAGATTAAATATCCCAGAAAGTGGACCTCTCGGATCCAGAACTAACACTACAAGAGCTTACCATAAAGCTGGTTCTCTCAGAGTGTGTCAAGAACTATCTGCAGATGATAGGCATGATCCTCCTCCATAGCTGAGTAAATCAGGATGTTGACGATGAAGACTACCACAAAGAGATCAAGGTATGGATGGAATATTCTGTTCATGAGTCCCATGAACACTAATGGGGTGTTAGTCTCACTGAATGGCATAACCAAGAACTTATAATTTCCATACTGGCATCTCAAGGCTGTCTTCTTCACATCCTCGTCTCGTATCCTGAGCTGGTGATAGCCTAATCTGAGGTCTATCTTCGAAAACCACCATGCTTCCTTCAGTTGATAAAATAGTTTGTCAATCCTTGGGAGTGGGTACTTGTTCTTCACATTCACCTGGTATAGGTTCCTATATTCCACGCAGAGTCTCAAACTCCCACCCTCCTTCTTTGAAAACAAAATCAGGGCTGCCCAAGGTGAAACACTGTGCTCAATGAATCCCTTGCTCTACAAGTCCTCCAGCTGTACTCGTAGCTCTCGAAGCTCCGTAGGATCCATCCGATATGCTGGTCTAGATATTGGTGCGGTCCTAGGGTACAATTCGATGTAAAAGTCCACCTCTCTATGAGGAGGTAGACCCAGAACATCATTAGAGAAAACATCAGTGTACTGGTCCACCACTACAAAATAACTTGGACTCTCAACATCAACCGATCCAAGGTTAAAGTTAGCCAATTGATGTGTGATCAGATGCATTCTCCTCTGGGTAAGTCCATCCTGTGCTACAAAGGTTCCTTTCTCACTGGTGAAGGAAAACCTAGTACCATTCTCACGGACACACCACACTTTGTGCCTAATACAGTCGATCTGATCATGGATTGTAGATAACCAATACATACCCAAGATGATGTCGTAAGGCCTCGACACAACTACTAGAAGATCCCAACCGAAGCTATCTCCTCCTAGAGTAATCTCACCCTACTGACACCAGTGTGTAATCATCGAATCCTCTCCCGTAGGAGTCTCTAGCAGTAAGGATTGAGCCAATAGCTCCACCGAAATCTCTGAGCTCCAAACGAGGGTCATGAAAATAAAAGAGTGACTGGAACTTGTGTCTATAAGTACTGAATCTAAGGTGGAGCAGACACAGATCATACCTCATATAATCTCCAGAGCGCTGTGGTCATAGGCCTCAGCTGCCTGGAGCTGAGCTTGTCCCTGTCCACCTGCTCCCTGTGGTCGGGGTGGACCACCTGGAGGTGGTGGCGGTAGAACCTTGAATTGCCGCCCACCGCCTGCTGCATGACCAAATCCTCTACCACGTCCACCTACTACTTGCGGACCTCCTCGATCGAATATTCTCCTATGCCCAAGCGGTCCTTCGACCGTCTACTAGTCGTCCGTATGGCGGGTCAGGTAGTTACGAGCCATGTGACCCTGCCCACTACACAAGTAACACTGCATGCTCCTCACCTATCCTGCTTTGCCTTGAGAGCCCCGCACGACCGACCCTATATCTTGTGGTCGTCCACCTATAGGTCTGGTCTTCTTGGACCTCTGCATCATCTGTATGATTCCAGCTACAGATGAATCCACTACGTAACGTCTGATGGTGGGTCACTACCTATGATTGCTTGACAAGGAAGTTCTCCACTAAGAGTGCTCACTCTAAAACCCCTGCATGCGTTGGGATGCTAAAAGAAATCATCGAAGATCTAATATCCCATCTGATCCCTTAGTCAAAGGTTCGGGCCCTGAAGAAAGGGTCCCGAACCATGTCATTGGAGTAGTGTGAAAGGTCAGTGAACCTTGCTGAATACTGAGCCACGGGCATGCAGCCCTGCTGTAACTGGAGAAGCTCCAGTATACGCACTGAGCGTAAGTTCGCTGGGATAAAATCTGCCTTGAAAAGGCTCTCAAAGTCCACCGAGATGAGAGTGACCTTTTTGTGAACCTAGAGCATCAAGATCCACCATCTACCCGCTACTGCCTGAAGAAGGCTGGCGTTAAGGATCACCATGAGATCAGCTGGTGTCCCTACCAGTTGAAAAAACTCTAACCACGACCTCCAGCCAGTCCTCAACCACCTGTGGATCCGTCTCGCCCTGGAACCTCGGTGGCCTCTAGTGTTGGAACTCATGCAATGCGCCCAAGCGGTGTGCACCCTCTGCTGTTGGGGCTGGTGGAATCAGCTGCCCAATGGGTAGTTGTGCTGCTGGTACACCACCTGATGGTACAACTACTGAGAGGGGGCCCTGCACCGAACCCTCATCACTTGGTGGGTAGTCATCGCATACTCTACCTGGAACCCTGTTTGACTATCTGCGTGGAGGCATCCTGAAAAGAATCAGGTGCACCACAATCAATAAGTTATACCTGGTGAGCTGAATCAAAGTGATCAAAAATAGAACTTTCAAAAACATACATGAAATCTGTGTTTTTGTGAACTGAGTTAGAAATCAGAAGTCAGAGTCCTGGTGTATGGATACGTCGGCCACCGTACCAACACTAGATTCCCCAAACTCATAAGCACACTCATAACACTTAACACTATTTTCGATTAAAATATCAGATTCCAAGTTCTCTAGTAGAACTGACTCCTCTGATACCAATTTTTCACGACCCTTCCCCCATGTCCTGTGCCGTGACTACCCCAAGCCCGCCTTCCATGGGCCATGGGCAGGCGACTAGCATTGGAAAGGCATATCCCTAAAACCGGGAAGACATTGCCTTTAAACCTGTAAACTAACAAAAACCAAGCACATATTAAGATACAAGAACAAAGTAAACTATATAGTAAATAGGGTGTGTACAGTATGTAAAGGGGCCAGAATAAAAGCCCAGCTGGAAATTACAAGTAAAACTGAAAATAGTTCCTACGATCACCCACCAAGGATCGAACCTGAAGGGTAGGTATAGCTCTTGAATGGTTGTCTCTGCAGTACATCTCGTCTAATAGTCCACCTCTAAGCAGCCTCCAGTCCTGGAACTCTAAGCCTCGATCAATTATGTCCGTTGTCTGCACAAGACACAACAAGGTGTGGGCGTACCCTGTGCAGGGGTGAGTATAATGATACCTAGTAGGGACCCCAAGACCCCTAAGGTCTCTCAGAACCCATAAAGGATAAACCAAAAAGCATGAAAACAACAGTCAAACCCCCTTAGGTATATGACCATACATATACCTAAGTTATCATGTATACCCATGTCATTCATGAGGAAACACAAGGCGCAACTCTCTAGCCAAAATCACAACTGTTCCATGAAGGAAATAATACCATGAAGGTAGCACCATGAAGGTAAGTATCACAAATGTAACGCCACACATAATAATACCATGAAGGTAAGTACCAAAAAGGTAATACCACACAGAAGAATACAACGAAGGTAAGTACCAAAAAGATAAATACTGAGCTCACAAAAGGTATAACTTAAGTACATAAGTATAGATGATTAGTCATATTGCAAGATCATATTACTTCATCGAGAAGCTCTACTGTTAACCCACACGGGATAAAAGATGACCCACACATGATTTGAAGATGACCCACACAGGATCTGGAGATGACCCACATAGGATCGGTATGTGCTGACCCACACCAGATTGATGAGTGCTGACCCACACAGGATCCTAAGATGACCCACACAGGATCTGAAGACTCCTCAAGTACAGCCAACCATAGAGTTCCTGCACTAAGCTTTCTTGATTCTGGGAGATTCCACTACTCAATCCATCAGTAGATACTTCAACTGCCACAAACTCCCACTAAGAAGTACCCCAAAGGACCACCGCGTTACAAGGGTCCCAACACAATAGACGATGCATCAATCAGATGCCCAGTCTGTAAGTTATTAGCCTTTTAGTCCTGAGGGCCCGGTTGGAATCAGGTTTGATCCATCCCGACCATACACCAACTTTATCCAAAACTCAAGTGGAGTATACCAAAAGAACTGTCTCGTTCCAAGGATTCCGGTGCCGTAGACGGTTTTTCAATCAGATGCTCAGATAAAAAGTTATGGAAAAAAGGTGTATCTGGGTTCATATGGGCTCGTGCTCGACCCGACACGACTTGGTCCGGGCCCGACCCAACCCGACCTGGTCTGGGTCCGACTCGGACCTGATGGACCGCGGTGGGCCCAACCCGTAAGGCCATGATCCGGTCTGTCTCGGCCCGTGCTAGGCATGGCTCGCTGGGGCAGACTGCTAGGCGGCCCGTAGTGCAGCCCACAGCTAGGGCGGACCCTTATGGTGGGGTCTACCCAATCCAGCACCCGGGAGGGGAGGCGCCCCCCCAGGTCACCCGAACATCCCGTAAACCATTCAATTTTGTCCAACCAGGCGGCGCCATGTGGCGTCACCAGCTGGAACGTGGGACCCGTTGGAGCGGTCCTGCTTGGCGTGATGAGGCTGGCCGAAATGTCTGACCCTCCTTTTATAGGTGCGGACGTGTGCCACTCCTCCACCATGGATGGCCGAGTGCTGGCCGCCATCCAATCTCCGCTGCGACCAAGAAGCCATGGTCTCCAGCTCCGGCAGTGCGGATGTGCGCCGCCGTTTTTCCATGCGACCGACCGGTGTGCCGGCTGTCACTCTTCTCTTCCGTAGTTGACGGGCCTCGACCTTCTCTTCCGGCGGCGTGGACACGACACCACCCTCCTTGTGGCCGGCCAGTGTTCTGACCACCACTTTTTCCCTACCGGCACTGGTCACTGATACCGATCATCAGTGAACTTCCTCAGGTCAACGGGAGAGCTCCGGTGGCCCGTTCTTCAAACTGTAAGAACTATTGCAGGTCTTAGGACGTTACCATCGTTCCAAGACCAACGGTACCAGATTCCATTCAACTTGATGTCTCACCGGCAAAGATCACTTCAGTCAATGAATTAGCGGAGGGATCGGGACATGTTAGCTTGGCCCGCACCCTCTGCGTTAGATCGGTAACAGGCGGATTATGAAGATTAAATCACAACGTGGAATCATAATGAACAAATAAGAACAACCAAATTCAAAATGCCTACCTTGACGTTCGTTGGAGGTGCCGTGAGGAAGGAGGTAAAGATGGTGATTTTGGCATTTCCTCAAACATTGGTTCATTTTTCGTTGGAGTTGTTCTTCGTTGGAGGTGGTTCTTCCACCAAGTTCTCCTTTCCACCAAAAGTTCTCCAAATACCTCCCCTTTTCCAACAATCCCCAACCAAGAGGTGAGGATCCAACTTTAATTGAGTTATGTTTATTAATTCAATTAATGTTGGCACATTAATTGGGTGAATTCCAAGGGTCAAATCACATTTAAGGAGGTGTTCAGGTGGTCCCCACCTCCAATATTCAAATGAGAGGTGGGAGGATACGTGTTTAAAATAAAATAAATTATATTTATTTTATTTATCCTATACGAAAAATGCAAAAACCAACTTCCACCCTTGACTTATTACAGTCGAGGTGAAGGTCTCCTTAAGCGAATATCGACACTACGAGTTCAAAGGTGTCCTCAGATTTCAATTCCGAGCACCAGTTCAAAAGTTACAAAACACTGCTTGTGTATTTACTGAACATTCTTAAATAAAGTTCATAAATTCATTCTGGGAACTCCAGGTCTCAGTATCACGTGCCGTCAATTTTCATGGAATCATAATATTTCCATATAATTAAAAAATATTACATGGAAAATTCCGGGTCTTTACATTTATGAATAATAAGGGTTTGAAACACATTTTCTAGAAAATATATTTGAATTTAAGGCAACACATATGGATGAACTATCTGTAGATGTTTGAATTCAACTTGACATATACACTGGGTAAAGGGAACTCTCTAGAGGATTCATTGAGAAAGTGTTCTTATACTCAATTGGATAAGGAGGCTTCATAATAGTGAAAACTAATTTCATTCATAGTGGATATGCATCTAGAATGCTCATGTTATGACCCGCCCTCGGGGCCCGTGCCGTGACTACCCCAAGCCCGCCTTCTATAGGCCAGGGGCTGGCGACTAGCACCAAGGCGTAAATCCCGGTAAAAAGGGAAGGCATTGACTTTGTAAAGTAAACAAGCACCATAGAGTATGCAAGCCGAAAAGTAAAAACTAAGTAATAACAGAGTACAACTGAAAGTGCAGAAAAGTAAATGGGCCAGTATACAAACCCAAACTGAAAGTAAAGTACAAATCGAAAGGGAAAACAACAACTGTAAAGTAAAAGCTACAACACCAAGCTATCCACTGGAAATCCCACCTGAAGGGTGGGTACAGATAGCTCCACTGCTCCTTGGGTCCCGCCGTCCGCTCCGAGTATGTCCCGCCCAGTGGTCCACCTCCAGGTACAGTCTTGCTTGGAAAGCCTCAACCACGATCAACGTTGTCCGTCGTCTGCAACCAACACAACGTAGTGCGGGCATAGCCCGTGCATGGGTGAGTATAAGCTACTCAGTAGGGACCCCGAGACCCCCGAAGGTCTCCCAAAATCCACAAAGGATAAAACACAAAGGATAGATACAAACACGAAGTAACAACCGACACTACTTAGGTATATTCCCATACAAATACCTAAGTCATCGATTCCAATACGCTCCAACCTCCGAGCCCAAGTACAACTCAGTCCACACAGGAAAGTATACGTAATTCACACAGGAAAGAAAAACGAAATCCACACAGGATAGCACAACACAATCCACACAGGAAAGCAACAGGATTCAGCTCACACAGGTATATTTTTTCGAAAGACGATAGAGATGATCTCTGATCCATCTAAGTCGTCGGACCCACGAAGGATCGATAGGTACTAACCCCCGCAAAGACCCACACAGGATCGGGCCCACACAGGACCTGTAGGCGCTGGTTCACACAGGACCACTGAGCGCAGACCCACACAAGATCGGACCCACACAGGATCGGGCCCACACAGGACCTGTAGCACTAATCCACGTAGGATCGCTGAGTGCTGTAGTCGTCGTCGTCGAATCCACTAAGGATCTCTGTACTGTCGTCGTCGCAGTCACAGTAGCAGTAGCAGTAGCAGTCGCAACCATCTCTAGGGTTCCCGCACACAACAATCTCGTTCGGGAGGGTCCGCTCCACGAGCCGAGAGGCTGATACATCAACTGTCACAAAGTCCAGAGTTGATGTATCCAAAAGTTCCATATCGTCAACAGGGACTCAACGCAACAGACGGCGTGTCAATCAGACGCCCGGTCTGAGAGTTATTGGCCTTTTCGTCTTAGGGGCCCGATTGGTTTTTAAGGCAAAACCAACCCGACCGTACTCCACCTACGTCCAAAACTCGGGCGGAGTATGCCAAAAGATCCGTCTCACTAGGAGGAACTCAACAAAGCTGACGGAACGTCAATCGGACGTCCGTAGCTCAAGATATGAGCGTTTCCGCTCCGAGGTCCCGGTTGGTTTCGTGTACGAACCAACCTGGCCGAACTAAAAGTATTCAGAAACTTTGAGTGAAATATACCGAATCGACCGTCTCGATCCAAGGATCGCATCGCCGCTGACGGTTCGTCAATCAGAGGTCCGTAGCTCAAGTTATAGGCAAAAGACCGAAGTCGATTCGAAAACGGGGGGTCCGGGTCCGGGCTGACCCGGCCCAACCCCTCCTCGGTCGGACCGAACCGAGTCAACCCGAACCGGGTCGAACCGACCCGGGTCCGACCCGGCCCGGCCAGCGGTGCGACCTGGCACGGCGGCGCGGTCCGGTGCGGCCCGGTGCGGCCTGGGCGCCCCTCGGGCGCCGCACGCGGGGGGCAAAGCCCCCGCCCTTCCTCAGCTGGCGGCGCGGCATCCAGCCGCGCCTTGAAAAAAAATGGCCCCCCCTTCACGTGGGGGCCTGCCTTCGAGAAAACGGGGGGGGGGGGGGGGGGCGCTGCCCCCCCTTTGTAACCGTGGCCCCCTCCCATCATGGGGGGCCAACTAAGCAGCCCGGGGGAATTTAATTCCCCCGGTTTCACCATTCCGGCCGGCCTGACTTGGCCAGCCGACTTCTTCTCAACAGGACCGGCAAGGGCCGGTCCTCTTCCTTCTTCTGACACCGGCAGCCCGGCTGGCCGCCGGTCTTCTCCTTCCTCCGCGGCCCGGAACCGGCCACATCTTTCATCGTCCGGCGCGGTGCGACGACACCGCGCCTCTCCGCCGCGACCCCACTCCGTCCGCAACACCTTTTCTTTCATTCGATGCGGCGCGACGACGTCGCGTTCATGATATTCTTTCCACGGCGTGACACGATGGCGCCACGCAATAATTGCCGTGTGATTCCCGCGTGGTGCGATGGCACCACGCCATCTCGTTTCATCCACAAGAAACATTCAAGAACAAAGGAGGGGGTTTCGGCCGTGTTTGTGCGGTCCGGCCCCCCTCTCGTTAGGCGATAACACTTAATCATTTATCCTCAAAGATCGTCATGCTAGAACCAAGAACGAGAATAAATAAATAAAACAACAACAAACCCCTACCTCGGTTTCAAGAACGATGTTCGTCAACGACCCACGGAAGACGAGCGTCGCGCTGGTCGGTGTCGCGAGAAAAGGACATCGACGTCGTGAAGCGAGGATTCGATGTTCTTTGACGGCGATTTCGTCGCGGGAAACCGTCGCGGAAGAGATGACGCTGAAGAAGTATGTCGCGTCGTGGATACGGCGTCACGGAAGGACCGAGTTCTTCGACGGAGAGGTTCTTCATTGAAGAACGACGTTCTTCGCGTTCTTCGTTGAGTTTGAAGAAGAAGAAGAAAGCTCCAAATTCTCTCAAGGTGGCTAAGGAGACCAACCAAAATAAAATAAGCTAAGGCTTATTTTATTTACACAATTATCAGCTTGAATTTCAAAGGTTTGAAATTCAAACAACTCAACTCAATTAATTAACCAAGTTGTCAAGTTAATTAAAGAGGAGTTATAGGGAGTTTTAAAAATAGAAGATGAAGTGTTAGGGTTAGTGTGGGCCCCACCACACTTAATCATCTCAAGGGAGGTTAAGTGGATGTGGGTCCCACCCCTAACTCCCTTTGGGAGGAGTTAACCAACAAGTTAAAAATAAAATGTGTTTCCACATTTTATTTAACTTCTTTTAAATTTTTTTCCCAAAACTAACTTTCATTCCACATAAAACGCAACCTCGGATAAGGTCTCCTTAAGAGAATATCGGCGCTGCGAGTTCATCGGTGCCCTCGAAATTCAATTCCGGGAACCGGTTCAAAAGTTAGAAATTCCTGCTCATTCGTTCACTGAACGTACCCGAGCCAAACTTCGGAAATTGATTCCGGGCACTCCGGGCCTCAGAAGCAGGTGCCGTCAGAAACCTCGCTCTTGTAAAATTCCAAAGAAAATTAAGAAAAAATTTCCCTTGAGTTTTACGGGTCTTTGCATTACTCCCACCTCAGGGATTTACGTCCTCGTAAAGATACATCAAAACTAGGGAAACAAATGAGGGTACTGAGCATGCATCTGAGCCTCCCGCTCCCATGTGCTCTCCTGGAGGTTCCCGTGCTACCATATGATGCGCACAAGAGGAATCGATCACCCACGTAGGACCCGTTCCTGTCGATCCTCTATCTCCACCGGGACCTCCGTAAAAGTCACCCCATCGTCAACGTCAATCTCCCCATGGTCAATGATGTGCGTCGGGTCGTGCACGTATCTCCTCAGCTGAGACACGTGGAAGACATCGTGCACCCAGTGCAATTGAGGTGGTAGAGCCAGGCGATAAGCCACCTCGCCAATCCTGCTGAGAACCTGGAAGGGTCTGATGAAGCACGAAGATAACTTGCCTCCACGGCCAAATCTCCGTATACCACGACGAGGTGAGACCCGCAAGAAGACGTGGTCGCCATCCTCGAACTCTAGTGGCCTCCGCCTCCTGTCAGCATAAGACTTCTGCCGGCTCTGAGCTGTACTCATCCGCTCCTGGATGACCTGGACCTTCTCTGTCGTGGCCTGGACCATCTCCGGTCCCACAAGTGCTGACTCCCCAGGGTCTGTCCAGCACAAAGGAGATCTACAGTCAGCCGTACAATGCCTCGTATGGTGCCATCCCGATGGTGGAGTGGTAGCTGTTGTTGTATGCAAAATTCACCAAGGTTAGGTGGTCCTCCCAGCTATGACCAAAGTCGAGGACACATGCGGGGAGCATGTCCTCGAGAGTCTGAATGGTCCTCTCCGTCTGACCATCTATCTGAGGGTGAAAGGCTGTGCTCAAACGTAGATGCGTCCCGAACGCCTCCTGTAACCCCTTCCAAAGCCGGGAAGTAAAGCGAGCATCCCGATCGGAGACGATAGATGATGGAACACCGTGAAGTCGTACAATCTCCTGAACATAGAGACGTCCCAAGCTCTCCACTGAGCCCTGCTCTCTGATGGGTAAGAAGTGAACCGACTTGGTGAGTCAGTTGACAATCACCCAGATGGAGTCGTGACCTCTGGAAGTGCGTGGAAGTCCAGTCACGAAGTCCATAGATATGCCGTCCCACTTCCACTCCGGAACCTCCAAGGGCTGTACCAAGCCTGCTGGTACTTGATTCTCTACCTTCACCTGCTGGCAGGTGAGGCATCGAGAAACGAACTCTGCCACAACCTTCTTCATGCCTGGCCACCAGTGCTGTCGTCTGAGATCCTGGTATATCTCTGCCACTCCAGGATGTACCGCCAAAGGAGAAGTGTGAAAATCTCTCATCACCTCCTCTCGCAAAGCGACTGGTACCATGGTACGTCCTCTGAAAAGGATGTCGTGCTCTGCTCCAAAGGAGAAACCATCAGGTGCCTGTTCCGAGGATATCTGTGCACGCCGTGTCTCACAGTCAGCGTCCTCATGCTGTGCCTCTCTGACCCGCTGCAGTAGTGGAGGTGTGACTGTGAGAGACTGAAGGAAGGCTGCTCCATCTCTATCCATGAAGGATATCTGCAAAGAGGCTAGCTGCTCCGTCGCCTCCTCAAGTAGCTGAATGCCCGTCCTCCTGCTGAGGGCATCGGCTACTACGTTCCCCTTCCCAGGAGTATAGACTATCTCAAAGTCATAGTCCTAGAGGAACTCGAGCCATCGCCGTTGTCTGAGGTTCAGGTCCTTCTGCGAGAAGATGTACCTGAGACTCTGATGATCAGAAAAGACTGTAAAGCGCTCACCCATCAGATAGTGTCGCCATGTCTTCAGAGTGAAGACCACTGCTGCTAACTCCAGGTCATGGGTAGCATAGTTCTGCTCATGCGGCCTCAACTGTCGTGATCCATAGGCGATCACTACCCTCTCATGCATCAGAACACATCCGAGTCTGGTCCCTGATGCATCGCAGTAGACTACATACCCTACTCCCTCCTCAGGCAACCTCAAGATAGGTGCGCTGGTCAATCTCTGTCTCAGCTCCTGGAAGCTCTGCTGACATCTGTCTGACCATACGAAGGGTTTCCCCTTATTCGTCAAAGCTGAGAGTGGTGCCGCAACTCTAGAGAAGTCTGGCACGAATCTCCATTAGTATCCAGCTAATCCCAAGAAACTCCGCACCTCTGTCACGCTTCTGGGTGGCTCCCAAGCTAACACTGCCTCGATCTTCACAGGATCCACTACAACTCCTACCTCAGAGATGAAGTGTCCCAAGAAGTGGACCTCACGTATCCAGAACTGGCACTTTGAGAGCTTACCATAAAGCTGGTGCTCTCGGAGTGTGTCTTGTACAACTCTCAAGTGGTATGCGTGCTCCTCCTCAGTTGTCGAGTAAATCAGTATGTCGTCGATGAAGACCACGAAAAACCGATCAAGGTATGGATGGAAGATCCTGTTCATGAGGGACATGAACACTGCTGGAGCATTGGTCACGCCGAATGGCATAACCAAGAACTCATAGTGTCCATACCGACATCTGAAGGCCGTCTTCTGCACGTCCTCGTCTCTGACTCTGAGCTGATGATAGCCTGACCTGAGGTCTATCCTCGAGAACCACCGTGCTCCCTTGAGCTGATCAAAGAGGTCATCAATCCTCGGTAGTGGATACTTGTTCCTCACTGTCACCTGGTTTAGGCGACGATATTCAACACAAATTCGCAAGCTTCCATCCGCCTTCTGGGCGAACAAAATTGGGGAAGCCCAGGGTGAAACACTGGGTCGGATGAACCCCTTTCCCTGCAAGTCCTCCAACTGTACCCGTAGCTCTCAAAGCTCGGCGGGGGCCATCCGATATGCTGGAGTCGATATCGGGGCTGTCCCAGGGTACAGGTCAATATAAAAGTCTACCTCTCTACGAGGAGGTAACCCTGGAACGTCGTCGGAAAAAATGTCCGCAAACTGATCCACCACTGCAGGAAAACCAGGACTCCGCACGTCAACTGCTCCAAGGATGAGGCTAGCCAACTGATGAGTGATGGGCTGTCCTCTCCTCCGCGGAAGTCCATCCTGTGCTGCAAAGGCTCCCTTCTCACCGGTGAAGGTGAAACTGCTTCCGTCGGTGCGTACACATCGCACCTTGCGCTTAAAACAGTCAATCTGTGCATGGACCATAGATAACCAATCCATGCCCAAGATGACGTCGTAAGGCCTCGATGCTGCTACAAGAAGATCCCTGCCCAAGATCTCGCCTCCTAGAGTAAGCTCACACTACTGGTACCAGTGCGTAATCGTCGAGTCTGCTCCCGTAGGAGTCTCTAGCCGTAAGGATCGAGCCAACGACTCTGTCGGAATCTCCGAGCTCTGAACAAGGGCAGCGACTATGAAAGAGTGACTCGCTCATATGTCTATAAGTACTTCAGCAAGGGTGGAATAGACACAGATAGTACCTCGAATCATCTCGGGTGCGCCGTGGTCGTAGGCCTCTGCTGCCTGGAGCTGTGCCTGTCTCTGCCCGCCAGCTCCCTGTGGTCGGGGTGGACCTCTTGGTGGTGGTGGTGGTAGAGCCTCAAAGCGTCGCCCACCACCTGCTGCTCGGCCAGCTCCTCTGCCTCGTTCGCCTCCTCCCTGTGGACCACCACAGTCGACCCTCTGCCTCTGCCTCGGTGGTCCCTCAACCGTCTGCTGCTCCTCGGCACGACGGGTCGGGCAGTCACGAGCCATGTGGCCCTGCCCGCCTCACGAGTAGCACTGCCTGCCTCTCGAAAGACTGGCTCCGCGCTGTGTGCCCCGCACTGCCGAGCCAGTGTCCTGAGGTCGTCTTCCTGAAGGTCTGGTCTGCCTGGACCCCTGAGTCATCCGTCGACTGCCTGCTGTAGAAGACTCTGCCACGTGCCACCCTGCGGTGGGTCGCGGCGCTGGTGTAGACTCAGCAAGGAATCTCTCGATCAAAAGGGCCCGCTCTAGTACTCCCGTCTGAGTCGGAATGCTGAGGGAGATCAGTGATGCCCTGATCTCGTGTCTCAATCCCTGCTCGAAGGTCCGGGCCCAGAAGAATGGGTCCCGTACCATGTCAGTCGAGTAGCGCGAGAGATCAGTAAATCTTGCCGAGTACTGAGCGACCGTCATGCTGCCCTGCCGCAGCTGAAGTAGCTCCTGGATACGCACCGCACGAAGGGTGGATGGGACGAACTCCGAGTGGAAGAGGCTCTCAAAGTCCGTCTATAGAAGAGATGCCTCATCGTGCACCTAGAGCATCAAGCTCCACCATCGGCCCGCTGCTGCGTGCAGTAGGCTCGCAGCGAGGATCACCATGAGGTCTGCAGGTGTCCTCACTAGCCTAAAAACTCGTACCACTGCCTCCAGCCAGTCCTCTGCTGCTTGGGGGTCCGTCTCTCCACGAAACCTGGGTGGTCGCTGGCGCTGAAACTCATGCAGTGCGCTGAGGCGACGTGCATCGTCAGCGGATGGTGCTGGAAGTATCGGTGGCTCGGCGGGTAGATCTACCACCGGTGCCATAGCTGACAAAGGACCCTACACCGAGGCCTCGTCGCTTGGTGGGATGTCGTCACGCTCGACTCTCGGAACCCTAGCTGGCTGCCGTCATGGGGCCGTCCTGAAAAGGAAACAGGTGCGCCACGGTCAGAACAGTATACCTGGTGAGCTGATATAAAGTAATCACAAAGAAAACTTTGAAACACACACGCAATCAATGTTTTTGTGCATTAAGTCGGAAATCAGAAGTCAGGGTCCTGGTGTACGGATACGTCGGCCACCGCACCAACACTGGACTCCCTAGACTAATAACCACACTCAATACGCTAAACATCATTGCTTCACATAGAAAAGATCAGAGTTCGCGGTAGAACCGAACTCCTCTGATACCAATTTGTCACGACCCTCCATCGGGGCATGTGCCATGACTACCCCAAGCCCGCCCTCCATAGGCCAGGGGCTGGCGACTAGCACCAAGGCATAAATCCTGGTAAAAAGGGAAGGCATTGCCTTTATAAAGTAAACAAGCACCACAAAGTAAGAAAGCGGAAAATTAAACACTAAGTAATAACAGAGTACAACTGAAAGTGCGGAAAAGTAAATGAGACAGTATACAAACCCAAAATGAAAGTAAAGTACAACTCAAAAGGGAAAACAATAACTGTAAAGTAAAATCCTCTACACCGAGATGTCCACTGGAAATCCCACCTGAAGGGTGGGTACAGATAGCTCCACTGCTCCTCGGGTCCCGCCATCCGCTCCGAGTACGTCCCGCCCAGTGGTCCACCTTCAGGTACCGTCCTGCTCTGCAAGACTCAACCACGATCAACGATGTCCGTCATCTACAACCAACACAACGTAGTGCGGGCATAGCCCGTGCAGGGGTGAGTATAAGCTACTCAGTAGGGACCCCGAGACCCCCGAAGGTCTCCCAAAATCCACAAAGGATAAACCACAAAGGATAGATACAAACACGAAGTAACAACCGACACTACTTAGGTATATGCCCATACATATACCTAAGTTATCGATTATAATACGCTCCAACCTCCGATCCCTAGTACAACTCAGTCCACACAGGAAAGTATACGTATTCCACACAGGAAAGCAAAACGAAATCCACACAGGATAGCACAACACAATCCACAGAGGAAAGCAACAGGATTCAGCTCACACAGGTATACTTCTTCGAAAGACGATAGAGATGATCTCTGATCCATCTAAGTCGGAGGACCTACGAAGGATCGATAGGTACTAACCCCCGCAAAGACCCACATAGGATCAGGCCCACATAGGACCTGAAGGCGCTGGTTCACACAGGACCGCTAAGCGCAGACCCACACAGGATCGGACCCACACAGGATCGGGCCCACACATGACATGTAGCACTGATCCACGTAGGATCGCCGAGTGCTGTAGTCGTCGTCATCGAATCCACTAAGGATCTCTATACTGTCGTCGTCGCAGTCACAGTAGCAGTAACAGTAGCAGTAGCAGCCAGCTCTAGGGTTCCCGCACACAGCCAGCTCGTTCGGGAGGGTCCGCTCCACGAGCCGAGAATCTGATACATCAACTGTCACAAAGTCCAGAGTTGATGTATCCAAATGTTCCGTATCGTCAACAGGAACTCAATGCAACAGACGACGCGTCAATCGGATGCCCGGTCTGAGAGTTATTGGCTTTTTCGTCTTAGGGGCCCAGTTGGTTTTTAAGGAAAAACCAACCCGACCATACTCCACCTGCATCCAAACCTCGGGCGGATTATGCCAAAAGATCCGTCTCACTAAGAGGAACTCAACAAAGCTGACGGCACGTCAATCGGAAGTCCGTAGCTCAAGATATGAGCGTTTCTGCTCCGAGGGTCCGGTTGGTTTCGTGTACGAACCAACCCGGCCGAACTCAAAGTATTCAGAAACTTTTAGTGAGATATACCAAATCGACCGTCTCGATCCAAGGATCGCATCGCCGCTGACGGTTTGTCAGTCAGAGATCCGTAGCTCAAGTTATGGGCAAAATACCGAAGTCAATTCGAAAACGGGGGGTCCGGGCTGACCCGGCCCGGCGCGGCCTGGGCGCCGCTCGGGTGCCGCGCGCGGGGGGCAAAGCCCCCGCCCTTCCTCAGCTGGCGGCGCGGCATCCAGCCGCGCCTTGGAAAAAAAACGGCCCCCCTTCACGTGGGGGGCCTGCCTTCGAGAAAACGGGGGGGGGGGGGGGGCGCTGCCCCCCCTTTGTAACCGTGGCCCCCTTCCATCATGGGGGGCCAACTAAGCAGCCCGGGGGAATTTAATTCCCCCGGTTTCACCATTCCGTCCGACTTCTTCTCAACAGGACCGGCAAGGGCCGGTCCTCTTCCGTCTTCCGACACCGGCGGCCCGGCTGGCCGCCGGTCTTCTCCTTCCGCCGCGGCCCGGAACCGGCCGCGGCTTTCGTCGTCCGGCGTGGTGCGACGGCACCGCGCCCCTCCGCCGTGGCCCCGCTCTGGCTGCGGCGCCTTTGGTTTCCTTCGAAGCGGCGCGACGATGTCGCGTTCATGATATTCTTTCCACGGCGCGGCGCGACGGCACCACACAATAATTGCCGTGTGATTCCCGCGTGGTGCGATAACACCACGCCATCTCGTTTCATCCGCAAGAAACATTCAAGAAAAAAGGAGGGGGTTTCGGCCATGTTTGTGCGGTCCGACCCCCCTCTCGTTAGACGATAACACTTAATCATTTATCCTCAAAGATCGTCATGCTAGAACCAAGAACGAGAATAAATAAATAAAACAACAACAAACCCCTACCTCGGTTTCAAGAATGATGTTCGTCAAAGACCCGTGGAAGACGAGCGTCGCGGTGGTCGGCGTCGCGGGAAAAGGACATCGACGTCGTGAAGCGAGGATTCGAAGTTCTTTGACGGTGATTTTGTTGTGGGAAACCGTCGCGGAAGAGATGACGCGGAAGAAGTACGTCGCGTCGCGGATACGGCATCGCGGAAGGACCGAGTTCTTCGACGGAGAGGTTCTTCGTTGAAGAACGGCGTTCTTCGCGTTCTTCGTTGAGTTTGAAGAAGAATAAGAAAGCTCCAAATTCTCTCAAGGTGGCTAAGGAGACCAACCAAAATAAAATAAGCTATGGCTTATTTTATTTAAACAATTATCAACTTGAATTTCAAAGGTTTGAAATTCAAACAACTCAACTCAATTAATTAACCAAGTTGTCAAGTTAATTAAAGACGAGTTATAGGGAATTTTAAAAAGAGAAGATGAAATGTTAGGGTTCGTGTGGGCCCCACCACACTTAATCCTCTCAAGGGAGGTTAAGTGGATGTGGGTCCCACCCCTAACTCCATTTGGGAGGAGTTAACCAACAAGTTAAAAATAAAACGTGTTTCCACATTTTATTTAACTTCTTTTAATTTTTTTTCCCAAAACTAACTTTCATTCCGCATAAAACGAAACCTCGGATAAGGTCTCCTTAAGCGAATATCGGCGCTGCGAGTTCATCGGTGCCCTCAGAATTCGATTCCGGGCACCGGTTCAAAAGTTTGAAATTCCCGCTCGTTCGTTCACTGAACGTACCCGAGCCAAACTTCGGAAATTGATTCCGGGCACTCCAGGCCTCAGAATCAGGTGTCGTCAGAAACCGCGCTCTTGTAAAATTCCAAAGAATATTAAGAAAAAATTTCCCTTGAATTTTACGGGTCTTTACAGCTCAAATCATGGTGGTGTTGCAGTTTTCTTTCCATTTTCATTTGTTCATAATTTGGTTGAGTAGGTTAGGGTTTATCATACATTCGATTCTAAATGTGTTACTATGAGGTAAAAAATCAATGGTGGGGAGAACATTGAGGGATGAAAGTTTTATGGGAATTTAGTGTTGCAGTTTATATATCGGATGGTCATACCTTTGACTTATCAAGAAAAACCTCTTAGTTCTTATAACCATTCAAGATGGGGTATTCACCTTGGGATTCATAAAATGTGTAAAGTTTGGAAAGCATGATTTGGTGTATTTTTATGAAAATATATATAGTGGAGTATGTCTTGAAATGCATAACTTATTAACAGGTGAAGCTGGAGCATCAATGACCAGCACACATGTTGTATTATTTTCTAATTCCCATGTGGCAATGAGAGAAGATAACCATGGATTTTTTAATAGTTCTACCAAGTATGGTCAAAAAACACGATTCTATATGGTTGATAGTGGATTGACTGAAAAATTCATATAACTTGAACTTGATTCATGAAACTAATATGATGGAAGACTTGTGAAAAATCTAAATTCAGGAAATTGTATAGATAAACAATATTCTAGTCTTGATTATATCAGACAGAGACCCCAGGTTTATATCTATTTTTTATAAATCCTTGAAGTAATCCCTTATAAAACATTGGAATATGAGTACATCTTATCATCCTCAAACTAATAGACAGTCTGGAAGGACAATAAATCATTAGAGGACTTTCTTTGGGTTTTTGTGATGAATTTTAGTTAATAATGGGAAGATAATATACCTTTAGTAGAGATATTATACAATAAAAACAATCAGAAATCGATATATATAGCTCCTTTTGAAGCATTTTATAGGAATACTTTTTGTTATCCATGTTTTTTATTGGAAATAGGTGAGACATTACTAAATTGACCCAGACTTATGAAATAGAAAATATAGAAAATCTAGTTGATCAGAAAGAGGTTGGTGATAGATCAAATCATTAGAAATCATATGTGGATCATCATCGGCGACCCTTCTCATTTGAGGTGTGTGATCAGGTGTTTTTGAGAATCTATCCAAGGACTGGGCATTGTCATTTTGGTAAGCATGGAAAGTTTTCACCTTGATACATAGACCCCTTTGAGATACTTGAACCAGTTGGTGTAGTGGAATATCTATTGGATTTTCCACCAAGGTTCAGGTCAGTGCACAATGTGTTTCATGTATCTCAGTTAAAGTAGTACCAAAATGATCCCAACCAAGTGATTCTATGGGATCACATTGACCTAGATTTGGATGCTATGTTGATTCATGTGTCATTATTGATTGTGAATATGAAAGAGAAGACATTTCATGGGGAAATCATCAGTCTCCTACAAATTTTATGGAAACATGGTCGAATTTAGGAAGAAATGTGGGAGTGTGAGAAGAAAATGTTAGATCAGTGGCCTGAACTCTTTCAGGACAATAAGGATTTTTTACTTTCCAAGGATGGAAAGGCTAATGGTGGGGAGAACATATCACCTCCGATTTTAGGTAAATGACCATTTGTTCATGTATTTTTTTGACTATATAATGATTGGGATATATTTTGGGTTCTTCAAAGGGATTTAAATATGTTTTTAGGATTTTATATAGTTTCATGGTTTGTGCACAGTTAGTAGAAACCATACACCTCCTCCAAGAAATATTTCAAGGGAAGACAACGACACTGGGAAGTTGCACAGTTACGTGCAATTTATCTAAACCAAGTGAGTTCCTAGGATAAACTTTGCAACTTGAAATAGAGTAAATGCATGTTTGGTTAATAGTTTTTCTAACATTATGATACAATAATGCGAGGTTTGAAATTAGGATAGTAGCACTACATGGTTGGCGCATGGTTTTTCAAACTGTGTGGCCTAACTGTGTGGTGTATAGTTGTCCTTCCATAAATTGTAGATATAATCTAAATTAAGCCTCATGACCCCCTATAATATCCTATTATCTCTATAACTAGATTTCTTTTGGACCCCAAGTCTTGAGAGATTTTTCCTTTTTATCCATAATAAATTATTATGTGAATCAAAGCATGTTGGAGACCAAGATTTATCAATAAGTACCCATTCTTCATCATTCTTCTCATAAATCTTTTTTTATATGTATGAAAACTGTAGATCTAGTCTATTATGAATAGATATATATTATGGGATTTAAATATTGATGAGATCCTTTAGAATCTAGTAAAGGGATCATGGTTTTTGATTGGATCTAGAATATCTAAGTACCATTATTCAAGTTCTACAACCATTGAAAGGTAGGTGGATTCTCTCTTATATCCACTTGATTTAGAACTTAAAGTATTAGTTACAATTAAATGTTTTGATTGAAATTTTAGTGAAATACTTGTGTGATTCATGGTGGATGTTTTGATTTTTCATTTCCTATTGAATATTTTGGGGAAAATTGGTTGGATTTTATAATAACCCTTGGTTTAAAATTTTAAAATATTGATTTTAAAATTTACGTTTTGTTTTGATTCTTGGATTTTTTTTGTTTAAATGATTTAAAGATAGAAAAGTTTTTGGAAATGTTTTACAAGGTTTTTTTCATACATGGTTAGAGTGAGTTCATTTTCATTAGACGTTACCCTATGGAAGGGGCCTGTGCAATTGGGGAACATGGTATTGGTCACCATGTGATGACTCAGTGGATCGATGAGAGGATTCTCCTGAGTATGGAACTAACACTTGGGATTTCATGGTGTGCGTGGAAACATAGTTATGGGTATGAAAAATTTTGTAAAAAGGTTTTATGATTAAAAATGGTTTCCTTGAAAATTGTTTACGATTTTGTTATAAATTGTTTAAATTTATTTTAAACTATTTATTTAAATTGTTCTAACAAGTGTTTTATTAGTGGAATGATTTGGAAAATTATTAGAGAAATACTATTGAGTTTAGACCCAAACTCTTATTGGGATATGTTATGAATTTTCAGGTGTCATCTATTAGGACATAGGTAAAGGCATGGTATCTATGTTCTTTAGTGATGTTTCTTGATTCAATGGGCATGACATGTGAAGTTGGATGTTGAAGCAAGTTGGGTTTTTCTTGTTAATGTCACTTGGGAGTTTTAGTTTTGTGGTCTTTTTTTTATATTTGAGTATGTATTTTGGTTTCCACTCATTATATGATACAGTTTATTGGTTTTTTATGTTTTGAGTTGTATTTTGTAATCATTCATGATATAGAGGTTTAGTTGGTTTTTGTTTATATAGTTTGGATGTTTTAACATTCAAAGGGAAAATCATCCCCCAAATTTACTTGAGGCCCTTATAATTTATTACTAGAATTTTTTGTCTTATGGATGAAACTAAGTCCTAGTAGCTCCCTTATTAATCCTTAATCTGATAAGGAGGGGTGGGATGTTATATTAAATGACATACATGACAAGTTCAGGCTTAAGGTAAGGGAATTTGTCTCAATTTCCCTTAATCAAGGAAAGTTTTAATGTTATACACATAATTATTTTATATAGTGTATATAATTCCCCTTTTACATGTTACATCATTAATCATTCATAATTAATGGTATTTTAAGTTACAATTCAAATTGTTTCATCCAAGGGTATTTGATTTGAAAGTTACAATGCAGTAAGGGGTTTCTTAACTCAACTTCCATTCATTGATTTATAACTTTAGTTAATTGACTTTGTTATGCCGATATTATGTGTGAATTGATCTATAAATTGTTTTATTATATATTTTAACTTTATTTATGTGCATTTACTTATTTTAACATAATAAATTCATGTATTAATCGTTATATCAAAAGTTATGATCTTTGTAAGGTTTTTCTTTATCTCAACCTCATTTTCTTGAGTCATGTTTCATTGCATGAACCATGATTTAAATGTTTTAAGTACTTATTAACTCATGAATGAATTTTTAAATTTTAGTTCCTTAAATTAATTTAATATATATATATATATCATACTCTTATTTTCAATTACATTTTATTCAAAATACACCAAAACAGAAAATGCATTATGCTAAAATCTCCTTTATTTTCAAGATTGTTTATGTTCAAGGTTACTTTAAGGAAATTTCATGATCTTGTTTTATTAAAACAAAAAAAATTTCTTTTACTATGGTTATTAATTTGGTTTAAATTTTTAGTTTCCACTTCCTTTGTCATTTATAAAAGGAACAATAAGAAAATTGTTTTTAAGTGATATCGATCTTGTATATACTTTTAGATCGTCAATATTTCTATGATATATCCATGATTTCTAAAATGTTTTCATGAATGTTTATAAACATAAATGATTTCTAAAATTTATATTACATGATATTTCACCTTATTTTAAAAGTTTTTAAATGGTAATTTCTTAATGTTTTCTATATGGTTTACTTTTTAATCTCTTTATAAAAGTTTAAAAAGAATGTTTATTTTTAACATTTACGACATGAAATGAATTTATTAATATTATGACCATTATTTTCTTTGAATATTCCTTTATAAGTTTTAATTTTATTTTCATAAAAAATTATTTTCACAATATTTTTGGGAATTTTTAGTTTTAAAAAGTTATTTTCAAAGGGGAAAGTGTATTTTTCTCAAGAATGATTTTAATGATATTTTAATATCATTTATATTAATCAATGATAAAAACCCTTGATGTTACTTATAATACATTAGGTATATATTGTAATGATACCATCCTAATTATTTCTCTAGATGGATTATGATTATTTCAAAGAGATTTTTAGGGAACCTGTTTCTTTTTTATGGGTTACTCAAGCTATGAAAGAAAAATGGTTATTGTTTTATCTAAAAATATAATAAATATTGTGTTATGATTATGTTATGGTTCTGTAATTTTTTTTATGATTATGGGAGAGTCTAATATATCCCATGATAATGGGTGATCTTGACATATCTCTCCAATTCATCGGGCAAAGGGATATAGTTAATCAGATATAGGTTTCTCCTAAGAGATTGTTGGAATTTATAGAGTAATTTATTATATTTGTAAGAGTGATTATAAAAGTGATATGAAAATTATATTCCAAGTTACCAATATTTTTTCTTCATGCTTACATAATGTTCTACTGGATCCCTTTTTCAAGGATTATTTTCACATTGATCATGGTTGTTGAATTATATGACTCTTGTATTCTATTAACTATTTATGAAAAGTTTCTTGATTTATGAGACATGTTTTTATGGGTATGAATTCTATTATGTTATTTTCATTCACTTTAATTATTTCATCATACCCTTATACCCATCTTATGCTCACTAATGACATTTAATTATTAATTCTTATGTTTACACTTTCTAAGAGTTTGAGCTCACCCCTCTTACATTTAATTTTCCACGAGTTACGAAGAATGATGTTAAATTATTTGGGTCTAGATTGGTTTCATGTGTGAATAATTTTATGGGAGATGTTGAAGACATATTTTGAAATGATAGAAGATGTGTATTTTTGAAAAAATGGCAACTTGAATACATGAGTATTATCATGTAAGAGTTTGTCCAAATTATCTAAAAATAAAAAACTTAATAGTCTTTGGGAATATAATTGATCAAATATTTTAGTTTGATGTTATATGATTTGGATGGAAAAATTAGGCCATGTTTATCAGTATTAAATCCAAAAATGTAAATATTATGTTTTTAGCACCAGATCTGGGAGTAAGGGTTCAAGGATGTCATATCACTACTCCGTTACAACTACCCCGAACTCACCAAGAATAATACCTAAAACATATAATCACCCCATAATCACCACTTACCATAAAGGTATAACAACAAGAAAATGAGGAAATAATCAAACAATAACCACCTCATCCAATCTCAATGTCTATAAAAAATGATTCTCACAAATCCAACTTTTCAACCAAGGTTCATAGGTCCAGAGAAGTCGACCAAACAATTATAAAGAAAACTACTAATAAATATAACCTTAAGGAATTCAAATACATACTACCAAGTGAAGAAATGAAACACCTACCACTCTATTTGGGGCCTAGGAACAATTAAAACTAAAAAGAGGAAAGACCTATAGGACAAGCAGTCTTTTCTTACACTAAACATTTCTAGGAGTCACATAACAACCAACATGACACATGATCCTAACTAATAATTATCTTCAAATAAAATAAGTGTTCCCATATCCAAGTTAAAAAATCAAAAGAACACATTTAAAACCCCCAAAATAATTATCATTTCAAAACATCTTTTTAAAACCAATTTTTAAACTATGTTTACAATCTCACTTAGAAATACAACCATTTTACAAAAAACACTTAACAAATATTTCTAACCATTATTGAGGATAACTTGTATCAAAATCATTTAATAAAAGGTATTATCTCATTCTGTTTTGAAATAATTCCACAATTCTTCACAAAAGGAAATCTCAATATCCTTTTTAAAACATGTTCTAATCTATTTCAAAACTAAAAATATTCAAACCTTCCATGTTCATTAAAATATACCATAATATCTATTGAGCATCAAGAATATTTTCCCTCTAAAAAATAGTTTCAAATTTTCATTTTGAAATCGATCACCCTTTTGAAACAACTTTATTAAACCAATTCTTAAACCATCTCTTTTTAAGAATTCAATCTTTCACAATTACAACTTGTGAAAATTAAACACCATTTCACACTATATTTTTTCCTTTTCACCATTTTAAACAAAACCCAACTTTTTTTTAATAATAAAAACCAAAATTTTTTCCCAAACCATTACAAAATCGTTTTCAAAACAAAATACCTCACATAATTCCTCTCGTCCATTATAAAAACCATTTTTAGCACATAAAACAAAGAAAACAAGGGACAAATCCAATATTTAAATCTTAAAACTAAAATAAAACCACATAAAACCATATAAAAATACATAAAACACCATAAAAACTCTCTGAATTTAACAACATGCCAATGTAACACACCATTGAAATCAATCTGTGGAGTAGTGAAGTAAAAATAATGAATAAAGAGGAGATGTTACACTGTACAAAATATGGATGCAAGAGCTAGTAAACTATGAAACAACTGTGAAATAAGAACTATCATGGTTGTAGATCAATTCTATATGAGAACCACACCATTTACTATGCCATGCGTACTAACTATGTAGCTATAGTTCATTCACCAATTTCACCTTATAAAATCAAAACGACCCCCAAAATTACCAATACACTCAACAAGAATCAAAACACTATCTCTACATATAAAAATAATTCAAATATATCCAAATAAGAACTCAAAATCAAGAATAAATCCCAAAACACCCTTGGAAACTCAAGGTTTAGTTCGACAAAGAGCTGGACAAGTACTTCCCCACAGAATTATTATGAGTCCCGACAATGGTCCAAGTCATAATACTAACTAGAAACACCACAAAAAACAATATGGAATTCTATGATACCATTTTTTCATAAACTAGCCCATGCAATCCATTCATCAGATACCCAAGCCAGTTCAGGACATACTCGAGGTGTGTTCTCGATTTCCCTTAGATGAAAACTGATGACAAAGTCTTTGGACATGGTCATTGGTAATGATTTCAACCTTGATAAAGAAAATCATAACAATTATAAAACACCCACTTTAGAGTAAGAAACATGAATAAAAGGAAGAAACTAGGGACAAAAAAATAGCAATGGAAGAATAAAATAAATATAGAAATGGTACTCAAATAGATAAAAATTAACTCCTCATGATAATAAAGGCTATAGACAAAGCTGATGCATACACAAGCCAAGTGGTAACCATTATAGAACCAATATCTGTGATCTACATGTGACCCACAATCATTCTACTCATCCCAAGAAAAACATTATGAATAACACATATCCAAATCAAGGGATAAAAAATCCAAGGCACCTAAAAGAAAATCATAAGAGTTTTATACATTGAGTTTTGTATGCAATGTGTGAGTGAAACCAATCCAATTGGGTAAGTTCTAAAAATTTTATGCAATTTATTACAAAATAAAATCCATTTTATGCTAATTTGAAAAGATAGGTGAAAATAAGTTTTTAATTCACAAGTATTCAAAATCCAAATCACACCCACACATTTTTTAAAATGATTTTATTTAGATTTAAATGAAAATAATCACTTGAAAAAAGATATTCCTAGGGCTTGGACCCTTTTTATGAAACACTTCCCCTTTCTTCTTAAAACAGAAGGGTGGAATCAAAACCTTTTTTTCTATCCATTACAAAACACTAAAAAATGACCCATTATTAAAAATAACTTTACAAACCAAAACTCATTTTATCCTCTTTAAAATAATTTCCCAACTAACCATTTTGATTTCAGTTAATTTTTTTTTTCGAAATTCACTTTCAAAATTATTTTCACAAATAAATTTCAAAGAGAATAAAATGATAGCTCAAACAGTAGTAAAAAAGCATAGAACTCAGAATAAAATAAAAACCCCAAATAAGATAAAAAAATAATTGCAGCATAATCTAATCAATAAAATGGGATACAAATAAAGAATAAAAACCTGAATCCCATAATTCATCCAAAAAATATATCGACATCATGTACAACCTTCTAGGACTCAGGTACAAAGTTCCAAGAGGGAGACATGATCCCTATGAGGGAACTAATGAATTTATCTCATCCCTTCTACTCCTATAAAACCAACCATATCTAAACCACTCCAATGGACAATGAAACCATGGGATAAAAGAATCTATATCATTATCTCCTTAAGTCTAATGACCATGATCGATTCCACTAGATCACTCAGTCTAGTGGACCACTCTCCCTAGTCGACACACTATCTATACTAGGGTTTTCACTTATCCAGAACTCAAATTTTTTATTAGGATTACCATGATATATATCAAATGGAGATGAGAAATCACATGCATCAATATATCAAATAAATAAACCACATATCACCTCCCACACCCTCACTATCCATATCCACTTTACATGTCATTCATAACACATAAAGAGATAAAAAATGCCCCTCACACTACAATTCACATCAATTAATAAGAAATAAGTCCCTAAAGTTTGTAAGATAAAATGTTCACTCAAGAGTGTTTCACAGTCACACATACACTATTTTTAAAACACAAAATTTTTTAAACATTCCTTTTATCAAAATAAACATAACACTAGGTATCTTTTTAGTGGTTCAAATCCCTACTTTGAACCATTCTTAAAATCAAGATTCTTAAAAATACATTTGAAAAACATATTTCAAATAAATCACTAATTTTTTTTAAAGAACCATATTAAGAATAAAAACATTATCCATTACAATCCACAATAGGATTAAAATACACTTCTAATTCACATCATGACCCAAACAGGTTCAAGAAATTTTAAAAATTCACACTCTATTTAAAATAATTCTTTCCAAAGTTTCAAAACACTTGAAATTTTAAATCATGTATTGAATTGAAAAGAAAAATCCCATTGGAAGTTTAAAACAAAATTTACCATTTCATTTCATGACTATAGAAGGTTAAAGAATCATAAATTCTACTCTTTATTTAAAATCGATCTTCAAACAATTTAAAAACACTTGGAATTTAAATAAACACTTGAAATTTTAAGTGAAACACTTGTACCAAGTGGAAAACCACCATTGAAAACATTAAAAAACCATCTAAACCATCACAAATAGATTTAATTTATCAATAATTTATTTTAAACTATAAATAACTCAATGGAATTTCAATTTATGTTAAATCATAAAAGCACCTACCAAATGTTCAATGATAACCATGTCGAAATTCATCGCCTATGAAGGAGAGAACTCCAAAAATAATCAAAGGACATCATGTAATCCCTAATAAGAAAAACCCTAGGAAATTTTCACATAGAACCCTAAAATAAAACTATAAAACCTCTAGGGTTCATAGGAGAGAAGGAAACTAGAAGAGGAGTGTGAGGGGAGAATAAAAAGGAATGAAGGGATTTATTTGAAAGAATCTGCAATAAATATGGGTAAAGAGGCTTGAAAAATCAAAGGAAATGAAGTATGATCTTCCTAGGGAGCATAATTAGATTGGGTGAATGATAGGTAGAGGGGAGGAATCCACTAAGAGAATTTAAAACAAGAGGTAAAAACTAGAAATCTACTTTTAAGTGAATCTAATAAATTCATATAGTTTGTCTGCACTATTTGGTAAACTATACACCAACCATGTAGTTGGAAATTCCTAAGAAAAAGGCCTCCACATAGTATCTCCTAGGAGACTCAAATAGTTCATCTACTGATGTTCTAACTATGATGAGCAATTTTTCCTAACCAAAAATCCATATCACATGCTTGTCTAACTATTTCTCTAACTGTGCACAAGTCAAGCATTAAGAAAACCAAGGAAAGGAGGATAAAAATAATTACTACTAAGAGTCACCTTATCCATGTGTTACCCATATAGTTCAAACCATGTATACTCCAAAATAACTAGAAACTTCCACAATTAAGTCTAATCGCACAATTACTCCTAAACTATGCACCCAAACTGTAGGTAGAAGAATAAATTCTTGCAAATTTAAATTCAAAGCCAAAAATTCCAAAAATTTAAATTTCCCCAAAAGTTAATTAATATAATAAAATCTATAGTGAAACAAGGTGTTACAAGCCTCCTTATATATCCATGAATACATTTTTGATCATTTCTTGCATTAACTCATATGTTATGAATCATATGTGTTATATATGAATATGTTTCATGCATTCATCAAATAAAAGGCATCATTTGATCCTCCAATGTGTTTAATCATATGAAATAAATAAATTAATGATAAGTTAGCTTACATGGAATATTAAAACATTAACTCTTTAATGTTCCACTACCATTCCAAGCCATAGGCAAGCCTTACAATATCCCCATATCATAAGGAATGATACACCCATGAATTATCTTTCATGAAAAGATATCATACTATATGATATCTCACATTTTCATATACAATGTGGTCAACATATATAATGTGTATGAGGGATTAAGGAATGGATCATATTACCTCCCACTAGTATTAAACCCTAATATACTTAGTTCTATTTCACCTTATATTGTATCATATATAATAACTTGTGAAACTGTATCCAAAAATCATTTTGGATATCTTTAAAAATACTTATAGAAAGATATCATCAACTTCATGTTATATTTAACAACCATCTAAAAATATTTTTGGATAAAATCTAAAACATTTTTAGAGTAACTCTTTATGTCAAACTCAATCCCAATTCAGTTTACCACAAAGTGTGAACATATGGGGCATTGTATTTAAAAAAAAAATATGAATCACTAAATGAATAAATGTAATAAAAGAGTGACCTTTAGGAAAGAATGATTGTTAATCAAGTTACAGAGGGACACTGTGTGATATACATCAAACGCATGTATCTATATACCTTTGTTAATCAACTATATCACATAAAATCATTCATTCTCATATGATACATTTTTCCATGACATTGAGTGGCCATTGGACATGGAGTTTTTTGATCCCATATACACAACTTATATGTTATTTATTCTCCAAGTATAGAAAAAAATAGTCAATGAATACATCACATTTCATTCACCTTTATAGGTGAGAATATGACGTAAACATTTTTCTAATAGATAAAAACATAATATATATTGGGTTTTGTGGAAACTTATTAAGGTTCATTTTTCAAAGTTTCCCCATATAGAGATGATCATATAGAGATCATTAGAAAAAATAATTGTATTTTTTGTTTTTTGTGATGATTCAGAGTGTTTATGGTGAATTTTTTTAACTATAAAAAACATCCATTGGATAGTGTGCGTCAGAAAGAGCTGAATTGACATAGATTCATTAGACCGATGAATTCAATAGGAAGGAATTGATGATTAGATGAAGATCATCAAAATGAACTCTCAAATTGATGTTCAATGGGAAAGGAAATTCAATTCATGGGTTATTTATTGATTACTAACTTTTATAATTATAAATGAAAGAAAAAAAGGTGTATTGGTTGTTTCTCAAGTCAATGAAATGTTGACCTCGAACCTTGAAGGTCAATTCAACTTGATAACCATAAAATGACCACTATAAAAAGGTGTGGTGGCCTATATTTGAAGTAGTAACTGAGTGGATGAATAGTGGGAATTTATGAATTAATTTTTTGAGTCCCAATAGTGGTGATGAAGTGAAAAATATTTTTGTACTCATTTATATTCCCCAAAATGAAAGATTTTGGCAGTGGTCTCCTATGGATGCCAGAATTTTTCAAAACCACATAAATCTTGTTTATCAATTTTTTTGTTTCTTTTGTGTAAAGTGAGATCATAGAGTTATATGTGGTGATTAGTTTTATTCTCATACTATTTCTAATAAACATAACTTGGATGAGTTAGTTATCAGAAAAAATTTCCAACTGATGACATTGTAAATATTTTCTGATGTGTAGGCTGGAGAGATCATATGAAACTCTCTGTCTGGTGAATGTTGTATTTATAGGTCTATATGTTGGATCAAATGGACAAAGTTTCACTTTTTATGGTTTATAATCCTAAAAAGTGATATCAAAAGTTGATCAGTTAATTCTACTTCACTCACAACATTCAGGTGAATTTCTCCCCTTTGATTGAGAGTTGTTTTATTTTAGTTGGTTTACTTTTTTATATTGAAAGAATGAATTTATAAGAATGAAAAGTTCATATAGATAAGTTTGTTGTAATAGACTTTTCCTATTTTATAATTCAGATATAATATATTTTTATAAAAAACTATATTATGGATCATTTTCTCAGTAATCATCCTAAAATTATAGAAAAAGTATAATGAGAGTGGTTAGACAAGAAGGCTTTAGCCTTAGACAGGATATCACCTGTACAGAATGTTGTGTTCAACATTAGAGCGAAGAAAACTACTTCAGAGGTTATAAAAGCATTGGATTAAATGTATGATAATAAAAAAATCTTAATAAAGTTTATTTATGTGAATATTTTTCAAATTAAGGTTATGAAATGGAAGACCTAATGTTGATAATGTTAATTACTTGAACATGATTTGAGGGAAGCTCAAGCCTATGAAGGTAAAATCTGGATATGATGTTTGGGATTTGATTATTTTTTCCTCACATCCAAATAAAGGGGATCCCATGGGAAAATAAATGAGAAAATATTGTGGGAATATGTTTATAATGTTTGATGATATTAAAAACTTGATCTTTAATGATGAGCTAATGTGGATGGAAGTTCATACTCTAATCGAAAGTGATCTCAATACTACCAGATGGGGATGTTCAGATCATTATAGGAACCTTTAGATGAATAATTTTTTTGAGGATAATTCCTAGAGAAGATGTAAAATTAAATCAAATGGTGTAGGTATTACATGCTGGGTTTGTGGGAAAAAGGGACATATTAATAAATATTAAAATAATCAGTGAGAGGATTCAACTTTCAGTCAAACAAACTTAGTTAGTACAATAGATTGAATGTTCAACTTGATACTGAGCATGATCATTCTAGAAGAGTCATGGGTTATTAACTCAGGGTAATTATTTAATTAAATTGGTGAGTGAGGGTTAAAAGTTTATTTTGTACTAGGAGTCTTGGGAAAAGTACATCTTGCAGACTATGAATACCTAGATATAGTTGGAAATAGTGATATGAACTTTTGAATGAAAATTAGAAGTTTCTTGAAACAACAAAATTTATACATATTTCAGGTCTCTAAAATAACCTCATATAAACTAGAAAACTTGATGATATAGTTTTTAGAAAAACTATCTATGAATGGAGTTTGGAATATCAGTAGAGGTTCTATGGTGATTTCTGAGAGTTAAGAGTGATACCTTGTATCTTATTGAATAGAGTGATAAAGATGAAGCTATCAGAATGACTTCATTAGATGGTATGGAAATGTGAAACTATATTTTTGGTTAATTCAGTATTAAAATATTAAATTTTTAGTGGAAAATTTAATTCACAAACTCTATCACATAGACTTTGAAAGATATGGGAGTTTTATGTTAGGAAAACAAAATTGAATTTTTCTTCAACATGGATGGTAGAAAGATAAGGAATTGTAATTTAGAACTTTTTTATTTTTATGTGTGGGAAACATCCCCAATTAACTCATTTTAAGGATAACTATACATTTTGGCCCTCATTGATGATGCTACTCGCAAGGTATGGTATTAATTCATGAATAATAAATCTGATCTATTTTAGGAATTTATTCAGTGAAAAGTTTTGGTCGATAAAGAGTGTGAAAAAAAGTTGAAATGTATCCGAACTAAAAATGGTGGGGGATAAAACAGAAACAAATTTCATAACTTCTATAAGAAAAAGGTAATCAGGATTGAGAATACTATTCATGGGACTCAATACCAAAATAGAATAACTAATAGAATAAATCAGACGTTTATATATAAATATTTGAGTATGAGGCTTCAATTATGAATGTCTAAGGGATTATGGGAAGATGCCTTGAATACAGTAAATTAATTGGAGAATATAAGTCTGACCTCATCTATGGGATAAGAACTTTCTAAAGAACTTTACCTTGATAAGAGGTAATACATCAATTATATCAGTATCTTTGTTAGTGTCACATATTTTCATATTGTTTCTAAATATAGATACAAGTTTGAGGAGAAATTCAATGTGCGTTTTCTAGATCTAGTCATATATACTGA
The DNA here is from genome assembly GCA_963277665.1 of Viscum album. Taxonomy (NCBI): domain Eukaryota; kingdom Viridiplantae; phylum Streptophyta; class Magnoliopsida; order Santalales; family Viscaceae; genus Viscum; species Viscum album. The sequence continues at coordinate 413,687,099 of OY728145.1, forward strand.
TGGGAACATTTGTTATCACCTATGGTATGATTAAAATAAACTATTCATCCAGATACGATGTGATTTTTCAAAGAAGTAATTCCGTATAAAGATCAGAACCTAGTTGAGAGGGAAGTTGAGGAAAGTTCAACTATTGAAGTTTAGATTGATCAGAAAAAATAAACCAGACAAAATTTCAGTCCATAATGTTTAGGGTAAACCTCAGAGGCTATCACTCTATTATTTAGGGTACTAGATAGAGTTAGATTGAACAAAACATTTATAAATGGTGAAAGTTTATGAAGTCAAGTACCAAACAAAGAACAATTAAATAAAATTTTACCAGAAAAAATACTACTAGATAGACAAGTTTTGATGGATTGAACTCATGTTGTGTTTAGGAGATACAATTTTATCAAGAAACCAATTTAGAGGTTTGGGGATGACATGAATTTATTACTTCTAATAGAATTAGGAGAATCAGTCAGTCCAGAGGAAGCTTATACTCTCAAAGACTCAAAATCGTGGGAGTCATCCATGGAAGAGGAAATCAATTCTTGAAATCTCAACAATACTTGGAAGTTGGCTGATCTATTAGAAGTAAAGAGAGCTCTAGAAAACAAATGGTAATTTTATTTTAAAGGGAAAGTTGATAGAAGTAAGAGATAAAAATAAAGGATGGTGGTGAATAGTTTATAGTAAAATGAGTTAATTGAATATTTTGAAATTTTCCCACCCTTGGTGAAACAAAAAACCTTTAAGATAATGCATATAATTATTTCATATGATGATCTATACTTAGATTTTATTTATGTAAAGATATAATTTCTTTATAAAGACTTGGAGGAATAAATTTACATGGTTAAAACCAAGGGTTATGAAGTTCATCAGAAGGTGGATTTGGTTTTTATGTTGAAAACAAGTCTTTATGGAATAAATATGCCTCAAAGATAGTGGAATATGAAGTTCAAAATTGTCATGTTTGAATAAAGTTTTATTTTATGTGAGTATTATCACTGTTGTAACACAAATTAATGGGGAGATGGAATATATCTCATACTATTGTTTTATGTGGATGATATATTAATTACTGGTCCATAGTTCCTATGGATTACAAAACTTGATGAAGCTATCAAGAAGTATTTAGATGAACAATATTTGAAAAACTAAGATTTTTTGGGGATAAAAATTAATGAGGGGTAAGAAAGATGGTTCATTAGTTTTATCCTAGAAGTAATACATTAGGGAATTCATTGAAATATTTTTAATGAATGTTTGTTAACCTATTTCAACTCCCATTTTTGACTCTTAAAACATATTAAAACTTAGGAACCATCATTTGATAGAGATGTTAATGACTTGGAGAAGGTTTCTTATGCTTTAGTTGTTGGTATTTTGATGTATTCAATGGTATATACTTGACTAGATATTGTTTTAATTGGTTTTTGTTAGTTTTATCATGTTAAATCCTAGAAAGAAACATTGTGAAGCTATGAAATAAATCACAAGATAATTGAATTAGTTATAAGATGCAACTTTATGTTTCAATGAAGATGACTGGTTGAAAGGTTTTGTAAATCCATATGTTACTGGAGACATGGAATCATGAAAAGTACTATAGGTTTTGTATTTACTTTTGGTAGAATAGTAGTTAGTTGGATGTCTCAGTTATAACCAGTTTTAATTTTTCCACAATAGAAGTATAGTAAATTGCAACTACTAAATCTAGGAATGATTTGATATGGTTGATATGCTTACTGAAGGAAATCAGAAATGGATTAGATAGAGGATGGTATTCTATGATATCCAGAGTGACATTCACCTTTCTCTCAACCCAATGTTTCATAAAATAATGAAACACATTTACCTAAAGTAGAACTTTATACAAAGTTTGTTTTAGGATAAATTTTTGGATCTCCAAATGGTTACTCGGAAGAAACATATTAAGGATATGTTTACAAATGTGATAGTCTAATAAATTACAAGGTAACATTATGACTCAGTAGGAATTGTTTGATCAGATATATTAGTAATAAATAAATGAATTAAATATAGGAATATATCAGGTGAATGAAATAAGAATAAGGATAAAATCCTAAATAAATTTCCAAGTAGGATATTTTTGGGTTTGTGGAAGATTATTTAGGTTCATCAGTTAGAGTTTTTATTGATGAAGATAACTGGATGGAGATCATTAGAAAAGCCTAATATATTTTTACATCTATGATGTCATAGACCATTTGGGATGAAGGTTTATTAAATAGAAAAAACATCAATCAGATACTGTGGCTTAGACTGAGTTGAATGGATATAGAGTCATCATACTGTATAGTTATATGGAAAGGATTCAATGACCATATAAAGATCATTGGACATAACTATCATAGTTTATATTCATTAGGAAAGGTGATTCAATGTATGAGTAGTTTCTTGATGACCAATTTTTGAAAGTTTCAGTGAAAGATACAATAGTGTATTAGTGGTTGTAGAAGTCAATAGATTATTGACTAAAAATCTTGATGGTCGGTGAATCTTTTTGATAGAACAAAGACCTATATATAGAGGTGTGGTGACCCAACTCTATACTAATAACTAAATGGAGAAAAAATGGGTGTATCTAACTTAATTATATGATACCCAATAGTGTAAATTAAGTGAATGAATGTTTTTTTACCCATTTTATCTCCCATAATTAATGATGTCTGAGTGTTTTACCTTGGTTGTTGAACTTTTTTTGAAACCAAATAAATCTTGTTTGTCTATTTTTTATTGATTTTGTGTGAAGTGGTATCATGATGTTTTGTGTAGTGATTAGTTTTCATCTCATCCTAGTTATAGTTCAAAATACACAGAGGAGGCAGTTATAAAAAAATTCTGTTTGATAATGTTTGTGAAGCTTTTCCACTATGCAGGTTGGTGCGATCTGTAGATACACATATCTTGAAGTACATGGAAATTAAATTACTTTTTTGAAATACTTAATACATAACAAAAACAAACACACAAGGACCTTAATAGTTTAATGTCTTTGGAGACTCAGAACATAATCTTCTAATCATGGTGAAAGATCTTCAACATCTCCTATAAAGATCTTACCCTATTTTTTCTTACCTAAAACCATTATCTATATCCTGGGGAAAAGAAAAAATAAAAAGGGTGAGATCAAATGCTCAGTAAGGGTAAACATAGAGAACATAAAACAGTCCATAAACATTTGAATGCAAAAACTTGAACGTAAAATCAAAACATCAAAATCTTGAGCAAAGACATAAATCTTGGAAGTACGTAAGGAATATATCATAAAGGAAAATCAATCATGATAAAGTAGCATGGTAATAAAACATGTAATTGTGGAAAACCATTAATCACATGATATTATTTCCATAGAAGCCAAGGCATTACTGCCAAGACCATCTTAGTGGACAAAGTCCCTTTTTGAATCGAGTTCACTCCTCGTTGCAGTCCTGTATCACTGAACCGGATTAACTTACCATTCCATCCATGTCTATCTCATGAGATATAAATCTTTACCCAATGAATTAGATGGAGATATTACTCCCACCCATCTCATAATGAAATCATTCTTACTTGTGCCACAACATGAACATAAATCATTCATCATTGACCAAATTATAAAATGGGTTTCATAAACATCATCCCATCATAACATAATCCATACAAAAAAATGGATATCATTTCATCATAAGAAAAGTGAGACCATGTAAATCATAGAGAAATTATACTTGAAACATACACATATGAAATAATTCCATCTTATATGGAAAATGGTGTTGATTAATCAATTGAAATGAATTCTTGAGGAAAACATACTTTCTTCTTCAAAATATTTTTCCTTTCACAAAATGGCATGAAATTTTAAATGAAAAGTATTTTGTTTAAAATAGTCATAAAATATTGTAGAGTAATATTCATGAAAATAAGGCGTTATGAAACCGTAAAAATTCGTTCACACCATATAAGTTAAAAATAACATTCTTCTCATACTTTTTTCAGAAAAGTAAAAAACTTCCCCGTGTAGTAAACAAAAGAAAGATTCCTTTCATAACATGTTGGAAATTTAAAAAAATGGGTAAAAAGGACTTTAAAAATACATAAAAACATTTTTAGAAAACATGGGCATGGATGATAACAATAACCCCAATAAATACTTACAAATAACAATCTCGTATAAGAATGAGATTGGAATAGTTATTCCTTACCTTAGGTTCGATATGCTTCGTACATATCCGAAACTCCTGTATAATGATTTAAATAATGTCATTGACTTATTAAAGAATAATATTTATTGTTATTATATCATATATTGTTCTCTTATGACTTTATATTACCCGTTCTTTTGTAAATTCCATGCTAAAGCAGCGTTTTGGGTAAAATTGTTTCATTTATCATACGTGTTTCGACTTGTTGTTCTTGATATTATTACTTATATCCTGATTTAATTAATTAAATAATGTAAAACATGATTTATATATATAATATATATTCATAATATACATATATATATGATAGATCGACAAATGGAATGAAATACACCGTTCATGGAGATGGTAGGCCGTACGTACGCATGAACGCTGTTTTCGTTTCCTTATTGAATTGAAATAACTTAAGCAGATGACATACATATATATATATATACATAAATCCAGTATCATTATAATGTCATATATTTCATTATTATTCATTATATATACTTTATAATCATTCATGAATGGGTAACATGGAGAATGAATCTCATCGCGTCGTGGAGACGGTAGTCCGTACGTACGCACGAGCGATGATATCATTCCCATGATCGTGGAATTGTATTGAAGTGTATGTATAATATTTTAGAATCAATATCACTTTACAATAATCATATATAGTTATTTATTTACACCATTATAACCATCCAAGTAAGGTGGTGGTCGAAAGCAGATTACACCACGACGTGGAGACGATATTCCGTACGTACGCACGCGCAATGATTTTGTTTTCTGTAGGATGGATAGAAGGTGAAATAGGGTTTTTTCATATTTATAATTACATATCAATATATAATTAATACTTATGTTATTAATTTATAATGAAACAACTAAATAAGAGGAAGTAGAAGAAGAAAGAAACTTGAAAGAGTCGGTAGAAGAGATTACCTCTTCCTCGACACACCTCCTTTAAACTTCTTCTTAGGGAACTAGAGTTGGTCTTTTGAGAAAACCAGAACCTCTATGATGTAAATAGAGAGGTTTAGAAGAGGAATTTTCCGGGGTTGGACAATCTTCAAGGCTCAAAAGGGTGTGAAGAGAAGAGGGAAGGTGTGCCCTTTTTATAAGGGAGGAGAGGGGTACCTTTGGAAAAACTTAAAATATTATTTTATAGTAAAGTCATATTCGGTTTATAATAGCTCCAAATTGATTTATTTCGAAGCTAAAGTGGGGATGGGTCGAAATCCTCTCAACAAATAGGTTTTAGACAAGTTTAGGTTCCTATTTTAACCTTATCATTTAGATTTAACTCTAAGTTAAATAATTTAACTTTTACCGTGTCCTCATGTTTTCTTACACTATATTATTAATAAACTTACTATAACAAGACAAAAGAACCTCAAGTGGTTCATTATTAATATATATATCCTTATCTAAGTCATTTTTCTGAACCTTATATTTTTATGAATATTATAACAATTAATAATATAATATTTGTTTTAAAAACTATTTTATGTCAATTTTGACACTATTTGGTAATTGATTTTTTTGAAAATCATAACAGCATGATTAGTTTTAATAAAGTTAATTAAATAAATTTTAACATGTCATATTAACATATAAAATTAGTTTAATTCATAAAAAGTCTCAAATTACATTTATTTAGGTATTTATAATATCAATTATTTTAATATTTCATTATTTAGGTAATTACTGCATCACCATTGTTTCATAAATAAATTAAATTATTTAATGTCTAAAATTTATAAATAAAATACCATTAGGTAGGAATTTTTTTATATTTCTAATAAATATTTATAGTCGAATTTATCTTATGTATAACCCTATATTAAAAATGTTTTAGTTATTAAACTTTGATTTTAACTATTTTAATTCTTCTTTAAATAAAATAATAATAAATGTCCTAATCTAATCCAAGTGGACCTAAAGGGAAATATTTTATTCCTAAGGTTTTTTTGGTCTAATTACACTTATCCAATAGAATTAGGACATGTGTTAGGGTAATAATAATATCATTTTTACCATTACCCTATTTACTTTTAACCGTGGTAAATAAAAGTAAAAAGTTACTATTCACCAAAAATTATTTTTATCTTATTGAACCACATTTTACTCCTTGATATTAACCGTGTCTCTTGGATTTTTGAAATTCCACTCACAGAAGCGGTAAAATTAAGTTTTATAAAAATTTTCAAATTCTCCTAAGAGGTGGGTAAAAGATGGTGAAAAGTTCAATAAAATTTTTATATATCTAAAATCATTATAAAATGACTCAAATGAATTAAATTGAACTTATATAGGTATTATGTTTCAATTTTGACCTAAAATAAATTTAAATAAAATAAATAATTATTTAAATAAAGTCGGTTTTTAAATAGTAACCCAGGGTTTTCACTATTCATTAAAAATTGAAAGTTTTCAGAAAAATACCAAAAATTCACCCTAGGATAATTTCGATATTCTGAATCCAAAAATGAATTCAATTTTGAAAGATAAAATTTATAAAATTTCAAAAAGTGGGTATTAATATTCATAATGGCTAGTTCATAATAATATTATAATAATATCTCGTTTAGTGAAACTCGGTATTACGTACTACACACGCGATCGTGGAAGGTCATGATTGCGTGTAATACAAGCCAAGTCCGGGTTGCGTGTAGTGAAATCTCTGTTTGGTGTTGCGTATAACAAAATCAACACTTATTTCATTTATACATTAAACAAAATCTATACTTAATGTTGCGTAGAATAATTTCCACAAAACGAACTTGAAATTGTGTGTAACACGAGCCAAGAATAGTGTTGCATATACTGTAAGATAATACGGTGTTGTGTATAGTACAAGCTAATCTTGGTGTAGCGTATAACAGAATATATGAAAGAAATTAAAAATAATATATCTTATAAAATCTGGGAGTGTTACATTCTACCCCCCTTAAAATGAATTTCGCCCTCGAAATTCGTCGAGGTTATAAATCGTTTACTGCTTGAAAGTTTCTTTAATAGAAACCCACATCGTAAAAAGGAATACTAAAGCTTAATTTTAAAAACTAATGTATGAAACCTAACGGTTACCCAAATTAACTCATCACTGGGTTTCCACATAGAAGAACATAGGTGAAAATATGGATATGGAAGAGAAACCTAACCATGAAGTTCTAATAGAGAGTGGTAAAGAACATGGCTATGAAAAATCGAACAATCACAAAGCCATAAATTTGTGATGATTTAAGGTACCATCTGATTCATCGGATATAAGGACACTAGGACAACATTTTTGGTATTCAAGATCATTTCCCTAAAGTTGAAGAATTTGAATTAGAAGAAATGATTACTTTATTTCTGTATAATCTCACTGTTGTTCGTGACTTGAACAATTCCCACTTCATCTCTTAAGGAAATGAAGTTGAATTTGTCTTCCATGAAGTGTTAGCAGATCATGCGATAGAATGATGGGTCATTCCATCAATCTCAAACAAAATGTTAGCAAAACTTATCAAATATAAATAAGTCTATCTATAGTGAGGTTAATCGTATATGATTCAAAAAATGGACTTATACTTCATCTATCATACCGCTTAATATAATAAAACTAGTTTCTACTAACTAGGGACTTCATGTAGGCCAGTGGTAGGTGATAAAGGCCTGTCATACTTTGGTTGTGGGTTCGATTCCCACAACCTTGTCCGACGCGACGGGTTGTCGCCTGTCCTGTAGGTTGTCCTTTTTTCTAAAACTATACTATTATAACATTCCAGGAATAATAGAAAAATTTCTAGCCTTAAACAATACTATCTCATGTCTAACTTAATCTATTCCAATCTTTAGCCTTATCCAAAATATTTCTATCCAATCTCAAAGTATAAAGAAAAATATTACTAGAGGTCATATACCAAGCATGTGAATACCATCATTTATCTCCCATATATCCTAAGATATATCTTGTTGGTCACATTCCAAATATCTGAATACCGTAATCATGTATTCTCTAGAAAAATGTATACCCATTGAAAATTAGTTAAAACATGAATGCTGTCAAAAGTTAACTCTTTCCACATACCAAAATCCAAAAATTTCTATATACTCAAACCATGATATCATTTTGTCCTTATACCAGTCATTACCTCATTAATACTATCAAACATCTCATTTTCTCCTTATCCTTTAATTATGCACATATCAACTATCTTCCAAAATATTTGAATAACCTTTAATGAATATCGGTACCATTCATCATACACTTTCAAAAACTCAAGTAAAGACAAAAGTGTAACAATCCTTAGATGATTCTTTATTCCATAGTACCATTAAATCACCTATACAACATAACTATTGATAAACATACAATCATTCCACTACCTTATTAAACCATTGACCAAGGTTCAACACTTCTTTCATCTCATATATCATTTGTAGTTTCCTCATCATCATCCACATAAATACTACCCATATGACCATGCTGATTCTCTTCATGAGATTTTCCCTTAGGGAATTGGTTTGAATAATGCCCATACATTCCACATTTAAAAATCTAATCATTGTTGATGTCATAGAAATACCATTATCCTTCTCCATGGTGTTAACTGAACCTTTTCCTTTACACTTACTGGATTTGTTTTCTTCTTTTCCACACCCAAAGCATCTTCCAGTTCCTTTGAAACATTCTCCTTGATGTCTCTTCCCACATGATTTACATGAGAGAAATTGAACTTTCTTTCCTCTATGATCATCATGAAACTCCATCCTTCTCTTATTAGCTGAGTCGGGAAACTTACGAAAGTTGAGATTATTGATCATATTATGAGATTGCTGATCAGGCTTAATAATGATGTTTGGAATTCCAAATCCCGTTTCATTTGGTTTCTCATGAATAATATCATTCTATTTTCCATCATATCCTCCATTATCGTGAATCTTCCTGTTTCCAGCCATTTTCTAAAACCCAAAAAGAATAGTGTGAGAGGAAAAAGTCATGCTAGGGAAAACAACATAATAAAGGTGGAGTACTGTCAATATCTAACATCTTAGGTTAAATTCTAAGATCGTTACCGTAATTCTAGTACTATAACCTATACATATACTTATCCTTAGGGACATCCCTAGACATACCTTAAAAATACTTCTAGGGGTTTCACTAAAGTTTTCGCATCCTAGTTTCCAAAGGTTAACTAAACCTTTCCTTTGATACCAACTGTAGATACCCATATCTTGATGTACATGGACATTACATTACTTTTTCGGAATACTTAATACATTACAAAAACAAACACACAAGGACCATAATAGTTTAGTGTCTTTGGAAACTCAGAACATAATCTCATAATCGTGGTGAAAGATCTTCAACATCTACAATAAAGATCTTCCCCCTTTTTTTTCTTACCTAAAACCTTTCTCTATATCCTGGGGAAAAGAAAACATAAAAAGGGTGAGCTCAAATTCTCAGTAAGGGTAAACATAGAGAACACAAAACAATCCATAATCATTTGAATACAAAAACTTGAACATAAAATCTAAACATCAAAATCTTGAGCAAAGACATAAATCTTGGAAGTACGTAAGGAATATATCATAAAGGAACATCAATCATGATAAATTAGCATGGTAATAAAACATGTAATTGTGGAAAACCATTAATCACATGATATTATTTCCATAGTAGCCAAGGCATTGCTTCTAAGACCATCTTAGTGGACAAAGTACCTTTCTGAATTGAGTTCACTCCTTGTTCCAGTCCTGTATCAATAAACCGGATTAACTTACCGTTCCAACCATGTCTATCTCATGAGATATAAATCTTTACCCAATGCATTGGAGGGAGATATAGGTCCCACCAAACTCATAATGAAATCATTCTTACTTGTGCCACAAAATTAACATAAATCATTCATCATTACCCAAAGTATAAAACGGGTATTATAAACATCATCCCATCATAACATAATCCATAAAAAAAATGGATAACATTTCATCATAAGAAAAGTGAAACCATATAAATCATAGAGAAATTATACTTGAAACATACATATATGAAATAATTCCATCTTATATGGAAAATGGTTTTGATAAAACACTTGAAATGAATTCTTGAGGAAAATATACTTTCTTCTTCAAAATAATTTTCTTTTCACAAAATTCCATGAAATTTTAAATGAAAATTATTTTGTTGAAAATATTCATAAAATCTTGTAGAGTATGCTTCATGAAAATAAGGAGTTATGAAACCGTAAAAATTCATTCACGCCGTATAAGATAAAAATAACATTCATCTCGTACCTTTGTCGGAAAAGTCAAAAAGTTCCCCGTGTAGTAAACAAAAGTATGATTCCTTTCATAACATGTGGTAAATTTCAAAAAATGTGTAAAAATGACTTTAAAAATACATGAGAACTTTTTTAGAAAACATGGGCATGGATGATAACAATAACCGCATTAAATACTTATGAATATCAATCTTGGATAAGAACGAGATTGGAATAGTTATCCCTTACCTTAGGTCCGATATGCTTCGTACGTATCCAAACCTCCTGTATAATGATTTAAATAATGTAATTGACTTATTACAGAATAATATTCATTGTTATGATATCATATATGGTTCACTTATGACTTTATATTACCCGTTCTTTTGTAAATTCCATGCTAAAGTAGCCTTTTGGGTAAAATCGTTTCATTTATCATACGTGTTTCGACTTGTTGTTCTTGATATTATTAATTATATCATAATTTACATAATTCAAGAATTTAAAACATGATATATATATATAATATATATTCATCATATACATATATATATATGAATGATAGATCGATAAATGGAATGAAATACACCGTTCGTGGAGACGGTAGGCCGTACGTACGCATGAGCGCTGTTTTCGTTTTCTTATTGAATTAAAAGGAATTAAGTAGATGAAATACACACACACATATATAAATATACACACACAAATAAATCCAGTATCATTATTATGTCATATATTTCATTATTATTCATTATATATACTTTATAATCATTCATGAATGGTTAACAAGGAGAATGAATCTCATCGCGTCGTGGAGACGGTAGTCCGTACGTACGCACGAGCGATGATATCATTCACATGATCGTGGAATTGTATTGAAGTGTATGTATAATATTTTATAATCAATATCACTTTAAAATAATCATACATAGTTATTTATTTACACCATTATACCCATCCAAGTAAGGTGGTGGTCGAAAACAGATTACACCACGGCGTGGAGACGGTATTCCGTACGTACGCACGTGCGGTGATTTTGTTTTCCGTAGGATGGATAGAAGGTGAAAAAGAGTTGTTTAATATTTATAACAACATATTAGTATATAAGTAATACTGATGTTATTAATTTATAATGAAACAAATAAAGAATAGGAAGTATAAGAAGAAAGAAATTTGAAAGAGACGGTAGAAGAGATTACCTCTTCCTCGACCCACCTCCTTTAAACTTCTTCTTAGGGCACTAGAGTTGGTCTTTTGAGAAGACCAGAACCTATATGATGTAACTAGAGAGTTTTAAAAGAGGAATTTGAAGGGGTTGGCCGAGCTTCAAGGATCAAAATGGTGTGAAGAGAAGAGGGAAGGGGTGCCCTTTTTATAAGGGAGGAGAGGGGCACCTTTGGAAAAACTTAAAATATTATTTTATAATAAAGTCATATTTGGTTTATAATATCTCAAAATTGATTTATTTAGAAGATAAAGTGGGGATGGGTTGAAATCCTCTCAACCAATAGGTTTTAGACATGTTTAGGTTCCTATTTTAACCTTATCATTTAGATTTAACTCTAAGTTAAATAATTTAACTTTTATCATGTCTTCTTGTTTTCTTACACTATATGGTTAATAAACATACTATAACAAGAAAAAATAACCCCAAGTGGTTTATTATTAATATCTATATCCTTATCTAAGTCATTTGGATGATCCTTATATTTTTAGGAATTTTATAATAATTAATAATATAATATTTGTTTTAAAAACTATTTTATGTCAATTTTGACACTATTTGGTAATTGATTTTTGTGAAAATCATAACAGCTTGATTAGTTCTAAAAAATTTAATTAAATAAATACTAAAACAAATATTATATTATTAATTATTATAATATTTCTAAAAATATAAGTATCATCCAAATGACTTAGATAAGGATATAGATATTAATAATGAACCACTTGGGGTTATTTTTGCTTGTTATAGTATGTTTATTAACCATATAGTGTAAGAAAACAAGAAGACACGGTAAAAGTTAAATTATTTTACTTAGAGTTAAATCTAAATGATAAGGTTAAAATAGGGACCTAAACATGTCTAAAACCTATTGGTAATCTAATATTTGTTTTAAAAACTATTTTTTGTCAATTTTGACACTATTTGGTAATTGATTTTTGTGAAAATCATAACAGCTTGATTAGTTCTAAAAAAGTTAATTAAAAAAATTCTAAAAAGTTATATTAACCTAGAAAATTAGTGTAATTCATAAAAAGTCTCAAATTACATTTATTTGGGTATTTATAATATCAATTATTTTAATATTTCTTTATTTAGTTAATTACTGCATCACTATTGTGTCCTAAATAAATTAAATTATTTAATGTCTAAAAATTATAAATAAAATACCATTAGGTAGGAAATTTTTTTAGCTTTATAATAAATATTTATAGTCTAATTTATATTATGTATAACCCTATATTAATTTTTTTTTATTTATTAAACTTTGATTTTAACTATTTTAATTCTTCTTTAAATAAAATAATAATAAATGTCCTAATCTAATCCAAGCGGACCTAAAGGGAAATTTTTAATACTAAGGTTGTTTTTGGTCTAATTACACTTATCCAATAGAATTAGGACATGTGTTAGGGTAATAATAATATAATTTTTACCCTTAATTACCCTATTTACTTTTAACCGTGGTAAATAAAAGTAAAAAGTTACTATTCACCAAAAATTATTTTTATCTTATTGAACCACATTTTACTCCTTGATATTAACCGTGTCTCTTGGATTTTTGAAATTCCACTCACAGAAGCGGTAAAATTAAGTTTTATGTAAATTTTCAAATTCTCCTAGGAGGTGGTTAAAAGACGGTGAAAAGTTCAATAAAATTTTTATATATCTAAAATCATTATAAAATGACTCAAATGAATTAAATTGAACTTATATAGGTATTATGTGTCAATTTTGAGCTAAAATAAATTTAAATAAAATAAATAATTACTTAAATAAAAAGTTGGTTTTTAAATAGTAACCCTGTGTTTTCACTATTCATCAAAAATTGAATGTTTTCAGAAAAATACCAAAAATTTACCCTGGGATAATTTCGATATTGAAAATCCAAAAATGTAGTCCATTTTGAAAGATAAAATTTATAAAATTTCAAAAAGTGGGTATTACTATTCATAACGGCTAGTTCATAATAATATTATAATAATATCTCATTTAGTGAAACTCGGTATTGCGTACTACACACACGATCGTGGAAGGTCGTGATTGCGTGTAATGCAAGACAAGTCAGGGTTGTGTGTACTGAAATCTTCGTTTGGTGTTGCGTATAACATAATCAAAACTTATTTTATTTATACATTAAACAAAATCTATACTCAATGTTGCGTATAATAATTTCCACAAAACGAACTTGAAATTCTGTGTAACACGAGCCATGAATACTGTTGCATATACTGTAAGATAATATGGTGTTGTGCATAGTACAAGCTAATCATGGTGTAGCGTATAACAGAATATATGAAAGAAATGAAAAATAATATATCTTATAAAATCTGGGGGTGTTACATTATACCCCCCTTAAAATGAATTTCCCCCTTGAAATTCATTGGGGTTATAAATCGTTAACTACTTAAAAGTTTCTTTAATAGAAACCCACATCATAAAAAAGAATACTAAAGCTTAATTTTAAAAAATAATGTATGAAACGTAACGGTTACCCAAATTAACTCATCGCTGGGTTTCCACATAGAAGAACATAGGTGAAAATATGGATATGGAAGAGAAACCTAAACGTCAAGTTCTGATAGAGAGTGGTAGGGAACATGGTTATGAAAAAGCCAACAATCACAAAGCCATAAATTTGTGATGATTTAAGGTACCATCTGATTCATCAGATATAAGAACACTAGGACAAATTTTTTTTTTCAAGATCATTTCCCTAAAGTTGAAGAATTTGAATTAGAAGAAATACTTACTTTATTTCAGTATAATATCACCGTTGTTCGTGCCTTGAACAATTTCTACTTCATCTCTTAATGAAATGAAGTTGAATTTTTCTTCCATGAAGTGTTAGAAGAGCATGAGATAGAATGATGTGTCATTCCATCTATCTCAAACAAAAGGTTAGCAAAATTTATCAAATATACATAAGTCCATCTATAGTGAGGTTAATCGTATATGATTCCAAAAATGGACTTATACTTCATATATCATACCGCTTAATATAATAAAACTAGTTTCTACTAACCAGGGACTTCCTGTAGGCCAGTGGTAGGTGATAAAGGCCAGTGGTAGGTGATAAAGGCCTGTCGCACTTTGGTTATGGGTTTGATTCCCGCAACCTTGTCCGACGCGATGAGTTGTCACCCGTCCTGCAGGTTGTCCTTTTTCTAAAACTATACTATTATAACATTCCAAAAATAATAGAAAAATTTATAGCCTTAAGCAATACTATCTGATGTATAACATAATCTATTCCAATCTTTAGGCTTATCCAAAATACTTCTGTCCAATCTCTTAGTATAAAGAAAAATATTACTAGAGAGGTCATATACCAAGAATGTGAATACCATCATTTCTCTCCCATATATCATAAGATATATCTTGTTGGTCACATTACAAATATCTGAATAACTTAATCATGTATTCTATAGAAAAATGAATACCCATTGAACATTAGTGAAAACATGAATGTTGTCAAAAGTTAACTCTTTCCACATACCAAAATCCCAAAATTTCTATATACTCACCATGATATCATTTTGTCCTTATACCAGTCATGAGCTCCTTAATACTATCAAACATCTCATTATCTCCTTATCCTTTCATTATGCACATATCATCCACCTTCCAAAATATTTGGATAACCTTTCATGGTTACCGATACCATTCATCATATACTTTCAAAAACTCAAGGAAAGAAAACTGTGTAACTATCCTTAGATGATTCTTTATTCCATAGTACCATTAAATTACCTATACAACATAACTCTTGATAAACATACAATCATTCCACTACCTTCTTAAACCATTGACCAAGATTCAACACTTATTTTATCTCATATATCATTTGTAGTTTCCTCATCATCATCCACATAAATACTACCCATATGACCATGCTGACTCTATTCATGAGATTTTTCCTTAGGGCATTGGTTTGCATAATGCCCATACATTCCATATTTAAAAAATCTAATCATTGTTGATGTCATAGCAATACCATTATCCTTCTCCATGGTGTTAACTAAACCTTTTCCTTTGCATTTACTGGATTTGTGTTCTTCTTTTCCGCACCCAAAGCATATTCCAGTTCCTTTGTAACATTCTCCTTGATGTCTCTTCCCACATGATTTACATGAGAGAAATTGAACTTTCCTTCCTCTATGATCATCATGAAACTCCATCTTTCTATTATTAGCTGAGTCGGGAAACTTACCAAAGTTGAGATTATTGATCATATTATGAGATTGCTGATTAGGAATAATAACGATGTTTGGACTTCCAAATCTCGTTTCATTTGTTAGTATGAAGAATATCATTCTATTTTCCATCATATCCTCCATTATCGTGAATCTTCCTATTTTCATCCATTTTCTAAAACCCAAAAAGAATAGTGTGAGAGGAAAAAATCATGCTAGGGAAAACAACATAATAAAGGGGGAGTACTGTCAATATCTAACATCTTAGGTTAAATTATAAGATCGTTACCGTAATTATAGGACTATAACCTATACGTATTCTTATCCTTAGGGACATCCCTAGAAATACCTTAAAAATTATTATAGGGGTTTCACTAAAGTTTTTGCATCCTAGTTTCCAAAGGTTAACTAAACCTTTCCTCTAATACCAACTGTAGAGACCCATATCTTGACGTACATGGAAATTACACTAATTTTGAGGAATACTTAATACATAACAAAAACAAACACACAAGGACCGTAATAGTTTAGTGTCTTTGGAAACTTGGAACATAATCTTCTAATCGTGGTGAAAGATCTTCAACATCTCCCATAAAGATCTTCCCTTTTTTTTCTTACCTAAAACCTTTATCTATATCCTGGGGAAAAGAAAACATAAAAAGGGTGAGCTCAAATTCTCAGTAAGGGTAAACATAGAGAACATAAAACAATCCATAAATATTTTAATGCAAAAACTTGAACATAAAATCTAAACATTAAAATCTTGAGCAAAGACATAAATCTTGGAAGTACGTAAGGAATATATCATAAAGGAACATCAATGATGATAAAGTAGCATGGGAATAAAATATGTAATTGTGGAAAACCATTAATCACATGATATAATTGCCATAGCATCTAAGAAATTGCTGCTAAGACCATCTTAGTGGACAAAGTCCCTTTCTGAATCGAGTTCACTCCTCGTTCCAGTCCTGTATCACTGAACCAGATTAACTTACCATTCCAACCATGTCTATCTCATGAGATATAAATATTTACCTAATGCATTTGAGGGAGATATATGACCCACCCATCTCATAATGAAATCATTCTTACTTGTGCCACAACATGAACATAAATCATTCATCCTTACCCAAAGTATAAAATGGGTTTCATAAACATCATCCCATCATAACATAATCCATAATAAAAAATGGATATCATTTCATCATAATAGAAGTGAAACCATGTAAATCATAGATAAATTATACTTGAAACATACACATATGAAATAATTCCATCTTATATAGAAAATGGTTTTGATAAAACACTTGAAATGAATTCTTGAGGAAAATATCCTTTCTTCTTCAAAAGAATTTTATTTTCACAAAATGCCATTAAATTTTAAATGAAAATTAGTTTGTTGAAAATAGTCATAAAATATTTTAGAGTAAGATTCATGAAAATAAGGCATTATGAAACCGTAAAAATTTGTTCATGCTGTATAAGTTAAAAATAACATTCTTCTCATACTTTTGTCGGAAAAGTCAAAAAGTTCCTCGTGTAGTAAAGAAAAGTAATATTCCTTTCATAACATGTCGTAAATTTCAAAAAATGTGTAAAAAGGACTTTAAAAATACATGAAATAATTTTTAGAAAACATGGTCATGGATGATAACAATAACCCCATTAAATATTTACGAATAACAATCTCAGATAAGAACGAGATTGGAATAGTTATCCCTTACCTTAGGCCCGATTGCTTCGTACGTATCTGAACCTCCTGTATAATGATTTAAATAATTTCATTGACTTATTACAAAATCATATTCATTGTTATGATATCATATATGGTTCACTTATGACTTTATATTACCCGTTCTTTTGTAAATTTCGTGCTAAAGCAGCGTTTTGGGTAAAATCGTTTCATTTATCATACGTGTTTCGACTTGTTGTTCTTGAGATTATTACATATATCCTGATTTAATTAATTCCATAATGTGAAACATGATTTATATATATAATATATATTCAGAATATACATATATATATGATAGATCGATAAATGGAATGAAATACACCGTTCATGGAGATGGTAGGCCGTACGTACGCATGAACGATATTTTCGTTTCCTTATTGAATTGAAAGGAATTAAGTAGATGAAATACATATATATATATATATATATAAATCCAGTATCATTATTATGTCATATATTTCATTATTATTCATTATATATACTTTATAATCATTCATGAATGGTTAACATGGAGAATGAATCTCATTGCGTCATGGAGACGGCAGTCCGTACGTACGCACGAGCGATGATATCATTTGAATAATCATGGAATTGTATTGAAGTGTATGTATAATATTGTATAATAAATATCACTTTACAATAATTATATATAGTTATTTATTTACACCATTATACCCATCCAAGTAAGGTGGTGGCCGAAAACATATTACACCACGGCATGGAGACAGTATTCCGTACGTACGCACACACGATGATTTCATTTTCCGTAGGATGGATAGAAGGTGAAATAGGGTTGTTTCATATTTATAATAACATGTCAGTATATAATTAATACCGATGATATTACTTTATAATGAAACAAATAAATAAGAGGAAGTAGAAGAAGAAATAAACATGAAAGAGTCGGTAGAAGAGATTACCTCTTCCTCGACGCACCACCTTTAAAATTCTTCTTAGGGAAATAGAGTTGGTCTTTTGAGAAGACCAGAAACTCTATGATGTAAATATAGAGGTTTAGAAGAGGAATTGGCAGGGTTTGGGCGAGCTTCAATGCTCAAAAGTGTGTGAAGAGAAGAGGGAAGGGGTGCCCTTTTTATAAGGGAGGAGAGGAGCACCTTTGAAAAAACTTAAAATATTATTTTATAATAAAGTCATATTCAGTTTATAATAGCTCTAAATTGATTTATTTTGAAGCTAAAGTGAGGATGGGTCGAAATACTCTCAAAAAATAGGTTTTATACAAGTTTAAGTTCCTATTTTAACCTTATCATTTAGATTTAACTCTAAGTTAAATAATTTAACTTTTACCGTGTCTTCTTGTTTTCTTACACTATATGGTGAATAAACATACTATAACAAGACAAAATAACCCCAAGTAGTTCATTATTAATATATATATCGTTATCAAAGTAATTTTACCAAACATTATATTTTTATAAATATTATAACAATTAATAATATAATATTTGTTTTAACAACTATTTTATGTCAATTTTGACACTATTTGGTAATTGATTTTTGTTAAAATCATAACAACATGATTAGTTCTAAACAGTTAATTAAATAAATAATAACATGTCATATTAACCTATAAAATTAGTGGAATTCATAAAAAGTTTCAAATTACAATTATTTGGGTATTTATAATATCAATTATTTTAATATTTCATTATTTAGGTAATTAGTGCATCACCAGTGTGTCATAAATAAATTATATTATTTAGGGTCTAAAAATTATAAATAAAATACCATTAGGTAGGAAATTTCTTTATATTTCTAATAAATATTTATAGTCGAATTTATCTTATGTATAACCCTATATTAAAAATGTTTTAGTTATTAAACTTTGATTTTAACTGTTTTAATTCTTCTTTAAATAAAATAATAATAAATGTCTTAATCTAATCCAAGTGGACCTAAAGGGAAATATTTTACTCCTAAGGTTGTTTTTGGTCGAATTAAACTTATCCAATAGAATTAAGACATGTGTTAAGGTAATAATAATATCATTTTTACCCTTAATTACCCTATTTACTTTTAACCGTGGTAAATAAAAGTAAAAAGCTAAAATTCACCCAAAATTATTTTTTTCTTATTGAACCAAATTTTAATCCTTGATATTAACCATGTCTCTCAGATTTTTGAAATTCCACTCATAGAAGCGGTAAAATTAATTTTTATGTAAATTTTCAAATTCTCCTAGGAGGTGGGTAAAAGACGGTGAAAAGTTCAATAAAATTTTTTTATATCTAAAATCATTATAAAATGACTCAAATTAATTACATTGAACATATATAGGTATTATTTATCAATTCTGACCTAAAATAAATTTAAATAAAATAAATAATTATTTTAATTTAAAGTCGGTTTTTAAAAAGTAACCCAGTGTTTTCACTATTCATCAAAAATTGAAAGTTTTCATAAAAATACCAAAAATTCACCCTAGGATAATTTCAATATTCCCAATCCAAAAATGAAGTAAATTTTGAAAGATAAAATTTATAAAATTTCAAAAAGTGGGTATTACTATTCATAACAGCTAGTTCATAATAATATTATAATAATATCTCGTTTAGTGAAACCCGGTATTGCGTACTACACACGCGATCATGGAAGTTTGTGATTGCGTGTAATGAAAGCTAAGTCAGGGTTGCGTGTAGTGAAAGCTCTGTTTGGTGTTGTGTATAACATAATCAAAACTTATTTCATTTATACATTAAACAAAATCTATACTTAATGTTGCGTAGAATAATTTCCACAAAACGAACTTGAAATTGTGTGTAACACGAGCCAAGAATAGTGTTGCATATACTATAAGATAATACGGTGTTCCGTATAGTACAATCTATTCTTGGTGTAGTGTATAACAGAAGATATTAAAGAAATTAAAAATAATATATCTTATAAAATCTGGGGGTGTTACACGATCAAACTAAAATCTATGTTAGGTGAATATTGTCTTATAAGGTCTATATGTTGGATCAAATAGACAAAGTTTCACTTTTTAGGGGTTTTCCTCCCAACACCATACACTTCCTGATTCCATCTCAATTGATATACTAGATTTAATACCCATAATATAAGAGAAAAATTATTTCTTTTTTATGGTCCTACTGAAAACATGATCAGAAACATACCAAACCACCCCTGATTAGCTAGTCCTCAAGAATTTCGGAAAAAATTAATCAATGTATGCAAGTTATAATTCTAGTTATCTCGTAATCCTTATTATAGGGATTTAAAAATTTGGTCCATGCACCCCCAATATACTAAATAAATTGTGTATAACACTTTATGTGGTACACTTAATTGGTCAACCATCTCACAAAACTCATTTTGTGCCTTATAAGAATATTTCATGCCCTGACATAAGAATCCTACTCATGCTAACCTTAAAATATCATCACAATATATAATACTGCATGAAAACATTAGTTAGTGATTACTAAAAGTTATAATTTGAGAGGTCAATTATCATTTCACTTCACTATAAATATATGTATGCAACCAATGTGAAAGAATGATAAAGTGAATATTTCCTTTTATATTTCATGATAAAATTATATTCTTAAACTCTTTTAATAATTTTAACAAAACCATACATAATTATTTTTATAATATATCATATATGATATAATTCCATATCAAACTTATGTAATTGTACTTTTAGGTGTTTTTAACTCATTATATCTCTATATAATTCATGCTACATCACTATGTGACTATATGATAAAAAACTCAAACAAAAATCTTTAGTGATTAAAATATATGAAGTAGAAAAATTTGAAAAATGGTGAGACTTAGGAATAATATAACTTATTTTAAACTACTTGAACATATTCAAAAAAGTTAACTTCACAAAATTTTATGTTATAATGACAATAACTTCCATTTTTTACTTGGAACTTATTCTAAGTGAATCATTTTCATCATACTTTAAAATCAATTCCACTAAATGTTTTCCATGAAATATTTTGATAATTAATTGAACTATTTACATTAATATTTATCTTCACATCCTAAACTTCTTTATGATAATGTGACTAGTTTAATATCTTATTTTTCACAATTATAACTTATTTAAGTCTAAATATACTCTCAATAGCCTCTCAGACATTATATTCTCTTCACAATATCATGAAATGATATGAAAATGTCTTTATATTTAGGAAATAACACTTATCTCTTTTTAGTAGTAATATTTAATAAACTAAATATCATATCCATATCATATGTGGTATTATATGTGTTTGGATCATTATTATAAAAAAGTATTTATCCTTTAATATTTACCACTATTGGTGGAAAGATAATATATTATATATTTTAATAAGAATCTTGTTGGTATCCATGGAGAATTGGTTCCACTATGTTGGATTCATTGACAACCTTGACAGTGAGTTAGAGTTTTTTGTAATTTTTCTCTATGTAAACATTTGAGTTAACACTACTAGAAATCATGATTTTCCAAACACTTGTATTCCAATGGTTCTTTTGAATCGTTGGTATAAGTGTTCTTTACCAACGGTTTATGCAAACTATTGGTAAAGATGGGTAAAAATTGAGTTTTTCCAACGGTTTGATGAAACCGTTGGGAAAGATGGATAAAAATGGAGTTTTCCCAATAGTTTGATGAAACCGTTGGGAAATATGGATAAAAATTGAGTTTTCCCAATAGTTTGATGAAACTGTTGGGAAAGATGGATAAAAATTAAGTTTTCCCTATGGTTTGATGAAACCGTTGGGAAACATGGAGTTTTCCCAACAATTTTTAACAATCATTGGTAAAATTTTCCCCCAAATTCGACAAGGCAGGCGACCCCCACCCTGATTCTAGAAGCATACCCCGATTCTAGAAGCCGCAACTCTAGAAGCACTACGCGACTCCCAGAAGCCCTTGAGAAGCCCCAGCACATTTGCATCTCTTCCATCCGACCGGCTTCCAGGTTAGTCTCCTTCCACCTCTTCTCAAGGATATCCTTCCAACTCTTCTCAAGGATATCCTTATATTCTCAAGGATATCGTTATTCCCTATTTCATGGGATTTTGAAAATTTTTATGATTCACTACTCCATGAATTGTATACTCAAATCACTACATCAGTGTATAAATTGTCCAATTAATGTTTTCATTACACATATATATTTATAAGGGAATGATGTCTCTTTCTTGTGTTCTAATTTTAATGATTCATATTTTTTTTAATCTCATTGCTTCAAATATTACATCTTCATGTATATGAACTCATAAGAAATTGTTTATAATATTTATTCATATTATTTCATGAAAATCACTCCTTTATTCATAGTATTTCATGAACTCATAATAAATTGTTTCTAATTACTTCTATATTTGTTTTCATTGCAAGAAATGACACCCATTGAAGAGAGGCGACAGAAAAATATGACAGAATATAATCGTCGCATGACATAGATGGGAATTATTCCACTTATCCCTGTTGTGAGTATTTTATTTCAAATATATATATTTTAATAAATTATAATATCATGTGTTTACTTTTGTGTTAAACTTTTTTTCAGGATCCACCCCCTAGACAAGAGATATCTGACGAGGAGCCTGATATTGCTCCTAGTACAGAGGCCGGTGGTAGGAGGGGTGGTGGTGTCTGAGTTAGACGATCATCTGGTGGTTCCGGTACTGAGGCCGGTGGTACGAGGGCTCGTGGTGTGAGAGTTATATGATCCACTAGTCGTACCCAATTGGACTATGCCCCTACCACATACGTATCTTCTACGCCCCATTTTGTTCCTGGTGTGTCTTTAGGGACACACGGGATATTTAGGCCTCTGATTTTTACACTACCTGTTGGATAGATATCTATGCCATCATCTTTTTCTTCTTGTTCATTATCTCCTAGCTATCATATTCCACCTTCTTCAACTCCTTCTCCAACAAAGTATATGGTTGAGGAGCATACACTGAGGGACACTCCACCTGTACAGGATATTCCTTCCGCTTCTGCACATCCAGTGACACCCATTGATCTGACTACTATACGTATATTTATATAACTCTAACAAATTTTTATACCAAAATTTATTTTTATTATAACTTGTACTAATATTTTTTTCATTAATAATAGATTCATCTACTAATAGAAGGCGGGGGAGGGGGTGTACTCGCGTGCGGTATGGAACCGCCAGAAACAGTTGATGGTTGAATACAATGATGATGGATAGATGATTGATAAATCTGGGCAGGAATCTCGGGGTGTTTTGGCGACGCTAGCCAAATACTCTGACATCATTCCGGTCAGCCCTCTCTCTTGGAGAAATCTACCACAAGAAGTCAAGGATAATGCATGGGCACAAATATGGGTAAAAAATCTATTGGATTTAATGTAGTATTTATTTTGTATTTTTATGAATTTATCTATTGGGTGTCAGCTTTGGTTTAACTTCCCTGATGGCGAAGGTGCACGACCAGCACGTTTAAAGGAGTTAGGAGAGATTTGGAGAGATTATAAGCATGATTTGTATGTTGGATGGTGTGATAGAGTGGGCATGGAGTTGGAGACATTACCTATCGTGGATGATTGCCCGATAGAGAAATATCGCCAAATGATTACCCATTGGGCGACTGCCAAATTTGAGGTATTAATCCCATTTGCAGTGTTTAAATGACAGTTTTCATATTTTTCATTAATATTATCTTATTTTTTATTAAAAATTATTTAGGAATCTTCTGAAAAAAACAAAAAAAACATTGATTCAAAGTAATACCTCCACACTTTGGGGCGCACAACTATGTCAGATCACGAGAGGCAGCTGGTACGATATATTTGTTTATATTTTTTCTTTAGGACTTTCCCTTTTTATTGTTTCCTACATAAATTATGTGATTTATTAAATATTGAATATATGATTATACTTTCACTTTATATTGTTTCAATGTCATTACATAAGCACAAATTGAATATTGAAGGACGTATCCCTCGAGCAAAATTATTTTGCTCGAGTAGAAGGAAAAAAGATGGAACTATGATTAATGAACCGACACAAGAAAAGATTGTAAGTTTTAATTTGTTTATTTCAAAGTTTATTATCTATTTTGAAATTTAATAATCTATTAATATTTTTAACTGTCTTCTTTAGAGGCCCTTGATGCCCAGGAGCCTGACAATTTTGGGCCACCCGATCATTTATATCAGGTTTTGGGAGATGAGCACTCTGGTCGAGTACACTGCCGACCTGGTAAGAATATAGTCCCGACAAGGTATTGGTCCTCGCCATAAATCCATTCTAGTACCACCGAGTTGGAAGTTATAGTGGTGGTCAAGATGATGAAGTTTCTGGTGATGACAAGGATGCTGAATAGGATGAGGTCGAAGATGAGGATGATGATGAGGGTGAGGATGGGGTCGAGGGCGAGGATGGGGCCGAGGGCGAGGATGGGGCTGAGGGGTGAGGATGAGGATGGTAACGAGGACCACAAAGAGGATAGAGATGGTGGTGAGGATGAGGTTGATGATGACAGTGGTGATGGTGATGGTGATCAGGGGTAGATTGATCCATTACATTTTTGAATTCTATATAACTCTTTGTTTTTGAACCTGGTTTTTCACTCTGGTATGGATATTTTTGAATTTAGTATAACTCTTTATTTTTGACCAAATATGGAAGCCACTTTAATTTATGAATGCTTTAAAGTGAATTTAGTTTTTTTTTAATTCTGCTTAATTTTATTGAATTTCGTATCTTGAATAATTTTTCTTTAATATAATTGTTTCATTTGATAAATAAAGTCATGTTTTTATAATAAAACCCCTCCAATGGAGGTTCGCTGTCTATGAAAACTCACAGTGATAGTTTAGGGTGTGATAATTTGACTCTCAATTAGTAGTTTCAACATCCTAGTACCACTTTTAAAAAAAATGAATATAAAATATATATCTTTATCAAACCATAATTCTGAATCAAGAGTCTGTTTTTTATAATATAAGATTTGTTTCTATAATGTGAAGGACAACTACGTAGGATTTATTTGGAATCCAAGCCAGAAGATGCTGCCTCGCAGATGTCGCTGGACCGGGCCATCACACAGCGGTCACGCGGCGGTCACGCCGCGGTCACGCCGTAGTCATGCCGTGGTAATTCCGTGATTTGTCCCTGCTCCAGGACGACACCCCACGACGGTTCGCAGTCCTGTCAGAATCGATGTATGATACCTGGATAGAGTTTTAGATACATTACCCACCCTCTTTTCTGGACCTCAGATATCCCCCACCCTCCTCCATGGACCCCGGATAGTCCCCCTAGATAGCCCCCCAACCGCATCAATCCGAGGCACAGTGTGGCCGGTACCACTCAAAGTGTATTTCTTTTGTTTAAAATGGATACTTTTTTAAGTAAAAACAACTGGCATATGGAGAACCGAACAAACACATTCAGATTGTGTTGATACTTTAGGAAAACGATCCATGGGTCATTTTTGACGTGTACGAGTCAACCTTGCATCAATCCGAGGTGCGATGTTGCGAGGACCACTCAAAGTGTCTCACTTTTATTTGAAATGGACAAAATTATAAGTGAAAACAACAACTGGAATACTTAAAAATGACCAAACGCATTCTGATTCTATTGAAAATTTAGGACAATGATCCATGAGTCATTTTTGACGTGTACGAGTCAACCCCAACTCAATCTAAGGCACGGTGTGGCTGGCACCACTCAAAGTCTTTCACTTTTCTTTGAAATGGACAACATTTTAAGTGAAAAAAACATCCGACATACGGAAAACCAACCAAAAACATTTGGATTGTGTAGAAACTTTATTAAAACAATCTAAATATTATTTTTGAGGTGTACTAAGAGACAACACGTCATTCGGACCCGCGGTTTGCACGACATGACTGAATATGTGTTTTTTAGGTGTTTGGCATGCTTGAAAAGCATGCGTGGGGTGGTCAAAACCAGAAGAATGACCTCCAAATTCCATGAAATTGGGCTAAAAAAAAGGGTGGGTGAATTTTGAAATGGTCGTCCAGACGACACGTCAATCAGAGGTGTCGTGTGACCGTGCTGGCTGAAAACGCACTCCGCGTGTCGTAAATGGCCAAAACATGTGTTTTATGGTCAAATGCATGCCAAACGACATCATAATGACTTGAAATCATAGGAAAAAATCCTAATTATTATTTGTGAGGTGTACAAGGAGACGACCCATCATTCGGACCCAAGGTTTGCGCGACATGACTGAATATGTGTGTTTTAGGTGTTTGGCACGCTTGAAAAGCGTGCGTGGGGTGGTCGAAACCAGCTGAATGACCTCATAATACCATGAAATCGGACAACAATAAAGGGTGGGTGAATTGTCAAATGGTCGGCCAGACGGCACGTTAATCGGAGGTGTCGTGTCACCGCACTGGCCAAAAACGCAATCCACGTGTCGTAAATGGTCAAAAAATGCATTTAACGGTCAAATACAAGCCGAACGACATCAGAATGACTTGAAATCAGCTGAAAACACCATAATTATTATTCTTAAGGTGTATGATGAGACTACACGTCATTTGGATGCACGGTTTGCATGACATGACTGAATATGTGTTTTTTAGGTGTTTGACTCGCTTGAAAAACGTGCGTGGGGTTGTCGATACTGGCCGAATGACCTCAGAATACCATGAAATAGGACAACAACAATGTGGGGGGGGGGGGTGAATTGTGAAATGGTAGGCTAGAAGACACGTGAATTTGAGGTTTTGTGTGACTGCACTGGCAGAAAACGCACTCCGCGTGTCGTAAATGGCCAAAACATTCGTTTTAAGGTCAAATGCATGCCGAATGGAATCGGAATGGCTTGAAATCACACAAAAACATTTTAATTATTATTCTTGAGGTGTACGAGGAGACTGAACATCATTCGGACCCACGTTTTGCATGATACGACTGGATATGTGTTTTTTAGGTGTTTGGCGTGCTTGAAAAGTGTGCGTGGGGTGGTCGGAACCGGCCGAACGACCTCAGAATGCCATGAAATCGGACGAAAACAAAGGGTGAGTGAATTTTGAAATGGATGGCCAGACAGTACATCAATCAGAGGTGTTGTGTGACCGCGCTGGCCGAAAACGCACTCTGTGGGTCGTAAATGGCCAAAACATGCGTTTAACGGTCAAATACATGCCGAATGACATCATAATGACATGAAATCACATGAAAAAACCCTAATTATTATTTTTGAGGTGTACGAGGAGACAAAATTTCATTCGGACACGCGGTTTGTGCGGCACGATTGAATATGTGTTTTTAGGTGTTTGGAACGCTTGAAAAGCGTGCATGGGTTGGTCGAAACCAACCGAATGACCTCAGAATGCCATGAGATTGGACGAAAACATAGGGTGGGTGAATTGTGAAATGGTCTACTAGACGGAACATCAATCAGAGGTGTCGTGTGACCGCGCTGGCCAAAAACGCACTTCGCATGTCGTAAATGGCCAAAGCATGCATTTTACGGTCAAATGCATGTTGAACGACATTAGAATGACTTGAAATCACATGAAAACACCATAATTATTATTTGTGAGGTGTACTAGGACACAATACGTAGTTTAGATGTGCGGTTTGCATGGGACGACTGAATTTGTATTTTTTAGGGGTTTGGCACGCTTGAAAAGCATGTGTGGGGTGGTCCAAACCAGCCGAACGACCACATAATTCCATGAAATCGGACGACAACAAAGGGTGAGTGAATTGGGAAATTCTCAGCCAGAAGACACATCAATCACAGGTGTCATCTGACCACAATGTCCAAAAACACACTCCGCGTGTTGTAAAGGGACCAAACATGCGTTTAATGGTCAAATGTATGCCGAACGACATCAAAATGACTTGAAATCACATGAAAACACCCTAATTATTATTCTTGAGGTGTAAGAGGAGATGAAATGTCATTCAGATACGCGGTTTGCATGACACGACTGAATATGTGTTTTTTAGGTGTTTGGCGTGCTTGAAAAGCATGCATGGGGTGGTCGATACCAGCCGAACGACCTCAGAATGCCATGAAATCGGACAAAAACAATGGGTAGGTGAATTGTGAAATAGTCAGCTAGAAGACACATCAATCGAAGTTTTCGTTTGACTGTAGTGGCCGAAAATGCACTCCGCGTGTCGTAAATGGACAAAACATGCGTTTTACGGTCAAATGCATGACAAACGACATTGGAATGACTTGAAATCACATGAAAACACCCTAATTATTATTTGTGAGGTGTACGAGGAGACAAAACATCATTCGGACCCGCAGTTTTCATGGCACGAATGAATATGTGTTTTTTAGGTGTTTGGAACGTTTGAAAAACATGGGTGGGGTGGTCGATATTGGGCGAACAACCTCAGAATGCCATGAAATCGGACAAAAAAGTGGTTGGGTGAATTGTGAAATGGTCGGCCAGAAGCCACGTCAATCAGAGGTTTCATGTGACTGCGCTGGCCGAAAACGCACTCCGCGTGTCGTAAATGGCCAAAACATGCGTTTTACGGTCAAATGAATGCCGAACGACATCAGAATGACTTAAAATCACACGAAAACACCCTAATTATTATTCTTGTGGTGTAAGAGGAGAAGACACGTCATCCAGACCCGCAGTTTGCGCGGCACGACTGAATATATGTTTTTTAGGTGTTTGGTGCGCTTGAAAAGCATGCGTGGGGTGGTCGAAACTGGCTGAATGACCTCAGAATGCCATGAAATCAGACAACAACAAAGGATGGGTGAATTGTGAAATGGTCGGCTAGATGGCACGCCAATCAGAGGTGTCATGTGACGGCGCTGGAAAAAAACGCACTCCGCATGTCGTAAATGGCCAAAACATGCGTTTAACGGTCAAATGCATGTGGAACAACATCAGAATGACTTGAAATCACACGAAAACACCCTAATTATTATTCATGAGGTTTAAGAGGAGACTACACATCATTCAGATACACGGGTTTCATGGCACGACTGAATATGTGTTTTTAGGTGTTTGATACGCTTGAAAAACGTGCGTGGGGTGGTCAATACTGGATGAACGATCTCGAAAAGCCATGAAACCGTACGAAAACAATGGGTGGGTGAATTGTGAAATGACCGGTTAGAAGACACATCAATCGGAGGTGTCGTGTGACCGCGCTGGCAAAAAACGCACTCCGCGTGTCGTCAATGGCCACAACATGCGTTTTACGGTCAAATGCATGCCGAACGACATCAGAATGACTTGAAATCACATGAAAACACCCTAATTATTATTATTGAAGTGTATGAGGATGTGTCACGTCATTAGGACTCGCGGTTTTCACAGCATGGCTGAATATGTGTTTTTTATGTGTTTGTGGCACTTGAAAAGCATGCGTGGGGTGGTCGAAACCGGCAGAACAACCTCGGAATGCCATGAAATCGGACGACAACAAAGGGTGGGTGAATTGTGAAATGGTCGGCTAGACGACACATTAATCTGAGGTGTCATGTGACCATGTTGGCTGAAAACACACTCCGCGTGTCGTAAATGGACAAAACATGCGTTTAACGATCAAATGCATGCCGATCGACATCAAAATGACTTTAAACCACATGAAAACACTATAATTATTATTTTTCAGGTGTAAGAGGAGACAAAATTTCAGTCAGACCCGCGGTTTGCACGACACGGCTGAATATATGTTTTTTTAGATGTTTGGCGCGCTTGAAAAGCATGCGTGGGGTGGTCGAAACTAGACGAACAACCTCGGAATGCCATGAAATCAGACGATAACAAAGGGTGGGTGAATTTTAAAATGGTCGGCTAGACGACACTTCAATCGGAGGTGTCGTGTGACCGCGCAGGCCGAAAACGCACTCCGCGTGTCGTAAATGGCCAAAACATGCATTTTACGGTCAAATGCATGCCGAACGACATTAGAATGACTTGAAATAATAGGAAAATACCCTAATTATTATTCATGAGGTGTACGAGGAGACGAAACGTAGTTTGGACATGCGGTTTGCGCGGCACAATTGAATATGTGTTTTTTAGGTGTTTGACACGTTTGAAAAGCGTGCGCGGGGTGGTCGAAACCATCCGAACGACCTCGAAATTCCATGAAATTAGACAACAAAAAAGGGTGGGTGAATTATGAAATGTTTGGACAGATGGAATGCCAATCAGAGGTGTCATGTGACCACACTGGCCAAAAACACACTCCGCGTGTCGTAAATGGCCACAACATGCGTTTAACGGTCAAATGCATGCCGAACGACATCAGAATGAATTTAAATCACAATGAAACACCCTAATTATTATTCTTGAGGTTTAAGAGGAGATGAAACATCATTCGGACCCGCGGTTTGCACGACACGACTGAATATGTGTTTTTTATGTGTTTGTCGCGCTTGAAAAGCGTGCGTGGGGTGGTCAAAACTGGCCGAACGACCTTGGAATGCCATGAAATCAGACGAAAAAAGGGTGGGTGAATTGTGAAATGGTCGGCCAGACGGCACGTCAATCGGATGTGTCGAGTGACCGCGCTGGCCAAAAAGACACTCCTTGTGTCGAAAATGGACAAAACATGCGTTTAACAGTCAAATGCATGCCGAATGACGTCAGAATAACTTTAAATCACACGAAAAAACTATAATTATTATTTTTGAGGTGTAAGAGGAGACATAATGTCATTCAGAGCCGTAGTTTGCGTGGCACGACTGAATATGTGTTTTTTAGGTGTTTGGCGCACTTGAAAAGCGTGCGTGGGGTGGTCGAAATAGTCCGAACGACCTCGGAATTCCATAAAATCGGACGACAAAAAAGGGTGGGTAAATTGTAAAATGGTCGGCCAGACATCACTTCAATCAGAGGTGTCGTGTGACCGTGCTGGCCGAAAACGCACTCCATGTGTCGTAAATGGCCAAAACATGTTTTTTAGGGTCAAATGCATGCTGAAAGACATCAGAATGACTTGAAATCACACAAAAATACCCTAATTATTATTTGTGAGGTGTACAAGGAGACGACACGTAGTTCAGATGCGCAGTTTGCGCGGCACGACTGAATATGTATTTTTTAGGTGTTTGGCACGTTTGAAAAGCGTGCGTGGGGTGGTCGATACCAGCTGAACAACCTCGGAATACCATGATATCAGACGAAAACAAAGGATGGGTGAATTGTGAAATGGTCGGACAGATGGAACGTCAATCGGAGGAGTCGTGTGACCGCACTAGCCGAAAACACACTCCGCGTGTTGTAAATGGCCAAAACATGCGTTTAACGGTCAAATGCATGCCGAACGACATTGGAATGACTTGAAATCACACGAAAACACCCTATTTAATATTTTTGAGGTGTAAGAGGAGACTACATGTCATTCGGACACACGGTTTGCATGGCATGGCTAAATATGTGTTTTTTAGGTGTTTGGCGCACTTGAAAAGCGTGCGTCGGGTGGTCGATATCGGCCGAACGACCTCGGAATGCCATGAAATTAGATAAAAACAATGGGTGGGTGGATTTTTAAATGTTTGGATAGAAGAAACGTCAATCGGAGGTGTCGTGTGACCGCGCTGGCCGAAAACACACTCCGCATGTCGTAAATGGCCAAAACATGCATTTTACAGTCAAATGCATGCCAAATAACATCAGAATGACTTGAAATTACACGAAAACACCCTAATTATTATTCGTGAGGTGTATGAGGAGACAAAATGTCATTTGAACCTGTGGTTTGCACGACACGACTAAATATGTGTTTTTAGGTGTTTGGCACGCTTGGAAAACGTGCGTGGGGTAATCGATATGGGCCGAACAACCTCCGAATGCCATGAAATCAGATGACAACAATGGGTGGGTGAATTTTGAAATGGTCGGCCAGATGGAACATCAATCGGAGGTTTCGTGTGACCACGTTGACCGAAAACACACTCCACGTGTCGTAAATGGCCAAAACATTGGTTTTATGGTCAAATGTATGACGAATGACATCAGAATGACTTGAAATCACACGAAAACACCCTAATTATTATTCGTGAGGTGTACGAGGAGACACCACGTCATTCTGACCCACGTTTTGTGCGCTACGGTTGAATATGTGTTTTTTAGGTGTTTGGCGCGCTTGAAAAGCATGCGTGGGGTGGTCGATACCAGCCAAATGACCTCATAATACCATCAAATCAAACAACAACAAAGGGTGGGTGAATTTTGAAATGGACGGCTAGACAGAACGTCAATCGGAGGTGTCGTGTGACCGCGGTGGCCGAAAACGTGCTCCGTGTGTCGTAAATGGCCAAAACATGCGTTTAATGGTCAAATGCATGCCGAACGACATCGAAATGACTTGAAATCACACTAAAACACCCTAATTGATATTCGTGAGGTGTACGAGGAGACGACACGTAGTTTGGACGTGTATTTTGCGCGACACGACTGAATATGTGTTTTTTAGGTATTTGGTACGCTTGAAAAACGTGCGTGGGGTGGTCGATACCAGACGAATCAACTCGGAATGCCATGAAATTGGACAACAACAATGGGTGGGTGAATTGTAAAATGTTTAGATAGACATAACGTTAATCAGAGGTGTCGTGTGACCATGCTGGAAAAAAACGCACTTCGCGTGTCGTAAATGGCTAAAACATGAATTCTACAGTCAAATTCATGCCGAACGACATCAGAATGACTTGAAATCACACAAAACACCCTAATTATTATTCCTGAGGTGTACGAGGAGACGACACGTCATTCGGACCTACGTTTTGGGAGCACGACCGAATATGTGTTTTTTTAGGGGTTTGGCACGCTTGAAAAATGTGCGTGGGGTTGTCGATATCAAACGAACAACTTCAGAATGCCATGAAATCGGAAAAAAACAATGGGTGGGTGAATTGTGAAATGGTCGGCCAGACGGCACATCAATCAAAGGTGTCGTGTGACCACGCTGGCTGAAAACGTACTTCGCGTGTCGTAAATGGCAAAAACATGCGTTTTACGGTAAAATGCATGCCGAACGACATCATAATAATGTGAAATCACACAAAACACCCTAATTATTATTCATGAGGCATATAAGGAGACAAAACGTCATTCAGAACCGCGGTTTGCGCGGCACGGCTGAATATGTGTTTTTTAGGTGTTTGGCACACTTGAAAAACGGGTGTTGGGTGGTTGATACAGGTCGAACGACCTCGGAATGCCATGAAATCGGACAACAACAATGGGTGGGTGAATTGTGAAATGGTCAGCTAGATGGAACATCAATCAGAAGTGTCATGTGACCACACTGGCTGAAAACACACTCCGCGGGTCGTAAATGGCCAAAACATGTGTTTTACGGTCAAATGCATGCCGAACGACATCAAAATGACTTGAAATCATAGGAAAACACCATAATTATTATTATTGAGGTGTAGGAGGATACGACATGTCATTCGGACGTGTGTTTTGCACGACACTGCTGAATATGTGTTTTTTAGGTGTTTGGGACGCTTGAAAAATGTGCACGGGGTGGTCGATACCGGCCGAACGACCTCAGAATGCCATGAAATCGGATGACAATAAAGGGTGGGTTAATTGTGAAATGGTTGGCTAGAATACATGTCAATCGGAGGTGTCGTATGACTGCGCTGGCTGAAAATGCACTCCACGTGTCGTAAATTGCCAAAACATGCTTTTAACGGTCAAATGCATGACGAACGACATCAGAATGACTTTAAATCACATGAAAACACCCTAATTTTTATTCGTGAGGTGTATGAAAAGACGACACGTCATTTGGACTCACAGTTTGCACGACATGGTTGAATATGTGTTTTTTAGGTGTTTGGCACGCTTGAAAAATGTGCGTGGGTTGGTCGATACTGACCGAAAGACATCAGAATTCCATGAAATTGGACGACAAAAAAGGGTCAGTGAATTGTGAAATGGTCAGCCAGACGTCATTTCGATCAGAGGTGTCGTGTGACTGCGGTGTCCGAATACGCACTTCGCGTGTCGTAAATGGCCAAAACATGCATTTAACGGTCAAATGTATGCCGAACGACATTAGAATGACTTGAAATCACACTAAAACACTGTAATTATTATTCGTGAGGTGTACGAGGAGACGACACATTATTCATACATGCGGTCTGTGCGACACGGCTGAATATGTGTTTTTTAGGTGTTTGTCGTGCTTGACAAACGTGCGTGGGGTGGTCGATACCGGCCGAACGACCTCGTAATGCCATGAAATCAGGCAACAACAAAGGGTGGGTGTATTGTAAAATGGTCGACTAGAAAACATGTTAATTGGATGTGTCGTGTGACCACACTGGCCGAAAACGCA
Organism: Viscum album; assembly: GCA_963277665.1. Classification (NCBI taxonomy): domain Eukaryota; kingdom Viridiplantae; phylum Streptophyta; class Magnoliopsida; order Santalales; family Viscaceae; genus Viscum; species Viscum album. The sequence continues at coordinate 413,721,987 of OY728145.1, forward strand.
CTCCACGTGTCATAAATGGCCAAAACACACGTTTAACGATCAAATGAATGTCGGACGACATTGGAATGACTTGAAATCACACTAAAATACCCTAATTATTATTCTTGAGGTGTATGAGGAGATGGAACATCATTCGGACGCGCGGTTTGCGCTGCACGACTGAATATGTGTTTTTTAGGTGTTTGGCGTGCTTGAAAAGCATGCGTGGGGTGGTCGATATCAACCGAATGTCCTCGGAATGCCATGAAATCGGACAACAACAATGGGTGGGTGAATAATGAAATGGTCAGCTAGACGACACATCAATCGGAGGTGTTGTGTGACCACGCTGGCCGAAAACGAACTCTGCTTATCGTAAATGGCCAAAACATGCATTTTACGGTCAAATGCATGCAGAACAACATTGGAATGACTAGACTAAAAATTGTTTTTTATTATTATGCAAACACTTTTGAGGAAAAAGTGAGAAACCAAACATGACTTCACCATTTCTCTACTTCACCACTTCACCACTTCCCCACATCACCACTTCCCACTTAAAATAATACAAGCCTCCATAACAAAAGACATTCAAGCATAATGGATGGACAATACATTCAAGCATAAAAACTGATAAACCTTCATATTTGGAGCTGAAATCGTCAAGAGAAGGCCGAGGTACCATGAAACAGGAAACACGAACATCAGAAAATCTAGACAAACCACAGAACCAATCTCCTCGTGCGCCACCGGTGCGACCGTTGACACTAGCCCAAATCCACAAACCCGTCGGCGGACTCCAGTAAGAGTTTTCCCAAACCTCCAGCGACGTGAGATGACCCAAGGACATCCACAAAGGGCGACAAAGAAACCAGAATGAGGAAGGTCAAACCATATGGATGCTGTAACCTACTCCACAGACACTGCAGCACAACCACGAACCATTCGACACTCGGAAAACTACAAGAAAATCAACCATGCCAAAAACCATCGTGAGCAGCGAATCCACAACATTGAAAATGAATATCATTAAGCCGCACACAACCGCACATCATCCCTAAAATGAATACCTTCCACTTATTAAGCCAATTTGACCAATCTCAAGGAACCAACATAATAAAAAACAACCAACAAACCTCTACTGAGGGCACCCGCCACTGGAACCGAAACCAGAGACCCTGCTACGTCCACAGAACACCCTTCAACCCAAAACGCGGCAAACCAGAGAGGACCATGTAAAGCCGAAGGATCCTGAGGGGAAGGGACATGGCACTTCGATGCCATAACCGCCGCAAGATCCCCCACAAATCGTCGAACCCAAACCCTACAAGAAGACCACAAGACCACCAGAAGCACACAACAAACACCCTCCCCCCTCCGTGCCATACTGGGGCCGACAATAAGCCGCACCGGAGCAGAACCAGTTCTTCTCCCTCATACGCCGAGCCAGGAAACAACACAGGTCCTTCGCCCAATAGATCTACAACTTCTTCCAGCTGAGGATGCCCATAGAGAGGACGACGCCGTGCCTGGGCCGAAAGCGACCACGACAGATCCGAGAAACGCCGACCGAGGCCTTCACCCGCAGAAATGCGACGAAGAATATGCCTCTCCTGAGCCGATGAATCCGGAGCATCCACCACCAGCCATGCCATGCCGGGACAGAGGATTCCAAAGCTGAGACGAATCCATCGTTGAGGCGGAGCAAGCCTTCACCGAGCCATCTGAGATGCCGGAGGGGGGAAGGAAGAGAAAACGAGGCCGAAACCCTAGCCCCGTGTAAAGGAGAGAGCTCCGCCACTCCGAGGCATTGTTTCATTAAAGTATAAGAAAAATTGAGTAACATTGGAATGGATTTAAATCACCCAAAACACCCTAATTATTATTCCTGAGGTGTACGAGGAGATGACACGTCATTCGAACCCGCGGTGTGCATGACACGGCTAAATATGTGTTTTTAGGGGTTTAACGCGCTTGAAAAGCATGTGTGGGGTGGTCGAAACCAGCCGAAAAACCACGGAATGCCATGAAATATGACTATAACAAAGGGTGGGTGAATTTTGAAATGGTCAGCAAGACAGAACATCAATCAAAGGTGTCGGGTGACCGCAATGGCCGAAAACGCAGTCCGCGTGTCGTAAATGGCCAAAACATGCATTTAACAGTCAAATGCATTCCGAACAACATTGAAATGACTTAAAATAACATGAAAAAACCCTAATTATTATTTTTGAGGTGTACGAGGAGACCACACATCATTCGGAACTGCGGTTTGCACGACACAACTGAATATGTGTTTTTAGGTGTTTGGCGCGCTTGAAAAGCGTGCATGGGGTGGTCGAAACTGACCGAACGACCACAGAATGCCATGAACTCGGACTAAAACAAAGTGTGGGTGAATTTTGAAATGTTTGACTAGACGGAATGTCAATCAGAGGTGTCGTGTGACTGCGCTGGCCGAAAATGCACTCCGCGTGTCGTAAATTGCCAAAACATGCGTTTTACGGTCAAATGCATGCCGAACGACATCGGGATGACTTGAAATCACACGTAAATACCCTAATTATTATTCATGAGGGGTAAAAGGAGATAACACATAGTTTAGACGTGCAGTTTTCATGGCATGACTGAATATGTGTTTTTTAGGTGTTTGTCACGCTTGAAAAACGTGCGTGGGGTGGTTGATACCAGCCGAACGACCTTGGAATGCCATGAAATTGGACGAAAAAAAGGGTGGGTGAATTGTAAAATGGTTGTCCAGACAACACGTCAATCAGAGGTGTCTTGTGACCGTGGTGGCCGAAAATGCACTCCGCATGTCGTAAATGGCCAAAACATGTGTTTAACGGTCAAATTCATTTCGAATGACATCGGAATGACTTGAAATCACACGAAAACACTCTAATTATTATTCGCGAGGTTTATGAGGAGACGACACATCATTTAGATGCGCGATTTGCGCGGCACGACTGAATATGTGTTTTTAGGTGTTTGGCGCGCTTGAAAAGCGTGCATGGGGTGGTTGATACCGGCCGAACGACCTCGGAATGCCATGAAATCGGAAGACAACAATGGGTGGGTGAATTGAGAAATGGTCGGCCAGACGAAACGTCCATAAGAGGTTTCGTGTGACCGCGCTGGGTGAAAATGTAATCCGCATTTCGTAAATGGCCAAAACATGCGTTTTACAGTCAAATGCATGCCGAACAACATCGGATTGTGTTGTTACATAAGGAAAAAGATTCATAGGTCATTTGTGACGTGTACAAATCAACCCCACCTCAATCTGAGGTGCGGTTTAGCCGACACCTCTCAAAGTGTCTCTCTTTTATTTAAAATGGACATCATTTTAAGTGAAAACAACAACTAACATACGGAAAACCAAACAAATTCATTCAGATTCTATTGAAAATTTAGGAAAACAATCCATGGGTAATATGTGATGTGTAAGAGTCAAACTCGACTCAATATAAAATGTGGTGTGGCCAACACCACTCAAAGTGTCACTCTTTTGTTTAAAATGAACACCATTTTAAGTGAAAACAACAATTGACATACAAAAAACTGACCAAATGCATTCGGATTCTGTTTAAAATTTAGGAAAAATATCCATGGGTCATATGTGACATGTACGAATCAACCCTGCCACAATGTAAGGCATGGTGTGGCCATCACCACTCAAAGTGTCTCTCTTTTTTTTAAAATGGACTTCATTTTAACTGAAAACAACAACTAGCATACAAAAAACTGACCAAACACATTTGTATTCCATTAAAACTTTAGTGAAATGATCCATGGGTCATATATGACGTGTACGAGTCAACCCCAACTCAATCCGAGGGCCGGTGTGGCCGGCACCACTCAAACTATCTCAATTTTATTTGAAATGGACACGGTTTTAAATGAAAACAACAACTGGCATACAAAAAACTCACCAAATGTATTTGGATCGTGTTGATACTTTAGAAAAATGAACCATGGGTCATATGTGATGTGTATGAGTCAACCTCGCCTTAATCTGAGGCACGGTGTGGCCGGAACCACTCAAAGTGTCTCACCTTTATTTGAAATAGAAAACATTTTAAGTGAAAACAACAACTGACATACGGAAAACCAACCAAACGCATTCAGATTCTATTGATACTTTGTGAAAAAATCCATGAGTCATCTATGACATGTACGAGTCAACGCCGCCTCAATCCAAGGCATGGTGTGGCCGGTTTCACTCTAAGTGTATGTATTTTGTTTAAAATGGACATCATTTTAAGTAAAAACAATTGGTATACGGAAACCCGACCAAACGTATTCGGATTCTCTTGATACTTTATTTTGGGGTTATTAGCTTATAATTTCTAAATTCAATCACGTATGTGTTATAGAAAATGAAAATTTTTATGTATTCTTAATTCTGTATAACCCACCCCCTAGACCCCCCACCCCCATGGAAAACCCCTCACCCCTGGACAACCCCACCTCCCGGGACACCCCAACCCCTTGTATGTTATATTATATATGTTTTATATATAATTCATAATTCTGTATGCAACATAATTAATTTTTTATGTGTTATTGATTCATAATTCATAATTCATTACATAATTCAATCTGCATGTATTCAATTGAGAATTCAATTATGAATTCTGTATGGCATAGGGTAATTGGGTTCATATACATGATTATAATTGTGGTACATTCCATGGTTATAATAGTATCCTATTTTATGTGATTTTATGTGCTATATCAGGTATTTTTGTTGCTGTTAAGAGTGTATGCAGGTGTGTAGTTGAGTGTGCAGTGGATGAGATTTTAGGTGGCTGGGCTGTGATATTCTGGTAGTACACTATACCAACATTTTACTAAAACCGTTGGAATAGTGCTGTAGATAATTTTACCAACGTTTTTAGTAAACCGTTGGTAAAATATTGAAATAATCCTATATACCAATGGTTATTTAAACTGTTGGTAAAATAGGATTACACTACCAATATTGCCAAAGGTTTGTAAAACCGCTGACAATATTCTAATTACACTGCCTTTCCCAATGGTTATACAAAAACCGTTGGTAATGGGCTACTGCCACGCCTTATGTGCCAACGGTTTTCCAAACCGTTGGTATACGATATACCAATGGTTTGGAAGCCTTTACCAACGGTTTGAAACCATTGGTAAAGTCTTAATTTTCAGTAGTGTATGCATTTGATTTCCACATGAAGGGAATGATAAAATCTTATATAAGGATTGGTTTTATTGAATTTTTTAACTAATAATGTGATATTTCATATATACTGGTGCATTGGGAGCCTGATATATCCATCATGACTATTCTACAAGGAAGTGGGCTAAAAATTTCCAAGGGAGATTTGGGGAGTATCCAACAGTAGGTGTTGAAAATTGTCCTGATTAAAGACCTATCCATGAAAAATATCCAATTAATGATAGCACATAAAGACTTTCCTATGAAATATGAACAATAAGACATATTTGTATCATAAAAAGTCTATGATAAAGTTCTAGGAACATTAATAAATATATATATTCATTAAGGAATGGTTCAAGAAGTGTTTTAATGATTTCAAGAAGTTTTCATAGAAAAGTAGAGAAAAGGAGAGTTTTTTCATGAAAATTCCTAATGGGGATAACATAAGTTTAGAGTTGAGAAAAGATAATGAGACAAAGACACTGTATTTTGAATCAAAGGAATAATTTTACTAAAAAGGTGGAGTTTTTCACAATTAATGAAAAATAAGGCATTGAAGAAAATAGTTTTTTTTGAAACACAGTTGTATAGACATAAAAAGTATTCAGGACATACACAGTGGAATTTCATGAACCAAAAAGTTTCGTGATTGCGTGATGGTTTGGTATTTTCTAATAAATAATCATGTCCTAGAAGAAGTAAAATAGAGCGTTTGCATATGAAAATTCGTGAGAGATAAAAATGATAAGTTTTTTCCAATGTAAAATTACGTGAAATGAGTTAGAAGAACCACTATGTTCCATGAGTACCTTGTGTGAACCACTATGTTTTATGAACCTTTGTATTGTGTAAATGATAATCTTGCATAAATGAACTAAATTTAATAAGGTTCTTATTTAGGGGATTATAAGTCCATACTTACACAAACTAATATTTTTATGAAATTAAGTATTGGGAATTCACCCCAAGTGAATAAACACTCATTATAGACCTTTACAAAGGAAGAAGTTATTACATAAAGACCATTTCATCAAGGAATTTGAAGATAATTCTTTGAATAATTTTACAACCAATTTGTGATATATTATTATGAAGATCAATGAGAACCTACCCATATTTAGTGCAAAAAATATAGACATGAATCCTTATATTATCCTATGTGCCAGTGTTTTCCCTCCATGAGTATTGAGAAAGGGAGATGAAAAATGGAGCAACCATTGGTAGGTAGTGATATATCCATAAATATTGTAATGGGAGTGAACATATGACTAGGTAGGGAATGAGAAGGGATATCGAGACTGCAACAAAAATTATACACAAGTTAGTGTTTAGTATATTCTGGTACTCCTGACTTCATCATCGTATACTCCTTGGATTAGCCTAGTGTGGGTGAACTAAGTAAAAATCATGTTTATTGTGTACCTTTTTTACTTTATTTATATAAGAAATAAATTTATGAGTGTAGAGAAAGAAATAATTGATCTATATGAGTAAAGGTTGAGATAATAGAATAAAAAATCATATCATCCTTGAAATAATATCAAAATAGTTACCCTACTGACAGTTAAGTCAAGATCATTCAGGATAGGGAGAGTTTGAGGATTAAGTGGGGAAATTGGAATGAGTTTCATTGCTTGATTCACCCCCCATCTCAAGGTTTCTCTTTCTAAAGACCATTATGGTGAATATCTACTCTTTTCTATCACCTTTTGGTTTCATTCATATACAAGAGTAATAATGTACCTTAATAAGGACACTAATATTTTTTAATAATTTTTACCTCCAACATGGATGAGTACATCCTTAGTGTATTGTGGTTATTATCCCATGCACATAGCTCTCCTCTTATTATCAATAAGAACTTTATAAAGGGTATGATGATGGATATATAATCCTAACACCAACCAAGAATAATGCAAGCACTAACTTCCACTCTTTCAATACAAGGTATTATTTGTAACTCATTAAACTAGATCAGTAATAATGGCTCATATCCCTCCTCAATAATATGGATCTCATATTTTTCATCAATATAAAATAATATTTAGGTCTCCCTTTATCAAAAAAATCAATGGACTACCTTTAATTTTTATTCTGTGCTCATGTTTATTAGCAATAATGGAATCACCTTCACATTATTCTTTTCTTTTCCTTCTTATTTAATGCATAAGATAAATCATAATATCCATGTTGGAAATGTTTATTTTTTAAATATAGAGTATAAAATATGATTTCATTGTCAAATATCTCTTTTATTTGATACTCAAGGTCTGCAATATGATTAGTATTAGTTTCTTATTTAACTTAAGGGTTTCTTTAAAGGATTTTAGTTTCAAATTATCTTTTCATATTATCCTACATTTGATATATATTCAATGCATGAATGGATATTATTTTTATAATATTCACCACTATAAATCTCATTATGTCTCATCACATTTAAAATTATTAATTCTTCAATATTAAATTATTCTTGAATATTCAGTTTTATTAATTCTTCTTTGAAATATTTTATTTACCATGTATTTATCTTTCCCATTTTAATTCCTTCGATAAAATCTATACAGAAAAAAACTTCATTACTGCATGGAGTACTGAAATGTAACTAAAATAGTTGTGGATTCTTATTATTAAGTGAAAATTAATTTAATACTTAAAAAAATCTTATTCTATTTTCTAGAAGTATCATTCGACTACTCAGTATAATGTGGAGCTTATTTACAAATTTTTATAAACCTCTTCAAACTCAACTTCTAATTTTCATTTGACATTGCTTGAATCACAATGAAATTTCAATTATAGTGATGTTTGTTAGATGAAAAGAACACTAAAGAATTGTTATATTCATATCCCAGATATCTCATGGATATTGTCACATTGCCAACATTGATCATTTGATAACAAGAATATTCAAGTCATATTTTATCCTCATCTTTTATAATTTTATCTTCATGGTGTGGCAACCTTGGACAATATACAGGCTTCCCTTGACCTCCCATGGTGGTTTCACTTGACTTTAGAATACATAACACATAATTCATGGTGTAAACTCTAGTTTCATTGTTTATACCCCTATGCATGAAACTCCAGTGTGTGAGGTTGAAATTGATAAGCTAAAATGTCATTCCATTAAAACAATATACATTTTTAAACCATGAACAATACATGTATCATTGAGTCCCATATCATAAATAAATTTGGGAGTGTGATTTTTGAATACCCAATGTGTGACATAGAGCATTATTTAAATGCCATGGTACTTCTTCATACTATTACCATTGGTCCTCCTTTACATAGAACCACCCACACTTCTCATTCCACTTTCAACCTACACTTTCTCTCTGCTACTCTTCCACCACCAAGGCTGGTTTTGGTTGAGCATAGTCATTGCCTTATGGTGGAAGAGCCTAGTTCCAATGGTTGTATTAATTTAGAAACAATTTTTATATGGATTTTTAAAATTCTAAATAGATATCCATTTTATAATGGGAAGTTTACATTAAAAACTTGAAATGACTCCACTAATTCCAGAAAGACTCCAATTTTTAAGGTTAAATAACCCTTATGAAATTTTAGTATTACTTACAAAGACTATATCCCTTTTATAAATATTACTTAACTAAGTAAAAAAATTGATCCTTATAAAATATTGGACCAACCTTATGTTTTTTTAAGTGCAACTATGGTCGTTGTAATTTTTCCACTTTAGCACAAGTTTTCCAGGCTTCTCTAAAAGAACTCACATATTTTATAAATCTTCTTAGGAAATTTAAAAACACTCTTGAATGACTTAAACTAAACATTAATCATCATTAGAATGTATTCCAAAGTCCCTTAAGCATATAAACACACAAAATAGAATATTATTGAATCTTTTTTTATATTAATTCATAATTAATTCCTCAGACATCATCATATTACCATATAGAAAACAAATTTTATTTATAAATGAAACTATATAGTATAGATATCAACTTATATTATTCAAAGAACCTTCACAGAGATAAACCAATCAATAATATCCAAAATCTATGGGAAAATATTAAATATTATTGAATAGGTTCTACACATAGAATACCTTAATGAAATATCCTTTCATCTCCATGGAACACATTCAATATTTAATTTTTCATTAAATCAAATTGACTTGAATGATCTTAAGAAGAAGCATCCTCAAAAATAGATTTTTCAATTATATACTCTCCATGAAATATAAAACATAGTAGTAACAAAAACCTTCAAACCTTGAAATATATTTTCCATTATGTGAATGGATCTTTAATAATTCAAATGAAGAACCCTTTCTTGGGAAATCAAACCTTTTTCACATCAATAAGCAGGATAATCCAACCAAATTCCTATTCCTCATCTTATCATATTGATATAATACAATATTTCTTCAGAATTGTTGAAAATAAATATAACGCAAACACAAAGTGGGTTCAACAATCTCTTTTTTTTTACTTATTGTCAATACCAATGTTATAAAATAAATATAAATATGTTCTCTTATTTATCTGTTTTTTAAATATTATTTTTCTCCTCACCAACTTTGTCGTTATCATCTTTTATTTTATTCTCTCCCACTTATTTAGAATAAATACAAATGTTTTGAGATAGGATGTTATCAATTAATTCTTAAGAAATATTCCATAAATTATTCTACTCTAAGTTTACATGAGACATGTTCAATGTAATAAATAAGAGGATATAATTTAGAAGGAAAATATATCTATCAAACAATAAAAAATATGATACCACTGATACCATTTGTTAATTTTATTCTTCATGGGATATATAATAATTTTAAGGCTAAAAAAACTGATACCAATTAATAGATACATATTTTGAATAATTAGAACCTGAAATAACTACACTTATCTCGACAAAACAATTACAAAGATTCAAAAGTATGACTAGATGGTTTTATCTTCTAAGACTAACACAAAAATTCCCTTAATTGTTTTAAATTTTATTATCAATAATTAATTAAAATACCCCATTAAAAATAATAATTTAGTTCTTTAAAGAAAGGATAAGAGAACATCGATAAATACATTTTTCAATGAATAATTTTATGTACATTCTATAAATTATAGATTTCATGAAAATAGTAAGTACTGGAAGATTCTGAGATAACTCCCCAAGGGATAATCTCAATATTCACTTCATAAATGGTGGATATTTTCATTATATGTTAATTATAATACCATTTTGTATCATATAAAATATGAATATTTTCATTACATATAGAATAGTTTTTACTATTTTCTCATCTTCATTAGATTTTCCCTTGATAACATGAATCACCTTATATTACCTACAAAGATATCAAAAAAATACAACACCAAAGATAAGGGAATATAGTTTTACCTATTTTCTCCTTAATGAGAGTTTTAAGGTTGGGAATTTCTTCTCAACCAAGATTCTTCTTTCTTTCTTTCTTCATATCTGGAAGAAATCTTCATACTAGATTCTATGAATTTCCAAATAGTCTTTGATAACACAAACACTATTCTTATTTTATAAACTTATTTTTGTGGAAAATTATTCTTTATATTAACACAAATTTTACATTCATTATTTCATTCTATTTGAATCCTATTTAGTATCTCTTTTTGAGCTAGAAACATAGTTAGATAATCCTTAAAAACATGTCTAACCATCATTTAAATTCCAAAAAACACCTTAATTATTTTTTTTATTATTTATTGACAAAAAAAGATGAAATTTTAATTCTCATTCTTGTTTAATGTAAAACCCCTATATTTTATGATATATTTCTCTTGAAATAAATTTACTTTTTTGATATCTTATGATATATGAAAACCTGAGTCTAAATGAATAATAATATATTATAAAATTATAACATAAATGATAAATTGAAAAAATGAATAGGAATAACCACATTTTAAAAATTATTTATAATTTTTTAGATAAATCATATATATTGATAGATAAGTACAAAATATTTAGTAAAATATTTATATGCTTTAATAATAAATTTATCCTCAAAAATGATTTTATTTATTTTTATGAACAATTAATAATTTTTTAACACTTTTATAAATTTAATTTGAAAAAATTAAATTCATTTTTGAAATCACCATGTCAAAATTATCTTAGATTTAAATTATTATAATTTTATGAAAAGATCTATTTTTTATGAATAATGATTTTTTTAAAACATCCTTTCCATTTAAAGCATGAAAAACGTTAAATTTTGTTTTAAAATGGTTTAAAAAGTTTAATTAATTAAATTACATTATTATTAATCAAATTTAGGATTTGGAATCAATTTTATGATGAATTTTGATATAAAACCTTTTTATACTTAATAAGCTCTTTTTGGATAGCTAGTTTTCATCACATTTTGCGGGTTTAATTTTAAATTAAATTATACCAATTCTGGGAATTGAATTTAATAAAATTGATTAAATATTGTTAATAATAATGATTAATATTATTTATTAGGGTTAACTTAATTTTTGGTCATAATGAATAATAAAAACTGCACAAATTTGTTATTGCTCTTAAGGTTAAAATGGGTTTACCAGGGGGTTAAATTGAGAGATATGGGTAATATAGTCACATAAAATGGTCTAAATACTATTTTATGGACAAATGTTTACAACTAATTGTCCCATGTTTAAATATATGGACAGTTTTAATAATATTAATTATTTATTACTTCATTATATTTTATTCTTTTAAGAAATTCCAAGTGTATCCTCTCCCCCACATAAAAAAGGACCCCCTCCTTTATATTAATCACACCACATTGAGCCAGCTAGATCAAAAAAACATCCTAATTCTCTTTTAAAATTTGATATACATAAAATATTGATTTTTTAATTTTTAAAAGACCATTTTGAGGTCCCTTAAGAAATGATCTAAATGCAGCCTACTGAAGAAGAGGTAATCATTTTACCCAAACTCTTTCAATTTATTTCTTCTTATACCTCCTCTAAATCTATGTAATACTAAATTATGTATAATATATATATTTTCATTCAATTATTATTATTTAACCAGAAATATCCACACTATATTCCATCAAATGGGGGGGGGGTGAATGTATCGCTCATGTGTACGTGTGGACTACCACCTCCACGTAGAGATGTAATTAATTTTACATCACCATATTTTATTTACGATTATTATGATGTGTTTAAAGTTTAAATATGGTAGTAATGAACAAATTATTATTTTTTAATTATAATATTATATCTACCTTCTTACCTCCCAATCCATTAGAAATTGATAATGTCGCTCGTGAGTACCTGTGGACTACCACCTCCACAAAACGATACAATTCATTTTCCATCACCATATTTTATGGATGATAATTATGATAGGAGTAAGGTTTATATATGATATTTATCAAATAATTATTTATCTTTCATTTTGATATTATATTATAGCATCCCGCATTTTTATCACATAAACTTTCATTACATTTTACAAAACAGAGGATCTTTAATGTTTAGTGTCTTGGAAACCAGGAAATTAAAACATGAAAACATACATAAAAAATTATTCTTAAACCCTTGAAAGGCTTCTCCTTAAGTTCATCCTAGGTTCATTACTTCATCTCATAACCTGGGGACATACAACAAAAGAAAGGGTGAGAAGAAGGCCCAGTAATGGAAACAAGAGAAACATTTTACATGTGAACTTGAGATACTTCAATAAGGACATGAAAAGAACTTTAAGGCATGAAAATCAAACCATGAAGCATATCATAATAAAAATAACATTTTTCATAACTTGAAGATGTGGCTAAAACATTTAATATTGACAATCGTTTCGTTTCACCAAGGTCCATCCCCAAGGTGTCGTTAAAAATTACCAGGGTTATTCACCAAGGCGTCGTTAAAAATGGTCATCTCTAGAGATTAAGTCTTTACCCAATGCATTGGAGCGCTATCAGGGAGAAACCTTAAATTTTCCTTTATTATCATGTGATCCACATATATCATCATCAAACATTTCATAAATATTCCATATAGCATAAAATAAATGGGTTTCATTTCATAATCATAACGTTTTAATAACTGCTTTGAAGACATGATCTTTACATTACTTTAAACCCACGGAAAGGGAAAGTGGGTATCATGTATGTAAATCCCAGAAATTAAAATAGAACATTTTTTAATATATGTGAATAACCCTGTAGAAATAAGATCTTTGAGTATTCACTTAATAACATGAAGTAATTTTGAGAAAAATAGAGAGGCATCTTGAGACAAAAATTCTGCAGCACAACAGCTACGTTACAAAGTTTTAGAAAATGTTGAAAAGAGAGGGGACATGGTTAAAACAATGATAAATGACCCATAAAATATTATAGGGAAAGAATATAAGGTATTTAAGAACATGGTAATGAAATTTGAAAATATACCATATGAAATGAAGAACATGAAAGGAAGACAAAAATAAGATTTCTCTTATGAAAATTCGGTAGCCTAACAGCGTTACATAAACTTCAACAAAAATGAATTGATGAGATCAAATAGGGTCTCTAATCATATGAAAATAAAAGATAATTATGATAGATATAGATATAATACCCCAACATAATAAAAAGGAACTTTCAAGACTTGACATGGAATTAGAACTTTGAAAAGGAGATGGGTGAAAGAATCCCTTAAAAATTCGGCAGCCTAACGACGTCACTTAAACTTCAACAAAAATGAATTGATGAGATAAAACAGGGTCTCTCATCATATGAACATAAGAGTACATTATGATAGATATAGAGATCATACTCCAACATAATAAAAAGGAACTTGAAAGAATTGACATGAAAGTAGAACTTCAAAACGAGTAGGGTGAAGAACCACTTAAAAATTCGGCAGCCTAATGGCACCACTTAAAACTTCAAAAAAAACTAAATTGAAGAGATCAAATGGGGTCTCTCATCATATGATCATAAAAGATCAGTATAATAAATTTAGAGATCATAACCCAACATAATAAAAAGGAACTTGAAATACTTTACATGATAATAGATCTTGAAAAATGATAAGGGAGAAAGAATCCGTTACAAAAATTTCGGCAGCCTAACGGCACCACTTAAAACTTTATAAAAGGAAATAATGAGAGTAAGAGGGGATCTATAATTATTTGAACATGAAAAGGTCAGTAAGAGGAGTATAAAAGAACACCCTTTAACATAAGAACATGGAGCATAAAAGAAATTACATAAAAGAGATTTCTTGAAAATAAAGAGAGAGATCAGATCCCTTACCTTAAAACGTAACTCTTAAAACTCAAAGGTTTGGACCTTGAGGGCTTGGGGGCACCTTGGGAGGACTACTTGGGAGGTAAGGAGACCAAAACATCGTTGGGGGAGAGTTGGGAGTGAAAACTAAAGGAGGAAAGGGTGGGTATTTATAGGGAAAGTGAGGGGACAAGGCATTAATGGCCAAGGGACACCTCACAAGTGCTTTTCTCAAAACCATGTGCTCTCCCTTGGAATTTAACATGGAGTTAGGCCACATGGGGCCCCCAAAACAATAATTCATCACCCTTGGCCGGACAACCCTTAAAATATCTCATGACATCATCATGACACAGTTATGATGTCATTAAACATACCGAAACCCTAAAACTGTATTTTTACTATTCACTGAAAATTCAGCTTTCTCAGAAAAATCCCAAAATTTCACATTAACCAAATATCAAGGATCTGATTTCAAAAATGAACTCCATTTTATAAAAATAATTTTATAAATATTTTTAATTTTATTTTTAAATAAATACACTATTCACCGAAAATTCATTTTTTTTAAAAAAATCCCCAAAAATTACCATAACATAATATCGATGCTCTGAGTTCAAAAATAAAGTCCATTTTATAAAAATAATTTTCTAATTTTTTAATTAAATTTTTAATTAAAAAACACTATTCACCCGAAAAAACTAATACTTGACTAATAATTTATGAAACCATTATTTAACCATTTTACTGAATCACATTACTTAATCAAGGTGCCTAGATTATACTAATACTTTATTTAAGTGAGATTACTAATCCATTTGGACTCATTACTAATCCTAATCATAAAATCACTATTCATATTTTACTATTCATCAAAAATCAAGTTGATCTTATTAGACTCTAAATTTCGTACTGAACATAATTGTAGAAGACCATTTTTTGCAAATCATTACACATTTTTAATTATTTAAGGTTTACAAAAACATTTTTAAAATATAATGTTTCTAAAATTCATCAAAAATATGCATACTATATTTATCTGGTAATTTGAAAATTCATAAACTTCATCATAAGAAGAAATCCCAATTTTTATTTAAAACAAATTATTACACAATGCAGTTACGGTCTCCTTACATAGCCCCTTATCACACCAGCATAGGACCTAAGTGTAAGGTGTGCTAAGGTGAGAGAATCTGAGGGAGGCTCGGCCAACATCGCACGAGTAGTAATTTCTATCAGTTTGAACTTCTCGCGAAGGCAATCCTGTTCTAGCTTCACACGACGAAGTTCAGCTTTGGTTTGGTCCAGAGCAAAGCCCAGTGGTGCTACCTCCTTCCCAAGTTCTGTTAGATGGGCTTCGATCGGTCCAAGACTACTGGGTGAGGCCATCGAATCTTCTTTCTATATTAATTAACCAAGATTACTTGTATTTAGAGACAATAATCAAAACATTTAGTTTCCAGTGGTCATATTGAACAATGGTCATATAACAGTCAAAAACTAATGGTATCATTTTAATTATACTCATGTTATCAAATGAAACATTTTTTTTGAGTATAAAAATAACACATAAAATTAGGAAACAAGGTTTATTCAAAATTTCGGGTCGTTACATATATCCACCTTCTTACCTTCTAGTTTATTGGAAAATGATAACGTCGCTCATGCGTACATGTTGACTATCACCTCCATGAAGCGTTGTGATTTATTTTTCATTCATGGTTTAAATGGATGGTAATAAGGATATATTTGATGAATATATATAATATATATGATATAATAATTATTACATTAAGGTTAATTATTATTTATCTTTCTTTCATTCCATCCGTCAAAAAGAGAAAACATCGTTTATGCGTATGTACGACCTACCATCCCATGAATGATATAATTAATTTTTCTATCTATAAATTTTATAGATGACTCTAAATATAAATATATTTAATATATATTATATTTATATAATGACTAAAATTTTTTATATGATGGAACCATGATCAAATCATAAGTTCTAGAACCACCTATATGAAATTCTCATGAAAAATGAAATAGTTAACACCCAGAAGTGAGGATTTTAATAGATAATGGTTAATAAATGGGTGTTGAAATATTATAAATGGATAATATATGATATTATAAGAATTTAAATGGTTCTAGTATAGAATTATAATAAATTTAAATTTATTATGTAGGAGTATAGAACACTTTCTAATCAAGTCAAACTTGAGGTTATGAATTTATGTTACAATCTCATTATTTATCAGTATTGTTTACAATAAAGTTTTAGATGATGAAATTTTATGATATATCTCTTAATGATCCCATGAAATTTATTAAAATATTTTTAGTTTTGGATATAAAATATTTTCCTTTTAATTTTCCTCTCTTTAATTACTCACGATACCAAAATAATGTTTTTAAGGAAAACCTAATTTATTTCTTTCTTTGGTCGAAAAAACATTTTATTCGATATCTATGTTTTATAAAAATGATTTCAAGATTATTTTTATATTATAATATAATTTTTAAAATAATTATTTCCGATGATTTAATTTTTTTAAAATGGTTTAAAATGAATATTCTTTTCATTTTTCGAACAAGGTACTTCTGAATTTTTATAAAAAATGTGAAAGTAATCTTTCTATTAATGTAAAAAACATGAAAAAAAATTTCTACCATCTTAAATAGTCAATTCTTTTAGGCTTAATTTAAAATTTTCTATGTTTATTTTCAAAGAAAATGTTTTCCATATTATTTTGGAATTTTTTATATTTTCACAAAGTGATTTCTAAATGAAAAAAGTATTTTCTTCTATAAACATTCCATTTGATATTTTAAAGGAATTTTTATTTATGAAAACAACCTTTGATCCAATTATACCATCCCTATTCATTATTTTTATTGTTTATGATTACGATGATGAGATTTTTATGAAGATCATTTATTTTCTAGAGGTTCTTCTATGATGAAATGTTGAAATGTTCACGAAGCCCTTTTCCCTTCCATATGTTATGATATATGATGAAGGATTTATGATATTATGGAACACATATGAGTGGATTATTATTATGTTTTGGGTGGGACTAGAATTATATATCTCTTCAATTAATTGAATAAAAATTAACATCTCATGAGATAATAACGAATGGAATAGGGAGTAAACCCAGTTTAGCAGGGGACTTTGTCCACTATGATAGTCTTGGTAGAGAAAATTGATTAATGATATGATGTAATGGGAAGTGAAACTAATCCAATATGATATTCTTGAAAGTTATCCATGAATAGGTAAATTATTTTCAATGATTATATATATTCCAAAAACATATATCTTATGCCAATGTTTTGCTCTCATGGATCACGTTCTTTGATTCCTTTACGATTCATGTCTTATGAACTACCAAGATTTATGCTATGACTCAATATTACAATCCTTGATATATAGGGTATGACTTTAAAAGGTTATTATCATGTTCTCATACCCTTAATCTCATGTTATGTTCAATTGATCACTGATATCTCACTTTTTTACCCATACTGAGCATCTAATCTCACAAATTCTTATGTTTTCATTCCCCAGTTTATGAAGAAAGGTTTTAAGAATTATATATCTAGGAATGGTGATAGTTATGAAAACATTAATGGGTGATGATACATATCTCTTATGAAAAATTTGTTTATGTATCCATGTTTCCTAATACACTCTAACTATACACTACTGGAATTTGGTCTTTTCCCAACGGTAGTATACCAACGGTTTGCTTAAACCGTTGGTATAGTGAGCCTTTGCCAACGGTTTAAATAAACCGTTGGCAAAGGGAATTTCAGTGGACCCTTTCCCAACGGTTCCAGTGAACCATTGGGAAATGGGTGCTAAACTCACACATTTCCCAACGGTTCACTGGAACCATTGGGAAATGTGTGCCTTTGCCAACGATTTTTATAAAATGTTGGCAAAGGTTTTCCCCAAATTCCAGATCGCGATCTCCTCTCCCCATTCGGACAGAGCCCTAATCTATTCGCTCAGCTGCTCTCACGAACCCCATCCGACTCCACTGATCTCGTGAATCTGAACACCATAACCCCCCATCCCAACAGGTACACCGCCATACGAATAGGTAAAATTTGATCTCAACCATATTGTTGTAGTTGTTTTAATGAATAGATTTTTTCCAGGTGTTGGTGGTTTACTTGATTATTGAAATTAATATCTAAATAGGATATTGTTTGTGTTTGTGAAGACTTCTTTAATGTTTTTATATTCTATGTTTGGAAGGAGAGTGTTCAAAACATGTAAATCAGAGTTGGGGGAGGCTATTGTGAACGTTTACATGTTTTGGATAATGGATTGTGGGAATTATGGATTGTGTTCAAACCAATTTGATATGTTTTGGATAATGGATTTTGGGGATAGGGGGTGTCCACGGGGGTGGGTGGGTTGTCCACGGGGGTGGGCGGGGTTGTCCACGGGGGTGGGAAAGGCTCTCCACGGGGGTGGGCGGGGTTGTCCACGGGGGTGGGAAAGGCTGTCCACGGGGGTGGGCGAGGCTGTCTAGGGGGTGTGGGCTGTCCTGGGGGTCTGGGTGGGGTGTCCTTGTGGGGGAGGGGTGTGTGGGGTGTCCAGGGGGGGTGGTATGTCTAGGTGGTGGTGGTGGGGTTGCAGGGGAGGGGGTGTGGGCTGTTTGGGAGGGTGGGAGGGGCTATCCAGGGGGGTTACGGGGTGTCCAGGGGGGTACGGGGGTGGGCGGGCTGTCCACAAGGGTGGACGGGCTGTCCACGGGGGTGGCCGGGCTATCAAGGAGGGGTGGGCAGGCTGTCCAGGGGGGGTGGGTGGGCTGTCCAGGGGGGTGGGTGGGCTGGCCACGGGGGGTAGGGGTGTCCAGGGGGGTGGGCAGGCTATCCAAGGGGGTGGGGGGCTGTCCATAGGGAGAAGGGGTGTCGAGGGGGGTGGGTGGGCTGTCCACGGGGGTGGTTGGGCTGTCTAGGGGGTAGGGGAGTGCACGGGGGTGGGCGGGGCTGTCCAGGGGGTGTGGGATTTCCTGGGGGTCTGGGTGGGGTGTCCTGGTGGGGGAGGGGTGTGTGGGGTGTCCAGGTGGGGTGGTATGTCTAGGTGGTGGTGGTGGGGTTGCAGGGAAGGGGGGTGTGGGCTATTTGGGAGGGTGGGTGAGGCTATCCAGGGGGGGTACGGGGTGTCCAGGGGGGTACGAGGGTGGGCGGGCTGTCCACAAGGGTGGACGGGCTGTCCACGGGGGTGGCTAGGCTGTCAAGGAGGGGTGGGCGGGCTGTCCAGTGGGGGTGGGTGGGCTGGCCACAGGGGGTAGGGGTGTCCAGGGGGGTGGGCGGGCTATCCAAGGGGGTGGGGGGCTGTCCATAGGGAGAAGGGGTGTCGAGGGGGGTGGGTGGGTTGTCCACGGGGGTGGGCCGGGCTGTCCACGGGGGTGGGAAAGGCTGTCCACGGGGGTGGGCGGGGCTGTCCCGGGGGTGTGGGCTGTCCTGGGGGTCTGGGTGGGGTGTCCTGGTGGGGGAGGGGTGTGTGGGGTGTCCAGGGGGGTTGGTATGTCTAGGTGGTGGTGGTGGGGTTGCAGGGGAGGGGGGTGTGGGCTGTTTGGGAGGGTGGGAGGGGCTATCCCAGGGGGGTACGGGGTGTCCAGGGGGGTACGGGGGTGGGCGGGCTATCCACAAGGGTGGACGGGCTGTCCACGGGGGTGGTCGGGCTGTCAAGGAGGGGTGGGCGGGCTGTCCAGGGGGGGTGGGTGGGCTGGCCACGGGTGGTAGGGGTGTCCAGGGGGGTGGGCGGGCTATCCAAGGGGGTGGGGGGCTGTCCATAGAAAGAAGGGGTGTCAAGGGGGTGGGCAGGCTATCCAAGGGGGTGGTGCTATAGTGGTTTTGGATTGGTTGAGGTACTCTTAGTGTATTATAAACCCTCATTTGTTCCATATTCATTTAAATTGATTTAATATCATTTTTTTCACACACACCATTATATCCTCTCAAACTATATTTAGATTGTATTTTCAATCGTATGGTGTTAAATATTTTAGTAAATGTTCATACTAGCTTCTTTTATGTGTTCTAGGGGATTAGACTAATGACAGGGCTGCATGATTATTGTGGGGGTATTCTTTTCATATAAATATACCTATACACCCCGACCCCCTTGGAAAACCTGACCAACCCCACGGATAGCCCGCCCACCTGGACACCCCGACCCCCCTAGATAGCCCCCCACCCCCTGGACACCTCCGACCCCCCGGACGGCCCCACCACCCCCTAGACACCCTGCACCCCCTGGACACACCACACCCCCCTTAGACAGTCCCGCCACTCCCATGATCCTCATCCTACTCCTCATCCTGATCTACTTGGAGATGTTAAAGTATAAAACTCATATACTCCCAACAAGACCCTTAAGGATTATGTATTTTTTGATCCACTTCCAATATCTTACTGGTCAATCCGTGAATATAGGCATTAGAAATTTTGTATCTTATTTTCTTATATACACTGTATTTTGTTGTATTTCTTAATATGATTCTCATATAGAGTAATGTGTCAGTTATGCTTTTACATAGAGTACTGTGATGCTCATTTTTCTATTTTTTACTTAGATTTCTTATTTAGCCATGTATTTCATGTTTATGCATGTGGAAGATGATATGGAAAATGTGCTTTGAAGTAGTGGCCGACACCACTAACATTTATTTGAAATGGACAGGATTTTAAGTGAAAACAACAACTTGCATACGAAATACAAACCAAACACATTTGGATTCTGTTTAAACTATAGGAAAACGATCCATGGGTAATATGTGACGTTTATGAGTCAACCCCGCCTCAATCCAAGGTCCGGTGTGGCCGGTACCACTCAAAGTGTCTTTCTTTTGTTTAAAATGGATGCGCTTTTAAGTAAAAAAAAACCACATACGGAAAACGGACCAAACACATTCAGATACTGTTGATACTTTAGGAAATGTATCCATGGGTCATATGTGACGTGTACGAGTCAACCCCGCCTCAATCCGAGGGCCGGTGTGGCTGAGACCACTCAAAGTGTCTAACTTTTCTTTAACATGGACAACAGTTTAAGTTAAAACATCAACTGACATACGGAAAACCAACCAAACGCATTCAGATTCTGTTGAAACTATAGGAAAAAGATCCATGGGTCATTTTTGATGTGTACGAGTCAACCCCACCTCAATCCGAGGGCCAGTGTGGCCAGGACCACTCAAAGTTTGTCACTTTTCTTTGAAACGGACAACGGTTTAAGTTAAAACAACAACTGACATACGGAAAACAGACCAAACGCATTTGGATTCTGTTGAAACTTTAGGAAAATGATCCGTGGGTCATATGTGATGGTTACGAGTCAACCCCGCCTCAATCTGAGGGCCGGTGTAGTCGGGACCACTCAAAGTGTGTCACTTTTCTTTGAAATGGACAATAGTTTAAGTTAAAACAACAACTGATATACGGAAAATGGACCAAAGGAATTCAGATACTGTTTATACTTTAGGAAATGTATCCATGGGTCATATGTGACATGTAAGAGTCAACCCCTCCTCAATCCGAGGGCCGGTGTGGCCGGGACCACTCAAAGTGTGTCACTTTTCTTTGAAATGGACAACTGTTTAAGTTAAAACAACAACTGATATACGGTAAATGGACCAAAGGCATTAGGATACTGTTGATACTTTAGGAAAACAATCCATGGGTCATATGTGATGTGTACGAGTAAACCCCGCCTCAATCCGAGGGCTGGTGTGGCCGGTACCACTCAAAGTGTCTTTCTTTTGTTTAAAATGGATGCGCTTTTAAGTAAAAAAAAGCACATACAGAAAACCAACCAAACACTTTCGGATTCTGTTGAAACTTTAGGAAAATGATTTATGGGTCATTTGTGATGTGTACGAGTAAACCCCAACTCAATCCGAGGTGCGGTGTGGCCGACACCACTCAAAGTGTCTAACTTTTATTTGAAATGGACAGGATTTTAAGTGAAAACAACAACTTGCATACGAAAAACCGACCAAACGCATTCTAATTCTGTTGAAACTTTAGGAGAAAAATCCATGGGTCATATGTGATGTGTACGAGTCAACCCCGCCTCAATCCGAGGCACAGTGTGACCGGTACAACTCAAAGTGTCTAACTTTTCTTTGAAATGAACACCAGTTTAAGTTAAAACAACTGACATACCGAAAACCAACCAAACGCATTCAGATTCTATTGAAATTGTAGGAAAATGATTCATGGGTCATATGTGACGTGTAGGAGTTAACCCCTCCTCAATCCGAGGGCCGGTGTGGCCGGTACCACTCAAAGTGTCTTTTTTTTTTGTTTAAAATGGATGCACTTTTAAGTAAAATTAACGACATACGGAAAACCGACCAAACACATTCAGATTCTATTGAAACTTTAGGAAAATTAACCATGGGTCATTTGTGACGTGTACGAGTCAACCCCGCCTCAATCTGAGGGCCGGTGTGGCCAGGACCACTCAAAGTTTTTCACTTTTCTTTGAAATGGACAACGGTTTAAGTTAAAACAACAAATGACCTAAGGAAAACGGACCAAACGCATTCGGATTCTGTTGAAACTTTAGGACAACGATCCATGAGTCATATGTGACATTTACAAGTCAACCTCGCCTCAATCCGAGGGCCGGTGTAGTCGGGACCACTCAAAGTGTGTCACTTTTCTTTGTAATGGACAACAGTTTAAGTTAAAACAACAACTGACATACGGAAAATGGACCAAAGGCATTCGGATAATGTTTATACTTTAGGACATGTATCCATGGGTCATATGTGACGTGTATGAGTCAACCCCTCTTCAATCCGAGGGCCGGTGTGGCCGGGACCACTCAAAGTGTCTTTCTTTTGTTTAAAATGGATGCGCTTTTAAGTAAAAAAAACCACATATGTAAAACTGACCAAACGCACTCAGATACTGTTGATACTTTAGGAAATGTATCCATGGGTCATTTGTGACATGTATGAGTCAACCCCGCCTCAATCCGAGGTGCGGTGTGGCCAGCACCACTCAAAGTGTATAACTTTTCTTTGAAATGGACTACAATTTAAGTTAAAATAACAACTGACATACGGAAAACCGAAAAAACACATTCAAATTCTGTTGAAACTATAGGAAAACAATCCATGGGTCATATGTAATGTGTACGAGTCAACCCTGCCTCAATCTGAGGCGCAGTGTGGCCGGTACCACTCAAAGTGTCTAACTTTTCTTTGAAATGAACAACAGTTTAAGTTAAGACAACAACTGACATACGGAAAACCAGCCAAACGCATTCGGATTCTGTTGAAACTGTAGGACAACGATCCATGGGTAATATGTGATGTGTACGAGTCAACCCCGCCTCAATCCTAGGGCCGGTGTGGCTGGTACCACTCAAAGTTTCTTTCTTTTGTTTAAAATGGATGCGCTTTTAAGTAAAAAAAACGACATATGGAAAACTGACCAAACACTTTATGATTCTGTTGAAACATTAAGAAAATGATTTATGGGTCATTTGTGACGTGTACGAGTCAACCCCACCTCAATCCGAGGCGCGGTGTGGCCGAATCCACTCAAAGTGTCTAACTTTTATTTGAAATGGACAAGATTTAAGTGAAAACAACAACTTGCATACGGAAAAACAACCAAACGCATTTGGATTTTGTTGAAACTTTAGGACAACGATCCATGGGTCATATGTGACGTGTACGAGTCAGCCTCGCCTTAATCCGAGGGCCGATGTGGCCGGGACCACTCAAAGTTTGTCACTTTTCTTTGAAATGGACAACGGTTTAAGTTAAAACAACCACTGACATACGGAAAACCAACCAAAGGCATTCGGACACTATTGATACTTTAGGACAACGATCCATGGGTCATATGTGACGTGTACGAGTCAACCCCGCCTCAATCCGAGGGCCGGTGTGGCCGGTACCACTCAAAGTGTCTTTCTTTTGTTTAAAATGGATGCGCTTTTAAGTAAAAAAAAACCACATACGGAAAACTGACCAAACACTTTTGGATTATCTTGAAACTTTAGGAAAATGATTTATGGGTCATTTGTGATGTGTACGAGTCAACCCCAACTCAATCCGAGGCGCGGTGTGGCCGACACCACTCAAAGTGTCTAACTTTTATTTGAAATGGACATGATTTTAAGTGAAAATAACAACTTGCATACGAAAAACCGACCAAACGCATTCAGATTCTATTGAAACTTTAGTAAAACGATCCATGGGTCATATGTGACGTGTACGAGTCAACTAAGCCTCAATCCGAGGGCCAGTGTGGCCGGGACCACTCAAAGTTTGTCACTTTTCTTTGAAATGGACAACGGTTTAAGTTAAAACAACAACTGACATACGGAAAATGGACCAAAGGCATTCAGATACTATTGATACTTTAGGACATGTATCCATGTGTCATATGTGACGTGTACGAGTCAACCACGCCTCAATCTGAGGGCCGGTGTGGCCAGGTCCACTCAAAGTGTCTTTCTTTTGTTTAAAATGGATGCGCTTTTAAGTAAAAAAAACCACATACGGAAAACTAACCAAACACATTCGGATAATGTTGATACCTTAGGACATGTATCCATTGGTCATTTGTGACATGTATGAGTCAACCCCGCCTCAATCCGAGGCGCGGTGTGGCCGACACCACTCAAAGTGTCTAACTTTTATTTGAAATGAACATGATTTTAAGTGAAAACAACAACTAGCATACAGAAAACCGACCCAATGCATTCAGATTCTGTTGAAACTTTAGGACAACGATCCATGGGTCATATGTGACGTGTAAGAGTCAACCTTGACTCAATCTGAGGGCCGGTGTGGCTGGGACCACTCAAAGTGTCTTTCTTTTGTTTAAAATGGATGCACTTTTAAGTAAAATAACGACATACGGAAAACCGACCAAATGCTTTCAGATTCTATTGAAACTTTAGGACAATGATCCATGGGTCATTTGTGACGTGTATGAGTCAACCCCGCCTCAATTAGAGGCGCGGTGTGGCCGACACCACTCAAAGTGTGTCACTTTTCTTTGAAATGGACAACAGTTTAAGTTAAAACAACAACTAAGATACGGAAAATAGACCAAAGGCATTCAGATACTATTGATACTTTAGGACATGTATCCATGGGTCATTTGTGACATGTACGAGTCAACTCCGCCTCAATCCGAGATGCGGTGTGGAAGACACCACTCAATGTCTCTCTTTTATTTTAAAAGGAAATCATTTTAAGTGAATACAACTGAAATTTACACTCATCAACGATAGTCGCAAACTCTTTTTCATGAGTTGGGTAGTTTCAGTCATGGGGTCATAAGTGACGAGACTCCTATGAAAATATCTTTTCACCATATATTATAAAAAATAGAAGTTCAATGCAAAATTCATCACAAATCATTACATACCCAAACCTAGTATCACAAAAAATGGGATTTGAGTCAATTTGAATGTCTTATTCAACTCTAATAGATATTTATCAAACTATTCTGCCTATTAGAATTTTATGGGTGAGGTGAATTACCACCGGATGATTGTTGTCATATGTGTTTTTTGGGCTATTTTAGGTGTTTTTTATACTGTTTGAAGTCTTTATGTGGCTTTTGTGATATTTTTTATGCAGGTGTATAGTGTAGGGTATACTGGAGGGCTGCTGTGCACTATTTTTTATGCAGGTGTATGGTAGGGCTTCGGGGGGGCTTCTGGGGGCTGCTGTGCAGCAGCTCTGGAAAAACCATTACCAACAGTTTTGAACCGTTGGTAAATAGTTTCCATAATTCTGGAAAAACCTTTACCAACGGTTCAAAACCGTTGGTAATGGTTTTTCCAGAATTCTGTAAAAAGCTTTACCAACGGTTCAGAACCGTTGGTAAATTGTTTTCCAGATTTCTCGAGAACCTATACCAACGGTTTAAATGAAACCGTTAGTAAAGGGATTTCCCCACGCCTTACTAGCCAACGGTTTGGAAAACCGTTGGTATACCCTATACCAACGGTTTTCCAGCCTATAGCAATGGTTATAAACCATTGGTATAGCCTAATTTTCTAGTAGTGATATTATTATGGCATGAATCGTAATGTTATATATTGAATATTTATAAAAAAATGTGACATTTATGTGTGATAAGTATATGTTATTTTATTGAATATTTTCTTTCCCTTTAGAACTTTAATTCACTTGTGATTACAATATATTTCATTATTTTTCCAACTCATATGTCCAAATTACTATACATTTTTTAGAGGTATGGTTAGCCTTCATGGAACATCCTATGGCTCCTCAAAAATACTCTTCCCCAAACCACTCTTTTTGTTTTTGTCTTAGACTAATTTTCTGTAGTATTTTTATTTATTAATTCCATCTACATTTATCACCATATCCTATTTAGAGTAATCCATGGTTTGAAATATTTTTCTATAAAAGTTAATTTTTTTCTTGGTGAATGAGTCTTCTTCTTGGTAAAATATTCTTCATGATATTCTTTGTTTTTCTTTCAAAAAAAAAATCTATTTCTTATAACCCAAGGTTGACTCACCTTCAATTCTCAACATATATATATTTTGTGGTTTACCTTTATTTACTTCTTCATATACATGATAGGATTATTTTCAAATGCATGCATACTCAAAATGATATCTCACATTTGATTTTCTATAAAACTTATCAATTATTTCAATTTTTTTTGAAATAAATAGAGTTCCACTATTTTATTACTTTCTTTTAGCCTTTATCTCCTTGATCTAGAATATATTTTTATTTAAGAAGTTTTCATGTTGTATAAGAACTATATCTTTATTACAAAAATAGT
The DNA here is from genome assembly GCA_963277665.1 of Viscum album. Taxonomy (NCBI): domain Eukaryota; kingdom Viridiplantae; phylum Streptophyta; class Magnoliopsida; order Santalales; family Viscaceae; genus Viscum; species Viscum album. The sequence continues at coordinate 413,749,223 of OY728145.1, forward strand.
TAAAACACCATCAATGACCCAAAAACCTTGATCTTCTTCTCTTAATAGTAGTCAATTCATATTTTAATGCTTATTGTTTTGAGATGTTTCCTCCATTAGTTTTGATTTATTTAGAGAACCATCTATTATATACCTTCTCACTTCCATAATAAATATATTTGTGGGTGTCTCACCATATTTATTTATCCACTTTTTTTAAATATTTTGATTCCAAACCTTTAATATTCATAAAAATAGAATTAGAAAAATTTATTTTTTTGATATAGATGATAACTCTTCCGTTGAGGTAATTAATGTTTGATCATTCAATGTTATCAAGATACACTTTCCAAAAAATAGAGTTTTTTTAAAGGAAACCTTCTTGGAATTATTTTTGGTATTAGCTATCTTTTTAGCATGTTATGAAAATTCAACCCGACTAATTTTAAGATTTTCTAATCAAACTGTCAATTCAAGAAATTTCATATTCAAGATATTTTTTTTCATCCACAAGTGATTGTATTTTTTTCTCCAAAATGCTTTTTAATTTTCTTAGGTTGTTCTTCATGTATTTGGTTATTTTATCATAGGTAAATATAAATCTCATAAATCTTATTAGATTTGATTTATAGTTTTTATTTCTTGAAAATGGGCCCTTCTTTTAATGGAAGGGTCTTTTCTTTAAGCCTTTTCTTAGATTATTCCATATTAAGGATTTTATTGATCCACTCATACTCATAACTGGAGAACCTTTATTTATGCTTCTCATTAATGGAATTTAACTCTCTTACTTGTATTGAGTTATTTATACACATCAAAACACTTTTTTCCAAATATTTCTCTAAATATTTTGAATCTTCATCAAGTTGGGTGATATCATCTTGCATGATTTCTATAGACACATTAAAAAAAGTGACTACATATCTCGGAATCTTTTTTGGTTCTTCATAAAATACACCCTTGAATCATCATATGAATCAATCCATGATTCATTAAAGATAAGATATTTCCCTATTGAACCTAATTATTCTAAAGGAAAACATTTACAAGTGATTTTATTTAAATCTTTAGTACATTAATTATTTGTAGTTATCAAGATAGAAATTTTTTTCATTTCCCTATAGTGGGTTTATACACTAGGTTTCATCTTTCCATGATGGATCTATCTTCATTATAATTATATAAAATGTAAATATTTTTTTATTCCTATTTATGTAAGTGGTTTGAATTATCATCAAAAGTTTTTTAATAGACAGTTGACATGTTCCTATCATGGGGTGTGAAAAAAAAAATATAACCTAAGTTAAAATGTAACAAAGTGGGTAACCTAGGTTTTCTCAAGAGAGGAGTGCACAACAATTACATTTTTCACTTAAATTAAAGAAAGAAGAAGAGGTTATTTTTGAAATTTTTTGAGTTGAAAAATAAATCAAGCAATTGAAAAGAAAGGTTGAACAATAATGGACGAAGAGAGTGATGGGGTCTAGGTAGGATAAACTTTTTCAATGTCATCATAGTCATAAAGATCATTTTCCCTCTCTTCTTATTGATTGAAAAATGAAAGACTTCTCGATCGAGTTATCAATAACCTTTGGTTGAAAAAAGATATGGAAATAACTCCTATGTGAATGGAAGTTCATAAAAAATTTCTAAAGAACTAAGGAAATTACCAATCGAGAATTTTTATCCTTAGAACTCTATAAAAATTCCACTAGTTCCACACACATGCCAATGATCGCTGAACACTCACCACCTAACACAATCTTCTTGATCGAGACAAATTGCACCAGGCAAAGGGAGATAAAAATTCTTCCACCAAAGCTATTAAAGATGAATAAAACAAACCCAAAAAACAATCACATTAAGAGAATTGGGAAATACTGAGAATATAAGTCTTTAAAAATAAGAATAGGGTTTAAATTTAAGCACAAAACTCTGAAATTACAAAAGTGAAACTCCCCCTTCCTCGATCACTCAAAGGTTTTACCCCTCCATGTGAAGGGTATTAGAGTTCAAAGGGGAAGAAGAGAGAATGATGAAACAAAGAAAAGAGAAAATAGAAAATAAAAAGAACTTCAAGAACTAAATCCTCCAGAACAGCCCATATTTCACCTTCTTCAACCCTTTGAATGGAAGCGGACATTCTTATTTATTGGCTTGTGGAGTAGAAAAATTCCCTCCAAAATTACTCCACTGAAGGTTGTAGTCCGATAAGCATAATCAATAGCCAAATCTTGGGAAGGTGTATTAATAAATGTTGTTCCTACATGTCTTCTGCATGTTTCCTCAAAATCCGAGAGAATTTGGACAAGTGTAACAAAAATTTATCCTCAAATTACTAATGACAACTGTTTCTGCCCGAGGTGACTCTTCAACTTCCACTTTTTTTTCGCATACAATGGGTAATTTAATGACCGAATGTCTTCATTAAATTTTATTTGAACGTGACACGCAGAGTCCTATTTCTTTTCCAGGTGGAAACACATAATTTAGACACATGTAGGCTGAGATATGCCTCCTTAATTATGGTGGGGTCCATTCTATCGGTCAGAAAACATTTTCTAATTGTTGAATTTTTCAGGGCCATGTGTGCCGAATTTGACCTTGTTACAGAAGGAAAAGTTGAATCCCAAAAGCATATAAATCCTAAAAAAATAGAATCAAACAATTCAGATCACAAGTGTAAAGGATATTCCAGAAATACTAAAGCTCCAAAGAACTGTTAAATTTCCAGAATTAACCAATTTCCAAAATTAAGCCCATAATTCACCAAAACATTAAAATGACACAAATCAGCTCAAATTGATTAATTGTAAAGGGGTTATATCGTTGATACAAATATGAAAAATAATGAAAATACTATCTATATCAATTCCCCCACACTTAACACTTGGACTCCCGGATAAGTCAAAATAAAAATCAAATGAAAGAGAATTCAAAACACATGAAATTGAGATCCACCAATTCTACACCAAGAAATAGAAGATATCATGCCTCATTAAAAACCATTATTCAAAGTTCTCACATCAGATCATTCAATATTTTTCTCTTAATTTCTCATCCCATGCACACAAGACACCTACCACACATGAATTTTCTCTAAACACAAAAATCAATTTTCAACAAAGTTGTTCTCATACAAACCAATGCAAGGGTCACCATAGGTTTGAAAAACACCTACTTATCCACCCAATGTGAGTTAAGGTCATGTGTTTATCATGAGGACTTTGAAAGGTTGTTCTGTGGATTTCGGTTGGTAGAATTTTTATTTGAAATTTTTTGAGGCCGAATGAGGAGGGCTTGGCTCTTTTGGAAGCAAAATTGCTCAATTCTAATTTCCACTCAAGTATGGTATCCTCCTCACTCCCCTTAGTAGAAATTCAGAACCATCGTCATAAAATATAAAGAAATGTTCAAAAATATCAGCATTTCAACAGCAAAAATTTCAATCTTCTCAAACATGATTTCTCTTGAAAGCTCCAGAAAAGGCACAACTTTTTTCCTCCATTAGAAGCTCCAGAAAGGCACAACTTATCTTATCATGAAAGCTCCAGAAAAGGAACATCTTTAAACAAAATTATTTTTCATTAGCACACACATCTCTTTAGAATTTTATTTTTTCACCCAAAGTTTCACCAAATGAGGTAGCACAACACAAGACAACTTCCCCCACACTTAAGTTCAACTAGATCATGAAATTTCACTTCAAGAGAAGGTTGGATAGGAAAAATTGGCTTGTAATGTAGATAACCTAATAGGATGTTCATGGATTCTAGGAGATACAAGGATTAAATTTACATGGTAGGCCAGAATGAAAACAATTTTCTTGAAAAGTGGATTTTAAACCAAAGAAATAACTCAATCATTTAAAACACATGTACCCCAAACCCTCAACTTTAGAAAGGAATAAATCAAATTATGGTTGAAACAAACACAGTCTGGTTCTTTCAAGAAGTGAGTTGAATGAAAATAATATAACTATAATGGTTTAGAAGCCTCATAGGAATGTGATTTCAAATACAAAGACAGTGAGATGTGGTATGAGATTCAAAAATCAGAGTACTTTTCATGAAATTACCAAATAATTGAACTTGAAACAAAATCATTTCCTGCATTCATTTAAGCTCATTTTCATAGAAGAAATTGGTTCACTCAATGGAATGGGTTTCAAAAATGGAAATGATAATAATTTCAGCTAAAAAGTTTAAAAAACACACGAAAAAAAAAACTGAAAAAATAAACACACAAAAATTTGAAAATACCCAATTTTTTTTTGAAAACAAACGTCAAATGAAAGTCAAATGAAAATATGAAACTACAAAGGTTCCCTCCCCCACACTTAATTAACACAGTGTTCTCAATGCATTCAAGAATATTTAACATGTAAGAAGATTTTAAAATGAAACACAGCAGCAAGAAAGTGTAAAAGAGAGGTACAACCTGATGGCTCTTATTGATAGACAAGTTAGAGGAGCAGGATCTCCACCAATGGATCTGATGGAATGGCCCCATGGAATTTCTTCAACCTATGCCCATTAATAGTGAATAGCTCATGATCTCCATCCTTCACAATCTGCATAGAACTGAAAGGATATACATGAGTAACTATAAATGGACCCTGCCATCTAGAACGAGTTTTACCTGGCATCGGCTTGAGTCTTGAATTGAAAAGCAACACATTATCTCCAGGATGGAATTATTTAGGTTGGACCAGCTTGTCCTGAACCACTCTTGTTCTCTCCTTGTAAATACTGAAATTTTCAAATGTTTCTCTTCTAATTTCATCTAGCTCTTGAAACTATAACCTTATCTCTTTCCCAGCACTTTCAAGATCCAAATTCATCTTCCTTATAGCCCAATATGCCTTATGATCCAATTCCACAAGTAGGTTACAACTTTTCCCATAAATCAGCCTATAATGACCCACTCTAATTGGGGTCTTGTATGATATCCTATAAGCCCATAATGTGCCTTCTAATCTCTGGCTCCAATCCTTCCTTCTTGGTTTAACAGTCTCCTCCAAAATTCCTTTGATTTCCCTGTTGGACACTTCAGATTGACCATTTGTTTGTGGGCGATTGGGAGTTGATATTTTATGATGAACCCCATACTTCTTCAGCAAAGCCTCCATTTTCCTATAGAAAAATTTAGTCCCGTGATCACTGATGATGTCCCTTGGAACTCGAAACCTACAAAATATTTTAGCCCATACAAAATCACAAAAAACTTTAGCATCATCAGTCCTCGTGGATTTTTCTTCCACCCATTTGGAAACACAATCAACCGCAAGCAAGATATAATAATTTCCAAATGACATTGGGAAAGGGCCCATAATATCTATCCCCCAGACTTCACCAATATCACAAAAATTAAGTGGTTGTTGGGGCATTTATTGTCTCTTTGAAATGTTTCCAGAAAGCTGACATTTTTGGACACCTTTTCCAAAATTCATGAGAATATTTAAAAATGGTTCTCCAATGAAGTCCAGATTCTAAAAACTTCCCTACTGTCCTTTGAGGTCAAAAGTGTATTCCACAATCTAATGTGTTACAAAACTCAAAGACATAACCAATTTCACTCTTAGGAAAACATATTCTTATTACTTGGTCATTGCAAATCTTCCAAAGAAATGGATCATCCCAAATGTAATACCCAGATTCAGCTTTCATTTTGTTCATTTGATGAGAATTGAAATGAGATGGGACCAGAGATGTTACCAGATAATTAACCATGTTAGCATACTAAGTCACTTCTCATTTGAAAAAGTATAGCTGCACTCCTAGAAGGTGATCATTCAATGGTTCTTTTTCTGGATTTTTTTTCTTCAAAAGTGTTGGGAAGTCTGCTTAAATGATCAGCCACTTGGTTCTCAGATCCCTTTTTGTCCTTGATTTCTATTTTGAACTCCTATAGCAGTATCATCCATATCACTATCCTCATTTTAGATTCATCCTTCTTCATTAAGTACCTGAGATAAGCATGATCAGAAAATATAGTGACTTTAGTTCCAAGAAGATATGATCTAAATATTTCCAAAGCAAAAAAAACTACTAAAAACTCCTTTTCCATGGTTGTGTAATTTAATTAAGCCACATCCAAGATTCTTGAAGCATATGCGATGACTTGTGACCTGCCCTAAATTCGCTGAGAAAGGACTACTCCAACTTCTTGGTTGGAAGCATCGCAATGTAGCTCAAATAGTTCTTCCCAATTTGGTGGCTGCATCACAGGTGGTTCAATCAATCTCGTCTTCATCTCATCAAAGGATTCCCTACATGCACAGTTGAATTCAAAATCTGTATCTTTCAAAAGCAATCTAGAGAGAGGGAGAGAAATATTACTGAAATCTTTGATAAAATTCCTACATAATCCTGCATGTCCTAAAAAATATCTAACTTTCTTTACATAAGTTGGGTAAGGAAAAGAATTTATCACATAAATTTTTGACTTATCAACTTCAATGCAATTTTTTGAAATGACTTTCCCAAGGAAAATCACTCTCTCAACCATGAAATGAAACTTTAAAAAATTTAAAACAATATTATTTTTAATGCAGGTTTTCAAAACTTTTTCCTAATTTTTAAAAAAATGGTCAAAAGAGTTTCTAAAAACCGTGAAATCATCTAGGAAAACTTCCAATAAATCTTCAATGTGATCAAAAAATATACTTACCATGCACCTCTAAAATTTACCTGGAGCATTACATAATCCAAATGGCATCCTTTTATATGAAAAAGTGCCAATGGGATATGTCAAGGTTGTCTTCTCTTGATCCTTAGGTGGAATGGGTACCTGGAAATAACCTGAAAATCCATCCAAAAATCAATAATGAGTTCTCCTGAACAATCTCTCTGACATCTGATCAATGAAGGGAATGGGGAAATGATCCTTTCGAGTGACCTGATTAAACTTCCTAAAATTAATGCACACTCTCCAGCTATTTTGAAATATCATAGGGATTAATTCATTCTTTTCATTCCTCACAGTGGTTAGACCTGTTTTTTTGGAACTACTTGAATTGGGCTAACCCACTATGAATCTGAGATGAGATAAATGATCTCGGATTCCAATATATTTTCAATATCCTTCTTCACAACCTCCATTAAAGTGGGATTAAACCTCCTTTGGGGTTTCTTGATAGGTTTGGAATCTCACTCAAGAAAAATTATATGTGAGCATATTTCTGGGTTGATTCCTAGAATATCACCTAAACTACAACCTATCACTTGGATATTCTCTATAAAAATATCAATCAATTATTTCTATTGGATTTCAGAGAGATTATTAGCAAATTATCACTGGTAGTTTATCTACCTCCCTAAGATACACATATTTCAAATCAGTGGGGAGTGGTTTGAGTTCCAGATCAGGGGGATGCTCAAGGGATGAAACTAAATTGATGTTTCCCACTTCCAAATTTTGGACCTCCTGCACACAAGAAACCATATCATCTTCCTCATCATTTAACAAATCATCAAAGAAATCATATTTTACATCTTCCTCCCAGATGAAATCATAATATCTAGCTTTTTGGGAATCCACATGTTCAATGATCAATGATATTTTCAATGGAATAAGTCTATCCTAAGTCTAAGAATTCATAGAACATACTTGATTCTTCAATGGCTTCTGCACCAACATCATGGGAAGTGAAAAGAGGGAGTGATCATATGATGAGTGCCTTAAGGATTCAAAAATATTGAAATGGATAGTGCTCTCCCCAAACTCCATAGGGAGTGTCCCCTCATGGACATTGATGATGGTCTTGGCTGTCTTTAAGAATGGTCTCCCCAAAATTATGGGTGAGTGTTATGGGCTTCTATATTTTTCCACATTGAGAACCTAGAAATCAACTGGGAACATGAGATCTTTGACTTTCACAAAGACATCCTCCAAAACTCCTTCAGGGAAAACTGTGGATCTGTTTGCCAGCTGGACGACCAGTCTTGTGGGCATCAAGTCTCCCATATACAAATAAGTATATACCGAGTGAGGCAATACATTAATTGAATCACTTATATCACACAAATCATTACTGAAATTTAAAGAACCAATGGTGCATGGAATAGAAAACATCCCTGAATATTGACATTTGGTTGGAAATTGTGGTGTTATGAGGGCTGAGAAACTTCTTCCCAAGTTGATCCTCTAATTCCCTTGAAGTCTCCTCTTCTTGGTGCAAAGATCCTTCAAAAATTTAGCAAACCTTAAATTTTTTTGACTGCATCAAGTAGGGGAATATTGATTTCCACTTTCTGGAAGGTGTCTAGAATTTATTTTTGAAGTGATTCCTCTTGAAATTTCTTTTATTCAATCATAATTGATAGAAATGGAGGGGGTAAGTATTTCTTCTCCCTATTTTTCCTTTGAAATTGGTTTTCTTGTCTCTTCTTCCTTGGCCTATCCTTATCTTTCTCCTCTTTCTTATCTTCTTCACAATTCATTTTCACAGAATTTTCAGAGTTTACAACTTCATTCCCCTTTAAATAAGGTGGTCTTGTTTTAGGTTCATGTGATGCTAGTGGTGAGAGCTCGTTTCCACTTCTTGTTGTTATCATACTAACATTATACTTTGGGTTTGGGATTGTTTGGGAAGGAAGTTTCCCAGTATTTTTCATCATGATTTCAACAAAACTTCCCAACATGTTTTCCAGCTTGTCAACCTTATCTTCTAGGTCATCAAACCTAGATTGTAGTTGTTCCAAAGACTGTTTTGTGCTAGTGTATGGTTGATGATTGGGTCTTGGTAAATTTGGTGGTTGGTGGTATGGAGGCTGGTTATAAGGCTGCTTATGTTAAAATGGTGGTGGGTTTTGGAATTGGTTTTGGTTCAGAGGTCTAGCTTGATTTTTCTGATTTCCAAACCCATAGTGAACATGGTTAGGATCTCTCCATCCTTGATTCTGTTGGTACTGCCTTGGATGAAAGGTTTCCACACATGTTTCCATTCCCTATATTTCAACACATTGGTTAGGGAAATGATCAGGTTATGAGCATAAACCAGATACCTTTGCTGGTGCTTGTTGGATTCCCACTTGTCTTAAGGCTATCTATCTCACCAAACTGGTTAGATATTCAATCTTAGTTTCTAGTAAGGGTGATGGATGAGAAGTTCTTACCTCATTAATAACTCTTGTGGCAGTACCTCTTGTACCAAACTGTTGCGAGTTTTGAGAAATATTCTCAATCAAACCTTTGGCTTCTTCTAGTGACTTGTCAATCAATTCACCTCTAGATGATGCATCAAGAAGGTTCTTATCATTATCTAGTGAGACTTGATATAAGAAGACAAGAAAGTGATGATCCTAAATGGATTGATTTGGGTAGCTGGAACATATCTTTTTAAATATTTTCCAGCACTCGTGAAGAGTTTCTCCAGATGATTGTTTGATGGCACATATCTTCTTTCTGATGGCTGTGCTTCTGGAGGTGGGGAAGAATCTTTTCACGAAGAATGTCACCAAGTCATTCCAATCATAAAAATCTCTAGGTTGTAGGCCATACAAGCATTCTTTAGAATCTCCTTCCAATGAAAACAGGAACACCTTCCACTTTACTTGTTCCTCAGCTACTCCACATGGTCTGAAAGTTGAGCAGACATGTGTGAACTCTTTAATATGTTTGTTGGGATCTTCACATTTCAAGCCATGAAACTTTGGAAGCAATGGAATAATGTTAGGTTTCATCTCAAAATCATTTTATAACACTGACATGACAACTTTATTATTCTGATTAAGGAATTATGGGGCATACAGGTCTCTAAGGGTTGGGTTTTGATTTCCAGCCATGATGACAGGATCAGAGTGAACACTTGAAGTTTCACTCGAGCCCGTAAGAGAAATTTCCTCAAATTCATATTGTAAATTGATGTTTCTTAACCTATTCAACAAAGTTATTTCAATTATAGGATCAATGGGGTAAGGTTCAGTAATTGAGGTTATAGTCATACAACTTTGGAATGAAAATAAGAAAAGAGAAAAGAAAGAGAGAAAAAATTGTTGGCACTACCTCCCCGGAAACGACACAAAGTTTTGAAACAAACCAGTCGTGGGGTGTGGAAAAAACAAGTATAACATAAGTTAAAATTTATCAAATTGGGTAACCTAGGTTTTCTCCAGAGAGGAGTGCACAACAATTACATTTTTCAGTTAAATAAATAATGAATAAGAGGTTATTTTTGAAATTGTTTGTGTTGAAAAATAAAGAAAGCAATTGAAAATAAAGGTTGAACACTAATGGATGAAGAGAGTGATGGGGCCAGGGTAGGGTCACATTTTTCAATGTCATCATAGTCGTAAATATCATTTTCCATCTCTTCCTATTGAATTACAAATGAAAGACTCATCGATCGAGTTATCAATCACCTTTGGTTGAAGAAAGAAATGGAACTCACTCCTATGTGCATGGAAGTTCATAAAAAATTTATAAAGAAGAACCGATCGGTAATTTTTTCTCCTTATAATTCTAGAAAAAGTACACTAGTTATTTCATCCCTCCTTTTTATCAAATAAACTTTCCTTACAATATACAAAACTGAGGATCTTTAAGGTTTAGTGTCTTGGAAACCAGGAACTTAATACACAAAACAAAAAAACATTCTTCTTAAACACTTGATAAGATTCTCCTTATGTTCATCCTATGTTCATTACTGAATCTCATAACCTGGGGTCATACATCAAAAGAAAGGGTGAGCAGAAGGCCCAGTAAGGGAAACAAGAGAAACATTTTACATGTGAACTTGAGATACTTCAATAAGGTAATGAAAAGAACTTTAAGGAATGAGAAAGAAATCACGAGATATATCATAATAAAAATAACATTTTTCATAACTTGAAGATGTGGCTAAATAATTTAACATATACAATCATGAAAATATCACCAAGGTCCATCCCCAAGGTGTCATTTGAAAATTACCAAGGTTATTCACCAAGATATTGTGAAAATTGTAATCTTTAGTGGTTACATCAATACCCAATGCATTGGAGCGCTATCGGGGTGCACCGTTAAATTTACCTTTATTATCATGTGATACACATATATCATCATCAAAAATTTCATAAATAACCTATATAGCATAAAATAAATGGGTTTCATTTCATAATCATAATGTTTTAAAAACTGCTTTAAAGACATGATCTTTACGTCATTTTAAACCCACGGAAGGGGAGAGAGGGTCTCATGTATGTAAATCCCAGAATTTAAAATAGAACATTTTGATATATATGTGAATACACCTATAGAAATAATAGCTTTGAGTAATCACTTTATAACATAAAAATAATTTTGAGAAAAGAGAGAGGCATTTTGAGACGAAAATTCAACAGCATAACGACTATGTTTCGGGGTTTTAGAAAACATTGGAAAGATAGGGGACATGGGTCAAACATTCATAAATGACCCATAAAACCATAGAGGGATAGAATAAGAATTATATAAGAACATGGTAATTAAATTTGAAGGACATACCATTTGAAATGAAAAACATGGAAGGAATACAAAAATTAGATTTCTCTTATGAAAATTCGGCAGCCTAACGACGTCACTTAAACTTCAACAAAAATGATTTGAAAAGATCAAATAGGGTCTCTCATCATGTGAAAATAAGAGTTAAGTATGATATATATAGAGATAATACCACAACATAATTAAAAAAGGAACTTGAAAAACATGACATGAAATTAGAACTTTGATAAGAATGAGAATGGTGAAAGAATCCCCTTAAAAATTCGGCAGCCTAACGGCGCCACTTAAACATTCTTAAAACGAATTGATGAGAGGAATATGGGGTCTCTCATCATATGAACATGAAAAGGGCAGTAATATAAATATAGAAGAACATCCTCCAACATAAGAACATGGAGTATAAAAGAAATGACATAAAAGAGATTACTTGAAAAGAAAGAGAGAGGTCAGACCCCTTACCTTAAAATGTAACTCTTAAAACTCAATGGTTTGGACCTTGAGGGCTTGGGGGAACCTTGGTAGGACTCCTTGGGAGGTAATGAGACCAGAGCATCGTTGGGGAAGAGTTGGGAGTCGAATGAATGATAGGATGGCTTGGTATTTATAGGGAAAGTGAGGGGACAAGGCATTAATGGCCAAGGGACACCTGATTAGTGGTTTTGGAAAAACCATGGGCTTGCCCAAGGTATTTTCCCATGGTATTTGCCACTTGGGACACCTAATACCTTATATTACTATTCATAAGTCGACCATATATATTACATACTTAATACATCATTTAATGATGTCATTAAACACCCGTAACTTAAAAACTGTATTTTCACTATTCATTGAAAATTCAACTTTCTCAGAAAAATCCCAAAATTTCACCTTAACCAAATATCGATGCTCTGATTTCAAAAATTAACTCCATTTTATAAAAATAATAATCTAAATATTTTTAATTTAATTTTTAAAAAAATACACTATTCACCAAAAATTCATTTTTTTCAGAAAAATCCCCAAAAATTACCTTAACATAATATCGATGCTCTGAGTTCAAAAATGAAATCCATTTTATAAAAATAATTTTCTAAATATTTTTAATTAAATTTTTAATTAAAAAACACTATTCACCTGAAAAAACTAATACTTGATTAATAATTTATGAAACCGTTATTTAAACATTTTATTGTATCACATTACATAATCAAGGTGTCTAGATTATATTAATGCTTTATTTAAGTGAGATTACTAATCCATTTGGTCAAATTACTAATCATAAGCATAAAATCACTATTCATAATTTTCTATTCATCAAAAATCAAGTTGATCTTATTAGACTCTAAATTTCATACTGAACATAATTGTAGAAGACCATTTTTCGAAAATCATTACACATTTTTAATTATTTAAGGTTTACATAAACATTTTTTTAAAATATCCTTTCTGTAAAATTCACCAAAAATATGCATACTATATTTATCCGGATATTTGAATATTCATAAACTTCATCATAAGAAGAAATAAAAATTTTTATTTAAAAAAAAAGGATTACACAAGGTAGTTACGGTCTCCTTACATATCCCCTTATCACACCAGCATAGGACCTAAGTGTAAGGTGTGCTAAGGTGAGAGAATACGAGGGAGGCTCAACCAACATTGCACGAGTAGTAATTTATATCAGTTTGAACTTCTCGCGAAGGAAATTCCGTTCTAGCTTCACACGATGAAGTTTGACTTGGGTTTAGTCCAGAGAAAAGCCCAGTGGTGCTACCTCCTTCCCAAGTTCTGTTATATGGGCTTCGATCGGTCCAAGACTACTGGGTGAGGCCATCGAATCTTCTTTATATATTAATTAACCAAGATAACTTGTATTTAGAGACAAAAGTCGCAACATTCTGTTTTCAATGGTCATACCGACTAACAGTTATATAATAGTCAAAACCCAACAGTCTCATTTTAATTATACTCATGTGAAATGAAACAGTTTTGTTGAGTATGAAAAGTAAAATAACACAAAAAAAAAATTAGGAAACAAGATTTATTCAAAATTCCAGGTCGTTACAATCTTCCCCCTTAAGAAATTGCGTCCTCACAATTTTTTAAATTTGGGTTTTGAAATCTCATTGAAAGTCCCTCATGGAAAAAAAGTAAGTAACACTATTACTTTAAAAGATAGAAAAGGAAGTACAAAGGTCACCAGAGTTAACCCATACTAGGATTCCATGTAGAAAAACATGGATATGGAAGAAAAGAACAAAGAGTCAAGTTATGAGGGAGAGTGATAGAAAACATGATTAGAAGAAAGTTAACAATAAGAAAATCACAAACTTATGATGTGTGTAAACAGTATTTGATTACCCAGTAGGAAACGTTAGTAGACAACATTTTTTTTTTATGTTTCTTTTCATAGTTTTGAGGAATTCATTTACTACATAGAATAAAAATATAAGCAAATATACCTAACTTCAAGTAGAGTTTCATCCTTTAAAAAGTTTCTACCAAAACTAATATTTTCTCCAAACGATGAGCATTCATAACTACTTGGCCTCATAAAAGCACAAGAATCATCTTATAGAGAATCACATAATCCACCAAATATTAACTATATATTTCTTCTATCTTTAAACATTATCCCAAAAACAGAAAGGGCAAGATAAAACAAATCTTCAAAAATAAAGAACCCCAGAGGAAGGGAAACTACTTTAAATCTTCAAAGTTCCATGGTACTACCCAAAGTTCATCATAGACCATTCCGTAAATAACTGTCCTTAAAAACCCTCAAAATAAACCGAACTAAGATTGAAACCCAAACACAAGAAGGATTTGATAACATAGTCATCCAAGGTAAACTTTATCATTCATCTCCAAACAACATCAACCATTACTAACATCTTATAACAAAAGTAACTAACCTAAACATATTTACCCCATGATAGGTTAATCATTTCCATAAGTAACCTAAATTACTATAAGTCTGCCTTAAATTCATCGATTCTTTAAAGTATAATTCAAACTTAACTCCACAAAGAAAATACCGTAGTAATATATTTACCTTTATCAAATAGGGTTCCCAAAATAGTTAACATCTTCCAAAATAATAATAATCTTTTAATCCCCTAATCACCCTTTTTTGGAAGAATAACTTTACTACATCAACATGTGGTACATAACAATTGATGTTTTCCTTAATGATATAAAATCATCTTAGGTAGCGACTTGTTGATCTTAGAAAACATAAAAGATATGCTCATAGAGCACGAACTAAAATACAACATGACATAGACAATTATTGCGAAGAAGTTACATGTACTTCAGTCATCATGATCCATATCAGCATAGCACTTGCATTTTCCCTTGTCCTCAAAGATTGTTGATGCTCATCATGCCTCTCACCCATTCTAAGAGAGCATTTCCTTGGATAATGTCTAACTTCTCCACATTTAGACATCGAAATATATAAGGCACATTAGATCGAACCTTATCTCCATTCATCACATTATCCAATTTTTTAAAGCAATTGGCTACTTTATGCCCTATCTTCCCACACTTAAAACATCTCCTGGTTCCTTTGTGACATTCTCCATGGTTCCCCTTTCCACAGTTTCTGCACAAAGGAAATTGGGTCTTCTTTCCCTTATCAACTTTATCATATGAACATCCTTGAGACTTTGTCTTCTTCTTCCTTGATGAATTTGGGCACTCAACTAGGTACCAATTATTAATTGTGATTATTGATAGCTGGTTTGGCATAATCACAATATGTTCAACTTGATCTTTCTTCATCTTTGTCACATCAATAGGCCAATCATCACATTTCCTATCACATTGGTTGTTGGGAAATGTTCTTCCATTTCTCGCCATTAACTAAGAAAAGAAAGTACAATTAGGGGCTTGAATACTTAGCCAATAATCATTAAAAGGAAACTTTAATCATAGAAGGATAAACTTGTAGAAGGAAAGTATACCCTAACTTGTGATCCCCTAGGTTCTAATCTAGGTTATCCGTGATAATATATTCTTATGTGAATCTTTATTTTATTTTATCTTTGTTCCTTTAATAATGGTTCATACTAAGCTTATGAATTTTCCAAAGCATATCCCCTGGGATTGTCGTAACCAAGAGTGCAGCAAGGCCCATTGTCGTGTACCAGTTCCCATTTGAGTCTCACTCAAAGCGGTGTTTTTGGGTTTTACAACTATGTACATCTGTTCCAGAGCCACCTCTACCTGCTCTTATCCATACATGGATGTATTTGCTTGGCAGCCCCTTACTCAATACTCACCAAAATACCAGGAAGATTTCCTATATTTAAGCTTTTCTATAGGGTTCTTCATAAAGTTTTAATATCCTAATTTTCACAAATAACTAAACCATCCTTTGATACCAACTATATCATCCCTCATTTTTATCACATACACTTTCATTACATTATACAAAACAGAGGATCTTTAAGGTTTAGTGTCTTGGAAACCAGGAACTTAATACATGAAACAAAAAAAAATTCTTCTTAAACACTTGATAGGCTTATACTTATGTTCATCCTAGGTTCATTACTGCATCTCATAACCTGGGGACATACATCAAAATAAAGGGTGAGTAGAAGGCCTAGTAAGGGAAACAAGAGAAACATTTTACATGTGAACTTGAGATACTTCAATAAGGTCATGAAAAGAACTTTAAGGCATGAGAAAGAAATCAGGAGATATATCATAATAAAAATAACATTTTTCATAACTTGAAGATTTGTCTACATAATTTAATTTATAAAATCATGAACATATCACCAAGGTCCATCCCCAAGGTGTCATTTGAAAATTACCAAGTTTATTCACCAAGATATCGTGAAAATTGTAATCTCTAGTGGTTACATCATTACCCAATGCATTGGGGCGCTATTAAGAAGCACCCTTAAATTTACCTTTATTATCATGTGATACACATATATAATCATCAAAAATTTCATAAATAACCCATATAGAATAAAATAAATGGGTTTCATTTCATAATCATAACGTTTTAAAAACTGCTTTAAAGACATGATCTTTACGTCACTTTAAACCCACAGAAGGGGAGAGCAGGTCTCATGTATGTAAATCACAGAATTTAAAATAAAAAATTTTGATATATAAGTGAATACCCCTTTAGAAATAAGATATTTGAGTAATCACTTTATAACATAAAAATAATTTTGAGAAAAGAGAGAGGCATTTTGAGACGAAAATTCTGCAGCATAACGACTATGTTTCAGGGTTTTAGAAAACATTGAAAAGAGAGGGAACATGGGTCAAACATTCATAAATGACCCATAAAACAGTATAGGGATTGAATAAGAAGTATATATGAACATGTTAATGAAATTTTAAGGACATACCATTTGAAATGAAAATCATGGAAGGAAGACAAACATTATATTTCTCTTATGAAAATTTGGCAGCCTAACAGCGTCACTTAAAATTCAACAAAAATGATTTGAAAAGATCAAATAGGGTCTCTCATAATGTGAACATAAGAGTTAAGTATGATATATATAGAGATCATATCCCAACATAATTAAAAAAGGAACTTGAAAAACTTGACATGAAAGTAGAACTTTGAAAAGAATTAGAAGGGAGAAAGAATCCCCTTAAAAATTCGGCAGCCTAACAACGCCACTTAAACATTATTAAAACGAATTGATGAGAGAAATATGGGGTCTATCATAATATGAACATGAAAAGGGAAGTAATATGAATATATAAGAACATACTCTAACATAAGAACATGGAGTATAAAAGAAATGACATAAAAGAGATTACTTGAAAAGAAAGAGAGAGGTCGGATCCATTACCTTAAAATGTAACTCTTAATACTCAAAGGTTTGGACCTTGAGGGCTTGGGGGAACTTTGGGAGGACTCCTTGGGAGGTAATGAGACCAGAGCTTCGTTGGGGTAGAGTTGGGAGTCGAATGGATGAGAGGATGGCTTGGTATTTATAGGGAAAGTGAGGGGACAAGGCATTAATGGCCAAGGGACACCTCATTAGTGGTATTGGAAAAACCATGGGCTTTTCCATGGTATTTTCCCATGGTATTGGCCACTTGGGACACCTAATACCTTATATTACTATTCATAAGTCGACCATATAGATTACATACTTAACACATCATTTAATGATGTCATTAAACACCCGTAACTTAAAAACAATATTTTCACTATTCATTGAAAATTCAACTCTCAGAAAAATCCCAAAATTTCACCTTAACCAAATATAGATGCTCTGAATTCAAAAATTAACTCCATTTGATAAAAATAATATTTTTAATATTTTTAATTTATTTTTTAAATAAATACACTATTCATCGAAAATTCATTTTTTTCAGAAAAATCCCCAAAAATTACCTTAACATAATATCGATGCTCTGAGTTCAAAAATGAAATCCATTTTATAAAAAAAATTTTCTAAATATTTTTAACTAAATTTTTAATTAAAAAACACTATTCACCTGAAAAAACTAATACTTGATTAATAATTTATGAAACCGTTATTTAACCATTTTATTGTATCACATTACTTAATCAAGGTGCTTAGATTATATTAATGCTTTATTTAAGTGAGATTACTAATCCATTTGGTCACATTAATAATCCTAAGCATAAAATCACTATTCATAATTTTATATTCACCAAAAATCAAGTTGATCTTATTAGACTCTAAATTTCATACTGAATATAATTGTAGAAGACCATTTTTTGAAAATCATTACACATTTTTAATTATTTAAGGTTTACATAAACATTTTTTTTAAATATCATTTCTCTAAAATTCACCAAAAATATGCATACTATATTTATCCGGACATTTGAAAATTCATAAACTTCATCATAAGAAGAAATAAAAAATTTTATTTAAAAAAAAGATTACACAAGGCAGTTACGGTCTCCTTACATAGCCCCTTATCACACCAGTATAGGACCTAAGTGTAAGGTGTGCTAAGGTGAGAGAATCTGAGGGAGGCTCGACCAGCATCGCACGAGTAGTAATTTCTATCAGTTTGAACTTCTCGCGAAGGCGATTCCGTTCTAGCTTCACACGATGAAGTTCAGCTTGGGTTTGGTCCAGAGCAAAGCCCAGTGGTGCTACCTCCTTCCCAAGTTCTGTTAGATGGTCTTCGATCGGTCCAAGACTACTGGGTAAGGCCATCGAATCTTATTTCTATATTAATTAACCAAGATCACTTTTATTTAGAGACAAAAGTCGCAACATTCAGTTTTCAACGGTCATACTGACTAACGATCATATAATAGTCAAAACCCAACAGTCTCGTTTTAATTATACTCATGTTAAATGAAACAGTTTTGTTGAGTATGAAAAATAAAATAACACAAAAAAATTAGGAAACAAGATTTATTCAAAATTTCGGGCCGTTACACTAGTTACACACATGTGCCAATGATCGCTGGACACTCACCACCTAACACAATCTGCTCGATCAAGATAGATTGCACCATGCGGAGGGAGATAAAAAGTATTCCACCAAAGCTATTAATGATGAATACACCATACCCAAAACATAATCTCATTAAGAAAATTGGGAAACAATGAGAATATAATTCATTCAAAAGAAAAATAGGTTTTTACATTTAAGCACAAAACTCCGACATTACAAAAGTTAGACTCCCCCTTCCCCGATCACTCAGAGGTTTTACCCCTCTATGTGAAGGGTATTAGAGTTGAAAGGGGAACAAGAGAGCATGATGAAACCAAGAAAAGAGAAAATATAATATAGAAATAACTTCAAGAACCCAATACTCTAGAACTTCCCCTATTGCACCTTCTTCAACCCCTTTGAATGGAAGTGAACACTCTTATTTATAGGCTTGTGGAGTAGAACAATTCCCTCCAAAATTACTCCACTGAAAGTTACAGTCTAGTAAGTAGAATAAATAGCCAAATATTAGGAAGGTTTATTCATGAATGCTTTCCCCAATGTTTGGTGCATGCTTCCACAAAATCCAATAGAATTTGTACGAGTGTAACACAAGTTATCCTTGAATTACTAATGAAACCTTTTTCTGCCCGAGGTGACTCTTCAACTTCCTCATTTTGGACGCATGCAATGGGTAATTTAATGACCGAATGTTATCATTAAATTTAATGTGAACGTGAAGACACCTTTAGGCCGAGATATTCCCTATGTGTCTTCATTTAGACACCTGTAGGCCGAGATATGCCTTCTTAATTATGGTGGGGTCCATTATATCTTCCAGAAAATGTTTTCCAATTTTTGATTTTTTCTGGGAAATTGTGTATCGAATTGGACCTTAGTCCAGAAGGAAAAGTTAAATCCCACAAGTATATAAATCCTACAAAAAAAATCACACAATTTGGATCACAAATGTAAAAGATATTCCCGAAATTTAGAAGCTCTACAAACTGTTAAATTTCCAGAATTAAGAAATTTCGACAATTAAGCCCATAATTCACCAAAACACCAAAATGATACAAATCAGCCCAAATTTATTAATTTGAAAGGTGTTAAATCATTGATAAACATATGAAAAATAATGAAAAATATTATATCTATCAATTACCCCATAGTTAGCACTTAGACTCCCAAACAATTCCAAATCAAAATCAAATCAAAGAGAATTCAAAACACATGCCATTGCGATCCACCAATTCCACACCAAGAAATAAAAGATATCATGTCTCATCAAAAACCATTATTCCAAGTTCTCACATCTGATCATTCAATATTTTTACTCTTCATTTATCCTCCCATGCACACAAGACAACAACCTCACATTAATTTCCTCTCATCACAAATATCAATTTTGAACAAAGTTTTTATCATCCAAACCAATGAACGGGTCACCATAGGTTTGACATACTCCTACTTATCCACTCGATGTTATTTAAGGAAATGTGTTTATCATGGGGTCTTTTCAAGGTTGTTCTATGGATGTTGGTTGGTAGTATTTTTATATGAAATTTTTTGAGGCCGAATGAGGAGGGTTTGGCTCTTTTAGAAGAAAAATTGAACAATTCTAATTTCCACTCAAGTATGGTATCCTCCTCACTCCCCTTAGTATAAATTCAGCTCCATCATCATAAAATCTCAAGAAATGTTCAAATAGATCAGAATTTCAGTAGTTAAAATTTCAATCTTCTCAAACATGATTTCTCTTGAAAGCTCTAGAAAAGGTACAACTTTCTTCCTCCATTAGAAGCTCTAGAAAGGCACAAATTATTTTATCATGAAAGCTCCAGAAAAGGCATAGAGGTCAAAAGAATGATTTTTCATCTACACACACATCTCTTTATCATTTTTTTTTCTCCCAAAGTTTCACCAAATGAGGTAGCACAACACAAGAAAAATTATCCCACACTTAAGTTCAACTAGATCATGAAATATCACTTCAAGAGCAGGTTGGATATGGAAAATTGGATTGTAATGTGGCTAACCTAACAGGCTGTTCATGGCTTCTATGGGCTATAAGGATTAAATCAACAAGTTAGGCCAGAATGAAATATATTCTCTTGAAAATGGGATTTCAAACCAAAGAAATTCCATAATCATTTAAAACAAATGTACCCCAAACCCTCATGTTTTGAAAGGAATAAATCAAATTCTGGTTAAAACAAGCACAATATGGTTCTCTCAAAAAGTGAGGTGAATGAAAAGAATATAAAAATAATGGTTCAGAAGCCCCATGGGAAAGTGATTTCAAATACAAAGATAGTGAGATGTGGCATGAGATTCAATAATTAGAGTAATTTTCATGAAATTCCCAAAGAATTGAACTTGAAACAAAATCATTTCAGCATTCATTTAATCTTAGTTTCATAGAAGTAATTGGTTCACTCAATGACATGGGTTTCAAAAATGGAAATGATCATCATTTTATCTCAAAAGTTTCAAAAACACATAAAAAAACTGAAAAATTAAACCCACAAAAATTTGAAAACAAACTATTTTTTTTGAAAACAAAAAACAATTGAAAATAAAATGAAAACATGAAACTACAAAGGTTCCCTACCCCACATTTAATTGGTACAATGTCCTCAATGTATTCAAGTGTATTTAATATGTAAGAAGATTTTAAAATGAAACACAATAGTAATAAAGTGTAAAGGAGAGGTACAACCTGATGGCTCTTATTTATAGACAGGTTGGAGGAGTGGGATCTCCTCAACTGGATCTGATGGAATGGACCAATGAAATTTCTTCAGCATGTTCCCATTAATAGTGAATGGATCCTAATCTCCATCCTTCAAAATATTCACAACACTGAAAGGATATACATGAGTAACTATAAATGGACCCTCCCATCTAGAACGAAGTTTAACTGGCATCATCTTGAGTCTTGAATTGAAAAGCAACACTTTATCTCCAGGATAGAATTCTTTTGGTTGGATCAGCCTGTCATGAGCCACTCTTGTTCTCTCTTTGTAAATCTTGGAATTTTCAAATTCTTCTCTTCTAATTTCCTCATTCTCCTACAACTACAACATTATCTTTTTCCCAGCACTTTCAAAATACAAATTCATCTTTCTCATAGTCCAATATGCCTTATGCTCCAATCAGCGTATATGGACTCATTCCAATCAGGGTCTTGTAGGCTATCCTATAAGCCCAAAATGTGTCTTCTAACCTCTGGCTCTAATCCTTCCTATTTGGTTTAATCGTCTTCTCCAAAATTCCATTAATTTAATTGTTGGACACTTCAACTTGACCATCTGTTTGTGGGTGATAGGAAGTTGATATTTTATGATGCACCCCTTACTTCTTCAGCAAATCCTCCATTATACTATTGAGAAAGTGAGTCCCTTGATCACTGATGATGGCTCTAGGAACTCCAAACCTACAAAATATGTTAGCCCTGACAAAATCACAAATAACATTAGCATCATCAGTCCTCGTGGCTTTTGCTTCCACCCATTTGGAAACATAATCAACGGCAAGCAAGATATAAGAATTTCTAAATGACATTAGGAAAGACCCCATAAAATCTATCCCCCAGACTTCAAAAATCTCACAAAAATTAAGTGGTTGTTGGGGAATTTCTTGTCTCATTGAAATATTTCCAGAAAATTGACATTTTGGACACCTTTTTCAAAATTCATGAGAATATTTAAAAATGGTTGGATAATAAAGTTCAGATTCTAAAACCTTTCATGCTTTCCTTTGAGGTCCAAAGTGGCCTCCACAAGCTAATGTGTGGAAAAACTAAAATACAAAACCAATTTCACTCTCAGGAAAACATCTTCTTATCACTTGGCCATTGAAAATCTTCCAAATAAATGGATCATCCCAAATGTAATACCTAGAATCAGCTTTGAGTTTGTGCATTTGATGAGAATTGAAATGAGATGGGACTTGAGATGTCACTAGATAATTGACCATGTCATCATACCAAGTTACTTATCCTTTAACCAAGTACAACTTCTCTATAAGAAGGTGATCATTCAATGGTTCTTTTTCTAGAATTTTATCTTCAACAGTGTTAGGAAGTCTGCTTAAATGATCATCCACTTGGTTCTCAGATCCCTTTTTGTCCGTGATTTCTATGTTGAACTCCTACAATAGTAACATCCATCTCACTATCCCTGGTTTAGATTCATCCTTCTTCATTAAGTAATTGAGAGCAGTATGATCAGAAAATATAGTGACTTTAGTTCCAAGAATATATGATCTAAATCTTTCCAAACAAAAAAAACTACTAAAAACTCTTTTTCTATGGTTGTGTAATTGAATTGAGCCGCATCCAAGGTTCTTGAAGCATATATAATGACTTGTGACCTACCCTCAATTCGATGATAAAGGAATTCTCCAACTGCTTGGTTGGAAGCATCACAAAGTACCTCAAATGGTTCTTCCTAATTTGGTGGCTACATCACAGGTGGTTCAATCAATCTCCTCTTCAACTCATAAAAGGATTACCTACATGCACTGTTGAATTCAAAATCAGAATCTTTCAAAAGAAATATAGAGATAGGGAGAGAAATAATACTGAAATCCTTGATAAACCTCCTGTAGAATCTTGTATGTCCTAAAAAATATCTAACATGCTTCACACAATTTGGTTAAGGAAAATAATTTATCACTTCATTTTTTGACTTATCAACTTCAATGCCCTTTTTGGAAATGACACGCCAAAGGACAATCCCTCTCTCAACCAAGAAATGACACTTTTAAAATTTAAAACAAGATTCTTTTCAATGCAGGTTTTCAAATCTTTTTCCAGATTTTTCAAACAATGGTCAAAAGAGTTTCAAAAAACCATGAAATCATCTATGAAATCTTCCAAGAAATATTCAATTTGATCGGAAAATATACTTACCATGCACCTATGAAATGTACCTAGATAATTACATAATCCAAATGGCATCCTTTTATATGAAAAAGTGCCAAAGGGACAGGTAAAGTTTGTCTTCTCTTGATCCACAGGAGAAATGGGTACCTGGAAATAACCTGAAAATCCATCTAAAAAGCAATAATGAGTTATCCTAGCCAATATATCTAACATATGATCAATGAAGGGAATGGGGAAATGATCTTTCTGAGTGACTTGATTCAACTTCCTAAAATCAATGCACAATCTCCAGCTATTTTGAATTCTCATAGGGATTAAATCATTATTTTCATTCCTTATAGTGGTTAGGCCATTTTTTTGGAAATACATGAATTGGGATAACCCATTTTGAATATAAGATGGGATAGATGGTCCCAGATTCCAATATATTTTAAATCTCCTTCTTCACAACCTCCATTAAAGTGAGATTCAACCTCCATTGGGGTTGCCTGAAAGGTTTGGAATCTCCCTCAAGAAAAATTATATGTGAGCATATTTTTGGGTTAATTCTTGGAATATCACCTAAACTTCCCCCTATCGCTTGGATATTATCTCTTAAAATATCAATCAATGATTCTCTTGGATTTCAGAGAGATTATTAGAAATTATCACTTGCAGTTTCTCTCCCTCCCTAAGGTACACATATTTCTAATCAGTGGGGAGTGGTTAGAGTTCAAGATCAAGGGGATCCTCAAGGGATTAAACTAAATTGACGTTTCCCACTTCAAAATTTTTGGACCACCTACACACAAGAAACCATATAATCTTCCTCATCATTTAACAAATCATCATAGAAATCAGATTTTACCTCTTCCTCCCAGATGAAATCATAATCTCCAGCATGTTGGGCATCCACATGTTCAATGATATTTTAAATGGAAGAAGTCTATCCTAAGTCTAAGAATTCATAGAAAATACCTGATTATTCAATGGGTTCTGCACCAGCTTTACGGGAAAGTAAAAAGAGGGAGTGATCATCTGATGGGTGCCTCATGGATTCAAAAATATTGAAACGAATAGTTCTCTCTCCAAACTCCATGGTGAATGTCCCCTCATGGACATTGATGATGTTATTGGCCATCTTCAATAAAGGTATCCCCAAAATGATGGGTGAGTGTGATGGGATTCTATCTTCTTCTATATTGAGCATGTAGAAGTCAGTTGGGAATAAGAGATCTTTGACTTTCATAGGGACATCCTCCAAAACTCCTGTAGGGAAAATTGTGGATCTGTTTGAAAGCTGGACCACCACTCTTGTGGGATTCAAGTCTCCCATCTACAAAGAAGTGTATAATGGGTGAGGCAATATATACCTAGATCACACAAAGCATTAGTGAAATTTAAATAACCAATGGTGCATAGAATAGAAAACGTTCCTGGATCTTGACATTTGGTTAGCAATTGTGGTGTTATAAGTGCTGAGACACTTCTTCCCAAGTTTATCATTTCATTCCCTTGAAGTCTCCCCTTCTTGGTGTAAAGATCCTTCAAAAATTTAGTGTACCTTGGAATTTTTTTGACTACACCATGTAGGAGAATATTGATTTCCACTTTCTAGAAGGTGTCCATATTTTTTTTGAAGTGGTTCCTCTTGAAATTTCTTTGATTCAATCATCCTTGATGGAAATAGAGGGGGAATGTCTTTTTTATCCCTATGTTGCCTTTGAAATGGTGTTTCTTGTCTCTTCTTCCTTAACCTATCATTCTCTTCATCCTCTTTCTTCTCTTCTTCACAATTCATTCTCATAGAATTTTCAGAGTTTATAACTTCATTCTCCTTCAACTTAGGTGGGCTTGTTTCAGGTTCATAGGATGCTGGTGATGAGAGCTCTTTTCCACTTCTTGTTGTTATCATGCTTACATTTTCCTTTGGGTTTGGGATTGTTTGGGAAGGAAGTTTCCCAGGATTTTTGGTCATGATTTCAACAAAACTTCCCACCGTGTTTACCAGTTTGTCAGCCTTATCTACTAGGTCATCAAACCTGGATCGTATCTGTTCCACATAAGGTTTTGTGTTGGTGGATAGTTGATCATAGGGTCTTTTTAAATTGAGTGGTTGTGGTATGGAGGATGGTTATAAGGTTTCTTATGTTTTAATGGTGGAGTTTTTTGGAACTGGTTTTGGTTCAGAGGTCTTGCTTGATTTTGCTGATTTACAAACCCATAGTGAACATGGTTAGGCTCTCTCCATCCTTGAATCTATTAGTACTAATTTGGTTGAAAGGTTTCCACACAAGTTTCCATTCCCTGTTTTCAACACATTGTTCAGTGAAATGATCAGGTGACGAGCATAAACCACAAACCTTAGCTGGTGCTTGTTGGCCGCCCACTTATTTTAAGGCTATCTATCTCACCAAACTGGTTAGCTCTTCAATCTTAGTTTCTAGTATGGGTTATGGATGCGAATTTCTTACCTCATGAATACATCTTGTGGTAGTACCTATTGTACCAAACTGTTGTGAGTTTTGATAAATCTTCTCAATCAAACCTTTGGATTCTTCTGGTGACTTTTCAATCAATGCACCTCAAGATGATGCATCAAGAAGGTTCCTATCATTGTCCAGTAAGCCTTTATAGAAAAAGATAAGAAAGTGATGATCCTCAATGGCTTGATGTGGGCAGCTGGCACATAGATTTTTAAATCTTTCCTAGTACTCGTGAAGGGTTTCTCTAGATGATTGTTTGATGGAATAGATCTCATTTTTGATGGCTGTTATTTTAGAGGCAGGGAAGAATCTTTGCATGAAGCACCCCACCAAGTCATTCCAATAATCCACATCTCTAGGTTGTAGGCCATACAACCATTATTTAGTAGCTCCTTCTAATTAAAATTAGAACGCCTTCCACTTTACTTGTTCCTTAGCTACTCCAAGTGGTCTAAAAGTTGAGAAGACATGTGTGAATTGTTTAATATGTTTGTTGGGATATTCACCTACCAATACATGAAACTTTGGAAGAAACTAAATCATGTAAGGTTTCATCTCAAAATAATTTTGTAACACTAGCATGACAAGTTGATTATTCTGATTAAGGAATTTTGGGGCTGACAAGTCTCTAAGGGTTGTGTTTTGATTTCCAGCCATGATGACAGGCTTAGAGTGAACACATGAAGTTTCACTCGAGCCCATAAGAGAAATCATATTTTACCTCTTCCTCCTAGATAAAATTAGAATCTCCAGTATGTTGGGAATCCACATGTTCAATGATATTTTAAATGGAATAAGTATCTCCTAAGTCTAAGAATTCATAGAACATATATGATTCTTCAATGGGTTATACACCAACTTCATGGGAAGTGAAAAGAGGGAGTGATCATCTAATGGGTACCTCATGGATTCAAAAATATTGAAATGGATAATGATCTCCCCAAACTCCATAGTGAGTGTCCCCTCATGAACATTGATGATAGACTTAGCTGTCTTCAAGAAAGGGCTCCCCAAAATGATGGGTGAGTGTGATGAGCTTCTATCTTCTTCAATATTGAGCACATAAGAGTCAGTTGAGAACAAGAGATCCTTGACTTTATCAAGTACATCCTCCAAAACTACAGTAGGGAAAACTATGGATCTGTTTATAGGCTGGGCCACCTCTCTTGTGGGCTTCAATTCTCCCATCTTCAAAGAATTTTATACTGAGTGAGGCAATACATTAATTGAAGCACCTAGATCACACAAAGCATTAGTGAAATTTAAATAACTAATGGTGCATGGAATATAAAACATCCTCAGATCTTGATATTTGGTTGGAAATTGTGGTGTTATAAGGGCTGAGACACTTCTTCCCAAGTTGATCCTTTCATTCCCTTGAAGTCTCCTCTTCTTGGTGGAAAGATCCTTAAAAAATTTAGTGTACCTTGGAATTTTTTTGACTACATCAAGTAGGGGAATATTGATTTCAACTTTCTGGAAGGTGTCCATAATTTATTTTTAAAGTGCTTCCTCTTGCAATTTCTTTGACTCAATCATTCTTGATGTAAATGGAGGGGGTAATTATTTCTTCTCCCTATGTTTTCTTTGAAAGGGGTTTTCTTTTCTCTTCTTCCTTGTCCTATCCTTATCCTTCTCCTTTTTCTTCTCTTCTTCCCAATCCATTTTCACAGAATTTTCAACGTTTAAAACTTCATTCTCCTTCAAATCAGGTGGTGTTGTTTTAGGTTCATGGGATGCTGGTGGTGAGATATATTTTACACTTATTGTTATTATCATTATAACATTCTCCTTTGGGTTTGGTATTGTTTGAGAAGGAAGTTTCCCTGGATTTTTGGTCATGATTCCAACAAAACTTCCCACCGTGTTTTCCATCTCATCAATCTTATCTGCTAGGTCATCAAACATAGATTGTAGCTGTTCCACAGAAGGTTTTGTGATGGTGGATGGTTGATCATATGGTCTTGGTAAATTTGGTGTTTGGTAGTATGGATGCTGGTTATAAGGTTTCTTATGTTGAAATGGTGGTGGGTTTTGGAACAAGTTTTGGTTTAGAGGTTTAGCTTGATTTTTCTGATTTCCAAATCCATAGTGAACATGGTTAGGGTCTCTCCATACTTGATTATATTGGTACTGACTTGGATGAAAGGATCCCAAACATGTTTCTATTCCCTGTATTTCAACACATTGTTCAGTGAAATGATCAGGTGATGAGCATAAACCACATACCTTAGCTGGTGCTTGTTGGCCATCTACTTTTTTAAGGCCATCTATCTCACCAAAATGGTTAGCTCTTCAATCTTAGTTTCTATGAAGGGTGATGGATGAGAAGTTCATACCTCATGAATACCTCTTGTGGAAGTACCTCTTGTAACAAAATGTTGTGATTTCTGAAAAATATTCTCAATCAGAACTTTGGCTTCTTCTGGTGACTTGTCAATCAATGCACCTCTAGATGATGCATCGAGAAGGTTCCTATGATTTACAAGTAATAATTGATAGAAGAAGACAAGAAAGTGATGATCCTAAATGGATTGATGTCGGCAGCTGGCACATATCTTTTTAAATCTTTCCCAGTACTCGAGAAGGGTTTCTCCAGATGATTGTTTGATGGCATAGATCTTCCTTCTAATGGCTGTGCTTCTGGAGGCGGGGAAGAAACCTTTCATGAAGCATCTAACCAAGTCATTAAAATCATCTATATCTCCATGTTTAAGTCTATAAAACCATTATTTAGCATATCCTTCCAATGAAAATAGGAACACCTTCCACTTTACTTGTTCCTCAACTACTCCATGTGGTCTGAAAGTTGAGAATACATGTGCGAACTCTTTAATATGTTTGTTGGGATCTTCACCTGCCAAGCCACGAAACTTTGGAAGTAATGTAATCATTTTAGGTTTCATCTAAAAATAATTTTATAACACTGGAATGACAAGTTTATTATTCTAATTAAGGAATTGTGCGGCACACTGGTCTCTAAGGGTTGGGTTTTGATTTCCAGCCATGATGACAGGCTCAGAGTGAACAATTGAAGTTTTACTCGAGCCTGTAAGAGAAATTTCCTCAAATTAAGATTGTAAATTGAAGTTTCTTAACCTATTCAAAAAAATTATTTCAATTTCAGGATCAATGGGGAAAGAATCAATATTTGAGGTTCTAGTCATACAACTTTGGAATGAAAATAAGAAAAGAGAAAATAATGATAAAAACAACTGTTGGCACTACCTCCCGGCAACGGATCCAAGTTTTGACATGTACCTATCGTGGGGAATGATAAAAAAAATATAACCTAAGTTAAAATGTAGAAAAATGGGTATCCTAGGTTTTCTCCAGAGAGGGGTTCACAACAATTACTTTTGTCACTTAAATTAAAGAAAGAAGAAGATGTCCTTTTTGAAATTGTTTGAGTTGAAAAATAAAGAAAGCAATTGAAAAGAAAGGTTGAACACTAATGTATGATAAGAGTGATTGGGTCAAGGTATGATAAAATTTTTTAATTTCATCATAGTCATAAATATAATTTTCCCTCTCTTCCAATTGAATTACAATTGAAAGACTCATCGATCAAGTTATCAGTCACCTTTGGTTGAAGAAAGAAATGGAACTCACTCCTATGTGCATGGAAGTTAATAAATAATCCCTAAAGAACTAAGGAAAGTACCGATCGAAAATTATTTCTCATTATAATTATAGAAAAATTCCACTAGTTCCACACATGTTCCAACGATCACTGGACACTCACCACCTAACACAATCTGCTCGATCGAGACAAATTGCACAAGGAGAAGGGAGATAAAAAGTCTTCTACAAAATCTATTAACGATGAATACACCAAACCCAAAACACAATCACATTAAGAGAACTGTTAAACACTGAGAATAGAAGTCATTCAAAAGAAAAATATGGTTTTACATTTAAGCACAAAACTCTGACATTACAAAAGTGAAACTCTCCTTTCCCCGATCACTCAAAGGTTTTACCCCTCCATGTGAAGGGTATTAGAGTTTAAAGGGGAAGAAGAGAGCATGAT
Source organism: Viscum album (assembly GCA_963277665.1). Classification (NCBI taxonomy): domain Eukaryota; kingdom Viridiplantae; phylum Streptophyta; class Magnoliopsida; order Santalales; family Viscaceae; genus Viscum; species Viscum album. The sequence goes on from OY728145.1 coordinate 413,779,446, forward strand.
GAGACAAAGAAAAGAAAAAAAAATAGAAAATAGAAAGAACTTCAAGAACTCAATCCTACAGAACAACCCCTCTTTCACCTTCTTCAACCCCTTTGAATGGAAGCAAACATTCTTATTTATTGGATTTTGGAGTAGAAAAATTCCCTCCAAAATTACTCTACTGAAAGTAGCAGTCTGGTAAACATAATAAATAGAAGAATATCGGGAAGGTGTTTTCATAAATGTTGTTCCTATATGTCTTTTTCATGTTTCCTCAAAATCCCAGAGAATTTAGACAAGTGTAACAAAAGTTATCCTTGAATTACTAATGAAAACAGTTTCTGCCCGAGGTGACTCTTCAACTTCCTCTTTTTTGATGCATACAATTAGTACTTTAATGACCAAATGTCTTCATAAAATTTTATTTTAACATGATGCGTGGAGCCATATTTCTTTTCCAGGTCGAATCACATCATTTATACACCTATAGTCCGAGATATGTCTCCTTAATTATGTTGGGGTCCATTCTGTCGGCCAGAAAACATTTTCCAATTGTTGTATTTTTCTGGGACATTTGGGACTGAATTGTACCTTGGTCCAGAAAGAAAAGTTGAATCCCACAAGCATCTAAATCCTAAAAAAATGGAATCACACAATTCTGATCATAAATGTAAATGATATGCCCAAAATAATGAAGCTCTACATAACTGTTAAATTTCCAGAATTAACCAATTTCCACAATTAAGCCCATAATTCATAAAAACACTAAAATGACACAAATCATCTCAAATTGATTAATTGTAAAGGGGTTAAGTCATTGATAAAAATATGAAAAACAGTGAAAATATTATCTCTATAAATAGTTTTCAATATATATAATAGGATGGTTTCAACTTGAATTACCTTCAACTATTAGAGAGCCATTGTTCAATTCTTTCTATGATGAAGATTTTTTTAATCTATTCATCTCTTTCTTCTTCCTATTAATTATAGTATCATAAGATATATAATTATAATCAATATTTGAAATTTTTTATACATTTATGTACAACATATTCACTTTTTAAAGATAAATTAAAATCATTAATTTTTTTTTAAATTTTACATCTTTGAGAATCCATTCAGAGGTATGCCATTATATATGATACCAATTTCTTGGATCACTATGGGATATACCCTACACCAAGAGAGGGGTGGGTACTTAGGGATGAATCAATGTATGGTGACTTATTACCAATTAAATCTTTATCCCTTATATACCTATACTCTTCTCTTGTGAATGTATTTCTCTTACATTTGGTTTTTATGCATGTATAAAGGAAATAATGTAAGGTAATAAATAAGCCAAGATTTTTAAATGAGTTTATCCTATAATATGGTTGAATACATTCCTAATGTTTTATATTTATTATCCTACACACACATATCTCTTCTTATCATCATGAAGAATTTGGGCAAATGTATAATCTTAGGCACGTAATCCAAGAACTAATTGGGTACAATGAAGGCATCGACCTGTAGATCTTTGGTTATAAGGTTTGTATTGTAACTCCTCGAAGCCGATAAATATTAATGTATCATGTATCTCTTGGTTAATATAGATCTTATTTTCTTCTTCAATATAGATTAAATGTTCAAGGATGCCTTAAGCAGAGCAATCAATGGGTAGTCTCTTACCTTCTTCTTATTCGATGCTCGAGCTGATCGAAAATAATGATATCCACCTCTCATTTTTATTTTATTATTATAATTTTTAAATGCACAAGATCAGCTATATAAGTAGTGTTGGAAATATTTATATTCTACATAGAGAGTATACAATATGATCACTGTGTTGAATCTCTATTTTCTTCAATACTAGAGGTCTGTAATAATATCAATAGGGTTTCTTAGAAGGGTTATAGTGTCAAAATATATATCCATATTATATAACATCTCATATATATTAAATACTTTAATGAATATTCTATGAATAATATTATCTAGTTTAAATAATCTTAAATATTTTCCTTTTTAAAACTCCCACTTCTCTAGTATTCAAGGCTTATATAAAATATTTTATTTACCAATATCTTATCAATATATTTTTAATTCCTTCTAGAAATTACACATGAAATAAACTTTGTTACTACATAGATACATGTAGTGTAACTAACATGATCATGGATCCTTATTTCACAGTGTAAAGTACTCAGACACTTGATGTAACACCCCATGTTTTTAAAAATAAATTGGAATGCATGAAACTTTTAATTTAGTAGATATTCATAACTACCATTTAAACATAATTTTTTCACTTCTATGTTTTGAATTTCAGATAACGGTTATCTAAAATTGTGATCAGTAAGTTATTTGGAGTCTAATGGAACAAACTTGATTTTTGGTGAATAGTAACAAACCATTGTGAATAGTAATATGAATATTAATATTACCCTAATGAATAGTAAATTGTATTATTATTTTATTTTCTTAGGGATTGAAGATAATGATAACTTGATGAATTTTTCAAGGTGTTAAAAAATGAGTTATAGATTTAAAATTGTTATTTTTGAATAAATTATGATTTTATTTACAAATTAAATTAATAATGTTTAGAAAATTATTTTCAAAAAATGGAGTTCATTTTTGAATTCTACACATCGAAAAATGGTTAAGGTAAATTTTTGGGATTTTTTTGAAATTCTTAATTTTTTGATGAATAGTGAAATACGGTAAAATACCATATATTCAAATTATCAGTTAAATACACTATTTATGACATCATAAGTGATGTATGCCCACATGATTCGAACTCACATTCCATTATTACAATTTGGGTCACATGAATTAATACAATTCATAGTCTTGAGATAAAATATTATAATAATGATTAAAATAATGAAAAATACCTCCTCTCATCCACTATAAATAGCACCCTCCCCCACCCAAATAGCCCAAAGGCCTTCATTTTTATTGATTTTTGATAACACCCATTTCAAGGGATGATGGGGAACCCTTAGAAGGCCATTAGCCTCAGAGATTACATGGCCTGTAGGATTAAGAGATTACATGACCCAAAGGTCTTAGGGAATTCAACTGGACTATCTACAAGGAACTTCCCCTCCCCAACATCTATATCATGATAGTAGCTCTCCACCTTCGCATGGACGTCTGGATAGGCTTCCCATGCAAGCACAGGCTAGTCCCAATGGCATAGCCATACCCTTCCATTCTGACAAATCCATTTGGTTCTGCTTTGGTGAGTGAACTAGCTCTGAATCCTCTTCCGGGGATGCTCCTTTTTTTAGTGTGTCTAGGGCAACTGCATATGGCCCGAAGGCCTTGAGGTAGCCCGAAGGCCTTAAAGGTGGTCTGAAATCCCTACTGACCTAAAGGCCTGGGTGACCCGAAATCCTTAAGGACTCCAAGCCCAAACCGGTGGCCCAAGGTGAATAGTTCCAGCATCTACAGTACCGAACAGTATCTGCTACAGTAACTGCTACAGTTCCACACAGTGTACAGTTCTGCTACAGTACCCACACGGTGTACAGTCTGCTACAGTACCCACACAGTGTATAAATAGCACCCTCATTCCCCTCTTCCTCCTACATCTCTAAAGCCTTGAAACTTAACTAATATCTACCCAATACTCCTCCCAAGTCTCTTACCCATGTCCAAGACCTACTGGTCTCACAAAAAGGCCAAAACTAAGGGCCTTAAAAAGGTTTTCAAGGAGAAGAGATCAAGAGGTAAACATCCTCTTTTGTTTTCTTTATTTTTCTTTTCATTAACTTTTCTATTATTCTTATTTAATCACTTACCATTATCCAAGAGGCATTAAGATAAAGTATATTAAATATTCTGGTTTTCATCATGTTTATGGAAGACACACCATTATACTTCTTCTCCTCTCCCACTTATTCAAGAAATTAAAACACCGTCTGTGATGTGTCGATTTACCGACATCGTGGACGATGTGATTTCAATTTATTTTAATTCCTTTAATACTGGTCATGAAAATATTTTTATTGTTCTACCATATTATAATTTATTTATTATATGTTATATAAGGTTCTATAATCATTCTGTACACATGTTATTAATTTATAAAACAAAATGAGTTCTTTACGATCGAAGAATCACTAAAATGACCTAAACAAATATCAATAATGTTATAAATTATGAGTCATCCTCATGTCATAATTCAAAATGATAAATGGTATAATTTATAGTTATGGAAATAATTATATACTAATCCATTCCAATTCTAGAGTTTCATTTCCAATCGACAATAATATCCATCATGAACCGATCATGGAAATCATGTAAATAACACATCCAAAACAATGCGAGGAACAAAATACTAACAATTAAAGGGTGAAATTATGTAATGAAATGATAATATGAGATATTATAGAGGTAAATATGTTTCTTTAAGATATTAATAAAACCATTTTAACCATAATATAGGAGGTTTAAACTATTTTGATGTAAGACAAACCCGAGGTAAGGAAAAACCTAACCCGATTTCTATTCATTGGGTTAACCTTCTACTTCATTATTTATGTGGTATTAAAATTATTTTTGTGATTAATTATGATTATATTATGTTTAAATATTTTTATTTATAGTTTATATACATATTCCATCAACTCTATTAAGTCTCACTTCAATTATATGATTTTTGTAAGGGATTTTTATTTTAAAATCCTCTTTTAAAAATTATGTTTTACAAGATTCAAAAGCAATGTTTTTATGATATTATTCATGTTGTATGATTATGTTCTAGTTATTAGTCATTGATTATAATGAATGTTGGGACCTATATCTCCCTCCAATTCATTCTTTATGTGTAATTTGGAGATCGGCCATATGGTTACTCCATGTGTAACTACGATGGTTACAAAAATTGTAAGGTAGTCATGAGGGTTACAAGATTATGTAAGTAATGACCCAAGATACCGTTATGGTTATAATTATGTTTTATATGTTTTTTGGAAATCTCTTTTAAATATCAAGTTTTAAAAATTAAGTTTATATGGGTATAATTATGTCTTTTTTTTAAATAATTTCATACATTACAAGTATTCATGGACTTATGTTTTCTTTCCTTATTTTATATCCCTTACTGAGATTTTTATGATCATCCTAAGTTTTTAAATGATTTTCACAGTTTATAAGGATGTGTAAGAAAAATAAGGAATCCAAGTTAAATGTTATGAATATTTTTCAAAGAATTTTTTTTTTCTTTAAATGTTATTTTATTTTGGAAGATATGGATAATATTTTTTTGGTATCTTCTCCATATGAATATGGAATGTTATGTATGTATTATATTGAAACTCTCTAAAACTATAAACATGAGAAGATATTGAATTTGAGAGGAAATGATTTCTTGACTAAAATTCAAGATTATTTAATGTAATAAGACTCAGTCCTTATTCTTGACACAATATTCTTATATCTTTCTACAATATCATTCAACTGTTCACTATAATGTGGATCTTATGTATACATATATTTGAACCTATTCAACATAAATTTATACATTTTAATATAATTTTGTTAAATCATAATGAACCTTATATCATTGTGTTGTTTTTTGTATGAAACACACACTGAAATATCATTATATTTCCATCCAGAATATCTTTTGGATAATCTCACATCACTAACTTTGAGCATCCAGACCAAGGATTATTCTTTGAATCATTTGTTATCATATTCTGTAAGTTTATCATTACAGTGTGACAACCATGAACATGATATAATATCTTCATGACCTCCCATAGTAGTTTTACTTTAATATTTCAAGAAGAATAAATTTTTCATGGTGTGAACTCCATTGGCATAACACGAACCCCTACATATTCAAACCTTAGTGCATGGGGTTGAAGATGATAGGAGACATAAGTGTTTCATAAAAAATGTGCCTTTTTAACTGAGAATAGGATTCATATATGTATATTACCACATAAAAAGGAACTTGAGGAGTATGCTTCTTAATTACCCAAACCATAAAAAAGATCTATCTATTTATGTTTTGTTTTATTTGATTACATGGGAATATTGTTGTGCATGGGTGATTTAAATATTATGTGTTTTGTTATGACTGATTATGATTCCTCACATTATTTAAGTCATATTAATCCTCATGTGTGAAAATTTATATCATGTTAGTGTTTTATATCATAAATATTTATTATGTATTATTTTTTTAAAAAATAATGTATAATTTTTTTAACGGTTATAATTTTTTCTACTATTTGTTATAATTTTTTTCAAATGCTATTTAAATGTTTTTCTACTATTAGTTATAAATTTTTTCTACCATTACTAATAGTTTTTTTCTATAGAAAATTACAATTTTTTACTATTTTTAATTTAAAATATTTCTCTTGTAAGTTCAAAAAACTTTCTACCATTAGTTTAAAATAACTTTCTACTATTAGTTCAAAAATCTTGGTACTATTAGTTCAAATATTCTTGCTATAGTTAGTTTAAAAATCTAGTTACCCCTAGTTTAAAAAATTATTACTACTCTTAGTTCAAAAATCATCCTACCATTAGTTCAAAATTTATTACTAACATTAATTATAAAATATTTCCACCATTAGTTAAAAAATCTTGATACCCCCAATTCAATATACAAGCAACTTACACTTTAATATCCTTGCTAACAAAAGTTCAATATCATTTCTATCGCAAGTTCAAATTATATGCTATCATTAGTTAAAATATTTTCTACTACCAGTTCATATTTTATGGTACCATAGTTCAAACATTTTCTACCACTAGCTCAATTTGTGTTCTTTGTTTAGTTCAAATATATGCTTCCATTTTTTCAAAATAAAAAGTTCTCAACCATATGTTATGAATTTCTTTAGCCTATTTTTTTATTCTATTTTTTACTAGTTTTTAGTATTTTTTATCATAATGTGTTTCCAGTATTTAAATAGAACTTATTTTGTATGTTTTATTTTATATAATTATTCTATAGTTAATATTAATTATTTATAAACATGTTTAGATATTATATTCAAGTTATTTCTATATTGGGAACATGATATTTAGAAAGTATTTATACATGTGATATTTTCGGAATTATTTGACTAAATTAGTTTCAACAGTATATTTAAAATTGTTTAACTGATTCTAATTATTCAAATTTTATATTAAATTTACTTTGAACTATTTAAATATTTTTAGTAATATTTGTTATCTCTAATAAAACCATATGACTCTATTATTACTAATTTAAATGTTTATAATCATTTTCACAAAATTCATTTAGCTATTGTAGCTTTGTAGAATCTATAGATGGGACTCAAATGACTCTTGGAATAAGATAAAAAATTATTATATGATAAGTACATATGCCTCAAATTCATCATACTTGGTGAAAATTCTGGTGATTCTATACACTATGTTTACCACTACTAATGATCGCTCAATGATTGTACCTAAAATAATTCATAATCTTCTACCTTGATTAAATGATTTGATCCTATAATAAATAACTAGTATATATAGTTATTTTTTTCATATATATGTTTTATCTTGGTCTCTTATGTTTGTAACACTACATCTCATCTCTAAAAATTCTTTCAATTTCTATTTATGCTTTTACATGAAAAAGCTTTTTATTTATTTAGGTAAAAAATCCCATATTATAAAGAGAGGATCATTTGGGTTGTGACTCCTGGTTTCTAACTTCAGAGTTGTATTTGGGTTGTGAATCCCCATAAAAAAATAATGTGACTTTGTTATACTTCCAATTGAAAAAGTATCTTGTAATTGGGTTTTTATTCCCCTTAAAAAATTATTTTAGTGCATAATGTATCTCTTGTAGATTATAGAGGTGTAAGAGTAGAATAGGTCCATTTTGTATTGAACCACTATAAGAATCCTTATGTGATTATTTTATTTTTCTATGCTACTAATTTACTATGTGAATTAACTTTGATAATTAATTTATATAATCAAATCATATCTTTAAAATTTTAATCTAGTCTATTCACCCCCTCTGGACCATCTCCCATCTTCTAATCTGAACTAACAATTGATATTAAAGGTATGTTCTTTTTAGGAAGTTCCTTTTAATTTTTCAATTAGTTATGTAATTATTTATTATGTTAACATGTTCCTAGAACTCATATTTTAAGGTAAAAGATTATTTAAGATGATATGAATAAATCATAATGTTGGGTGGATTCCTCAGAATCCTCCTCATTTGGATGGAAATGACTATGGTTACTATAAATAAAGAATGGAGTCACACCACAAGAAGTTAATAATTGAACACTGGTCAATCATGGTAAGACCATAAAAAATATTATAAGCTAACCAGGAAAATCATACATGAAATTATGATGATAGATATGTTCTAAATTACAATGTAGTAAATATTTTATATTGTTCTATACATATAAATTTTTTTAGTCATGTATCTACTTGTAATACTGCTCATGAGAACTAAAATATTTTACAAGTTATATATCTTGGATATATAAATATGATTATAATCAAACTTGGAATGCTTCAAGAGGAGTAATGGGATTTCAAAATGGGAAAAAATGAAATAGTAAACCAGATGCTACACTAGTTCAATAGTATAGTGAATAGATTGAATTACCTTAGAGAGAATTTGGAGAACCCCTTACTTGTTGAAAGAGATAAAAGATAACTATGCAATAATTTTCATGAAAATAAGGTCATGGTAAAATAAATAAGTATTTTAAATAATACACATAGGATGAACTCATCAGAACACTTCTTTAATATGAATTTGAGTTGAAGAATATTGTGGAAGACGAGACTTAAAAAAAGAAATTTTTTACTTTTAAATCTCATAAAAATTTTATTTTAAACTCTTATGAATTCAAGTAATAGGAAAATGAAAAAGAAGAAATTGTGAATATAAAAAAATGTATTTATAATTTGATGAAGGTAAAGAATAAATTAATAAGTGACCGAGTAAATATAAAAATAATGATCAAAAAGAAAATTATGGTAATACATATGGACTAAATGTAACCTGTTATGAATGTAAAAATATGTACCATATCAAACCTTATTGTAAAAAGTTTAATTAATAAGAGATATATAGAAAATAAAATAAAAAATTGAAATATGCATATCATGTTAGATGGAGTTACACTGAAGAATATGATTTAAGTAATAAATCAAGAAGTCAGAAAGAGTAATACAATCTTTGTTTAATAGATATAAATAAAAAACGAGGTATGTAATGATTATAATTCTAGTTATTATTATAATAGTGATGGTTATTGATTTGACAAGTTTTATGATGAAAATGAAAATTTCAAAAAATATTTTTTAAGAGTAACTGAATTATATAATGGAAAAAAATAAAAAAATTAGAGGCTTATCAAAGAAATTAAAAAAGTAAATAAGAATAATGAATTTTCTTAAGAAAAAATAATAATAAATCCCACTTAATGTTCAAAAGGTAAGATCTATGATGATTTTAAGCTATACAAGACTACTTTTGTTAGAAGGTCTGCTGTAAATGTTTTTTATATTACCTGATTTAAGTGTAGGTTACATGGAAATTATTATAATGAATTTTCACTTAGATTTACTCATTATATTATATGTAATAGGAAATTTATTTTTAGGAATTTATATTCTCTATTACCTTAAAATAAATGTTTCAAATCTATTTGGGTACTAAAACATTCAATTGCTAACCTAGTTAAACCCAAAATAGAATTTATACCAAAATCATTCTCTAGATGACTTATCTTTAAAGGATAACCACCTTAAGAATCTTAAAGACACATGATACATGGGAAATTTTTGTTCCCAACACATGAACAATGACCTATTGAATTTTCATACTTATACCAAATGAGACGGAGGCTCTATTACTTTTTGAGATAATTCTAAAGTCAAGGATAAAGGTTTTGGGTAAGTAAGTATTTAAAATGGTTTTTAATTTATAAAGTTTTATATATTTAATGGATTAAACATAATTTAATTTTCACATAACAACTGTGTTATAATAGTATGCATTTTATGTTTGAAGATGATAAATTCTTAATTTTTAAAGATAATTATGTTTTTTACACTTATAGAAAAGATAATATTTATTCTATTAATTTCTATGGTTTATATAATCAAAAGGTTAAGTGTATCAATTATATAGAAATATATGATTTTACTTGGCATAGAAGACTTGGAAATGCTCATTTCTAAATGATATACAAATTATCAAATAACAGACATGTTCTAGATTTAACTAAGTTAAAGTTAAGAAAAGATTTTGTTTGTGATTCCTGCTTTAAAGGTATGTAGGAAAAGGAGTCTTTAAAATCTATAAATCATGTTTTTACTTATATACCTATTTAATTATTACATATCGATTTATTTAGTCCTATTAAAACTGCTATTTTGGGTGTTAATAAACATTTTTTTAATTTTTATGATTTTAATAGATTTAAATTGGTTTATTTATTAATTTATAGGAATGAAATATTAGATAGATTTACTAATTTTTGTAAGATAGTTAAAAATATGAAAGGTTGTTTAATTGCTTCTATTATAAGTGATAACTACGATGATTTTTTTTAATTTTGAGTTAGAAATGTTTTTTTGAAGATAATGTTTATACACATAATTTTTCTTCACCTAAAACCCCATAATAAAATGGTGTTGTATAAAGGAAAAATAAAACTATTTACGAAATGACTCAAAATATTATAAATGAATATGGTTTTCCTAATAAATTTTGTGAAAAATATGTTAATACTACTTAGTCTATCTTGAATAGAGTCTATGTTATATATTTATTAAATTAAATCCCATATGAATTGTTTATTTATAGAAAACCATAGTTTGGTTATTTTAAAATATTTTGTTTTAAAATCTTGATCTTTAATAAGTAAGATAATTTAAAAAAGTTTGATAATAAAAGTGTTGAAGGTATCTTTCTTGGTAATTATTTTAGCTATAAATATTTTTTATTTTATAATAAACATACCATTAATGTTAAAAAATATATTCATATAATGTTTTATGAATCCTTTTATTTTCCGAAATCTATTTTGAAAAATATTGAAGATGCTTTTAGGGATTTCAATTTTGGTGAAGAAAAAACCCTAGATAATGTATCTATTGATGGGGAGAAACATTATTCTCAATATGATCCTAGATCTTGGAGGATTCATAAAGACCATCCAATTTAAAACATAATTTTAAATGTTGGTTTTGGTTTGAAAACCAAAAGGTCCATTTTATACTTCTTTGATAACTATGATTTTGTTTCTAATTTTATTTATAATAATTTTTCTGATTATTTAAAAGATCCTAATTGTATTATGGCTAATAAATATGAGATTATTCAATTTATTGTAAATAATTTATAGTATTTAGTTGAGTTTCATGAAGATAAGAAGGTAATTAAAAACAAATTTATTTTTAGAAACAAGATGGATGAATCTAAATCGATTATGAGAAATAAAGAAAGAATTGTTTCCTAAGTATACTCTTAAGAAGAATGTATATACTTTAAAGATTCATTTATACCCATTTCCTAGTTAGAGGCTATAATAATATTATTATCTTTAGCAAATTTTCACTATTTTAAGTTATTTGAAATAGATGTTAAAAGTTATTTCTTAAATGGTTTTATTTTTGAAGAAGTTTGTGTTTCCCAATCCCAGGTTTTGTAAATGAAAATTTTCCTAATCTTGTTTTCAAATTATCAAAAACATTTTATGGTATTAAATAAGAACCTCATTCTTTATATGATAAACTTACATTGTTTTTGTCTAATAATTATTTCAATAAAAGTAATGTTGAACATAAAATTTTTATTAAGAGAGTTTTTAATGAGAATCTGATTGTTAAAATTTATGCTGATGATATTATTTTGGTTATCTTTTTATTTTACATTTAATGATTTTTCATCTTTGACAATATCTGAGTTTGAGATGAGCTTAATAAGATAATTAAAGTTATTTCTTGTATTTAAAAAATTTCAAAGGAAATATGGTATCTTTCTAAATCAATTCACGTATGCTAAATAGTTTATTAAAAGTCCTGGTATCTATTCTTATAAATATATGAAAATTATTATGAGTACTAGTTATAAATTTGATGATGATGCTTCTTGTAAATCTTTTGATATTAAATTTTATAGAGTCATGATATGTAGTTTATTTTATTTAACTATATCTACACCCGATATCATTTTTAGTGTTTATTTATGTATATAGTTCCCAGATGATACTAAAGGGATTTATATTAAATCCAAGAAAAGAATAATTTCATATATTAAAAGAAAATATTATATATGGTTTGTTTTATTATAAAAATATATTTTGATTTAATATCATATTTTGAACTATATTTTAGAGGTTTTAGAGTTGAAAAAAATAACATTAGGTGCGTGTCATTTTATTGTAAAGAGTTCAATTTCTTGTTATTATAAGAATAAATTATCTATTACTTTATATACCGAAGAATATGAATATATTTCTACAGTTAGTTATTATTCTCAAAGTTTATGAATTAAGAAAAATTTATGTGATTTTAGTTTTTATCTCCATAAATTTCCTATTTATTATGATAATACATCCATACTTTCTATTTCAAATAATCCTTTATAATATTCTTGAATAAAGATTATAGATTTTATTTTTCATTTTATTAGAGATCATGTGAATAAGGGTTATGATATTTTAGAATTTATCCCTACATAGAATCATCTTCCAGATATCTTTACAAAGCCTCAAGACTATTTTTATTTAAAAAAAATTAAATTTTATCTTGGGATGTTGGAATCTTAATTTATTTTATCTTTGCATATGTATAGGAAGATTTGATATTTTATCCTTTTGTTTACTTACAAAGGGGGGGGGATAAAATGATTTTGGTTTCACATGTTTGATTTTGTAATCAAGTAAAAAGGGTGAGGTTATCATTTTATGTTTTATTTTTTATTACATGGGAGGTTATTATGCATGGGTGCTTTAAATATTTTATTTTTTATTTTGTATGATTATGATTACCTACATTATTTATGTTTTTTAAATCCTCATATGTTAAAATTTATAGCATGTTAGTGTGTTATATCCCATATATTTATCATGTGTTTTTTTGTGAAAAAATAATGTTTTATTTTTTTGTACCATTGTTGGTTATAATTTTTTTCTACTGTTAATTATAAAGTTTTTCTATTGTTAGTTAATTTTTTTTGATATTAGTTATCAATTTTTCTACTCTTAGTTATAAATTTTTTATAATGTTAGTTATGAATTTTTCTACGATTAGATCTTAATATTTATACCATTAGTTAATATTTTTTGTGACTGTTAGTTTAAAAAATCATGATACCATTTGTTTAAAAACATTTCTACCATTAGTTAAAAAATTATTACTACCATTAGATCAAAAATATTTCTATAGTTAGTTCAAAAAGTATTTCTATAGTTAGTTCAAAAATATTTTTTTTGTTAGATCAAAAATTATTTCTACCATTTGTTCAAAAGTATAGCTATTATTAGTTCAAAAATTCTTGCTTCTGTTAGTTCAAAAATATTACTACTATTAGTTAAAAAATATTACTACTGGTAGTTCAAAAATCTTTCCACCACTAGTTTAATATACTTTCTATATCTAGTTCTACATCCTCTCTATCTGTGGTTCAATATCCTTACTACTTCCATGTCAATATCCTTTCTATCATTAGTTCAAAAAATATCTGTCGCTAATTCAAAATAAATGCTACCATTTGGTCAAATGTTTACCACAACGAAATTAATTTTTGTGCTATTGTTAATTCAAATTATATGCTACATTTAATACATAATATAAAGGTTACTACCATCAGTTATCAATTTTTAAAGTATAAATTATTTTTAAATTTTTATTCTATTTTTAGGATTTATTATCATCATGTGTTTCCAATAATGAAATAAAATTTTTGTTTCATTTTTTATTTCTTTTAATTATTACAAAATAAATATTAATTATTTATAAAAAATTTCAAAGATTTTATTTATTCTATTTCTATGTATGATGCATGATATTTAATAAGTATTTATATATTTGATATTTTTGAAATTATTTGATTAAATTAGTTTCAACGACCGATTTAATTTTTTTGAATCATTATAATTATTGATATGTTATATTTAATTTATTTTGAATTATTATGATATTTTTGGTGATCTTTTTTATCTCTAAAAAATTGTTTGACTCTTTTATTCTTATATTAAATGTTTCTAACCATTTTAAAGAGATATCTAAGTTGTTGTAACTTTGTGGAATCTATATATGATACTTAAAGGAATCTTGGAAATTAGAGACAGAATTATGATACAAAAATTACATATAATTGTATATGAATCAATGTGATCATACTCTATGAACCCTCATTTGATCCTGTACACCATGTTTACCATTGGTGACAATCTAATAAGGACTGTAACTAAACTGCTTCGACTTATACTACCTTGATGAGTTGATAAGATCCTATACTCAAGAATTAGTAATTGTACTTATTTTTTTCATCTATATCTGCTGTCCTAGTCTCTTATGTCAATAACAATAATTCCCATATCTCACATGTGATTTCACTTTCTTTTTATGCTTTTAAATATGAAATAGTTTTCTTTCTTTGGGTTGTGAATCCAGGATTTAAAATTCATGACCATTTAGGTTGTGACTCCCCCTGTTTAAATATAGAGTTATATTTGGGTTGTAACTCCCCATACAAAATCCAGGTGTATTGGTTATACTTCTAGTGTAAAAAGTATGTTGTTATTGGGTTATGATTCCCCTTAAAAAGAATTTTAGTGAATAATGTATCTATCCTCGATCCGAGTGGTATAAGAGTAAACTATTCCCATTTTGGATTGAACCACTATAAAAATCCTTATGTGGTTCTTTTTTTGCTGATAATTAACTATATTAATTAACTTTGATAATTAATTTAGATAATCAATTTATCTCTTTAAAATTTTAATCTGGTGTACTCACCCCCCTCTAGAGAAAATTCCATCTTTCTATCTGGCCTAACAAGATCACTATTAAAATCCCATGGTACCACCTCATACCATGTCTACTGACTCTCATTTTCATAACATTTCCCTATGCTTCTCATGCCATTATCATGAAATGAAATCTCTTTTCTCATATTTTACAATGTAGGATGGATATAGTTGAGCATGTACTCTAATTCAGAGTTGAAAATCCTAAATCCATTAGCTTTCTTATGGTTGAAACATTTTTTAAATGCCTTTTTAAAATTCTAAATAGATTGAAACATAATAAGTTGATGTTTACCTTATAAACATGAAACAAATTTATCTGTTTATAATAGGCTTCACTTTGTAAGGTTAAATGATCCTGAATAATTATGATTAATCTTTATAAAGTCTACATACCTTTACCAAATATCACTTCACTAAGTGAGAAATTTATCCTTATGAAATTACTGACTAACCTTATGGGTTTTTACCATAGCTAAGACCTTTGTTATTTTACCACTTCAGCACAAGACTTCTAGGATTCTCAAAATGAATTCATATTTTTTTCAAATATTATTGATCACTTCTAAAACATTTTATAATAACTTCAATAAAGCCTTAATCATCATTAAATTAATTTCCAAAGTTCATGTGGTATATATTTCAATGAATATTTCACTACCTTAATTCAAACTTAATTCCTTAAACATCATCTAATTATCTTGTAAACAAAAAAAATAAATTAATACATGAAATTTACTAGGATGGAGCTTCAATTATTTTATTTATTTCACCTTTATTGAGGTAAAAATGTCAAAAATATCCAAACTCCATGGGACACTCCAAAATATTCATGAACAAGTTCTACTTATATAATACTAGGTTGAAAAAACACTTCATATCCATGGAAATCATGTAATCTCTAATTTTTCATTAAATAAAATATTATTGAATAATCTTGAGTAGTAACTTTCCCAAAAAAAAATTCTATTTAAATACTCTACATGAAATATAAAACTTGGTATCAACTCAAAACTTCAAAAAATTGAATAACTTTTCTATCAAGTTAATGGATATTTAATAATCTAATAACAACACATTTTCTTGGGAACCCAAGATTTTTTCTCCTTCACATGATCGGGCACTCTAACTAACTTCCAAGAAATTACTCTTCTTCACATATTTACATTATCCAAGATGGATTCATACTTATTAACAAAAAATTTAACACAAATAAAAATATGGTTCAACAAAAACATGTAGTATCAGGGAAAAGGTTTATCTTATTAGATTTTTAGTTCTGAATTGATCCTAGTGGTTATTAGACTTATTTTTTCTATCACATTCATTTGGTGAAATTTAAAAGGTAAATAATTTGAAGAATAATAATAACTCTAAAAAAATTCCTCACCATGGAATACTTTTTTGGAAAATTTAGATTCAGATAAATAACTCCAATAATCATAAAAAGAAAGGTTTGAGTGAATAAAATTGTAAATTTATTAATTCATACAATGAATCTATATGATTATACAAGGATATTTATATTCCAAGTGATATTGGATCTACTTATGATTAGAGGATATCAAGTCATCTAAAAGTGCAAGTTACCTATCCATCAGAGAATCTAGACCATGGGATAAAATAATAAAACATTGAGGTACATAATAATAATTAGTATTAACAAAAATTTATTAAAGTGGTAAATATTGATGTTGAAAAACTAAGGATCATGAATGGAAAACTAATTGAATTTGTTACTATTCTATAATAAAATATTTATTCTTAGTCCATGGAATTAGAAGAGATTCTATATAAAGTGAATCAGTGTAAATTTGATTTCATAGAGAAGATCCTTGACCCAAAATAGGTTTAAAATATGAGGTCTAAGAAGGATTAATTGTGTATACACATGGAATAATTGGTTAAGGAGAGATAATAGATAAATAAATTTAAAGCGGTGTTTAATGAAGAATCCCTAAAATGAGGTCAATGATTAAGGGTTGATTTAACTTACTTGAATAACTTTCACATGAAGCAGAAGAATAAATGTTCATATAGAATGATCTAAGAGTGAGCATTATCCCTCTAAAAACACAACTTGAAGAGGGGGTGAAATTTAGAAAGTAAAATAACTCATTTTGTAAAGTGATGATTGATAAACTAAACTAGAAGGATGGGAAGATCAAGGAAGTTGAGGTGAGGTTCAAAAACTCTAGTGAAATGATAAAGATCTCTCTTATGGAAGAATAAAATATTGAAGTCCAAAAATACAGGACTCTGGATTTAGTAAGTGAATGGAAGAATCATGCCACTTTTAGAATATACGACTCTTGGAATATGGTATCTACAAAGTGATACTATTATATAATCATGGGACATACTATGAGTGTACTTATAGAAGACCAATTGATCAAAGGAAAAAAGAAAATCTACCAAAATAACAACTCAACCAAGGCATGCATTTATGAATTATGTTTTAATTTTCAATTCTTTATTTGTGATAAATATTAAAATATTGAAATAAATTTCAACAAGAGTGTAATCAAAGGGTTTGTAAGGACCTCCTTTATCCCTACAACCAATGTGATGAATGTTTACAATGACAGAAATTATATTAAGTAATAAAATAGATTCAATGATTTTGAAGAATATAATGGAGGTAAAATAAAAGCTTTCAAAGAACCAAAATTTGGTTATTCACAAGAAACCTATTATAAATATTCTATAAAAATTTTATGGAAAATAAGGAAGCTTCTCCAATTATGAGGAAGGTGTATTAGTATAAAAATAAATATTCACTAAGTATGGAAAAGTCCAAGGTGGATCAAATGGATTTCACATTAGACAAACAAGAAGAAAACCTAAGTGGTTTAATATACTATAAGACAATGAAATAAATAAATATAACCATAGGTTTTATTAAGAAATGAGAAAATAATTATTTTAATTAAAAAATGTTTAAGAATATCCCTATTATTGGTAAGAATAAAGAGACGAGATGCTAAAAAATTCATCTGGAATATATAGAAAAAAATTGAATACATTCAATGAAATATCTATTATTTCAAGAAATATATTTTGTGGGTTGGATAAAAAATATCACCATACTAAAATTTATTTTAATATGAGTTCCAAATATATTGTTGAAAAAAAGGGTTATTGGAAAGATAAAAAGAATATTTAGAAAATAGAAAGGACATAAAAATATTCTCATGTTAAATAAGTATCCTAGAATACGGAATAGGTTGAGAAATTAAATAACTCAAGAAGGGATAAATGACACAATAATATTATTTAATAAATAAAAGTATAATCAGTAGTGTATCTGGACATCCATGTTTTGAAGAGTACGCAAATATAAAAAACCTGTGATTTGGGCCATGAAGAAAATATAAAACCCATGATATAAAATGATAAGTCTAAAGAAAAAATCCTAAATGAAGATTATGTAAGTGATATCACTAAAAGGATAGAAACTTTCAAGTATTTTAAGAAACTTATCATAGAGAAGACTAAGAATAATAATATATTGATGAGGTTATAATAATCCTTTTCTCAAATTTGAAAATGGGAAAATGAAAGTTTAAAATAGAAGGGTTGTATCAAATTGAGGAAAATTAGACAACCCCTTTATATATATATTTTAATGATATAATTTTTCTTGATTTTCTTTAGGATTTGTGGGGATAATATCTATGGGTATATTTTATAAAAATCTGCAATTCATATAAAGGTATATTTAGAAGTTATAATTCATGATTAGAGTAGTGAACGTGACATCTTGTTGAATCTAAAACTATAAGAATATAACTATAATAATAAGTCTTATAGAAATAAGAATTGGTATGAAAATTGGTGTCATAGTTGGTATCAAGGAATAATTAAAGTGTTGGTTTCATCATCACATGATTATTAATTGATATTTTACCCAGAAGATTCTATAACTTGTGATATAATCTGATTTTTCTTAGAATATAAAAAAGATTCAATAATTGTATGAATCTCATTATAAAAATCAATTCTATATACAATGGTAAATTTTAGAAATTTATGGGGGTTTAAAAATAAATATTTAAAAGGTAGTATCCCTAATAAAAATGGGAATTCATCCGATGTACTTGAGAAGATATTGGTTTTAAAAAATTTTATTAGTTAAAATAATTGGTAATATTTTGGTCTCTTGTGATGATATTTAAAGAATAAATATTTTACGGTTTAAACACGCAGTGGTTCATGTATATTCACTAACGGTCTTGTGAGAGTTTGATTGTGATCTCATGTAGAGTTACTTAGTATAAGTTAAAGTTATTTTTATTCTTGATATGTATATAGATAACCAAGTGTAATGGATTATATAGATGTTATTTACCTTAACTCTTGTTTCCTACACCAATTTATAACTCAGTTGGCGTATAGGTTTTTTTATGTCTCTTTTCTCTGTGTAAAGTTCAAACATTGAAAATATTTTGAGAAAAAAACTATAGTTGGAAGAGGTTTTTGAGTTTAATGGATTACTATAACCTATAGAAAAATAGAGAGTAATGTTATAAGAGGAGAAGTGATGTTTTGGTTCTAACAAGTAGAAGATATATATGAGTTTTATATCATAGGGGTAGAATAATATATCTTTATTATATGAAAAGACAATGTGAATGAAGAGGATAAGTTGAAATACACCCATTTAAATAATTGATTAAGGAGATATAGTTCAATAAGATAATGTATGGCCTCAGTGATATTAAATTATTTAATCTCGTGATGTTTGAAATAAAGAATAATTAGAGAGAAGTATGATGGAGTTTAATGTTATATCCTTATCTACAAAGGTAATTTTTTAGATATTCTACATTCATCACATATAGTACGTGGAATACTTTGGATTTTATTTAACAGGGGGTGTGGGAAGAATCATGAATCCATGAATCTACCCAATCCTCAACATGGGATAAATAAGAATCATGATGAATACATAGTTTTGTATTCAAGATAGTATTAAAAAGAAATCCAAAGGGGGATATTGTTGGAATCTATTGAGAGCTAGTGACACTGTGTGTGTGATTCATTAACAGCCTTGACATGGTGAGTTGGAGTTTTTTCACTATGTAAATATGTTATAAAATAATTGGATTTTATAATGGAGGTAATGATAGGATCTAATATGAGAACAGGTTCTATTACATTTATATACTAATAAAATGAAATTTCATAGAGACTACAGTATTCAGAGCCTAATATTTTTATCTTGGAAATTATATGAGGATGTGGGAGGAAGTTATTTTAAGGAACTTTAGAGAGTATCTAATAGTAAGTGTTGGACTATGCTATGATTGAATACCTATATATGAAAAAGATATATTTTTTAATAACACATGAATACTTTCCTAAGAAATACAAGATGTGAGTTAGAGTTACATCATGAAAATTATTTGATGAAGTTCTATGACCATGAATACCTTGATATATTCATAAAGGAATAGTTCTGGAAGTGTTTTAGTGCTTTCATAAAGTTTTCAGAGGAAATCAGAATAAAGGAATAATTTTAATGAAAAGTCATGATAGGGATCATGAAAGTGTGGAGTTTTGTGAAGCCAGTGATATTAAGAAACAAAAATTTAATGAAAATGATGAATTATAATGAAATGGTGGAGTTCCACACTTTTAGAAAAAACAAGGTTATGCATAAAGGTAGAGTTGGGTATAGAAAAGTCGCATGAATAAGGAAAATATTTTGGACATATATAAAGTGTACTTGTGTTAAAGAATTAGTGTCATGATTATATGAAGGGTTAGTATTTTAATATAAATATCCAATACTTAAAAGATGAGGTACTGAGCATTGGTAGATAGATATTCTTGAGAAAGAAGAACACTCATATTTCACTAATGTTATATTGTGAAAAAAGATTTATATAAACCATTGTGTCCAGTGGGTTCCTTGTGCGAACCATTCTGTTATGTAAACATTATATTTGTGTGAACCACTAACTTATGAGAATGATATTTATTCAAAAATTAAATTACATGAATAAGGTTATTGTGCAAGGAATAACAATTCCAAACTTATGAAAATATAAAGTTTCAATAAATTAAGTATTGGACATTCAAACCAAGCGAACAACACAATAAGTTAGATGAAATTAATTTTTGACCTTTATAAATGAAAAATATATTCCTTAAAGGAAATTTAATTAATTAAAGTGATTTTTTACTTTAAAGAATTTAACAAAAAATCTATGAAAGAATATTATGAATATTAATTGGTACCTACCCATATTCTACGAATAAATGGTGATAAGAATTATTGTGTTGGCATGTGTGCCAAATTGTTTTCCCTCCTTGAGTAGTGAACAAGTGAGACTATAAAGGGAGTGACTTTTGTGAGGTAGTGATACATTCTTAAATATTATAAAGGTATTGAACCTAGGTGATGGTAGTGAACTAGGAGAGATAATGAGACCTATTCAAATGTTTTACACAAGTTGGTTCTTAGTGGATTCTAGTAATTTAGCACATAACTGTGTATACTCCGTAAATTGTCCTTGTGTGGGTGAACTAAGTAAAATTCATGTGTCATGTGTTTATTATTTACTTTATTTATATGAGACATAAATTGATGAGTGTGGATTAAGAAATCAATGACCTATTGAACTAAAGTCTAATATAAGTGAATCCTAAATCAAATTGTCATTGAAAGAACAATACAAGAGTGACCCTTATAATAGTGAGGTAAAGATCATTCTCAACAGTGAGAGTTTAATTCTTATGTTTGTAAACTTGAATGAGTTTCATACCCTAATTCACCCTACCCTTAGGGAATATATCACAAGATAACCTTGTGGGGCCATACAATATATTTTTTATTTTGGCTCACTCCCCCATAGATTTGTTTCCCCTAGAGATCACTACCCATCATTGAAAATGAATATTATAGGGGAAGAGTTATCATAATATATATATATATATATAAGATCATGTAACTCTCTCTTTCCCAATGTGTGACTTGGGGCGCAGTTTCATGGCATGATGTGTGGGGGTCATGATGTGATGATAGGAGGCCACATGGGAGGGATTTTAAAACCATTTCATAAACCTCAGGGAACATTGAAATAATTTATCCAAAAATATACCCATAAGTATTACTTGTGTTGTTTAAACCCATGATTATCTTTGATAATAAATGCATAGACCTGTTATCCTTGGATATAAGATATTGTCTACTTTAGCTCACTGACTTATGGATTTGTTTCCCCTATGTCTCAGCACCTATCATTGGAAGATAACTCTTTTTTGGGTGAGTTTCCATATGATATATATATATATATATATATATATATTGATAATAGAACTTCCTCTTACCTAATGTGGGACTTGGGATACAACATCATGGTGTGATGTGTGTGGGTCATGATGCCTTTCAAGATAGTCACATTAGAGGGATATTAAACCTAATTAATGAACCTCAGGTAGTTCTATAATCTTATATCCAACAAATCTGGATAAAATATTTTAACCTATATAAAACATTTTCTATCCTAATATTCTTATTAGAACATGTTATAAAATTCAAAGAATCATAAAATATATTTATTATACCCATCATCTCAAATTATTCACAATAAATACTTAATAATAAAAAAAGTATCTTATAATATAATAGAAATTAGATAATTATGACCAATTTTACTAATATCCATTCAAGTTTAATATATTACTTTTGATTCAAATGTGTGATATAGTGACTTTTTTTCTTCATCACTTGAATACAAACTACAAAATCCAATAATTCTTTCCTTGATTTTAAACTCTGGTATACTTAAAACATTTTAAAAGTATATATTTGTTATTATATACTCTATAATATCAAATAAATAATTTCTATAACACCAATAATTGATATGTATATTCCATGGAATTTCATAATCTCCTTAATATATTCCAGATAATTCCATCATACAGAAAAGTTACTCTCCATTTCTAATATTGATTTTGACTGAGAAGTAACTTTTTTATTAATAAAATACTTTTAGGGGAAAAAAGTGAGAACCCACACAACATACCTAGGTCATGAACTAAAAGAGATTGGAGAATTATCAAAGAAAAATTTTAAGACACCTCAAATCATTATCCCTAAAAAATTTCCAAGGGGTAGAAGGTTCCTGAGTGCCCGGATCATCCTTTAAGAGGTCTTCAAAATGATCCACCAAATAATCCCCAGATTTCATGTATTCCTATTTGTTGATCTTCCCACTGTTGAAGCCTCTTATTAGGATGCAGTCTTGATTTTCAATCCAAGAACATTTATCACTTTTAGTGTCAACTTTGAGCATTCTTCCAATAATTTTATCAGTATCCTCTGGTGTGGCCTTAATCATCAGAATTTCTTCCAACATTTCTTCACCAGAGTGAATAAGAAACACCAGATTATTCTCCATACCCATGAATTCCTCTAGCTAATGACCATTAATGATTTCATTGAAAGGAACTGCCTTAATGACCACAACCGTCACTTGTTCAGGGGAATCCGAGACCTTGGGATCATCTTCACTCACCTTGGCTTTCAACCACTTCGCAGATCTAGTCTCCATTGAATGGGGAAAATAGGAATAATCCTTCCGAACCTTCCTATTTCCTTTTCGACCCTTCCTCATCCTTTGATTAACAAGATCTTTACCATGAAGATCATCATTACTATCTATCAAGAGTTGGTATGATTGATCATCAATTGATGCCTCTCCTAATTAACCCTGTGCCTCATTCAGATCATCTGGACTAGCTGCTTCCACCTCCTCTTCTAGCCTGTCCAGAACCAGACTCTCAAAGCAATTGTCAAGATTTAGGACTGAAGGGTCCCTACTCAGACTTGACCCCCTGACTACATTTTCATCATTTGAAAACCTCTCAGTGTTATAACCCGGACCTTGTTTTTAGGTATGTTTTCATTTTATGGTCATTTTTGAAAAAAAAGAGGAGATTCCAGAGGTTGTGAAGGGGTGCACGGTTAGTGCATGGTTGACGCACAATCTGAGAAAACCGTGCTACCAGACCAAGAAACTGAGCACCATTGAATGTGGCTCCACACGGGTTGTTCACAGTTTTTCAAACTGAATGGGAAAGCCATGCGATGACCCTAGTGGAGATAGTAGCAACCACACAGTTGGAACACGGTTTTCCAAACCGCACAGGGTAACCATGCGTCCACGTAAAATTTGGGTTTGTAAGTCCCAGACCACTCAGGATTTCCCATTCCTCCACCATTCTTCCTCCCACTCGTGTCTCACATGGGAGTTGTGATTTTCAGAGGTTGGGGGGGATCTCCTTGGCTCATTTTGGAGGAAAATCTAAGGGGTTTCTTGGCGGATCGAAGGCAGTTCATCTTGGGTAAGTCCCTCCTCTTGGTGTCTCCTTGGTTTTCCCTAGATCTTCTCTTCCCTCTCTCTAGGTTTTCTATATCTACATCTGGTTCATGTAGATATAGTGTTGGGTTTTCCTTGGGAATTGATTTTAAGGCTTGTGTATGATAGGGAAGGTGATTTAGAGAAGTATTTCGTGAAGCAATTGCCCAGATTTGTGGGTGCGGTTGATTGTGGATCATTTTCGTCGGAACCCTAAAGGTAGGTGGTTTTTGCCTTCTGATTTAAGGTCTTTGAATTTTATGTGTAAAATAGACAATACCCATGAATGGGGTATTGTGCGTTTACCATTTTAGTTTGGTTATTTTTCTGCTTTTCTTGTGTGTGCGAGTAGAGGTTATTTGTATGTGAATAGGGTTGATCGCTATTCTTTAGAGGTGTTTCCCATGCATGTTCTTTTTACGACCGTTGGTTTTGCTTATCCTGTTAGGATACTTTGTTTGTTTCATATGCCTAGTATTGTAGGATGGTGTGACTATTGTTCTGTTATGCTATTGTGCTGTAGAATGCTAGCCAAGTAGTTCTATAGGGTTACTTGGACATATTACCCTGATATTCTCGTTGACCTACACAGGGTCGTGAGAACCTAGTGTAGTAGAATACAAGGGGGGTTGACAGGGTGAGATTTTCCAGAGAGTCTTTGAGAACTTTTGGCTATAAGGGGGATTGACTGAGTGAGCATCCTCAGAGAGCTGAGAACCACTTGGGGATATAAGAGGAATTGACCGAGTGAGCTTCCTCAGAGAGTCCTTATTTACTTTAGACTATAAGGGGATTGACCGAGTGAGCATCCTCAGAGAGTATTTGATTTTAATTATGAGTATTTTAGAATATTAGTGGAATTAACGGTGAGTTCTTCCTCAGAGAGTCTATGAACGACCTTGGATATAAGGGGAATTGACCGAGTGAGATTCCTCATAGAGTCCTAGACCTTGGGGCTATAAGAGGAATTGACATGTGGGCTTCCTCAGAGAGTCCTTTATTACCCCAGGCTATATGGGGAATGGACTGTGTGAGCTTCCTCAGAGATTCCTACATTACTTAGAATATATGGGGAATGACTGTGTGAGCCTCCTCAGGGAGTCTTGTTTAAACTTTGACTATAAGGGGATTAACTGTGAGCGCTTCCCTAGAGAGTCTTACTATATGAATATACAGAACCAGAGGGGTTACACCGAGCATGCTACACATAGGGTTTTCTATACTCCTTAGGTAGGACTAGAGGGGATGGATGTGAGTACTTCCTAGAGGGTTTCCTATTTGAGGTTTATCTATTTGTTTCACTATTGCTTGATTTGAAACTGTGAATTGTTTACTCATTAGTACTTTCCTATTTACTACTTTATGTACTTTACCTGCCATATATTCACGGACTTTTAGGCACAGATCTTGTGGTGGTTGCCTACTGGGATTTGTCTACACCCAGTTGGGGACATGCTTTTGGCCCCAAACAGATTATATTGTTGTAGGTATAGACAAGGGAAAGCGCCCTTATACTTCAGGTTCTTGATTTGCTGTAGATCTGCAGAGCATGGGAGCAAGCTTAGGCTTGCGATGCTGAGGAGCTGTTTATCTGCTTCTTTTGTACTTTGGTTTAGTACTGGTTTTATTCAACATTGTGACTTGTTTGGATGCTTTCCTAGACATATATGTATCATGAATCATTTATATATATATGCTCCAGTTGTTTCTTATCAGTCTTTTGTTGTTACTATTGTTTGGTATTATTACTGCTTCTGCTATTGTTTATCTTTTAACTTCCACTGTTTACTCTTCCAATGATGGAATTGTTTCCCCAATATCACACCCATGGCTGTCGTTGTGAGTTGGCAGCCTCTGGTGTCCAGGGAAATGCGCTTGAGGCCATGTGACCAACCGGGTATGAGCACCCCTGGATGGCTTCCGGAACCGGGACATTACAAAGTTGTATCAAAGGATTATTTTCTATTGACTTACTATTTGAAGCCTATAGGAAGGGATACGATGGAATAAGTAATTAGTAATAAGTTGTGCCCGAGAGTAGCAAACCCACACACAGGGGAAAGCTAATTTACTTCGATTATTGCATGTTTTCTGGTTTTTCAATTTTACAGTTGATTCGATTTCACTGTTGGGTGGTTCACATGCCTTGTGCTGTTATTGTTTTTATTATTAAGGTTCTATTTCTATTGCAACCCTATGAGATGAGGGTATTCCATCTCATGCATCATATTGGAACTTTCTAGAAATCACATTTCATGCATTCTGGCCATGCCAATTAGGGTGCATTAACAATTGCATGTTGTTGTGATAGATGCTGTGTAGAATATACATGCGTTTGTGATAGATTCCTTGATAAAAATACATGTTGTTTTATAGGGTATTGTTTGTGTGAGGTTTTGTTAGAATGAACACCAAAATTTGGTTCTTGAGGTGTCATGGGACCTCATGGACCAGAATTTGGTGGATAATTGACTTCTTCACTTTGTTATAACATGTATAAGATGCCATGATTTGATTCGCAGGGAGTATGGGCCCTCAATGATAGGAATTTGGAACTTAAATGTTCATTTTCAGTGTTTTATGGGTTGTTGAGTAGTTTCTGAGGCTTACTGTCCAGAAAAACCCAGACTACACGCCGTGTCACTGACTGTGTGGGTAGAGACATGGGGTTGTGAAAATCTTGGTAGAACATGCCATGTATTGGATGTGCTCGTTGTGTGTAGGGACTTTGTATCCAGTTGTGTAACTAATAACACGGGTCGCTAAAGCTTGTTTAGTACACACTATGTCTAGAAGGAGCACACCGTATAGTGTTGTTTTAAGGGAATTGTGTGGTTTAGTCATGTAGAAGGAATCGGTAAGGGGAAGATAAATTCAAGTACATGCCTTGTAGTCATGTTTTAAAAAATTTGATTACTTTCTTTCTTCTATTCCCTTCTTGTCCTTCCTATTTTCAGTCCTCGATAATCTTGAATCTAAGGTGTGCAGTTGACCTTGCAGGGTCATGACACCGAGATGTCCTCCAGTTGTATGCCATTTTCCAGATGGTGACCAAACACCGAATATGGCTGATCATGGACTTCCTGCAGATCTTCCAGTTGTGCCAGTCTTGGCACCAGTAGTTATTTCGGACACAGGAGCTGATGCTTAGTTCATAGAGAGATTTTTGAGGATGATTTAGACATTTCAAGGAGCACCACCTCCTGCCCCGTCGATGGTAGAATTGACGCGGGTCTTTCAGCATCATCATCCTCCTATTTTCTTAGGTGATGGAGGAACCCAAGCTACAGAATCATGGCTGGAAGCCACACAGACGAATTTCAAGCATCTGGAGATACATCCAGATAAAAGGTTGAATCTCGCTACTTACATTATCTAAGACTCCGCAAAGAGGTGGTGGGAGGTGATATCACAGGCAGGGCACCAGCAAAGTATAGGGTGGGATGAGTTTTAGCACATCTTCTATGATTACTTCTATCCAGAGACCTTGAGGGCAGATTGGGCCCGGGAGTTCATGAGTATGGAGAAGAGTACTCTTTCTGTTATGGAGTACTCATCTCAATTTACTGAGTAGCTATGTTTCACACCTATTCTAGGATGTGATGAATTGTCCCTTTCATGGATGCTTGAGGATGGTCTGAGGCGCAACATCCGATCGTACGTGAACATCTTCCGGTTGACTTTGATATCCACCATCGTCAACCAGGCGTTGATCATAGAGTGCAATATGAGGGATTCTGGAGCTGTTACCCAAGGCGGTTCGACATCCAGAGATAGTATTCCTCATACTGATAGTAGGAAGCACTGTAGGGAGTCTGCGCGAGCAGATCAGAGTAGGCGAGATGCATCTTCTGGTATCCAGGTGGTGTGATACTAGTGCGGGAAAAGCGGGCATACTAGGCCGCAATGCCAGAGAGACCCGATGGAGTGCTGATCTTGTGGAAAGATGGGCCATATGTAGCGTTTTTGTAATATATTCTCTCCAGTAGATGGTGATAGGGGTTTGTCTATGACTCCTCATACAAGAGCATCCCCACCAATTTCTCACCGGTCTGGGAACTGGAGTTTTTCTGACCGTTCAGGCTGAGGTGGAGGTTGTGGCTGTGGTGGCCAGTCACCAGGATATCAGCGACATCATGGTGGATCACCTCAGAGCGGTCAAGTAGGGTCACAGGGTCGTGGAGCAGGCCAAACTTTTGTGGTGGAGCAGACCCAGCAGGAGAAGGATCTCGGACCCTCTACAGTTCGAGGTACCATTCTAGTTTCCTATGTTTTATGTTCTACTCTTTTCGACACAGGGACTTCCCATAGCTTTATATCTATTTCTCTCATGGCGAGCCTTGGGCACTATATATTTTCCTCTACCAATATCTTGACATTAGATACTCTGTTGGGGATGAGGACATCTAGTGTACGTTAGTTCAAGGAGTTCCCTCTTAAGGTTGGAGGGTGTTACATCCTTTGGGAACTCTATGTTCGAGAGATGATAGGATATGATGTCATCCTGGGAATGGACTGGTTGGTTCCCTTCTAGGCAGTCATCAATTTCTCTCACCGTAGGGTGAGTTTCATATCACGAGAGGGTGAATCTTTCCTTCATAAGGGCGAATGGGATGTCTGGGCGAACAGAGCAGGTCCAGAGCATCATGGGTTAGGAGGAGTTAGAACCCAGATTGCCAGTCTATATCTGGATGACCAGGGGAATTCATAGTTAGAATTTCCTCCAGTAGTGGATCATTTCAGAGATGTCTTCCCAGAGGAATTTTAGGTTTTACACCAGAGAAAGAGGTAGACTTTTCGATTGAGCTTGTTCCAGGAGCGACATCAATGTCTAGTCTTCCTTATAGGATAGCTACACCTAAGTTTTAGGAACTCAAGAAGTAATTGGAGGAGTTGTAGGAAAAGGGTTTCATCCCACCCAATATATCTCCTTAGGGTTCACCTGTCCTTTTTTCAAAGAAGGCATACAGTACTCTTAGGCTATGTGTGGATTATTGGAAGGTGAACCAGTTGATGGTCAAGAACCGATATCCCTTGCTGAGGATTGATGACCTATTTGATAAGCTTTGATGAGCCCAGGTGTTCTCAAAGATTGATTTGAGGTCCGGTTATCATCAGTTGCGCGTTAGATCATCTGATATACCTCTTTTAGCGTTTTGGAGTAGGTATAGTCTATACGAGTATATGGTTATACCGTTTAGTCTCAAGAACGCGCCTGTAGTTTTCATGGTACTGAAGAACCAAGTGTTCCATCCATACTGTGATTCCTTCATGGTGGTTTTCATGGATGATATCTTGGTGTACTCTCACACTAGACCCAACCATTCCACACATCTTGAGATCATTTTGAGTACACTGAGAGAGCACTAGTTATATGCTACGCTCTCAAAATTTCACTTTTGGATGGATCAGATTCACTTGTTGGGTCATGTTATCTCAGAGACAGGAGTATTAGTAGACCCAGTGAAAGTGAGAGCAGCAGTTTCCTGGGAGCAGCAGAAGAACGTCTTTGAGGTGCAGAGTTTTCTATGGCTGGTTGGATACTACATATTCTTCATTTATAGCTTTTCACGCTCAACCGCACCGCTGACGGGCCTGACTAAGAATGGTGCAAGGTTCTTGTGGTTAGATTCATGTGAGTCATCCTTTCCAAAGCTGAAAGGGAGGTTGACTTCAACATCGATACTAATCATTCTAGAGTCAGTCAAGAGTTATACTATTTACTGTGATGCTTCAGGTATCAGTCTAGGAGCTGTGTTTTTCTAGGGAGATGGAGTCGTTGCATACGGGTCTCGGCAGTTGAGGCCACATGAGAGGAACTACCCGACACACTATCTGGAGTTGGCAGCTATTGTTCATACCTTACGCTGTTGGATACATTATCTATTGGGATAGCATTTTGTGGTTTTCACTGAACATAAAAGTCTCAAGTTCATTTTCACTCAGCATGACTTGAATTTGAGGCAGAGAAGGTGGGTTTAGTACCTTCAGTCCTTTAACTTTAAGCTTTCCTACACGCTTAGGAAGGGAAATGTTGTGGCTGATGCACTGAGTAGAAGGACTTAGATACAAGCAGTTCAGGAGGCCATCAGTGAGTGGAAACTTATGGCTATGTTCTCTGAGATGCATTTGGAGGTGCATGATAGACAAGGGAAGACTTTTCTATCTTCTATAGCTGTTACCTCTACCCTTCTTGATCGAGTATGAATGAGGCATTTATCAGATTCTGAAGGCCTAGTCCTATGGGAAAGCGTGTCAGGAGAAGACCCTGTTCCTGGATGGACCATAGGCGAGGATGAGATCTTGCATTTCTAGGGGCTCAAATTGGTGCCAGCAGACATACGCGAGGAGCTGATGTGGGACTTTCATTCCTCATTTTGGTCAGTTCATCCTGGTGTCACAAAGATGTATCATGATCTACACCTTCAGTATTGGTGACCAGGTATGAAGAGAGATGTTGCTGAGTTTGTCATGAGGTGTTCCACCTGTCAGCAGGTGAAGGCGGAGCATTAGCGACCAGAAGGGCTTCTGAAATAGTTACCCATTCCTGAGTGTAAGTGGAAAGATGTCGCGGTGGATTTTGTGACAGGGTTGTCGAGGTCTCCTCGAGGGAGCGATGCAGTATGGGTTGTCATTGATAGGCTCACGAAGGTTTCTCACTTCTTGCCGATCAAGGAGACCTTCAGTGTTGATGAGTTGGGAAGAGTGTACATCCGAGAGATTGTATATCTGCATGGAGTTCCACACTCCATTGTATCAGATAGGGATGCACATTTTACTTCTCGGGTCTAGAAGGGGATTCAAAAGGCCTTGGGTACATAGGTACTTTTGAGTACAACATACCATCCCTAGAAAGATGGACAGTCCAAGTGTACGACTCAGGTGCTCGAGGACATGCTCCGAGCTTGTATTCTGGATTTTGGAGGTTATTGGGAGAATCATATACCTCTTGTGGAGTTTTCCTACAACAATATTACTCAAGAAACTATTCATATGGAACTTTATGATGCTTTGTGCGGTAGGCCATGCCGATCACCCTTATATTGGCGGGAGGCAGGAGAGGCAGCTATGCTGGGACCTCGTCTTTTCTAGGAGACCACATAGCAAATAGAGTTTATTTGGAAGAGGATGGCTACTACGCAGTCAAATCAGAAGTCTTTTGCTGATCAGTAGAGACGACCTCTGGAGTTTGAGGTCAGGGATCAGGTTTTCCTGCGTGACGCACCGAGGTTGCGGCATAAGAGGATCAAGAGACATGGTAATCTTTCGCCAAGGTACTTCGGGCCATTTTGAGGTGTTGGAGAGAGTTGAGACAGTTGCCTATCAGTTGCAGTTATCTCAGAGGCACTGGGCTATGCATGACGTCTTCCACGTTTCACAACATCGACATTACTTTTCAGAACCATCTCATGTCTTGCAACCCGAGGATGTTGAATTAGAGGTGGATGCATCGTTTGAGGAGCATCCTACCTGGATTGTCGATCGCAGTACAAAGGTTATCTATGGTTGGTCTGTTCCTTTGGTATGAGTGCTATGGAATCATGGGTGAGTACAAGACGGGACTTGGGAGAGGGAGGCCAATGTACAAGACCAATGGCCGGAACTGTTCGAGGTTTCTTCTTCTACACTGCGTTAGGGAAATTTGGGGACAAATTTCTTTAAGGGGGGAAGTTTGTAAGAACACAGACCTCATTTTTAGGTATGTTTTACTTTTCTGGTCGTTTTTGAGGAAAATAAGAGATTCTCGAGGTTGTGAAGGGGCGCACGTTTGGCACACGGTCTGAGAAAACCATGCAGCCAGCCCAGGAAACCGAGCACCCTTGAGGGTTGATTGTGGATCATTTTCTCCTGAACCCTAAAGGTAGGCAGTTTGTGCCTTCTGATTTAAGGTCTTTGAATTGTAGGTGTAAAATAGACAATACCCATGAATGGGGTATTGTGCGTTTACCATTTTAGTCCGGTTATTTTTCTGATTTTCTTGCGTGTGCGAGTAGAGGTTATTTGTATGTGAATAGGGTTGTTCGCTATTCTTCGGCGGTGTTGCCCGTGCCTGTTCTTTTTATGACCGTTGGTTCTGCTTAGCATGTTAGGCTACTATGTTTGTTTCCTATGCCTAGTATTGTAGGATGGTGCGACTATTGTTCTATTATGATATTGTGCGGTAGAATGTTAGCCAAGTAGTTCTATAGGTTTACTTGTACATATTACACTGATATGATTGTTGAACTATACAGGGCCGTGAGAACCTGGTGTAGTAGACTATAAGGGGAATTGACAGGGTGAGCTTCTCCAGAGATTCTTTGAGCACTTTTGGCTATAAGGGGGATTGACTAAGTGAGCATCCTCAGAGAGCCGAGAACCACTTGGTGATATAAGAGGAATTGACCGAGTGAGCTTCCCCAGAGAGTCCTTATTTACTTTAGACTATAAGAGGATTGACCGAGTGAGCATCCTCAGATAGTATTTGATTTTAATTCTGAGTAGTTTAGAATATTAGTGGAATTGACGGTGAGTGCTTCCTCAGAGAGTCTATGAATGACATGGGGTATAAGAGGAATTGACCAAGTGAGCTTCCTCAAAGAGTCCTAGACCTTGGGGATATTAGAGGAATTGATATGTGAGCTTCCTTAGAGAGTCCTTTATTACCCAAGGCTATACGGGGAATGGACTGTGTGACCTTCCTCAGAGAGTCTTGATTTACTTAGAATATATGGGGAATGACTGTATGAGCCTCCTTAGGGAGTCTTGTTTAAACTTTGACTATAAGGGGATTGACTGTGAGCGCTTCCCCAGAGAGTCTTACTATATTCATATACAGAACCAGAGGGGTTACACTGAGTGTGCTACACATAGGGTTTTCTGTACTCCTTAGGTACGACCAGAGGGGATGGAAGTGTGTACTTACTAGAGGGTTTCCTATTTGAGGTTTAACTATTTGTTTCACTTTTGCTTGATTTGAAACTGTGGATTGTTTACTCATTAGTACTTTCCTATTTACTACTTTCTGTACTTTACCTGCCATATATTTACTGACTGTTAGGCACATATCTTGTGGTGGTTGCCTACTGGGATTCGTCTGACACCCTGTTTGGGCCATGCTTTTGGCCCCAAACAGATTATATTGTTGGAGGTATAGAAAAGGGAAAGTGCCCTTATACTTCAGGTTCTTGATTTGCTTTAGAGCTGGAGAGCATGGGAGAAAGCTTAGGCTTGCAATATTGAGGAGATGTTTATCTCTTTTTTTTTACTTTGGTTTAGTACTGGTTATATTCAGCATTGTGACTTGTTTGGCTGCTTTCCTAGACATATATGTATCATGAATCATTTATATATATATATATGCTCCAGTTGTTTCTTATCAGTCTTCTATTGTTACTATTGTTTGGTATTATCACTGCTTCCGCTATTGTTTATCTATTTACTTCCACTATGTACTCTTCCAATGAAGGAATTGTTTCCCCACTATCACACCCATGGCCATTGCTGTGAGTTGGCAGCCTCTGGTATTCGGGGAAATGCGCTTGAGGCCATATGACCAACCGGGTATGGGCACCCCTGGATGGCTTCCAGAACCGGGACGTTACAAAGTTGTATCAAAGATTATTTTCTATTGACTTACTATTTGAAGCCAATAGGAAGGGATAAGATAGAATAGGTAATTAGTAATAAGTTTTTCCTGGGAGTAGCTAAGCCACACACAGGGGAAAGCTAATTTACCTCGATTATAGAAAGTTTTATGGTTTTTCAATTTTACAGTTGATTCGATTTCACCATTGGGTGATTCACATGCATTGTGCTGTTATTGTTTATATTATTAAGGTTCTATTTCTATTGCAACCCTATGAGATGAGGGTATTCCATCTCATGCATCATATAGGCACTTGCTAGAAATCACATGTCATGCATTCTTACCATGCCAATTTGGGTGCATTAGCAATTGCATGTTGTTGTGATAGATGTTGTGTAGAATATACATGATGTTGTGATAGATTACTTGATAAAAATACCTGTTGTTTCATAGGGTATTGTTTGTGTGAGGTTTTGTTAGAATGAATGCCAAAATTTGGTTCTTGAGGTGTTATGGGCCCTCATGGACCAGAATTTGGTAGATCATTGACTTCTTCACTTTGTTATAACATATATAAGATGCCAAGATTTTATTCATGGGGAGTATGGGCCCTCACGCATAGGAGTTTGGCACTTAAATGTTCATTTTCAGTGTTCTCTGGGTTCCAGAGTAGTTTCTGAGGCTTACTGTCCAGAAAAACCCAGACTACACGCCGTTTCACTGACAGTGTGGGCAGAGACACGGGGTTGTGAAAATATTTGTAGAACACGCCGTGTACTAGATGTGCACGCTGTGCGTAGGGACCTAGTATCCGGCTGTGTAACTAACAACGTGGGTCGCTAAAGCTTGTTTAGTACACGTTGTGTATGGAAGGATCACACCGTATAGTGTTGTTTTAAGGGAATCGTGTGGTTTAGTCGTGTAGAAGGACTCGTTAATGGGAAGGGAAATTCAAGTACATGCCTTGTAGTCATGTTTTGAAAAACTTGATTGCTTTCTTTATTCTATTCCCTTCTTGTCCTTCCTGTTTTCAGTCCTCGATAATCTTGAATCTAAGGTGTGAAGTTTACCTTGCAGGGTCATGGCACTGAGACATCCTCTAGTTGTACGCCATTTTCCAGACGGCGACCAGACACTGGATATGGCTGATCAGGGACTTCCTGTAGATCCTCCAGTGGTGCCAGTCTTGGCAGTAGTAGTTATTCTGGACATAGGAGCTGATGCTCAGTTCAGAGAGAGATTTTTAAGGATGATGCAGACTATTCAAGGAGAACCACCTCCTGCTCCGTCGATGGTAGAATTGACATGGGTCTTTCAGTAGCATCATCCTCCTATTTTCTCAAGAGATGGAGGACCCCGAGCTGGAGAGTCAGGCTGGAAGCTACACAGACGATTTTTGAGCTTTTGGAGATACCTCCAGATAAAAGGGTGAATCTCGCTACCTACATGATCTAAGAATCCTCAAAGAGGTGGTGGGAGGTGATCTCATAGGTGGGGAACCAGCAGAGTATGGCGTGGGATGAGTTTCAGCACGTCTTCTATGATTACTTCTATCCAGAGACCTTGAGGGCCGATTGGGCCTGGGGGTTCATTAGTATGGAGAAGGGTACTCTTTCTGTTATGGAGTACTCGTCTCGATTTACTGAGCTGCTGTGTTTGACACCTATTCTAGGAGGTGATGATTTGTTCCTTGCATGAAATTTTGAGGATGGTATGAGCCGCAACATCCGATTGTAGGTGAACATCTTTAGGTTGACTTCGATATCCTCCATCATCAACCAGGCACTGATCACAGAGTGCATTATGAGGGATTCTGGAGCTGTGACTCAAGGCAGTTTAACATTCAAATTTAGTATTCCCCCTACTGATAGCAGGAAGCACTGTATGGAGTTTCCGTGTGTAGATCAGAGTAGGCGAGATGCATCTTCTAGTAGCCAGGTGGTGTGCTACTAGTGCGGGAAAAGGGGGTATACTAGGCCACAATGCCAGAGAGACCCGATGGAGTGCTGATCTTGTGACAATATGGGCCATCTATATCATTTCTGTAAGATCTTATCACCAGACGATGGTGATAGGGGTTATTCTATGACTCCTCATACAAGAGCAGCCCCACTAATTTCTCACCAGTCTGGGAACTGGAGTTTTTCCGACCGTTCAGGCTGAGGTGGAGGTCGTGGTCGTGGTGACCAATCGCCATGATATCAGTGACAACATGGTGGATCACCTCAAAGTGGTCAGGCATGGTCACAGGGCCATAGAGGAGGCCAGACTTTTGCGGTGGAGGAGACCCAACAGATGCAGGATCCCAGACCCTCTACAGTTTGAGGTACCATTCTAGTTGCCTAAGTTTTATCTTCTTCTATTTTCGACACAGGGACTTCCCATATCATTATATCTATTTCTCTCGTGGAGAGCCATGGGTCTATATCTTTTCCTCTACCAATATCTTGACATTAGATACTCTGTTGGGGATGAGGACATCTAGTGTACGTCAGTGCAAGGAGTTCCCTCTTAAGGTTGGAGGGTGTTACATCCTTTGGGACCTCTATGTTCTAGAGATGATAGGCTATGATGTCATCCTGGGAATGGACTGGTTGGTTCCCTTCCAGACAGTCATCGATTTCTATCACCATTGGGTGAGTTTCGTATCACCAGAGGGTAAATCTTTCCTTCATAAGGGCGAATGGGATGTCTAGGCGAACAGAGCAGGTCTAGAGCATCATGGGTTTGGAGGAGTTACAACCCATATTTCCAGTCTATATCTGGATTACTAGGGGACTTCATAGTTAGAATTTACTCTAGTAGTGGATCATTTCGGATATGTCTTTCCAGAGGACTTTTCAGGTTTTCCACCAGAGCGAGAGGTAGACTTTTCTATTGATCTTGTTCCAGGAGCGGCACCGGTGTCCAGTCCTCCTTACAGGATGGCTACACCTGAGTTGTAGGAACTCAAGAAGCAATTGGAGGAGTTTCAGGAATAGGGTTTCATCCAACCCAATACTTCTCCTTGGGGTTCACCTGTCCTTTTTGAGAAGAATGCATACGGTACTCTTAGGCTGTGTGTGGATTATTGGAAGTTGAAGCAGTTGATGGTCAAGAACCGATATCCCTTGCTGAGGATTTATGACCTCTTTGATCAACTTTGAGGATCCCAGGTGTTCTCTAAGATTTATTTGGGGTCCGGTTATCATCAGTTGCACATTAGATCATCTGATATACCTCTTACAGCTTTTTGGAGTAGATATGGTCTATACGAGTATATGGTTATACCGTTCGGTTTCACGAACGCGCCTGTAGTTTTCATGGCACTAATTAACCAAGTGTTCCATCCATACTTGGATTCCTTCATGGTGGTTTTCTTGGATGATATCTTGGTGTACTCTCACACTAGACACGACCATGCCACAAATCTTGAGATCATTCTGAGTACACTGAGATAGCACCAGTTATATGCTAAGCTCTCAAAATGTCACTTTTGGATGGATCAGATTCACTTGTTGGGTCATGTTATCTCAGAGACATGAGTATTAGTAGACCCGATGAAAGTGAGAGTAGTAGTTTACTGGGAGCAGCTGAAGAACATCTTTGAGGTACAGAGTTTTATATGGCTGGTTGGATACTACAAATGCTTCATTTAGAACTTTTCACACTCAGCAGCACCGCTAACGGGCCTGACTAAGAAGGGTGCAAAGTTCTTGTGGTTAGATTCATGTGAGTAATCCAATCAAAATGTGAAAGGGAGGTTGACTTCAGCATCGATACTAATCTTTCCATAGCCGGGCAAGAGTTATACTGTTTACTGCGATGCTTCAGGTATCGGTCTTGGAGCTGTGCTTATGCAGGGAGATGGAGTCGTTGCGTACGGGTCTCGGCAGTTGGGGCCACATGAGAGGAACTACCCGACGCACTATATGGAGTTGGCAGCTGTTTTTCATACCTTACGCTATTGGATACATTTTCTATTGGGATAACATTTTTTGGTTTTCACCAACCACAAAAGTATCAAGTTCATTTTCAATAAATGTGACTTGAATTTGAGGCAGAGAAGGTGGGTTTAGTACCTTCAGTCCTTTGACTTTGAGATTTCCTACATGCTTAGGAAGGGAAATGTTGTGGCTGATGCACTGAGCAGATGGACTTAGATACAGGCAGTTCAGGAGGCCAACAGTGAGTGTCAACTTATGGCTCTATTCTCTGAGATTCATTTGGAGGTGCACGATTGACAAGGGAAGACTTTTCTATCTTCTATTGCTGTTACCTCTACCCTTTTTGATCAAGTATGAATGAGACATTTATCAGATTCTGAAGGCCTAATCCGGCGGGAAAGCGTGTCAGGAGAAGGCCCTATTCCTAGATGGACCATAGGCAAGGATGAGATCTTGCGTTTCCAGGGGCACAAATGGGTGCCAACATACATATGCGAGGAGCTGATGTGGGAATTTCATTCCTCATTTTTATCAGTTCATCCGGGTGTCACCAAGATGTATCGTGATCTACACCATCAGTATTGGTGGCCAGGTATGAAGAGAGATGTTGTTGAGTTTGTCATGAGGTGTTCCACCTGTCAGTAGGTGAAGGCGGACCATCAGCGACCAACATGGCTTCTACAACAGTTACCCATTCCCGAGTGGAAGTGGAAAGAGGTCGCGATGGATTTAGTGATAGGGTTTTCGAGGTCTCCTTGAGGGAGCGACGCTGTATGGGTTGTCATTGAGAGGATCACGAAGGTTTCTCACTTCTTGCAGATCAAGGAGACCTTCAGTTTTGATGAGTTGGGAAGAATGTACATCCGAGAGATTGTACATCTGCATGGAGTTCCACACTCCATTGTATCAGATAGGGATTCATGTTTTACTTCTCGGGACTAGAAGGGGCTTTAAGAGGCCTCGGGTATATAGGTACTTTTGAGTACAACATACCATCCCTAGATAGATGGTCAGTCCGAGTGTACGATTAAGATGCTCAAGGACATGCTCCGACCTTTCATTATGAACTTCAGAGGTTATTGGGAGAAGAATATACCTATTGTGTTGTTTTCCTGCAACAATAGTACTCAAGAAACTATTTAGATGTCACCTTAGGATTCTTTGTAAGGTAGGCCATGCCGATTACCCTTATGTTGGCATGAGGCAGGAGAGGCACCTATGCTAGGACCTCGTCTTGTCCAGGAGACCACAGAGCAGATAGAGTTGATTTGGAAGAGGATGGCTACTGCACAGTCAAATCAAAAGTCTTATGTTGATCAGTAGAGACGACCTCTAGAGTTTGAGGTCAGGGATTGGGTTTTCCTGCATGACGCACCGAGGATGGGGAACTAGAGGATCAGGAGACATGTTAAGCTTTCGTCTAGTTACTTTGGGCCATTTGAGGTGTTGGAGAGAGTTGGGCCGGTTTCCTATTAGTTGCAGTTATCTCAGAGGTACTAGGCTATGCACAACGTCTTCCATGTTTTACAACTTCGACATTACTTTTCAGACCCGTCTCATGTCTTGTAACCTTAGGAGGTTGAATTAGAGGGGGATACCTCATTCGAGGAGCATCCTATCAAGATTTTCGATCACAGTACAAAGGTTCATTGTGGTTGGTCTGTTCCTTTGGTATGATCGCTATGGAATCATGGGTGAGTACAGGACGAGACTTGGGAGAGGGATGCCGATGTACAATCCCATTGGATGAAACTGTTCAGGGTTTCTTCTTTTACACTACATTAGGGAAATTCGGGGAAAAATTTCTTTAAGGGGGAAAGTTTTTAAGAACACAGACCTTATTTTTAGGTATCTTTTACTTTTCTGGTCGTTTCTGAGGAAAATAAGAGATTCTGGAGGTTGTGCAGGGGCGCACAGTTGGCGCATGGTCTGAGAAAACCGTGCATCTATCCCAAGAAACCGAGCACCCTTGATGGTTGATTGTGGATCGTTTTCACCGAAACCCTAAAGGTAGGAAGTTTGTGCCTTCTAATTTATGGTCTTTGAATTGTATGTGTAAAATAGACAATACCCATGAATGGGGTATTGTGCGTTTACCATTTTAGTCCGGTTATTTGCCTCCTTTCCTTGTGTGTGTGAGTAGATGATATTTTTATGTGAATACAGTTGATTACTATGATTAATAGGTGTTTAACATGCATGTTCTTTTTATGATCATTGGTTATTCTTAGCCCGTTAGGCTACTTTGTTTGTTTCCCATGCCTAGTATTGTAGGATGGTGTGACTGTTGTTCTGTTTTACTATTGTTCTGTACAATTCTAGCCAAGTAGTTATATAGGTTTACTTGGCCATATGACACTTCTATTCTCGTTGACCTCCACAGGGCCGTGAGAACCTAGTGTATTAGACTATAAGGGGAATTGACAGGGTGAGCTTCTCCAGAGATTCTTTGAGCACTTTTGGCTATAAGGGGGATTAACCAAGTGAGCATCCTTAGAGATCCTATAACCACTTGGGGATATTAGAGGAATTGAACGAGTGAGATTCCTCAGAGAGTCCTTGTTTGCTTTAGAATATAGGGGTATTGACCGAGTGAGCATCCTGAGAGAGTCTTTGATTTTAATTCCGATCTGTTTAGACTATAAGGAGAATTGACAGTGAGTGCTTCCTCAGAGAGTCCATGAACAACCTAGGCTATAAGGGGAATTGACCGAGTGAGCTTCCTCAGAGATTCATATACCTTCGGGCTATAATAGTAATTGATGTGTGAGCTTCCTCAGAGAGTCCTTGACTACCCCAGACTATACGGAGAATGGACTGTGTGAGCTTCCTCAAAGTGTCTTTCTTTACATAGAATATATGGGGAATGACTGTGTGAGCCTCCATAGAAAGTCTTGTTTTACCTTTGACTATAAGGGGATTGACTGTGAGCGCTTCCCCAGAGAGTCTTACTATATTCATATACAGAACCAGAGGGCTTAGACCGAGTGTGATGCCTAAAGGGTTGTCTGTACTCCTTAGGTAGGACCAGAGGGGATGGCTGTGAGTACTTCTCAAAGGGTTCCCTATTTGAGGATTAGATATTTGTTTCACTGTTGCATGATTTGAAACTGTGTATTGTTTATTTTTTAGTATTTTACTATTTACTACTTTCTATACTTTACCGGCCATATATTCACTGACTTTTAGGCATAGATCTTGTGGTGGTTGCCTACTAGGATTCGTCTCACACCCTATTTGGGCCATGCTTTTGGGCCCAAATAGATTATATTGTTGCAGGTATAGACAAGGATAAGCGCCCTTCTACTTTAGGTTCTTGATTTGCTTTGGAGATGGAGAGCATGGGACCAAGCTTAGGCTTGCAATGCCGAGAAGCTGTTTATCTGCTTCTTTTGTACTTTGGTTTAGTACTGGTTGTATTAAGCATTGGGACTTGTTTGGATGCTTTCCTAGACATATATGTATCATGCATCATTTATATATATATTCTCTAGTTTTTTATTATTAGTATTTCATTGTTACTGTTGTTTGGTATTATTACTGCTTCCGCTATTGTTTATCTGTTTACTTCCACTGTGTACTCTGCCGATGATGGAATAGTTTCCCCACTATCACACCTAAGGCCCTTGCTGTTAGTCGAAAGCCTATGGCGTTCAGGGAAATGCGCTTGATGCCATGTGACCAACCAGGTACGGGTTAGACCGGTTGCCTATCGGTTGCAGTTACCTCAGAGGTACCAGGCTATGCAGGACATCTTCCACATTTCACAACTTCGAAGTTACTTTTCAGAGCTATCACATGTCTTTTAACCCAAAGAGGTTGAGTTAGAGGTGGATGCCTCATTCGAGGAGAATCCTATTAAGATTGGCAATCATAGTAAAAAAGTTCTTTGTGGCCGGTCTGTTCCTCTAGTACGAGTGCTATGGCAGCACAGGCGAGTACAAGACGAGAATTGGGAGAGGGAAGCCGACGTACAAGTCCATTGGTTGTAACTGTTTGGGGTTTCTTCTTCTGTTCCATGCTAGGGAAATTCGGGGATGAATTTATTTAAGGGGGGACGTTTCTAAGAACTCGGAATTTCATTTCAGGTATGTTTTACTTTTCTAGTCATTTTGAGAAAAAGAGGAGATTCTGGAGGTTGTGTAGGGGTGCACGGTTGGAACACGGTTGGCGCACGGTCAAGGAAAACCGTGCGGCTAGCCTAGGAAACCGAGCACCCTTGATAGTAGGCTCTACATGGGCTACGCATAGTTTTTCATACCATGCAGGAAGCCATGCGAAGTCCCTGGAGGACAAAGTAGTAACCGCACAGTTGGCGCACTATTTTCCAAACCGTGCGGGGTAACCATGCGACCAATTAAAATTTGGGTTTTTAAGTCCCAGGCCACTTGTGATTTCCCATTCCTCCACCATTATTCCTCCCACTCACGACTCATGTGGGATTTGTGATTTTTAGAGGTTTGGGGGAGATCCTTGGCTCATTTAGGAGGAAAATCGAAGGGGCTTCTTGAAGGATCGAAGGCAGTTATTCTTGGGTAAGTCCCTCCTCTTGGTTTCTCCTTGGTTTTCCCTAGATCTTCTCTTCCCTATCTCTAGGATTTGTAGATCTACATCTGTTTCATGGATATATAGTGTTGGATTTGCCTTGGGTGTTGATTTTAAGGCTTGTGCATGATAGGGAAGGAGATTTAGAGCGGTCTTTCATGAAGCGGTTGCCCGGATTTGTGGGTGCGGTTGATTGTGGATTATATTTTCCGAAACCCTAAAGGTAGGTGGTTTGTGCCTTATGATTTAAGTTCTTTGAATTTTATGTGTAAAATCACGAATACCCATGAACGGGGTATTGTGCGTTTACTGTTTTAATCCAGTTGTTTGCCTGCTTTTCTTGTGTGTGCGAGTAGAGGTTATTTGTATGTGAATACGGTTGATCACTATGCTTCAGAGGTGTTTCCCATGCATGTTATTTTTATGACTGTTGGTTCTTCTTAGCCTGTTAGGCTACTTTGTTTGTTTCCCATGCCTAGTATTGTAGGATGGTGTGACTGTTGTTCTGTTATGCTGTTGTGCTGTAGAATTCTATCCAAGTAGTTCTGTAGGTTTACTTGGCCATATTACACTTCTATGCTCGTTGACCTACACAGGGCCGTGAGAACCTAGTTTAGTAGACTATAAAGGGAATTGATAGGGTGAGCTTCTCTAGAGAGTCTTTGAGTACTTTTGGCTATAAGGGGGATTGACTGAGTAAGCATCCTCAGGGAGCCTAGAACCACTTGGGGCTATAAGAGTAATTGAACGAGTGAGATTCCTCAGAGAGTCCTTGTTTGCATTAGACTATAAGGGGATTGGACAAGTGAGTATACTCAGAGAGTCATTGATTTTAATTCCGAGCTGTTTAGAATATAAGGGGAATTGATGGTGAGTGCTTCCTCAGAGAGTCTATTAACGACCTGGGCTATAAGGGGAATTGACCGAGTGAGCTTACTCAGAGAGTCCTAGACCTTGGGGATATAAGAGGAATTGACGTGTGAGCTTCCTCGGAGAGTCCTTGACTACCCCAGGCTATATGGGGAATGGAATATGTTAGATTCCTCAGAGATTCTTGATTTACATAGAATATATGGGGAATGAGTGTGTGATCCTCCTCAGGGAGTCTTGTTTAAACTTTTACTATAAGGGGATTGACTGTGAGCGCTTCCCCAGGGAGTCTTAATATATTCATATATAGAACCAGAGGGGTTAGACCGAGTGTGATACCCATAAGTTTGTCTTTACTCCTTAGGTAGGACCATAGGGGATGGCTGTGAGTACTTCCTAGAGGGTTTCCTATTTGAGGTTTATCTATTTGTTTCACTATTGCTTGATTTGAAACTGTGGATTGTTTACTCATTAGTACTTTCCTGTTTACTACATTCTGTACTTTACCTGCCATATATTCACTGACTGTTAGACATAGATCTTGTGGTGGTTGCCTACTGGGATTCATCTCACACCCTGTTTGGGCCATGCTTTTGTCCCCAAACAGATTATATTGTTGCAGGTATAGACAAGGTAAAGCACCCTTCTACTTAAGGTTCTTGATTTGCGATGGAGCTAGAG
Organism: Viscum album; assembly: GCA_963277665.1. Classification (NCBI taxonomy): domain Eukaryota; kingdom Viridiplantae; phylum Streptophyta; class Magnoliopsida; order Santalales; family Viscaceae; genus Viscum; species Viscum album. The sequence continues at coordinate 413,823,388 of OY728145.1, forward strand.
AGCATGGGACCAAGCTTAGGCTTGCGATGTTGAGGAGCGATTTTTCTTCTTCTTTTGTGCTTTGGTTTAGTACTGGTTGTATTCAGCATTCTGACTTGTTTGGATGATTTCCTAGACATATATTTATCATGCATCATTTATATATATATTCTCTAGTTGTTTCTTATCAGTCTTCCATTGTTACTATTGTTTGGTATTATTACAGCTTCCGCTATTTTTTATTTGTTTACTTCCATTGTGTACTCTTCTAATGAGGGAATAGTTTCACCACTATCACACCCAAGGCCCTTGCTACTAGTCGGCATCCTCTGGCGTTTGGGGAAATGCACTTGAGGCCATGTGACCAACCGGGTACGGGCACCCCCGGGTGGATTCCGGAACCCGTACATTACACTTGGGTTCTTAGGTTCCCAAAATTTCTAAAGATCTTTGAGCTAAGTGAACTGCATCAATATAAGATTCAGCCTTTAGATTCCTTGCATCTCTATCTATAGCCACTGCAACCTTGCCTGTGTCAGAGCTCATAACCCCTCTGTGAGTGGCCTCTTTTGAGTTACTGATAGAAGAATCCTGGACTACATCCGCACGGACCACCTCCAATCTTGGAGGACCTAGAGGAACACCAGTCAATGGAAGGGGTCACCTAGGTCCCTCTCCAACTGCCTAACTAGATTCTCAAAGAAACAATGTTGAATTATCTAACTAACTTTTCTTCTCATGATGTAAAATGTTTACCAATTGTAAAGTTAATAACATTCCAAAATATAAACATTATATTACCTAGTTGACCACCCTTTAAAACTTTGAGAAAAAGGGTAAACATTTCTCAAACTCATTCACATTGTCAGAATATTTCCAATGATGATAAAAAAATGAATTCCATAACCATATAAATATTTAAGGAAATATTCAATGAATCATTGTATACTCATCCTAAAAATCTATTTGATCTACCTATTGAACTACTTTTTTTTATAGGTTTTTCAAGAAATTTTATATCTAATAAATAGTTTTTCCCCTGTATAAGAACAATTATTAATTTAATACATTATTTTTAGAGGTTTCTTACATTATGATTTTTCATTTTAATAGATTTTTCTCAAAATTAATTTTGGATGATGATGAAATTAATCTATAAAAATGTTTTTATCATATGAGGTTCATGTTTTAAAAACATTTAATAAGTATTTTTATTAAATACACACCTACTAAAATGATGAAACCTTTTAAAATCCATCATATCCATTAGCGATCCAAGATCTATATTTATCTATTAAATGATTCTACTTCATCATTTTTCTCACCACTAAGTTATTTATCTAGGGAATAATCTCAATCATATCATATATGAATCTTGCATAATTTTGAAAATAGCTTTGTACCCAATCTATCATATAAATGTACTTAACACGATTGCTATGGTAACCTAATCCTATTTTGTTCTCCTAGATAAGTGTATGTTTCTAATGTATTTCACACCCTCAATCATTCTGATTCTATGTGGACTGAATTTCTAATGGAATTAAGTTATTAGGAATTTACATGTGGCATCTTAAAAAAATGTGTTGGTAGAGATGATGGGAGGTCAGGCTTAGCGCACCATTTTAAGGGGGATTATTTTCAACTATGGGAATTTCTTTTATATTTAAGACATGTTTATGAAACTTACCTAGTAATGTTAGTAACACTACTAGTTACTCTCATGAATGATGACCAATTGATTGTGGAATGATAATTTTATTTAAATACTCCCTATCAAGACACTCTAGAGTTTAGTATCACATAAGGACATAGTTGATACATAGTTCTAGGATCAGTCCCATTAAATGGGTTTCTTACATACCCCTATGAAGAGAATCAGATCACATATAGATTAGTTCCACTTAATAGGACATGAAATATCTTTTAAGGCTATATAAAAAGGGTTAATCCCTAAAGATTAAGATTATATGACATAGAAGACTAGGTGAAAGAATCCTAGAAATTGTTGGTTTGGGACTTACACATGAGGGGCCCTTTTAAGTTGATCTCATAGGAAATATGGCTCAATGACATTGGGTTGGTATCATAAAGAATATGACTATATGAAAATGGATTCCATTAGGTGTATGGATTCATGAGGATGAGATGATGTAACCCAAAAAAAATATTTACTTCATGGTAGGGGAATAATTCTATTGAGAATATGGCCCGATGAAAAGATAGTTTGTAGGGAATATAGTCATAATAGATGGAACGTCTAGACTCATAGGATTTTATGTAGCTGAGGGAAGGACATAGATGATATCATAAGGGATATTGTTCAATAAGGATGTAAATGAGGGTTGATGATTTTGGGTTTGAACATCATAGAGGCATCCTACATATCTCATAGAGATAGTAATCAATTACCACAAAGTTCAAATGCCAAATTTTAAGTTTATGTGATGGGACTATACAATTATTTTTAATGTCACATGGTAAAGACATTGTGGTGTAGTATTATGTTGTGAAAATAGTACATATATGTTGATAATGGTATGAAAATAGAGAATAGAGTGTGTATTATGAATTAAATCTACCCTTTAGTGTAGATCTAAATTTTACACCTAAGGATCATACCCATGACATATGTTGGGGGTCATTTGGTGATAAAATCATGAAGAAATTATGGTCCTAATAGGGTATATGGTCCCATAGATAGATTGGATATGAAAATATATTATATATAAAGCTAGAGCCTTGAAAATTCATCCAAGTTATTCAACTTATAATATGAATTAGAATCCACATAGTTCATATCTTTTATTGGGAACATTTCCCTATGAAGGAAAAAAGGTATGATCAGTGATTATAGATAGAAATGAAGCATAATTAGAAGGATGTGTGGTAAAAATGACATGATAAACTCATATATATAATCCCACATGTGTTATGCTGTATTTGATAAATAAGAGATAAGGGAGGATTAAGAACATTGTAAGGGGGGATACTATCAGATTTTAATAGGGATTACACAATGGGGATTCCCTAATCTCTTTTTCTCTCCTTAAAACGTTGATGATTTCAGAAACCTCTTAAGTCTCATGTATGAATAACTACCTTATTATCTAATATTATTTCTTATTTCTATACTAGGTTGGGGTATAAAACATAATGATAGGAGGATAGTGACACCCAGCAAGAAGGACCAGGGGCTTACTCTTGGAGGGATACCCTAATCTAACCCTAGCATTGAATGGTGAATAAATATATCATGGTCTAGGAGAAAATAATCTTATATTCTCCCAATAGATACCCTCATTATCAAAGGAATTCATAATTGTGAGTTCCTTAATGATTTTTTTAATTTGGGGTGACATCTTGGATCCTTCTTTTATAATGGGAATTCACAATTGAATAAGTATACTATTATGATTACCCTGATCATGCACATCAAGTGGCCTTATAAGAGGTTTCAATTTCCCCTTTTTGAGGTTTTAATACTGTTGAATGAAGTCCATGAGGGTCTTATGGACAACCTAAATGGATGAAAGGAATATCATTTTAGAACCCCCCCTTTATGGGGGAAATATTTTATAAAGGGATGAGACTACGTAAGGTTTATAAAAAAGGAAAACCATTAAAGGGGAACCATAAAATAGGCCCCATGAGATGGTGTGTTCACATGGATTCTTATGGGGATTATCATGTGATTCCTTAGTGCTTAAACCTCTCATCTAAAAATGAAATTTTTATCATGCGTATTAGATTACACAAACTGATTACCATGGGAATGAATCTTATTCCCATCTCATGAAGGAATTTTCATTCTCTTGGGTTATTATTTTTTTAGTATTAGGATTTACCTATAGAGTTTGTTTCAGTTTCCAAATGTGGAATCTCATCCCACTAGTCACCTCTTTCATCTCTCAGTTTCTCTCCCTTTATCCATCTATATCCTTTTGTATCCCCCCTTTTCAAAAATTCAAATGGGTATTTTTATTAAAACTCAGGTAACATGGTGTTGGAATCCGATCTGACATGTGGTAGGTACCTATAGTCCCATATGTGATCCATGTAAAAAGGGTTGAATAATGCAACCATATAAACCTGACCAACCACGGAAGATTACATTTATAGATCTATGAAATGAGTATTACATCTTGTGTAAATATGATACTCTTACATAAGATTATAGAATAATTTATCCATGTAATGGTACACCTTATAGCCTAAAAAATGGCATTAATATTACACAGCCAGGTGCCTTCATATGATGGATATGGATTTGAACTCTATGAGAGGGGTGGGCGGGGGTTTAATATAGTCATGAGATTAATTCATGAAACAAATATCATATTTACTTCATGATTAATTCTTATAGATAATTTCTTCGGTTATAAATGTGAGAATTTATAAGGTACCTTTATTCCAATCTCCAACTTATTGCATGTAACTTTGTGACAAAGAGGGAATCAACAATTGATCCCCTGGAAATTAGTTTTTATCGGAATTATAAGAACTCATTTACAAGTAGTTAGAATCTTTTTCAAGGTACATACGATACAAGGGTGGTCAACCCATATAAGCACTCTGATATGGGACCCTCATAATCGCCTGTGAAAATTTAAATAATTATTTGATATTTGGAATTTTCTACTTGAGACAAACCATACAAGATATTTTTTTGATCGATCCACATAAATAAAACCACATAATACCAACTAAGTAATATTAAACACATAACACCAATGGTAAAATACCAATCTCTCTTGGTCTAGATCTTATGGTCATGAAGTTTCACCCATGTGATGATCATGTGGGGACCCTTTGGCCCACATGATGATCATGTAGACCACATAAGGATCATATAGTTACATGTAATTCACCAATTTTATGTATCTTATATGGTATATAATTTCCTTTTTTATATAATTACTTCATAGTGTGAAGTTTGGGTAGTGATGGTGAGGCATATAAATATAGTAAATAGCACAGGCTTTGGTCAACATGAGTATATTCAACTGACACACACATTCCTCGCCAACCTCCTAGGGAAATATCTATAGGAATAAACACTATTATATTATCTTCCCTTTATGGATTCATACTTCTGAATGATTACCTAATTCATTTTCCCCAACATTTTAATCATCTACTCCTCCATATTATTAAAAAAACAGAAGTGATTCGTGCCAACATGTCACCAAATAATCATTTCATTAGAGAATATGAGCATGTAGAGTGCTTTATCATGGGATAAAATACACTAAAAATTGAAGAAGATCAATATTTACCTGATCTTGGGGCTTTTTTATACCAATACATCCTCATGAAATCATCAACTAATAAGAATTTTGGATGGTTGAGAAATTGAGATTTCTAGTTAGGAGGAGATTTTTGCATGGATTGGGAGTAGCCTTTCTAGGACCAATAGACCTATAATGAGTTTAAGGTGGAGCTAAAACCGATAGATCTTTATGAGGTCATTTTTTATTTCACAGACTCTTGATTACTACAATACCTTCCTTATCCCAGACCTTAGAATAAAATGGAGTCTGAACACCAATAATTTTTATCTAATGTATAGATAAGTTTATTTGATCCTATTTTATGTGAACATGATCACCCAAGATGAAATGTTAGGATACATGTATCAAATATTCATCCATTTGGCATCTATGTGGGGGATACTAAGTAAACCCCTCTGATTGATAAGGATTTACTTGATATAGTGAGAGAACTCCTATGAAGAGACTTCTATTCAAGGGTTGATGTCCCATTTAGAAGATGGGTGGACAAGTTTATCAAGAAGGCCAAACATGAGCATGGATGAAGAGTCCCATAGTTTTTTTGAATGAAAAATATCATGTGTTTAAGGAATCTAACTAGATAACTATAAAATAATTCCGGTTCAATAGTTGTGGATAAGTGGTCACTCCTCAAGCTAATCCTCTGGTCCAATTAGTGGATTTCTTGAAAAAATTCATAAGAGAATATCTAATACCTATTTGATAATAAAAAACTAGGGCAAGGATCCACACATTTTTTATGGTAGTGAAATTATCCAATGGAATATATATAGGTTTTTTCATTAAGATGCTTTTAAAGTTATATAATTATCCCAATCAGGATTTCAAAGGACAATCCCCATTCTTACTTGTCATGCCCTTCCAATTTCTATGGGGATTTATGGAAGTACATATGGGTGGATATGAGTTCATCAAAATTACATGATATTCTTGGAGTTTGGTTTATGATTTTTCTTCAGAGTATCTATAGAGTTAAAATGACCACCTTAAGTGACTTGGAAAAGGAGAGTAAGTTGAATTAGAATAACATATTCATCTTCATTGCATTGGGGTTCCCTGATGGTAGTATTATTGGTGATATGAATAGTGATAATGAAGCATGTTTATATTTGATTTCTACTTAAGAAGTAATATTTACCACTGGGATATATATGATAACTATGTACCCTATAGATTTGAGAGATATTTTAGGTGCATTTAGAAGAAATTCCCATGTCATCATTTGATTATATATATTGAGAGACACCCAATCATATTATTATAGTTTTGGTTAATACTTATGAGGGAGTATGTGGGTATTCAAGTGGTGTTGTCATCATTAAGATATTCCATAGAAAATAAATTAGATCATGTCGATACTTGGATCCATTCATATCCTAGTGAGAAGTTGGATGAAATGGTCATAGGAATTGTGGGTGAATCGACCTTAGGGACTTCAGTAGAGAAATCAAGACCCCTACTATAGAATTGTCCATCCCTATGGAATCTAATAAATCTAATAAAGTATTTCAAACTATCCCCCTTGATTAGTATAGTGAATTTATCCCTGTCTATCCCAATTACAGTAGCCTTTCCATATTCTTAGAAGTAATGAGATTCTAAGAGGATGGTCCATTATATAAAATAATACTAGAAGATACTCTCTTATGAGGTGATTTACCTACTTGGATTTGGGATTGTAATTGCTCTAGAGGAAATATCCTTCATGATGCATCTTAAATAAGTAATGATATATCTTTAAGAGATACATGAATCAATTCACTCTTACATGGGTTTAGTTTATTCCCTAAAAAGAGTGATAGAGATGTGAAGGATGAGGGAAGAGGCGAATGATTATGAGGGAGGGGTGGAATTAATTTCTATTATTATTCTTTATGTCACTATTAGAATGATCCTCATTCTTTCCAAACCCTTACAAAAGGCTGAAGATGAATAAATTTAAATTCCTTCCCCTAAATATTTTCACGGGGGAATGATACTCAGGGAGGATTCAATTGATAAATGATTCATGAAAAAAGGTTCCCCTAGAATGACATAACATATACGAGAGGCGATATCCAATATTTTGAGATATTGTTTCCTCTTCCTCCCCTATCCCTTCCTTACATGTAAATATCATTATGGGAAATAACTCAATGGAGGCAGTTGAAGAGGCCAACTATATTCCTCCACTCAAGGGTGGAAGTGGGACACCTAGTTGCAAGAAGGTCTAGGGTAATGGAAAATAAAGATGCCTATGCCATTTACCCTCTGAAAGGGAATTCCTTAGGGGTTACAATCATTTAACCTTAGGAATGAGTTCCAGATACCAAAGGTCAAATGTATTATATACTTTTAGATGGGTGGAACAAAAATTTTGAATACTGAGGAGGCGATAATAGAAAGAGCCCGATTCAACTCCGATATGACCTCTTTGGTCATTACTTCCACTCATTAAGGGTTAGTGAACCATACCATGGGATCTGATGACTTGAATTTTTTTCTAATCACCACTCATAATTAAATTTAAGAATCTATAAAATAAGGGTTTTATAACTTAAATCCTAGAGATTCATTTTATGTTTTTTATTTTTTGTTTATATTTACAGATTCTTTTCAAACTTCTCGTACATATATTAACAATGGTGGTATTGATGCCTGTATTAGTGGTGCATATTGAGACTATTTCTCTAATAGAGTATGTAAGACCATCTATTATGGGAATGGATGACAATTAAATGGACTCCATGGTAGAATCTTAGGGCCTAATGTAAGAACCACCCCCAATGGGTTTACCCGTTATGCTGACCATGGGAGATAATGATTTAGTGGATACGGGTGAGTACTCATTTTTTAATTAATTATTTATATCTACCATCCATTAAAATAACCTATATATATATTTTAGAAATGAATTCACAAATTCTCAAAGTTCAATAAGTGGATTCCCAAATATCTTTATTAGGAGTGATTTTCGAGACCTCCATAGGAACAGAAAAAGTTTCACCATGGGGCATTAAACTTGGACTTTCACTAAGAAAGCTAGTTCTGAAATATGTATTTCCCATTTTATGGGATATGAATAATATCTTAATTCGCAAAGAGATTTTTGTGTTTCTCACTGTGGCATATGGAAGGGCTTACAGAGGTTAGTCTTAGAGATCCCTTTGGAAAAAATTACATCACAAATATATAAGTTGTGAAACATGTTCATGATGATGGGATGTATCAAATTTGATTTCCGTGAATTAAATTATATTGTAAAGTAAATAATTCAATGATGAGAATAATATAGATACTTGAAAGAACTTATCATCAGGGTGAGTTTTTCATGGAAATGTTTTAATCTCAATACTATGATATCTTAGGCAGAGCCCCATTATGCTGAGGATGTGGTGGAATATCAAACAAAAATTTACAAGGAATACGCTGAGGTGGTTTATCCTCAATAAGAGTTGTATGTGGAAAAAGAGAATATGTTTGAGTGCTATGAGATTCCTGAGGAAACCCATGCTTGAGGAAGGAGAATTGTTACAGCTGTAATGGAGAATCTTCACCTTTCTAAAGAGTGTCTGAATCTATAAATCTAGTTTGGATTCAACACCATATTGACGAAGCCCAAAAATAAATCCATAAAATTTAGACTTATGTTGATGAAATTTTTTAGTATATAGTTCATTACATGGATATTCCATGTACTATTGAGACTCCACTTCTTCATTTTATTGAATAAGAACCAATTTTTTATGCATTTAATTATCACAACTTTGATTTCTATCCTAATATAATCATTATTTCATGATAAACATCTAATCCTTGAATGATAAAAAATTGGGAAAATATGAATTCACATGGATAAAAAATAAAAATAATATCTTTATATTGATTTTTATGGGGTCGTATTGGAGACCCTATTTTTTATTTCATCACCCTAATGTTTTCCTTGGCTTTATATAGGGGAATCCTAGAGAGAAAAAACTTGTATTTTGTTCAAGAATCCTCCTTTTGGGTTTTCACCCTGACAAGTCTTGTGTAGTTTTCACTTTTAGTTTAAGGTAATATGATTTGGACCATCAATGGATAGTTTTTATGACTATACATCTTTTTCTAGGATATTTATATGATTTAAGGTAACGTAACTTTGATAAAAAAGTGCATGAAATTTAAGATCATATTGGTTGGACCAAAGGGCTTAGGTAGTCTTAAACAGCTAAAATGGATCAAACCAATTTGAATAGAGGTCCATGTGGCTCAATAGTCTAATTTATAGGATATATTATCTCACAGAGGGTGGTTCACATAATTATGTGTCATGATTCTTTTACGAATGGATTATCAAATTCAAGACCTTGTGATGAAGGTCAAAATACAAAAGGATGACATATCTTATTTGGGTCTCGAGAATGATTATAGTGCATGGAGATATAACATTGAGGATTATAAACAAATATTAAAGGTTGAATTTTGGGTTGTATAATTCATATACCAAATATTTTGAGCTAGGGATGATGAAATGGGATAGATACACAAAGGAATATCAGGGATTATATCCAAGTGGAGGGTTCTACAGTGTTGTTGTTAGGGAAAAAAGAGGTTATATGTCCCTACCCTCATGATAAGATGCTTATGGTTAGCAGGATAAAATGGGCGCACATATTCAAGTACTTATTAGTGAATATAAGCATGATGAAATAAAAGTATCCCTTAGAGTCGGGTATACTCACTCCATAAATCCATGAAAGGTTATGAAGACTCAAACACTCAGAGCATAAAGTTTGTTAGATAATAAAGGTTCTAAAGAAGGGTTAAAGTAACCTGAAATTTATCTTTCTACATACTAAACACACCATCAAGGTGAAAAAATATAAACATTGTCTCTATAACTTCTTCCTTGATTGATGGATCCAGGGAGCACAACTTGACTTTTTCTAAGGTCATATGGTGGAACTTATAAGTTTTGTTCCATTTTTGAATTTCACTTTATCTTTTCCCTAAACCCTAAAAATGAAAGGCTTAGAGAGTGGAGACATGAAATTTACTCAGTTTTCCCTTTTCAGGGTTTCAAACTGAAAAGTTTTATGTATATTTCATTTTTAGTTTAAGGTAATGAATTTTGAACCATCAATGTCTAGTGTTTAAGGTCGAACAACTTTGACCATTATGCACATAGTCTAAGTTCATGATGCTTAAACCATGACATGGAAAGATCTAAAATTCACCATTTGGATGGGGGGATCATGAACCAAGGATAACCAAAATATATCTATGATGAGGGATGATGGTGACAATATAAGCCACCAAATGATGTTTTCTGATAAGAAATGATGAAATGGTCCAAGTACATGAAGGGAATCCACTAATCATATTTGGATGATGGGACCTATTGTGATACTGTTAGGGTATACATAGATGGAGGTCCCTCCCCTAAGGATGATATGATTCTAATTGACAGAATGAAATGGGGGTACATATACAGGGCCATTTTGGAGAATATATGTACTGTCAAACAAAAGAGTCCCTTGGATCTGGGTATACTTGCTACCAAAATCCATGGAATCTTATATAAATTTAAGAAACTCAAGTAATATCCAATATATATGGTGAAAACATTTCATATTTTATTTTATCATATTGATACTATCACTATCCTATTAAAAGGAGTAGAAGTGAATGATGGTCTGTAACTGGGTAAAGAATGCATGGTCTACACTTCACTACATATATTGAATCAATCAAGAATCAATCCAAATTTATTTCTCAAATATTCATCCCCAGAATAGATTTTGGTACTTTGTGGGAAAGATACATTTATATATATATATATATATGTATATATATATTTTATATTTTGGTTGGGACCAAGATATAAGATCCATATGTCACTACATTTCTTGAAGTAACATTAATCAAACAACATGTTGTTCTTGTATAGAAATCCACTACAAAAATAAAGAAAATATGTTGGGGGAAGGAATTTATTACTTTTGAAATTGTGGTTGGACCTAGAATAGAAGATCCATGTGTCACTACATCCCCTAAATGAATAGTAATCATGGAACAGATATTTCATGGAGATTTCCCCTACATAAATGATAAAAATATGCATGGGGAGAGACATTTTTGATTTATAGGACTTATATTTAGAGACAGGGTTGAAGATTTGGGTGTCAATACATATCCTATGGTATGAGAATCAGGACACACATAGTTCTTATATATGGTACTTTTGCATATTTGAATATTACATAGGTATGGGGGAATTTCATTTTTAATATTGATATTGATCATGTTAAATGAATTTCCAATGAAGAGGTGTCTCAATTGAGTTAGAAAACTTATACACTAGAAATTTTCTATACATATATTTCTCATATGAAAAAGGGAAAGTGATTCCCACAAAGTGGTCACTTTTCATGTTTTTTAACATTAAGTGAAGAGGATGACTATCTTATAATTTAACATCAAGTGATTGGGGTTAATTCTGATCAATTTAAAGACTTATAGAATGGGATATGTAAGGATTTATGTGCTAAGTTTTCTATTGTATCGGTTGATCATATCATGTTCATCACATGAATTATCTTGTGTTCATCACATGAGTAATCCTATTATCATTTCACCAAACATCATATGGTCATCATATAGGGCAAGGCTATAATTTAATGTCTTGTACTGAAGAAGTTATCATGCATTTTAACACAATGTGGATGGAAATTGTTCAGTGCAGTTGAGAAAACTCTCATTGATGGTGGGTGTTAGACACTCTCTATCCATGCTGACTAGGGTATATAACCTATTGGGATAAAACTTATATATAATTTAGTCCTACACACTTTTCCTATAATTGTTTAGGAATATTTTATATTATCATTGATGTTATAAGGGAAAAAAGCTATACCTATAGTAATTAATGAAGTATGTCATGTTTTGAAGCCTTGTGAGAGCCTATTCTATTAGATTTATAGATTGTGAAATCTACGAAACCTTTTTCATCAAGTCACTCTGATTCATCTAACCACTTATGGGACTACTTGTCTTTATTCAAATGGTTGTATATGAAAGTACGTAGTGATTGTATCTGGAACTAGATGGGAAGGACCACCTAAATCTCATATATAAGAAAATATGGGTTCTCTTATGTGGAAGTGTGGGTCAATAGGCCTACAAATTATGTATAAGATTTATTGTGCATGATTAAATATTTATATTCACCATATTCTGATGAATATCTTATAGAGATTTATTCAAGGCTTATATATAACCATTTACAACTTCATCATAGAATGAGGAATGGTTAGATTGGATGTTATATTACTGATATAATCCCTTCAACTCTAAAGAATTTTTTTACACCATTGTCTATCACTATAACATAAATCGCCTTTAGCGTCGGTCTTTTAGCGGTGGTTTTGTAAACTACTGCTAAACCTTTCCTTAAAAGGGTTTAGTGATAGTTTATTAAAAACCGCCGTGAAACCCATTTATTTTTTTACAGTGGAGGCAGTCCGCCCCACCCAAGCCGACCATCTTCTCCCCCCGACACCCACAAAGATTCTCCACCTAACAAGCCCCAACCCCTGCTCCACTCCCCTCCTATGTCGCTGGTGACCTCGCCACCAATCACTGCTGACCCCCCTTCTCCCCTCGACACCCATGACACCACCTTCTCCCCCGACCTCAATGAGTTCCTACCCTAGGTCGAATCCTCTCCCCTGACACCGGTGGTTTTCATAGTCGTAGGTATTTTTTTTTATATTTTTTTGAAGCATTCAGTGTGTAGGGTTATAGACATATGCAAACCTTTGTGAGTGTATCCCAAATAAGTGGTATGGTTTTGATAATTTTGGAATATGGAAGGGATCATATTCACTGGGATACACATTTTCTTGTCTAGTGTTTCTTATGGGTTTTAGTAATGTATTCCTATAGGCTAGATCCCATTCATTCTTTGTGTTTGGTTTCATTCGTGATGGCAGTGTTTCATGTTTTAATGATCACATGTTTATCTTATGGATGCTTTGTTTCTTTCAATTTATTTAAATTTCATTAACTTTTTTTTTCATATTATGAATTTATTGGAATATGGAATGTTTTAAATCAAACCAATGGATGTTTAATTTGAATTGTTTTCAAAATAAATTACTTAATCAAATTTGTTTCATTTTTAAGATATAACAAAATTTTCCATGGTCATAAACATTGTATAGATTCATGGTGGTATATTACTATGAATTTTTTTCAAACCTTTTATATTTTATTGGGTGTATGGAGGTATGGTCTTTTAGTATGTAGATAAATAGAACAGTGTCTTGTAGCTTGAATGCATCTCTGGGTTATTGTCACTTTACTGGTGGGTTTGGATAGTGGTAACAGATAGTCACATGGAGACTTTGTTTTAGTCTCTTTTCATGTTTATCTTTCTGGGTTGGTTTATTTATGTCTCATGGTCATGTAATTTTTCATCCATGATGTAATCTGATTGATTATATTTATCTTGTTATATATGAGACATATTGTCATGTTATTTTAGTCTGAAATCACTCCCATGGTTATGTGTGTTGATACCCAGGTGCTTGTCGCTTTCCCATGGTGATTAGGAACACTCTTTGGGACCCATGTTGGTTCATTAAAAAATAGTATTATAGGAGGTTTTATTTCTATGCGTGGTTGGAAATATGGAATTATTTTATAACAATCTCTAGGAGTGTGTCCATCCATGTTTCACCACACACATTGAACTAAGTTATCTTTAAGTGGAATCAATTATTTTACTTTTTGACTACACTTTTCTTGTGGTTATTTTATTTTCCAAAATTTCTTTATAACTTCCATATATATAACTAACATGTCAGTTTTTTCATTGGTAGAATGTTTGAACTTTCAACATGGATACTGCTAACTTCCCTCTTTTTTATTAGTTCTTTTAGATGATGAACCTTTCATAAACTTCTCAAATTTAGATTCCAAGGCCTCTTTCCTTCCCTATGAGAAATATTCTTAGGAGGTTTTTTTTACAATATTATTTCACTTTTTCCTAAGGATAATTTTTATTTATTCACTAACTTATGTGGCATTATTTTCTTATTCGATTAATATATAGGTTGATATGAACATGGACCAATAATATGAATAATACTTTTTCATACAACCAAAACATTTTCAAAATTTTCAATTATTTTTTATGTATACATGTTTTTTTTAACCTATCGATGTTTCTTCTTCATATCTGGATTTCTATCCCTTAGAATTGGATTCCTTTGTAATTTATCTTTTAACGGTCTATACCAATAATCTAATTCACAATAAATGAATTTTTCGCAACACCAACATTGATCCACAACCCATGATAATCTTATTTCATTTGAATAATGATATTAAGTCTTGTTTATAACTGGTTTAGATCTATATGGGCAACCAGCTTCCTTAATTTCCTTATCCACCTTAGATAAGGTGGAATATTCCATCAAGAATTTCAAAATCCATACTTGTACATATTTTTTTTCCTACCCACTCCCTTCATAAAAATAGATTTACAAACATTATTACGAGATGGTATGGATGGTACCTCTTCCTTATTAGCTTTATAATTCTACTAAATTCAGTGCTTGATATCCCTTGTTATAAACCAGATTCAATATTACATCATTGATTCTGTTAGTTAAGGCTTAGAAACCTCTTTTTATTCTATAATAATCCATTTTTCATGTAATTCTAGATTCAACAAGTGACTTTACTTCAGCATGAAACTTCTAGATCAAGTTTTGAAGAAATAAAGTGGTTTCTTAATACCACTTTCCGAGTCACAATTAGCCATGACACATTTTGATCATATTTTATATCAAATGAGACTTTAAATAATTATTACTTCACTTATTTAATGCATTTTTTGGATTTAATCAGATCTTCCTTTAGCTGAATAACATGTACTTTATTAGCACATCCAACCCATGGATCATATCTCCCCCTAAATATTGGGCCACTTTAAACAATGGTTAGAATTATTTAATTTAATGGGAGAGGGGAACCTCCAACTTTCTTATGTTGAGTAATGTGGTTGGACTTTGTTCACTCACCCTATTCTCCCAATTTAATTCTAATCCTTTGTGGTGTTATTACTTTATATGACACCACTAGTGGGTGATTTACCTTATGTACTGATATAGGAAAACCTTATGTCACATATTTATATATTTTTTCAACTAGTATATATGAATCTCTTTCCATATTTAGTAATAGTTATGTGTTTTAATTTTTTTTAATATTGTGTAGCCACATTGTGATTTACATGGATAAAAACTTGATCACAATACCAAGGAACTCACCTCAGTATATTAAGGGTTTGAATGAGTTTTTAGATTTTTAAATTTCCAATCGATCTGTTCAAGCGAGAATAAGATGTTCATGTCTGAAATGTAAATTTAGAAGATGGTTGAAGAGAGATGAAGTTTATGAACATTTAATATTGAAGCAATTCCCTGGTCAATATTTGCGTTGGATTTGGGATGGAGAATCGAACGTTACAGAAAGGTTGATCACTGATGTCAATCCATATAATGACCTACCAACTTCATCGACAATGTAAATTGAAATGAAAAACCTTATAAATGATGAATTTGGAATTGCAAGAGACCGCCATCAACATCAAAACATATCAGAATAACCAGATGAGGGAGCTACAAATAGCAACGAGACAAGTGGTGTGTATGAGACTGTAGGACAACCATATCAAGATTTTAACATATCAGTGCATCATCCTCTTGATTATGTGGAGACTCATGTAAGATAAAACTTCACGAAGGCAAATATGTACCATGATTTAGTTGAAAATGGAAATCAAGAGTTGTATGGTGGACGTTTGAAATATTCAAAAATTTCTTTTATGCTGAAGTTGTACCATA
Source organism: Viscum album (assembly GCA_963277665.1). Taxonomy (NCBI): domain Eukaryota; kingdom Viridiplantae; phylum Streptophyta; class Magnoliopsida; order Santalales; family Viscaceae; genus Viscum; species Viscum album. Next base: position 413,839,538 of record OY728145.1, read on the forward strand.
TCAAATGTCTATGTGGAATTACAAATAAGGCAATGTACATGATATTGGAATTGTTGCGTGATGCATTTCCTGAAGCAAACATCCCCGAGTCTTTTTATGATATGAAAAAATTTGTAAACAGGCTTGGTCTGAATTATACAAAAATACATGCATGTCCCAATGATTGTATGCTTTATTGGCGAGAGGATTCAAGTAGACAGGATTGTAAAAAATGTTCTTCCTCTAAATAGAAGTCAATGGGTGATTTTGGAAGTATGAATCAACCTACTTTCACAAATAAAAAGAAAAGTAACACACCTTTAAAGGTTTTACATTACTTTCCTTTAAAGCCTCGATTGCAAAGATTATTCATGTTATCAAAAACCGCAGAACACATGAGGTGGAATTCTGTAGATAATAACAATTATGGGTTAATGAGACATCCATGAGATTCACAATCATGGAAGAAATTTGATTCATTACATCCACATTTATCAGCTGATCCTAGGAATGTTTGATTGAGATTAGCTACCGATGGATTCAACCCATTTGGGACTTTTAGTACTAGTTATAGCATTTGGAAAGTTGTTTTGATCTCTTACAATCTTCCTCCGTGGATGTGTATGAAATAAAAATCTTTTATCATTTAGATGATTATTCTTGGAAAATAAATGCCTGTAAATGATATTGATGTATACTTGAATCCTTTAATTGAAGAATTACAGGAGTTGTGGAGAAACTATGTTGAGACATTTTATGCTTCTTCTAAGACAATGTTCAAAATGCATGCTGCTTTAATGTAGACAATTAGTGACTTGCCTGGGCTTGGAAATTTATCTAGTTGGAACACTTAAACAGGTTTGTCTTGTCCTATTTTTAACTTTGATTTTGAGCCCAAATGGCTACCTCACAGTAGAAAATGGTGCTTCTTGTTCCATCAAAGATTTCTCGATGCTTCTCATAGATTTCGGCTGAATAGATCAAAATTTAACGGTTTCATTGATCGTAGACCAACTCCAAAGTTGTTAACTGGTTCTAAAATATTTTAACAACTTGGAAATGCTGAAATAGAATTTGGGGAGGTTCTTTATTTTAATGATTGCATGAAATGGGTTCAAAGTGCATCGTCAAGCAAAATCAGAATGCAACAATGGAAGAAAAAAACTATATTCTTCAAACTTTCTTATTGCGAATTTAATTTGTTGCGGAATAATCTTGATGTGATGCATATTGAGAAGAATGTATGTGAAAATTTTATTTTCACATTGCCTAATGAGCATGTAAAGTTGAAGGATCACCACAATGCTCGCAAATACTTATAAGAAATGATCATAAAATGTGATCTCTGGCCATATGAGAATGAAAAGTATCATTCGGCAATTTTTTAAAAGAAAAATAAGGATAAAGATACATTACTTTGAATTTTAAATAATGTTACGGTATCTGATGGGTATTCAAGTAACATATAGAGGTGTGTTTACTTAATGAATCGTAAGTTACATGGATTGAAGAGTCACGATTAACATATTTTGTTACAACAGTTACTACCACTGGAATTGCGTACATTATTACCTAAAAAAATTACTGCTGTTGTACTCCAATTCTACTCATTTTTTAGGAAACTATGTGAGAAATATCTACATCCATTTCAGCTTGACAACCTCTAGGAGAGGTTTTTATTGCCCCTTTGTGCAATGGAGATGATCTTTCCTCTGTCGTTTTTTACTGTAATGATGCATTTAACTATGCATTTAGTTGAGGAAGCTAAATTAGGAGGCCACGTTCATTATCGATGGATGTATTCAATTGAGAGCTACTTTATTTATATGTTTTTTAGTTAATTAAACAATTTTTGGAACTTAATTAAATGCATAATTATGTTAATTTTTTTCACAGATATCTTAGGCATTTGAAATCATACGTGAGAAATAAAGCTCAACCAGAAGGCTCTATTGCTGAACGCCATTTCGCTGAGGAGTGTCTTACCTTTTGTTCTAGATATTTGGATGATATTGAGACAAGATTTAATGGAGTTGGACATGTTGATGACACATAGAATAAATCTCAAATACATCATAAATCAAAAATATTTCATGCTATTTGCCGATCAGTTGGGAGGACCTCAAATGTGACACTAACAGAATTGGAATTATTACAGGCACATTGATATGTGCAGCTAGATAGTGAAATTGTAGATCCATTTATTAAAGAGTTGATGATACAAACAAAGAGACGAATGATATTCTGAACATTAAATGAGAAATATATAACAAAAATGGTTAATAAAGATCTTGTAGAATGGTTTGAACGATGTGTATGTTCAAAAATGTTGCAATAAATATGAATATTAGTTTGACACACATATTTTGTAAATCTAATAAAGTATATTTCTTTTTTTAGATCATTAGTACTGATACTCGAGTAGAGGTGTCAGAAGATTTGATGTTTCTTGCTTGAGGTCCTCTAAACTAAGTTATAAAGTTCGATGCTTACAACATGAATGACTTTAGATTTCGTACAGTCGATCAAGAAGAGGGTTTAAAAACACAGAATAGTGGTATCTTTACATTTTTTGAAGTGGAATACTATGGAAAGATAACTGATATTATTGAATTAAACTACCATAGTAATTTTTCAGTTGTTTTATTCAAATGAAATTGGGTCGATATTATCAGAGGTTTTAAAAGAGATTCCTTGCAATTTACTTCTGTGAACTTCTCTCACATGATGGATGTTGGTGATCGTGAACTGCATGATCCATATATCTTATCATCATAAGAAAAAATAGTATATTATGTGAATGATATTGTGAATGAAGGGTGGAGTGTAGTTTCTCAGGTAATATAAAGAGATTTTTATGATATGGGTGATGAAGTAGAGGATTTGACCTCTAGAAATTTAATCACATCAACAATAGGAAGCATAATTATTTGTCCATCATGATATTGAAAATATTAGTCTAGCAAGGATGAATGAAGTGGATGAAGTAATGGAGTAGAAAACAGACATGATTGAAGGGGAAAATGATTTTATATACAATTATTTATTCATTCAACAACCACTTATTTAATTTATGTAGTCCTTCATTATCATTGTTATGTATATTTTGTTTGTTAGTACTAGGAATATATTATAATTTTTATTTTTTTCTGCATAATTTTTTTTGAAATATATGTTTTGAACTTTATTTTATTTTATTTAATGATAGGAATGCCAAGGAGGAAGCGATACACTGATTCATCCACTACTGTGACAGATGAAGATCAATTTGTCTTCCTCCCTACGACATCTGAGCCACGATCTGCCTTCCCCCCATCACCATCTCCCCCAGCACCATCTCTCACACCCTCTATCCGCATCCCTTTAGAAGCTGAGTCGTCGACTCCCCCTTCAGCAGCCTCATCAGTCGGGTGGTGGCGCACCACTTCTAGTTCATCACGAACATACTAGAGGGTCACTGTTATAGATACAAATTTTAATATAAATAAGGTTATTGCACTTTTTTATACTAAATGTTTGTTCATTAAAGATGAAAAAAATTCAAATGTGTAGAAAAATATAAAAAGTTCAGATGCGTGGAATATGAATAGAGAGAAGATAATTGTCCCATTCAATTCATATGGGGTCCCTACAGATGATGCCGTGAGATTACATGGCCAAAAACTAGGCCAGCTGGCAGCAGAGCCCATTTACCTTCCTATTTCTTCTGATTATTGGAGACATATGCCTCCATGTTTAAAAAATGAAGTTTTTGATTCCCAAATAAAGGTAATTTTAATACATTATGGTTTAATTTAATGTCATGTTATTAATATGGTCAAAATGAATTTCTGTATACAAATGTTTTTCCACTTTAGAGTTGCTGATGTGATAGCACAAATGTGGACGTTGAAAAATCTTGGTAAGAAATAGAAATACTTAAAATGGAGATTGTGGGGTGATTTCAACGATACTTAGTTGAACTTCCAACAAATTAATGAGAAGCTACCCAATGGGGTACCCAAAGAATAGTGGAAAGTTTTTGTTGACAGGCATCATGATGAGAAGAAGATGGTATTTAAATATATATTATTATATTAACCTCTTTTTTACATTTATACATGTATATAAATAGGATATTACATTGAATAAATTACTATTAAATTTCATTTTATTTATTTCAGTATCTCTTAAGAAAGAATGCATCAAGCCGGGCAAAGCAAGTCATCCCTCACACTGTGGGGTCAAAAAGCTTTTCTAGAGGACGATCTACTCTGGTAATATTTTCATTAGTTTAAATATTTAAAATACAATATTATATATTTAATATATTAAATTTTTGATTTATCTTTGTTTAATATAGTCATAGAGTTTAGGGTATGGAGCATCCCAAACTGAAGTTTGGTTGGATGTTCACAAAAAATGTGATGGAGGTTTTGTTAATGAGCCTGCCAAAGAAGTTGGGGTATAAACTCATTTTTTCATAACAAAAACTTATTATCAGTTGTTACTATGTTAATTTATATTGATATTTAATTTATAGGTAAAAATTAAAGAACTATGGGATGCTAATCCTGAGCAGTCTTAATTAGTCTCCCAGGATGACTCGGTTGTTAGCGTCCTTGGGAAGGAGCATCCTGGTAGAGTGCGTGGGATGGGTTTGGGACCCGTACCATATGAGGTTTTTAGTAGGCCATCGGGGATGGCAGCTGCATTTACTCCTGGTTCTAGTCAGCCCATACCATACGATGCTAAGAAAGAGATTGTTTCTCCACGAAACATAGTTCACGATCAGGGGGATCATATATCCGCTTTGCAGAAAGAGTTGACTGAAATAAATCAGCAGATGAGCAGATATGACCCCAGTGGTACTGTGTCGACTGGTGGTGAGCAGGTAAATCACAAAAATTTAAAATCATTTAGTTTTCAATCTTTTATTGGTTTTAAGTTTAAATATAAATTTGCAACACTATTTAATTTTCAATATAATTTTCTTACAGGTGGTATCTGAAAGTGGAGATAGAGGTGGAGAGGGTGACGATACGTGTTCATCATCGGACGATGATTAGTTGTATTATTGATATGTTAGAGGTGGAGAGGGTGATGATATATGTTCATCATCGATTTGTGTATGTATCATGTGTGGCACATAGTTGCCACCAAACATTTTCATGACCTAACATTTTCTTAATTGATCATGTTTCCTTTTATGTATTTTATTGATTTCTGATGCTTCCTTTTATGTCTTGATTTCTTGAGTGTGGTATGCATATTTAGGACACAATTGCCTACATCAGTCTCTTACCAAATCATTAATAGAACCAACCATTCTATTTCCAAAAACTTTACCATAGTGAAGAATAGGGAAAAAATTAGGAATGAAAGGGTTAAGGAATGTCATGGTATGCATATTATATTTTGTTTTATCATATATCTTATTTATGTTATTATACATAACAAAAAAGTGTGGTTATGCTGGTAACCATGAAAGGGTTGAGTAATTTCATGGTAATTCAGTGTTAATGGGATGAGAAACACTCTGAGTGGTTTTGGTATTTAGTTTAGGGGAGAGGGTGGGGTCAATTGGATAACAATCCTTATAGATTGAGATCTTAGGTTTTCAAGATAATGTTGAGAATAGAATAGTTATGTGATCTCCATTTTGATAATGACTCATATGTGGTGGGTGATCATGTGGTAAGCCTTTGTATGACTCAGATGCTTTGGGATATTCTATTTACTGACATGTAGTGGTTCATGGTAAGTGGGTTGGGAACATGAACCAGATATGACCAGACATGATTCATTGGATCATGATTATAGTTTTATGATCATTAAGTATGGGAGTGTTTACCCATTATGTTTGGGCAATATTAAGTAGGATTACAGGAAAGAACTAGTGAGACAGTTCCTAGAGGATTACTCTATACTAGGAAGAAGAGAGTTTGTGTCAGTTTTTCATTCAAAAAAAATACATGCTATGTGAGGGTAGTACACACTTGATATGTGTGGTTATTAGTGAGTTTTGAATCATTTATTATACCAGATGACTGTGGTATGCATATTTTGGTATTCTTGGAATTGTTTTTCTTAGGGTACTGGTACAGAAGCTACAGAAGCTGCTATTTGTTTTTGTAAATCTGTTTTTAGCGGTGGTTTAAACTGTCGCTACATGTCAGCATTTTTCTATTAGCAGCGGTTATAACCACCACTAAATTTCATCATTTTTCTATTAGATGTTGTTATAACCGACGCTACAATATTAAATTTAGAGGCTGTTTTAACCTCCGTTATAGTGGTCCATCTTCCATGGGAAGTTCGCGGTAGTTATGATGTTTTTAGCAGTGGTTTTCACTGCCAGGGACTTACATTTTTTAGCGGCAGTTAAAACTGCTGCTAAAAAAAATAATCCCCTGCCCAAAAAAACTGCCGGTAAAAAACATCATAACTTCCATGAAATGAGAAAACTACGACGGTTCCTATAAACCACCGCTAAACACTTATAACCACCAGAAATAGTGTCCCAACACACAATGTAATGACGGTTTTTAGAAACCACCACAGGAGAATATAGCAGCAGTTTATACTGCCGCTATACCCTAAAAAACTGCCTTGAGCTGTTAATTTTTCAGTAGTGTATCAATATTATGTGAGGTTCAAAAAATATTTTGATAATATATGACTTCAAGAAGCTGAGGATATTCTTATTACTTAATTATTTAAGGGGTATATTCTTGGACCATTTGTAAAAGAAGTTGGTAGTAGTAAAGTTATACTTAAACTTCTTGGCTATATATGGGAGATATTTCCCTATAAAATCCATTACCTATATCAAAAAAAATTCCAAGAGTATTTGGAAGTATGTAATAAATTTAGGGGATTATAAATAAAATTGGTGTTTTCTTGAAACACATGGAATTTTCTAGTGAATTTAATACAATATTGAATCATATTTGGCTAGGAATATACAAGACTATTGATATAATGGGGGAGATTCTTTCTCAATTGATGGGCTCCACATGCGCTAACATGAATATCTTACATGAAGATAAATATCCATTCTCATTCTATGAATTTGAGGTCTACTCAATCAAATCCTTATTTATAGAGGAATTTCTATGAATTTTATCCATCTTCGTGAATGAAATTCACTTCCCAACATCAAATATATTCTTTCTTTGTTTTATCTAATAGACATATCCCACTTCTAAGATAGTCTTTCAGGGGGGACATCCATCTAGTAGTAGAATAACTTGATGAGGATATCATCTCAACAGACTCCAAACCCCTAATAATATCATCAATTTAGTCCATGTTATATATGATGACTTGATATATGATCTTAAAATGCATGATGTGACTAACTATATCTCTTTTCCATGATATTCCTGGATTGTAGAGGTGTATGCTAAAGCATCATCTTGATCATTTTGTGATCATGGGACATGGGTTATAGTTGAATCCTAGGGGAATTCTATAATATGTTCATGAACATTATCTAATACAAGGATCAAATACTCCTTTTTGATAGCATATTCACCCTTAACATACTTAACCACCAACTCTGAATTGTCTTTAATGTGCAAGAATGCTATTGGAAACTGAATAGATTTCTCCAATATGACAATGAGAGCACAATAATATGCTTCACTATTAGTATATCCTTCTAAAATAATAAAAGATTGAGGTAGGAATTATTTTGATTGATAGATGAACATAACACCCAAACCAACTAGATTATATTTCAGGTCATTCAGTATTTTCTCAGTGGTGTTCCTAGAAACTCAATCAAAGTACATTTCCCATATTTGAGGAATTTTGAATGATAAAGAACTCTTATTCGGGGAGTTCCTTATCTGTTGGTGTATTCATAGGGAAATGATCTTTCATGAGTAAATATCCTAATTCCTATACCGAGACTAATTTATGAGGTATGAACTACATATCAAACCATTGTAGTATACATGATTATTGATCTAGTCAGTCCATTATCATTGGGTGATTGAGGATGTATTTGAGTCGGCCGATGCGGAAAACTATATGAAATTTATGTTTCTCTATATAATTCATGAGTTTATGTACCAAAAATAACATACTAAGGAAATTATTCTAGATGTTTAAATATCTAGTATTTTTATCGGCCATTTTACCATTAAGATAATAAAAAATGTTATCCTTTCCTATATCATTATTTTGGGTAAAGAGTATGCCAAGAGATATCTCCTAAGCTAACACAAAGGGTATAAGTAGTTTCCCTTCCACAAGAAACATTAGGTCAGGTAGGTACATGAGGTATTTATAAAGGATGCTAAAGGATTTCTAAAAAAATTCATCCCACATATGGAGGATTCCCTTACTCATCAATATTCTTGTTTTCCAATACTTCTACAAATGTGAACATTTGGTGCACATCTGGGATTCATATCATTGATCTGGTCATGGATCCTCATTTCCCTGCATTACAACTTTTCAAAGGTGATATAACTCTTCTATTACAGTTTATAAAGTTAGATCCCTGATCAAAATGGGATGATGGGATATCATGTATTCCTTAAATGGATTCCTACTTATAGTCAATTCATAATATGGGCTTCCCTTATAGATATATGACATGTTCACGAATCTTGTTCCTAATGTTATCTTATAGTGGACATTGGTTAATTATGTCAATAAGTAATATGATAGGGTGGCTACCTATGGTTAGAGATGATGAGGATATTAGGTGTATTATAAATCTAGAAAGGAATTCCTCATTTGGGATTTAAGGGTATCTTATTATTTTGGCACAAGGTATCTGAGGTACAAAATATAAGCCATCACATGATCCCAGTGAGTCAAATTAGGATTACTTTGTATCGAATCCAAGGCTTGTCAACTGAACCTACCTATGGTTTTTACATTGGGTGGCTCAAATTTTTTATCTTAGGCATCCAACCCTCATCATTCCAGGAAACTTATTCTCATTACATAAGTCTTCCCAAGCTCGTCTCCAAAGTAATCCTATACTCATCACACTAGGTAGGAAACTCAGAATCATCACCTAGGAAAGGGAAAATGAGATCATATAATCATCTTATATGCTCCTTAGTCTCACCACCTAAGTCTAGTATTATGATGTATCAGGAGGGTTCATATGTTTAAATTAGAGTGAGGGCACTTTACATTTTTAGGGTTTAGTGTAGACAATCCTACATATGCTCTCACATAAGGGATTTTCATAGGTTTAAATTTTAGCGGGGGATGTTTTCTATATAAACTCATCACATACTATTTCGGGTACAAGTTGACATCCTATGGTGATGAAAATATCCAATGAGTACCATGAATTTTTATGATGAGAGGCATAGAATTTTTTTGAAATGTGATCAAACATCATAGTTTCCACCACTTAAAGATGATATAGATATTTTGGTAATTTTGGGATTGAAACTCAAAGAGGAATCCTATGTACCCTATTAGAATATAAGAGTCACAACCAATATAGTTAAATTTTATAGTTTAAGGTCTTATTTTAAAACTGTACAATGCAGTTTAACATCATGTGGTAGGAACAATTGTGTCGTGGAAGGGAAAACAACAAAGGATGGTGTGAGGATTATGCATATAATCTTCTTGGAATATTGTGGAATAATCTTATGATCATCACATGAGGAATATATTTCCTTCTTACATAAGGATTCCTATACTCATCACATAGGGTGTACCATGTTAATAACAAAGAGTAAAGCTAAGGTTTAACATCTTGTGTCAATGAAATTTTCATGCAGTATAACATCATGTGACGGGGAAGTTTTTATATGTAGTTTAAAGTCCTATATATTAGAAATCATTTAGGATTTAATGTAAATATTATTTAAAGTGGTAATGATGGTTTATGGTGGGATTATTCTAGTGGGCTTCCTAGGTGATACTAAAGAGTAATGATGGTGTGTGTGGGGCTTACAAAAGTGGGATATATTGGTTCTACTAAAGAGTAGTGATGGTATGTGATGATCTTGTAAGAATTTGACACTCAGGAAATACTAAAGAAAGGTAATGGTGTGTGTGGGGCTTCTATGAGTGTGTTTCTTGGGTTCAATTAAGGATCAAGGATGGTATGAGCAGGTCTTGTGAAAATATACCACCCGAGTGCTACTAAGGAATAATGATGGTATGAGTGGGGATTATGTGAGAGTGTTTCCATGATGATGATAAAGTGAAATGATGGTGAGTGAAGGGATTATCTAAGTGTGATTCTTGTGTGATGCTAATGAGAGGTGATGGTATGATAAGGGCTTGTGCAAATGTTCCACATATGTAGTTATTAGGAGAAATTATGTTTTGTGTGGGGATTATCCAAGTTTAATGAATAGGTGTGGATAACGAGAAATGATGGTTTTGTGATGGGATTATGTGAGTGTGTTTCCCGTTATGGTGGGGGAAATATCTTTCTCACCAAATGATCCATCTTATAAAAGGCATCCCATGTTAATCACATGAGGTATCTTGGGATCACTACTCAAGTAATCAAATGATCATAACATAGGTTAAACAATAGTTTAATGTCATACATTGAGGATGTTATGCTACACAGTTTAATGTCATTCATCTAGGAAATTGTATATGAGACTTACGTATTGAGATACTCATTCTTGATTCCTCATGTTTGGTCATGAGATAATATAGAACGATTGATGGGTCAGAGTTCATGATTAGGCCCCACACCTGAGGAGGAGAAACATGGGAGTTTTTGGGAGCACTAGGGATACTTGTGAGGATTTTTCACTAGGGATTCCTATTCTTTCTTCCTCATGTTGGGTCATGAGGGAACCTTAACCTGCTGGTGGGTTGGAGAATATGATTGGGGATCACACCTGAGGATGAGTCCCATGGGGGCTACTTGGGAATAATAGCGATTCATGTGGGGATTATGCACTAGGGATTCCTGATCTTTCTTCCTCATATTGGTTCATGAGTTAATCATGACTCGTTGATGGGATGGGAGATATTATTCAGGCTTACACTTGAGGAGGGGGTCCATAGGGGCTGATTAGAAGCCGTAGGGATACATGTGGGGATTTTTCACTAAGGTATTATAATCTTTCATTCTTATGTCGACCCACAAGGAAATCTCAACCCATTGGTGGCTTATGGGATATGATTAGAGACTACAGATGTGGAAGAGGTCCAATGGGGAGGAAACAAGGATTCTACATCTATCTAGAGAGGCGGTTTAGTACTAGGATTGGGCCCTTGATAGGGGCTTATTATGTATCCCAATAAAGGTAATCAAACCCCATGTAGTTCACTTCCACTTAAAGGGACACATTTTAACTTTATGGGCATGTGATAAGGTCCATTATGGTGCCTTTCATGGTCATGTTTCCATGACCAAAAGAAGTAAATTTTGTGTTCATGCATCCAATATACATGTATTACAAAATTTAGAATCATATAGTAGAGACTAAGGGGGTTTCCTTGTGCTCTTACCATGAGGCACCTTATGCTCAACATATAATATACATCTTGTTCTTATCACATGAGGCACCCAATGCTCATCACATAGGGTATTTTACTATTTAACATCATATAGTAAGTAACAATAGGATTAATATTCATAACAATGGATGATGTGATTCTTATATTGAAGTGGCCCTTTCTATTCCAACCTGGTATATGAGTTAAGTGAGGAGATTTAAGGAATACCTTTAGGGGTTTTTTGACTCAAGATAATTGAAGAAAATAAGAGGATTATCTTGACCTGTGGCATGGGAAAGGGACCAAGATGAATATGACACATCGAGATATTTCATGGAGTAGAGAAGAGTATCTTAATTAATGGTATCATTAGAGAAGGAGGTTGGGGACAGGTTTATCACAAACAAAAATTTCATTGGTCCATCCTGAAAATATCATAGGGTCACTGATGAAAACAAAGGTATTGGGATGAGGGTTTGGAATCAAATCCCACCACTGATCTAGATTAGGGGTGTGGGGGTATAAAACCTATATTATAGACTAGTATGACCAAATCCGGAATAGTTCACTATTTGAGAAACATTTCCCAGGTCATAAAACTTTTCTCTGTTCCACACAACTTTTTTTCATGTCATGCATCATTGGTGTTTCATGAAAATGATTTTTCATGAAAATGAGTTTACATAAGTTATGTACTATATGTGTGATTTTTGAAAACATTGTGACCTGAAATTTAATGTTTCAAGAAAATAAAATTGGGATTTTTTTTGAATTTTCATGAAATTGTTTTCTTGAATGATAAAGTTTCATGAAAAATTCCTAGTTAGAATCCCATGTATTGAAGGTCTTCATGGGGTAATTTCCTGTAATATTTGGATTTTAGGGTTTTATGAGTCCTGAAACATAATTTTCATTATTTGATATCTCAAAAGTCAAAACCCCTAGGCCCCCAACTAAAATCAGTGTTGGAACCATATTTATAATCATTTTAGTTATGTAACAAAAATTTGGGTTGTGATGTGTAATATTGGAGTTTCGTGATGATAAATTTGTTTTTAGAGGTTGGATTATGTATGTGAAGAGATTTTTCATTTGAAAACAACATTCCCACACAACATAATTGAGTGACTTTAAATTAGTTTTAAAAACTATTGGAAAGATGTGTGCCATGGTGAAAAGTTGATTCATAAGTCTGTTTGGGATCCATGACCAATAAAATCAAGGACTAAAAAATGAGTTGTACCCCTAGCTGGTTTTTTTTGGAATTTTATTTTCCCTACCTGTATTTTTTCATATAACACTTGTGGAAGGAAAACTTTTTCCTTTTAGAGATGAAGTGGCTGATATACACTAGATTCCCCATTATCTTCTTAATTATTTGAGGTTTCAGGGTTAGAGAATATTGATTATTTTATCTATTTTATTAGGATAAATCTTAATACCATTAAAATGCACCACAAAACCCAATAATTTTTCTAATGTTACCCTAAAGATTCATTTTAATGGGTTCATTTTTATATTATTTTCTAATAGATTCAAAAACACCATTTCATTGTCATGGAGGTGATTAGAGTGATTGTGGGACTTGACTACCAAATGATCAACATAACACTCCATGATATTTTTCAAGAGGGATTTGAATATACGGTTCATGGTTCTTTGGTATGTGGAACCAAAATTCTTTAAACTGAATGGAATTATACAATATCAGTAAAACCCTTGATTAGCTATGAAAGTATTAGTATCTTCATCTTTATGATTCATCTAGATTTGATTGTAGCTGATGTAACCATCATTTATGGAATAATATTAGAATCTAGTGGATGTTTTGATCAATATATCTATGATTAGGATAGTGAAATAATCTTTGGAAAAATACCAATTAAGATCTCTAAAATCACTACAAACCTAGATCTTATAATTATTTTTATTTTCTGGGATGCCATTATCCAACCACTTTAGTTAATAGACTTCCTAGAAGAAATTATCCTTGATGATATTTTCTAATTAAACTTATACCCTAGTTTTGAGGAATGGGAACATTATTCTTTCAACTTTCTTATAACCATAATGTTCTTGTAGTAGCCCCAAATGATGGATGTCTATCTCAGTGTCCAACTTGGGAATCTTAGTATAATTCTAAGAAATAATTCCAATGTTTCTTTATAAAGGATATATCTTTATCTTGTTTAATGAGAGTTATAGTGCACTATCCTAGGTGGGATATGGTTCTTCATATACACTATGGTTTACCTATTATAGATCATATACCATGGTTGTGACACCTTCCTCAAATAATGGATCAGAATCACCCAGATCCTATTCTTCTTTTCCTTATCCCTATTGAAATAAATGACAAAAAGTATAATTTATGGGTGGTATTGTCCAAGGTTATTCCATGAAATAATATAAATGATTGGGAATCATCATTATAAAAATCCAAGATGACTGATATCATGAAAACCAAAGTATATGTACTCTGGTCATCTAGGTATTGATCAACATGATATCTTTCTTAGATCAAATTAAGTGCCTCAAGATGATTGATGAGAAATATGAAATAATTACACAATATACTCAACATATTTTTAGGATTATCCTTCAATCCATTTGGAACAGAAACCTGATCCACATCTACTTTTTCTCGATGCCTTCTCTCCCCTTTATAATAATATTGTATTGTAAATTTATTTTTTAAGAGAATTTTGTTTTCTTTTATCACACCCCTAGATATTCATTTTTTATGGGGATAAATACTTCTCACTGAATCCGAATCATTTAATGGTTCATTATAATATAAGATAAATTCTAGATCCATTGACCATGAGCGATCGATGAAAATTGATCTCATTAAACTTTGTAGAAAGGTACATGGTTCTGATATACCCATATATGACATTCTATTGCTCTTTTTTCATAAAAAATATGGTCATGTTAATTTAATCATTATCATCCTTTGTTTAATACACCACTTATGCGGAAAATTCCAAATTTAATTTGTAAGGACAAGAAATACCTTCGTCCAATGCCTCCCAAAGGTCCTTTGAGAGTTTGCATGGGGTTCTGAACAATTGTTTAAAGAAATTATATTTCTGAGCCATGAAAAATCATTTTCCATTAGGGGGATTATATTTGAGTTAATTATTTTATGTTGATACAAGTTATGTTAATGATTTATGGCTAATACTTGGAGGCACCTCCATTCACAAGTCAGATTTTACTAACCTATCTAGATTTAGATGATGATGAGTAAAAATAAGTGAATATACTAATTGATATTCTAATATGAAACGATATTATTGAGTTCTATATGACTGAAGAGTCAATTTATATTTATGTTGATCCCATTGGAGTTTTTTTCTATTTGTCTTAGCTATATATATTGCTGCCATGGAAAATTCTACCACATGATATGTTCTTTTATGGTCTCGTCTCCCACATCCCCATCATCCATTTCTCATTTGGTATCCACCAAAATTATGAATAAGAAAATGAGGCTAATATTTATATTCATTTTCTTTATTGTTAAATGGTTTTTTCAAATAAACAATGTTGAATTAATCATATGATGATTCTTTATCCAATGAGAGTTCCATTTTGAGAGGTGGTTCCCATGCTCCCAATGTCGAGGGCCAAATGTGTTTCATATTTTAAACTGGTTTAGGGGTTGTTGAGGTTATTATTATTATTATTCCTAAGCCTTATTCCTCCTCTACTGAGTATGTTTTCGTCTTGCTGATTGAGTTAGTAAACTAGGCTGTTTAGTGTTTTTACTTAGCGAATTTGGTTTGCAATTAACCAATTTTATTATTGAAACAACCAATAATTCTATCAATGGAAATCCAATTATTATAATTATGTAATATGGTATAAATTACCTAAAAAATAAGTAAGATAAATTAAGGAACCTTTACAAATGAAATAGTAACATAATCATCAGAATAGTAATGTGACCATTAGGAATAATAATTTTTCCAATAGAATTTTAACCTAACCTATTAAAGTATAAATAAACTATATGTGTCTTATGAATTAAACTATGATATATTTATGTCATGGTACAAGTAAATAAATGTTTTAAAAATGATAAATTAAGTGTTGGAATATTTATAAGTCAAAAATATTTAATTAAAATTTCATAATTAATATAATTATTTAAAATAAAATATATTTTCATAAAATTGATTCATAAATTATTATTTTTTTGTCTTATTATTATAAGATAATTTTATGATGCTTTAATTAATTTTTCAAAGTGTCATAAAATCAGTTATAATTTTTAAATTGGTATTTTTTTAATATATGATGATTTTCATAAAAATTAAATTTATCATATTTATAAAATTATTTTCATAAAATGGAGTTCATTTTTTAATTCTAAATATCCAAAAATAGTTGGGGTGGATTTTTGAAATTTTTCTAAAATAGTGGAATTTTATATGAATATTAAAATACAGTAATTTACAATATATATAAATTATAAGTTTAATTTGATATTTATTGATTCATTTCTAATGTAATCACCACAATCTAGAACTCCCCTTCATTATGTAATATATTTAGTGATAATTTTCAAACTGTTCACAGTCTTGAGCCAAAATAATAAAAAAATGAATAAAATAATAAAAAAACACTCCTATCCTCCACTATAAATACCACATCTCAACACCTCTTCTTCTCATAACTCCAAAGCCTTGAATATTGTCCAAATTCTACCAAAACCTCTTCTAAACCCCCTTTACCATATCCAATAGCATTTGTCTCAAAAAAAGACCAAACCCAATTTTCCTAAGGAGGTTCTCAAGGAGAGGAATTCAAGAGGTAAAATCCTCTTTCTTTTTCTTTCAATTTGTTTTCATTTTATTTATTTTCTCATTATCTACTAACCTCCCATTATCCAAGGGGAATTATAACTCTGGTATATTATATATACTATAATTTTATTATGTTAATGGAATAATCCTTCATCAAACCTCTTCTCCTCTCCCATTTATTCTAAAAATGAAAACATCATCTGTGAGGTGTTATTTATTGCCTTCAAGGATGAAATGTTTTCACTTTTTTTAATACCATAAAGGCTGGTCATAAAACCATTATAATGGTTGAAAAATATTTTAAAATGAATTTTATAACTTTTTTTATGTTATGGAACTAACATATATACATAATATCAAATAATAAAATAAAAATTGTTTGTGATGATAAAAAACCCTCCAAATTAATCTAAATGATTATCATTTGCACTTTATCTAATGAATCATTATCATATCTAGAAAAAAAATAATATATAAGACCAATTAAAATCATGGAAGTTCATTAATAATTTATAATTTCAATTCAATATAATTATTCCTATTTTATATAATCTTCTATACATGTATACAAGTGAACTGATCCTAAAAATCAAGAAAAGGAACACCACTGAATATTGAAATTGAACACTATAACTCATCAAAATGGCCATAAATGGATTTAATAAAAGTATAACGAATAAAATAAAAGTATAATAGGTTATAGATTTATTAATTAATGAATATAATGTGATTATATATGATATTAAAGTGCATAGATCATTCCGACATATGGTAAGGGGTTTCTGAAACCCAACTCCCTTTATTTGGGTTATCACTCTTTCATTCCAAATTTATGCGTGTATATTTACTTCAATGTTCCTTAAATTTAATTTCATTGTCCTTCCATGTTATATTATACTATATAAATGCTTCCAAGATGATAAATGTAAATATTTTTCCAAAAGAACTCTTCTTTCTAAAAACACATCTTATATTTCTCTTGAGATTGTTTCTTCTTCACTAAAGATTGATGAATATTATAACAAGTTTCTTATTCCATTTTTATTTTGGAAATCCCAAATTTTATTCATGGGTTTATTCTTTATTAAATTTTTATGAAACCCATTTACTTTCTATGGGTTATTTTTTGAGAAATATTGTTATATGTTCTATGTGGCATGGAAAAATAAGTAAATGTTATGATGTGACAGGTGTTCCTAAAATCATATATAACTCTAATGAATTGGGTAGTGTGATGTATATCATGATATAATGTGTAGTATGCATTAATACAATTCCATATTTGTTCACAATGATGAATTTGTTATGATTATACACATCTGTTATGCCTGAACATGATACTAGCTTTGTTCACAACTATATGTGGTATATGAACACTAAGAAATGATGTTTAATTTTTATGAATTTACACATTTCATTATTTTTTATAATGCTTCCTATAATTATTTTGATGATGATACCATACTTATTTAAGGATTAGGTTGATTATTCTGACCGATGTTATACTGATTCATGTTCTTATTTATCCTCTTACTGGGAGTTTATCTCACCCCTTTTTTTGATGTATATCCCCATGTGACTACTTATAATAAAGAGTGCATGAGAGACACTAAGAATATATAGAAGAATTAATTAAAACATTTTATGCATTATTATTTAAAAATTTTATATAAGCCTAATTTTTTCAAATAAACTAAACCGTTTGATCCTATATTTGTAACACTATTATGTTGTTTACCTTTTAAATGATGTAATAATAATGTAAGAAAAAAAAGGGTCACTATAGTTCGAATTAGAGTAGGGTTTGGTTAATTTTTGAATTATCATTAGACAACATTACTGAAAACTCTCACTATGAGACTAAGTATATGTCAGCACACAAGAAGATATGTTTTAAAAAATTCTATACATAGGGATCCCAAAAGATATGTCTTTAGAGTCAATTTAAAAAAAGAATAAAATTATTTGTCGATGAATTATTAAATTATGTTTTTTTCAAACCTATTTTATTTTATAACGTAGTGGAAACCAAGAGAAAATAGGACAAAAAATTGTGTGAGGTACAATGCATCGATTTCACGAATGATGTCCCCAATTCCTTGGGAGGTGGAGTTTAAAATTTCAGGATGGTTCTTACCTAACAATCACAGGATAGGAACAATAACCTGAATAATGTGGAATTTCTTCCTTCTCCTAAAAAGGAGAAACTGGCTATCAGGTCCTTTATGCATCAATGACCACCAAGGTTTAGTGGATCTTCTGATCCACTAGTCATGGAATAGTGTTTCAAATCAATAGAGAATATATTTTTTGTTCTTAATTATTTTTGAGACAAATAAGGTGACTCTATTTATTTTCCCTTTATATGGAGAGGCTGATCAATGGTGGGAATTTATTAATAATACCAAGGTGAAAGAGGAAATTGATGAGATAGAGTGGGAAAAATTTAATTAAACATTTTTTAATAAGTTATTCCCTAAAACTCTTCAAAAAAATATGTAGAGATAATTCATATATCTGAAGAAAAAAGAAGGTGAATCTGTCATGTCCTATAAATTTTTTTACAAGTCTTTGAAGGTACTCATTAGGTTTTTTATCAACAATAATATAAAAATTAACGGATTCTTTAGTTATTTAAAGACACACCTTTGAAATGCTCTATCTATTCAAGAATTTGAGAGTTATAAAGAATTTGTTAGATATTATCTCAAATTAAAGATAGTGTTTGGAGAATAGTCCCATGGATATGGAGATAAGAAACAAAATATTGAGTTTCAAGTTGGAGGTTCTAATGAAAAAGTTGGAAAGAAAAATTAACCATTAACCTATAAAAAATATTGGAAGAAGCATCATGTGAATTTTCTAAAAGGGATGGGGAAATGATTCAAGTGTGGGAGAGAAGGACACCAAGCTCATGAATGTCAAAGAGACATGAGGAAGCTAGAGAATGTGGGGGAGTAAAGGAAAACACCACATATGGTTCAATGCTTCAACTATAGGGAGAAAGGACACTGTGAAAGCCAGTGCACTAAACTTTGAATCCTTGAGGGTAATTGGTGTTAGCTGCCACCAAATCCAAAGGATCATGGGAAATATTATTCGATCACAACTGTTGAGGTGGATACTAGAAGTGATGTGGTGATAGGTATAGTGGTTATTAATTTAAGAATAGAGAATGTACTATTTGTTTCTTGTTCTACACATTCTTTTATATATTAAAATATTAGTAAAACTATTCAAATACCACCTCAAAATATGGAGGTTGAGTTATCTACGAGAATAGAAAATGTGGAAATTTTTGCTTCCGAAGTATATAAATCCTCCTCAATTAATGTTTGGGCACTAAACCTCCCAAAAAATCTTGTCTTACTTCCTTTGTTAGATTTTGATTCTCTATTGAGCATGGATTTTATCTCTTTATACAAAGACATCATCAACTGTCAGGAAAGGGAGATCACTCTTCACATCCTGAGGTAACCTCTGATTCTACAAAAGTGTAAGGATGGGGAAGAATATCCTTTATAATCATTATCTCATATGTGGATATTATTACCTAGTGATCAATCATATCAATCACAAATGATTGAGGCAAAGGATAAAATCATGTTTGAGGACATGCCCATTGTGAGGGACTACATTGACGTGTTCACTGAAGAATTACCCAGTTTTACTCTTGATCGAGATGTTGATATTTCAATTGAACTTATTCCAAGATCCCTACCTATATCAAATAAAACTTATAGACTATCCATCATTGAATTTTAGGAATTGAAGAATCATTTTCAAGAGAATATGGATGATGGTTTTATACTCCTGAGTGCTTCGACATGGGGTGTGCTAGTCCTCTTTGTCAAGAAAATGGATGGATAAATGTTCTTTTTCATTGATTATCATGATATAAAAAATCCAAGATAAAGAAAATTTATCCCTTCCCATAGATAGATGACTTCTTCGGTCAACTATGTGGGTCCAAGTATTTATCTTTGGTGGGTCTTTGTTTGGGATATAGCTAATGGTGAAGAAGGAAGATATTCCCAAGATTTTATTTTTAATGGGATACAGACACTATGAGTTCATTGTGATTCCTTTTTTACTTTCTAATGCTCCATAAATATTCATGGAATTAATGAATATAGTCCTTAGATATTACCTCAAAAATTTTATGGTAGTATTTATTGATGATATTCATATATACTATAAGAGAAAGGAGGAATATGAGGAGCATTTGGATACTATGATAAAGTCTTTGAGAAGGGAGAAGATTTACGTAACGTACAACAAATGTATGTTCTGGATTGAGTAATTATCATTCTTGGGGCTTGTTATCACTAGGAAATGAATATTTATGGACCCTTCCAAGAAAAAGTCAACAAAAGACTGTCCCATGAAAACATATATAATAGAGATCCATAGTATCCTTGGTCTAGTAGGGTATTATCGATGATTTGTGAATAAATTATCATGATTTTCAAACCCACTTTCCAATTGGAATCATAAGGGAGTGTGTTTTTATCGACTAATGAATGTGAAGACAACATCAAAGAGTTGAAAAAAGGATTATCACTACACCAATACTCACACTAACGACAAGTAGGGAACTCTTTGTGGTATAACATGATTATAAAAAGAAGGTATTATGCTATTAACTACTGAAAAATGATAATGTGATAGACTAAGCCTCAAGGACGTTGAATGTTCATTAGAAAAACTATCCCATTCATGATCTGGAGTTGGAAGCTATGATATTCGCATTGACAATATGACATAATTATCTCTATGGGGAGAAGTTTGAGATATATACTAATCATAATACCCTAAAATATATATTAACAAATAAGGATCTTAATATGTTCTAGTGAATATGGTTAGATCTCGTTGAGGATTATGATTTCTCAATCCACTGCCATCCTGGTAAGGAAAATAATGTGGAAGATGCTCTAAGTAGAAAGGATCATGCAACATTATCAGTGATGAGAATTGGAAAGTATCTAATATTATTATATTTTTAGAGGATGAAAATAGGTATCATTAAATAAGGAAGATCATTAATCCTATCTCAAATGATTTTTTAAACAACCCTTACGGATAAAATAAATGATGCTCAAAGGAATAACGTGGAAATTCAAAAAAGGTGGAAGCTATCATAAATGGGAAGTCCTCAAAGTTTAAAATTGAAGAGGAATGAGTTATAAGATTTAAATAATGTCTATGTGTACAATCAAATCTTTAGAAAAATAAAGAGCTTTTAAATGACATACGTAGCTCAACCTTTTCTATTCCCCCAAGAACACAAAGATGTATCAAGATCTCTAAGAGAGATATTGGTGGGACAATATGAAGCAGAACACTGAATATACATCGAAGCACCCAGTATGTTAGCAAGTGATTGATGAAAAAAAATCTAAGGGGATGATGCAACTATTAACCATAGAAACATGGAAATGGGAAAACATTACCATGGAAATGTGAAAAAATCACCATAGAGTTTTTTCGCTATACTTTCGAAGACATCTTGAGGAAAAAATGCTATATGGGTTGTTGTGCATCATCTTACCAAGACATATAACTTTATCACAATTCAAGACGAGTTCTCATTGGATCAAATTGCATAGATATACATTATATAAGTGGTAAGGATTCATGGATGACCACTATAAATTGTATTTGATCGAGATCCGAGATTCACCTCCCAGTTTTGGAAAAGTCTCCAATTTTCTCTAAACCCTAAGTTGAACATCAGTATGGCTTATTATCCTCAAATAGATAGCCAATCTAAGTGAAATATCATAAAACTAGAAGCTCTATTGATAGAATATTCTATGGACTTCAAAGGAGGATGGGACCAACATCTACCTATGGTTGAGTTCTCTTACAATAATAGTTTCCACTCAATCATCTAAATGGATAAATATGAACTCCTTTATGGGAAATATGCAGAACATCGACTTTATAGTATGAAGTTAGTGAACATAAGATGTTAGGACCAGAAATGGTTGATGAAATTGAAGAAAATGTAAAAACCATTAAGCAGTATATCTGGGTATCCCAAAATTGATTGAAGATATATACAGACAATCATGAATGATACCTTGAGTTTAAGGTTCGAGACATAGTGTTCCTCTTCAAATATCCATGGAAGAGATTCATGATATTTGAAAAGAAAAAAAGTTGAGTCCCAGATACATCATCCCCTTCGAGATCCATGATCATGTTGGAGTTGTGGCCAATCGGTTGGCACATCCACTAACCATGTCTCAAGTACATGATGTATTCCACATATCTCTCTTTAATAAATACATTCTAGATCCCTCATATATGCTGAATTCATAGGTGGCACAATTGGAAAATGATATCTCTTACGAAGTGTAGCGAGTTAAGATCTTGGAATATAATGATAAATTTATATGCAACAAGAATACTCACATAGTCAATGCACTATAGTGAAACCATAAGTATGAAGAGGCAATATAGGATTTACAGGAAGTGATAAAGGAGAAGTACCTGCACCGGTTCTCATCGTAGTTTGTAAGATGAAATTTTGAGGGTGAAATTTCATAAGGGGGAAGAATGTAACAACTCAAAATTCTATCAACGGAAATTTTATTCTAATAATTAATTCATATGGTATACATCACATAAAAAATAAATAAGAGGAATTAATGATCCATTAATAATGTAATAGTAACTTTGTAACACCCCCAACTTCTATGGTACACTTCTCTTTGAATAATAAAATAGCTTACGCTGTATGCAACTTCAATTTCTAACCACCACGACCAATCAAACTTGCCCTTATGAATAGTAATACCCACTTTTTGAAATTTTATAAATTTTCTTTTTCAAAATGGACTTCATTTTTGGATTTATAATATCAAAATTATCTTAGGGTGAATTTTTGGTATTTTTCTTAAAACTTTCAATTTTTGATGAATAGTGAAAAACACTACGTTATTGTTTAAAACCGAATATTTATTTAAATAATTAGTTATTTTATTTAAATTTATTTTAGGTAAAAATAGATACATAATACCTATATATTTTCAATTTAATTCATTGGATTCATTTTAAAATAATATTACATATATAAAATTTTATTGAACTTTTTATCGTCTTTTACCCACCTTCCATGCGCATTTTCAAATTTTCATAAAACATAATTTTACCACTTCTGTGAATTGAATTTCAAAGATCCAAGACACTCAGTTGACATCAGTAACTAAAATGTGGTTTAATAAGTTGAAAATATTTTTTTATGAATAGTAACTTTTGACTTTTATTTACCACAGTTAAAAGTAAATAGTGTAATTAGAGGTAAAAATGATATTAAAATTACCCTGACACATGTACTGATTCTATTGGATAAGTGTATTTCAACCAAAACCAACCTCAGGAATAAAATACAATACTTTAGGTCAAGTTGGATTAGATTAGGACATTTATTATTGTTTTATTTAAATACGAGTTAGAAGTGTTAAATTTAAAGTTTCCTAACTAAAACATTTTAATATAGGGTTATACATAAGATAAATTAGACTATAAATATTAATTAGAAATATAAAAATATTTCCTACATAATGGAATTATATTTATAATTTTTAGAAATTAAATAATTAAATTTATTTATGAGACAATGACGATGCAGTAATTACCTTATTAATGAAAGATTAAAATAATTGATATTATAAATATCCAAATAAATGAAAATTGAGACTTTTTGGGAATTAAAATAATTTTATATGTTAATATTACATTTTTGGGGTGATTAAATATTTTTTTTGGAAACGATAAAGTGGTTATGACTTAAAAAAAATCAAAATACCAAATATTGTCAAAATTGACATAAATGAGTATTTAAAACAAACACTATATTATTAATTGATATAATATTCCTAAAAATATAAGGCTTGGAAAATGGATTTATATAAGGTTATATATATGAATAATGAACCACTTGGGGTTCTATTGTATTTTGATAGTATGTTTATAACCATTTACTTTAATAATACAAGAAGACATGGTAAAAGTTAATCTATTTAACTAAGAGTTAAATCTAAAAGTTATGGTCAATATGGTGACCTAAATCTATAAAAAACCTATTATATTTGAGTTTTTGACCCATAATAACCATATACTATAAATAAATCATTTTGGAGCCCTTATAAACCGAATATGATTGTATAATAAAATAACATTTCAAGTTTTTCCTAAAGTGACCCTCACCTCTCTTATAAAAGGGCACTTCCCCTTCTCTCAAAATCAAATCTACCAAGCCTTCTTTTTCCTGCAAACCCATGCTTAAATATCCTCCTAAATACACTCACATTGACCTAGAGGCCTTAAATTTAACATAAATCCAACCTAAAGAGCCCTTTTGATCAACTCAATAGGAGACACCCGAAGAAAAGGTAATAATTTCACCACCTCTTTCAAAGTTCCTTTTTTTCTTCCACTTCCTATTTATTTTTTGTTTCCATAACCAAATAATAAATCCCATACCTTATAAAAACTGTGATGTTATTATAAATATTGTACAACCATATTCATTATTCTATCAATCCAATGAATGACAAGCCACCATACGTGCATACGTACGACTTACCGTCTCTAAGTCGTGGTGTAGTTTGTTATTCAAACACTTAATTATTTGGATGAGTATAATAATGAGTATAACTATTGTAAATAATAAATATATCATGTTACGGATTATGTATATAGTATATACCATCCAATTACATATGATTTCTCCATCAATAGAATGATATTGTCGCTCG
The DNA here is from genome assembly GCA_963277665.1 of Viscum album. Classification (NCBI taxonomy): domain Eukaryota; kingdom Viridiplantae; phylum Streptophyta; class Magnoliopsida; order Santalales; family Viscaceae; genus Viscum; species Viscum album. The sequence goes on from OY728145.1 coordinate 413,864,538, forward strand.
TGCGTACGTACGGATTACCGTCTCCACGAACATAGTAAAATTTATTCCCCATCATAACCATTCAAGAATAATTTTCATTTTATGATTAAAAGTAATGTTTAAGAACATAATATCACTATGTATATGAATTGAATACATCCTATCAATATCAAAAACAACTTACATACAATAACATATAAAGGAAAATGAATCAGTTAACACCGGAAACAATGATACTGTTGAAATATTATTAACAAAGCCATATTAGAAAATCATATATGATATCATATTTTTGTATGCGGTTCTTGTATAATTTAATAACAATTATTTAACTATTATACTTAGGTTAACATACCCTTGACCAAGTAAAATTACAAGGTAAGGGTTTATTCTACAATCTCTTCATTATCTGAGGTTGTTTATACGTGAGTATCTATTGGGACCTCTTTATCATCCACATTGGTGTTTCTTAAAAATGTATTTCAAAACATTTATACTATTTCCTAGACTAAGGGTTAAATTAATTTATACATTTTTTTGACTTTTTATAGAATGTTTATAAAGTAATATTTCCTTTGTTTTCCAAACAATGTCCTTTACGAACTTTTCGACAAAATTAAGGAAAAGATGTTTTTTAACTTATATGGAGAATGTGGCTATTTTACGCCATTATAAAATCTTCTAATCTTACCTTAAAATATTATAAGAATATTTTCAATATAAATATTTTCTTTTATAATAATGTGACTTTTAAATGATTTCAAAATTGTAAGAGATATTTCTCTCAAATAGTTTTGATTTCATCTTTGTCAACATCCTTTGATTGATTTTACACTTCTTTGAAGTTTATTTATAATGATACAATATTCCATATTATATTAAAGGTTTTGTGATATGTTTGAATGTGGATGTGTTATTTTTATACCGTTCATGGTTTATGGTTAAAGAATTAACATTTCGTTTTCTAGTTCTAATATGAATGTTTATGTTTTGTTTCAACCATTTTCATTTGAGGAATGCATTGGACTTAGTAAGTTATAGGTGGAGCCTGTTATAGCTCCTCGATGTATCAGTGGGTCTCATTAGACAAACTAGTGTCTTGGAATAAGGACCTAACAAGATCTTATTTTTAGTGTTGGCACGAGGCCTTTACCATGTGGTTATGATGTATGACATTATGCAATCCATTATTAGGAAATTGGATATTGATATTACATATGATTATCCGACTAGTATAGTATCTACATGAATAAGTAAATTACATTATTTGATTTATCTTTTCCATATTATGCTGAATTTTATGTTTAAAAGGCTTGTGTTTTAGTTATATACATTACCTTAAATGTTTATGCTTATTTATTAAAGTTTCTGCTATATTGTTATCCTTATTGATCACCTAAGCTCCCTGTAACACCCCAAGCTTCCACGGTACACTTCTCTTTGAATAATACAGTAGCGTGTGTTGTACGCAACTTCGAGTTCTAACACACACCACAACCAATCAAACTAGACGTTATGAATAGTAATACCCACTTTTTGAAATTTTATAAATTTTATCTTTCAAAATGGACTTCATTTTTGGATTCGTAATATCAAAATTATCCTAGGGTGAATTTTTGGTATTTTTCTGAAAACTTTCAATTTTTGATGAATAGTGACAAACACTAAGTTATTGGTTAAAACCGAAATTCTATTTAAATAATTATTTATTTTATTTAAATTTATTTTAGGTCAAAATAGATACTTAATACCTATATAAGTTCAATGTAATTCATTGGAGTTAGTCTATAATAATTTTAGACATATAAAAATTTTATTGAACTTTTCACTGTCTTTTACCCATCTCCTAGGAGAATTTTCAAATTCACATAAAACATAATTTTACCGCTTCTATGAGTGAAATTTAAAAAATCCGAGAGACATGGTTTATATCAAGGAGTGAAATGTGGTTCAATAAGATAAAAATAATTTTTGGTGAATAGTAACTTTTTACTTTTATTTACCACGGTAAAAAGTAAATAGGGTAATTAAGGGTAAAAATGATATTATTATTACCCTAAAACATGTCCTAATTACATTGTATAAGTATAATTTTACCAAAAAAAACCTTAGGAATAAAATATTAACCCCTTTGGTCCACTTGGATTAGATTAGGAAATTTATTATTATTTAATTCAAAGAAGAGTTTAAAGAGTTAAAATCAATGTTTATTAACTAATACATTTTTAATATAGGGTTATACATAAGATAAATTATATTATTAATATTAATTAGAAATATAAAAATATTTCCTACATAATGGTATTTTATTTATAATTTTTAGACATTAAATAATTTAATTTATTTATGACACAATGATGATGTAGTAATTACCTTATTAGTGAAATATTAAAATAATTGATATTATAAATACCCAAATAAATATAATTTGATATTTTTAATGAATTGAAAGAATTTTATTGATTAATATGACATTTTATTATTGATTAAATGAATTTTTTTGAATTAATAAAGTTATTAAGACTTTAAAAAAAATCAATTATTAAATAGTGTCAAAATTGACATAAAGGAGTTTTTAAAGAAAATATTATATTATTAATTGATATAATATTTTTAAAAATCTACGGTTCGGAAAAAAGACTTATATTATGATAGGTGTATCATTAATGGACCACATGGGGGTCTCTTGGAAGTATATAGTATGTTTATTAACTATATAATATTAAAATACAAAAAGACATGGTAAATGTTAAACTATTTGTCTAAGAGTTAAATCTAAAAGATAAGGTTACTATAGTGACCCAAAACTGTCTAAAATCTTTTGGTTAAGTGGTTTTAGACCCCTACCAATATTATACTTTGAATAATCCACTTTGGAGCCATTAGAAACCGATAATGAATTTATTATAAATTAATACTTTAAGTTTTTTTCTAAAGATCCCCTCCTCCCCCTTATAAAAGGACACCACTTCTAACCAATTCCTCACACCTATAAAGACTTTTAGCTTGTCCAAACTCTGACCAAGTAAGCTTCCTACATACATATCCTCCTATTATAAGCCTTACCTCAGGTAGAAGGCACTTCAAGAGTCTTTTTTGGTTCAAACCAAAGGGAGTTACCCAAATTAAAGGTAACGATTTCTCTTAACTTGTTTTATTTTGTTTTACTTATCCAACCCCTAAACTTTTTTTATTCTATTTTTTTTGTAACAAAAACAGTATCCCAAATATACTAGGGTGTTGTTATGAGAAGTATTATAACTACACTTACACAAACCTTCATCTAATGGGTGAATAACATAATGTTTCTGTTCCTGGAAACCAAATGCCTCACGAAACGATGATTGTTCAATTATCTCCTACCGCCTCTCATGGTGGACATTATGATGGAACTATAATTAAATATGATATTTATGATATTTATTTTATATATAATCTTATTTAATTCCATTTTATAATATACCATTATTAGTTTCATGTTGTATATATATACGATAATTTCATTTGAGGAAGTGTGGACTAACACCCCCTCAAAGTGATATGACTCGTTCATACCATACATGGAACGTATAAAGGATGGTGTTAATGAACTTAAGTAACACATATGAGATAATATATTATACTGGAATAATAATATACTTATTTATCATTTGGTTTTGATTCTTTTTAAAATGAAAAATAAAATGGATGTCACGTTCGTGCGTACGTACGGACTACCGTCTCCACGAACGCGATGAGATTCATTCCCCATCGTATCCATTAAAGTATGATTCTCATTTGATGATTAAAAATAATGTTTACGGACTTGATATCATTCTGGATATTAATAAGATACAACCTATGTATAAAAAAAATGGCTTATGTAACAAAACGTATAAAAGAAAACGAGTGAGTGAACACCCGAAACGACGATAATACTAAAATATTATTTACAAAGAAATATTAAAAGATAATATATGATATCACATTTATGTATATGATTATTTAATAATTTAATAACAATGATTTAACTATTATACAGGTGGTTAACCTACCCTCGACCAAGGAATAGTACAAGGTAAGAGTTTATTTCACAATCTCTTCATTATCCGAGGTTGTTTATACGTAATTATCTATTGAGACCTCTTTATCATCCACATCCATGTTTATTAAAAATGTATTTCAAAACATTCTTACTATTTTACAGAATATGGGTTAAATTCATTTGTACCATTGTTTAAATTTTTATAAGAAGTTTATAAAGGTATTTTTATGTCATTTTCTAAACAAGGTCCTTTTTAACCTTTTCGACAAAATTAAGTTATGAATGTCTTTTTTTTAACTTATACTGCAGGTGTGGCTATTTTAGACCATTGTAAAATATTTGAAGCTTACCTTACAATATTATAAAGATATTTTCAAGGTAAATGTTTTATTTTAGAATTATGTGACTTTTAAATGATTGAAAAAAAGAGATATTTCTCTCAAATAGTTTTTGATTTCATCTATGTCAACATCCTTTGATGGATTTTAATCTTATTTGAAGTTAATTTATTATGACACAAAACATCCATATTTTATTGAAGGTTTTGTGATATGTTTGACTGTGTATGTGTTATTTCTATACCATTCATGTTTTATGGAGAAAGTATTGACATTTCGTATGATAGTTTTAATATGAATGTTTATGTTATGTTTAAACCTGTTCATAAGAGGAATGCATTGGACTTAATAAGTGACGGGTGGAGCCTGATATAGATATTGGATGCATCGGTAGGTATCATGAGACAAACTAGTGTCTTGGAACGAGGCCTTTAAAAAATCTTATTTGTAGTCTTGGCACGAGGCCTTGGATACGTGGTTATGATTGTCTGGCATTATGCATTTCATCATTATGAAAGTGGTTATTGATATTGCATGTGATTATTCGATTAGTAGAATATCTATGTGAATAAGTAAATGACATTATTTTTTTTCCATATGATGATGAATTTAAAGTTTATAAGGATTTTGTTTTAGTTATACATTGACTTAAATGTTTATGCTTATTTATGAAAGTTTCTGCAATATTGTTATCCTTACTGAGCATCTCAGCTCACTCCTTTCTATGTTTTATTTTTCCCAGGATGTGAAGAAAAATTTTATGACTAACCTGCAAGGATAGTCTGAAGGAGATATGAGTGTGTACTATGGAGACTATATTATTGTAGTTTTTCAATTTATAATTTAATGCTAACTTTATGAATGTATCTAGTGATTCAAAGGATACTAAACTAATCGGTCTTTCAAGAATTGATCTTTTGTGATCATGCCAATGTTATGTAATAATGCACCAACTTTGGGTAACTTGGGTCAGGGTGTAACGCCCCGACCCTAGTTACCCAGAGTCGGTGCATTATTACATAACATTGGCATGATCATGAGAAAGATCAAGTCTCGAAAGACCGATTAGTTTAGTAGCCTTGGAATAACTAGATACATCCATAAATTTTTACATTACATCATAAAAAAAAACATTTTGTCTTCATATCCCCTCATACTACCCCTGCAGGTCATTCATAAATTACTTCTTCATAATCCTGGGAAAAATAAAACATTGAAAGGGGTGAGCTCGGATGCTCAGTAAGGATAACATTATAGCAGAAGCTTTCATAAATAAGAATAATCACTTAAGGCAATTTATAACTAAAACAAAAGCCTTTTAAATTTGAACTTCAGCATAAAATGGCAAAGGTAAAATGAAATAATGCCATTTACTTACTCACATGGATATTCTACTAGTCGAATGATCACATGCAATATCAATAACCACTTTCATAATGATGGAATGCATAATGCCAGACTATCATAACCACATAGCCAAGGCCTCGTGCCAAGACTACAAATAATATTTTGCCAAGGCCTTGTGCCAAGACACTAGTTTGCCTCATGAGACCTACCGATGCATCGAGGAGCTATTGCGGGCTCCACCCGTCACTTATTAAGTCCAATGCATTTCTCATATGAACAGGTTTAAACATAACATAAACATTCGTATTAAAACTAGCATACGAAATGTCAATACTTTTACCACAAACCATGAATGGTATAAAAATAGCACTTCCACAGTCAAACACAACTCATTCGATACAATATGGAAGATTGTATTGTATCACATTAACCTCAATCAAGAATAATTAAGTATGTCGACATAGATGAAAATAATCATCAAAACTATTTGAGAGAAATATCCCCCTTTTCTTGAAAACATTTAAAAGTCACACTATTTGTCAAGAAGCAATTTAAAAATAGATTTTTGAATCAAAGTGTCCCATAACACTTTGAAACTTTTTAAAAGGATTTTTAATTTCTAAACTTTAATGTCCATATAAATAAATCCTTAAAACCATTTTTAAAACATGGACATTAATGAGAAAGATTTAGATGAATAAGTCTTTAAAACATTTAAAAATGGATTTTAGTTAGAGATTCTAACCAAAAGAGAGACACTTGAATGAAAATAATTGAGGTAATAAAAACTTTGTAATATCATGAGAATAAAGGGAATTCATGACATACTATGTCAAAGTACATTATATACACCACATAAAAGTGATTTGGTGTATATCAACAAAGAAGTCTCAATGGAATGTAAGTTGAGATGAAATCTCTCATAAAGGCCATATCCTTAGGTTAAGCATAAATCAACAACATGATTATGTGTGAAAAATATAAATACACTAAATATGATTGGATATTCAGTGTAAAAAAATCAAAGTATATTCACACATATTCTTGTAAAAACAACACCAATGAATTGGATGTTTAACTAAACAAATGGTGAAAGAGTTAAAATTACTCTTATCAAATTCATATCAATGACTTGAGAATTTTCAATGGAGTGATTATGTGTATCAAAAGTATATCCAAAGGAAGGGGAGTGGAAATTATGACATAATCAAATGAATAGTGATTCCACACATAATCTTGGGGTAATATAATCAATGAAATATGCGTAAATCCAAATGAGTGGAAATTGAAATATCAAATTCCCTTATTGATTAGGTAACTTAAGAAACAAACACCCATGAAAGAAAGATCATACCATGATGATTTAAATACCCATAAAATAAATTATATTACACAATTAATACAATCATGGGTAGTACACATACACCACATGCAATAATTAAGTGGTGATCAATGGAATTCTCACGGAATTAAAAGTGAGACAAGAAACCCCTTACCACGTTAATCAACTGAGTCGCATGGACAAAGGTTAATAACCACCAAATGATTTACAGAATAACATGAATATAAAGTGAATCATGATAATATATATCAAATGGAAGTACACAATACACCACTTTCAATAATTTAGTAGCGAACAATGGAAATCTCACGGAATTGAAAGTGAGATAAGAGAATCCCTTACTTTGTACTTTTTCCTTGGTCGATGGTATGTTTACCTCCTTTATAATGGTGAAATAATTGTTATTTAATAATACAAGAATTATTTACTTTAATGTGATATCATATATGATCTTTTAACATTGATTTGTTAATAATATCTTAGAATTATCGTCATTTCGGGTGTTAACGGGTTCATTTTACTTTATATTCTTTGTTATGTGAGCCATATTCGTTATTAATGGGATGTGTATTATTCAAATACAGAATGGTATCAAGTCCTTAAACATCATTTTTAAATCATCAAATGATAATTATACTTGAATGGATACGATGGATAATGAATCTCATCGCGTTCGTGGAGACGGTAGTCCGTACGTACGCACGAACGCTACTTCCATTTAATTTTTATTTTAAAAGAATCGAATCCAAATGATACATAGGTATATTACTATTCTAGTATAACATAATATTTTATATATGTTACATAAGTTCATTAACACCATCCTTTATTCGTTCCATGTGTGGTATGAATGAGTCATATCATTTTAAGGGGGCGGTAGTCCGCACTTCCTCAAATGAAATTATCGTATGTATATACAACATGGAACGAATAATGGTATGAAATAAAATAGAATTACAGAAGATTATATATAAAATATATATCATTAATATCATATTTAATTACAGTTCCATCATAATGGCCACCATGAGAGGCGGTAAGATGTATTTGAACAATCATCGTTTCGTGAGGCGTTAGTTTGCCATCCACAGAAACATTATGTTCATCATCCATTAGATGGAGTTGTGTGTATGTGTAGTTTGAATCCCTCTTGTAACAACATCCTAGTATATTGTGGATACTGGTGTTGTTACAAAAGAAAGGAAATAAAAAGAGTTTGGGGGTTGGAGAAGCAAAATAAATGAAAATAATTTAAGAGCAAACATTACCTTTAATTTAGGTAACTCACTTTGGTTGGAACCAAAGGACTTCTTGAAATGCTTTCTTCCTAAGGGTAAGCTTCAAGGATGAGGAGAGGTGTGTGGGGAGCTTATTTGGGCAGGGTTTGGAAGAGCCAAGTGGCTTGAGAGGTGTGAGGAATGAGTAGAAGTGGTCTCCTTTTATAAGGGAGAGGAGGGGCTCTTTAGGAAAGAGTGAAAGTATTACTTTATAATATAATTATATTCGGTTTATAATGGTCCAAAAATCATTGAGGTCGACGATAAGATGACTAATATTCTAAATAAAACCAACCAATAAGAATTGGACAGGTTTTAGATAATATTTTAATCATTATAATCTTTTTTATTTAAATGATTTATTAATGAGGTAAACATTGCATCATTATTGTGTCATTAATAATTTAAATTATTTGATGTCTAAAAATTATAAATAAAATATAATTATGTAGGAAATCGTTTTAGATTTCTAATGAATATTTATAATCGAAAATCAAACATGTATAACCCTATGTAAAAATTGTTCTTCTAAAAGATGTAAGCTTATGCCATTTTTATTTTTATTTTAACTTTATTAATATAATGTGTCCCTACCACATACAAGTGGCTCCATGGGGTCCCCAAATCGACCCAAGGATGCCCATGGTCGGGTATGTGTCCACCAATAAGGTTATGACACGTTTTAGGGTAATTTTGTATTATTATAATATTATTTTTTAACCCTTATTTACCGGATTTACCCTTAAGCATGGTAAATAAAATATTTACCGCAGTAATTATTCAAAATGTCTAAAAATAAAAGTTACCTATTTACACAATTTGGACATCCTGATTCCAAGTATGGAATCCATTTTTCTAAATTCAAAACACAGAAGTGGCAGAAATTAATTTAAAATTAATTCCCGCTGTCAAAACAAAAAGCGTGTTTTTAAGAGATAATAACTATCAAAAGATTGACACATGTTTATGTTCGGTTTAATTGTAAAATTATGTCCAATGACCAACATTATATTAAGTGGTAAAAATATATTCTAAATATACTTTAAAACCACTCAAATTCACAATTATCACTATTAATTATTTCGATTAAAAAAGTTGTTTTTAATTAAAATTTAGTAATTTTCACTATTCATCAAAATATAAAAGTTATCCGAAAAGTACCAAAATTTCACCCTAGGCTAATTTCGATATTCCAAATCGAAAAATGAAGTCCATTTTGAAATATAAAATATATATTATTTCAAAAATTAGGTATTACTATTCACAACTGCTAGTTTAATTAGTTGTGGTGTGTGTTAGAACTCGAGGTTGCGTACAACACACGCTATCGCATTATTCGAAGGGAAACGTACCGTGGAAGCTTGGGGTGTTACATTCTCCCCTCCTTCAATAAATTGCGTCCTTGCAATTTTTTAAAATTTTGCTTGGGAATACAATGGAAAGTCCCACATCGGAAAAAGAGTCAATAAAACTATCACTTTAAAAGAATGAAAGAGAGGTATAAGGGTTATCCAAGATAACCCATACTAGGATTCCATGTAAGAAAACATGGATATGGATGATAAACTAAGTGTCAAGTTCTGATGGAGAGGGATAGAAATCATGATCAGGAGAAAGTTAACAATGAGAAAACCACAAACTTGTGTTGGGACAAACGACCATTAGTCTCCTAGTAGGAAAGTAAACGGACAACATTTTTTCTAAGTTACATTACATAAGGAAGAGGAATTCATTTATGATATTGACTAAGAACATCATGAGATATACTTATATTTCAAGTAGATTTTCATTCTTTAATAAATTTCCACCACTAACTCAATTTTTTTAAACGATGAGTATTCAAGAAGACTTGGTCACACTGGAAGAGCTAGAATAAACTTCTATAGAATCACATGATCCATGCAGGATAAACCATATATTTACATTGTCTTTGAAGATTAATCAAAACCAAAATGGTTAGTGAATGATCTAATGATCCCCCAAAAGGATATTCATTGAGATAAATATGCACTAATCATAATTTCTAAAATTAAACCAACAATACCCCAAAGTTAAATAGATACCATTCAATAACCAATTGTCCTTAAAATCCTTTAATATAATCCAAACTAATATTGAAACCCAAAACATAGAAGAATTTGATTATGTAGTCTCCCATGTTACATTGTATCTCCAAATGACATCAAATACTCTTAAAGTCACATACTTAAAAGTAATTAACATTATCACATATTCTCTGTTATAGGTTAATCATTTCCATAAATAACCCAAATCACTATAAATCAACAATAAAAACGTAGATAAAAATCCACCATTACTCTACAAATGAAACCCCATTGTATTCGATTTTCCTTGGGCATATAGTGTTCCCAACAAAGTGAACATCTTCCAAAATAACATTTATCACTTAATCACCAAATCATTTTCCTATACCAAGGGTATTCATTTGATAAGAAATAAGAACCCAAATCATCTTATTATTGATCAATAAAATCATTTAACAAAAAAAAAGTCACACTAACCAGGGACTTCACGTAGTCCAGTGGTAGGTGATAAATCCCAATCGCACTTTGGATGTGGGTTCGATTCCCACAGCTTTGTCCGACGCGACGGGTTGTCATACGGTCTACGTGTTGTCCTTTTTCAAAAATTATATTTTATAATATTACCAAAATGAGATAAATTCCTCAAAATAACATAATTTAACCACAAATGTTATATCATACTTTGCATTTTCATCCCAAATTATAATAACTTATCATTTTCTCAAACCTCAATGATCATATAAAAACAAATGGTTATTTATACCTATATCCACAATAGAAGAGACAATTCTTCCTCAAATATCATTCTCACATGGCAAACTATGGGGTTACAAATACAAGAGAAAATTATTCCAAAGTAAACCCATCAATAAAGAGCACTAACACTTTTAAACATTTCACCATCCATTTATTTCCACATAGGTTCTTCATCATATGTTCCTCGGGTTCCCACATTGCCTCTTCCATCTTATGATTTCTCCATAGATCTTTTACCAGACAAGTCATCCGGTTTCTCAACACTTGATCTTTGGTATGAAGAATTCTGATAGGCTCTCCACAATAAGATAGATCGAGTTCCAGTTATAATTCTTCATAGGTGAGTACATGCATTGGGTCAGGCATGTATTTTGTCACTAGAGGTATGTGGATCACAACATGAACTCTGGAGAGACTAGGCGGATTTGCCTTTTGGTAGAATGCGTTCATGTTTCACAATGGTACCTCAAGAATTTTTCAAAATCATCTACTTCCTTTACCCAAAAACTCCTCATCCATTTTGGATTATATCGATGGAAGCATCGATGCATCATAAAAAAATAGGTATTTCTTATATATAATTTTGAGACATCGTCATTAACATGTTTTTTTAGAAAAATTCTCACTGATTCATCTTCAAATATTTCAAAATAAGATTTTGGTAAATCAGTATTTGTATATCCCAAAAGACATAAATATATAATTTGATACATATAGGCTGCTCGAAGGTCTCCCTCTTCTGCAGCATCTAGAAAATCATTTAGTGCATCTTAATTTTGAGTTAAAGTGAATAATTTGAAAAGCCCCTGATGGTACTTCCCACGCTTAGCGTGGTAAGAAAGTTGAGAGCGCAAAATTATCCCATAGTCGGTACTTGATCCTTGAAAGAATCGTGCAATGATAGAGGTATTGGATGTCTCATAAAGTTGTTTGCATGTAACATGGACATTTGAAAAAGTTTCAACATCGTCTGCGCATGACTTCTGGATAATAATTGTAAGTAGTTCTTCAGGAAGAGAGAGAAGAGTTGTTCGTGATCTTGCTCCCTCCATGTTTCAACTAACAAAAGAAAATACAATTAGGGTTTTTGAATACTTATCTAATAAGAATGAAAAAAAATAGACATAATAGGATAATCTTGTAATTGAACAATATATCCTAACTTGGGGTACCTTATGTTAAAATCTAGGTTATCCACTATCTATTTTCAGACATATATTCTTAGGGGCATTTTTTTTGTATTCCCTTAATAATGGTTTATACTAATCTTGTGAATTTACCAAAGCATATCCCCCGGGAGTGTCGTAACCAAGAGTGCAGCAAGGCCCGTTGTCGTGCACCAGTTCCCGTTCGAGTCTAGCTCAAAGCGGTGTTTTCGGGTTTTACCCCTAGGTACATCTGTGCCAGAGCCGCCTCTACCTGCTCGTATCCAGACAGGGAGGTATTGCTCGGAAAACTCACAAAATCTCTACAATACCAAAATTCTAGGAAGTTATTCTATACTAATCCTCAAAGTTCATCTTAGGTTTACGTGCTCTAATCAGAGTTTATCTAAATCTAGCTTCCAAGGTTTGTACTAAACTTCCTCTGATACCAACTGTAACGCCCCGACCCTAGTTACCCAGAGTCGGTGCATTATTACATAACATTGGCATGATCATGATAAATATCAAGTCTCGAAAGACCGATTAGTTTAGTAGCCTTGGAATAACTAGATACATCCATAAATTTTTACATTAAATCATAAAAAAAAACATTTTGTCTTCATATCCCCTCATACTACCCCTGCAGGTCATTCATAAATTACTTCTTCATAATCCTGGGAAAAATAAAACATTGAAAGGGGTGAGCTCGGATGCTCAGTAAGGATAACATTATAGCAGAAGCTTTCATAAATAAGAATAATCACTTAAGGCAATTTATAACTAAAACAAAAGCCTTTTAAATTTGAACTTCAGCATAAAATGGCAAAGGTAAAATGAAATAATGCCATTTACTTACTCACATGGATATTCTACTAGTCGAATGATCACATGCAATATCAATAACCACTTTCATAATGATGGAATACATAATGCCAGACTATCATAACCACATAGCCAAGGCCTCGTGCCAAGACTACAAATAATATTTTGCCAAGGCCTTGTGCCAAGACACTAGTTTGCCTCATGAGACCTACCGATGCATCGAGGAGCTATAGCGGGCTCCACCCGTCACTTATTAAGTCCAATGCATTCCTCATATGAACAGGTTTAAACATAACATAAACATTCGTATTAAAACTAGCATACGAAATGTCAATACTTTTACCACAAACCATGAATGGTATAAAAATAGCACATCCACAGTCAAACATAACTCATTCGATACAATATGGAAGATTGTATTGTATCACATTAACCTCAATCAAGAATAATTAAGGATGTTGACATAGATGAAAATAATCATCAAACCTATTTGAGAGAAATATCCCCCTTTTCTTGAAAACATTTAAAAGTCACACTATTTGTCAAGAAGCAATTTAAAAATAGATTTTTGAATCAAAGTGTCCCATACCACTTTGAAACTTTTTAAAAGGATTTTTAATTTCTAAACTTTAATGTCCATATAAATAAATCCTTAAAACCATTTTTAAAACATGGACATTAATGAGAAAGATTTAGATGAATAAGTCTTTAAAACATTTAAAAATGGTATTTTAGTTAGAGATTCTAACCAAAAGAGAGACACTTGAATGAAAATAATTGAGGTAATCAAAACTTTGTAATATCATGAGAATAAAGGTAATTCATGACATACTATGTCAAAGTACATTATATACACCACATAAAAGTGATTTGGTGTATATCAACAAAGAAGTCTCAATGGAATGTAAGTTGAGATGAAATCTCTCATAAAGGCCATATCCTTAGGTTAAGGATAAATCAACAACATGATTATGTGTGGAAAATATAAATACACTAAATATGATTGGATATTCAGTGTAAAAAAATCAAACTATATTCACACATATTCTTGTAAAAACAACACAAACGAATTGGATGTTTAACTCAACAAATGGTGAAAGAGTTAAAATTACTCTTATCAAATTCATATCAATGACTTGAGAATTTTCAATGGAGTGATTATGTGTATCAAAAGTATATCCAAAGGAAGGGGAGTGGAAATTATGACATAATCAAATGAATAGTGATTCCACACATAATCTTGGGGTAATATAATCAATGAAATATGCGTAAAGCCAAATGAGTGGAAATTGAAATATCAAATTCCCTTATTGATTAGGTAACTTAAGAAACAAACACCCATGAAAGAAAGATCATACCATGATGATGTAAATACCCATAAAATAAAGTATATTACACAATTAATACAATCATGGGTAGTACACATACACCACATGCAATAATTAAGTGGTGATCAATGGAATTCTCACGGAATTAAAAGTGAGACAAGAAACCCCTTACCACGTTAATCAACTGAGTCGCATGGCCAAAGGTTAATAACCACCAAATGATTTTCAGAATAACATGAATATAAAGTGAATCATGATAATATATATCAAATGGAAGTACACAATACACCACTTTCAATAATTTAGTAGCGAACAATGGAAATCTCACGGAATTGAAAGTGAGATAAGAGAATCCCTTACTTTGTACTTTTTCCTTGGTCGATGGTAGGTTTACCTCCTGTATAATGGTGAAATAATTGTTATTTAATAATACAAGAATCATTTACTTTAATGTGATATCATATATGATCTTTTAACATTGATTTGTTAATAATATCTTAGAATTATCGTCATTTCGGGTGTTAACGGGTTCATTTTACTTTATATTCTTTGTTATGTGAGCCATATTCATTATTAATGGGATGTGTATTATTCAAATACAGAATGGTATCAAGTCCTTCAACATCATTTTTAAATCATCAAATGATAATTATACTTGAATGGATACGATGGATAATGAATCTCATCGCGTTCGTGGAGACGGTAGTCCGTACGTACGCACGAACGCTACTTCCATTTAATTTTTATTTTAAAAGAATCGAATCCAAATGATACATAGGTATATTACTATTCCAGTATAATATAATATTTTATATATGTTACATAAGTTCATTAACACCATCCTTTATTCGTTCCATGTGTGGTATGAACGAGTCATATCATTTTAAGGGGGCGGTAGTCCGCACTTCCTCAAATGAAATTATCGTATGTATATACAACATGAAACGAATAATGGTATGAAATAAAATGGAATTACAGAAGATTATATATAAAATATATATCATTAATATCATATTTAATTACAGTTCCATCATAATGGCCACCATGAGAGGCGGTAAGATGTATTTGAACAATCATCGTTTCGTGAGGCGTTAGTTTGCCATCCACAGAAACATTATGTTCATCATCCATTAGATGGAGTTGTGTGTATGTGTAGTTTGAATAATTCTTGTAACAACATCCTAGTATATTGTGGATACTGGTGTTGTTACAAAAGAAAGGAAATAAAAAGAGTTTGGGGGTTGGAGAAGCAAAATAAATGAAAATAATTTAAGAGCAAACGTTACCTTTAATTTCGGTAACTCACTTTGGTTGGAACCAAAGGACTTCTTGAAATGCTTTCTTCCTAAGGGTAAGCTTCAAGGATGAGGAGAGGTGTGTGGGGAGCTTATTTGGGCAGGGTTTGGACGAGCCAAGTGGCTTGAGAGGTGTGAGGAATGAGTAGAAGTGGTCTCCTTTTATAAGGGAGAGGAGGGGCTCTTTAGGAAAGAGTGAAAGTATTACTTTATAATATAATTATATTCGGTTTATAATGGTCCAAAAATCATTGAGGTCGAAGATAAGATGACTAATATTCTAAATAAAATCAACCAATAATAATTGGACAGGTTTTAGATAATATTTTAATCATTATAATCTTTTTTATTTAAATGATTTATTAATGAGGTAAACATTGCATCATTATTGTGTCATTAATAATTTAAATTATTTGATGTCTAAAAATTATAAATAAAATATCATTATGTAGTAAATTCTTTTAGCTTTCTAATTAATATTTATAATCGAAAATCCAACATGTATAACCCTATGTAAAAATTTTTCTTCTAAAAGATGTAAGCTTATGCCATTTTTATTTTTATTTTAACTTTATTAATATAATGTGTCCCTACCACATACAAGTGGCTCCATGGGGTCCCCAAATCGACCCAAGGATGCCCATGGTCGGGTATGTGTCCACCAATAAGGTTATGACACGTTTTAGGGTAATTTTGTATTATTATAATATTATTTTTTAACCCTTATTTACCGGATTTACCCTTAAGCATGGTAAATAAAATATTTACCGCAGTAATTATTCAAAATGTCTAAAAATAAAAGTTACCTATTTACACAATTTGGAAATCCTGATTCCAAATATGGAATCCATTTTTCTAAATTCAAAACACAGAAGTGGCAGAAATTAATTTAAAATTAATTCCCGCTGTCAAAACAAAAAGCGTGTTTTTAAGAGATAATAACTATCAAAAGATTGACACTTGTTTATGTTCGGTTTAATTGTAAAATTATGTACAATGACCAACATTATATTAAGTGGTAAAAATATATTCTAAATATACTTTAAAACCACTCAAATTCACAATTTATCACTATTAATTATTTCGATTAAAAAAGTTGTTTTTAATTAAAATTTAGTAATTTTCACTATTCAACAAAATATAAAAGTTATCCGAAAAGTACCAAAATTTCACCCTAGGCTAATTTCGATATTCCGAATCCAAAAATGAAGTCCATTTTGAAATATAAAATATATATTATTTCAAAAATTAGGTATTACTATTCACAACGGCTAGTTTAATTAGTTGTGGTGTGTGTTAGAACTCGAGGTTGCGTACAACACACGCTATCGCATTATTCAAAGGGAAACGTACCGTGGAAGCTTGGGGTGTTACACAGGGCATTACAGTTGGTATCAGAGAAAGTTTAGTAAAAAACTTAGAAACAAGATTTAGATAAACTCTGATTAGATCACATAGCCCTAAGATAGACTTTGAGGATTAGTATAGAACAACTTCCAAGAATTTTGGTATTGTATAGATTTTGGGAGTTTTCTAAGCAATACATCCTTGTCTGGATAAGATTATGTAGAGCTGGCTCTGACACAGATGTAACTAGGGATAAAAACCGAAAGCACTGCTTTGAGCTAGACTCGAACGGGAACTGGTGCACGACAATGGGCCTTGCTACACTCTTGGTTACGACACTCCCAGGGGATATGCTTAGGATAATTTTCATTTTCTTTACAAACCAATTTGATGTATTTTAATATAAGATGATAATAAATTACCTTGGTTAATCCTAAGGTGTTTCAAATTGAGAATATGGTGTCATGATATTCTCTAAATGATTTTATGACTACTATTACTCACACAATGATTTCTGGATTTACTCAATGGATGGAGTCCAAGGAAGTCATAGTAACTTTGAGAATGATGTACAAGGTTGGAATAGTGGTGTAAATGAGAAACAAAATGGAATGTTGATAGGTGTAAAAGATGTCGTGTTCATGCCAAATAAGTTTTCCAAAACTATGATCAATAACATAAATATTAACCAACTCCCGAACTCAACAAAGAAGAGAAAGGTGATGAATGATAAGAGCTCTAGTAGTGGAGAACATGGAGAAAAGAATCCTAAATTTCCATCATGCAGGAAATGTGGAAGGAGACACCCAAGAAAGTGTCTCAACGGAACAAAGAAATTCTTTACATGCAGGAAAGAAGGATATAAAGTGAAGAATTGTCGAGAAAAAATGAAGAGTACTATGGAAGAAAATAAAAATGGTCCCAAGAATCCATTTACAGTCATTTTCCATAAATATAGGGGATCTGGCCATTATCCGAGTGAATTCCCTATTCTATAGGATATTTTTTTGGTCAAAGAAGAAGCTCTGTGGAAATAAATGGTTGGAGAAATGTTTAAAAGTATTTGTTCTCCTTGTTGATGGCATTACTTTGGAATAATTTTCTCTTGTAATTGTAACCCTATAGTTTTCCATGTGAGAATGATATTTGAGGAAGTCTTATCTTTTCCCTTGTGGATATAGTTATAAATAACCATTTGGTTTTATATGATTATTGGGTTTGAGGCAATTACAAGTTATTATATTTTGGGATGAAAATGCAAGGTATATGATAACATTTCTGGTTAAAATTATGTTATGGTTATTTTGAGGAATTTATCTCATTTTGGTAATGTTATAAAATATAGTTTTTGAAAAAGGACAACACGCAGACCGTGTGTCAACCCGTTGTGTCGGACAAAGCTATGGGAATCGAACCCACAACCAAAGTGCGATTGGGATTTATCGCATACCACAGGACTACATGAATTCCTTGGTTCGTTTGACCAATTATTTTTAGTTAAATGATTTTATTGATCAATAATAAGTTGATTTGGGTTCTTATGTATTATCAAATTAATACCTTAGTATAGGAAAATTATTTGGTGATTAAGTGATAAATTTTATTTTGGATGATGTTCGCTTTGTTGGGAACACTATATGCCCCAGGAAACTAGAATACTATGGGATTTCATTTGAGGAGTAATGTTTGATTTTTATATGAGTTTTTATTGTGGATTTATAGTTATTTGGTTTATTTATATAAATGATTAACCTATAATAGAGAATATGTGATTAGGTTAATTACTTTTAAGTATGTGACTTTAAGAGAAGTTTATGTCATTTGGAGATATAATTTAACATGGAAGACTACATAACCAAATTATTCTAAGTTTTTGGTTTCAATATTAGTTTGGATTATATTGAATGATTTTAAGGAAAATTGTTTATTGAATGGTATTTATTTAACTTTGGGGTATTGTTGGTTTAATTTTTGAAATTAAGATTAGTGTTTCTTTCTCTAAAGGAATATCCTTTTGGGGGATCATCAAATCTTATACTAACCATTTTGGTTTTTATTAATCTCTAAGGAAAAGGTAAATATATAGTTTATCCTTCATGGATCATGTGATTCTATAGAAGTTTATTCTAGCTCTTCCAGTGTGACCAAGTCTTCTTGAATACTCATCGTTTAAAAAAATGAGTTAGTGGTGGAAATTTATTAAAAAATGAATATCTACTTAAAAAGTAAGTATATCTCTTTATTTTATTAGTCAATCTCATAAATTAATTCCTCATCTTTATGTAATGTAACTTAATTTTTTTTGTCTGTATACTTTTCCTAATGGGAAACTAATGACCGTTTGTGCCAGCACAAGTTTGTGGCTTTCTTGTTGTTAACTTTCTCCTGATCATGTTTTCTATCCCTCTCTATCAGAACTTGACACTTATTTTATCTTCCATATCCATGTTTTCCTACATGGAATCCTAGTATGATTTATCTTGGGTGACCTTTGTACTTCTCTTTCTTTCTTTTAAGGTGATAGTTTTATTGACTCTTTTTCCGATGTGGGACTTTCCATTATATTCCCAAGCCCAATTTTAAAAATTTCGAGGACGAAATTATTTAAAGGAGGGGAGAATGTAACACCCCAAGCTTCCACGGTATGCTTCTCTTTGAATAATACTGTAACGTGTGTTGTACATAACTTCGAGTTCTAACACACACCATAACCAATCAAACTAGCTGTTATGAATAGTAATACCGAATTTTTGAAATTTTATAAATTTTACTATTCAAAATGGACTTTATTTTTGGATTTAGAATATCAAAATTAGCTTTGGGTGAATATTTGGTATTTTTCTGAAAACTTTCAATTTTTGATGAATAGTGAAAAACACTAAGTTATTGGTTAAAACTGACTTTTTATTTAAATAATTATATATTTTATTTAAATTTATTTTAGGTTAAAATAGATACATAATACCTATATAAGTTAAATTCAATTCATTGGAGTCAATTTAATAATAATTTTAGACATATAAAAATTTTATTGAAATTTTCACTGTCTTTTACCCATCTCCTAGGAGAATTTGAAAAATCACATAAAACTTAATTTTACTGATTCTGTGAGTGGAATTTTGAAAATCCAAGAGACACAGCTAATATAAAGGAGTAAAATGTGGTTCAATAAGATAAAAATAATTTTTTGCGAATAGTAACTTTTTTACTTTTATTTACCACGGTAAAAAGTAAATAGGGTAATTAAGGGTAAAAATTATATTATTATTACCATAAAACATGATCTAATTCTATTGGATAAGTATAATTAGACCAAAAACAACCTTTGTAATAAAATATGAACCTCTTTGGTCCACTTGGATTAGATTATGACATTTATTATTATTTAATTCAAAGAAGAGTTAAAAGAGTTAAAATCAAAGTTTAATAACTAAAACATTTTTAATATAGGTTTATACATAACATAAATTAGATTATTAATGTTCATTAAAAAGTAAAAAATATTTCCTACATAATGGTATTTTATTTATAATTTTTAGACATTAAATAATTTAATTTATTTATGACACAATGATGATGCAATAATTACCTTATTAGCGCAATATTAAAATAATTGATATTATAAATACCCAAATAAATATAATTTGAGAATTTTAATGAATTAAACTAATTTTCTTGGTTAATATGACATGTTAGGATTGATTAAATGAATTTTTTTCGAATTAATAAAGTTATTAAGACTTTAAAAAAATCAATTATTAAATAGTTTCAAAATTGACATAAATGAGTTTTTTAAAAACATATTATATTATTAATTGATAAAATATTCCTAAAAATCTAATGTTTGGAAAAAGTACTTATATAATGATATTTGTATCATTAATGGACCACTTGGGGGTCTCTTGGAAGTATATAGTATGTTTATTAACTATATAATATAAAAATACAAAGAGACTTGGTAAATGTCAAACTATTTAACTAAGAGTTAAATCTAAAAGATAAGGTTACTATAGTGACCCAAACCTGTCTAAAATCTATTGGTTGAGTGGTTTTATACCCACCCCCACCTTAGGCTTTGAATAATCCACTTTTGTGCCATTAAAAACTGAATATGAATTTATTATAAATTAATACTTTAAGTTTTTCCTAAAGAGCCCCTCCCCCCCTTATAAAAGGACACCACTTCTAACCAATTCCTCACACCTATCAAGAATTTTGTCTCTTCCAAAATATACGCAATTAAGCTCCCTACATCCCTTTCCTCCTCCTAGAAGCCTTACCTTAAGTAGAAGGCACTTCAAGAGTATCTTTTGGTTCAAACCAAAGGGAGTTACCCAAATTAAAGGTCACGATTTATCTTATCTTCTTTTATTTTATTTTACTTATCCAACACTAAACTCTTTTTATTCTATTCTTTTGTAACAAAAAAAGTATCCTCAATATAATAGGGTATTTTTATGAGAAGGATTCGAACTGCACTTACACACACCTCCATATAATGGGTGAAGAACATAATGTTTCTGTGGATGGAAACCAAATGTCTCATGAAACGTTGATTGTTCAATTATCTCCTACCGCCTCTCATAGTGGCCATTATGATGGAAATATAATTAAATATGATATTAATGATATTTATTTTATATATAAGCTTCTTTAATTTCATTTTATAGCATACCATTATTCGTTTCATGTTGTATATATATACGATAATTTCATTTGAGGATGTGCGGACTACCGCCCCCTCAAAGTGATATGGCTCATTCATACCATATATGGAACGTATAAATGATGGTGTTAATGAACTTAAGTAACAAATATACGATATTATATTATAATTGAATAATAATATAACTATTTATCATTTCATTTTTATTCATTTTAAAATGAAAAATGAAATGGAAGTAGCGCTCGTGCGTACGTACAGACTACCGTCTCTACGAATGTGATGAGATTCCTTCCCCATCGTATCCATTCAAGTATAATTCTCATTCGATGATTAGAAATAATTTTTAAGAACATGATATAATTCTGGATATGAATAAGATAAAACCTATGGATAACAAACATGGCTTATGTAACAAAACATATAAAAGAAAACGAGTAAGTGAACACCCGAAACGACGATAATACTAAAATATTATTAACAAAGCAATATTAAAAGATCATATATGATATCATATTTATGTATATGATTCTTGTATAATTTAATAATAATGATTTAACTATTATACAGGATGTTAACCTACCCTCGACTAAGGAATAGTACAAGGTAAGGGTTTATTTCACAATCTTTTCATTATCCGAGGTTGTTTATACTTAATTATCTATTGGGACCTCTTTATCATCCACATACATGTTTCTTAAAAATGTATTTCAAAAAATTATTACTATTTTATAGAATATGGGTTAAAGTAATTTATTCCATTTTTTTTACTTTTTATAAGAAGTTTATAAAGGAATCTTTACGTCATTTTCGAAATAAGGCCCTTTTTAACATTTTCGACAAAATTTAGGTAAGAATGAATTTTTCTTTTTAACTTATACGGTGGGTGAAGATATTTTCTACCGTTGTAAAATCTTTTAAGCTTCCCTTACAAGATTATAAGGTTATTTTCAAAGTAAATGTTTTATTATATAATTATGTGACTTTTAAATGATTTAAAAAAAGTGATATTTCTCTCAAATAGTTTTGATTTCATCTATGTCAACATCATCTGATGGATTTTAAGATTATTTCAAGTTGATTTATTATGATACAAAACTTCCATATTGTATTGAAGGTTTTGTGATATGTATGACTGTGGATGTGTTATTTCTATACCATTCATGGTTTATGGATAAATAATTGACATTTCATATGATAGTTTTAATACGAATGTTTATGTTATGTTTAAACCTGTTCATATGAGAAATGCACTGGACTTAATAAGTGATGGGTGGAGCCCGCTATAGCTCCTCGATGCATCAGTAGGTCTCATAAGACAAACTAGTGTCTTGGCACGAGGCCTTGACAAAATCTTATTTGTAGTCTTGGCATGAGGCCTTGGCTACGTGGTTATTATAGTCTAAAATTATGCATTTCATCATTATGAAAGTGGCTATTGATATTGCATGTGATTATTCGATTAGTAGAATATCCATGTGAATAAGTAAATGAAATTTTTTCATTTTGTTTTTTCCATATTATACTGAATTTTAAGTTCAAAAGGATTTTGTTTTAGTTATACATTGCCTTAAATGTTTATGCTTATTTATGAATGTTTCTGCAATATTGTTATCCTTACTGAGAATATGAGCTCGCCCCTTTCTATGTTTTATTTTTCCCAGGATGTGAAGAAATATTTTATGACTGACCTGTAGGGATAGTCTTAAGGGGATATGTGTGTGGACTATGTAGAATATATTATTGTAGTTTTTCACTTTATGATTTAATGTAAACTTTATGAACATATCTAGTGATTCCAAGGATACTAAACTAATCAGTATTTCGAGACATGATCTTTTGTGATCATGCCAATGTTATGTTATAATGCACCGACTCTGGGTAACTGGGATCAGGGTGTTACACTCCCAAATTTTTGTGTGTTATTTTTCCCAGGATTCCAAGAAGTATAGTATGAATGACCTGAAGGGATAGTATAATGGATTTGAATTTGATCAAAGGAGTCAATGTTGTTGTAGTTTTTCATTTTATAATGTAATGTAAAACTTATTTTTGTATCCAGTACTTCCAAGGATACTAAGCTGGTCGGTATTTCGAGACATGATTCCTTGTATCAGGCCAATGTTATGTAATAATGCACCAACTCTGGGTAACTGGGGTTGGGGCGTTACAGCTGGTATCATAGGAAGTTTGGTACAAACCTCAGAAACTAGATTTAGAAAAACTCCGATTAGAGAACACTACCATAAGATAGATTTTGAGGATTATTATAGATGAACTTTCTATAATTTTGGTAATGAAGTGATTTTGTGAGTTTTCCATGTAATACATCCCTGTCTGGATAGGAGCAGGTAGATGTGGCTCTAGCGCAGATGTACTTAGGAGTGAAAACTCCGACAAGGAGTTTTGGTCTTGACCTGTGGTATCCCAGTACACAACAACGGGCCTCGCTGCACTTTTGGTTACAACACTTCCAAGGGATATGCTTAGGATAAATCACATTTTATTTACAAACCATTATGAAGGATTTATGAGTATATACCTCCTTAAAGAAAACTGTTTTTTATGATTATGTATTATATCCATAAACTTTTCAATTTATGTTAAGTGTTTTACAAGTTTGGAATTATGTATTGCAGTTCATAAACTAATCTAGTGTATTCCATTGTCTAGAAATGGATCCTAGTGGAAGGAATAGAAACTGTATCAATGCACATAATCCATGTAGGGATTTCCCTCCTACTCAAGAGAATTATAGTGGAGATAGTGATACAACTGGTGTGGGTCATCTTATCAACATACTGGGACAACTCACTCAGGTTATGAATAATAACCTTACCCGTATGGAGCATCCTTATCCACAACATGGAGGATCAATGTTATAACACTTCATGAGGTAACAAACACTAATATTCAATGGGACTAAAAATCCATTTATATCTGAGAAATAGATAAGTTCCTTAGATAAAATATTTCATGCTTTAGGGAGTAGCGAAAGGGAAAAAGTTGCCATGACATTTTATCACCTCACAGGAGACTCAGATAAATGGTGGTTATTAATTCAAAACACAAAGGTGGATGAAGAAGTATCAAATATAGAATGGAGGGAGTTTAAAGAGATTTTATTAGAAAAATACTTTCTTCATGACCATCGAGGAGACATGGATATACAATTTCTGAGTCTGAGGAAAAAGGAGGATGAGAATGTCACAAAGTATGAGGCTATCTTTAGAAGTCTAGAAAGTTATGAAACAGATTATATATGTATGTCAAGGAGTATTATAGATCAATTACTTTATGGTTTAAAACCATTTCTCTATCGAGCATTAGTGTCACAATCCTTCTCATCGTACAAAGAAACTGTCTCATGTGCTATCATGACATAAAATGAATTCTTTACGTATTAAAACATTAAAGCAAAGTAAGAGAAGAAGAGATCTACTGAACAATCTAGAAATGGAAATAAGGGGAATAAGGTAAAAGTTGAATTTCCATCATATGGTAAATGTGGGAAGAAACACCCTGGTATTTCCCAGAAGGGAATGAGAGCTTGTTACAAGTGTGGTGATAAAGGCCACCAAGCTTATGATTGTAAGGGAAATAAAGAGGCTATCGATGTTGAATGATAAAACTGTAGAGAAATGGGACATTATGAAAATTAATGTCCTAAGAGACATGGAAACATACCTTACAAAAAGCCAAGGGAGCAAGGCCAAGCTTATGCGTTCACTACTACTGGGGTTGAAGATCCTAAAGACGTGGTGGCAGGTAATTTAATGGTTTCCTCAAGTTTAGCCAATTCTTTATTTGATTCTAGATCATCACATTGTTTCATATATTCCTAGTTTTCTAAGAAAATTGGATATTTCTAATTTTATTTAACAAGGGAGTTGTCAGTCAAAACTCCTAAGGGAAGTATCATTACAACAATGTTTTGTGAATCGGTTCCCATCAGGGCATATAAAAGTGCTTTATCTGCTGATCTCATCGTCATACCCATGATTGAATTTGATATAATCCTTGGTATGGATTGGATTTCAGACCATGATGTGAAAAGTTATTGTAAGATGAAGGAGGTTATAATTTTCGATGATGATAAGCAGTACATTATCTTTAGAGTAGAAATGTCACCACCTAATTCTTATCTAGATCCACCCCCAGTTGCTCTACTAAATTAAATTATTAGGTAGAAAAATAATGAAATAACTATGGGTGAAGAAAAGAATGTTCAAATAGATGATGTACCTATTATTCATGAATATGTTGATGTGTTTCCAGAGGATTTACCTGGACATCCTCTATAATGATAAATGGAGTTTTCTATTGATTTAATTCTTAGTTTAAGGCCCATATCGAAGACCCCTTATAGAATGGCCACTGTGGAATTAGTAGAACTAAAGAAACATCTAGTGGAATTGAGTAATAAGGGATTTATTCTCCCTAGAGTTTCTCCATGGAGATCCCATGTTCTTTTTGTTAAGAAAAAACATGGATTTATAAGGTTGTGCATTGCCTACAAGGAGATCAATTGTATAACAATAACGAAAAAGTATCCCCTACCTCGCATTGATGATTTATTCGACCAAATTCATGGAGCTCAATATTTTTCAAAGATTGAACTTTGATCTGGATATCATCAATTGTTTGTGAATAAAGAAGACATTTTGAAAACAACATTTTAAACCAAGTACAAGCATTTCAATTTTACAGTAATGACTTTTGGACTGAATAATGAACCCTCTGTTTTCATGGATTTAATGAATATAGTATTCAAGGAATATCATGTTGACTTTGTAGTAGTATTTATTGATGATATCTTAGTATACTTAAAATCTACAAAGATCATGGAAATCACTTGAGCACTATTCTAAAACCCTTAGAAGAAATAAAATATATGGGAAGTTTAGCAAGTGTGAATACTAACTTCATGAAATTTCTTTTCTTGTCCATATTGTCTCTAAGGATGGAACCTCTATTGATCCTTCTAAGATTAGAGCAATACAATAATGTCCAACACCAACAAGTATAACTGAGGTACATTGTTCTATTGGTTTAGAAGGTTATTATCGGCATTTCATCCAGAATATTTCCCAATTGGAAAACCCATTAACCAAGATCACACATAAAGGGGGTAAATTTGTTTGGAAAAAAGAATGTGAAGAATGTGTTGAATAAATGAAGAGAATATTAGTCAATGATCCTATCTTGACTCTACCATTGTGGAATGATGGGTTTGTTATTTATAGTGATTCTTCAAAGAAAGGAGTTGGTTGTCTCTTTATGCAGAATGATAAAGTTATTTCCTATGCATCATGACAGATAACAATTCAGGAAAAAACACTATCCCACTCATGATCTTGAGTTATCATATGTAATCTTTGCTTTGAAAATATGGAGACACTATCTCTATGGTAAATAATGTGTCATATATACCGATCACAAGAGTTTGAAGTATATTTTCTCATAGAAAGAACTCAACATGAGGTAAAGACAATGTTTTAAACTACTCAATGATTATGATTTCACTATACACTACCATATAGGGAAGAAAAATAAGGTGACAGATTATTTGAGCAGAAAGAATCATGGAGTTTTGAACAAGATGAGATTTAAAAGGGATCCTATGCTTATAGATCTATTAAAGATGGATATGGGAATAATCATGGAAGGTGAAACATTAATACTTTTCCAAATGGTTTCCAATCCAACTTTACTAGAAAGGATAAAAATTTATCACACTGATGATGAGAAGTTTCAAAATACAATTAAAGATGTGAATGATGGTAGATTGATTGAATTAGTATATGAAGATGGAATTTTGATATTTGGGAAGAGAATTTGTGTTCCTGATATACCTAATCTAAAAAGGGAATTATTTGATGATTCTCATAGATCTAAATTCTCTATACACTCTGGAAGCATTAAGATGCATAGAGATTTGGAGGAACATTTTTGGTGGGAGAACATGATGAAGGAGATTGCTGATTATGTGTCAAGATGTATGGTTTGTAAACAAGTTAAGGCTAGAAGACAACATCCTAGAGGAGTCATGAAACCTCTTCCCATACCTTAGTGGAAATGGGATGATATTATGATGGACTTTGTCATGGGGATACCAAAGACTCCTAGAAAGAATGATGAAATATGGGTTATTGTTGACCATCTTACCAAGTTAGTAGATTTTATTGCAATAAGAGAAGATTTACCACTTGAACGTTTAGAAAAACTATATATTAATGAAGTTGTAAGACTTCATGGAGTAACCCTATTGATTATTTCTGATTGTGATCCACGTTTTACATCAAGATTTTGGAAAAGTCTTTAGAAGTCCTTGGATACTGAACTTCATTTGAGCACTGCCTACCACCCTCAAACTGACGGATAATCAGAACAGACTATTCAAACCAAAGAAGACTTGTTGATATCTTTCTCACTTGACTTTCAAGGTATGTGAGTTAAATATTTACCTCTGGTATAATTTTTCTATAACAATAGCTTCCATTCAAGAATTCAAATGGAACCCCATAAAGCATTATATGGAAAGAGATGTCGCACACCAAATTGCTGGGATGATGTTAGTGAAAGAAAGCTCATAAGACCAAAACTTATTGAGGAAACAATGGAAAAATTGAAGGTTATACAAACCCAAATCAAAGAAGCTCAAATTCGGTAAAAGAGCTATACTAATAACCAGAGGAATGATTTGGAATTTCAAGTAGGAGATCATGTTTTCTTGAAGGTATCTCCATGGAAGGGTGTTATAATATTTTTGTAAGAAGGGAAAATTAAGTCCTAGGTACATCATAACTTTAGAAATTCTAAAACTAATTGGAGTTGTATCTTATCATTGGGCTATGCCGCCAAGTCTCTCCAAAATTCAGGATGTGTTCCACATATCACTGTTAAGAAAATACATGCCTGACGCAATGCATGTACTTACCAATGAAGTAATAGAACTGGAACCTGATCTGTCTTATTTTGAAGAGCATATCAAGATTCTTGATACCAGAGAACAAGTGCTGAGAAACTAGACGACTCATCTGGTGAAATTTCTATGGAGAAACCAAAAGATGGAAGAGGTAATGTGGGAACCTGAGGAACTTATGATGAAAAACCACCCTAATCTTTTTATGCAGTAATATTCTAGAAATTTCGAGGAAGAAATTATTTAAAGGAGGGAAGAATGTAACCCCCCAATCTTCCATGGTATGCTTCGCTTTGAATAATACAATAGCTTGTATTGTACGCAACTTCGAGTTCTAACACCCCACGACTAATCATACTAGCCATTACGAATAGTAATACCAACTTTTTTAAATTTTATAAATTTTATATTTTAAAATGGAATTCATTTTTGTATTCAGAATATCGAAATTAGCTTTGGGTGATTTTTTTGATATTTTTTTGAAAATCCTTCAATTTTTAATGAATAGTGAAAAACACTTCACTAATATTTAAAAGCGAATTTTTATTTAAATAATTAGTTATTTTATTTTAATTTATTTTAGGTAAAAATAGATAAATAAAACCTATATATGTTCAATGTAATTCATTGGAGTCATTTTATAATAATATTATATATATAAAATTTTATTGAACTTTTTACGGGTTTTTACCCACCTTCTAGGCGCCTTTGAAAATTTTCATAAAACATAATTTTACCGGTTATATGAATTAAATTTCAAAAATCCAAGAGGCACAGTTGACATTAGTAAGTGAAATTTGGTTCAATAAGATAAAAATAATTTTTGGCGACTAATAACTTTTGACTTTTATTTACCACGGTTAAAAGTAAATAGGGTAATTAATGGTAAAAATGATTTTATTATTACCCAAATGCATGTCATAATTCTATTGGATAAGTTTATTTCGACTGAAACCAACCTTAGGAATAAAATAGGAACTCTTTGGTCCACTTGGATTAGATTAGGACATTTATTATTGTTTTATTTAAAGAAGAGTTAAAAGTGCTAAATTTAATGTTTCACAACTAAACTATTTCCAATATAGGGTTATACATAAGATAAATTAAAATATAAATATTATTTAGAAAGTTAAAAACATTTCATACATAATGGTATTTTATTTATAATTTTTAGTCATTAAATAATTAAATTTATTTATGAGACAATGATGATGCATTAATTACCTTATTAATGAATGATTAAAATAATTGATATTATAAATATCCAAATAAATGTAAATTGAGACTTTTGATGAATTTAAATAATTTTATTTGTTAATATGACATGTTATAGGTGATTAAATAATTTTTTTTCTAAGTGATAAAGTTTTTATGACTTTTACTAAAACAAAACACCAAATATTGTCAAAATTGACAAAAATGAGTTTTTAAAAAAATACTGTATTATTAATTGATATAATATTCCAAAAAATCCATGGTTTAGAAAAAGGACTTAGGTAAGGCTAGATATATCAATAATTAACCACTTTTTTTCTCTTGGATTTTTATAGTAAGTCTATTTACCATTTATTATAATAATACAAGAATACTTGGTAAAAGCTAATCTATTTAACTAAGAGTTAAATGTAAAAGATAACATTAATATGGTGACCTAAACCTATCTAAAACCTATTGGTTGAGAGGTTTTAGACCCATACCCACATTAACTTAGAAATAAATCATTTTGGAGCCATTAGAAACTGAATATGATTGTATAATAAAATAATATTTCAAGCTTTTCCTAAAGTGACCCTTACCTCTATTATAAAAGGGTACTTCCCCTTCCCTTGAAATAACATCTGTAAACCCATTGGTCTCATCCAAACCCTTCTAAAATATCTTAAAAAATACCCTCACATGTACCTATAGGCCTTAATTTTTTCATAAATCCAAACTAAGGAGCCCTTTTGATCAACTCAAAAGGAAACACCCGAAGAAGAGGTAATAATTTCACCATCTCTTTCAAAGTTCTTTTTTTCTTCCACTTCCTCTTTATTTTTTGTTTCCATACCAAAATAATAACTTGATTACCTTATACATACTGTGATGTTATTATAAATATGGTACAAATATATTTATTTTTCTATCCATCATATTAATGAAAAGTCACTATTCGTGTGTACGTACGGCTTATCGTCTCCACGTCGTGGTGTAGTTTGTAATTCAAACACTTTATTATTTGGATGGGTATAATAATGAGTATAATTGATGTAAATAATAAATATAACATGTTAAGTATTATGTATATATGATATACCATCCAATTACATACTATTTCACCATCAATATAATGATATTGTCGCTCATGCATACATATGGATTACCGTCTCCACGAACGCGATAAAATTCATTACCCATCATAACCATTCAAGAATAATTTTTATTTTATGATTAATAATAATGCTTAAGAACTTAATATAATTCTGGATATGAATAAATTACATCCTATCATATATCCGACATGACTTACGTAACAAAAAAAATAAAGTAAAATGAATCAGTTGAAACAATGATACTACTGAAAGATTATTAACAAATCCATATTAGAAGATCATATATGATATCATATTTATAAATTTGGTTCTTGTATAAATTAATAACCATGATTTATATATTATGCAGGAGGCTAACATACACTTTACCAAGGAAACATAAAAGGTAATTGTTAATTCTACAATCTCTTCATTATTCGAGATTTTTTATACGTGAGTATCTACTGGGACCTTTTTATCATCCACATCCGTGTTTCATAAAAATGTATTTCAATTTTTTTTACTATTTCCTAGAATATGTTTTAAAGTCATTTATACCATTTTTTTAATTTTTATAGAATTTTTATAAAGGAATCTTTCCTTTGTTTTCCAAATAAGGTCCTTTCTGAAATTTTTGACAAAATTAAGGAAAGAATGTTTTTTAAACTTATACGGTGAGTATGACTATTTTCTTCCATTATAAAATCCTCTAATATTCCCTTTAAAGCCTGTAAAAATATTTTAAAAATAAATGTTTTCTTTTATAATTATGTGAATTTTAAATGAGTTCAAAATAGAAAGAGATATTTCTCTCAAATAGTTTTTATTTCATCTATGTCAACATCCTTTGATAGATTTTACACTTGTTTGAAGTTGATTTATTATGATAAAATCTTCCATATTGTATTTAAGGTTTTGTGATATGTTTGAATATGGATGTGTTATTTTTATACCCTTCATGTTTTATGGTTAAAGTATTGACATTCCATATGCTAGTTTTAATACGAATGTTTATGTTATGTTTCAACCTTTTCATTTGAGGAATGGATTGGACTTAGTAAGTGAAGGGTGGAGCCCTTTATAGCTTCTTGATGCATCGGTAGCTCTAATGATACAAACTAGTGTCTTGGAACAAGGCCTTGAAAAAATATTATTTGTAGTCTTTGCATGAGGCCTTGACCATGTGGTTATGATTTCTGACTTTATGCATTCCATCATTATGAAATTGGATATTGATATTACATGTGATTATTAGACTAGTCGATTATCCATGTGATTAAGTAAATGGAATTATTTGATTTATTTCTGACATATTATACTTATGTTTTAGTTTAAAAGTCTTGTGTTTTAGTCTTATACATTGCTTTTAATGTTTATGCTTATTTATGAAATTTTCTGCTATATTGTTATCCTTACTGAGCACATGATCTCACTTTTTTCTATGTTTTATTTTTCCTAGTATGTGAAGAATTATGTGTTGACTGACCTATAAG
Organism: Viscum album; assembly: GCA_963277665.1. Lineage (NCBI taxonomy): Eukaryota > Viridiplantae > Streptophyta > Magnoliopsida > Santalales > Viscaceae > Viscum > Viscum album. Next base: position 413,896,955 of record OY728145.1, read on the forward strand.
GATAGTCTAAGGGATATGAATGTGTTTAAAGGAGACAATATTGTTGTTGTTTTTCATTTTATAATGTAATGTAAAACTTTTTTTTGTATCGAGTACTTCCAAGGCTACTAAACTGATCAGTCTTTCAGGACATGATTTCTTGTATCATGCCAATGTTATGTAATAATGCACTGACTCTAGGTTACTGGGGTCGAGGCATTAAAAACTTTACCATTGGAATAGTAATTTGACCATCATGAATAGTAATTTGGACAATAAAATTGTAAACTCACCTATTAATTTATAAATATAATATAGGTATCTAATGAATGAGAATATGATATATTTATATCATAGTATAAGTAAATAAATGTTTTAAAAATGGTAAATTAAGTATTGGAAAATTTTTAAGTCATAAATATTTAATTAAAATTTTATAATTAATATAATTATTTAAAAATAATATATATTTTGTTCATAAATTCTTATTTGGATGTATTATGGTTATAAGATAATTTTATTTGGACTTAATTAATTTTTCAAATTGTCATAAAATAATTTATAATTTTAAAATTTTTATTTTTCAAATAAATGATGATTTTAATATAAAAAATTAAAGTTTATCATATTTAAGAAAAAAATTCAAAAAATTGAGTTCATTTTTGAATTCAAAATGTTGAAAAATGTTTTGGTTGATTTTTTAATATATTTATAATATCGCTGAATTTTTGGTGAATTGTAAAATATGGTTATTTACAGTATATATACATTACAAGTTAAATACACTATTTTTTGAGTCATTGATATTGTAATCACAATAATATATATATCCCCTTAATTATTTAACATATTTAGTGATAATGTTCAAGCTATTCATAGTCTAGAGAAAAAAATAAAAAACTAAGGAATAAAATAATAAACAACAACCCTATCCTTCACTATAAATATCACCCCTCACCACCTCTTCTCCTCGCAACTTAAAAGCCATGAATATTGTCAAAGTATTCCCAAAAATCTTCCCAATAACCTTCCACATTTCCAAAATCATTTTTTCACAAAAAAATACCAAACCCAATTTCCCTAAGGAAGTTCTTAAGAAAAACAATTCAAGAGGTAAAATCCTCTTTCTTATACTTTTGATTTCTTTTATTTTTAATTATTTTATTATTATCTACTCACCTCAATTATATAAGTGGAATGATAACATTGATATCTTAAATATAATTTAATTTTATTATTGTAATTCAATAATCAGTCATAAAACCTATCTTCCTCTCACTTTTATTCTAAAAATGAAAACATCATCCTCGAGGTGTTGATTTATCGTATTCAAGGATGAAAAGTTTTAATTTTATTTTACCGCCTTCTAGGCTGGTCATAGAACCATTATAATGGTTTAAAAAGATTTTGAAATTAATTTTATAATTTTTTTCTATTTTGGAACTAGCATATATACATAATATGAAATAATAAAACAAAACTAGTCCTTGATGATTGAAAACCCCCAAAATTAATCGAAACTATTATCATTGACACATAATCTAATGAATCATTCTCATATATAGAAAAAATAACATATTAGACCACTTAAAATTATTTTAGTTCATTAATAACATATAATTTCTATTCTTTTTAATTATTCTCATTTTACATAATCTTCTATATATGTATACAAGTGAACCGATTATGAAAATCATGAAAATGAACACCCCCGAGCGATTAAATTGAACACTATAATTCCTCAAAATGTCCATAAATGAATTTAATAGAATTAAAATGAATCAAATACATGTAAAATTGGTTTTGGATTTATTAATTAATGAATCTAATTTAATTACCCATGATATTAATGTGATGAAACCATTCATACATTAGGTAAGGGGATTCTTAAACCAAACTCCCTTTCTTTGGGTTACCACTCTTTTATTCCAATTTTTTTGTGTGGATATTTCCTTAAATGTTACTTAAATATAATTTTGTTGTCATTCCCTTTTCTATTCTAGGATATAAATTCTTCAAATCAGATAAATGAAAAGATTTTTCCAAAATAACTCTTCTTTCTAAAAATACTTCTTCTACTTCTCTTGAGATTGTTTATTCATCACTCAAGCTTTATAATTATTATACCAAGTATATTATTCCAATTTTATTTTTGGATCCCAAAAGTTTTTCATTGAATGTATGATTTATGAAATTCTAATGAAACCCATTTCCTTACCATGGGTTATTTTATGAATAATATTTTTATACACTCTATGTGGCATGCATGATTATGTAAATGTTATGATGTGATAAGTGCACCCAAAATTATATAGAAATAAAATTCCTTTGGTAATGTTTTAGATATAATGACATAATACACAATATTTATGAACATGATGCTAGATGTTTTTACAATGATTAATATGTTATGATTATGCACATATGTTATGTATGAAAATGATGATAGCTTTGTTCACAATTAAGTGTGGTATATTTCCAATGCGACATGATGTTTCATTTTTATGAATTACAACATTCCAATAATTTTTATAATTATCCATCTCATGATTATGATAATGATCCCATAATTATATTATGATTATGATGATTATGATAACCCATGTTATATTGATTCATGTTCTTATTTATCCTCTTACTGGGCTTTTAGCTCACCCCTTTCTTTTATGTATATCCTCTTATAACTAATTATAATAAGGAGTATATTAGGACCAATAATAAGGTAGATAAAAAGTAATTAAATAATGTTTAGTTTTTATTATATAATTGTTATGTATAAGGCTAATTTTCCCAAGACACTAAACCATATCATCATGGTTTTGTAACACTATTATGTTGTTTACCTTTAAAATGGTTTAATAGTAATGTAAATAAAATCAAGGTTACTATAATTATTTCCTAATCAGGGAATGAACTTGATCAATAGTTTTCTTGACCATTTAATAATCAATATTTTATTCACGTCTTCTTGGGACCTATTTCCTTGCTATTTCCTCCTTTATAAGAATAGTGGGAACATAAGTTACCTATTCTTGAGGTTTTTCCAATTTAACTTCTCAAGATTCAACCATATTCTAAAGTATTTCCTTGAAAGGAAATAATTAATGAATATTATGACCCAACATATGATGATAGGGATAATAATCTAGGTGATCACTAAGATCAACCTCCATTGATTGATAGATTTATTATAATACGAGAAGACTATTTTATAAGGCTAAGATGAAATATTTTGGTACATGATGCTTCCTAAAAGAGTAGTTATTATTACTTATTTCCTTAAATCTCAAATGATTGTGCTCCATCATCCCCAACAACTGAGGATGTTGTTGTTATTGTGATCAATTGGGGGGGGGGGTTGTGCAATATTAGGAGGGATTTAGTGTTAGGGATGGTGTCAGAGTTGGTTTTAGTGTGGAAACCACTAGTTTTACTTACCTAATTTTATTGTATGGTTGGATGTCATAGGATGAACATTTTCCCTACTATATTATCATTCAAAAATTGAGTTTTCAATTGTAATTATTTTAATCCACTAGGAAATTCCCATGGGATGATAGGTTTTTGTAAGTCATCACATAAATTCTATATACATAACTCTACAAGATATTCATATTGGATCTGTATATAAAGATAATATTTGAGACTCTTCCACTTGAAAATAAAATTAAATACCCTTTAATTCGTTTTTTTCAATTTCAAAGTTCAATGATAATCATCTTCCCCAATGTAGAAATAAACTGAAATAATAACTAGTGACACAAATCGTACCAACTTGTAATTGAATGGGAAGGGATGTTACTATACCAAAAAGGGTTTTGGACCTATAATGAATACATGAAACACTTGAGTTTATATTTTTATTATTTCTAATGTTTTCCCATAATGGGGCCATAATGGGACCCAAAATGTTTCAAAAGTTTCTCAGGATCACTAGTTTCATTAAAAGTTCGGAAAGTTGGACTTCTAAAGTTGGGTGAAGGAGGGGTACCATCCAACCATTCAGGGTAATTATTTCTCTTTGAATATACCGGATAAGTCTTTCCATCAAAGGACTCCATGCGAGTGATGAGGTCTTCGATATTGTTTGTACAGTGTCAAATAACTCTAGGGGTATCTCAAATTTAGGAGAAGCCAGATTATTGACTACAGGTGATACTTGATACAACCTATTTTCTTATTTCCATTTTAACCCATTTTTTGGATTTAGGATTATTTTCATGAATTGATGATGCTTGAGGCCTCGATGGAGAGAAATCTAGATAATCCAAAATAGTTGGAACCGGGTAAACCAGTGGCCTGGCTATGAAATTGATATGGTGACTAGATCCTTATCATATTAGTAGAATGTTTCTTTCTTGATGTTAACTTTACATTGGATGAGATAAATTAGATATCATAATGAGATTGTATTCTATGTAAATATTACCCCTAAGAAACTCAACATTGATCTATCTCAATTATTCTATTAGGACTTTATACTCCGCCAATGTCTCATCAATAAAAGCTATAGTAGCTCCTTCAGGAAGAGCCTGAGATGATGCTAACCTTTTCACTTATCCCTTTTTGACACATGGTTTAATAGTTTTTATTGAGTTCTTGGGGGTACCATGTTCTGATATTTCCATTGATTTTGAGTATGTACACCCTGCTTGAGTAGCTCAGTGCATGTTTATTGTTGGACTTTCACCTACACATATTGTTCCTCTAGATTTGTATCATCATATACGATATTGGTGTTGATGAAATTAACCAAAGAATACTATATGTATAGAATCTTATCATTATCTATATTCAAACTATGTAGGGTTACACCATCCCCTAAATATTCACCATGTGATAGTCTTAATTCCATTCCATATATCTTATTCTTCAAAGTCCAATTTGGGATTATGACCCCTTTATGGTTTGATAGTTCCTCTAAACCAATCCCCAAAAAGTTTCGTATAAAATATAACCTATAAAAATTTAATTATGACTATTTTTTTTATCATTTCACAATGGTAAGTATATGTCATAGAAGGTAAAAAATGGAAGATATACTTACAGTGAGGCATCTACTAGCCCGGTGAAGACTAACTTTCTTAGTGGGGAAGATGGTAATGGTATAAATTCCCCCATGTCTATAGGATGGGGTTAATTGTCTTTATTTCCATGAAATATTATATTTTTTGGTCCTTGATGACCATAGTGGAAATAATGGTGGTGAATATAATTAAAATACCCCAACCCTGTGGGTAGAGACTGTTCCTTGATTGCCACTGAATTTGCTGTTATGGGGGATTCATGGATTTTTTATGCTTTTATATGGTCTGATCCAGGTAAAGTTCATGTTGTGATAGGTACACTTAAAATGAGTACTCCCCATATATAGGCACTAATTTTATCAACCATGATGTATTTTCAACTTTCTTCGAATCCTAATACTGTAATTTGATGATGGTTCATTCTCAGAAAGTGTCCCATCTTTTGTATTTAGAAGTGGAAGGACTGTGCCAAACTAACTAGATGAAATATAAACCTCATGGACCTATGACTTATCCCAATAAAATAAAATTATAGTATTCCTACCCCAAAGGGCACTACTGACCCAAGATTGGTGTAAAATGTAGTGCTCTATATTCACCCAATCCTAAAATACACAGTTCAAAGGTAGCACTCACAATTATCTATTGAATTGTATTTAGACTATCAAGTAAAAAAACTAATATATTCTTATAATTCTTTTCAGACATTAGGAATTGTTCTATCAAAAATATATCTGACTCAATATATAGGAAAAGTTTTCCTACCATCTTAAGATGATTCATATATCCCTCATGGGACATACATTTCAATGTTATGTGGAAGTCAGTTATGTACAGGTTAATTCCAGAATAATATACACATCTGGATCTAATATCTTGAGGAATATCATGTTAGGAGGTATCCTTGGGCCAAAGCGTAATCAAAATATCACTTTTAGAAGGATCACTCAAAAAATCCATGATATTTTCCTCATTCTCATAGGTATACTCCTCTACATGATTGGACCACAATGGTTTATTTTCTAAAGATGAATACACACAATATTTGGTAGGTAGATATAATAATTATTATGAATCATACCTCATTGGAGTGAAAGACTATAGACCACTGATAAGGAACCATATACAGTTGACCCTAATTATTCTAGTACCTCTATATATATATGTAATTTGATATGGGGAGGATATCTATCCCTGGGTGTGATATCAAACTCGGGAGGATTTATACAATGTATTTTAGGGGAGGAGTCTCTATGATCCTTATTTATATTTCAACAAGGAGTAATTCCATGGAAGATATATACTTCTCATTCTGATGAGGATTTGGTGAGACCATGGGATGCTATTGATGATTATTGCATGGACTCAAGGACAATGGAATTGATCAATGTAGGAATATTATCTTGCTCCTGATCTAAATATGATGAATAAATTTTCATTACTTTATATATTTCTCATCGTACTAATGAGGTTTTATATGGTAGATGAGAGCCTTATGTGTTGGAAACATTCTATAACTTCTTTAACATTCCATTAAAATATGATAACAACATTCTAAAATATTCTTGGGTGGTATGCGACCATTTTTGGATGATTATTGGAATATTTTGGGAAGTTCTTGGATTATTGGAATGGGTATAAACTTTAACCAAAGTTACTACTAATGCATGATAATGAACCTTGTTTGGAATAAGAATATATTCCCAATCTTGATTCTCATCGTTCATCAGAATATGATGATGGTCCTCTAGAATGGGAGAGGGAATATTTTATTTATCCTGTATCAACTTTGATGTGTGAATATGTGCTCTATTATTAATAGGATTAGGAATATGGGCTTGACATATATTTTCCTTTAAAATAAAATGAAAGTGGCTTCCCACTTTCATAACCAAAATATAATGGGAAACTTGTGGAATATGGGAATGGATAAAAACTTGAACTTTTTTTCCTTTGGAATATTCCACTGGATATTGTATTTATTTATGATTGATATATATTTCTCTCTTGAGATGTGCTTTATATTATAATAATGAACCCCACTTAGAAAAAGAATATACACCCAATCCCACACCTCATCTTTTACTAGAATATGCTGATAAACCTCCTGAATGGAAGCAAGGACACGAGCTTTCTCTATATAATATTATATGACTCTATGGATGAACTACTCCAGTAGTGTGAGTAGAATTATTAACTTGTACCTTTATGATTGTAAAAATATTTCAGAAGATCTCCTATGTGGACACTAGAATATGCTAATAGTTTTGAAGTGTCTGAGCAAGAATATAGTTCTACTCCTCTAATTTTTCCAGGATATGTTTTCATATTTATTTGAATAAAGTGGGAATATGTTCCCACTTCTATCGTCATTATGATTTCAAAGTATTTCAAAGAGTTTGACATGGGGGGGTGGAAATAATATGTGTTTTCCCTGCCACTATATATGGGAAAACTCCTACAACAAGATCCAAAATATGCACTAGATCCTATGGAACCACCATGATATATGGGAGGGAATTATCTATTGGAATAGTAATATACATATCCACCTTGTCTTGGATATATCGAATAGAATGTTACAGCAGAACAAGGGCATAGAGCCATTCATTGGGTGTTGTAGCCCACTACCCATGGCAAGACCTTCAAGATTCCCTAGCATGAGTAGTTGGGGAAGAGTTTTCATGGAAAAATTAAAATGTTGGATTATAGAAAGTAGAGGTTATGTAGTATTGTTGACATCGACTAGTAGGTGGATCCTTCCTTTACACATCATGAGGAGTGATATTGAGGAGGATTTCCTCTATCTAGATTAGATATGGGAGCTTTTCATTATCATTTTCTAGGGAAATAATCCTAAAACATTTGAAGGTGGAAAGGGGTTCCACTTTTCCTATCTCTGAATTCATTTTTTAATATGGGTTGCTATATTTTAGGAAGTATTTATTCTCTCGAGTAGCATCTAGGGTTGGGGGAATACCATTATGATGGTACTCCCTAACACATAAATTAATGAACTACAACTAGAGACACTAAGTGGTAGAAAATATGATATTAGTAGATGGTAACATGTGTTTATCCATAGTCGAGGCATATAAATGGTTGTTTGATGATGATTACATGGTTTTGGAGTGATCCGAGCTTTCAAATACTTCCCTTCTACATCAATAGAAAACTACAAACAGTAATAGCCATCAATGTAGTATCACTGATTAAGATAATATTAAATAAATTAGTTAGCCTTTTTTTCATGATTATAAGTTTCAATTCAGGTTCACTATTTTTGTTTATGATGTGTTTTCACATCGATCGGTGAATTCGAGGCTCGATTCCATTCCACGATTTATTATTAGGGGAGTGAAATTGACCATTGACCATTCATGAGTTAATTTTCTCATCAGATTCAATATTTTTGTGTCTAATGTGTATTTTCATCAAATGGTGAATCTGAAACACAATACCATTCTATAATTTATTATTAGTGGAGTGAAATTGACCATCAACCATTCATGAATTAAGTTTCACATAGGCATCACCATTTTAAATATGATGTATTTCACACTTACACTCATTTTGAGTTTATGAAAACCTACTTTCCAAAGGAAGGTTGTCACTATGACTTTACCAATGTCTCACTAACTGAAAATTAACTTTTTTTATGATCAAAACAATTATAAAGGAAAATTGACAAATAATAATATTCAAACACTAAAGTATATAACAGATCCATTGAAAAACAACTTAAGTCTACTAGAGACAATTTACCTACATAATTTCTGGGAAATATTGATAACTTGAGTATCGAGATCATCTTTAAGAAGACTTTAAATTGATACTCCAACTTTTTTCAAGTCTTCATGTACTCCTCTTGATTGATATTCTCTTTGTTGAATCTCTTTATCAAAATAAGATCTTTCTTTTCTATCAAAGTACTCTTTTCATCATTGTTTTTCACTCTTAATGGATTTCCCATAATCCTATCAACTTTATCCTTAACATCAATAATCACCCAAAAATTTATACTATTTATTATTTTGGGTGAAAAAGCGGATCCATAGATTGGTCATGTGTTGTACCTATCTCCCAGTATAGACCAATTGGAGCAATCTTGGGGGAAGCACCCCCATGATCCACATCCTCATCCTGAAGAGATATTTCCGACTCCTTAGAATCACTTTCCATTATCTTGGATTTTGAATTCTTGAAGAATATAGTTTCCATTGGTAGTGGTAAGTAAGATTAGTCATTTATCCCTTTTTAATTTCCTCTTTGCATCTTCCTCCTCAAACTGGGAATCCTACTATCCCGGATATCATCTGTAGTTTCAATTGAAAAATTACCAGAATAATCATCACTGGAATCATACCCAAGGACCCCTTACTCATCCTCAGGGAGCACAACTCGAACTACTTCATGATCCTGAACCTATTCTTCAGTCACATATCCTTAAAATTGATTTCCAAGCTTAATAACTTTCATCTCCCTTATTGGGAATGTTATGATAGAGCCAACCCTCATTTTCCCTATAAATATTTGAACTTCTCCCTCTCGACCTCATCCTACATGTATCCTTAACCTTCTCACCACTACCTCCACTCGAACCTCCCTCCAAAGACACCATCATGTCATTTTCACTAACATTAGCATCCCCCACCTCCTCACTTCAATCTGAAATATCAGCAATATTTTGGGATACCGATAATCCTCAACACCAACACCCATATCCACTGCATTATCCTGACTCACCACTTCCCCTAGAGAACACACCCCCTCCAAGTCACATTTCAACTTATCATAAGCATCGACCACTCTCGGTTCTAGAGATATAACAACTAACTTCTTCTAGATATCCTTAACTACTCCAGATGAGTTCATGGGATACAAAACATAACCAAGAGCGGTACCTGATGACTCCCAACCCTTATCTGGGAAACAGCCTCAGTCAACTACCACTCTAAATGAATCCTGATTACCAATACTAGATACCTAATTTTTAGTATTGTTCCTCAAACCCTTGACCATCTTCTAGGATAAATTCCCACAACTGCACACTATTGTCATATGCCCCATTTTCTTGAAAGGAGAGAATAAATCATACCATGACTAAAATAGAACTGATTTTTTTTATTGAAACTCCTAACCTAAATAAACCCAAAAGACTCAATGAGTTGTCTCTAAACATCCACTTAAACACAAAATCTCGATGATATCAAGTGAAAAATTTCTCTAGTCCTACTGTCTGAACAAAGGCAACAACCCACTAGATTACCTAACATATGGAAAATGGAAGGATTTTGAAACTGAAGAGAGAGTTTATGGAATATAACCCATATCATCATGGTTGGTGAGTCATGCTTCATGTGAAAGTCATTCGTCCACTCGAAGAGGAAAATTCATGATCCATTTTAGAGTCAAGGAGTTCCCGACCACACCAAGACTATACCATCTTCTGAATCAAACCGTATCATGATGTTATTGGAGTGGAAGAGACCCACAGTAGTGCACTCCTATAAACCACAGGATATGAAGAATAATTAGTCAAAAGAATCCATGTAAGGAAATAGTTTTTTTAATCATTCTATCAATATAAAATGTAGTTGGGACAAAGTGTTAGTGAATTTCAGGGACTAAAGAAACATATGTGGAAGGTCATCTTACAGATCTATAATTTTTAGAATAAAGGTGATCCAAGGGAAGGAAAGAAGACAATCAGGATTTGAAAATGAGGAGGAGGGTAAATTTACATCGATGGATAGTGAAGGCCCCTCCCCCACTAAGGGGAGAGGGACCTTCTCAGAATCCATCGCCACCTAGGGCATGGGGAGTTGGAAATCGACAGTAGTTACCTATTCTCTATTCCTTATTCTTTTCCAATGACTTCTTAGAAAAAAACATTGGTCGAGAGGATGAGAGTTTGGTTTCACCGCACCCTTTGGAAATGGATTATTTCTTACTCCAGGGCTCCCTTATATATTTAATAAATATTCATGAAACTTACCCAGTGATGTTAGTAATACTATTGGTTATCCTTATTAATGATGGTCGATTTATTGTGGATTGATGATTTAGTTTAAAACCTTTCTATTGAGACTCTCTAGATTTTAATGTCATCCAAGGATATATATTCTTCATAGTTCTAGGGTTGGTCCCATTAAATGGGATTCCTACATACCCTAGTGAAGGGAATTAGAGCACACATGGTTTAGTGCCACTTAATAGGATATGTACTATCTTTTATGGTCATATGAAAAGGAACTATCCATATATTTTAACATCATATAGTTAAGAAAACTAGGTTAAAGGTGCCTAATAATGGTTAGTGTGGGTCTTAAGAATGGGATCCCCTTTTATGTTAGTGTCACAAGAAGTATTAACGTATGAAAATGGATCCCATCGAGTGTATGGTTTGATGGGGATGAGATGATAGGACGACTTAGAAAGAATACTTCCCACTATGTAGGGGGATAATTATATTGGTAATATGACCTGAATAGAATATAGTTCATAGTTAATACAGTCCTAATTGTCTTAATGTCTAAACTCATGGTTGTATAGATAGGTGAGTGAAGGACATAGATGATCTCATGAGGGATATAGCCCAATAAAGATGGTAATGGGGGTTGATGATGCTGGGTTAGAGCCTTGGAGATGAATCCTAAGTATCTCACCAGGACATGAACCATAACTCAAATAGTTTGAATGGAATAATTTAATCATGTGTGATGAGAATATACCATGAAATTTAATGTCATATGGTAAGGATGTTGTCATGAAATTTAATGTCATGTTACTGGGATGTTAGTTTCATGAAAGGTACCAAATCAGTGAATAGAGAATTTATTATGAATTGAAGATTCTATTTTGGGTGGAGTTGGGGCTTAAACCTAAGGATGAGGACTAGCACATATATGGGGGGTGTTTGGTGATAATGTCCTAAAGGAATTATGGTGATCATGGGGAACATAGCCACATAGAGAGTCAAGATAAAGAAATAGATTGGACATGAAGATTTAATATTGAAAAGGTATCCTACGTATCCTACTTATAATAGGAATTAGAGTCTATGGAGTTCTTATCTTTTATTTAAAACATGGATCTTAAAATGAAAGGAAGGTATGGTTGGGGATTATACCTATAAAGGAGGCCCAATTTTAAGGATGTGTGTTGTAAATGACGTGATCAACTAATATATCTTATCCCACTTGATCCATGATTAGTGTGATAAATAATAGATATGGTAGGATTGATCACATTGAATAGGAGCATGATACTGGATTTCAACGGGGATTACACACTAGGTCTTCCTTAAGCTCGTTCTCTCTCATTAGCTTATTGATGATTTTAGGAACCTCTTGGGTATCTAATTTGAAGCAAGACCATTAAATCTCACATTAATTTCCATTTATAGGTTAGGATGGGGTATGAAACCTAGAGGTAAGTGTATAGTGAAACCCAAAAAGAAAGACTATAGGCTTACACCATGAGGGAGGCCCTCATCCAACCAAACCCATAAACTAGAGAATAAATTCAACATTGGCTAGAAGAACATGCTTCATTTACCTCCCAATAGAGACCCTCATTACAAATGGAATTCAAAATTGAAATTTCCTCAATGATTATACACATTTGGTGTGACATCCAGGATTCTCCTTTTATCATAGGAATTAATAATATAAGGGGAATATTCTAAAATGCATACCCTAATCATGCACATCAGATGACCTTGGAGGAACTTTAAATTTTTTCTTTTTAGAGCATTAAACCTAGAAAATAAAGACTTTATGGGTAGTATCTAGAATGGGTGATGGAAATATCATTTTAGAAGGTCCCTTAATATGGGAGGACATATCACATGAATGTAGGAGCATGCATAAGGCACCCACAAAAGGGAAAATTTGAAAGGGGCACTATAAGATAGTGTGATCATGCATCTGTAAAAGGGGATTGACATGATATCTAATGATGAATTAGCCTCTCATCTATGAATGAAATTTGTATCATAAAAAATTTCTCACACAAACTGATTCTTAGAAGCATGAATCAAACAACTATCATGTGTGGGAAAATTTATTCTCCATTTTTATTATTTGTTTTAGGATCTAGGTTTTCCTATAGATTTTTATAGTTTTTAGATGTGTAAGATTGACCCACGATAATCCTATTTCATATCTAGGTTTTTCTCCATTTATCTATCATTATCCTTGTGTATCCCCCTTTGTTGAAAATGACAACCAGTTATTTATAGGAATACCCATGTGATGTGGCATAGATAGCTGATCAGAAACATGTTGACTGCTAAGAGTTCTATCTTTGATCCTTATAAAAAGTTAGGACTTATATGGCCTCATAAGCTTTAATAACCATGGGGCCCATAATAAATTTGAATAATGAGGATTATATCTATATGAGACTCCTATGTAATATGGTGTCATATTGCGGCCACAATATAGTCATGCCTTAGAGCTGCAAAATGAATGTCGGTGATCTCACATTGTTAGGTTCTTTAATGTGATTTATTCATCTAGCTGATGACTTCAGTAATATTTTTGGTAATTTCTAATATACATTTATTTCAATCTCTAACTTTATGTGAGTAATGTTATGGAAAAGAGGGCATAAAAAGTGTAAGCTAAATAAAACCCAAAAAATGAATACTTAATCTTATTCAGGTCACCAATTACTTTCTTTCCTTATATAATATAATCCAGAGATACCTAACATTAGCATGAGATACCTGGTTAGATGATCAAGGTCTTAAAATATTTTTTATTTGGAAGTAATATAATTCTTAATATTTTTAAAGGTATTTAATATCACCATTATATCTCATGTTTTTCCCCTTATATGTATGCATGATTCTAATTATATTTTTGTAATCAAATTACTTCCATTAAATCAATATTTTCAAACCATACTGATGTGAATTTTTTTACAAAACTCATGGAGAATCCATAGTTAATCTAGAAGAAAACTAAATCTTTTACCGTAACTAGAATATAATTCCACATATGAATGTATAATAATTGAAAGAAGTAGCTTTACATTTTAATATAAAGAATAAAAATATTTTAAATATAACATTTATATTCATGAATAAAAAAAGGGAATAATTTGATAGATAAACAATTCATTATTTAAACATGAGGTAATCAATATACAAACAATTTATAATTAAATATAATTATAAAAACTTTATATTTTAACTATATATTATGGACATTTGATAATCAAGTCAACATAAATACATTATATTTAATTATAATATGAATAACTTTATATTATCATGTGTATGTAATTTTACATAAATACATGGTATTTGAAATATAGATATTTTATATTCCAATCTATTAAGTAATTTTTTACATAATATAAATATCACATATTTTAATATTATTTTAAACCTTGATAATATCATTTTTCAAAAATCATTTGGATATGGTTTAAATAAATTTTCAAACAAGGAACTTAATTTAAACAATTTGAAATTATTAACTATAAAAAATTGATAATGTTAATATAAAATACTTTATATTTTTCTTTACTTTTTAATTTATATTATCGATGAAAATTAATCTTATAATTACCATATAAGTTATTTATAAACTATGAGTCCATCCATAAAACTTGAAAATGTATTTTAAGATTAAAAATTAATATTATTGTTATTTATTTAATAAATGTTTCAAAAAAAATTTAATAATTATTTATAAACAATTTATAATTAACTAATATAAATATATATTAATAAATTAAATAAATATACCAAAATACTATTTACTATAATTTATAAAATTTTTATAAACTATATAATTGAATTCATAATTTAAAATTGGAAAAAAAATATTCATATATATCATAAGCTATGATATATAAAAATCACAAGATACAATTGAAAAGTTTATGATGCTCAAACCATTTAAGCACTATTATCCAAATTTTATGACTAATAATGAATATCTTTTCTTATGATAGGCTATGTAATATTTTCTTATCATGGGTTACCTACCACTCATTACAATATGAATCTTGTGTAAAGCTAATCCTTTGATGCCTAGTATGTTATACCATATGTCAAGAATCAATATCCTCATTGCAATACAATTCTATGTTTTTTTCATTCCAGGAATGGTGTTATCTCTAGATATGAAACTAGATATATTGTATGCTATGATACACAAAAAATTAATGAATTATAATGTGTTTCGATTTATGACATTAAAAAATAAAAATTGTAACCCTAACACAAATTATGTTATTTAATAACATAATTATATTCATGAAAATAATATTTGATTAGGAATTAAAATATCCATTTTACATAAGGTAAAAACTATATCATAGCTTATGACAGACAATACAACTTGAATTTTGATTTCCTATCTCTTTATTTTCAAAATAAATTAGAGAATAAAAGATTATGGCATGGATTTGATACCATTGTCGAGTTTCTTAGAATCGTTCAACACTTAATCAAGGTATCAAAAGTAATTATAAACCCTTAATACCAGTATCACCATTCATGAATACCCAAATACACACTATAATAAATAAAATAAAGAAACTGCTAATGTATATCATACACCATCAATAATTATTATATATATCTTTCATCATGCTTGATAAAGATCAGTAAAGGGAATATATCATACCCCCTATCCATAATGTATCTATGGGATAAGGTGAATAATCTATCACATGTGTTTATACCAAGAGTTTATTAAGAAATTTAGAGATATTTTGAGTATTTTTTAACCCAGGGAGAGTTTTTTGAAATCAATTATTTAAGAAGAATAATTTTTATGGTTGGTAAAAGTAGATAAGAAGAGATATTAAGTGAATGGAGTGGATATGTTTCTATGTTGGATTATTTTTCATTACAAAAATCATATTCAAAATCACATAAAACAATTTTTGAGGTAAAGGCAGTTTGGGTGTCTAGAGGTATTTGAAAGAAGGCTAGAGATGTTTGAATTAAGTCTGGAGATATTTGGTCTTGAGCAGACCGATTCTTGAAAGTTTGATAAGTACTCAATATTAAATGGTTTATTTTTCCAATACATTGGGGATAATTTTCTCAATATATAATGGTTACTCTATGGTTATACACAAGGTCCATTCTGGGGATGAACAAAAGAACTCTGGAAATTGATAAAGTCTTGAAATATAAGGGTTGATACATAAGGGTTACCTAAAGTTTCCCAAGGATTTTAGGGTTGATACGAGGGAAATTAAATATATAATGGTTTATTTTTGTGGTACATAATGGTTTATTCAATGTAAAATATATATTTAATGGTTTATTTTCATGGTATGTAAGGGTTGATCTGAGGTAAAGGTAATACGTGAAGGTTTATTTTTATATTATGTAAAGGGTGATCTAAGATAAAGGAAATAAATTATGGTTATCTAGATTTTCCCTAGGACACATAAATATCACTCTATATTATAGAGTAAATAATAAGTGTACTCAATAAAAAAGGATTCTAGACTTCAAAAATTGAGTACAATAGACTTGACAAGCAGTTGAAAACCAATTTCTAGAAAACTACCAGTGTAATTTGAATGGATTAAAGGTAATTAAAGATCATATAAATTATCTTAAATATATAAAATATAATTAAAAAGGTTGGTATGATCTGAGGGATCAGAAATTAATGAGAGGAAGTTTAGAAATAGTCAAATATTATTACTTGTAAGAATTTAAAATTTGAAGAGTTGATATTATTATTTTTTTGAGAACATATTTGTTACATTTTTTCAAATATTTTTTGGTGAAAATGAAAATAGAAAAAAAATAAGAATAGGTATAGAAATATTTTTTTGTGTATGTAGAAGAGAAAAAGATGTATTAGAAATAGGATAAGAACAATAAAAAAACAACTTGATGGAAGTCTTGCTCACTTGAAGGATCTCTTATTATTGAAAAATAAATTCTTTATATTTTTTTATGTAAAATAAATTTAAAAAATATCTGAGAAATTTTTATATATAATGAGTTTAAGGATAATCCCAATTTTTTGTATTTAACATGATGATTCTATTGTATCATGTTATCATTGGTTTTATCGGATCAAATCAAGTATGTATCTACTCATTTTGAGAGGTAAAATTTGTAATTTTTTGGTTCTTTTAATGTTTTTTCTTCGGTGTGTGTGATAATGATATATTCATTCACATTAACACATGTCAAAGGTTACTCATAAAAAAATTTTAAAAGGGAAACAAATTCTCCGATTCACCCATCTATTAGTAAATTCTCACTGATATTATGAGTCTTTTTCAAGTGCTATTATAGAAATTAGGTTTCCTCCAGTTATGATCTTCTATTTGGATTTTGAGTTTAAATATCACTCCTTTGTGTAAGAGGATTCAGGTTTTAAATTTCTATTATAATAAAGTACATCACTAATTCAGTTAATAGTAATGTGATTAAAAATTTCGATGGGAAAAATTATTATATATAGAATGATCAGATGCTTCATTAATTTCTATAAATCAATCTAGTTGTTTTGGAGGATGATACCGATGGTTTTATTTCTCATGTTGATGGTGATACAATGAAATTAATTAATATAAAAAATTTATAGAATGATGGTTTTGATCAAAATTATATTTTTTCAACTCTTTCAGAAAATATTTTTCCAAGGTTAAAGGGATCAAGACAAAAAAATACATTTGGGATAAGTTAGAAAATATTTATAAAGGCAATGTGAAGGTGAAACAAACTACGATACCTGTTTTGATTTTGAAGTATGAATACATCAAGATGGATGATGTTGAAATAATAAATGGATTCTTCAAAAGATTTATTGATGGTTTTAGTACAATTATAGGTTTTGGTGAGAAGTTATATGACTCTATTGTTTCCAAGAATATAATTTATATTTTTTAGATAGCTTTGATGCAAAGGTATTGGGGTTAACCGTCCTTAATTAGTGTATAATTCCATTGGATGATTTCTATAACATTTTGTTTTCTTATTAAATTTATATGGGAAATGTATTTAAGAATAATAGAAAGGATATTAGGGAAATTCCCTTTAAATATTTGAATCAAGATAGGAGTAAGGAAGAATTAGTTTTGGAATAAGATGATTTTTATGAAGATAATGATATTCTAGAGAAACTTGAGAAGCTATTATCATTCTTTTAAAGAAGTTTGAGAAGCATAAAATAAAAGTTTTGGGTTAATAAACTATTGAAGTGTTTCATGTGTGGAGTTATTTTAAATGTTTTCATAAATTTTGTAAATTTTATTAGAGAATCATATAGTGAACATAAGGATGTGAGGATTAGGAATTCATAAAATAAGAAAGCTATAAAATTTAAAAAGTAAATGTTTTTTTAAAAGAGGAAAAGTATTAATTTTTATAATCCTAAAAATTGATATTTATTATCAATGTTAGATGATGATGATAATAGTAAAGTTGAAGAGGAAGTAAAGAATTATAGTGAAGTTGATGAAAAATTGATTATTGTAAAATTAAATGAGGAAAAGTTCACTAAAGATGAAATTAGATTTTCTGGAATTTGGAAGAAAAAAATTGAGTTAATGTTTATATATAACATAAATAATTTCTTTATAATATCTCAAAATTGGAGAAGTAAATAAAATAAAGGAAGCCTTAGTGGTGGTGGATCTCTCCTATAATGAGAAAATCACTAATCTGGTTTTTCTCACTAAGGGTTCACCTACCGACTAGTAGTGGGAGGTAGGCAAGGAAAATAAAAATATCATCAATACTGGAGATATTATCATCCCCTATTAGGAATAAATGAATCACAATTAATTCCTTTTAAGTAGATATTGATAAGATGGCTGTGAAACTATTACTTATGGAAACCAACAAGGACTAGATGACATGGATATACAAGCAGTATTGTATTCTCGTAAGTGATTTTAATGCATGGAAGTTAAATATGGAGTAGTACATCCAAAAATGGTACAATATGGATTATTTATTTGAAGATCTTATCAAGGATGATCCAACTACAGAGGTAAACTATCACTGCTGGAAATTATTTTGGGATAATGTGTCTAATAGGAATAAATTAATCTTTAATGGTTTGGCCATTTTGTATGGTATTTAATGTGTGGTAATTTGTACTTTATGGGTCCTCACTTTTCCTTAAAGTTTTTGAAAAATTAAAAAGGGAATTTTCAATTAATATTTAAGAAAAAATGATTCTATTCATACTAAAAAAGAGTCAAAGATGATGTAAGATATTAATAACCTAAATATGATTCTCACTAAAGAGAATAATTTGAAATTTAAAATAGAATATAATTTTAATTAAAAGGTTAAAGGTATTAAATTTGTATAAAAAAATTATTATAGGTTAAAAAATAACTTAAAAATTCAAATTTAGCTAGAAAAATCATTCACAAGATGTATGAGAAATATAAAATAAGAAGATTATGGAATGATTAGAAGCTTCAAATATGAATGAGATACAATTATTCCAACAAATATCACATTCAAAGGTTGAAAAATGTCTTATAAGTGTTTTTGAAAAGTATTATTCAAATTCACATATGAATAATGTAACTTTTTTGGAAAAGAAAATATATTATTAAAAATATAGAAATTATAAGAAAATTTATTTGAAAGTAAAAAATTCTATAAATGTTGACTTGAAAAATTCAAAGAAAAATTCTAGAGTTAATTGTAACTTGTTGGGAGTATATCAAATTTTTGGTCTATAAAAAGATCCATAATTAATTGATGAAATATATAAGATTAGTGGGTGTCAAGATATGGACAAAAATTAATTTTATTTTGAAAGTATTAATTTTAAAAATACTAATAGCATTGTTGAGGATTTGGGAACATAGTAAGGCAATGTTGCTTAAATTAACAATATTTTTATTATCTTATAATATTTAAGAGATAAAGTTTTTGGGGGTCTTAGTCCACTCAAAGAAGAAATGTTTAGAAGCAATCTAAAAAATATACATTGATGTTTTGTAACAAGTTTCAACAATTGGAAGATGTTTGTAGAATATTAGAAAAAACAAGACAATATTTTTTAATAAATACTCATGGTTCTACTTTATTAACAGTGTATAAATTATAATACTCAAAAGGATCAGAAAATAAATACAAAGTAAATTATAAGGCTTTAATTGTTGATGTTGTAGTCAAAGTATCCCATAAATAATGTTCATGGGTTTTAGATAGTGTATTTTTTACAATCATAATAGGATATTTAAATCTATTTAAGGATTTTTAGAAGTTAAAGAAATGATTAATGACCATTAGAAATGATGCATTACTTAAAATCAAAGTGGAAAGATCAGTGGACATCGAAAAGGATAAGATGAAGTTAAGGAAATAATGTGGTGTTTTCAAAACATGGGTTTATAGTGAAGAAGTTGAAATATTTATATGTACTGACAAGATGAAAACAAACATATGAAAACTAGTCTCAAAATGGTGATAGTGAAAATTCATGCTACATAAGGTTAAAGGAGGAAAATCAATAGTGGTATTAGAGGCTTGTTTATCTAGGTCAAAAGAATATGGGAAATTTTACCTAGGTAGATAATGTTCAGGATGTTCTTATGAAAAATAGAGAGATAAATTGGGTATGATATAAATTCTAAAATGGGAATATTTTTACTTTTACATTATAAATTAGATATTCAAATATCTCACCCATTGGAGCTCATTTATTGTTATATTATGGCCCTACGAGGAAGAAATATGTTTAAAAATATAATTATTTTATTTATTTTATAAATTATTTCACTCATATCACATGAATTGTGGTCATGAAGAATTATTTGAAGTATTTTAATTTGTTTAATAATATTATAAGAAACATTGAGGTGTGTGGTTTCTATTTGACTCATATAATATGAATTATGTTCCCGAGGAATAAGTTTTATTCTCTAAATTTGTTTAATAATTTTATAATAATATATGAGGAGTGTGGTTTCTTCTTTAATAATATTCCAGAAAATAATGCTAATGAATATACTAGCTGAAAAATTAAAGCATTTAATAAGAATTGTGGTATTCATCGTTAACTTAGTGAACCGCACACCCAATGAAAAATGGAATATTTAGAAAAAAGAACATATTTTTGGTGGATATGGATCATACTATATATATTGACCATGATACTTCACATTATTTATAGATAAAATTAATTATAAAAATTCATATTTTAAACCAATGTTTTTAGAAAAAATTCAGATATGTCACTATATGATATGTATTATAAAAAAATACCTCATATTAAAACACCTAAGGGTGTTTTTTATCCCTTATATAATCAAAGTGAAGGGTGAAAACCGTGTAATATTTGTGTATATTGGAGTTGATGGTATATTCCATGGTTATCCTTCAAATATAATATAATATCTCTATTATAATAAATATATATGGAATATTATATATATTGATAATGTAATGGTGTTTAAACAATTAAAATAATGAAATCACACATCAAGAAGAAAGTTCCACAAATAAAGATAATGAATTAGTTTTTGTTGATAAGTAGGGTGACGTTTAGGAAAATAATTAAAATTAAAATGAAATATAGATAAAGGTATCGATTCAATTATTTTTAACGATGAATAAAAAAAATTTTCAATTCATACATGGATGATAATGTTGATGGAGGACCAAAATGTCATTTAAGAACTAATAATAAATGGTTTATACTAGGATAATTGTGATTACGAAAAAATACAACTCATTGTTTTCTTAGTTTGAACCAAGAGATGTGAAATAAGCATTGGATCATTAAGAGTGGATCAACACTATGAATGAATAGTTAGATTAGATTGACAATAATAATACCTGGGAGTTGGTACCCAATATAATAAACAAGAATGTTATTGGAATAATGTTAGTGTTTCATAACAATTTGAATGAAAGGGGATACGTGATATAAAAAAAAGAAATCCTTTTGTGAGAAGGTTACTCATAGGTTGAAGGAATTTATTTTGATGAGACATTTTCCTAATTACTAGGATTAAGAAAATTATTAATATTCTCTTAGACCCACACTTATAGAATTGGCACACCACTTTATTACTTTACATACATAAATTGAGAATTTATTACAATAAACAATTGTAGAATCCAATGTTTAGTGACTTTGGGAAGAAGGAACACATTCTAACATCATACAATATAATACCATAAAAAATACATCATCCTAGTCCTACTATAAGTTAAATTAACCCTTATTAATACATTTTATCACCTACAGATGAATATCAAACAAAGGGTGAGATAGAATCACAATAATGGGAGGAATAACAGGGAAGAAACATGTGGTGTGAATCAATATAGTACATGGGTGAGAATAATAATAATCATCATCATAGCATAAAAAAGGATCATCACTATAATATTGGGGGAATCATTTTAAAGAGACATGAAATGTTGCATATTAATAATAATGATC
This sequence comes from Viscum album, assembly GCA_963277665.1. NCBI lineage: Eukaryota > Viridiplantae > Streptophyta > Magnoliopsida > Santalales > Viscaceae > Viscum > Viscum album. The sequence continues at coordinate 413,919,384 of OY728145.1, forward strand.
CATCTAAACATTTGAGTGAAATCGCATACATAGATTTTGAACAAATCTAGAATCATGTTCATGAATATCATACTTTATAAATTGAACAAAGATAACTTCATATTCATACATAATACACATAATATCATGATATATACCAAAATTCCAATTTTATTTCAGGGATATATAATTATAGGCCCACCCTTTAAATCATAAAATGTTCAAAAATAATTCATTCCACATAGAAAGAGAATATATATCAATTGTACACATGAAATAAACCCATAGGAAAAGAATGAGTTTCATAAATATATCATAAAGCACATATAAATGAATAAAATTAGAGGTTCCTAGACAAGAAAGAGAAAATATATATTTTTAGGTATTAAATATTCATAAAATATCATAGGTCATAGAGAGAAGAAGAATAACTCAAAAGAAATTAATTGTTTTTTTGGAAAATAAAGTTATTTTCAAAAATATTTATAAGTACCTTAGAAATAATTAAAATGATATAGAAACTTGCATATAACAATATAAAATAAGTGGTAAATAAAATTAAAAGGAATTTTAGAAGGTGTTTGAGAATAATTATTATAAAATATATAGAGAAAGTGTATAATTCAAAAGGAGTTGGGATTGAGAGTCCCCTTATGAATATTATAATGTTTGAATTGATCATAATTATTTAAAATTTAAATGAGTAGGCATGTAAATACAAAAAATATGCCAATAATAAAATTATTATGATAATTGGGGTGGAACATAAACATAAAAAATTTGAAATATGATTATATAAAATGATAAAATTTTAATGTGAATTGTCGATAGAGAATCCACTTACATTAGATCACATTTTATTTCATCATGTTTACACCTCCTGTATAATAAAATGATGTCTATTAAAATATGAATCCATAAGTGAATTTAATTCATTTGTTTCAGTGTTAATGAATCACAATTATTATATTTTATTTGGTAATATTTTTTTAAATAAAAAATGGTTTGATATCATTTTTTCCTTTTAAATTATACCATTTTCATTTTGGTTTATTCATTTTTATTAAATGTATTTTTTATTTTTTATTTCAAATTACTACCTAAATATTATAATAAATGAAAATAAATGTATAAATATAACATATATATCACACACTAACTATATAGGAAGGCAATGATAGGTAAATCATTGACAATGTCCTTATAGGTAGATGAAATTATCCTTTAATGAGACGTGTCAAAAAAGGGATATAGAGTGAGATTATATATAATTTAAATAGATTAAAATATATATAATATATTATAATAATGGTAATATTTTACATACCTAGGGATTAATTTTTTTAGAAGGTATTTAAATAGAAGATATTGGGATAGTATAAAGAAGAATATGGAAATAAAATGAAAAATGAGGATTGCAGGTTACCTCTTCATTGATGCCTACATCCTTGTTGTGGAACTAATTCCTTGAAGGATGGGCGTTGGATGATAAAATTACATCTATAATGTTATAAATTTACTTTTTAGGAGATAAATGGGTAAATATTTATATTTGAGTAGTGTATAGAAAGTGTATTTCCAAGATAAGGGAGAAGAGGTATTTATACAAGGGGGGAGAGATGTTTTTGGATTAAAATATTGAATGAATTATTATTTATGAAATAAAATTTTAATAATGATATTTTTGAAATTAAGAATTATTGTTTATTAAAAATATATTTTTTAGGACTTTAAAACCATTTATACATTGGATTTATTATTTTATACAAAATTAAAGAAGAATTTTATTTAATGGAATACATTATATTTTTAGACCTCAAAAATTAATTTTTAGGTTTTATATTTAAGTTTATTGTTTTTAAATGAATTATTTATATTATTAAATTAATTTTGATTTGAGATAACCCATTTATCATATATTAGGCCATTATTACATCATTACTATGTGGTAAAACATGTGATATTTGAGAAACTATATTTTTACAATTCACTTAAAAATCTATGTATTTTTAGAAAATTACTAAAAAATAACTCTTTGACAATTTCAACATATTTATTCCGAAAATTAAATTAATTTTATCAAAAAACTTTTATAACATAGGAAAATTTAATTTTTGAAATAAAAGTTATTCATTTTATAATATATATAAAAATATAGTTTCTAAAAAATGAATTTATACTTTTCTTGATTTTTTATTTGTGTTACGAAATATTTATATTTACTTATTTTATTTATTTTATATATTATTTAACAATAATTACACTATTTTATTGGTCAAGTTACTATTCTAATGACCAATTTACTGTTATAATAGTAAAGTTATGATCCCTAACAGTCAAATCACTATTCCAAATAGCTAGGTTATTATTCCAAAAATAATATTACCTATAAAATTCATATAAATACATCATATTTAATTTATTAATCCTTTACCTTGATTCTTATATATGTTTTATATTCTTCATTTTCAAAATATCGATTACATTATAACTGTTCAATTTTTATACAGTGTTATCTATGGGTGTGATAATTCTTAGTGATAAAAATGATACAAATTTTCTTATTCTAGTTATTTTTGTGTGTGTTTATTTCCCCACTACATCAGTTTAAATTTTAATGGGTATATTTATTCTCAAAATATAATTTTATAAATTAATAAATTTTATTGGTTTTTATTTTCTAGTGTATGTGTTTTATACTATTCTATATCTCATAATATAAAAAATAGGATTATTAGAAAGGAAAATTTGATATATAAAAGTCCTGATCATTACATTATTATGATGTTTTATAATGAAGAAATAAAATAATTTTTATTTCATAATGTTTTGTGTACTATTGATTTATTGTATAATTTTATAGATAATTTTATATTTTATAAGTAACCATGTTTTTAATCACGACCTGAGAAATTTTTATAGAATATAAATACATGTATGTTTGTATTATATCTTCAAAATAAAACTAATGAATTTTAATTTCATAAAAATAATATAAGGGAGATTTTTTTTAAAAACTTTGTATCTAGAATATGGGTTGTTACATTCTATCCCCTTACATAAATTGTGTCATCAAAATTTTACACATGATAAATAAGTATTAATGTTTTCATATATTTTATATAACCATATCACTATCCCTTCAAGTTATCTTAAATATTAAAAACCCTAACATAACTTAACATTATGACATTTTAAATGTTATGCATATGTTCTTTTACTAGTTATACTTGAACTTGTTATCTAGAACTAAAGGTTATCTACCTATGGATTAACTACAGAATGTTTATAATTTATAATTACCAAAAATAAATAAAATATGATATAATACCAAATAATTTCCCCTATACCCATAATTATATATTTGGTGCAAAACTTACATACTTTATATACATAAATTGAAAATTTATTACAAAAACCAATCCAGAAATTATATGTTTAGTGTATTTTGGAACCAGACACATATTACACCATCACCATATATAATACCACTACAAATTAATCAATACATAATTATAGAACTCTTATAAGTTTAATGTACCCTTATTAATACTTAAAATCACTTTGGGACATATATAAAAAAAAATACAGGGAAAACCCCTTGTAAGGGGAGGAATAATATGGAAGGAACATGAGGCATAAATTAATAAAGAGGACGAGTGAGCATAATCATTGACATCATATCATAAGAAAAGGATAATCATCATAATAATGAGGGAATCATTTCAAAGAGAAAAATAATATTTTATATACATAATGATGAAATTGAAAAACATTTTGGTCAAATCCCAAATATAAATTGTAAACATTACTAGCATCATGTTTACATATAACATCTATGTACAAATCATCATTTATTAAATTTAATACAAATATAGAATACTTTTCAAACATAATACACAAAATCTCACGAGATATACCACATTACCCAATTCATTATAGGTCTGTAAAGTTCTAGGCCCGCCATTCAAATCACTAGATGCTCCTAATCATGCATTATGCATTGAAACTAAATATATATCAATAAAAAAAATGATATATACCCATGATAAAAGAATAGGTTTCATAAAGTTTCTCTAAAGAACTTGTTAATGATAAAACATAGAGTTTATAAAATAATAAGGAAAATATATTTTTTGACATTAGAGATTTTCCTAAAAGATCATAGGCCATGAAGAGAAGAAGAAAATAACAAGTGGCATCAAAGAGATGACTGGAAAATAAATCCATTTTAAAAAATCTATGTAAGTAGATTAGAAATAAACAAAATCAAGTAGAAACATTCATATACCTAGGAAAAGAATATTTTTAGAAAAATAAAATTATATTTAGGAGGTATTTGAGGAAAACCAATAGAAAAGATTGAGGAAAATAGGATAATATGAAATATGGATTTGGGTTTGAAGATACCCTTATGAATATTATATTGGTTGGATTGATTATAATTTTTTGAGATTTCATTTAATAGGAATCTAAATCCAAATAAAAGGTCAAGAATAAAAAGTTCATGATAATGGGATTGGATCATAAATAAAAAGCATTTGAACGAATATTAGATAAAAAGAGAGAATATTAATATGAATGGTCAAGATAGAATCCCATTCCCATAAGTACCATTTCATTTTGTCACATTTTAACCTCATGTATAATAAAATTATGTTTTTATAAACTTGAATCTATAAATGAATTATATCAGTTTGTGTTAAGAAAATAACTCATCATCGTCGCCGTCCATACCTACCAGAGCCACACTGTCAGAGATCACCCCAACATAATTCCCATCATTGAAAAATTAAACCATTCCATATTCACCTCACCATCATTAACCGTTGACACTGAAATCCATCACCACACCAGAAAATCAACGAATCCAAAAACATAAAATTATAGTTACCATCTTCTTAAGAAAAACCAGAGAAGATATTACTATCCAAGAACTAATGTCATCATAACCATATGAATCCCACATAGACCATAAGATATCATCCTAGCCACTAATAAAACATAACCACCACCATATAATAAGAAACATACCTTCAATGTCAATATGAAGAAGAGATCTAAAAATCTGATGCAGTATGGAACCAAACCGATACAGGCTGCGTGAGTAGAACCATCATCCACCAAACCCACCTCCCAAAAACTCTATGGAACCACCACTCTAGATCCAACTCAGAGAGGAGCTTAGGAACTAGAGGTCAGTTTCGGGATAAAATGAGTGATGGCTTCAGATGACAGCACCGTAAAGAGAAAGAAACCAAATCAAAAAACTAGAGCATGTTGACTTAGGGGCATCTGAAAAACCCTTGACCACAGAACCACATCCCAAAATCACAACACTTCTATCTCTCCAGCTCTGAACTAGATAGGAGACAAGGAACGTGAGGTTATATTAGTTTAGTAGTATCCATGGGTTCCACAACGACACATTTACTAGACCAACAGAATCACTTGAGACTTACACCTGAAGAGACGCACCACCACGATGATCACGAAGAGGAAGAAGGCTGAAAGAGGTGAAATGAGGGGGTAAAGGGAGGAAAATAGTGATTAGATTCACCACCAACCCTACAATAGAGGATTTCTTAAGGAAACCCTAGGCGGTTCCAAGAGCGAGAACGAGAGAGCTTAGATAGAAGGGTTCCATTCTAGTCATTAGGGTTTCTTTTACATTAAACCATTTTTATTTCAGTTTTTTCATTTTGATTCGTTATAATTTATATTTTTTCAAATTAATTTTATAAGATTACAATAAATTAAAATAAATTTATAGATATAATATACATTCTACACTAAGAATTCATGAATCCAGTGATAATAAAATCATTTAAAATGTTATCATAGGTGGATATAACTGATTGTTAACAGGACGCACCAAAAAGAGGGGGGAGAGAGTATGTATATATATATATACTGTTTTAATTGATTAAAATATTTATAACATATCATAATAAAAATAATATTTTATTTATGTAATAATTATTTTTTTAGGATGGTATTATAATAAAATATATTGGGAGAGAATAAAGAAGAAGAGAAAAAAATGAAAAGAGAGGATTGATATTTACCTCTTTGTTGAAGGTTTCCCATTTTCTATGGAACTAAATCTATGTGGGATTTAGGTTAGATAAATCTATAACGTCCCTAATTTTCTAATTAGACTTATGGGGAGGAAATTTGATACATTAAAACCATTTATACACCAAATTTATTAGTGTATACAAAATAAAAGAGGAAAAACGAAATTTTTTTTTAATGGAATACTTTAATTTCATAGACTTTGGAAATCAATTTTTATGTTTGCAATTTAATTTTATTGTTTTTAAATTAATAATTTATATTAATATGTTAATATTTCATTTCTATACCAAATTTATGATTTATTATTCCATTATTATGTCATTAATATGTCATAAAACATGTGGTATATGAAAAACTGTATTTTTACTATTCACTTAAAAATTGATGTTTTTAAAAAAATATAAAAAATAAACCTTTAGATAATGTTTATTTTATGATTCCAAAGATTAAATTCATTTTATAGAAACTAATTTCCTAATTTATTTAATTTTAATACAAATATAAAAATTATTTATTTTTTCAAAATACGTTAAAATATACTCTATCAAAAATTCACTTATGCTTTCTGTGAGTTTCTATTTATTTTTTGGAATTATAATATTTATATTTACTTAATTTATTTACTATAAAAATTATTTCTAATTCATTATAAAATTTTGTTAGTTAATTTACTATTATAATAGTGACATTATTAATCTAAGGGTTAGGTTACTATCCTTAATGACCAGGTTCCTATTTATTACATCTAGATAAAAATGATCCAAATGTTCTTATTCTAGTTATTTAATTTGTGTGTGTGTTTATTATTCAATTGTAATAATTCCAATTTTATTGTTAATATTTATTCTATAAATTTAATTTTCTAAATTAATAAAGTCTTTTTGTTTTTATTAGGCGGTGAATGTGTTTTACAGTATACTATATAATGTAATATGACATGAATGATTTTTCAAAAAGAAAATTTCATATTTAAAAATATTGATCATTAAATTCTATAAATTTTCTATAATGATGTTATACAATATTTTTCATTTATTTATGTGTTGTGAAATATTTATTTTATAATTTTATTCTTCAATTCATATTTTTTAAGTAAACATGTTTTGATCCATGGTTTGAAAATTTAGTATGGAAGAAAAAATATATCTATGTTTGATTTATAATGTCAAAATAAAAAAATGTATTTTAATTTTAGAAGTATAACTGTATAAAAGAAATTTATAAAAATTTATATCTAAAATATGTGTTTTTATAATTAGGATATTTATTACTATTTTGGACCAAAGGTGATACATGATATTGTAAATGGATTTTAAGTTATAATTTCTTAATGGATAGCCCGAAAAGGAAGTATACATTGAGAAATGCGATCATTTATTTCATGGATATGATAAAGTGTATATTTTGAAGTTAAATAAGGCTATATATGGGTTAAAGCAATTTATAAGAGCATGGTATTCCAAGTTAGTAATTTTCTTGAATTTGTTGAAGTTCATGAAGGGATGAGTGGGAAGCAATTATATCTTAAGATATCAAAGCAGTATCACTTATTGTTATTATATTTATTGATGATATTATCCTTAATGGAAATAAATAATGTGAGTCCATAGTTTTTTATTTGGATATGAAAAAGATGTTTAATATTTCTATGTTTGGATAAATGAGGTATACATTAGGATTCAACGTTTCTCAATAGGAAGATCATATCTTTATTTCTTAAGATAATATTTCTTGACAATGTCTAAATAAATTTGGAATAGAAGTTTAAAATCCATATTATACCTCAATTTTAGTATGAGCCATGATTTATGAGGATGAAAAAAGGAAAGGAAGATGATTCAAGAGAATCTAGGAAGCTAATTGAGAGTTTTCTTTTTTTTGATATCTTTATAATCGAATATTGTGTATATGATTAAATTATGTTCCTAATATCAAATTTCAATGAAGGAATATAATTTCATTTTTGGAAATAGAATTTATAGGTATATTAAATTCATATTGGATTATGTATTGAAATATGATAGAAATGTAAAAATTTTCTCTTTACTTATACATATGCTAATTGGGTTAGAAATGTACCTGATATCAGGTCAATATATGATAGAGTTTTATTTTTAGGATAAAGGTGTGTATGTTGGAATACAAAGAAGTAATTTTTGTTGACCTAGAAGACCACTTTAGTAGAATATGTTGCTGGAACTTAGTAAACAAATCAATTTATGTGGATGAAGAATTAATTGGAAGATCTCAAGGTGGCCGTGACATTGCCATTGTTGGTTGGATATGATAATAAAAATTCCATCAATTTATCAAGAAATATGGATCAATATTCTTGATCAATGAACATTGATATAAAATATCACTTCATCATGGAGATTTTTGGATCTTGGATTTCTTAATATGTAGTTTTTTTTACCGAGGAGATGATTTTATTTTTTTTCATTGAGCCATTACCGAATGAATTATTTCATAGACTAGGGTTAATAATGGGAGTTCAACCATATTCATCTCAAGGATAAGTTATAATGTATTTGTCTGTCATGTCACTTATTCTTTAGATATTTGTTGGATAAGGGGGTGAAATAAAACATAAATCCCTATATGTTTATCCCTTTATGTACTTACAATGGGGAAGAAAAATAATTATAGGGGAATTAAAAAGATATGAGTTTAACCTAATCAAGGATAGATATCTTATTTTTGGAGAGTAAATATTTATAGGTAGTTTTTAAAAGGGGTATGATATGAAGTAAGAATGGTTGTGTGAGTTGTGAACTATTATAATTGTTTTTTTTGTGCATGTGTAGAAGAACTTGTTATACATAGTTTCAAAGAAAACTTTTGTGAAGTTTAAAAATTTTGTTTCAAGAATTTTATGTTTATATAAAGATCTATGAAAAAGTATATGTAAGTCACTTTAATGGACATCATAACAATATTATTCGATGTTACTGTTTACTACATCTTTTTCACTCACAAAGGCGTAGAATTATTGAATGGAGATTGATTACTAAGTGTGATGATTATGAAAAGTAATTTATGTTCATTAGCTTAAAAACAAATACAAAGGCTGATATAATTAAAAAAATAACAATTTAAAAAATTTAGTAAAATTTGGGTTATTTTGTGACCTAGGGAGTGATTACTGAAATTTGTTGTTGAATAATAACCCTTTTTATAGTTGGTTGTAAAAAGAAATAGTCAATTGAAGAGAATATAGTGGATATGTTTATGTTTTATATTTTTTTTCAGTATATAAATCATATTAAAAATCATATAAGATAAATTTTATTATATAAGGTGAATACTCTTAAGAAGTTTGGATGTTTTTAAAAGAAATATGGAGGAGGTTGGATGAAGTCTGGAGATATTTGGTGTTGAGTAGAATGGGTATTGAATTTTTTCGAAGTCTGCAATATATATGGGCTTCTTTTATCAATACATAATTGTTACACGTCTCAATAGGTATGGGTTACTTATGGGTGAACATAAATACCAATATAGTTTTGAGTTAACGAAGACTAGAAAATCAATAAATTCTCTAAATGTATGGGCTGATATATAATGGTTACCTAAATTTTCCCTAGGATACGTATGGGTTAATCCGAATAAGAAAATATGTAGTGGTTGATCTGCATGGTACATAAGGGTTAATATGAGTAAAACTAAATACATAAAGTTTTATTTTCATGGTATATAATGGGTGGTATGTGGTAAAGTCAGTATGTAAATGTTGATTTTCATTGTTTATAAAGCTAGAACTGAGATGAAGGAAATACATGAGGGTTATCACTATGATTTTTAAGGGTTATCAAGAGATTCCCTAGGATAAATATGGTTAACTCTTTAGTATATAATGATACTTAAGGGTTTTTAATAAATAAGGGTTCTAGACTTTTCAAAAGTCAAGTTTGATGAACATGAGAAGAATTTAAAAACTAACTTCCTAGAAACTACCTATTCATGATCTATATGAATCAGAGGGTATCAACACTCAAACAAAAATCCTCATAAATAAATAAATTGTGAATAAAAAGTCTATTATAACTAGAGGGCCCCAATTTTTGGGGGAAGAAGTTAAAAAATAGAAATAGGTTGTCACTTGTCTAAACATTGAATTATAAATACCAATTTAAAGAATAAAGGTTGTTTTTTATACTTTAGAATACATTTATTACTACCATAAAAAATATTATGGGGGGATGCGAGTCAAAAAAACTAAAATTAAAAATTAATTTTAATATATAATAACCCCCATTTCTTATTTAAGTATCAGTTAATTAGAATTTTTTTTCACTATTTGTTAATCTAAACTTTTTTTGAAATTCATTAAAATTAAAATCTTATTGATTTATTCATTTTTGAAATTAAATAGTGAATCCGAATTTTTTACTTTCAATTGATGTTTTGATTAATTTAATCAAAAATTATTTTTTTTAAATTGGTTTAGTTTTGATCTTAATTAATTTAATCATTTTTTTAATTCAATGAAAATCCGTAAAAATAAATTTTCTTAAAAAGTGAGTTATGAATTTTTATTTAAAAATATGGAAATGAATGTGATTTTTAAATGGGGAAAAAAATTTCATTTTAGAAATTATGAATTAAATTGGTTGATTTTAATGAATTTCAAATGTTTTTTGGAATTATTTTTTTATAGGATGAAATTGTGATTTTTATTGTTTTATTATTCCTATAGTTAACTAAAAAAAATTCTACACTAAAATATTCTTTTTGTAAAATGTAGGTTGACCCTAAGTTCAAAAGACCATACACATTGAATTTCATGTGACCATATGACACTCTCACTGTCACTTCCCCAAGTGACTATATGTTCTTAAAACTAACCACATTTGAATCACTATTGTGACCACATGTCAGTGGCCACTATATTGGCTGCACCAATAATTTTTAAGATACCATAGAATATCTAGAATGAACACTTCCCAAGTGATTATGCCCTCTCTATCTTTTGTACCTACCACACTTTTATACCCAACTAACTAGGTGCCCCCATTTTTCTATTAACTAAAAGGGAAACCACTCTCCATAGACAACCTTTTGCGAGCCACCCTCTTTACTACATCCTCCCTCATGAAAATTTCCACCAATTCATTTTAGGTTGAGAACATACAACACATCTAGTAAGCTACCCCAAATTCATGGAATCTTAATATATCATGAATGGGAAACTATCCTAATTGAATTCATTCCTATTTAAGGAAAGAATTCAGCTCAAGATCACAATATCCATTGATGTTTGAACCCCAAATCTCAACTATTGATGCTCATTGACCACCATATTGAAGAAGTTGGACGCTGATGGATGTTTTATGCTTGTTGTAGGAGGAGAATGAATAGATATCAATGATAATTACCCATATTGAGGATGGGAAATGCCATTATATTATTACAAAAGAAGGATCTTGAAATTACTGATGAAGCTTTAAAAAAACTAAGATGAACTAGCCATGTTGGAACTGGATGAATCCCAACCCACTATAGAATATGGGCTATACCATAGAGGCTGATTGTCATGATGAAGATCCCGAGCCAATGATGACCTATTAAAATTATTATAATGGTCCATAAATTCTTTGAATATCATGTCTTTCAATATTTAAATGAGAACCTCCACATGATGAAGAATCATATAAACCACCACTTCTAAATCTGAACATATTGAAACATGGTCCAAGTTGCGCTCGTGCTCACCGAAGAATATCACACCACTGATGAAGATCACAAACAAGGATTCTGAATCATATTTTCCTTATGATCCCAAGACGTATATAATTTTAATGAATAATTGAGACTCAAATATATTGAGTATGAAGGTTGATCCTTGATTTGAAGGAGATTTCGTCCCTGGATCTTCTCAATGAATCTAAAACAAAATTTTGTGCCTGCATTTTTTCTAATGTGTAGGATTGAAACAAGAAGAGGCCTCTAATTTTACCCTCACACTAGTTATAGCATTGAAAGAACCCAAATAATAGGTTCTTAAGAAAATTCCCTAAAGGGTTACCCATATTCTTCTTTAAGACACCCTAAGACATTGATAGTTTCCTAAGCTCCATAGGCTTGCTACAAGCATTATCAATGTTACACCCATACTTGACATATTTCTATGATGACCCAATATTCAACACCAAACTCTGAATAGTCATATATCAACATCCATGCTAAGATAAATCCTACAGTATAATTTAATTTAGGTACCTGACACACATTCAAGAATTTTTTTAAATTAGGTATGAAATTTTTCCCTCTTTATAGTCAAAAATACGGATCTACAAAATATTTTGAATATACCTATTCAAAACCTAAGAATTGATAACTTTTTATAATTTTGAATACAATAATTAGTACAACAAAAATTAAATTTTTAAGAAGTGTAGTGTAACCTAGGACTAAATTGGATGAAGTTTGAGTCTGACCCTAATTCCACATAGGCCCACAAGATATGATCAAAAATCCATATACAAAGCCTAGAATAAGAATCCTTATCTTTCTCCAAACAAATTTTAGAAACTACTATACTATGAATTACTAAATCACTTCACCTCTAAATTGTATGGAACTTGATCATGGGAGGATCATGAATTAATTATGGAAGATTCTAGATGCTCAAGAAATCTATCACCATTAGTCACGACGCACATCAATCATCTAAAGATGAGGAATTCATTTGAGTTGGGGATTAAAAATGAATATTGTTCTAGAATATTTGAAATAATTATAGAAGGACAATGTTTCTCATTCAAATCACATATAAATTATGGGTGAACATATTTTATTTCTTATAAAAATAATTAGAGTCATTGTAGTATACTAATGATTTTATTTATTTTCTTTCTTTTATTTATTCTTTAGTGATGGAACACAAAAACAATAATTGTCTTGGTAAAGAGATGTCTCCCACCAATAGGATGAATTGTAGTTTCTAATAAAAATTTATTCTCATTTTAAATATTTGAATTCATTTGGATTCATAAATTTTAGGATATTATCATTTGTCGTCACATTTAGATATTTCTTTCCACTTTTCATTGAATGCCCATATATGACACTTGGGAAATCCTTCACTACTTATGATAGTTAAAAGTGGGATAACGTAAGAGTGATTGGTGGTACCCAATAAATAATATAATAAAGAAAATATAATTCAATTATTTTTATACTTTTCTATTCCAAGACAAAATTTCTAAGAAAGGATAATCTGGGAGATTTCCTTGGATTAGAGAATGAAGAGGAAGAAAAATTGAATAATGATTCACAGTTAAGTGAGAAAAGTAATATAAGGCTAGGCCACTATATTTTAAACATTAAATTTAAAATAAATCAATTTTATCCATTGGTTTTGTATTTTAAACCAATTAGAAAAGATAAAAATACAATCATAAAATTTTCATCATGGAGAATACCTAAGTCCCACTTTACGAAATTTTTATCGGGTTCAAAATTATTTTGCTGGGTTCCCCATGATAAGAAAAAAATCAAATCCAGGTCCATTTAAAGGGATTAAAAAGATACCTAGATCATAGAAATTATGTGGGATTTTTGAGGTTACAAGTGGAGAAACATTATTACTTAAACTTACCTTTTCATTACCTCATAATATCATCATTTTGGTGTATGTATTTGATAAAATTTCCATACCTTAGAATTTAGAACATGGTATATAGTAGGTGGTTATTAATTTCTAATTTTTTGAAGACTTATAGGATCTCCTGATGAAATTATTCTTCATATATTTTATTTAGTTATTGCATCCTTTTAGGGAAGGGAGGTTGGGGTTGAAGTGGGTATTCTATCTTGACTATCATTTTATCTTTCTTTATAGGGGGTGTTTCCATAATTACTTCTTCTTTAAGTTCTTTTCCAAGGGTTAATTTCTCAAATTTTGTGGACTTTCTAGTTATATATGTTTCTTGTGATGGTGATTAATCATTGTTTTCCATATCCTTTCCACTCCTTAGTGTAATAGAGTCTAAATTTCTTATGGGGTTAAGAATGGATTGGGAAGTCTCTTACCTAAGCTCTATTATTCATTTCATCGATGGTAGTCAAGATATAGTTTTTAATCTTCACAGTTTCTTTCATTGTGTCCTCCAATGAGGGTTCTTGATCTTTCATTAATTGATATCTTGTAGAATTTTGATATTTATATCTTTCAAACAGGGGTAGATTGTAATTTTGTTTGAAGCATTACCAAAATGTTTGTGTATAGAGTTTTTGGATTCTAGACACATATTTAGTGATAGAGTATTCACTAGTTCCTTGGTTATATGTTGGGTACTATTGGTATAGTCATTGGTACATGGATTCATAGTTTTCTTAAACTTGAGGAAATCCATCTCTGAAGATCACCTAAGAAGAAAAAACTAGAAAACCCATGAGGGTATGGTGGGTGATGTCTCATGAAATTTGATCACATCTAGATTCTTTTCAAAATAGGTTAGTAATTAATCAATTATTTTGAAAAGGAGGGAGTTAGAACCATTCAACCCATGAACTCCCCTTGTGGTAGTTCTTGTACCAACTTGTTAAGAATTATAGGAGATCCTTTCGATGATCTCAACAACTTAAGTTGGTGTTTTTTATCAATACTCATCCAAATAGATCATAATAAAGGTTACGATCACTATCCATAAATCCTTTTTAAAAGAATACTAGTTAATGATTCTCTTAACAGGGTTGGTGTGGGTAGGTTTTTTTAATACTTTAAATCTCTCCAAATAATATTAAAGGGTCTCTCAACTTTCTTGTTTTATTGTATAAATTTCCATCCGGAAATGAAAAATCCTTGATGTAGGGAAATAATTTTTGAGGAAGGATTAATGCAGTTCATCCAAAGCTGTTGTCTTTCTAGGTTGTATATTATACAACCACTCCTAGGCCAATCTTCTATGAGATAAGGTAAGTTTCTTCCAGTTGACCTGAGCCTCAGTGGCTCCTCTTGGTTTAAATCCATTACAAATTTCTCCAAATTCTCATAGATATTGGTTGGGGTATTCTTCCAACAAACCATGAAACTTAGTTAGGTGACTTATCATTCTAGTTTTAATATCATAATATTGAGGATTATTTATTTGTGATTGTCGATTGTTTTTATTAAAATTAGGTACATACAATTCCCTTAAAGTTATACTCAATTATAATTTATTATATACCATGTTTTGGTTTCCTGATGTTACTATAGGGGATGTAGAAGTAGGGGATGGGAATTTAGTCAACGAGATAGTGAAAAACTCGATTTACACTTTCTATGTGATTCTAAAAGTTCTCAGTATAACTAGAAAAGTTTGTTAATCTTTGGGATCAAAACACATGAGGTGAGATGAATTTTATCTTTTATTTGTTGAGGTAATTTTAAAAAATAAGAGGAAAACAAAAACTCTTCCATTCCCAAGAACAGTTCCTGTTTTGATGAGAAAAATAACAATTATAAGAATAAAAATAAAAAATTGAATGTGAATGGAAGAAAAATAGTCTGTGAAAGTTGTATAAGAGGCATGACAATTTAGCAGAATAATTATTTTATTTCATTCAATTATGATTATGTATTTAACGTTAGGTATAATAATCAATTTTTTGTAATTCCATAATAAATTGCCTAGGAGTGAAATAGTTCAAGTGTAGGGGAGTGATGAGAGCCCAAAATTTTTAAATATTAATTTAACTTTCATTGATAATAACCCACATTACTTATTCAAATACCGGTTAATGAAAATATTTTGTATACTATTTGTGAATCAAGACTTTATATTTAAATGGATTTTTATGGGGATCTTATTGATTTATTCGATTTTGGAATTATATTGTGAATCAAAATTTTCACTTTCAATTGATGTTTGATTAATTTAATCTAGAGTTGAATTTTTAAATTTATTTAGTTTTGAGTTTAATTTATTTAATAATTTTTTGATTTTATTGAAAATATATAAAATGAAATTGGTTCAAAAGGTGATTTTTGAATTTTAATCTTCAAATTTGGATATGAATGTGATTTTTTAATTGTTAAAAAAATCATGTTATGGAAATTGTGAATTTAATTGGTTGGTTGTAATGAATTGGAAATGATACTTGGAATTAATGTTTTTTAGGTTTAAAATTTTATTTTTATTGTTTAAGTATTCCTGTAATTAATTGGAAGAAAATTATACAGTAAAATATTATTTTTTTTAAAAGAAAGTTGAAATATGGTTGTCCCAAAGTGACCACTTGAAGCAAGCACAATCACTAAAGCGACCGTGAGATCAATTTTCAACTGAGAGTGCATGTTGAATTTGAATTAACCCCATGAAAATCTCATGATCACTTACTCATATGACCAAAAGCTCTGGAAACTGACCCCACATGAAACACTAAAGTGATCGAATGTCCATGGTCACTATTCTGGTTACACCAATAATTTTTAAACTATGGTTGAATCTCCTATACAGTCACTTCATAAGTAATTGTGCCCTCCCTATTTGGAGTTTTCAATGGGTTTTTAATTTTAAAAAAATAGGATAGGGTTTTGATTATTTTAAAAAACAGGTTCAAGGAAGTGTAAATCCCGTTTATGATTCTCCATTTGGAGAGAGAAGTATAAATGAGGTTTTTGCGATTCTCTCTCTGTCAGTGAGGCATGAAGCCCATTCATGCCCCTTTATATATGTATGTATGTATGTATGTAGATATGTATGTATGTATGTATGTATGTATGTATTTATTAATAATAATTTATTTATGTAATTAATAATATATTATATATTATTAATATTAATTTACATGAATATTATTTATAATTTTTTTAAATTTTTTTGTAGATATAAAATATTACCAGTTTGTTAATAAATAATATATTTATTAAAAATTAATTGTATGGTTTATTATTAATTAATTTCATATTATTATGTTATCAATTAATTAATATTATAAAAACTAATGTTTATAATATTTTAATAATAAATATTTGTTATGTTTTTTGTTGATATAATCATTAGTAATATATTAATATGTAAAATATTTATTAGATATCAATTATTTTATTTGTTATTAATTAATAAGATATTATTATGTAATTAATATAATTAATAGCATCATAAATAATATTTATTGTATAATAATCTAACTAAAATAATTTTTATTGAGAACAATATTTATTAGTTAATAATAATATTATTCTTATAAGATTTTAATAATAAATATTTGTTATTTTTTTTGTTGATATAATTATTATTAATTTTATAATACATAAATTATTTATTAATTATTATGTGTATTATTTATTATTAATTAATAATATATTAATATGTTATTAATATAATTAATAGCATTATAGGTAATTTTTTTATAATAATATATATAAAATAAATTGTATTTAGAAAAAAATTTACTAGTTCATAATTATATTATTCTTTATATATTATGTTTTATTATTAATTAATTACTTATATGATAAATATGATAATATTTATTGTTAATATTAATAATACTTATATAATTATAGATAATAATAACAATAATATTATTTACTAATTAATTTAAGATTATTATTTATTATATTAATACTTTGTATTATTATACATATTATATATAATAAATAATCATCTTAAATTAATTATTAATTATAACTAATATTTATTAAATTCCAAAGAATAATATTATTAATATTTAATAATAAATTTAAGGATATAATTTATTATGCATAATATGGATAACAATACTAAGAAGTATTACTATAAATAACAAATTATTATTATTATTACTACCAATGTAGTTATTAATATTAAAGTTCCTTATTCGTTCAGAAATATTTTTATGAATTTCCAATTATTTCAATTAATTGATTTATGCAACATTATATAATATATTAGTATGTTTTTAAATAATGTATAAATAATTATTTAAAAGACATACAACATGTATTAATCTAATCTATGGTGGTGGCTTCACTACTAAAAAACTGACATTTAATAACGTTGAATGACATCATTTTCAGTGCTAATGAAAGCGCTAATAAATTTAACCCTTTATTAGTGTTTTTTAGCGCCGATAAATGTCCCCTTTTTCAGTGCTTTATTGTTAGTGTTGATAAAGGTTACCCTTTCTCATTGATTTAATTTTAGTACTGATAAAGGGTACTGTTGGCGCCAAAATATGTCCCGAAAGGAAGGGACGAAAAAGAAGGCTGGCACGCTGCCTCGCGAAGCACCGACGCGAAGCGCCGCCGCGAAGCACCCCGAGCATCATGGTCTCGCGAAGATCCAGAGGCGGTAACTCTCCGCGAACGCATTTTACGTTCGCGAGCCCGCCGCGAAGCTCCAGAGGAGGTAACTCTCCGCGAACGCATTTGACGTTCGCGAGCCCGCCGCGAAGCTCTAGAGGCGGTAACTCTTCGCGGACGACGTTGACGTTCGCGAGCGCGCCGCGAAGCACCTGAGGCAGCGCGCGAGTTCTGCTTCGCGGCGCCCCTTCCCTATAAATACTGGACTCCCCCTGAGTCCCAAGACGGACAATCCGACTTTTCGGCTTCTCCTCTCCCGAATCGCGAAGCACCCTTCACCCCCGGGAATCATGAGCTCCGCGAGGTACTTCTACTTCCCGTGACGCCTTTGCTTTGTCTCGTTCTGAGCCCCTCTTCCGAGAGGGATGCCCTTCGCGAAGCTCAAGGGAATTCACGAAGGAAGGGGATTTCCAAGGGAACCCAGGCAGCCGCGGAGTGTTTATGCTTCGCGAAATACCCAATCTGCACTAGTAATCCCTAAGCTAAGGCATGATCGCTAGACATTGCGAAGCACATTGCTTCGCAACACCCTACTTCGTGAGGCAGTGCTCCACGAATACTGTTCCACTTCGTGAAGCACCCTCCACTCAAACCTATGCCCCATGCTAAGGCCAAGGCACTCTTCTTTGCGAAGCACACTCCTTTTCTTGGGAATTCATCTTCCCGTGCGACCCTCCAGGTTTGCACGATGTGATTTCAAAGTCCCATGGAAAATACCATCCGTAGCTTTTCTTCTCCTAATTCTTCTTCGCATAGGCACGCTAATGGCTATTTCTTCTTCGCATAGCCACGCTAACTTGGACCCCTTGATGGTTCGCTCCAAAACCCCCTTGACTATGGCCTTACTGGTACCATCCCTTCCCCAAGGACCAGAGGGTACCGGTTATGTAAGTCCTAGGGGTGTGGAGTGAACCCACCTCGTCTGAGCTGCAGGACGTTAAACTTCCAAGCACCACGTCCTCAACACATGATGTTAAACTGTGACCCGACCTCGTGCCTCTCATGAAGGGTCCCCCAGCTCGATCATTTTTTATGCCACTCGTCTCCACGGGGGTGGAATCACCCATCCACAAGGGATGATATCCTCCTTATTGGAGTGGCATATGTTCTCAAGAGAAGGGTGACCCTAGTTCCCCAACGGATGGCTGCACCCCTGCATCTCCATACTTCCCCACTACAAAGGTCAGTGGAGGGCGTGATAAGGAACGAGGCACCTCCCATCAATGGTCCCAAGTCCTTATTTTGCCGTGCTTTGTAGCACTTCGGGATTCCATCCTCGAGTAAGTCCCAGCACCATGGGCCGCCTAACACGTAAGCCCCTCTTCGCTTCTCACGGACGCACCCTTCGCGACGTGATCATCAGGTCCTTGCAACCTCTTGTTTCTCACACCGAGCATGACTCATGTGGGCTTAGAGTGAGCACCGAACCTGACCCCTACCTTCAGTGAACTACGAGGACTTTGATCTGTGGTAAGGCATGGTACGTAGGAATCCTCCATGAGGTTCAACCCACATTACTCGGTCGTTCATTCACGTCGAGTTTCGCCCTCGTCCGGCATGACGTTAAACTCCACGCTCCGTCTCGCATGACGTTAAACTGCATACCCTCATCTATCATGATGTTAAACTGTGTTCCATCAATCCAGCGAACTACTAGGACTTTGATCCATGTCAAGGCACGGTATGTAGGAAGCCTCCATGAGGTTCAAGCCACATTACTCATTTGTTCATTCATGTCGAGTTTCTCCCTCATCCAGCATGACGTTAAACTGTATGCCCCTTGTCCTGCATGACATTAAACTGCACACCCATTTGAACTACGAGGTCTTTGATCCATGTCAAGGCGTGGTATGTAGGAAGCCTCCACGAGGTTCAATCCCACCCATCATCCAACTCACGCCGAGTTCTACCTGCGTCCAGCATGACGTCAAACTGCAATTCCAGTCCGACGGCAAGTCGT
Organism: Viscum album; assembly: GCA_963277665.1. Classification (NCBI taxonomy): domain Eukaryota; kingdom Viridiplantae; phylum Streptophyta; class Magnoliopsida; order Santalales; family Viscaceae; genus Viscum; species Viscum album. The sequence continues at coordinate 413,939,681 of OY728145.1, forward strand.
TGTGACCAACCTGAACTACGAGGATTTTGATCCATGTCAAGGCGTGGTACGTAGGAAGCCTCTACGTGGTTCAAACCCACCATCCGGTTGTTCCGAACTCATTCACGTCGGTTCACCCCCGTCCCACATGACGTTAATCTGTATTCCACAATTTGAACTTTGTGGACTTTGATCCATGTGAAGGCATGGTACGTAGGAAGCCTTCCAGAGGTTCAAGCCCAACAATCATTGGCCCAGACCATCTCCTTGTCGGTGTGCCAAGCCCCCCCCCCATTTCTACCCGAACTATGAGGACTTTGATCCATGTCAAGGTACGATACGTAGGAAGCCTCCCCGAGGTTCAAGCCCATCTCCCATCGGACCAAGGTCCCTCATTTACATTGGTTCGCCGACACCCATCGCCCATCGTTTATTCACATCACGGTTCACTACCGTCTTTCATGCCGTTAAACTGTGTTCCACCAATCCTTCGAACTACAAGGACTTTGATCCGTGTCAAGGCATGGTACGTAGGAAACCTTCCCAAGGTTCAAGCCCACCACTAGTGGACCCACGAGGCTACTTTCACGTCGATTCATCGATGAAACCCTTTGAACTACGAGGTCTTTGATCCATGTCAAGGAATGATACGTAGGAAGCCTCTACGAGGTTCAAGACCACCACCCATCGGACCATGGTCCACCTTCACGCCAGTTCACCGACACCATCCTGAATTATGCGGACTTTGATTCCCTGCCACGGGGATACGTAGGAAGCCTCTTCAAGGCACAAGCCCAACTTCACTGTCACCCTTGCGGTGGTCCCATTTCATCCCCCCTCCACTCCATTCATCCATCTATCACCCTTCCTGATTCTCGCCGGGACCGTCATATCTCGATGAGACCATGTCGATACGCTCCTCTTCACAGCCGCCCATGGGCTGGTCCTGGTATCGGCACCCCTCCAAGGGAAACCCCTCATTCTGATCTATTCTAGATATTGCTCTAATCGGGTTGATCCGTCTCCGCTGGATGTTAAACTCGCGGCGTACCCTGTGCTAAACATGGGAAGCTGAGGAAAACCTCAGATATGTGTCTATGGCATATAATTCCCCCCGCTCGGTGTGGGATGCTTTGGGCTTCCATGCCCTTGAGAAGACCTGTGACCAGGGATAATAGACAGACATGCCAGGTTCCCTAGCATCCAGACACGCTACTGATGCCTCAACGTGACTACTCCCCCGACTGAAGGTTGCTTCCCGGACCGGACCCTTTGGAATGTCCCGACGGAAGCAGTGTAATTAACCAGCGCCCATGGAAACATGGCACTGGGAAGAGTTTCATGAACAACGTATTAAATCTATGAGGGAGACCCAGACTAGGTGAAGAGTTCTGAGGAGGAATCCACAAAAGGAAGAACTGACATCCCATCATCCCGTTTCGATCAAGGAGCAGACGTCCCTGAATAAGGAGTGAATGCCGCCTACCTTTGGAAAGCGGGAACGCGGGGCAACAAGCGCAGCGCGTCCTCCTCCGCGGACGGACGAATGCACACGCCCCGGCAAAAGCGTCGGAAATAGAAATGGTGAACCCGACGTGAAATTCTTCTCCTCAAAATAGAGATTAGTAGCGTTTGAGACACCAGTAGATTGACGTGTCACCGGATCCATATATCCGGCGCCTGGTCCCGCCAAGCAAATAGCGGGCCTGTCGTGAAACTCACTGAAAGTCGGGCCAGTAGAACGTGGGGCACTCCGTTCTGCAGCGTGTTTGCGTGGATCATTCTTACAGACGTGGAGAATGGAAGGACGCTGGGGCAGTGGTTGTCAATCCTTTTCCTCTTAGTGCTGATGAGTTGATCCCTTCATTTCTCAGGAAACAAGTTGCGGTTACAGAGACGTGATCACCGCTCGCTAGCCTACACAGGGGCAGGGGAAACATCGCCAGAGCCACCCTGCATGGCGCCGCTACCGCCACGATGGCCGCCACATCGCAAAATACGGGGCACCCACGTCCCCTTTCCCTATCATAGGTCATCCAGCGAAGGGTGATCAATAACCTCGTGCGCAGGTACGAGGAGGAAGGGGTCATCCCAACTCGGGATATGGCCCGCCTAGACCTGGAGGCATCCAGGCCCCGCCATCAATGCCACCCTAACAGGCCGCGTAGGGAGCCCCTGCTCCCCACCCCAATGTTCAACCATTTCGGGAGCCTGTACCTGGAACTCCTTGACAAATCCTCGCCTTACGCTGATGAGGAGGGCGCCGTCCGGCTCAGCCCGCTCAGGGTCCCGACCCAAGGGCTCCAGGCAAGAGCTCCCGCCCGTCCGTGTCAGCACGTCCATCCGACTCCACAGGAAGAGAAGGTAGGCCATGCCCGTACAACACCTGCACCCGCTCGCCTGACCCGACGTCAGCGCCGGGCCCGGGCTGAGGACGCTCGCCCAGATGCGTCAACGTCAACAGCTACAGTGGCCCTCGCCACTGCCGACATGTATCATGAAGTCCCTGCATACACTGAGCAGGGGCACTCCTACACCCAACCAGGATCGAGAACCCAACCGCCCCACGGGCAGGCTGGGTTGACTCTCCAGGTTGCAGGCCCAAGTGGTGATCGCCGCGAACTAACCCGCAGTGATGTCACCCCGTACGGAGTCCCTCCCTGTACCACTACTCCATAGAGCGTGGGCCTTCCCCGCTCCAAAGTTCGTCATGGAGGTATGCCTCGTGCTACCCCCATCTGGAAGGAAGACCTTCCCCGTGGCAGTGATGCTCGGCGCGGAAACCTTTCCCGCGCCCACTATACAGGGTATGGAGTCCATCCTTCTGCCCCTGACCGCCGATCTGAAGGCACTGCCCATCCAGTCCTTCTCCAACGTGGGGGCCCTCCTTACGTCCTCTCTACAACCGGAGAAGGTCCTACTCACCCCAGCAACTTGAGGAGTGAAGGTCAGCCTCGATCCACCCGCATCAACCATGGAGGTCCTCCTCATGCTCCTGCCGATTCCAACAGAGGCTCCGCCCACATGGGTGCTGTCCATGGAGGTCCTCCCCATGTACCCTTCGACAGTTTCCCTGGTGCCCCTCGCGCCGTGGCTATTAGGAGAGCGGACCCTCTCTGCCACGGTGCCAGCGCTGCCCTGAGACTACATAATAGGGATCAACCCTGTCACGAAGAGCCAACCCGGGGCAGGAAAGCGGGTCGTCGCCGCCATAAGAAGAGTCCTGGGAAGGCCCTGGTGGAGATCAAACCTGCCCGCTTATCCGACTCTGAATCGGATTGCGACTCAGCGATGGAACCTTCTCCCCGCTCCTTTGTATCAAGGACTGGGGCAGGAACCAGATGTGTTAGCCTCATTCTCCCGGAATATGAGGTCCACCAGATTCCCATCTCTCTCCGCAGGTACATCCATAAGGAAGAAATATTGGTAATTCCGTAGGTCTCGACCGCGCAATCACCGCCATTGTCAACAGAAGCACCCTCTACCTCTACCAGAGATCACGAAGAGCTATTTTGGGGGCCAACGACGGTAGAGCGATGACATGACCTGTCGCATGTAGCCGCGATTCCTATGCCGGAAGCTGTGGATATCAGCCCATCGTATCATGACATCGTGGCCAGGTCACCTTACTCTTCGGAGGATGGCCCGAAATTCGGCGGCCAGTCAGCTCGTTCGCCGTATTCTCCGCCGTCGAGTTTACTATCCCAGAGGTCCGCTACGGTACCGCTACCAGTCCCTCAGCCACCCTCGGTTGATGAGTGGGGAAATACAGGGCCAGACCCCGAGTCCAAACCTAGGAGCTTCTAGAGTATTCTTGCAGCGGATTACTTCCCGGAGAAGTTCTGGCCGACGGCGGTGCTGAATTTTCGCGCACCAGAGTCCCTTACCCCTGAAGATGTGGGGTGCTTTTGTCGAACCCTATGGGAGACACACATCCGCCTTCGATAAGAATGGGTGGTATACCCTAGAAGTCGAGATCACTTCGAAGAAATTGGGGAGCAGTGCCGCCTGATCAATTCGGCCGCACTCCTTGTATCCCAGCACCCCGAGTCGTCAGGCCGTCAGAACGCCCTTCAACGGAAATGTGTTCAGAGTTTCAAAGTACTCTGAAAAATCATCAGGGAAGCTACCCCCCATGTGCAAGTCCGTGGTTGGGGACAATATGCCTCTCTCCTCTTCGACCCTATCCGACGGCAGCCCGATTCGCTATGCGACATCAAGGACATGCCCTCGAGAGGGGTCGCGGTCTACATGGCTGACGTAGTGGACAAGGAAGACGAGATTGAATTCCTTGATGGAGACTTACCCCCTGAGGGAATACCGCCACTGTTGGACCCATCAGGGAGGGTTACCCATCAGCAGAGGAACCTGCTAGGCCTACCCGTACCCACCAAGTCGCTGGTACTCAGTCGAAATACCAGTAAGGATAAAGAGCACGTCGGAACTGTCAAGCACTCCGACCCGTCTGCCTCTGTATAGAAAACAGAAGATGATCCCGAGAAGGCCACGTTACGCCAACAGCTTGCTGAGCAAAAGAGTCTGGTTGATGAACTCTTGGCTGAGCGCGCCGTAGAGCGGCGACCCGACTATGGTAATCCCAGGCCGGGGCAGCAGGGGCAGGAACAATTTCCCCCCGGTGAGCTGCCTCCGGGCAACCCTGATCATGCTACTGCCGCAGACAGGGCAGAAGCCGGAACTTACAGCAAGAGGGCGTGATACGTCTCGCCAAACCCCCCCGAACGACGGGGCAATCTGAAGAATCTAGTCCGGGTTCCCCCAGTCACCCCGCAGGTCGTTCCGCCAGTTGATCCACGAGCTGCCGAATCCATTTACCGTGTTGAAGAACCTGGCAATGCACTTGTGTTTAGGGATCCCCGTCAAGACAGGGACCCCCACCCGGATGATCTTATTGCGGCACTCACATCCCGCCTCAAAGTGTTGGAAACACGGCAGGTGGTGGTCCCACCGGATGGCAAGCCATATCCCGCGTGGGTGGATGATATGCCCGTACCTCCGGGTTTTGGGAACCCCAATTTCTCACCCTTTAACGGGATAGGGGACCCGTCACGGCACTTGACACGTTTTTCTTCCAGGTGTGGTCCCATGCTGGGGACCCCGGCTCCGCAAGAAGCCGCCAAACTCCAGTGTTTCGTACAGACATTGGAAGGTCCAGCATTCGTCGGGTACATCCAGCTCCCTATCGGATCGGTGACCGGTTGGGAGGACCTCCGCCGGCAGTTCCTATACCAGTTCAGCTCCACCACGTGGAAGACCAGCACTGCAGACCTCTTCAAGTGCAAGCAAAGGCTTGATGAGCGGGTTGCAGATTTCATCGCTCGGTGGAAGGGACTTACGTATTCCCTCGATATGCCATTGACTTAGGACCAATTACTGAAGATGTGTGTGGGGAACATCAAAACGGAGCTGGTACCCTCCCTAATTACCCATAACTACCCTAGAGGGTTCAGAGATTTCTCAGATAAGGCTCAGCGACTTGAGGAAGCTCTGCAACAGGCTAGTTAGGCACGTTCGTTGCCCCCTATGATCCCAGCCAGGAGGACTGCCAGGGCTGAACTCGTCGCGGTGGACCAAATAGAAGCCCCTAGGCAGCTGGAATTACTGCCAGTGGCACCATCCCCGCAACCCCGCAGAGGTCCACCACCTCAAGCATAGGCTCCTGCCCAGCAGTGACCGCCTCATAATCGACAGGTTCCCCCGCGCAATGCGCCACTTCCACCCAGGTGAGACAATCAGGCACCGCCTCCTCGGCAGGCCCCTCCGGCCCCTCGTCAGGGTCATTCCCCCAAGGCCCCTATCCAGAAAGAAGGCACCAGACTTATTTTTTCAACGAAAATCAGGTCCATGGCTACTTCCGAAGTGCTCTAGATCAAGGGATTGTGTGCCTGCCCGATTGCAAAAGGCCGGCAGAGGCGAATCTCACCGATCACCCCAACTACTTCCCTTATCATCGGATTATGGGGAACACCCTCAAGAAATGATATGTGTTTAAAGACTGGCTTCAAGACTAGGTCAAAAACAACATAGTCAAGTTGGGCCCAGCACCAGCACAAGTGGCGAGTGTCTTTGCAGGATCAGAGATCGACAGCGACAGCGAAGGCGAGTGGTAGTAGGTTCCCAGTCGCGGATCCCGGAAATACGATGAATGGATGGTTCGAAAAACCGTCGTCCGTCCCCATGGTATCATCCGGGCGTGCGTGAAGCAGCCGGAACCTTCAGAAGAGGTAGATGGTACCTCTTCATTGTCTTCACAGTCGACCTCTTCCCAAAAGGGAAAGCAGCGGCGACGCAAGAAGAAGCAACGCGCACCGCCGTTACCGTCGTCATTCTGCACTCTCGGTGACTTTATGCCCAATGAAATGGGTATTCCTACCAGAATCCACCCAGCGGTGGCTGAATCCTCGAGCGACAGCCAGGGGTATGCTTCGGTTAACACCGTGGAGTTGGTAAAGCCCTATATGACCCCCCGACGAGGGGGAATGCCAGGCGAACCTCCCCAACGTTTCCAGCAGACGTCAATGTCAGCGGAATCGCAACCGCGCCGGTCATCGAGGTACGTCAGCGGGCACTTTCAGCCAAGCCATACACGCTACTGAGACCAGACAGCAGGCTCAGCGCAGATCTCAGCACGCGCAACCCCATCTAACGCCCTCAGCTCTACCTCCACCGCCGTTTGTGCTAATAGATCAGGGAGAGCTGCCTCGTTCGTATCATAGTCAGTCTTGCCCGGCTACAGGCCAGCCTCTGCTATCCAATCCTAGTCCAGAGACTACTCTCTAGGCTTCAATTAGCAGGAAGCAGGATGTAACCAGTACTAGTCGATCGCCTGTTCAACTGGTAGGACCCGCTATGTCTCCAAATGCCGAACGACCTCCTGTAAGCAGAGGTTCGTGTTTGGCACAAAAGTATGATGTCCTGAAGCACCTGGCCGGCATTCCGGCAAGTCTTTCTATCCTTGAGGCCCTTCTCCTGTCATCCGAAATGCGCGAGGCAATTGCCGAGGCCCTAAGGATCCCCCTCCAGTTTGAGACAGAGGTAGAAGCTGCAGAAGCCTTCCATACTGAGACGATTGAAAACGCCGAATTCCAGGAGGTTATCTCATTCTCCGGTGAAGATGAGGACCCTCCTATACAGTGGAACATTCTCCCGCTGTACATCACTGGCCACTTCAATGGTGTGGAAGTCCGTCGTTGCCTCGTTGACATGGGTTCTAGAATCAATCTAATTCAGAATCGAACGTTGCGGAAGATGGGTCTGTCTGAAGGTGATTTAACTCCCTCTGACCTCAGAATACAGGGGTACGCCAGGACCGAGCAAACCCCGGTCGGCAAGATCCGCCTGAAGACTAATTTCGGTGGCTTAATTGCCAGCACCGGGTTCATGTTTGTCTCTCAGGACACCGCCTACAACGCGTTGATGGGTAGGCCATGGCTCCATCTGCATGCAGCGGTCCCTTCGTCGTATCACCAGTTCCTCAAATACTCACTCAACGGTCGAGTAGGCGTGCTTCAAGGAGATGCATCCCCTTTTGCCTCTTGTGAGGCCCGCTATCTGGATGCGGGTTATTAGAAAAGTAAGGATAAGCAAATCCTAGTAAGTGAGGATGAACCCGCCCTAGTCACAAGCGATCCCTGGGCAAGCATGGATGACGCCTACGTCCTCCCGATCCACCGATTGGAGGCCATGACCCCCGACATGGGGCAATATTTTGTTGTTTCAGGTACACAAGGAAGGCATGTTCCCGTGTCCAAGAAACGGCGGAAAATCACCTCGTACTTCTACATCAACCAGGCTCAGGTGATCCCGGAACCTCCTACCCCTGTATGGTACCGGGACGTCAAGCTTATGACAACGGCGGTACACCATACGTGTCTATTTCACCGGTCTGGAATCCACCGACTCAGGCCGACACGTCACCACTGCTTTGATATTATCAAACGTGCCCCCTTAGGCCGAAGGCCAGATAAGATAGGATCGACTACCTTCATTGCTATGGTCTCAATGGCAAGTGAGTCTCCTGATATGATGACTACTGCTGCCCAAGCCGGCACTAGTTTCCCCCCAGGTTTTGATAGCCCAGAAGTATCTCCCGTCGCGGGAAATTCCCCCACGGGTGGAGAGAAAGACCTGGAGGATGCTCCCCCTTCCATTGACGAAGCCGTCTCTACCACAGTTGATGAACTGGTACAGGTGAACCTTGGTAGCAAGGCAGATCCGAAGCCCACATTGATCAGTGCAGCCATGTCCCCCGAGGAGCGGAAGCAGTACGTATACTTCCCCAAACAACACCGTGACGTGTTTGCCTGGAGTTACAACGAGATTCTAGGAGTATATCCCCAAGTAGTCGTTCACCGTCTGGGCCTCCCGGCAAAACATCGTTGGTTTAAGTAGCCTCCCAGGAAGATGCACCCTTCTCATGGTGCTATGGTTGAGGCCGATGTCGACAAGCTTATCAAATCCAACATCGTTAAGGAAGTCCAGTACCCCAAGTGTCTTGCTAACATTGTGCCAGTCAGGAAGAAGAATGAGCAGATCAGAGTCTGCATCAACTTCCGTGATCTTAATCGCCACTGCCCAAAGGATGACTTCCCACTCCCAGTGACGGAGTTATTGATTAACGCCACGGCCGAGTTCCAAAATCTCTCTTTCATGGATGGGTATTCCGGGTACAACCAGATCCGGATGGCCCCCGAAGACGAGGATTCCACTACCTTCAGGGCTCCCCAAGGTACCTTTTGCTACCAGGTTATTCCATTCGGTTTGAAAAATGCAGGTGCCACTTATCAGAGGGCCATGCATCTCATATTCAAGCCGATTCTCGGGACATTGGTGGAATTCTACGTAGATGACCTCGTAGTGAAATCATGTCAGCACCAAGACCATCTTAAAGACCTTGATAAAGTGTTCGGTTTCCTTCTTTCCTGTCACCTGAAGATGAACCCATTGAAGTGTGCCTTCGGGGTCACCTCTGGGAAGATTCTGGGATTTTTTGTCAGATACCAAGGTATCGAGATCGACCCGGAGAATATCAATGCCATCAGCCAAATGCCTCCCCCGAGCAACATTTGGGAACTTCGAGGCCTTCAAGGCCACTTAGCCTATATACGCCGATTCATCGTGAATCTGGCTGGCAAGTGTAATCCCTTTTCCCAGCTCATGAAGAAGGGCGCCGCCTATGAATGGGATGAGGAGTGTCGGACCACCTTCAAGGAAATCAAGAAATATCTACTCCAACCTTCGGTCTTGATGCCACCTGTATCCGGAAAGCCGCTGGTCTTTTACGTGACCATCCTGGAAAGATCCCTCGGTGCGCTGCTCGCCCAAAATAATAACGAGGGTACTGAGAACAGTCTCTACTATCTCAGTCGCATGCTTCTTGATACGGAGGTCAGATACTCCCCTATCGAAAAGAGCTGCCTTGCACTCGTCTTCGCCGTGAAGAAGTTGCGACATTACCTGCAGCACCATGAGGTACAATTGGTCTCCTGGGTAGACCCACTGAAGTACATCCTGAACCGCCCCATGCTGACTGGCCGACTAGCACGGTGGGCGGTGATTCTCCAGTAGTTTGATATCAGGTTCGTACCTCAGAAGGCCATTAAGTGATAGGCGTTGGAATACTTTTTAGCTTCCCATCCAAGCTCTGCGGATCAATCCATGGACCTAGATTTTCCTGATGAGACGATCCTCTCAGTCGATCATGCCGTCCCGTGTTGGAAAATGTATTTCGACGGCGCCTCCCGGAGCCCCAACGGTAGGCGGCTCAATGCTCCCAAGCTCAACAGAGTGGGCCTGGGTATTGTCTTCATTTCTCCAATGCAAGCCATCCTGCCATACTCGTTCCTGTTGTCAGAAGGCTGTAAGAACAACGACGCAGAGTACCAGGCTCTCATCACCGGCCTCGAGTTGGCCCTTGAGATCCATGTGACCCATCTACATGTGAAGGGAGATTCCGAGCTGGTAATCAAACAGGTTAATGGCGACTACGTCGTCAGGAAGCCGGAGCTTTCACCGTTGCTGGAGTACACCCTCCGCCTAATGTCCCAGTTCTCTTCTCGACCCGAGGTTACCCATGTCCCACGGTCACAAAACGGTCAAGCAGACGCCTTGGCTAGCTTGGCCGCATCGCTCACAGAACCCGAGCAAGATGATTTGATCATACATGTGGCACACCGGAGAGTCATTGCCCCCGTCACCCAAGAGGACAATGATGGCCTGCGGGTAGGTCATCTCACCGTCGGACCCTCCACGTTAGGGGTCCCGGGTTCGTCAGACATAGTGGTTGAAGCCACTCCCGACTGGAGGGTGCCTTTTGTTGAGTACCTCCAAAATGGTTGCCTCCCAGACGACCGGGCCGAGCGCGAGCGAATCCGACGCCGCGTGCTGCAATTTACCCTCCAGAGCGGCCCCAGTCTTGAACTGATCCTTTATAAGCGGAGTTTCAATTGTTTCCTCCTCCATTGCATCCAAGGAGTAGAGATACCTCAAGTTATGCAAGAGGTTCACACCGGTTCCTGTGGCGCCCATCAAGCTGGGCCGAAGCTGTCCCATCAAATCTGGAGGTTGAGGTACTTTTGGCCCTCCATGATCCACGATTGAATTGGGTATTCCAAAAGGTGCCATGCGTGCCAAGTTCATGCCAACTTCCTGCATCGGCCTCCGGAGCCCCTCCACCCCACCAAGTACTCTTGGCCATTTGCGGTATGGGGACTTGATGTAGTGGGACCGTATCCACCGGCAACAGGCCGCCAGTGTAGGTTCATCCTGACTGCTACAGATTTCTTCTCCATGTGGGCAGAGGCAGTTCCACTCAAAGAGGTCAAGTCCCGTTCCATCATTGACTTTGTGAGATCCAATATTATCCACTGGTTTGGGGTCCCTCACGCCGTCCTCACCGATAACGGTACCAACTTCCGAGCGGCTAAATTAAAGAAATTTTACGCCAAGTACGATATCCGGTCGAACCATACCTCCCGCTACCACGCACAGGCAAATGGACAGATTGAGGCGTTCAACAAAACCCTATCTAACATTATGCAAAAGATGGTCGGTCAGAACAAGAAAAGTTGGCCGGACAAGCTCCCCAATGCCCTCTGGGTTTACCGGACGACGACTCGCAACTCTACCCAGGTGACCCCATATTCCCTGGTGTATGGAGCTGAGGCCATCCTACCCATTGAGATCCAGATGCCATCATTACGCACTGTAGTCTATGATCACCAGACATCAGATGAGGTAGCCGAGATCCATCTAGCTGAATTAGAAGCACTGGACGAGAACCGGCTTCATGACCTGCACAATCTGGAAAGGCAACAAGATAAGATAGTGAGGGCCTTCAACAAGAAGGTTCATCTCCGTTCTTTCCTACAAGGCGACCTAGTACTGGCCCTTCGAGCACCAATGATTCCCAGAAGGAAACCACCCAAATTAGAACCCAAATGGGAAGGGCCTTATATCATCCATAAGGTTTACCCCAATGGAGTATACTCCTTGGTGATCACGGATGGAGAGCGCATAACCCCTCCCACCAATGCCATGTTCCTCAAGCGATACTCTCCCTAAGGTAAAAGGGTCCCACATGACCTTAAACTGCATCTTCGTCCTACAAGATGATAAACTATGAAATGGTCCCACATGACCTTAAACTGAACGTTATGGTCCGACACGACCTTAAACTGTAAAGTCCTGCATGACCTTAAACTGCATCTTTGTCCTGCAAGATGATAAACTGCAAAATGGTCCGAGCTCTATGACTTTAAACTAAGATCTCCCCCCGTCCTTACTGCAAGACGTTAAACTGCAAGCCAGTCAGGCCTTCCAGACCGGGGCTCAGCCTCATCCCCCTTGGCCTCCTCGGTGCCCCGGCCCCCTGTCCTTACTGTAAGACGTTAAACTGCAAGCCAGTTATGCCTTCCTGATCGAGGATAAACCTCAGGCCCCTTGGCCTCTTCGCCCCCCCCCCCCCCCCGGCCCCCCGTCCTTACTATAAGACGTTAAACTACAAGCCAGTCAGGCCTTCCTGACCGAGGATCAGCCTCATGCCCCTTGGACTCCTTGGGCCCCTGGCCCCCCGTCTTCACCGCGAGATGTTAAACCGCAAGCTGGTGAGGTCCCCCTGACCGCGGTCCGGCCTCAGGCCCCTTGGTTTTCCCCGACTTACCCTCTTGCGGGATTGTACAGTATGGTGTGGGATTACATCCTCATTCACGCCGGATTACTCGTCATACCTTACATATCCCCAAATGAGATGTATCCTCATCCCTCATGATGTTAGACTGCATCTTAAGAACTACGTGTGGCTTGATTCCCATCTTCATGGGATACGTAGGAACGCTCGGATGCCTCGTCTTGAGCCCAGCCCCAAGCTTTTCTTTTCCACTATCCCCCCTGGGAATAGTTTCCTCTGAGGATCTTTGTGTAGCATGGGGTAGGTTTTTTTAGCCCCGCTCATACAACCCCGCTCACACAAGGATTGTAAGGGTCACACCATATGTGCACTTCCTTTCTTCTATCCTCCCACGTCCTCATCGCATGACGCTAAACTCCATGGCCTTCAAGAACTATGTATGGCTTGATTATCATCCTCATGAGATACGTAGGAACGATCGGACATTTTGTCTGTTGGCCCAGCCCAAAAGCCAAAATCTTCCCCTCGGGTCAAGACATATGGCAGGGTGCACACTTTTTCCCCAACTCACATCGATCAAGCCTCGACCTGGCTGCACATCCCCCCCTGGAGATGTTTGCCTCTTTCGTGGATGGATACAGCTATGCTTCACCCACTCCTTGACTGGTATTCCATCATTTTTTATCACACCCAGAGGGACCCCTAAGAATGGCCTGGATACCATGCCCAAGGGCTCTCCTACCGATACGGGCCAACACCCCCAAGGGTTTTCAAGCAACAAGCCGATACAAGTCCCGCGTTGCGAATTTGGTCAGCGGTCGATGCTCATTTGTTGCTCCCATATCAGGTTACCATAGGAACGCTGTGTTTCAAACATGGTCAACAGTGTCCTGGATCTTCGGGTCCACCCCGAGATGTCCCATACATCGAGTGTAGTTATTCATTCTACCCCATCCCGAAGTAACAAGCTCCTCCTCGGGTGGCACTAGCAATCGGGCCCACAACCCCATTTCCCCCATAGGGGTGTACGGTGTGGTGTAGGACTACGTCCTCATTCACGCCGAGATCATATACTATTCCGTACAACTTCTCTTACGAGGCCCAACCTCAGGCCCCTTGGCCTTCTCGGGTCCCCGACCCCCGTCCTCATGTAAGATGTTAATCTGCAGACCCGTCAGGCCTTCCTGACTGATGCCTGACCTTAGGCCCCTTGGCCTTCTCGGGCCCCTCTACCCAACCTCTTACCCAGGGTGTACGGTGTGGTGTGGGACTATGTCCTCATTTACGTAGGGATCATGTACCCTGCCGTACGCCTTCCCTTACGAGGCCCAGCCACAGGCCCCTTGGCCTCCTCGGGTCCCCGACCCTCGTCCTCATTGCAAGACGTTAAACTGAAAGTAGGTCAGGCCTTCCTGAACAATTCCTAACCATCAGGCCCCTTGGCCTTTTCGGGCTATGGCCCAGGTCCTCTCTTATAGGAGTGTATGGTGTGGCATGAGGTTATTTTCTCATTCACGTCGATCTCGTAATGACCATGCCATGTACCTCTCCCTCCTGAGCTGTTTCGTCGATCCCTTTTCGGCAGTTCACCGATGTGCCTAAGAGTACTCTGGTTTATTACCTGGAATTCCAAGCTTTACTCAGACATGTCTGCACCCGCTTTCCAGGATTTGTGTATCCCTGCATCAGGGCTTTCATCATCTTTCACACCTGGAGGGACCCCCAAGAACGGCCTGGATACTACGCCCAAGGGCTCTCCTACCGTTACGGGCCAACGCCCCCGAGGGTTTTGGACAACAAATCGATAAAATCCCACATTGCAAATATGGTCAGCGGTCGATGCTCATTTGTTGTTCCCACCTCAGGCTAACATGATATGGATGCTGCGTTTCCACCATAGTTAACAGTTTTCCTCTATTGCCACGCCAACCCATTAGGGCCAAAATGTCAGGTGCACAATTCACACCCTTCATCACTTCACTGTGACCAAGTAGAGTCTCGGAACTTTTGGTACTTTTCCTCCGTGCACATCCGCGCGTCGGGGGAATAAGCCACATCAAAGGTGTCCTTCGGGGATCTCTACCAACTCCCGTTTGACTCGCCCCAAGTATTGCGATGAGGATACCCCCTTGTTTCCCACACCAAGTTTAACTCACGTGGGCTTAGGAATCGGGTTGACATCTGTGCTTACTCGGGAAGTTGTCACCATTCACGGTCTGAGATCTAAGACCATAAACTAATATTCTCATCTGTAAATATGTTCATCTTGATTCCCATCTTGATAGGATACGTAGGAATTCCCAGAACCCTTGTCTTTGGGTCCAGCTTGAGTTCAGCAAATTCACCTCTCTGGTCCTGCCTTCAGGACCCCGATTACGGGACCACGTGGTGTAGTGCGGGATTATGTCCTCATTCACGTTGGTTTTGCAATAGCTGCACCACACACACCCCCGTTCTGAGAGTTATCCCTCCTATTCCTTGTCTATCATGATATTAAAAGTAACCCTTCAGAACTACGTGTGGCCTGATTCCCATCCTCATGGGATACGTAGGACTGCCCGGATGCCCTGTCTTTGGGTACAACCCATTTAGGGAACCAGTCTCTCCCCCTGTTTCACCTATTACCTCTATATAGGCCCCTCGGCCTAAGGTCTCCCTCTCCGATTGGCATACAATGTGATGTGGGATCATGTCTCTATCAATTGTGTTTTATAACACTATGCACATTCCCCGCCTAGCATCGTCTCTACTACGTCTGCGCTGCATGACGATAAAATGCATGCTTGGTCCTATCAGATGACCCTAAACTGTGACATTATCGTCCTGGCTGCACGACGAAAAACGTCACTGCATTATGGTGACCTCGTTGTAGAGGACATCACGTTGGGTATTGGTCACGTGCCATGCCATTTGTCAACGCCCATCACGGCTTGATCCTTGTGGCGATACTACGACCTACTACTCTAGGCCTGTCACTCAACAAAAAAAACCACTCACCTTAAAGAACAAAAAAGATTTATCAAATTCCGCTTCTTTTAGTGTAAGGGCCACGCCCTCACTCCCCTTTCCCCCCGGAACTGGTATCTTACCATGTCACCTTTTATAACTACGTATGGATTGATTCTCATCCTTATGAGATACGTAGGAGCACCCGGGAACTTCCCCACGGGCCCAGCCTAACCTTTGTGTTCGGTCCCTCGACTCGAGCCTTTTCCCAGAGAACGCATGGTAAGTAGGGCTTAGGTCCTCCTTCACATCGGGTCTTGTTGCCATGTGTCCCCTGCTCCCTTTACCCATTTATGGTCTAAGGTCCATCAAGAACTATGTGAGGCTTGATTCTCATCCTTATGAGATACGTAGGAGCGCCCAAGCACTTCTCCCCGGGCCCAGCCTAACTTTTGCTTTCGGTCCCTTGACCAAAAACCTCTCCTAAAGAGGTCGTGTGGTGTGGTATGGGATTACGTCCTCGTTCACGTCAGGTTGTTCATCGTACCGCACACACCCCCTATTCCCATTCACGCCAGGTGTTTGAGTTACTCCACCATATGCCTCTTATGTCTCCTCCCATCCATGGTCCGAATTCTACGACCCTAAACTAAGAACTCCCTATGGAAAAGTAATTTTCTCCCTCTATCTAATACTTCTTGTTGTCGTATTTATATGTGTTTTGACAAAGAGCCCAAAGTGTGGGATTTCCATAGGGACATCCACCTCATCCCATGACCATGCTTCGTGAGCTCGCTATTTGGATCCTCATCCTATTCCACATCCAAAAGGACCCTCAGACGACATGGATACTAGGCTTAAGGGATCTCTATGAGTGCTGGACCTAAGGGCCCTCCAATCGTTTCGGGCCAACATCCCTACGGATCTCTAGCAACATTTGTGACATGGTCCCGTGTTTCGAACATGGTCAACGGTCAACCCTCATTTGTTTGTCCCTATTCTAGGCTAACGTGATATGGATGCTGGGTTTCTTCCATGGTCAACAGTTATCCTCCATCGTCATGCCGCCATCATCGTTATCTGAATCTTGAGCGCCATGATTCACACATTTCCACTTCCTCATGTTCAAGTGGAATTCCATCATACTCGGCTCTTTCTCTTCGCGCATCTAGGTGCGCTAAATGACCGTGTTAGTGTCATTGGGCCGGTATTCACTGAGAGTCCCTTTTCCCTAACCTTCCCCTTTCTATTTCGGGAAATTCCCACCACTACTGCTTGTTTCCCACACCGAGCACGACTCACGTGGGCTTAGTAGTTTTGGAAGGATGTGTACCAACACGGCCAGACTTCTCATCGTCCCGCATGACATTAAACTGCGCTTCCAGAACTACATATGGCTTGATTCCCATCCTCATGGGGTACGTAGGAACGCCCGACCACTCTGCTTCGGGCCCAGCCTAATCCTCACTCTTGGTCCCTCGACCTGAAGAGTTTCCCCCGAGGGTACGTGGTGTGATTTTCACTCCAAGTCCTCATTCACGTCGGTTTCATATCTACCACACTATACGCTCCCTAGGATCTTCCCTTTTATTCCACATCCTATCGTATGACGTTAAAATACAGGAGTCCATGTGTCCTCAGCGCATGACGCTAAACTGCAGCTCTACCCTGAACAAGTTCAGAATGACACAAGATTACATTGGGAAGCAGTAAATCCCCTCGCCAGAGAGGCCTTGTCTGAAAGAAGGAATGATCCATGAGCAAACCAATGTGCCCATATGGTGTACTCCCACCACGGTGGTGTAACTACCTAAGTGTTGGATTCTGTTTGGACAAACCATCACTCCATATTCCACGCTTTTCGTGCCCCTTATTCGGACCCTTGTCCCCTTTCATGTCTCACGGGACCCCCTAACGGCCTGGTCTCATGCCACATCAGCTCACCTACCGTCCTGGGACAACGTTCTGGGAGACTGGTCATGTTTGGAAGGACCCCCTAACAGTATGGATGTTTGACCTATGGTCTGCCAACTGTCCTGGGTCAATGTCCCGAAATATTGACCGACAATATTTGTGACATGGTCCCGTGTTTCGAACATGGTCAACGGTTGCCCCTCATTTTTGTCCCCATTATAGGCTAACGTAGTAAGGATACCACTTCTCCACCATGGTTAACGGTTGTCCTTTATTGTCATGCCATCCCCACAGTGCTCCGAATCTTGGGTATCCTGATTCACACTTCCCATTTTCATCTGTTTGGACCGATTTCAGCATCCCTGGCGTTGCAACGTTCGTGCATAAGAGCACGCTGAAGAAATGGTAATTGGGCTGTCCTAAAAAGCTCCTTCTCCGATCAAGCCTCTCCCATATTTCAGAAATCTAGACTGGTAATCCGAATCCTGGATTCCCATAGCATGGTACCCACTCCTATGTTAGGTGGGATGAGAGGGCAACTATCTCCTGTTTCTCACATCGGGCTCGCCCCACGTGGGCTTGGGGAATTGTCACCGAACGTCCTGCAAACATTGTAGGGATGCAACAAGCCGATTCAAGCAGTGGAAATCGTGCACGCTACAACATTCAAAACAAAGGAAGAAAAAATCTAAGCACGAAAGTACCAATAAAAGGTTTTTGGTTTGTTACAATACCCGGGGGTCGACTCCCCCCATAGACGGGTTGACCCCGTCAAAATAGCGTTTCAGCTCCGCCACCCATTGGCTTGTGGCGTCCAAGGCTTGCTGCCGCTGACTTAGCTCCCGCTCCTCCTCGACAGCGGCGGGTCACAGTTCGTCAGCCTTTTCTTTGGCCCTCCTTACGCCAGCTTGACGGGCAGCCATATTTCCAGAGGCCTGCCTCATATGCTCTTCTGCCTCTGCCAACTGGGCCTTCAACCATGAGACCAGCTCAGATTGGGAATTAAGAGAGGCTGAAAGCTCATCTTCTCGGGTCTTCATCTGTCAGACCTCACCTTCAGCCTCCCGGAGCTTCTTGATGTTGGTCGCCTTCCTCCGTTGCCAGCCCACGCTGAGCCCAAGATCATGCTCCTAGATCTTCTCAGCCATAAGATCTCGGATGAGTGCGTGAGGACGTTGGTCATCTACTCCCCCAGAGCACAGTTCGCGTAACCGGGAGCAGAGTCTATCCATTTCAGCCACCCATTGCGCTTGGGGGGTGTCCTTGATGAAGCGCGTGACCAGCTTCCACGATCGGCGGTGGACTATGCTGCTGTCTTCCTCGTCGGAGGCTATTTCGTCCCAGTCTGCGCGATTGGTAAGCTCATACGCGGGATACGCCCTCAGGAAATCCTCGGTAGGATCAACATCTGGTGTTGAATCCAGTATGGCACCTGGCACCGAAGCAGGCGTGAAAAGACTGGGACCGACTGATTGATCCTCTTCCTCAGAGTCCACCTCAATGACTTTGGGTACAACCCTGCTGGTGGTCCCGCCAGTGATGATGTGCGTCGCAGCTTGAGGAGATGGGGGGACTATTGCCACCATCACCGGCATGCCCCTAGGAGGGACGCCACCAGACATCCCGACTAGTCTTGCCGCAACAGCCCACACTAATCGGAGAACTGTACGACAGAGAGGGACATAAACGTTAGTTGGCATGGTCTACATATGACGACATGGAAACCGGTAGAGGAGACTTACGGAGATCGACCTCCTGGCACTGCTCTTGAGCCGGTACTGACGGGGCCCTGAGGCGAGGCCCTCTTTATACTGTTGGAAGGTCTGGAGATTCTGGAGGAGCCACCTCGGGTGCTCTGGTCCCACCAGACGCGGAACTGGACGCAGCCATAGGCGCGGGTTCTGAAGGTCCCGCATCATCACCCGCCGAGGGGCGAGAATGAGGCCTGCGAACAAGTTCCTCCTGCATGACTCAAACATTGGAGAGAAGTCCATAGTGACCCAAGAACGGATCGTAAGGAAAGAATTTCAGAATGCTACCTCGAGAGCCTCCGTGAAGTCATTGAAATATGAGCCTTGATCTCCGACCTCTCCCTCCTCCAATGGACTCCCTCCTCCAGCCTCATCCCCCTGAGAGGAGTCCTCTGATTCTTCTGGCATGGGGATGCACACCCTCAGATCGGCAGCCGATAACTGTGGGGGGACCGTCTGATTCAACAGTACCCTCACTCGGTCTGTCATTGGGCGAGGGACACCACTAGAGTGGATGTAATCCTCCAGCTCGTCCAGGTACTATTCTGCCTCTGCCAGAGATGCCATGAATCCATCCCGGACTGGGCCTATGCCCGGTAATTCCATCCCGAGGTGATTCAGGTGGGCCCATATCTTGGGTGGGATGAGGAATTGCCGGTTGACATCCCAAATGTCCCAGGCTTCCGGGAAGACAACATCCTCTGCCATATCGATATGACGCAGCCGCTTCCCCGTAGCCTGAGTGGATATCCTACGAAATCCCCTCAGTGGATGCCCCTCCGGATGACCCTGCTCTTCCAGAATCACCGGATCCACCGCTGCTTCCATACCCTCGGCCGGTGCGGGTCTCGCCCCCATGGAATCCCCGCTACCGCGAGTGGACCTAGCCGCCCTCCGACCCAAACCTCGATATAGAGGAGGCCCACCGTCACCGACCCGAATAGTTGGTTGCTTCAGCATCTCCCCTGGGTAAGCAGCCTCCCAACTAATGGCATACTCTCTCACCAATCCGAAAGCAGTGGTGGATGGAGGAAATGCAATTCGCATCTTCCCATCTTCCCGTGTGAACATGAGCCACAACTGCCTCATCACACACGGGTGCTCCTCGTGACGCACCTCCTAGTAGACTTGCGGGGTCAGCCACTGGAGGCACCGGAACTCCCTCGAAAACTGATGCGGGGTGTACAGTTCGCAGAGTGGCTCACGATCTATTCGTGCCACCAAAACTCCACCTCGAATGTCCAGAAGGTAAGCCCGATATTCTTCTGTTCCCCACCCGTCATCAGTAAGTATCCCCGTCTGCAATGGGAAGGGGTGGAAATTAAACTCATCC
Organism: Viscum album; assembly: GCA_963277665.1. Taxonomy (NCBI): domain Eukaryota; kingdom Viridiplantae; phylum Streptophyta; class Magnoliopsida; order Santalales; family Viscaceae; genus Viscum; species Viscum album. The sequence continues at coordinate 413,959,749 of OY728145.1, forward strand.
GCCCTCCACACCTGATTCAGCACCATCAGAACGGCTAGTTTGAACGGGAAGCTCCCGACCGCGTTCAGGATGGAGGGGAGAAAGTTCGATCCCGGCGGAGAAATGGGGTTTGGATACTCGTAAATCCCCCGGATATACACTTTGATCCACCCATACAGGAGGTGTAAGGGCCCGCATATCCTTTGCGGATTCTTACCCTCTCTAATGTGCCGCAACATTATGTACAGTATGGTGAGCATCAGAATCCCCAGATTGATCTGCTGCCCCATAGCCAACATGGACGCCATAATAAACGAGCTGGTCCGCACCCCCATGCTTGTATCCCTCACTGGTAGGATCTAACCACAGATGAGAGCTGCGATGAACGCCTCCGGCCTGACTATCGGCTGTTGTTCAGTGCTGACACTGAAACCCCAAGTCTTCCATTGGCTGTCCTCCAGGACCCGCCAATACGAGTGCCCCTTGCCCCGTTGGGCCGCCCTCGGACAAGTTCGAGGCCTTGGAGGGAACTCTCGATTCTCTGGGAAATTCAGGAAGCACGTGAACCATCTACTAAAGTGTACATCCCTCACTGCCTCCTTGTCCTCTCCAGGGACAAGCGCCATCAGCGCTGACGCCAGTCGCGGAATTTGCTCTGTATCCTCCCACGCGCTCATGATATGGAGGAACTCATCATACATGGCCCCCAAGATCGGAACCCCAGAAATCTGGTGGACATCCCACAGGCTGATGCCCACCTCCCCGTGGTGCAGGTGAAAGGTATTGGTCCTAGACGACCATCTGCTCAGCAATTCCGGCATCAGTTGCTTTGGTTGGTAAATGTAAAATTGGGAGGCCCATGCCGCCTCATACAACCCCACTCTCCTCAAGTCGGCCCGAAAATCCTCACATGAGGCGCCTACCCAGTAGGACCAGGCCCAGTCGCCAGTAAAGTTGCCGCCCTGGCGCAGGTCCCACTCATCGGACCATCCCTTCTTCGAATCCTGCAAAGCCGCCTTCAGCATGGTACAATAGAGAGGAGGGGACGTCTCCGGTTGCGGTGGCCTCCCATCAATATCGTTCACATGGTTGTAGAGACAGTCAGAGGTGACGGGTGTTAAGTCCTCCTGTGCGTGACCATTGGCCGCCCTGAACCATTGGTGCTGGCATGGTGTACTCCTGAACCAACAAGCTGGTTCGTCCCTACTCGCCTCAGGGATGAAGACGTCATCCCTCAGCCCAAAACCGTACAATGGAAGCTTCTTACACTGCGGATAATTCTTTTGACCCTACGATAGCAGATCTGTCAAAGAAGCGTGGTCTGAATGGATTCGGACCATCTCCCCAAGGCCTGGACAGTTGGCCATCTCATCCCGACGGTCCGCATATGCAAGCACCCCCAATATAGCCTCTTGATGGGACATTTCGATTCCGGTCCTCAGAAAAGAATTTTTTCAGCTGGATAGCGAAGCTGGATCGCGAAGACGGATTGCGAAGGTCCGTCGCGAGACCAAGCTGTGAAGTCTAGCCGAGGCCAACAAGCAGAAGTTCGCTTGGCGCGGACGCAGAGTCGGAGACTCGCGGTTCGCCGCGAAGCTCGATTCGCGGAGGGATGTCGCGGAGTACGAGGAGCTTCGCGAAGTCGAGAGCACAAAAATACAATGAAGTCACGTGAAGACAAAAGAGGTCGACCCCCTATTTATAGGCGGTGACCCCGGAGCATCGCGGCGCGCCTCACCCGCACGGAGCATCACAACGCGTCCGGATCCATGGCCCCGGTCCGCACCATGTCCCCCCTTCGCGTAGCTGCAACGCGAACCACTGACAATTTTGGCGATTTTCCCTCAGACTTCGACTATAACACCCCGAGATTTTATGAAAAATATTTTTTTAATTTCATTAATGTCTTGTGTTATACTCTACACCAAAATGATCTTTCACAACACACATATTTGACCAGGCTTGAATTACACGCAAGCGTGACCTTCCACGATAGCGTGTGTTGTACGCAACACCAAGTTTCGCTAAACAACGATATGCTATTAAGATATTATTAAAACTAGCCGTTATGAATAGTAATAACCACTTTTTGAAATTTTGTAAATTTTATTTTTCAAAATGGACTTCATTTATGGATTTGGATTATCGAATTTAGCCTAAGGTGAAATTTTGGTACTTTTCGGATAACTTTCATATTCTGATGAATAGTGAAAATTACTAAATTTTAATTAAAAACAAAATTTTTAATCGAAATAATTAATAGTGATAAATTATTAATTTGAGTGGTTTTAAAGTATATTTAGAATATATTTTTACAATTTAATACAATTTTGGTCATTGGATGTAATTTCACATTTAAACCAGTTATAAACAATTGTCAATCTTTTGATAATTATTATCTCTTAAAAACACGCTATTTGTTGTGACAGCGGAAATTAATTATAAAATTAATTAATGAAACTTATATGTTGGGAATTTTTTAAATTAGAAATCATTTTTGAATTCGGAATATCAATTATAGCTTAAGGTGAAATTTTGGCATTTTTCTGAAAAACTACAATTTTTTATGAATAGTGAAACCACTAAGTGGTAGGTTAAAAACTGAATTTTGCATAAAACTTAATTTTACCGCTTCTATGAATGGAATTTCGAAAATCCGATGGACACGGTTGATATCAGTAAGTAAAATGTGGTTCAATGAGATAAAAATAATTTTTTTGGTGAATAGTAACTTTTTACTTTTTTTTACCGCGGTTAATAGTACATAGGGTAACTAAGGGTAAATATGATATTACTATTACCCTAACACATGTCCTAATTCTATTGGATAAGTGTAATTCGACCAAAAACAACCTTATGAATATAATATGACCATTTAGGTCCACTTGGATTAGATTATGACATTTAATATTATTTTATTTAATGAATAGTTAAAATAGTTAAAATGAAAGTTTAATAAGTAAATCATTTTTAATATGGGGTTATATATAAGATAAATTCGACTATAAATATTCATTAGAAATATAAAAATATTTCCTATATAATGGTATTTTATTTGTAATTTTTAGACATTAAATAATTTAATTTATTTATGACACAATGATGATGCAGTAATTATCTTATTAATGAAATATTGACATAATTGATGTTATAAACACCAAACTAAATGTAATTTGAGACTTTTTATGAATTACACTAATTTTATAGGTTACTATGATATATTAGTGTTGATTTAATCAACTTGGTTCGAACATATAATTCTGTTATGACTTTCACAAAAATCATATATCAAATAGTGTCAAAATTGACACAAAATAGTTTTTAAATCAAATATTATATTATTAATTGTTATTTTATTCCTAAAAATCTATGGTTTGGCCAAATGACTTAGATAAGGATATATATATTAATAATAAACAATTTGGGGTTCGTTTGGCATGTTATAGTATGTGTATTAACCATATAGTTTAAGAAAACAAAAAGACACGGTAAAAGTTAAATTATTTAACTTAGAGTTAAATCTAATTGATATGGTTAAAATAATAACCTAAACTTGTCTAAATACTATTGGTTGATAGTATTTCGACCCATACCCACTTTAGCTTCGAAATAAGACCCTTTGGAACCATTATAAACCGATTTTTACTTTAATATAAAATAATATTTTGAGATATTCCAAAGGTGCCCCTCTCCTCCCTTATAAAAGGACACCTCCTCCCTCTCCTCCTCACACCAATTTGAGCCTTCAAGCTCGGCCAACCCCTGACAAATTATCTTCTCCACTTCCCTAGAAACATCCTAGAGGTTCTGGTCTTCTTTAAAGACCAATCTTAGTGCCCTAAGAGGAGGTTTCAAAGAGGCGTATCGAAGAAGAGGTAATTTCTTCTCCCGATTCTTTCAAGCTTCTTTCTTTTTCAACTTATTCTTATTTAGTTGTTTAATTATAAAGTAATAACATCAGTATCACTAATATACTGATTTTTTATTATAAATATGAAACAACCCCATTTCACCTTCTATCCATCCTACGGAAAACAAGATCACCGCGCATGCGTACGTACAGAATACCGTCTCCACGCCGTGGTATAATCTGTTTTTCCACCAACACCTTACATGGATGGGTATAATGGTGTAAAGAATAATTATAAATAGTTATTATAACATCATACTGATTCTGATTATATTGTATCACCCACTCTAATTCAATTCAATAATCATGAAAATGATATCATCGCTCGTGCGTACGTACGGACTACCGTCTCCACGACGTGATGAGATTAATTCTCCACTTTAACCATTCATGAATGATTATAAAGTACATATACTAAGTAATCATGAAATATATGACATAATAATGATACTGGATTTATGTGTATATATATGTATGTCATCTACTTAATTCCATTCACTTCAATAAGGAAACGAAAACAGCGTTCATGCGTACGTACGGACTACCGTCTCCATGAACGGTGTATTTCATTCCATTTATCGATATTATATATATATATATATTCTGAATATATATTATATATAAATCATGTTTTACATTCTGGATATAAGTAATCATGATCCAAGTAATCATATTAATAATTACAAGTTAAAAACACGAACGACAAATGAGACGATTTTACCCAAAACGCTACTTTAACATGAATTTACAAAAGAACTGGTAATATAAAGTCATAAGTGGACCATATATGATATAATAACAATGAATATGATTCTGGAATAAGTCAATAACAAGATTTAAATCATTATACAGAAGGTTCGGACACTTACAAAGCAAGTTGGACCTAAGGTAAGGGAAATATCACAATCTCATTTTTATCCGAGATTGTTTATACTTTGGTATTTACTGGGGTGTATTTTATCATCCACATCCATGTTTCTTCAATATGTAATTTTATTTTCATCCACCTACAATTTTTTAAATCCAATTTTACCCTTCGGTGAGTTTTTAATAAAGGATATGAAAAGAATCTTTTGTCGTTTTTTTCATACAAGGTACTTTTTGACTTTCCGACAAAAGTACGAGAAGAATGTTTTTTTAACTTATACGACATGAATGGATTTTTAAAACATTATTTCCAAGAAGCTTCCTTTACAAGTTTTCAAGTTTATTTTTAATCAACTTCTTTTAGTTTAAAATTGTATGACATGTTAAGAAAGGAAAATGTTTTTGAAGAAGAAAGGATATTTTCCTCAAGAATGGAGTTCAAGTGTTTTATCAAAATTATTTTCCATATAAGATAATAAAGGGTTATGTTTCTATCCCTATTATTACATTGATGTGACTATGTTGTGATGGAATTATTTTTATGAATTCCTTTATCTTATATGAATTGTTTTATGATGTCATGATGTTTAAGATTCCCATTTTTATTACAAGGGTTATGCTATGATGTATGGTTTATGATTTTGTGGCACACATAAGAATGGTATCATTATGAGATGGGTGGGACCTATATCTCCCTCCAATTCATTGGGTAAAGATTTTATATCTCATGAGATAGACATGGCTAGAATGGTAGGTTATACCGGTTCAGTGAAACAGGACTGAAACGAGGGTGACTCGGTTCAGAAAGGGACTTTGTCCACTAAGATAGTCTTGGAAATGAGTCTTTAATAACAAGAAATGATTCTCTATGACTATGTGTGTATGCCACAAAGTTTCATGTTTTATGTTATGATTATTGGGATTACATTTCACTACTATGATTTATCCCATGTTATGAAATTATGCTCTCTTTTGCAGTTTAAGATTTCCAGAATGTTATGTTCTTATTAATATGATGTGATTGATATTTTTTTTGTTTAACCTTACTGAGCATTTGAGATCACCCTTTTATGTTTTCTTTTCCCCAGGATATAGAGGAAGGTTTTAGGTAAAAAAAAGAAGATCTTTATGGGAGATTTTGAAGATCTTTCACACGATTAGAAGATTATATTCCGAGTTTCCAAAGAAACTAAACTATTACGGTCCTTGTGTGTGTATTTTTGTTATGTACTAAGTATTCCACAAAAGTAATGTAATGTATATTTACGTTAAGCTTCGGGTATCTACAGGTGGTATTAGAGGAAAGGTTTACTCAACCTTTGGAAACTAGGATGCGAAAACGTTAGTGAGATCCCTAGAGATATTTCTAAGGTATGTCTAGGGATGTCCCTAAGGATAAGTATACGTATAGGATATAGTCCTAGAACTAAAGTAACGATCTTAGAATTTAACCTAAGATGTTAGATATTAAGGCTGCTTCCCCTTTACTATGTTTTGATTTTTTCCTCTCACACTATTCTTTTTGGGTTTTATAAAATGGATGGAAACAAGATGATTCACGATAATGGAGGATATGATGGACAATGGAATGATATTCTTCATGAGCAACAAAATGAAATGGGATTTGGAAGTCCAAACATCGTTATTATGACGAATCAGCAATCTCATAATATGATCAATAAAGTAAAATTTGGTAAGTTTCCTGACTCGGCTAATAAGAGAAAGATGGAGTTTCATGATGATCATAGAGGAAAGAAAGTTCAATTTCCCCTATGTAAATCATGTGGGAAGAGGCATCAAGGAGAATGTTTCAAAGGAACTGGAAGATGATTTGGGTGTGGAAAAGAAGGACACAAAGCCAGTAAGTGCAAAGGAAAAGTTTCAGTTAACACCAGAGATGAGGATAATGGTATTGATACAACATCAACAATGGATAAATGTTTTAAATGTGGAATGTACGGGCATTATTCAAACCAATGCCCTAAGGTAAAGTCTCACGAAGAGAATCAGTATGGTCGTATGGGTAGTATTTATGTTGATGATGATGAAGAGACTACAAATGATATTTGAGATGAAAGAATTGTTGAAGCTCGGTCAACGGTTTAAGAATGTAGTGGAATGATTACATGTTTATCATGTGTAATGTTGTATAAGTAATCTCATGGTAATATGGAATAAAGAGACATCTAAGGATTGTTACACTGTTGCCTTTCCTTGAGTTTTTAAAGTGTATGATTAATGGTACTAGTAACCATGAAATGTTATTCAGATATTTTTTTTGGAAAGTAGATGATATGCACATAATGAAGGAATAATAAGATAATGAGGTATTTTATTGTATTCATGAGCTCATGACTGATATAAGGAGAAGGTTATATCATGGTTTGAGTATATAGAATTTTTGGATTTTGGTATGTGGAAAGAGTTAACTTTTAACTGCATTCATGTTTTCACTAAGGTTCAATGGGTATTCAAGAGAATACGTGATTAAGGCCTTTGAATGTTTGGAATGTGACCAACAAGACATATCTTATGATATATGGGGATCAACGACAGTATTAAATCTCTGGTAATCGTTTTCACTATATTATGAGAGTGGACTGCAGTATTATGGATAAGCCTAAAGATTAGAATGGATTATGTTGGACATAAGTTAGTATTGTTTAAGGATAGAATATTTTCGATATTATTGATGGGATGTTATAGTAATGTAGTTTTAGAAAAAGGACAACCTGCAGGATGGGCGACAACCCATCGCATCGGACAAGGATGTGGGAATCGAACCCACAACCAAAGTGCGACTGGCCTTTATCGCCTACCACTGGACTACAGGAAGTCCCTGTTTAGTAGAAACTGGTTTTATTATATTAAGCAGTATGATATATGAAGTATAAGTTCATTTTAGGAACCATATATCATTAATCTCACTATAGATGGACTTATGTATTTTTTGATAACTTTTCTAACCTTTTGAGACAGATGGAATGACCCATCATTCTATCACATGATCTGCTAACACATCACGAATGACAAATTCAACTTCATTTCTTTAAGAGATGAAGTAGAAATTTTCCAAAGAACAACAAACAATGAGACTATACCAAAATCACGAAAGTATTTCTTCTAATTCCAATTTCATCAACTTTAGGGAAATGATCTTGAAAACCAAAAATGTTGTCCTAGTGCTCTTATATCTGATTAATCAGATGGTACCTTAGATCGTCACAAATTTATGGATTTGTGATTGCTAGCTTTTCCATAGCCATGTTCTCTACCACTCTCCATCAGAACATGATGGTTAGATTTCTCTTCCATATCCATATTTTCACCTATGTGGAAACCCAGTGATTAGTTTATTTGGGTAACCGTTACGTTTCATACTTCTGTTTTTAAAGATTGGTTTTGGTATTCCTTTTTACGATGTGGGTTTCGATTAAAGAAACTTTCGAATAGTAAACCATTTATAACCCCGACGAATTTCAAGGGCGAAATTCATTTTAAGGGGGGTAGAATGTAACACCCCGAGATTTTATGAAAAATATTCCTTTTAATTTCATTAATGTCTTGTGTTATACGCTACACCAAAAGGAGCTTTCACAAGACACATCTTTGACCTGGCTTGAATTACACGCAATCGTGACCTTCCACGATAGCATGTGTTGTATGCAACACCAAGTTTCGCTAAACAACGATATGCTATTAAGATATTATTAAAACTAGCCGTTATGAATAGTAATAACCACTTTTTGAAATTTTGTAAATATTATTTTTCAAAATGGACTTCATTTATGGATTCGGAGTATCGAATTTAGCCTAAGGTGAAATTTTGGTACTTTTTGGATAACTTTCATATTCTGATGAATAGTGAAAATTACTAAATTTTAATTAAAAACAACCTTTTTAATCAAAATAATTAACAGTGATAAATTATTAATTTGAGTGGTTTTAAAGTATATTTAGAATATATTTTTACAGCTTAATACAATTTTGGTCATTGGATGTAATTTCACATTTAAACCAGTTATAAACAAGTGTCAATCTTTTGATAGTTATTATCTCTTAAAAACACGCTATTTGTTGTGACAGCGGAAATTAATTATAAAATTAATTAATGCAACTTATATGTTGGGAATTTTTTAAAATAGAAGTCATTTTTGAATTTGGAATATCAATTATATCTTAGGGTGAAATTTTGGCATTTTTCTGAAAAACTTCAATTTTTGATGAATAGTGAAACCACTAAGTGGTAGGTTAAAAACTGAATTTTGCATAAAAATTAATTTTACCGCTTCTATGAATGGAATTTCGAAAATCCGAAATACACGGTTGATATCAGTAAGTAAAATTTGGTTCAATGAGATAAAAATAATTTTTTGGTGAATAGTAACTTTTTACTTTTTTTACCGCGGTTAATAGTAAATAGGGTAACTAAGGGTAAATATGATATTACTATTACCCTAACACATGTCCTAATTCTATTGGATAAGTGAAATTCGACCAAAAACAACCTTATGAATATAATATGACCATTTAGGTCCACTTGGATTAGATTATGACATCTAATATTATTTTATTTAATGAATAGTTAAAATAGTTAAAATCAAAGTTTAATAAGTAAATCATTTTTAATATGGGTTTATAAATAAGATAAATTCGACTATAAATATTCATTAGAAATATAAAACGATTTACTATATAATGGTATTTTATTTGTAATTTTTAGACATTAAATAATTTAATTTATTTATGACACAATGATGATACAGTAATTATCTTATTAATGAAATATTGACATAATTGATGTTATAAACACCAAAATAAATGTAATTTGAGACTTTTTATGAATTCCACTAATTTTCTAGGTTACTATGATATATTAGTGTTTATTTATTCAACTTGGTTCGAACATATAATTCTGTTATGACTTTCACAAAAATCATATATCAAATAGTGTCAAAATTGACACAAAATAGTTTTTAAATCAAATATTATATTATTAATTGTTATTTTATTCCTAAAAATCTATGGTTCGGCCAAATGACTTAGATAAGGATATATATATTAATAATAAACAATTTGGGGTTCGTTTGGCATGTTATAGTAAGTTTATTAACCATATAGTGTAAGAAAACAAAAAGACACGGTAAAAGATAAATTATTTAACTTAGAGTTAAATCTAATTGATAAGGTTAACATAATAACCTAAACTTGTCTAAATCCTATTGGTTGATAGGATTTCGACCCATCCCCTCTTTAGCTTCGAAATAAGACCCTTTTAAACCATTATAAACCGATTTTTTTACTTTAATATAAAATAATATTTTGAGATATTCCAAAGGTGCCCCTCTCCTCCCTTATAAAAAGACACATCCTCCCTCTCCTCCTCACACCAATTTGAGCCTTCAAGCTCGGACACCCCTGAAATATTATCTTCTCCACTTCCCTAGAAACATCCTAGAGGATCTGGACTTCTTTAAAGACCAATCTTAGTGCCCTAAGAGGAGGTTTCAAAGAGGCGTATCGAAGAAGAAGTAATTTCTTCTCCCGATTCTTTCAAGCTTCTTTCTTCTTCAACTTATTCTTCTTTAGTTGTTTCATTATAAAGTAATAACATCAGTATCACTAATATACTTATTTGTTATTATAAATATGAAACAACCCCATTTCACCTTCTATCCATCCTATGGAAAACAAGATCACCGCGCGTGCGTACGTACGGAATACCGACTCCACGCCGTGGTGTAATCTATTTTTCCACCAACACCTTACATGGACGGGTATAATGGTGTAAAGAATAACTATAAATAGTTATTATAAAATCATACTGATTCTGATTATATTGTATCATCCACTCCAATTCAATTCAATAATCATGAAAATGATATCATCGCTCGTGCGTACGTACGGACTACCGTCTCCACGACGCGATGAGATTCATTCTCCACTTTAACCATTCATGAATGATTATAAAGTACATATAATAAGTAATCATGAAATATATGACATAATAATGATACTGGATTTATGTGTATATATATATATGTCATCTACTTAATTCCATTCACTTCAATAAGGAAACGAAAACAGCGTTCACGCGTACGTACGGACTACCGTCTCCATGAACAGTGTATTTGATTCCATTTATCGATATATTATATATATATATATATTCTGAATATATATTTTATATAAATCATGTTTTACATTCTGGATATAAGTAATCATGATCCAAGTAATCAGATTAATAATTACAAGTTAAAAACACGAACGACAAATGAGACGATTTTACCCAAAACGCTACTTTAACATGAATTTACAAAAGAACGGGTAATATAAAGTCATAAGTGGACCATATATGATATAAAAACAATGAATATGATTCTGTAATAAGTCAATAACATGATTTAAATCATTATACAGGAGTTTCAGACACTTACAAAGCAAGTCAGACCTAAGGTAAGGGAAATATCACAATCTCATTTTTATCCGAGATTGTTTATACTTTGGTATATACTGGGGTGTATTTTCTCATCCACATCCATGTTTCTTCAATATGTAATTTTATTTCCATCCACCTACAATTGTTTAAATCAAATTTTACCCTTCGGTGAGTTTTTAGTAAAGGATATGAAAGGAATCTTTTGTCATTTTTTTCGTACAAGGTACTTTTTGACTTTCCGACAAAAGTACGAGAAGAATGTTTTTTTTAACTTATATGACATGAATGGATTTTTAAAACATTATTTCCAAGAAGCTTCCTTTACATGTTTTCAAGTTTATTTTTAATCAACTTCTTTTAGTTTAAAATTGTATGACATGTTAAGAAAGGAAAATGTTTTTGAAGAAGAAAGGATATTTTCCTCAAGAATGGAGTTCAAGTGTTTTATCAAAATTATTTTCCATCTAAGATAATAAAGGGTTCTGTTTCTATCCATATTATTACATTGATTTGACTATGTTGTGATGGAATTATTTTTATGAATTCCTTTATCTTATATGATTTTTTTTATGATGTCATGATGTTTAAGATTCCCATTTTTATTACAAGGGTTATGCTATGTTGTATGGTTTATGATTTTTTGGCACACATAAGAATGGTATCATTATGAGATGGGTGGGACCTATATCTCCCTAAAATGCATTGGGTAAAGATTTTATATCTCATGAGATAGACATGGCTGGAATGGTAGGTTATACCGGTTCAGTGAAACAGGACTGAAACGAGGGTGACTCGGTTCAGAAAGGGACTTTGTCCACTAAGATAGGCTTGGCAATGAGTCTTGACTAACAAGAAATGATTCTCTATGACTATGTGTGTATGCCAAAAAGTTTCATGTTTTAAGTTATGATTATTGGGATTACATTTCACTACTATGATTTATCCCATGTTATGAAATTATGCTCTCTTTTGTAGGGTAAGATTTCCAGAATGTTATGTTCTTATGAATATGATGTGATTGATATTTTTTTTGTTTAACCTTACTGAGCATTTGAGCTCACCCTTTTATGTTTTCTTTTCCCCAGGATATAAAGAAAGGTTTTAGGTAAAAAAAAAGAAGATCTTTATGGGAGATTTTGAAGATCTTTCACCACGATTAGAAGATTATATTCTGAGTTTCCAAAGACACTACACTATTACGGTCCTTGTGTGTGTATTTTTGTTATGTACTAAGTATTCCGAAAAAGTAATGTAATGTATATGTACGTTAAGCTTTGGGTCTCTACATCGACCCTTCACCCTCCGCGGCTCCAAGTCTGAGGGGGGGAATTTTTTGGCGCCAAAATATGGCACGAAAGGAAGGGACGAAAAAGAAGGCTGGCACGCTGCCTCGCGAAGTACCGACGTGAAGCACCACCGCGAAGCACCCTGAGCATAACGGTCTCGCGAAGCTCCAGAGGCAGTAACTCTCCGTGAATTCATTTGTCGTTCGCGAGCCCAACGCGAATCTCTAGAGGCGGTAACTCTCCGCAAACACATTTGACGTTCGTGATCCCACCACGAAGCTCCAGAGGCGGTAACTATTCGCGGACGACGTTGACGTTCGCGAGCGCGCCACGAAGCACCTGAGGCGGCGCGTGAGTTCTGCTTCGCGGCGCCCCTTCCCTAAAAATACTAGACTCTCCCTGAGTCCCGAGAAGGACAATCCGACCGTTCGGCTTCTCCTCTCCCGAATCGCGAAGCACCCTTTGCCCCCGGGAATCATGAGCTCCGCGAGGTACTTCTACTTCGCATGACGCCTTTGCTTTGTCTCGTTTTGAGCCCCTCTTCCGAGAGGGATTCCCTTGGAGAAGCTCAAGGGCATTCGCAAAAGAAGGGGATTCCCAAGGGAACCCGGGCAGCCGCAGATCATTTATGCTTCGGGAAACACCCAAGCTGTACTAGTAATACCTATGCTAAGGCAAGATTTCTATACATCGCAAAGCACATTGCTTCGCATCACCCTGCTTCGTGAGGTACCCCTTCTTCGCGAGGCAGTGCTCCGCGAATACTATTCCACTTCGCGAAGCACCCTCCACTCACACCTATTCCCCATGCTAAGGCCAAGGCACTCTGCTTCGCGAAGCACACTCCTTTGCTTGGCAATTCCTCTTCCCGTGTGACCCTCCAAGTTTGCACGATGTGATTTCAAAGTCCCATGGACAATACCACCCGTAGCATTGCTTAGCCTAATGCTTTTTTGCATAGGCACGCTAACGGCTATTGCTTCTTCGCATAGCCATGCTAACGTGGACCCCTTGATGGTTCGCTCCACAACCCCCCTTGACTATGGCGTTACTGGTACCTTCCCTTCCCCAATGAACAGAGGGTACCGGTTATGTAAGTACTAGGGGTGCGGAGTGAACCCACCTCGTTCGAGAAGCAGGACGTTAAACTGCCAAGCACCACGTCCTCAACACATGACATTAAAATGTGACCCGACCTCGTGCCTCTCACGAAGGGTCCCCCCAGCTCGAACATTTTTTTCGCCACTCGTCTCCACGGGGGTGGAATCACCCATCCACAAGGGATGATATCCTCCTTATTGGAGTGGCGTATGTTCTCAAGAGAAGAGCGACCCTAGTTCCCCAACGGATGGCTGCACCCCTGCATCTCCGTACTTCCCCACTACCAAGGTCAGTGGAGGGCGTGATAAGGAACGAGGCACCTCCCATCATTGGTCTCGAGTCCCTCTTTCGCCGCGCTTTGTCACACTCTAGGCTTCCATCCTAGAGTAAGTCCCAGCACCATGGGCCGCCTAACGCGTAAGCCCCTCTTTGCTTCTCACGGACGCATCCTTCACGACGTGATCGTCAGGTCCTTGCAACCTCTTGTTTCTCACACCGAGCATGACTCACGTGGGCTTAGAGTGAGCACCGACCCTGACCCCTACCTTCAGCGAACTACGAGGACTTTGATCCTGTCAAGGAATGGTACGTAGGAAGCCTCCATGAGGTTCAAGCCACATTACTCGGTCATTCATTCACGTCGAGTTTTTCCCTCGTTCGGCATGACGTTAAACTACACGCCCTATCCCGCATGACGTTAAACTGCATAACCTCGTCCAGCATGACGTTAAACTGTGTTCCATAAATCCAGCGAACTACGAGGACTTTGATCCGTGTCAAGGCATGGTACGTAGGAAGCCTCCATGAGGTTCAAGCCACATTACTCGGTCGTTCATTCACGTCGAGTTTCGCCCTCGTCCAGCATGACGTTAAACTGTATGCCCCTTGTCCCGCATGACATTAAACTGCACACCCTTTTGAACTACGAGGTCTTTGATCCATGTCAAGGCGTTGTACGTAGGAAGCCTCCACGAGGTTCAATCCCACCCATCATCCAACTCACATCGAGTTATACCTGCGTCCAACACGACGTCAAACTGCAATTCTAGTTCGACGGTAAGTCGTTGTGACCAACCCAAGCTACGAGGACTTTGATCCATGTCAAGGCGTGGTACGTAGGAAGCCTCTACGTGGTTCAAACCCACCATCCGGTCGTTCCGACCTCATTCACGTAGGTTCAACCCCATCCCGCATGACGTTAAACTGTATTCCACAATTTGAACTACGAGGACTTTGATCCGTGTCAAGGCATGGTACGTAGGAATCCTTCCAGAGGTTCAAGCCCAACAATCATTGGCCCAGACCGTCTCCTTGTCGGTGTGCCAAGACCTACCCCCCCCCCCATTTCTTCTCGAACTACGAGGACTTTGATCCATGTCATGGCACGGTAGGTAGGAAGCCTCCCTAAGGTTCAAGCCCATCTCCCATCGGACCAAGGTCCCTCATTTACGTCGGTTCGCCGACACCCATCGCCCGTCATTTATTCACATCTGGGTTCACTACCGTCTCGCATGACGTTAAACTGTGTTCCATCAATCCTTCGAACTACGAGGACGTTGATCCGTGTCAAGGCATGGTACGTCGGAAACCTTCCCAGGGTTCAAGCCCACCACTAGTGGACCCACGGGTCTACTTTCACGTCGATTCATCGATGAAACCCTTTGAACTACGAGGTCTTTGATCCATGTCAAGGAATGATACGTAGGAATCCTCTCTGAGGTTCAAGCCCACCACCCATCGGACCAAAGTCCACCTTCACGTCAGTTCACCGGCACCATCCCGAACTACGCGGACTTTGATTCCCTGCCATGGGGATACGTTGGAAGCCTCTTAAAGGCTCAAGCCCAACTTCACTGTCGCCCTTGCGGTGGTCCCATTTCATTCCCCCTCCACTCCATTCATCCATCTATCACCCATCCTGATTCTCACCCGGACCGTCATATCTTGGTGAGACCATGTCGATATGCTCCTATTCACAGCCGCCCATGGGCTGGTCCCGGTATTGGCACCCCTGCAAGGGAAACCCCTCAATCCGATCTATTCTAGCTATTGCTCCGATCGGGTTGATCTGTCTCTGCTGGACGTTAAACTCGCGGCGTACCCTGTGTTAAACATGGGAAGCTGAGGAAAACCTCAGATATGTGTCTATGGTATATAATTCCCCGCGCTCGGTGTGGGATGCTTCGGGCTTCCACGCCCTTGAGAATCCCTGTGACCAGGGATAATAGACAGACATGCCAGGTTCCCCAGCATCCAGACACGCTACTGATGCCTCAACGTGACTACTCCCCCGACTGAAGGTTTCTGCCCTGACCGGACCCTTTGGAATGTTCCGACAGAAGCAGTGTAATTAACTGGCGCCCATGGAAACATGGCACTGGGAAGAGTTTCACGAACAACATAATAAATCTACGAGGGAGACCCGGACTAGGTGACGAGTTCTGAGGAGGAATCCACAGAAGGAAGAACCGACATCCCATCATCCCGTTTCGATCAAGGAGCAGACGTCCCTGAATAAGAAGTGAATGCCGCCCGCCTTTGGAAAGCAGGAACGCGGGGCAACAAGCACAGCGCGTCCTCCTCAGCGGACGGACGGATGCGCGCGCCCCGGCGAAAGCGTCGGAAACAGGTACCCTTTATCAACGCTTTGTTTCTAGCACTGATAAAGGGCACCCTTTGTCGACGTTATATTTTTTACATTCATAAAGGTGTCCTTTATCAGTGTTGATAAAGTACTGAATAAATAAAATGAAATAATTATACAATTAAAAAAAATAAAAAATGAGTTTTTTTAAAAAATATTACTAATTTTATGAATTAAATAATTATTCATAAAAATGAATAAATTGATTATAATATAAATAAATTATAAATACTAAAAAATATTATCTATTAAATATATAGATATGAAAAATGAAAATTAAACAAATTAAAATTAAAAATAAGTAAATTGAGAAAAATATTAAATATTTTATTAATTAAATGATTATTGACAATTTTAATAAATAGTATATATATATATATTAATGTATATAAATATGATTTATATATTACAAAAAATTTAGGTGCTATATTTAGTGAATAATGGTTCATAATTAAAAATTCATATAAATTAATAATACCGACTAACTGCATAGAGTAATGGACCTATAATTGAATGTATTTTGATTTTTCAATTTAACATAGATCAAATGTGTGTTATATTAATTTAACATATACGTAATTAATGTTTTTTTATACACTATGTACACACACAAAAATTTCCATTTTTTAAATATTATTAAAATGTACTAATTTTTAATTTAATTTATTTCACTCATTTTTGACATGCATGCACATAAAATTAGGTATTCATTAATAATGTTGAAAAAATATTTCTAAAAAAATATTTATAAAAAAATATTTATTAATAAATATATTTAAAAATGTATATACATTATTTATAAAATTATATATTTATAATTATAAATAAATAAAATATTTTATAAAAAGTATATATATATGAATAAATAAATAAATATATATATTTAAATAATTAATAAATATATAATTAATTTATTAAATAATGAATATATTTACTATATTTATATTTATATTTATTTATTAAATATATATAATGATATAAATATTATTTTTTAAAAATATTTATATAATTATAAATAAATAAATAAATAAATATATTTATTTAAATAATTATAAAATTAAAATATATATATATATTAAAATAAGGAATATATTTACTGTATTTATATTTTTATATATATTGATTAAGTATATATATATTTACAATTTTTTAATTTATAATTATATTTATAAATCCTTTATCAGCGCTTATGTAATTAGCCCTGATATGAAGCTTTATTAGCTCAAAAAAAAGAACTGATAAAAGTCATATTGTTTAGCGCTAAAACTTTAGCATTGATTAATATGGATTTTATGAGCACTTTTTAGTGCTGATAAAGACCTACCTTTATCATTGCTAAAAAAGTGCTGATAAATATTTCTTTTATAAATGCTGTAATAATAAGTACTGATAAAAGGACTCTTTATTAGTGCTTTTAAATAAAGCTGATTAAAGTGTCCCAATCTAATTAAAAAAGCTAACCTCTTATGAACCCATAGTGATATCAGAAGCTTTTCGTGGAAGCCACCTATTTTCGGCACTTCTCCTCAGTGAATCGAAGCTCAAATCACACAAACCCACTCGAATCAAACAAACCCACTACCTCCAATTGCTCAAACATTTTCCGACATCCGGTGTTCGGTTTCAGTTAGGGTTTTTGAAGAAAACATAAAGATCTAGATCTAAGGGTCTTGGGTTTTCTTCAACATAGCAAGGTAGACCTATGTTTACCATTTTAGGTTCTAATTTTCTTTCTTTATTTGTCATTTTGAGATCTAGATCTGAGGGTTGCCGATTTTCTTTTATTGGTTCCAATTTTCATTCTCTATTTGTGCTCTAGTGGTTGTATATTAGTTTTCTTTTGTTTATAATTTGTTGTTTTTTTGACTACTGTTTTGGGTATCCTATTTTGGTCTTTTAAAATTATTGTTTTGAATCAATTTGCTTCACTCTCTACATTTATAACCAACATTTCTTCGCGGTTTTGAATCAATTCCCTCTTTAGATTTTGTGAAAATTGATCTAGCAAACCAATTCTCTATTTGATGATGGTGCGAAGCAACAACAAAAGTTGATTTTATGCAATTCATGTAAGGAATTTATTTATTTAAATTATCTTAATATTTTTATGTAAGGGGTTTTCCTTAAAAATTTATTTTCTCATAATTGTGTTGTTTTGTTTTATTAGAAATCTTATTAAGGCTGATACCATATTTATTTATTTTTTATGGCTCTCTATTTTCAAAATTTGCATGGTTTTGTATTTATTTTACTATTTTGTGATATTCTATTGTAAGGGTTACATATATTATTATCATTTTATGTTTATTTTATAAAGATACACACACACAGACATAGGTAAATATATATCTTTGTATCTATTTATATTCATTTTTAGAACACATAATGTAAGTGTGATTTTATAATTATTTATTCACAAATTATGGTTCTAGATTTTCAAATTAGGATGGTTTTATTTTTATTTTCATTAAAATTTATGTTAAAATGTGCATTTGTTTTTCAGTTATGTGTATTATAAATTCCATGATATATATATATACCTGTGTGTGTGTGACTATGTATTTAAATGTGTTTGAGATAGACGTTGCAAGGGTTGGTGTGTTTTTCTCCATTATTTCTGATATATCTTATTGATGTGTATTATTTCTTTATGTTAATTTCATTATGGACATCCCTATAATCTCAAGGATGGGTTAATGCATATTATATGGCCTCTCTGGAATCCTTAGGTTGCTACATCATTTGTTCCAAAAAATAGAATGGAAGTTATCAAAATCTATATATTACAAATTATTTTTAGGTATTCCTAATTTTTGGTATATATATAAATTTTAGGTCTATATAGACATTTAATTAATAGTAATATAATTTATACTTAAATAAACAATAAAATATTGTAAACTCATGTTACATTCAAAAAAATAAAATTAGGTAAATATATATACATTTTTTTGAAATAGTTAATCTTTCAAAAATTTAAATAATTATATTTGATACATAATTTCCAAAAATAATAATTATTTATAATTAATATACATTAAGAAAAATTATTAATAGTATTTTTTAGTTTAATTAAAAAATCGTATTATATATATACATTGAGTAATATATTGTATATTTAAAAAAGTTTAAATATGATAAATAATATAAATATATTTACATATATTATTATATGAAAATAATGTTACTAATACAATACATATATAAACATATATATAATATAACATATATATATATATATAATATTTTGGTAGATTCAATTTATTTATCTATGTATCAAATGAAGAGTGACCTCCATTTTATAGTTTTTGATAGTGGAAGGCATGGACCCTGTTCAAGTTTATTTCCTATCTAGGTAAGTGTGAATGAAGTACAAAACTCTATCGATCTATTTTCCAATCATATAAAACCCTATCATTTTTTATATAATAAATCATATTAAAAAACCATGTTTTATAAGAAAATGTAAAAAAATTATCAACCATTTATTTTATTAAAGTTTTATTCGTATCCTTATGGATAAATTTAGGGATAAAAATGAAAGTAATCCATCATTAAATCTACCTCCACATCAAATAAAATAAATTAATTTCAGTAGCATACACTCGTTAGCTAAAATTACACTATAGCAATCCAATACCCCCATGATGCGCAACACTATAGTTTCGTATTCTTATTCTTCTACCTCCATCCACTCCATTTTTTTTCCTACCCTTCACTCCATAATTTTTTTGGTTCTATATATATTTTCTTAGGAAGGATTTTGCATAAATGGAGGCGTTGAGTTAATAACTAGTTCCAATGGTGTAATACACACAAATATGAGGCATTTTCCTTTTTAGAGAATGCAATGAAGTATAATTGTCATCCTCATCAGCTTCATCTCCTAAAGTGATCTTATTGCATTTTGTTTCCTTGAGAATCATACCCCATCTATTTTATGTTACCTTAACTACTATGAACATTAGTCATCCCATAGATGACTTCTTCTTAGAGTATTTTAAGAAACATAAGAACATGTCCACAAGAGATGGAGGATTTGTGTCAAACAACAAAATGCAATATGTTGGTTGGAGTAGGACACTAAAGAGGGGGTGAATTGAGTTCCTATAAAAATATTTATTAATAGTCCCTAATTTAAAATATAAATAGGCCATTTAACCAAAGTAGCATATTTATAATAGTTTTGAATGTTCAATTAATTTCTCAAAAGATTGATTAATTCTTAGTTACATCAATTTAAAAGATTGATATAACTTTTGAATGTAATTTACTAAATCAAAAATATTTATAAACACTATATAAGATTAACTATAAAAGAAAATAAAAGTTTTTTGTTTTGAATAAACAATGATAGATAAGAAAAAACAACTTTACCACAACAGATAAAAACAATAGGTTCAATCTCAAACAGAGACCTAGTCCTCTTCACTTGGTGATCACCTTCCATTGAGAATTATATATAAGCAATGTTGATCCACACCCTGGATCAGGGTTTACGATAGCATGAAAGCTGTCGAGGTCAACTATACCTCTACCACAGTTTTACATGAAAAAAATATAACTAGGTCACACAAAGAACTCTTCAATAGTTATACGTGGAAGTAAAATGGTATACAAAGATTAGTGAGTGAGGATATCTAACATCCTCCAAATTAGATCAGGAGACATTATTTTTTTTGTGATATAGATACACACACTACTCAAAAAGTAGTAAAATTATACACAACAAATGAAAAATAAGGGGAGAGGGGTTAGAATTCTCTGAGTGATGTGCTTGATTCATCTAGACTTCTTGAGTATATAGGTGTGAAGCTCGAGTCCACTTCTGAAAACAGACACCAATAATATAGTGTCATTGATTCTTTTTGTTCTGGTTTCTAGTGAGATTATTTTTGTAGAATTTCTGTTATAATTTTTTTTTCTGTATGGAAGTTTACACTCTTCGGTTCATAGAAAATTCTTGCTTGTTCACAGGTAGTAGGATTGGAATGTATCTGTTTTCTCTACCTGGTCTTGTGTGTCACACCTTGTATATCAATCTTTTCACACACCACCTTTTAATAAATCTCTGGTGTTTTTATTTTAGCCGATAAGAAGCATGATCTCTTTCACATGTAGGTATATCGTACTTAGAATTTCCTACTAAAAAGTATAAAAAATATCATTAATAATATAAGCATCATTAAATGACTCAAATATGGCCGTTAATAATAATTTTGAATTTAAATGATTAATGAAGAAATGACTATTTCTATAATGGTGACATAAGATTGGTGACTTAGCCATTATCTCTTAATGGTGTCTTAATAATTGTGTCTTAGAATTTGTGAAAATCTGGTATTTTGGAATGGTGTCTTAAGAACGATGTCTTATGCTTTGCAAAAATTCTGCACCGGTTTTATTAGAATGATGTATGGTCCTTTGTGAAATTTTGGGACAGATATCATACACACGATGTCTGGTATTTTGTGAAAATTCTGGACTGGTAGATCGAGACAATGATTTCTCACACTTTACCTAATTTTAGACTGAGTGGTGTCACTGCAACAGTGACTCATACTTTTCCAATTTTCCAATTGAACGGTGAGATCATTGACTGTGAGTCCACTGACCAGTGACTCATAATTAGTAAAATATTTTCAACATGTATTATGAAATAATACTTGACAGAATAAATTAAGATTATATATAAACACAATGAATCATAATGGCACAAGATTAAACATTATTTGTGAGCATTAAAACTAGTGGAGTCCGAAAATATCTCCCTTTTTTATGATCACAAACCAAGGTGTGTTAGCTGAGTTAAATGTCCTTGAGGAGTTATCCCCCTTTTTGGATTATCCAAAAGAATAAAGGGAAAATGAAAACTAATAATAAACACAAAAGGTTATCAACTAGTGAATAACAGAGAGAGAACCTTTCATTGAATACATCAATTCAATACAATCACAAAAAAAACATCATATCCCTATCAAAAATCATCCAATAACTTCACCTCTAAGTCCACCACCTATTTTCCCTTATGAAAGAAATCAGGTGTAGAAGAATTTTTTGAAAAATTTGTATGCGTGGAAGGTAAAAAGACAATAGAGAGTGAAGGTAGAGGTATCCCATAAAAAATAGAAGGTGCAAGGCTTGGTCTGAAGGAATATAAGGACCTGAAGTTAAACATTACAAAATATTAAATTAAATGAATAATTCACATTGAGGATCTTTTCAGGTTTAGAGTTTTAGAGAATTAGGCTATAACTATTACATTGCAACATGAATATTACAAGTAGACACTACTACTCAGTATCTATTTTTTTCATAAAATAAAAACTCTTAAAAAGAAACATGTCTAGTTCCATGTTTTAGATAACATGACTTTTCCATGATCCCACCATTGAACCTATCTTCTTTAAGTCTTGTTGAAAACATTTCAAAGACATGGGATGAGCATAAAAAGCTTAGTAAGGGTTATAAAAACAAAGAAGGAAAACATTATCCCATCAATAAATACAAATCAATGAAACCATACTTTTCAATCATAACATACCTTATAAAATCATGAGATTTATGAATAACACACACTAATCATAAATCATAAACGTTACTTGTTGCATCCATATCAAACTTACATTGTAGATATCACAGATACATAGGGAGTTTCACTTTTAATACCCATCATGGTATATTCCCTAAATCTCTTAGGAGAAACTTCATGTTTACCTCCGTCACGTTACCCAATGCATTGGAGAGCTATCTCGGGCTCACCCGCCCTAGGTTTATCACAGAACCACCCGTATACGTAAACAATGACCAATAACCATAACATAATCATAACATATGACACATTTATAAAG
Source organism: Viscum album (assembly GCA_963277665.1). Lineage (NCBI taxonomy): Eukaryota > Viridiplantae > Streptophyta > Magnoliopsida > Santalales > Viscaceae > Viscum > Viscum album. The sequence continues at coordinate 413,982,826 of OY728145.1, forward strand.
GAAATATAAAATTTACACATTCCAATATATCAAATCAGGATTTTGAAATAAACAATGTTGTATCAAATCATTTTTAAAACCATTTAAAAATATATTTTTGAATCAAAGTGTCCCATACCAATTTGAAGATTTTAAATGAATTATCATTTGAAAACATTAATGTCCATATAAATAAATCCTAAAACCCATTTTAAAAATATGTATATTAATGATAAATATTTAGAAGAATAAATCTTTAAAACATTTAAAATGATATTTTAGTTAAAGAGTTTTTATCAAAAAGAGAGACTCTTGAATACAAATAATTGAAGAATAAATTTTAATCAGAACATTATAAAATCATAACAGTAAAGGGATTCATGATATAATATTTCAAAGGACAGTATATAAACCATATAAGAGTGAATTATTGCATAACAACAATGAAGTCTCAATGAAAATGTAGATTGAGATAAAATCCCTTATAAAGATGGTATCCTTAAATTAAGGATAATTCAATCACATAATTATGTGTGAAAAATATAAATACACCAAATATAAGTGTATATTAAGTGTAAAACAATCATAGGTCATTCACACATATTCATAGGATGACATATTCAATAAGTACAAGTTGATCCCGAAGAATTGAAATTGGGTTAAGAGGTACCTTTGTAAAAAATTCGATAGCCTAACGACGTCACTTTAAAATTAAGAAAATGAGTTCATGAGATAAAAAATGGAATATCATCACTTGGATATAAAGTTTACATAAATAAGGATATAGAATAACATATCCCAAAATAATAACATGTAAATTAAAAGACATAACAAAAATATGTCTTTTAGAAAGAGGAGGGTGAATGGTTCCCTTACCGATTTGGTAATTTACAAAACATACGCCACATGAAAGAAGGATCATAAAATGAAGATGTAAATACTCATAAATGAAAGTATATAACATAAATATTAAAATCATGGGTAGTACATACACCATACAAAAGGAAATAGTGGAAAATATCGCATCAATCTCATGGGAATAGAAAGTGAGATGAAACCCTTTACCACGTTGTAATCAACTGAGTCGTATGAACAAAAGTTAATAACCACCAATTGAATGACATAATACCCATAATATAATAAGAATCATGATAATATATATCAAATGGAATTACAAAATACAAAACATGCAATAAATAAGTGGCGAATAATGGAAATCTACTGGAATTAAAAGTGAGATAAGAAAATCCCTTACAAAAATTCAGAAGCCTAACGACTCCACTTAAAAACTATTAAAATAAATTTATGAGAGTAAGATGGGGTATCTAAGAATATGAAAATAAAAATTACAGTATGGTGAATATAAAATAACATCCTCCAACATAAGAACATGGAGAATAAATGAAATGACATAAAAGAGAGTACTTGAAAAGAAAGAGAGAGGTCAGATCCCTTACCTTGTGTCCGATATGACTCAATAATTATTTAATATCCTGAATAATAAACTAAAGTTAAATTATACTTGCTTAATAACCTTTTTCAAGTTTATTATTCCTTTTATATCACTTATTACCAAGTTATAAACATTATGTAATCATTTTAGTTAATAATGTTTGTTTTTTCGATATTTGGTACTTGAGTCAAAAATGGACTTCTTATAATTACAAGTTTTTCATGTGGTAAAAGTTTAATTATATATAGAATTATATTAAGTATTTAGATATCATATATATCATATATATCTAGTATATATATGTATTTATATTAGTACATAACAATTAGAGGTAAGAAATGAAATGCACCATTCATGGAGACGGTAAGTCGTACGTACGCATGAACGATACTTTCATTTCTATTTATTATTTTAATGGAATTAGAACATAATGATAAATAGTTATATTATAATTCTAGTATAATATCATATATAATATCATTAACTCCATCCTTTATACATCCCATATAAGGCATTAACGAATAACATCACTTTGAGGGGGCAGTAGTCCGCACTTCCTCAAATGAGATTATCGTATTATCCACTATGGAAACCATAAAGGCATGCTATAAATGGAAAATACAGGTGAATAAAGAAAACATAAACATTATATATATCATATATAAATACAGTTCCATCATAATTTCCACCATGAAAGGTGGTAGGAGATAATCGAACAATCATCGTTTCGTGAGGTGTTAGTTTTCCATCCACAGAAACATTATGTTCTTCAGCCATTATATGGAGGTGTGCATATGTGTAGTTCGAATAATTTTCATAAAAAAATAATAGTATATTTTTGATACTGGTGTTGTTACAAAATAATGGAATAAAAAGAGTTTAGGGGTTGGAGAAGTAAAATAAAAGAAAACAATTTAAGAGAAACTGTTACCTTTAATTTGGGTTACTTCATTTGGTTTGAACCAAACGTACTTCTTGAAGTGCCTTATGACTAAGTTAAGGCTTATAGGGGGAGGCGAGGAATGTTGGGAGCTTAATTAGTCAGAGTTTGGACGATCCAAATGGCTTTATAGGTGTGAGGAATTGGTTATAAGTGGACTCCTTTTATAACGGGGAGGAGGGGCTCTTTTGGAAAGTGTGAAACTATTATTTTATTATAAACTTATCTTCAGTTTAAAAAGGTCCAAAAATCATTAAATATGAAGATAAGATGACTAATGGTCTAAATAAAATCATCCAATCAGAATTTGAAATGTTTTGGATAATATTTTAATCATTATAATCTTATTTATTTAAACCATTTATTAATGAGGTAAATACTGCATCATTATTGTTTCATAAATAATATAATAAATTTTATGTCTAAAAATTATAAAAAAATACCATCATGTGTTAAATATTTTAATCTTTCCAAAGAATATTTATATTCTAAAAGATACTTTATATAACCACTTATAAAAATTAATTACTAAAAGAGTTTTGTTAATGTCAATTTTGTCTTTACATTAAATTAATTAAACCAAATTGTCATTATCACTACCAAGTGGCTCAATGGGGCCCCAAAATCGACCCAAGGAAGAAAATGGTCGGCCACTACTCATCCAATAAGGTTAGGACAAGTGTTAAGGTAAGTTGGAATTATTATAATATTCTTTATCTTTGAATTACCCTATTTACCTTTAACCGCGGTAAATAAAAGTCAAAAGTTAATATTCACCAAAAATTATTTTCATCTTAATGAACCAAATTTTACTTATTTATAACAACCATGTATGTCGGATTTTTGAAATTCAATTCAAAGAAGTGGTAAAATTTCATTTAAATGAAAAAGTCAGTTTTTTTAACTACCACTAAGTGGTTTCACTATTCATCAAAATTGAAGTTTTTCAGAAAAATACCAAAAATTCAGCCTAAGATATATTTGATATTCGAAATTCAAAAATTATTTCTATTATTCCAAATTCAAAAAATAGAAGTGGAATTAATTAACTTTAAAATTAATTCCCGTTATCAAAACAAATAGCATGGTTTTAAGAAACAATAACTATCAAAAGATTGATACTTGTTTATGTCCAATTTTAAAGTTAAATTAATTCCAATGACCCACATTGGATTAAATGGTAAAAATATATTTTAATTTCACTTTAAAACCAATTTAAAATATAATCTAACCATATAAATAAATTAGATTAAAATTCACTTTTTGAATTAAAAGACAATATTTTTCACTATTCATTAAAATATGAACTTTATCAGAAAAAATCAAAAAATTTATAGAAAAGTAAATTTTGATGTCCCCATTATAAAGAAGGATTTTATTTTGTCATATATAATGTATTAAAGTGACCAAAACTTGATTTAAAAAGGTTTTTCCATTAAAAGTCGATAAACCGGCCTTTTAATATAAATTATGCTTAAAATTAGATTCATCCACATTTTAAGCCTCTAACTTTTATTGGATAAATGTAAATAAATTTAACAAACATGTATAATCATATTTTATTTAGGATTGTTAATTCATTCCAATACAACAGCTAAGAGTTGACTATCATTTAAAAAAATAATATTATATTATTAGTGTGCAACATAAGATTTCCAAGAAACCCGTTGTTGCGTATCAGGTATGATATCGAACATAGCAACCCTTTTAAAGTAAAATAATATTTAATTCAAAAATTAATAAATATGAGAAAGTCATATTCTTTATTTACCTGGGATGTTACATCCTTCCCCCCTTTTGGGAATTACATCCTCGCAATTTTAAAATTTGGGCTTGGAAACTTTATTGAAAGTCCCATATCAGAAAAAATATTCAGTAAAACTATCACTTTAAAAGAAATAAAGAGAAGTACAATGGTCAACTGAGTCAAACCATACTAAGATTCCATGAACACATGGATATGGAGGAGAAATAAATGGTCATGTTCTGATGGAGAGTGTTAGGAAACATGTTTAGGAGAAAGTTAACCACCATAAAATCAAAAACTTGTGATGGGTTAAACAGTCTTTGATTCCCCATTAGGAAAAGTTAACAGACAAGGTTTTTGTTTAAAGTTACTTTTAGTTGAGGAATTTATTTATGAGCTTAACCAAAAACATAAGGAAATATACTTGTCATGTAGACATTAATCTTTTTCTAGATTTCTAACACAAACTCATATTTTCTCAAAAAGGTGAATATCCAGGATGACTTTTTTTCACATTAAGAGCACTATAGTCAACTTCGAGAGAATCACATAATCCACAAAAGATGAACTATATATTTCACATGTATTTAGATATTAACTAAAACTAAAATGTTTAGTATAATATCAGATAATCACCAAAAGGATAATCCTTTATAAAAATAAACACTACTCTTAATCTCCAAAATTGCAACAAAAAGAACCCATGGTTCAAGGCAGACCATTAAATAAACATTTATACTTAAAATTATTCAAAGTAATACAAACTAAGATTGAAACCCAAATCTCTAAAGTATTTAATCACATAGTCTTCCAAGGAAAATATTAACATTTATCTCCTAATAACATAAGTTACTCTTAAAGTGTCATGCTGAAAAGTAATTAACCTAATCACATATCCTCCATGACAGGTTAATCATTTCCATAGATAACCCAAAATAAACTTATTCACGATTCATAAGATCATATAACTAAAAATAATTAGTCATACTAACCAGGGACTTCACGTAGTCTAGTGGTAGGCGATAAATACCAGTCCCACTTTGGTTGTGGGTTCAATTCCCACAGCTTCGTCTGACATGACAGGATGTCACACGGTTTGTGTGTTATCCCTTTTCAAAAACTACGTAATTTTATAACAATCCCAAAAGAGATAAATTCATAAAAAATAACCATAACATATTTTAACCACAAAGGTTATCTAATAACTTTCATTTTGCATCCCAAAATGTATTAACCGATAATTGCCTCAAATTCAAGGATCATATAAACCCAAATGGTTCTTTATAACTATAAACACAAAAGAAGATAATTATTCCTTGAATAAAATTTTCATATATCAAACTTCAAAGTTCCACAAAACATAAAGAGTCTTCTAATTTATTCCCATCATAGAAAGAGTCTTAATACTTTTAAGCATTTCACCATCCTAAAATCTACCATAACACTTGAATCCCTTATATGTTGACCTCTTACTAATTCAACGTTCTTCATGATACATTAACCATTCATTACTAACTTATTCTGAAATACTTCTTTCCTAAAAACAAAATCAGGAATCGTATCCTAATATTTCAATAATATGAAAACATATGTTAAGAAATAATCCATACCTTTCATTGGTCATTGTCTGTTTCTTCATCCTCAATCAAAATGGCATTAGGTATTGGTGAACGAATATTCCTATGATCCTGGTGATCCCATTCCCGAAACTTCTTCATAGAACATTTGTTTGCATAATGACCAATTCCACCACATTTAAAAAATTAAATTTATCCTTCAGAAATAACTTCTTTCCCTTTCCTAGAGTCAACTAGATGCTTCCTTTTTCCATGGCAGGTTCTTGCTTTATGACCTTCATTTCCACATCTATAGCATCTTTCTGTCCCTTTGAAACATTTTCCTATGTGTTTCTTTCCACATCTTTGACACATAGGTTTTTGAACTTACTTACCTTTATTATTATTACCTAAACATCTGTAGGGATTTGTTTCTCACATATATGATGACTTATAAAAATCACTAAGGTTCAAGTGGTTAATCATGACTCCAGATAGTTTGTTGAGAATAACCACAAGAGTTATCATTGCAACTCCCATATCATTAAACTGCTTGTTTAGAAAACTATCATAGTTTTCTTCACATCCACTGTTACTTTGGTGCCTGCTAGATCCAACCATTTACTATAACAAAAAATGTTAGTGTGAGTATATCAGTAAAATTATCATAAAATATCTTATGAGGGTAAAAACTATGATATAATTATTCATGTTATCTTAAACTCATTCACTTTATCTAAAAAAACTATGACTCTTTCTGAAATCCTAACCATTATGGTAATGTCACTTATGCTTAAAGAATTCCCTAACCTCTAAAGTTATCTAAAACGACATATGATAACAACTTTAAGGACCCGACCATAAACATTACATAATATTGAATTAAATGAATAATTCAAATTGAGGGTCTTTCTAGGTTTAGAGTTTTAGAGAATTAGTCCATAACGATTACATTAAAACATGAATATTACAAGTAGACACTACTACTCAGTATCCATTTTTTTCATAAAACTAAAACTCTTAAAAAGAAACATATCTAGTTCCATGGTTTAGATAACATGACTTTTCCTTGATACCATCCTTTACCCTATCCAGCTTTAAGTCCTATGGAAAATATTTCAAAAACTTGGGATGAGCATAAATAGCCCAGTAAGGGTTATAAAAATAAGTAAGGAAAAAATTATCCCATTAATAAATACAAATCAATGAAACCATACTTTTCAATCATAACATACCCTATTAAATCATTAGATTTATAAATAACACACACAAATCATAAATCATAAAGGTTACTTATGGAATCCATATCAAACATACATTGTAGCTATCACATCTACATAGGGAGTTACACTTAGAATACCCATCATGGTATATTCCCTAAATCTCTTAGGAGAAATATCACGTTTACCTCCGTCACGTTACACAATGCATTAGAGAGAAATCTCGGGCTCACCCGCCCTAGGTTTATCACAGAACCACCCATATATGTAAACAATGCCCAATAACCATAACATAATCATAACATATGACACATTTATAAAGGAAATATAAAATTTCCAAATTCCAATATATCAAATCAATATATTGAAATAAATGATGTTTTATCAAATCATTTTGAAAACCATTTAAAAAGATATTTTTTGAATCAAAGTGTCCCAAACCACTTTGATGATTTTAAATGAATTATCATTTGAAAACATTAATTTCCATATAAATAAATCCTAAAACCCATTTTGAAAACATGGAAATTAATGAGAAATATTTAGAAGAATAAATCTTTAATACATTTAAAACGATATTTTAGTTAAAGAGTTTTTATCAAAAAGAGAGACGCATGAATAAAAATAATTGAAGAATAAATTTTAATTAGAACATTATAATATCATGAGAATAAGGGGATTCTTGATATAATATTTCAAATGACATTATATACACCATATAAGAGTGAATTGGTGTATAACAACAATGAAGTCTCAATGGAAATGTAGATTGGGATAAAATCCCTTATAAAGATGGTATCCTTAAATTAAGGACAAATAAATCACATAATTATGTGTGAAAAATATAAATACACCCAATATAAGTGGATATTAAGTGTAAAACAATCATAGGTCATTCACACATATTCATAGGATGACATATTCAAGAAGTACAAGTTGAACCCGAAGAATTGAAATTGGGTTAAGAGGTTCCCTTGTAAAAAATTCGACAGCCTAACGACGTCACATTAAAATTCAGAAAATGAGTTGATGAGATAAAAAAGGGAATATCATCACTAGGTTATATATTTTTCATCAATAAGGATATATAAGAACATATCCCAACATAATAATATATAAATTTAAAGACATAACAAAAAAGAAGTCTTTTATAAAGAGGAGGGTGAATGGTTCCCTTACCGATATTGTTATTTACAAAACATACGCCACATGAAAGAAGGATCATACAATGAAGATGTAAATACTCATAAATGAAATTATATTACATAAAGAGTACAATCATGGGTATTACATACACCACACAAAAGGAAATATTGGTAAATATCGCATTAATCTCACGAGAATAAAAAGTGATACGAAACCCTTTACCACATTGTAATCAACTGAGTTGTATGACCAAAAGTTAATAACCACCAATTGAATCACAAAATACCATGAATATAATGAGAATAATGATAATATATATAAAATTGCAGTAAAAAATACACCACATGCAATGAATAAGTGGAGAATAATGGAAATCTTCCGGAAATAAAAGTGAGATAAGAAAATCCCTTACAAAAATTCGACAGCCTAACGACGCCACTTAAAAATTATTAAAATGAATTGATGAGAGTAGGAGGGGGTCTCTAATAATATGAAAATAAAAATTACAGAATGTTTAATATAAAATAACATCCTCCAACATAAGAACATGGAGCATAAAAGAAATGACATAAAAGAGAGTACTTGAAAATAAAGAGAGAGGTCGGATCCCTTACCTCGTGTCTGACTTGACTCAATCATTCTTTAATCTCCTGAATAATAAACTAAAGTTAATTTATACTTGGTTATGAACCTTTTTAAAGTTTATTATTCCTTTTATATCACTTATTACCATGTTATAAACATTATGTAATCATTTATGTTAATAATGATCATTTTGTCGATATTTGATACTTAAGTCAAAAATGGACTTCTTATAATTACATGTTGTTCATGTGGTCAATGGTTCATTATATGCAGAATGATATTCAGGATTTAGATATCATATATATCATATATATCCAGTATATACAGGTATTTATAATAGTACATAACATTTAGATGTAAGAAATGAAATGAACCGTTCATAGAGATGGTAAGCCATACATATGCATGAACGCTACTTTCATTTCTATTTCTTATTTTAATGGATTTAGAACATAATGATACATTGTTATATTATAATTCCATTATAATATCATATATGATATACTTAAATCCATCCTTTATATGTCCCACATAAGGCATTAACGAATCACATCACTTTTTGGGGGCGGTAGTCCGCACTTCCTCAAATGAGATTATCGTATTTACCCACTATGGAAACCATAAAGGTGTGATATAATTGGAAAATACAGGAGAATAAAGAAAAAATAAACTTAATATATATCATATATAAATACAGTGCCATCATAATGGTCACTATGAGAGGCGGTAGAAGATAATCAAACAATCATCGTTTCGTGAGGCGTTAGTTTGTCATCCATAGAAACATTATGTTCTTCACCCATTAGATGGAGGTGTGTGTATGTGTAGTTTTCCTTATCATAACAAAATCCTAGTATATTTAGGATACTGGTTTTGTTACAAAATAATGTAATAAAAAGAGTTTAGGGGTTGGAGAAGTAAAATAAAAGAAAAGAATTTAAGAGAAACCGTTACCTTTAATTTGGGTAACTTCCTTTGGTTTGAACCAAAAGGACTTCTTGAAGTGCCTTATGCCTAAGGTAAGGCTTCTAGGGGGAGGATAGGGATGTAGGTAGCTTAATTGGGCAGAGTTTGGACGATCCAAATGGCTTGAGAGGTGGGAGGAATTGGTTATAAGTGTTCTCCTTTTATAAGGGGGAGGAGGGGCTCTTTTGGAAATTGTGAAAATATTATATTATTATAAACTTATATTCGGTTTCAAAAGGTCCAAAATTCATTAAAGATAAAGATAAGATAAATCATGGTCGAAATAAAATCATCCAATAATAATTGGACATGTTTTGGATAATAGTTTAATCATTATAATATTATTTATTTAAATAATTTATTAATGAGGTAAATAATGCATCATTATTGTGTCATAAATAATTTAATATATTTTATGTCTAAAAATTATAAAAAAATACCATCATGTAGGAAATAATTTTATATTTCCAATGAATATTTATAGTTGAAAAGATAATTTATATAACCCCTTTTAAAAATTAATTACTAAAATATGTTTGTTAATGTCAATTTTGTCTTTCATTAAATTAATTAATCCAAATTGTCATCATCACTACCAAGTGGCTCAATGGGGTCCCAAAATCGACTCAAGGATTACCATGGTCGGCCAATACTCATCCAATAAGGTTAAGACAATTGTTAAGGTAATTTTGAATTATTATAATATTATTTTATCCTTGAATTACCCTATTTACCTTTAACCTCGGTAAATAAAAGTCCAAAGTCACTATTCACCAAACATTCTTTTCATCTTAATGAACCACATTTTACTTCATGATAACAAACATGTATGTCTGATTTTCTAAATTCAATTCACAGAAGTGGTAAAATTTCATTTAAATGAAAAAGTCAGTTTTTTTAACTACCACTAAGTGGTTTCACTATTCATCAAAAAATGAAGTTTTTCAGAAAAATACCAAAAATTCAGCCTAAGGTATATTTGATATTATGAATTAAAAAATTATGTCTATTATGCCAAATTCAAAACATAGAAGTGGAATTAATTAACTTTAAAATTAATTCCCATTATCAAAACAAATAACGTGTTTTTAAGAAACAATATCTATCAAAAGATTGATACTTGTTTATGTCCAAAGTGAAATTAATTCTAATGACCCACATTAGATTAAATAGTAAAAATATATTTTAATTTCACTTTAAAACCAATTAAAATGATAATCTAACCATATAAATAAATTATATTAAAAGGCACTTTTGAATTAAAATACAGTATTTTCACTATTCATTAAAAAATGAACTTTATCGGAAAAAATCCATAAATTTACACGAAGTAAATTTTGATATCCCCATTCTAAAGATAGATTTTATTTGGTAATATATAATTCAATAAAGTGACCAGATCTATTTTAAAAAATGGTTCTCCATTAAAAGTCGATAAATCATCCTTTTAATGTAAATTATGCTTAAAATTAGAGTCATTCACATTTTAAGCCTCTAACTTTTATTGGATAAATGTAAATACATTTAACAAACATGTATAATAATATTTTACTTATTTTTGTTCATTCCTACCAATATGACGTCTAGGAGTTGACTACCACTTAAAATAATAATATTATATTATTAGTGTGCAATGTAAGATTTCAAAGAAACCCGTTGTTGCGTATCGGGTATGCTATCGAACATAGCAACCCTTTTAAAGTAAAATTAATATTTTATTCAAAAATTAATAAATATAAAAAAGTCAAATTATTTATTTACCTGGGATGTTACAAGGAAGACCAAGGTAAAGGATGATCAGTAATGACTAGTCTGATCTATCATAGAGCTTGAGTTGTGGTTATGGATTCAAGTGAAAAAGAAGAAGAGGTATAAAGAATCAGGACAATTATCAAAGGGGTAGTAGCTGGAGAAAATATTACTATGTTATGATGATGCAGATTTGGCTTAAATAGATGGATGAGGTCCTTGAATGAATTCACCACCATACTCCATAGCTTTCTCAAAATCATCCTTGTTATCCCTGAAATTCTGAAGGGTAAGATTAAAGTCCTTCAACTGTTAGACATGATCCTTGAAATCTTTAATCACCAGAGGTAGCTTCAAATTATCTACTAAATAATTGAAATGATTTGTTAGCTGGTGCTTGGAATACATCCTTTTAAAATAGTAATTCACTTTCTGAGAGATTTTTTCTTGAGCATCAGTTGTAGTTTTTGAGTAATATCTAACCAAGTCCTACACATGATCATTGTGCTTCTGAATATTACCAAGGTTTTCTTGATCAGAACCACCAATTGAAACTTGATGATATTATCTAATCACGGATCTTATCAAATCACCATCCAAAGGCTGAGAGGCTTGTATATAAGATGATTGATCTGGAGTAATTGAGGTGAAGGTATTAAGCCTTTTAAGAACTATCAATAAATTTTATTTATATTCATATGTCAGTCAATAGATTACAGCCACAAGCCCACACATTTCATTGGTTAATTTGGTGTTGTGTTTGAAAAATTCTTCAACCACTAAAATCAAATTAGGTTGAATCTGAGATACAACCTTTCCTAAGAGAATGTCAGCATCAGCCTCACATAGACTAGCAACCAGAGTAGGAGTAGGAGCATCTTGCAAGTCCATCCATATCTCCTCAACTAATGATTTTAAAGACTGAAAATCACTATTAATATTTTTTTTCATTCCTTGCCTCTTGTATCTCATGAATAATCTTGGGTTGTTTTTTTATATTAACTTCTATAGAAGCATTCCAGCATCCCTTCCACTAAGATTGGTCACAGTAGAAGGCTACCACATCAAAATACATCCAAAACAAGATAACAAATTTCAAATAAAGGCTTATAATATTAATGGATCACATAGTTTAGGGTTGTTTGAATAATTTCCAGAATAGGTACTATCTCTTGAACATAAATCACTTCCTTAGATGTGATGGGTTTGAGTTGAAACATTATTGAAAGGTCTATTTCCTTAAATGAGGATCTTTAAGAGACATATACATCAGAATATCATGGAAACCTATACTAGGAATCAACTAAACATGGATCAAGAAGATTTTGAACTTCAATACTCTCTAGACTGGAGTGTTTTGCCCCATCAACAGATGTTTCCCTTGGAGAATTAATTGACCCATTCACCTGAAATCTTTCCACAAATTCCACTATTTTTTGATACATTTCAGTCTTAGCTAAATTTTCTTCTAATTGAAAATCATGTTCAACTCTGTGTATATTATGTAAAGAGACTTCTCTTTCAGTGCCTTTATCATGATTAGACCCATTAACCTCACCAGCATCTTTTTCATTATCCTTTTCTCTTCTTCTAGATTCTTCAGCTTCACCTACAACAGATTATCCTTCTACAATTTCTTATTCTTCCTATTTATCCTTATCAAAAACTTCTTCCAAAACAACTTCTTCCTCATCAGTAACTTCTCCCTTAGATGTATTTTCTACACTTTCATCAGGAATACCTTCATTGAATTATTTATCAGAAACATTCACTTCTTCTACACCAGTTTCAATTTCTTTATCTGAGTATTCTACTACCTCATCTAGTTCCAAACTAGAATACGTGATATTTTGGGGTCCTGAGGGATGTTTAACTGGATTTAAATCCACATAAATCTTTTCACTACCTTTATTTGAAGTCCTTTTCCATGGATTCCAACTTCTTTTAGTTCCCCTATATATCTCATTAGACAAAAAAACTCATAATCCTAAATTATTTCTTCATTTTCTCTTACCAATACTTTGGCTTCCAGCATTGTAGAGATAAACATTGAATAAAACAAGGAAGTTGATTTAGAGGAGGTTTTTATCATATCAAACATATATAGAACAAGATATTTTCAAAATTTTATACTATGACTATTTTTTAACAGATGTAACAATAAAACATCTTGATATCTCAAGGTTGAAAAATAACCTTTCCTTGGATAGATATGATTTTGAATGAACTTGAAAAGTAATCTTGTTTATCCATATAACTTTGCATCAATATGTCTTCTACTCTTTCCATCTCCTGTTAAATAACCTAAATCCTCTTCTAGGCTAAAAATACCACTTAGAGGTGGAGGTACTCCTTGATGATACTCAAAGATACCTTCATAAGGTACTTTTAAACAAGAATCCCATGACCTCAAATAAAAAGAAAACTTTTGTCCATTTACCCAACTTCTAACTAATAAATTAACTTTGGAATTGAACAAAAACTCAACGTACTGATAAAACTCGAAAGCAAGATTCAGGTATAATGGTATTTTGTCATTGGTAAACCATTATATCCATCCATTTCTTCAAAAACTCATAGAACAAGAGCCTTACTCGAAAGAATTCATTTTTCATGAACTTCTTTTTCTAGAATGACAAACATATTTACAAGAATAGGGTTCGATGGTTCCTCTGGAATTTTGATCGGATCCTTTTTCAACTTCTTCTAAGATCTGAATTTTTCTAGGGTCGAAGAATATGTACACTTCAACCTCACCATTCCTAACATGAAGAGAGTGTTCAAAGAATAAGGAAGGGTTTAAAGTGTTTTGGTTTTGGGAGTTCGACAGAAAGAGTGAGGTGAGATGTGATATGGAGTGACAAATTTTTATCATTTAGGGATTTTAAATTTGTAAAATGAAAACGAGGTATAAAATAAAATGAAATATAATAATTAAAATAGAGATTCAATAAAAATTACTAAGTACAAAATGGTGTGTATTTACAGTGTTTTGTCAAAAATGTCATCACAATGGTGTCACATCGAATGGTGAGACATTAATTTGTGAGACCAAAAATGGTGAGAAAACAAACAGTGAGACAATTACTGGTGAAAACAAAAATAACAAGACAATAACTAATGAGACCAAAAACGGTGAGAAAAAACCCAGTGAGACAACAAATAGTTACTCCAAATTTATCTTTTCTAATATATGTACGATGTAACTCATTCTTTCAGAATTTAATGGATTTGTAAATATGTCAGAAAGATGATGTTATGTACTAATAAATTCTAAAGTAATATCATCTTTTTGATAATTATCTCTCAGAAAGTAATGTCTTACATCAATATTTTTTTGTTCTTGAATGATAAAATGGATTCTTAGAGATGTTAATAGAACTTGTATTATCCCAATTTATAGGAACATGTCTAAATTGGTATCCACAATCTAGTAAAGTTTGTTTCATCCATAAAATCTGAGCGCAACAACTAAAAACATATATTTATTTAGCTTCAGTAGTAGATAATGAAATAGAATTTTATTTTTTACTAAACCATGATACTAGAGACTTGACCAAAAAGCTACATATTCGAGAGGTTCTTTTTCTATCTAACATACAACCACCAAAGTTAGTATTAGAATAACTAACTAATTCCAATGGTTTTAATCTTAGATATAAAAGTCCTAAGTAGGCAATTTGTTTTAGGTATTTGATAATTATTTTAACAGTAAGAATATGTGAATCTTTAGGGTTTTTTGAAAATGAGCACATATACATACACTAAACATATTATTAGGTTGGATGGTAGTCAAATAAAGAATACATACAATCATACCTCTATAACTAGTTTGATCAACATATTTTCCATTGTCATCAAGATCCAATTTACAGGCATTACTCATAGGAGTGTCATTACATTTAGTTCTATCCAAACCAAAAAGTTTTAGAATATCTTTAGTGTATTTAATTTGAATCAAAATAATACCTTATTTATTTTCAAATATTTTAAATCCAAGAAATAATTTAAGTTCATCCATTAAACTCAATTCAAACTCTTTTTTCATCTTTTTTAAAAAACAACAATGAAATAATTTTTTGAGGATCCAAAAATAATATCATCAATATAGATTTATACTACCAAAAAATATTTATATATTCTATTTATAAAAAGATTAGGTTCATCTATACCTTTTTTAAAACCTTTAGAAATATGAAAATTTCTAATCCTATCATACAAAGCTCTTAGAGCCTATTTTAAACCATATAAATATTTTGTTAACTTAAAGACATGATTTGGAAAATGAGGGTTTGTGAAACCAAGGGGTTGTTCAACAAAAATATCCTCAACTATATAACCATATAATAATGCACTATTATCAACCATTATATATAGTTTAAAATTTAGATTATCTGCACATGCTATCATGATTATAATGGCTTCAAGTATAGAAACTGGTGAAAAGGTTTCTTTATATTCAATTATTTCTTGTTGACTATATCCTTATATAACTATTATTTCCTTATTTCTCTCAATGTTCCCACATCATCTACTTTTTTTTATAAACAACCATTTAGTGCCTATGGTTAAGGTGTATTTGGGTCTATCCACTAGCTTCTAAACATTATTTCTTTTAAACTTATTCAACTCTTCATGCATACTAATAACCCAAAATTCATCCTTGATTGCATCATTAATTTTTTTTAGGTTCAAGCTATGACAAGAAGTATTTATGTTCAACTGAGTTTCTAACAGATGCTCTAGTCTGTGTCCCTTTATCTAAGTCTCAAACTAAAACATATAAGTGATGGTTCTTAAGAGTTATAATAGATATATAAAAGGAAGGACTAGTCACTTCAAGTTCATCAGTAGGTTCAGGTTCAGTATGAGTAGAGTCTGGAGATTTTCCATAACTATAGGATTTAAAATATTGCTTAATAGTAGGGTTAGAGGGTCTAGAATTTATGTCCAAATTGGAAATATCATCCTCAATATTTTCAAGAGGGGTTTAAGGTTCATGTGGATCTGTTTCATAAAATTTAACATGTAATGATTTTCTACACATTTGGTCCCCTTATTAAAAACTCTATAGGCTTTTCTAGAGGTTGAGTATCCAAAGAAAATACCCTCATCACATTTTGATGAAAACTTTTCAAGATTATATTTAGTTTTAAGAACATAGAATTTGAAACCTAATACTTTTAAATAGATAACATTGGGTTTTCTATTGATCCACAACTCATAGAGAGTTTTCTTAAGAATTGGTATGATTAAGAATCTGTTATTAATGTAAGAAGCTATATCCACAACTTCAACCCAAAAACAAATAGGCAATTCATATTCATTAATCATAGTCCAAGATTTTTATTACAAGGCTATATTTCTTCTTTCTATATCTCCATTCTTTTGGGTGTCCTAGGAGTAGAGAAGTCAGTACTATAGCTATTTTTTGAGCAAAAATATTCAAACTCTTGATTCTCAAACTCAAGGCCATGGTCACTTCTTAAGGATTTAATCCTAAGACCACTTATGTTTTCTACTATTATAGCATACTTGGTAAAATAAGAACAAGATTCACATTTGTATGCAAGAAAGAAGGTCCAAGTATACTTAGAGAATTCATCTACAATAACATAGAAATAGTGCTTCCAATTAAGACTTGAAACTCTAGATGGTCCAAAAAAGTCCATGTGAACTACTCAAGAGGTTGATAAGTTGAAACCTCTTTATATGGTTTAAAGTATATTTTGTGTTGTTTTCCCTTTTAACAAGGATTACAGACTTTATTATTTAGAAATTCAAGTTTGGGTAGATCAATGAATAAAAATTTTCTAGTGATATTTCTATGGGAGTGTATATTATAATTTTCTAGTCTCCTATGCTAGATCCAAGACTCCTTGTGGAAGGCACTTAAGACAGAAATTTTTTGAGAAACTATAGAATTACATTTTATAACATAACCATTCTCATTTCTAAAAGCAGTAAATACTAAATAATTTTTAGAATTAAAAACATTTGAAGCATAATTTTTAAATATAACATAAATTCGATCATCAAATAACTGAGATATGATAAGGAAAATTTATTTTAAACCATCAATAGACAGAAATTTATAAATTAAAACTGAATTAGAGTTACCAATTTGTCCATGGACAACAATTTTTCATTTTGCATTGTCACTAAAGCTGACATGCCCACCATTAAGTTTAAAAAGATTCTTGAATCCCAAGAAATCCCAAGTCATGTGTCTTGAACATCCATTATTTATGTACCATAAACCTTTTTAGGATCTCTTTAAGTAGGCGTCCTATAAAGATAGATTAAACGTGGTAAGATTTCGGTACCCAGACTTTCTCGGGTCTAGTAACATTAGTTATAAAGGATTTGGGAACCCACATTTTATTCATGGGATTCCTATAAATGATTTTTAAGGATTTGGAAAAATAAATTTTATTTAGTATAGAAATACTAAAAGTAGTGAAAGATTTTCCATAGATGTAATTAGTAGAAAAGTTATTAGTTTTAGAAACAAAAACTGATTTTCCAAATTGTGTTGAACAATTCATCTGTCCAGGTTGGTATCCAATAACAGTAGTGTAATTTGGTGCAAATTTTTACCAAGAATTTGTGTGAGAGTATTTTTTCCATTGGTAAAATTTTCTATGCCCATTTTCAATTTCTCAATAGGTAGTTTTAGTTCATTGTTTTCTTTATGAAATTGAGCATTCTTTTTTTTCTCTACAGTAAGCTTAGATTTAACAGTAGTGGTAAGAGAATATTGTTTCTTTAAAACGTTATATTTTTCTTTTAGCTCATTATATATATATCCTCGAGCATTTTTCACTACTCAAATATTTCCTCATTATTCATGTTTTTATAATCTAATTCATCTCCAGAATAATAAGAATTATGTACAAGAGATTCAAGTGTTACCTCAAATGTGTTTATCATAAAAAACTTATTGGATTTAATTTCCTTTTCATCATGTGAGGATTATGAGTCCCTGGATCTATGTTTAGAATCACTCCTTGTTTCCTCCATTTCCGTTTTGTATATTCTATCCTTATCCTCATATTTCTTTTTTACTTTAATTTTGGACAGTCATCCTTTACATGTCCTCTTTTCTTACGCTCATAAAAAACTATTTCACTTGAGTTATCACCTCTCTTCGAGTCCTTTTTCCAATTTCCCTTATTATCATTCCTTATTTTCTAGTAAGGATTTCTAAAAAAAATTCTTCTTCCTATTGATTTTTTTAATCTCTTGGCTATCAAATCTATTTATTACTCACTGTCAGATGATTATGCTTCATTTCTTAAACTAGCAGAATGAGTTTGTACCTTTTCATTTTCTTTATGTTTAGAAGCACAGGTTTTGAAAGCCACTGACTTTCTCTTTGGATCAGCATCCTCTTCCTTATTGACCTTTAATTATTCCTCATACACCATTAGCTTACCTATTAACTCCTTTAGTGGAAACTTACTGATATCACATGATTCTCTTGTTGACACCGAGGTTTCTCTCCATCTGTCTTGTAGACATCTGATAATTCACATGATTTTTTCCCTTAGATGTAAAATCCTTTCCAATAGATATAATAGTATTTAAAATTTCATTGAACCTGAGATACATGTCATAGATAGGTTCATCTGGCTTCATTTTGAAGTTATCATACTTAATAGTATATGTGTTGAGTCTCATTTCCTTAACATTAGCGGTTCCTTCATTTGAAATGAGTAAAGTATCCCAAATTTCATAGGATTTTTTACATGTAGAAATCCTATTGAATTATTCATCTCCTAAAGAACAATATAAGGCATTCATTGATTTAAATTTATTATTATAAGTAGTCTTTTTTGGGTCATCCCATGTATTTCTAGCAGTATATGGAATCTTATATTCATCTACAATGGAAGTCCAAATTTCAAAACCCATTCTTTCTGAATGCATTTTCATTTGAACCAGGAATAATTAGTTCCATTGAAAAATGGTGGTCTATTGGTAGTATAACCTTCCAATATGTTATCCATAATAAAAATAAAGAATATATTTTTAAGGAGATAATTTTTTTGAACTGATAGAAATTTAGAGATCTTTAAAGCACAACTAAAATCACAGTTGAAAAGATGAAAAATAAACTTTGAAAATAGAACATAAAAAAACCTCTAATACCAAATTTTGGTCGGAGTAGGACACTCAAGAGGGGGTTGAATTGAGTTCCTATAAAAATTATTGTTTTTAAAATATTTATTAATTTTCCCCAATTTAAAATCTAAACATTCCAATTAACCAAATTGATAGATTTATAATTTTTTTGAATGTTTAATTAATTTATCAAATGATTGATTAATTCTTAGTTACAACAATTTTAAGAATTGATATATCTTTTGAAAGTAATTTACTAAATCAAAAACAGATATAAACACTATCTATGATTAACTATCAAAGCAAAGTAAAGTTTTTTGGTTTACATAAACCAAGACAAACAAGAAAATAGAACTTTAATACACTGGATAGAAACAGGAGGTTCAGTCTTAAGAAGAGACCTAATCATCTTCACTTGGTGATCACCTACCGCCATGAAGTTTATATAAAAAAGGTTGATCCTCACATTGGATTGGGGTTTACAATAGCATAAAAGATATCCAAGTCAACTATATCTATACCACAATTTTATGTGGGAAAAAAATACAACTAGGTAACACAGATTCCTCTTCCATAGTTATACGTGGGAGTAAAATAGTATAGAAACATGAGTGACTGAGGATATATAGTAACCTAAATACTAGATCATGAGACAATGTGTGTTTGGGATACAGATACACACACTAATCAAAAAGTAGTAAAATTATACACAATAGTGCAGAAATAATGATAGGGGGTTTATAATTCTTTAAGTGATGTTCTTGAAGCTTCTGGACTTCTTGAGTAATAATAGGTGATGCTATAGTCCACTTTTTGAAAATATACACCAAAAAAATATTGTCATTTATGCTCTGTGTTCTAGTTTATGGTGAGGTTCTTCTTATAGATTCTCTGTTTTGTTTTTTTTCTTCAAGGAAGTTCTTACTCTTTGGTTCAAAGTAAATTATTTATTTTTCATAGTTAGTAGGATTAGAGTGTATCTATTTTCTCTACTTGGTCCTATGTGCCAGACCTCGTATATCAATCTTCTCACACAACACCTTTTATTTAATCTCGGGTGTTTTTCTTTTGAATGATAGGAAGCATGATCTCCATCATGCGCAGGTACCTCATACCTAATACTACATACTGAAAAGAATAAAAAATATCATCAATAATATCTATATCATTAAATAACTCAAATATTACTATTAGTAATAATGTTGAATTTAAATAATAAATGAATAAATTACTATGTCTGGAACAGTTTCACCGAAGTGGTGACACATGAGTGGTGACTCATCCCTTTTCTCTAAAGGGTATCTTAAAAATGATGTCTTAGACTTTGAAAAAAATCAAGGATTTTGGAATGGGGTCTTAAGAAGGTGTCTTGTCCTTTGTAAAAGTTCTAGACCGGTATCATTAGAATGTTGTTTGGTGATTTGTGAAAAGTTGAGACTGGTGCCATACGAATGGTGTCTAGCCCTGTGTGTAAATTCTGGACCAGTAGATCGAGGCAATGATGTCTCACACTTTACCAAATTTCCAACTGAGCGGTGTCACTACCATAGTGACTCATAATTTTCCAATTTTCTGACTGAATGGTGAGGCCAGTGGCTGTGAGTCCACTGATCGGTGACTCATACTTAGTCAAATATTTTCAGCATGTCTTATGAAATAATAGTTGATAGAATATATTATGATTATACCTAAACATAATGAGTCACAGTGACACAAGATTAAACATGATTAAACATGATTTGTGAGCATTAAAACTAGAGGAGTCCACCACAATGATAAATGTTCCAGTGATGAGATGATGATGATGAAAATTGCACTTCATTATGTTTTGTAAAAGGATCAATGCCTCCTATTTGTGATAATTACACTATTTAATCTAGTTATTAACTTGATGCCTCCATTTACACCAAATATTACTAGAGAAAACCTCCACACCACCAAAGAAATGATAGAGCGAAGGGAACGAAATAAATAGAGAGGGTGTATATGGAAGAATCAGAATACGCAACTGTAGTGCTACGAAGCTGCGGGGTCTTGGGTTGCTACAGTGTAATTTTAGCTGACAATTGTATTTCAATGAAATTAATTTATTTTATTTGACATGGAGGATTATTTAATGATGAATTAATTTCATTTTTTTCATCGAATTTATCCACAAGGATATGAATAGGAATTTAACAAAATAATTGGTCAAGTATTTTTATAATGTTTTTTCTATAAAACATGTTTTTTAATCAATTTTATTTTAATAAAAATATATATAGGATTTTATATGATTAAAAAATATGTATATGGAGGCATGTACTTCATTCACACTTATGGAAATGATTCCATAAGTCATTTAAGATGTGTAAGAACCAACTGCAGCTCAATTCGATGCACAGTGTGACCGCTTTGTCTTAATGTGTCTGTTATAAATTTAAAATTGAAATTTTAGTTAAAAAATTTCACTCTTTGAAAACAAATAAAATGTGCTCAGATATTGTTGACAATTTAGGGAATTTATTCATAAGTCCTTTCTAACATGTAGGAATTAGTCTCACATCAAACTGATACACGATGTGATCATTATTGGTCAAAGGGTATGTTTCCAGTTTAAAAGGAACTTTTAGTAAAAAAAATAAGTGATGTACTCAAAATTGAGAAAAAAACATTTGGATAGATTTTATACTTTATGAAAATTATCCATATGTTCTTTGAAATGTCTTGGAATCCTTTGCACCTCAATAAATTGAACAGTTTGACCGTTATGGCTATTAGTGAATAGTTTTATTTATAAATGACATATATTTTTATAAAAAGGACAACTGACCTACTCAAAAATGATCTAACACATTATTATTGTTTTGATATTTTAGGGTAATGATCTATAATTGATTTTTGAAATTTTGCAATCAGACTCTCATCAATCTGATGCATGATGTTCCCAGTATGACCCAATGTGTACATTGTCTATTTAAAATCGATAATTTAGTTCAAAAAATTCACTAATTGAAAACCAAGAAAAACACTCAGAAGTTATTGATAATATATTAGATTGGTTCATAAATCATTTTTGACATGTAAGAATCAGAATCACATCAAAACTATACATGATATGATCAGTATGAGTCAAAGTGTGTGCTTCCTGTTTAAAATAGTATTTTAGTAAAAAAAGAAAAGTGATGTACTCAAAACTGAGTAAACATATTAGGATTGTTTTGATAAATTATGAAAATTATCCATAATCCATTTTGGACATGTAATAATTAGTCTCATATCAACACGATTCATAATGTGACTGATATGAATCAAGGTGTGTCTTTTTAGTTAAAATTGATATCAATTTTATAAAAAGGACAACTCAGCTACTCAAAACCTAGCAAACATTCAAGTAGTTTTTTTTACTTTAGGAAAATGATCCGTAAGTCATTTTTGAAATGTAGGAATATTTTTAAACTCAATTTGATACATGATGTTTCTGGTATGACTCAATATGTTTATTATCAGTTTAAAATCAAAATTTTTGTTCAAAAAGTGTCACTCATTGAAAATAGAGAAAACACACTCAGATTGTCTTTATAATTTAGGAAAACAATCATCAGTCATTTATGACAGGAAAAAATTGGTTTCGCATAAAACTAAGACACGATATGAGTGGTCTGAGTTAAAGTTCATGTTTACAGTTTAAAATGATATTTTAGTAAAAAAAACCAGCGGCGTACTCAAAACCAAGAAAATACATTTAGATTCTTTTGATAATTTATGAAAATGATACATAATTCATTTGAGACATATAAGAATCATCCACACCTAAATATGTTGCACGGTGTGACCTGTATGACTTTGAGTGTATTTTTTCAATATATAAGTATCATTTTAGTTTAAAACACACATCACATCACAAAAACATAGCAAAAATCCTAGATTGACATATCTTCATTTAAATTCTATATCCATACTTTATTTTTCCAATTTTGATTTGTTTTGGTGTTGTAGGATGCTATTACAACACACTGAACTGGTGGGGTAGGGTGCTATAATAGTACACTGTATTATCCCCCTTTATCATCACTTGAAAAAGTGTCAATAAAATTCTCGGGCTTTTTACCTCACTTCAGTATTCAGTGCTTCTCTAGATCTAATAAAGGAATTATTTAGTGCTCTTAAAGGCCTATTTTCTGGTTGTAATTGGATTCTCCTCTATTCCATAGCCAAATGTATATATAATACACCCACATCATGTTTGTCTATGTCTATTATCTTTCATACGCTGATCCTATGTTTCATCCTTGGAACGTATCTCCATATTATCCTATGTGGTAGGCGGTGGATCTATAGTCTCGCCAACTAAAACCTATCCTATATTTAAGGATAATGGATGCTGGCTGGAACTCTCCTCAACAAATAAACAAGATGGGTGTTGTGCAATGGATATTTGTTGATCATAGGTTAATAAACAATGAAGCACAAACTAGTCAACATCTATCTCTATAACAAAATTTGACATGATATCAAACCATATCTATGAATGTTACTATGGATGTGGTTGTGGATCATATGCAATAGGATTTAAAGGAGCATATGTCAAATCATGATGAAAAACATACTCATATGCCACATTTGCATCCATAGTAAGTTCATCACCCCTGACACATCTACATCAATCTCAGCATCCTCGTCATCATCTGGTGCATCATATACAATCTCATGATAAATATCATCCATGGGATAAATCAACTCTTTCTTAGCTCCATGAAAATATGTATGGTCAAATGAGACTCTCTCTACCAAATTAGAGACGTGAAGGAGATGGGTGATATGATCATCCTTCGAAAACAAATTATGCAGTTACATAATGTTAATAAAAAATCTATTCAACAGTGGAAGTAGGAATTATTACCAAGTCATTATAGGTTCACCTGTGTCTTGTAATAAATACCACTAGGGACATGCAGTATGGAGGCACATAATCCAGCTAATCAAATAAATGTTTACAAACTGTACCAGCCCCTTGTAATCGAGACTCATGTCACCTATCCCACATCTCAATATATCATTAATGAAATCTCCTCCATTGAAAGTATCACTTCCATAAAATATTTAAGGAATGAAGTGAAGGCAACTGTTTGGGTGGTATAGGAATGGGATGATAGAAGCTGAACTAAATCATAACCATATCACTCTGATTCCACTCAACAATATGAAAATGAATCATAGGAACGATGCATGATCCAACTATAAGAATTTTCAAATAATATCGTGGGAGAATCCGGATGATAGCCTCAGTATATGACATCCATGAAATATGAAAAAAATGAATAATCAATTAATAAATTAAGAAATGTATTGTGTAGAATAATGATTTAATTATATAATTAATAAGCACTTACACCATCTGGTAGAAGACTATATATCATATGTCTGTATGCATGGACATTGTGTTTGGATGTATCTGAATGTTGATGTGTCTAGCTGAACCTATAGATAAATTTTTTATACTTATATTTCATAATAGAAAGTTATAAATTTTATTTTGACATTATAAGGAAGGAATAACATATGATCGTCCCTACGAAGGCTCTACTAAAATATTCGTAGGCAATAGTGCGTGTGCATAAGAATATAATAGAGGGATGGGATCCCAAATTCACATCTATATTATTATAACACATCTTGTGATTTTCATCTTATTAATGTGAAATGCACAACATATGACCCTGTATGTATATGAGAGACATGAAGACCCCCAGCCATACAACCCTGTCTGGTTCAAGTCCTCCAATAAAAGTAAATATATAAAATTTACAAATATTTTCAAATGATCAATAAAAATTGTGCCACCGATAAACCTCAAAATATATGTACATTCAAATTATTGAACAATTATGTCATAAACATAATTATTTAGATGAGTGAAGTGATATTCTATCCATGGGATGCATAATCTACTACCGATGATAGACATTACATAGTTATGGATCTCAATACCCAGTAATCTATGAACCATATCAAACCAATCTACAAGAACTTGGCCCATCACAACTGCACCATCGAAGGGGAGGCCCAACATAATGTACACATACTCAAGTATAATAGTCATCTATTCACTGTAAAATAGAATGTATGTGTCTCTGGCTTCCATCTCTCTATGAGAACATAAATGATCTGATGATCGAAAAATACTAAGTTACAAGTCGCTATGTCATAGAACCTAGTACAAAAAAGATAAGGGATAATAAAGGGCGGTGGTGCATCATGATGGAAATGATATTATTACCATAAACTCAAACCATGCATTAGATATCCCTCTAAAACCAACTGTGAAACATGATTATCCTAGAATGTGAGTAATGGAGAACCCACCATCTATACATTTTATATCATTAATACTTTTTTTATAGTTAATTCAATAAAGTTTTAAACTATTTTAAAAAAAACCACAACAAGGAAAACAAGGTAGACATTTATCACGTATAATTCACTATTATGATGAAAAATGAGGTAAAAATTTGATGTGAATGATGTTATTGACTTAGTTTCTCAATTTCTTTTTTTAACGATGTCTAATTATGTTTAATATATTTATAAATATTATTATATATATCATCCATTATGAAAACGCCACATATGACATGTGGTTATATGATATATTTAATTGACCATGTGATTTGACGTAAAAATTTTAAAGACTGTTCATTTTGAGGTTAAACCTCTTTTTAATCATTGTTTTGCCTTTTTATTTTTTAATAGTTAAATTATCATAAAATTCATTATGATTGAATCTAGAATTGAAAAAAACCAAAGTTGGAACCGGTCAGAAATGAAGAAAGTCAGAAAAAAGGATCCATTAATGAAACATCTATATATGAAAACAATGTACACATTCATGATAAAATACATAGACTCAATCATGGGTGATCAAAAGTAGAGCTATGTTATGACACTTGGTGACATCACTTATGAGTATTACCTTTTACATGAAAAATTCTACATTATAGTCCCCCTCCCCATTATTGAGGCCATTCCATCTCATTTTTTATAAGAGTAGAATTGGGTCATCCATAGGGGTGGAAATTGGTAATATCAAGAAAATAATTGAAAGAAGCCAGAAATAAAAAAATCATAAATGAAAAATACAAGATATTAAAACTAGAAATATAAAAGAAAATAGAAAATTGATCTGTAATAAATGGTAATAGAACAAAATTCACCAAAAGGAATACAAAGTTCACTATAACAGTTTAACATAGTGCTCACATGATACAATGGGTCAACATAGGTCTCTTATGATATGTTCACCAATACAAAAGCTACAAAAACAAGTGCACATGGATATCTAAATGCCTGGAAGTTACCGCAATCACATTACATGTTTTCCTACATGACAACCAACACTCGACCACCATTTCCTATAACCCAATCATTAAACTATTTTACCAGGAAGTGGATCTGTACCTAGTCAAATGTTAGAACATGAAATGCTGATGCGTTATGTAGTATCTGATCACTAGAAATTTGAAAATTATAACAAAAACATATTCCATTTTACATACTATGATAGGACTATTGAGATTGTTAAACAAAGTAATTCACACGCTTATAAAATTTCTCATGTCGTAATCCTATGATTGGTAGTTTTCACACACGCCTGAAGACCCCATATATGTAATCCACTATTTTAGTGGTCATATGGCCATATCTCTAACCCCCTTCATATGCTAATGACCATTTTTCCTTTAAAATACACATCATAAGAGTCATATACATCCTGATTAGACCACAGAATTTCTTCAAGACATTGATTGAACCATTCGTGTTGGGGATCGTATGCTGAAACCATGAGATAATATTTTTTTTAAAAGGATATTAAAATTGTCTTTTAAAAAAATATGTTTATAAAAAAATACCCAACCTGATGATCATCTTCGTTATTGCATCATATCAAAAATTCTTATGCACATTACTTGTAATATGTCTAATGAAATATCGATGATAAGAATTAAGTTCTCTCCATGAAACCCCATCAATATTAACGACCTCTATAATCACTTGATGAGTACCAGCTATTAGAACTAATCCCTAGTTTTGTGTGACATGAATACATATACGTGCCAAAAATCAACTCCAGGATTTAAAATTATCATTTTCAATAATAGGGAATGAAAGTGGCAGAGGAGAATGATTACAATACTATGTGGCAGAAATAATTAGAACACATATATAACTTCAATAAATAAAAGGTTCATTGACTTGAATGTTTTTTTACAATAAAGTAAATTTGTGATATATATCCTGAATTCCCAAGACATCTTATGGAACTTCACCTTTTATTGATCAACTCAGTGATCTTGGTGGACATACTCAATAACGTACAAATGGTAATCAATCAGATTATTGAGAACAATAATCTCATATACTATGGAAACATTGTATATTATTGATCCCAGTCACCATAAACATTCACAATTTCCCTTTGTTCTGTATTATAAGATATGTATTAGGATATATTATATTTGAAAAACTATAGTATTTGTTCCTAACAAGAAACACATGAATATCCTAACACATTCACACCATCTTTATAATAACAGTGGACATGAACTATTCATCAAGTGAAGTGTGATCCTATGATAATATTGGAGGTAAATACGTGTGAAAGACTTATAATTTGGTTATCTTCCAACATAAAAAATTATCATATATTGACCTCATTCATAATTTACATTCTGGGTCATATTTTTCACATTGAATGAGTTATTTTTCCTTTTTCAGCACATCATCCACAAATGAAAAATGTCACTCTATGTGGTATTGTTTTATCACATTTTTTTCTGGAAATTTTACTTTCAATATCATGCCTGACATAGATGGTATTGTCAGTTGATGTAGATCTATACCCTATAATGTCAAGGAATTTAGTATCCAGTGTAATGGCATCCCTATAAAAATTTTGTTCACATGAAATTCATTCGACAAAGGAATTTAATAGTGTTGGATGGTTACCGATAACTAGTGGATTCCTTTCTATCAGAGGGACCTTAGAAAGTTAATTCCCTACATCACCCACACCCAAATCATCTCCTGATTCTTCACTAGAAACTTCCTTAACAACTAAACTTTCATTTAGTAAATTGGGAGTCCACATAGAGATGTATCCTTTATTTCTTTCCAAATTCTGATCATATTCTTCATAATTAGTTTTTATCACAGGGTTAATATGGGTACACAATGAATAAGAGTGCTTTGAAATACAAACTTCTACATATTCCACAAAACATGGTTCTATAGTAGTAGGTTTCACCTCATCAATATCAAAAATCACAACATATAATTCCATTATACAATTACTATGTTGTTTCATGAATAATAATGGTTAATACATATAATACTCATCATCAACCAGAGGATACTTAGTATGCCATAAACATTCAAGATATTGAAGAAGTTGAAATTTAATTAAAGTAATTGATTGATCACCCAAAATATTTAAATGACTATGAATTCTATTGAGGACTTCATCCAATGTCACACAATAATGAATATTTTTCACTCTTATAGGTGAAACAATATAGCTAAAACCCTACTCAGTATAAAATAAATCACTATTTAAATATATTTTCAAATATATGATTACCAAGAAAAAAATAATTAATTAAATATTATATACTACATCAAGAAATATTTTTAAAAAATAATTGTTTATGATTAAATAATTGACTTGATATTGAGACCTTTTCTATGGACTGGTTTATGATTATTTGATAAGCCAACCAAATCATGGTGGACTCCTAGAGGATCTATTATCTCTGATTTCAACAACCATTAGTCTCTTCTCAAGCATATTGTAAACATCCAACTCAAACCACAACACTTGTTGTCAAATTACCTTTTATTAAAATGTAACTCATATGTATAAGTGAGGGTGTCTAGGGTTTGATATACATAACATTTTTTAAGTGTACATTCTGATCCTTACATTCTTAGAGTTAGGGATGGCACACAAGTCATCAATGGGGAAAAGAAAATGAAATTATTACAAATTATATAACTGAAAAAAACACGACAAGAAATTTTAGTCCTACATTGGCCGTTCATATCAATAGAATCCAATTATTTGAAATTAAATAATCAAATAAAAAAATATAATATGTATTTTCAATTATACATTAGACGATCATCTCAAAATCAATCAACATTTTAGACTACTAACATGTTTTTTTGAGATATTTATTATGTTCTACATATTGTAACTTTACCTGTAACTATATTTGATAAATAATGTATATATATATAAATCTATTTATATTCTTACTTTCAAAAAGATTTTTCACTATTACATGTGAAAAACTATAACTAAGACCTTGATCGATGTAAATAACCACATTATTGATGTATATTGATGATGATATGATTACAATTTTTTTAATAAAATGTTAGATTTTTTATAGCACACCATCAAATGTTTCACATATTTTAATTAATTATTAATAAATAACAATGAATTGATCTTGAGATTTATCTATGGATTAGTTTATCATTATTTGATAAACTAACGAAAAACTAGGGGTGAAATCCTAAAGTATCGAGTATCACATATTTCAGTAATCACCAGTCCCCTTTCAAACAACTACACCTCTTTTTGAACGCCTCATGTCGAATGTCTCTTGTCTAATTCCTTTTTATTACAAAGTTACATGCAAGTGAGGGGGTATATGGGTTTGAAAAACATAACATTTTTTAGGTGGACACGCAGTTCCTTACATACAAAGAGAGGGATGACTCGTATGTCATCAATGTGGGAAATAAAATTCTATTATTACAAAATATATAATTACATACACAAAAAAGACATGAAATTCAATTATACATTGGTTGGTCATATCAAGATCAACCATTACACAACACGCTTAATTTTATTATTACAAATATTACATTATATATATTATATAACTTTACCTGCAACTACATCTAATTTATACACCTTCTTTCCAAAATTTTATCATTTCAATGAGCTTATGTATATATTCCTTGGAGTAGAGGGTTAAAAAAGGCCACTCCATGGGATTCCTTTTATGAAAGAGAATGTGTGTATGTATATATATAGGTATATTAACTTTATTTGCCTATGTTTATCAAATAATATAATATAAATTTATTTTACTTTAGATATAATATAAAATAATATATACATATAAATATATTTAAATAATATAACATAAATATATACAAACTTAAATATATTAAACATTATTTATTAATATTTTAAAATATAATTACATATACTTTTATAAAATATAGTTTTCCAAATATAAATATTATTAATTTATAGATAAATATAGAATATATTATTAATAATATTTTTTTTATATTTAATTAATTAAAGTAATATAATTTTTACATACATAATAACCATTACAACACTGTAAACTTATGTTATTTTCAATTTTATAAAATTACATGTCTATATATATAATTTCTACCATATTTCTACTTTCCATAATTTAAGTAATTATATTCTATACTTTATTACCTGGAATGACAATTATTTATATTTATGATAATTTAAAAAAATTATTTATAGTAAATTTTTTTACACCTTTAACAAAAAAATATTATACATATATATAAACTTTTAAATATGATACTTAATATAACTAGTATTTTTAAGAATATATTTTTTTATAAAATAGCTAATTTCCTATATGTATGAAATATCATAATTTAAATTTATTTTAATTTAAATATAATATATATTATATAAATATAAATTCATTCAAATCTAATTACTCTCCATTTAAATTAAAAATATATACATTTTTTAAAGAATAGTATTTCCCTAAATATAAATTATATTTTATACATAACATTTCAGTTATATAAACATCATATTAAAATTTCTTAAATAATTCATTTTTAATTAAATCATACTAAAAACAATAACTCATTTTGAAATTAAATCACAGAAAGAAATATAATTTATATATCCATACATATTAAATAAATTAATCATACAAAAAGTAAATAAATAAAAACAATTAGGCAATTAAAATATTAAATAGACATTTTACTTTCTAAAAAGCTGGAAATATATATTGAGTCTATTTATACAACATTAAAATTGAAAATGGAGGGGGGGATGCACCATATTTATAAATTTTAGTCAGTATTAGGAGTGAATCCTATTCACACCTCTAAAAAATTTTCTAAGTGTGAACCTCATTCACAATTCTATCTCAAAATGGAGAAGCATAAATGAGGTTCAATATTATACGAAGACCTTATTAAAATTATCAAAACCCTATCGCAATTATTTAAAAAAAATTAAAACCCCATTAAAACCCCCACCCCTATTTTTATACCTAAAAAATCTTCAAGCCGAACTGATTGTGAGCCCCCTTTTTCTACTGACCACATTTATAAAAAATGAATCTGGATGAGGGTCACAAAAACTTTTGAAGTTTGAACCTCATATATCTTTTGTTGGTGTTATCCATTCACCATATTGAAGATACCAACCTCTAAGGGAAGTCCCTTGATCACTGTAGAAGGGGGAATCCCAAAGTTTTTGCCCAAAACCTCTGTTGAAGATGATCGATGTCACGTTGTTGATGTTGAAGACGGATCCCGAGCTTCCTGGAAAAGCTGAGTTGAACTAGGAATGAAAAAAACTAAATCAACTTCGATCCACTATAGAATTATATTCATGACACTGAAGAAATTTTCCACAATAAAGATCCTGAGTTGATGCCTCCCTTTTAAAATTATTACCACGAGTTTCTGTTGCACTGAATATCTCATGCCCCCTTGTTCGATTGAGCACCACCACATAATAGAGAAGATAATAAAGATTGTGAAAAGGATGTCGAGTCACGTTGTCCTTAAAATCCTATAACTTATTTGATTTTTATAATGAACCAATATGATAAAATTTTTTTATGAATAAAAATAAAAAATAAATTTCAAGGGATTAGGCACGTGGGAAAAAACATTCTAGATCTATAGTTTCTGGTCAGGAGGGAGGGGTGAAGGTTGAGACCCATATCAAAACACACCCCCTTCAGTAAATATTTTAAGAAGGATATTTACTACAAATCCCCTTCTTTAAAGTAATTTTAAAGAGTCCATATTTTCATTAGGAGCCTCTTTTTTAAAATAACTCTTAAGAAGGTGGTTTTTGAAGTAGTGGCTACTTAAGAAAATTATTAAAGATGATGAGTTTTTCAGAATCACCTGGACTCCTATTTTTTATTTTTTTTTGTTTTGTGTGTGTATGTATATATACATATATAACTTACTAAATAATTAAATAGCATATAATATTTTAAAAAAATATTATAGATAGAGTAATTAATAATAATAATATAATTTTTAAAAATTTCAAATAGTGAATATAAATAACCTATTTAAAAATATATATAATTTGACATTTAAAAATAATTAGTAATAATCAATAACCTAATAAATATTGATTATATATTTTTTAGTTTAGTAAACAACAAGAATAATCATAATATTTCTAATTCATTATTATTAAAATATAATCTTTTTGGTCATGTAAATTATTTTCTTTTTATTATTGTTACTACTAATAAAAATATTAATAATAATGAAGATGATAATGTAAATAATAGTATTATTATTAAATACTATTATTATTAAGTATAAAAAAAATATATTTTTTTATTTATTAAAATTATTAATTTTTTTTATAATCAAATAAATTACAATCATATTATCATTTAGTATTATTATTATTATTAAATATTATTCTTATATAATCATTTCAAGTTAAAGAATATTTATAATTAATAATGGTTTTAATTATATTATTATTTAGTACTATTAAATACATAAATAAGTATATTATATATAATATTTAAAATTATTTATTTTTATTTATTTTTTATTTAAATATTAATTATATTATAATTATGGTTTTTATAAATGATTAATAATTTATTTAAAAATTATTAATAATAAAATTAATATTAACAATTATATTTTATATATTAAAATATTTATTAATATTTATTTTCAATTATATTATTAACTAATTTATTAATTATATTAAGAACTATGTTCTTTATATCATTATTCATAATTATTGTTGAAATTATTGTAAATATTTTGAAATATAATAATTATTTATTAAAAATAAAATTCATAGTATACAACAATAATAACATAATTAATAATTATTACTTATTATTATTTTTAGTTTCCTTTTATTTTTAATTAATTTTTATTTTCATAGTCAATGTTTTGAATTTCATATAAATTATATTTATACTATATTTTATGCACATAATTGTTTTGAAATGTCAATGTAATGTTTTAATCAATAAAATTTATGTCATGTAAATTATTTTGGATTTGTTATATTTATCATTTTTTTTTATTTTGAACTATTTAATATATGTTTAATCATGGTTTTATGTTTCATTTAGATTGGTCTTATAGTTTATATTTTTTAGGTTTCCAAAGCCACCTACAATAAATGTAATAATGTTTCATATAGGTGCCTTGGGAAGCCTGTAAAATATTAACTATAAGACCAATTTTAAGGAAACATAAAACATGGATTAAACAAACAATAAATGGTTGAAAATTAAAAAATAGTATTTTTTTTTATGATAAATAATTTCAATAGCACAAAATATTCATGTTTCAAAAAATAACATTTGTACTTATAAATTATTTTTATAGCAAACTTTTGGTGTAAATTAAATATTTTGGTTTATAATATTTTTTAATTTTCTTTTATTTTCAATTAATTTTTTTTCACGGTAAATTTTTAAAATTTCATAGAGATTTTATTTATACTATAATTTTTGAGTATAAATTTTCTCAAATGTAAATTTTATATTTTAAATCAATAATTATTTGTAATGTAATTTTTTTGGTTTGTTAAATTTATTTTTATTTTTTATTTTGAAATATTTCTTATATTTTTAATCCATGTTTTACGTTTCATTTAGATTGGTCCTATAGTTTATATTTTAGGGACTTCCAAATTTACCTACATAAAACATAATAATATTCCAAGTAAGTGTATTTGAAAGAAAATAAAATATAAACAATAAATCTAATATAAATAAACCGTAAAACATGGATTAAACATATATTTAATAGTTGAAAAAAATAATACTATATAAAATGTTGATGAAAATGAATTTCAATTATACAAAATATTCTTGTTTCAAAACAAACCATTTATTTCATTTGAGAATATAAAAAATTAGATTGATGCGATGTGTTCTCAAAAAAATAAAAAATAAATCTATGATACATGACATAAGATTTCACATCAATTGAATATTGTTTTTTATGATTTTAACAGTTAAATGCACGTTTTAGTGTTTTAATTTACTGAAACTGTGTTTTAGGTCCTCTCAGATAAAAAAATTATTTTGACAAGAAGTTGATTTTTATAATTCAAAAATAAATATATAGTTGTTTTGTGATTTCACATCAATCCATGTTCATTTGACTGGCTTGCACTATGTGGCACACATTTTTAAAGACCGTTATTTTTGAAGAACTTCTTATTTAGTTTGTTCGAGTACATAACATGTCATTTTGACGCACCATCTACTCTCACACATGAAAAATAATTCTAAGACACCTGTTATATGATTTCATGTTATTTGGAGATTTTTTCAATGGATTTAATCATCAAAGGCACATTTATCATTTTAAATTACCGAAAAAACTTTTTTTGTCGTCATGGTTAAACGACACCTCGGTTTGATGCATCATCATTTCCAAAAATTCAAAAATCAATATATGGCTGTTTTTCTATGGATTAAACATATAATAAATAGTTTAAAAAATAAAAAATATAATAAACCCAAAATAATATACATGAGAAAAAATTTATTAATTTATAACATAACATTTTCACTTAAAAAAATTTACACGCATATAATATAGTATAAATAAAATCTATATGAAATTACAAAAATTTATTGTGAAAATAAAAATTAATTGAAAATAAAATAAAAGTTTAAAAAATAAAAACAATTAATTTACAAAAAAAAGTTTGTTGTAAAAATAATTTATAAGTACAAATGTTATGTTTTAAAAAAACAACATTTTGTGATATTGATATTATTTTTCATCATTGCCAATGAGCCCGTACCCGAGTGGTAAGGGCCCCTGCTGGGTATCCAAGAGACCCCGGATCAAAACCAGGTGGAGGAGAATTTCCAGTCACTGTAGACATCACTGTAGTATTTACTGTAGCATCTAGAACTATTCACATGATTTGGGTCTTCGGGCCACCGGTTTGGGCCTACGGGTCTTAAGGGCCTTCGTGCCATCAAAGGCCTTTGGGCCACATGGCATTCGGGTCCCATAGACCATAAATTAGCCCAGTTCACATAGAGCAGGACCTAAAAGAGGATCAGAGCAATAATAGCAGTCACCAAAAGTAGAGCTAACCAGATTGAAAGAATGAGAGGGTATGGAAACCGCCATTGGGACCAGGCACGATGCAGCTCTGTACGAGGAAATTCTAGACAATCAGAAATGCAAGGTGGGGAGTTTGATGATCAAGGATGCACAAGATGGGGAGGGGCAGTTCTAGTGGGTTGGGCCTACGAGTCATGTATTGGGTATGGTATGCCTCTGGGCGTTCGAGTCATGTACTGCAGGTCATGTCGGGCCTTGTGCCTTGGGCCTACGGGTCATGTACGGGTTCTCCTTCAACCCTTAAAAGGGGGATTATCTATAATAATATAAAAAAGAAGGCCTTTGTTCCATTTCGATATTGTTTTTCATCAACATTATTTATGTTATTATTTATTTATTTTCAACTATTTCTTATATTTTTAATCCATTTTTTATGTTTCATTCAGGTTGGTCTTTCTGTTTATATGTTATAGGATTCCAAATTCACATATTTGAAGTATTATTACTTTTCATGTAGGTGACTTTAGAAGCCTATAAAATATAAAGTATAACACAAATATAAATGAAACTTAAAACATGAATTAAACATATAATAAATAATTGATTTTTAATAAATTTAATAGATCAAAAATAATTTACATGACCCAAACATTATTTATTAACAATATTATATTTACATTTCAAAACATTTATTCACATAAAAAAAGTATAAATAAAATCTATATGAAATTTAAAACACTAATTGTGAAAATAAAAAACAATTAAAAATAAATGGAATGTTAAAAAAATAATAAATAATAAATATGTTAATATTGTTAAATATTATGAATTAAATTTTTTATAAATAATAAAAATATTTAAAAATATTTACAAGGACTACAATAATAATTATGAATAATGATGTAAATAACATAATTTTTAATGTAATTAATAAATTAGTTAAAAATATAATTCAAAATACATATTAATTAAAATTTTAATATAGAAAATGTGATTGTTAATAATAATGTTACTGTTAACAATATCTAATACAATTATTAATCATTTATGATGATAATATTTGTAATATAATTAATATTTTAATAATGAAGAAATAAATAAATAATACTTTTTAATATTATTTGTAGTGTAATTATATATGTATTTCATAATACAAAATAATAATATAATTAAGAATGTTATTAATTATAAATAATTATTAATTCGAAATGATTATATGTTGATAATTGTTATAAAATAATAATATTTTTTATTAATGATATGATTATAATATATTTGATTATAAAAAAATATTTACTATTATAATAAATAAATAATTATTTTTTAAACTTAATAATAATACTATTATTTGATAATACTATTATATAATATTATTTATATTTACATGATCATCATCATTATTAATAATTGTATTATTAGTAGTAACAATAATAAACAGAAAATTATTTACATGATACATATGATTAAATTTTAATAGTAATTAACTATTAATAATAATATTGTTATTACTATTAACTAAAATAATAATAAAATATTTAATATTTATAATATTATTAATTATTATTAATTATCTTTGAATATCAAATTAAATATATTTTTATTCTATATTATAAATTATTAGAAATTATATTTTTTATTATTAATTACTTTATCTATCATATTTTTTTTAAAAACTATTAAATTTTGTTTAATTAAATAGTATGTTTTATATATATATATATATTTATAAACAATACAAAAAAATAAAAATAATTATTTTTTAAAAAATCGAGGGGTGAACGATTTTTAAAAACATGTATTCTTTAGCAATTATCCTAAGAAGGAGCTAGTTCAAAAAGCTCCTTCTAAG
Source organism: Viscum album (assembly GCA_963277665.1). Classification (NCBI taxonomy): domain Eukaryota; kingdom Viridiplantae; phylum Streptophyta; class Magnoliopsida; order Santalales; family Viscaceae; genus Viscum; species Viscum album. Next base: position 414,020,538 of record OY728145.1, read on the forward strand.
AGTTATATTAAATTATGATCCCAAGGAAAGGACACTTTTTCTAAAATTCCTTTGAAGAAAGAACTTTACTATAAAGTGCCTTCTTTAAAGATTTGGTGAAGGGGGCATATTTTGAGAAGGGGCTCAACCTTCACCCCTCCCTCCCCAAAAAAGAATTATAGTTTTAGAATCTTTTTTCCTAGCTACATATTCATAGATTTTTTTTATTTTGGTTATATAAAAATATTCCACTAGTGTTGAATAATAATGCCAATTTGTGATTTGAATGGGATTCCATTACTGAAGATTCTCAATGAAGCTTAAACTAAACTTTGTGCTTGTATTTTGTTCGTTGTGTAGGATTGGAACTGGAGGAGGCCTCTGATTTTTCCCTTTCACCTATTACAACATTAGAATAAACCGCATACCATGTTCATGAGAAGATTCTTGAAAAGAGTTACCCATATTCAGTCATAAGACATCCAAAGACATGGATATGTTACTAAGCTCCCGATGCTTGCTATAAGCTTCATAAGTGTTACACCCACACTCAAACCAATGCTAAGAAGACCCAGTATCGAACACTAGAATCATAATAATAATCCATAACCATGCATACTAGGATGAATCTGAGTATGATATTGTATTACGACATCTGACTCCCACTCAAGAATTGTTTTTATTGAGGGTTACAATTATTCCCTATGTAGAGTTTAAAGTGTTGATGTACCTAGTATTTTGAAGCTTCATGTTCAATGACTCCCCATTTTATCTTTTTTATTATTCCATATCCATGAATAATTATAGGAAAATTTTTTGTTTGGAGAAGTCTGGTGACACTTAATCACAAATTGGAATAAGTCCTGGTCCAATCCTAATTCCAAACACCCCACATGCTATGGAAAGAAAATCCATATCCAAATAACCCCATGAGAATCTTTATCTTCCTCCAAACAAATTTTAGCGACCACTGTACTGTGAAGTACTAAATCAAATCACCTCTAAATTGTATGCAACTTAATCAGGGGAGGAGAGAAATTTAATTATCAGAGATTCCAGATTCTCAACAATGCCATTTTAACCATCAGTCATTAAACATATTAATTATCCAAAGAATAAAAATTCATTTGATTCAGGCCCTAAAATTGAACATTATCCTGGATGATCTGAAATTGTTATAAAATGAAAAATAATCTCGTTCTAATCTCATGGAAGGATGGGAAAACCAAGATTGTTTCCTATAAGAATAACCATCATTCACAATTTTTAGGTGGGATGTTAAAAATAGCTAGATCAACTAGAGCTATCACTGTCTAACACAACTACATTTATTTTATTCATATTGTTTATTACCTAGTGATTGAACACTAAACCAATAGTGGATGAGCTGAGGTGGTCTCTCCCACCAATGTTTTGAATTTTGGGTTTCAAGAAAAAAATGGTTCTCTGTTTAATTCTCTAGATGTATTTAGACAATTAACTTTTTAAAGATTCTTATTTGTCTTTGAATTTAAATATTTATTGCCTATTTTAACTAGTTTCACACACAAGCTACTTGAGACTCCTTCACTACTTATGATAGTTAAAATTGGGATGACCCAACATTTATTAGTGGTATCCATTCAATAGGCTAGACAAGGAAATAGAATACAATAATCATTGTATTTTTTTGTTCAAAGATGAAATTAGCCGGAAAGGATAATTAGGGAGATTTCCTATAATTAGAGAATGAAGAAGAATAAAAAATGAATAATTATTAATGAGTAAGTAATGAGATTAATTTGAGGTGAGACGACTATGTTTTGAATATTTAATTTAAAACCAATCCATTATATCCACTTTTTTAATGTTTTAAACCCATTAAACAAGATAAAAGCACAATCATAATACTTTCTTGAATTAAGAAAACTCGAGTCCCACTTTACTGCAATTTTCTCAGGTTCATAAATTGTTTTTGTTGGGTGCCTATAGAAGGCTTCAAGTTGATCATATGGAATTTTGAGGTTGTGATCAAACAGAAGTTAAATTTTATTAAGACTTGGATTGCAAAATAAGGCTAACCAAATTCATTTCTTGAGGAGTGTGTGTGGGTTATGTTCTTCACTATTCCAATAACTTATTAATATTTTTCTGTTTTATTATTTTTTAAACCAACTATAAATGATGTTTTTATATTTTTAATAAATTCAAAATAAATTAAACATAATTAAAACACCGAAATATTGAATGGGGTTTGGATTCTGGGTCATTCACATAGATTATTCATTATCCTATTTAATTATCATTTAGTAATCTCATTAATATCATTTTTAGATTAATGATCCTTATTTAGTTGGAATATTTGAACACACAAAAGAGAAATATCTCACGGTACATCTAGTTCCACCTCCTCCATTATGAAGAGGCAATAGACACACTCAATCAAGGCATCCACTGTCTCTATACTAGCTCTATTGTATGTTGTTTATACCCCAATACACAGTGATCCACTGAAATGCACTGTGAACCGATATAGGGAGGGAGAACTGATTTGATAATGTAAGGAATTCAAAATCTCATTGGACAGAGTATATAAATATCATTGATGTTCCTTTGTCCATTTAAATACTACATCAAGGATAATAAATTAAAAATAATTAAATAATGGTGTACCTGTGTAATGTCCCTTTCCATCACAGCACTTAAGTTAGTTCTGCATGGTTATGGAATTAAAGTGGTCATAGTGCAACATGCAGATTGGATAAAAACATGATGAAATCAGAGAATATGAGAAAACAATAGGCGAAAAAAGAAAAAAATAATGAAATTATAATTAATATTGAAAATGCACAAGGAAATTATGGATATGGTTATCCGATGAAGAATATTTCCAAATGGGAGAGAGGGGGAATCATTTATAGTAGTGACCTTCTTCTTCTTCACATTTAGTATAGAAAACATCGATATTCCTTTGATGGTCTCTTTGTGTTGTTGTGGAGTATCATCAAAGGTCACAATAAATTATGTTGAGATCTTTTCTATTTAGAAATTTTCCCATGATCATGCTCACCCGCCTATGAGAAAATTTAGAGGTGATTTATTACATTGTTTCATGCGTGGTGGGAATTAGATATTGATAGCTTATTTGAGCAGTTTTCAAATGAGTTTAGAATTGCATGTACTTATTCGGGAATGAAAGTCACTGATTAATGTTTTTAATTTATAAAAAATGTGAGGTAATCTAAGGAAACTGATCAGTCTTGGTCAAGGCTTTGATTTGTAAATTCTCCTAAAAACTCAAATCTGTAACCATGTGGGGGGGGGGAGTGTGTTAATAAGGTATCATTGGTTTTTAAATATTATTTTAATTTTAATTTTATCATTATGTTTTTTGTTTCATATTTTTATTATTTTTATTCTTCAGTGTTTTGAGTGGCGTGACTCGAACGAGGCATCACAATGGAAACTTAAAGCCAGTACGACTTTGAGCTTCATCCTCGGTGTTCTCCAGTATTGTGGGGATCAATCTCGGTGATCTCTACAGAAATTTCCTCTAGTGATATTTGATCTCATGCTTCATTCATCTCCCTTGTGGCATGGTGATCCATTTTCCTAGGTGTTCAATAGGAATCTAGTGGAGGTGCAGTCTTGGTTTGACGTGGTAGATCTTCTCTAGAAGTGCATGAGCTTCTTCTTCACCCCTTCATGAGTGTTGAGATTTCTACTAGATTCAACAAGTGAGGTGAGGGATCTAGTTGACTTCCTATTCGATTTATAATAGCGACAACAAGCTTAGGTGGTTGCCACTTCCATATCTAGTTTTAGATTCATCAATAGTTCGACTTCATATATCATAAATCATTCATAGGAATCCAACAATATCAGGTGTTCATCTACCTCGATAGAAATGACATCAGAATATTCTACTTCACCCCTTCTTGAGTGTTGGGATTTCTATGAGCTTCAATAGGCGAGGTGAGGGATCTGGTTGATTTGCTATTCAATTTTGCATAGAGGTGACAAGCTTTGGTGGTTTGCGCTTCAAGATATGGATTGAGATTCATCCATTGCGAGACTTTAGATCTTATCGATATTTCATTGGTGTCTAGTGAGATCGTGTGTTCATCTCCCTCGGTAGGCACAACATCATAATCTTCTGTTTCATCCCTTCATGAGTGTTGGGATTTCTACAAACTTCAATAGGTGAGGTGAGGGAGATGGTTGATTTCCTATTTTATTTAGCATAGAGGCAATGATATTTGGTGGTCACCACTTCTAGATATGGATTAATATTCACCATTGGTGCAACATAAGGTCTCATAAATCTTCCATAGGCATCCAACGAGATCAGGTTTTCATCTCCCTCAGTAGGAACTACATCAGAATCTTCTCCTTCATCCCTTCTTGAGTGTTGGTATTTATTCGAGCTTCAATAGGTGAGGTGAAGGATTTGGTTGATTTCTTATTAAATTTAGCATAGTAGTGATGAGCTTCTATGGTCATTGCTTCCAGATATAGATTGAGATTCATCAATGGTGAGTCTTCAGATATCATCAATCTTCCATTGGCATCTAGTGAGATCGAGTGTTCATCTCCCTCGACAGGTTCCAAATAAGAAGATTCTGCTTTATCCCTTCACTAGTGTTGGGATTTCAATGAGAATCAATATGTGAGGTGATGGATGTAGTTGATTTCCTTTTTGATTTATTATATTGTCAAGGAGCTTCATTAGCCGATGCTTCCAGATCTTGTTTGAGATTCATCAATGGTCGGACTTTAGATCTCATCAATCTTGCTTAGGTATCTACTAAGATCGAGTGTTCATATCCCTTGGCAGGCGAAACATCAAAAGATTATTCTTCATCCCTTCACAAGTGTTGGAATTTCTATGAGATTCCAAAGGTGAGGTTTGGGGTTCGATTTATTTCCTATTTGATTTAGTATCACGAATATGAGATTTAGTGGTCGGGGTTTCCAGATCTGGTATGAGATTCATCAATGCTTCAAATTGAGATATCATAAATCTTCCATAGGCGTACGATGTGATCAAGTGTTCATCCAACTCATTAGGCACAACACCAAAAGATTCTAATTCATCCCTTCATGAGTGTTGGGATTTCTATGAGCTTCAACAGGTGAGGTAAGGGATCTGGTTGATTTCTTACTCGATTTAGTATAGTGGTGACGAGCGTCGGGGGTTGACGCTTCAAGATCTGGTTTGAGATTCATCAATGGAATGAATTAAACTCTCATTAATCTTTTATAAGTGTACAATAAGATCGAGTGTTCATATCCCTTGGTTGTCATAACATCAGAAGATTCTTCGATGAAGGGGAGCTCGATGGGCCTTCAACTGTTGATGTCGGTGACTAGTTATTCTTCTTCATAGTGGTTCGACCAGGAGTAGGATTGTTTGAAGGGAGAATGACAATAGGGGACCACAAGTTCCCATAATACTGAAGAAGGACCATTCCTAATATATGGTCCTTCTTCAGTAACATGGGCACTTGTAGTCCCTTATTTTCATTCTGCATAGTTTGAATGTGCAGTAGGTATCCATTGTCACTTGAGTAACCGTGGAGTGTTGGGGTTGTTCATTGTACCATAAGGAAAGTTACCACTAAGTGGATCATGGTAACTTTGTTATGGACCCTGAAAATTTTCTGAAGCCACTTTTTTTACGTGTGCATGGTCACTTAAATTTTTCAGGTGCAATAATTTTAATAGGGGAAGATACGATCACTTGTACTTTAGAAGTGACCATGAATTTTGGATCAGTTATACTTTGATCCCATGATCACTTAAGTCTTCTTTAATTTAGTAACTTTGAGACTAATATTTCCATTTCAATAAAATAAATTCATATTTTAGTGCTTTATTTTTTAATCAATTTTAAAAAAAACATTAAGAATCAAAATTTAACCTTCAAAAAATTAATTCAAAAATCATTTTATCAAAAAAATTAATTTAAAAAAACAATCGATTATAATAAAAATTAAATTAATTTATAAATTTAAATATCAACTTTAAAAATCACCATTGTTTTAAAAAAATCCCAATTCATGGATTTTTATTAAATTAAAAAATTATTAAGTAAATTAAACTAAAAAAATAATCTAATTTCCATTTAATTCTATATTGAAATTGAATCAACATATTAAAATTATAATTTTAAAATTACTATATGGCATCAATATTTATCTTAAAAAATGAATAAATTAATAATAATAATATATTTGATCCAATTATCAATTCTGTCCAGAATTCATAAAGATCATAAAAGACACAATTTTACTCAAGATTTTTTTAATTTATGGGAGTAATTTCAAAGAATAATAAAACAAAATTTTTAAGTTCTCATGTCACCTTAGTACCCAATTGTTTAAATATTTTCCCCTTGAGAAATTTTATTATTGAATTTGATTATTCACGTTTTTAGGGTTTTTCACATTTCGTAACATAATTCTCAGTACTCGCTGGATTTAAAAAATGGGAATAAATGAAATGAAAATGTGTGCTCAAAATGTTTTTGAAACTATAAAGAAAAAAAGAAATGTAAATTTATTTTTTTCTTTTAACAAAAAAATGACATCAAGCATCATACATGTGTTTAATTTCAAAGTCATGAAATTCTTATATTCACAAAAAACCATCCTTTGAAATCCATCCAAATACTATTTCACGACATAGCTCACATGTAGTACAATTCCACTCTCCCTTCAAGAGAATGTATTTATATGTATTTATTCTAATACTTGGGATGTTATAATTTATCATAGTCTTGGGAGAATTCTCATATCTCCACACTATGAATCATGAAATATATGATCAACCCTGAGGCCTTTGAGAAGGTTATTTAGTGGCTTTGAGGTAGGTGGGAAAATTATTAAAAGAAAATCTATAAAAAGAGAAAGGCTTTACTCTTTAAATAGATTGAATGATATATCAATTAAAGTATGGAAGAATCTGTCACACAATCTCACCTAAACAAGGCGTGACACACACTCCCCAATGTACTCTTCTTTTCACTGACCATGAGTCGTGACATGAATCTAAAGAATATGTCATACAAACCTCCCCTTTTTTTATATATAAATTTTTTTAGGGTAAATTTTTTTTCACTATCAACATAATGAATAGTGATCAAGAAGTTTTCTCTGATTAGGGTCATGAATCACTCAAATGAGAATAAGTAATGTTTTAATGTCATCCCACATTATTGAAAATTTTATAATTTTTTTAGGAGAATAAAAGAATAAAAATGAAATGTATAATAGGTTTTTCATTCCCATATCTATCTTTCCAAGTATTCCATAATGATGAATCACACCTCTCATAGACCAATTTTCATGAAATATATCCCACATAAAAAAATGGAACCCCCCGACACTTAAACTTGAATTTATCATGAAATTGTATTTTAATGTGAGGGTAGGTAGGGGAAAATTCAAGTTGTAATGAATATTAAACCAATAAGTATTTTCATGGTTATCAAAAGTCTTAACTAGGATCAACATTCAAGGTATTACTCTAAAAAAAATTAGGGGTTTCCCAATCGAATGCCTCAATTATATTTAAAGGACCCCATGAATTACAAATATTAGATAGATAATAAACTGAAGTTATAGTTTTTAAAATAATCCCACAATTGTCCAAATAAGTGAGGGTAATAGAAAGATTATGTTAATGATGATCTAAAAATATCTCAGGATAGGAATAAAAATTTTGGACAATCACTAGTGGTTCTAGATTTTAATTTCCAGTCAAAAATCATGAAAATGTTTGAAAATCAAGGCCAAAGAGAACAAATACTTCTCAATAATAATTTGATCTTTAAAACCTAAATAATATGATCAAGTTCCTTGAAATAAAAAGATGTTTAAAAATAAATTTCATTTTATTAATTAATTTCAAAGAAAGTTTGAAAAACAAAGGGAAAATGTTTATAGTTTTTTAAAATCCTTAAAAAATAGTATATTTTTTTTCCAAAATAGACTCATTTAAAACACACCAAGTAAAATAGAATAAAAAAAACTATCAAATAGATTCCTCTCCTTCCCAAAACTTAATTTTAGCTATTTCTTTAATGATTTTTATATAATTCATGTAGTATTCTAGCATATTTTAAATAGGGAAGTGAAAAATATTGTGATGGAAGGAGTTTACTTGGGAATTATTATTTCTTACATGGACATCCTGAGAAAGTTGGGGTTCTTATTTTTTTTCTTCAAATGTTCTTTAAAGAGGCATCCAGAGCTTCTCTACACTTCTTTCACTAAACAAAAAAAATTATAAATTTAGATTTTATTTATAATTAATAAAGATAGAATAGTATAAATGAAAAGTAAAGAAAAAGGGAGGATAATTCTTGGGTAACCCCCCTAAGGGGTGTTATATCTTATACTGTCCACATCTAGACAATATTTTGTTCATCCCTAATCCATCAAAGGATTAGATTTATATGGTAAACACTATCATATTTGGTTCTTTCCACCACTCATCAACTCTACTTCTTGGAGGCCCCCATGGAAATAGTTCTCCTGGTCCACCCCATCATCAGGGTGATATAATTGGCATTGTGGTGGTTACAGGATAATGTATGGGGTATCCTCAGGTTCTACCAAAACTATCATGGGTTATTTATATTTTAATGGAGGCTGCATTGATTCTACTTAACAATGTTCATCAAAGGGAGAGTAATTAAATAAATCATATTGAATAAACTCAAAAAAAGTTGTGTTTTAATCAAAATATAGCCCTTCATATGTCGTATCTTCTAATTACATTTTTTTCTGAGAAGCCATTGGTAATTCATATTATATTCTATCCATAAATTTGATGTTCATAGTGTTCCTGAGGAGGCTCTTCCTCTTCTATGATGAGGGACTCTAGTAATACAAATGAGTCTATAATATTGAGAAACATTAGTCCATAAGATAGTTTATCATGAATGTACTTATAAAATAAAGCATTGGAATCAAATTTATCTTCCTCAAAAGCATACGCCAATAAGTATAAATATATATCATTAATACAAGGGGGGATAGATCTCAATTGAGTTTGGGAAGAAATAAATGTAAAAGAGTTAAGAGTACATGTATCCCCCACCATTTGATCAAGTGAAATATTTTATTGATCTCAGAGTGATGATGTGGCCTTTAATTAACATTTTTTTAACATATTTTAATTAAGTTTTAGTTTTTTAAGTGATTAATTTTCCTTTTTTTGTTAAATAATTACATCTTTTGAGTTTCATGGTTAAATTTATTAATTATCCTTTTTTATATTTAATTTTGTATTTTTATATTTTTAAATCATTTTGTGTGTTTTAATTATTATTCAATTCATTATTTTTTTAATAAAATTATAAAATTTAAATCTTTTTAACATATTAATTTAATTTTTTTATTAATTAAGAAATTATTCATTATTTTTTTTAATTTATGAAACTTTATTTTAATTTTTAATATTTTGTTTTTGTATTATTAATTTAATTTAACATTAATTTACTTTCGAAGTGTTTAATATAATTTTATTTTTTAATTTAAATCTTTTTAATTTAATTTTTTATTTCAATACATAAATCCAGTATAAAATAAATTAATTATTATCCTTTATAAATTTAGTTAGTTTTTAATTTATGTTTATTTTTTAATTCTTAGTTTTCTATTTTGAATTTATTAATTAGTTAATTATTTTAAATTTATATTAATTCAGATTTTAATTTGAGTTTCATTTATTTATTTAATTGATTTAGATTTTATTTTTTAATTTCATTAATTATTAATTATTATAAGTTTTTTTATTTGTTAATTGTTCATTTTTAAGTTTTGTAGAATAATAAATTAGTCACCACCATGCAATTGACTCATAGTTGGTAATCCATCAGTGATCCCACTTTTTTTGGAAATCCCCCAAATCATCCACCAGGGTAAGAAATCACCAAAACCACTCCCCTTTACCAATTTTCATTAACACACCTTACCCCTATGAAAAAAGTGGTTTCTCCTTTTCCAGATTTCAACAAGTCATTTCCAGCCCATAATAACTACCATTGGGACTTTACAAAAAAATCCCAACCCACCTTTCGGAAGTACCCAATGGTGAGTCCCTCATCCAAACCATTAGTAACAATGAATTATAATGGTTTTTCTATTTTAAAAGGAATTCAGAGGACGACGGTCACGTGCGTAGGGATTTGGAAAAGGAGAAGTATAGTCAATGCTTACTGTGGGTGACCAATGGAGAGACAATGAAGGATTAAGCTTAGAGGAAGACTAATACCTGAGACATTTTTTATCTATCGTTTTATGAAACAACCCGGGTCGACCTTGAACCAGTCACCTGAGTTGGTCTACAACATGGCTCGAAGAGAGCTCCTAATCCCCACAGGCTGGAAACTAGTGTTGGGAATCAAAATAAACCTGTTGGGAATGATTTGGACCAAAATAAAAGACAGATAAGTAAGCATAAGATGAATAAAATATTTAAATAGAAGGAATGAAACTGAACAACAAGGCAGAGGAAAAATAAATGAAATGGCAATGAGACATACCTGAAGTGATGTTGTGGGTCACCGTGGAACATAAACTATACTCGCTCCAAGAGCGATAAAAAAATAGATGAAACTGAAATTTATAATTAAATTAGGCATGAGCACTGAGATGCTTAGTAGGAATGCCAATATACCATAATTCCCTATGCCCTTGCATTTTTTATGAAATCCAAAACATGCTAGTTTGAATATGGGACATAATAAAATATTTTTTTTATTCTTTTAAAATTCATGTAACAAGTTTACATTTTCAATGTAAATCATTTCTCACTCACTACATTTTCAAAATAAGCTCCAAGCATGCATTAACATTTCAAAATGAAAGGAAACCAATTTAAATTAAAATATGATTTTCACAAATAAGACATCAAGTATGAAACAATTGAAATGAAAATTACATCAAAAACATCATGTTTCAAATGAGCACCATGGGTAATCCCTATAGGTAGAAGGCACAAGTGGGACCCTAGAAACCTCTTACCTCAGTGAAACGTGGATTAGAATCCATGACCCTCAGTAATGGTGGCTTAGAAACCATGAACCTCAGTCATTCATATGTTTAGTTCCGGTTGTTGCATAAATCCTTTTAGACGAAACTGGGATGATCCCCTATCATGTCATCTAGTGTACTAGTCCTAGTCCACCAACCTAGATACCCAAGTTTCCCATTCTTCTCTATTTCATGTGGGGGTGAGTTTTCTTTATCAGGAAAACATATATGTACGTAACACATTCTTTATCTAAAACCCATTAAACCTATCAACATTATTCTCCCCCCTTAAGGGTATTCCCCCTCTTTCATATCATACAATGCATAAGCATAAATTTAGGGACATAATAACAGATTGAACATTAAAATTATTTTCTAAAACCAAGGGGGAGTTCCTCAAGAGAGTTTTTTCATTTTCATAAAACATTCTTAAGGTTCCAAATGGGATTAATTACATAAAGGGAACACTTTTTACAACTAACTAGCTAAAAGGCCAAACACATTTGGAAATGCTGATTACAAATTCAAAACCACTTAGGAAAACAAATTTAAGAAATGTCACATAAGATCAATGGAGTTAGAAAACATTTCAATTTCCAAAACAAAGGGATAATCATTTCATGCAACCGTAACCAAATTCCATAGCATGTGTATATATCATAAATGAAAGACATATTTTTAAAACAAGAAAGAAACTATGAAATTCAAATTAAAGGCATCGATATAGGGGACCTACCTCAAACATGTCTCTATTTGTCGACAACCACTCGAAACAACACTTGGCGCATACATGCATGTACATTTATACAAACATATATATACACACCCCTAGATTCATTGCACATATTCCCCATTCCATGAATAAATATATACCATGAGGTGTTATATATATATATGACTTAATCTATGTATGTACATGTAGGATATCTCAACTCCCATGGCCCAAAACCATCGTAGCGAGGTCCAACGCACTACACAAATAATTTAATAAAACAATAAAACACTTAAACAATCTATAAAATGTTTCAAAATAACATGTCAAGGATTTGAACTAATGACACACCCATTTATTATAACACAATAATCAATCACATAAATCATAATTTTCATCTCCAATTGGAGGGTTCGACAAAGGGAGTCAATATCACATCATAGGTGCCAATCAGGCCTTCATTCGTTTCATAAACATTTAAAAATCCATATCTAACAATCTGAAATTTAAACCACAATTCTAAGGGAAGGTATAAAAATTTCCAAGAATAACCACATAAATCAAGGTAAACCTCATTCCCACATTATAAATAAAAAACAACCCTTTTCCAAGGAAACCCTGTTTAAACACAAAAGAAGTCCACTCCTAACCCATTTACATACTGAAAACCACCTTTGAATACATACACACACCAAAACAATTTCTAAACATGTTTCACAAACATTATAGGATTTAATAAACCACTTATGAATATTTTGAGATGACTCAAAATAGTATTAGAAGACTTTGAACATGAAATCCCACACAAAATCATCTTCTATGTCCAAACATACACCAGTTACATGAGAAAAACATAATTTTCAGTGCTTGTGCAACATAATAAAACACTAATAAAAGACGAAAAATGGATTTTAATCAAGAACACACTCCATTCCGAATTCACAATCTACTAAACGAATCCAACACCTGATAAACTTGAAGATTTTTTTTTTCACAAAACAAATAAATTAAAGAACATAATTAATTAACTAAACAAAAAAAATTAATTAATTAAATAAAATGTAAATGCATAACCACCATCCACGGTGTAGACAACTTTTCATAATTGGCATGAAGCTCTGGTTGCACGACAATCACCCCCACAAGGGGTATAATGCGAACCCTAAAAACAAATTATCGAATCAATTACACAAAAAACAGGCCAAACAAAATGCGAAACACAAACCGCAATTCTACCAATTGGAAGAATGAACAACTAGGAAAAAACACCCCCAAAAATGGTGTGGATGGAAAAACAAGAAAGGGAGAGGGATACTGGAGTTGTGTCACATCGTAAATCCTAACCGAAAAGTAAGGGAGACGCAGTTCCGAGTGGTGTGAAGTAGTAGGGGAGGGGGGGACACAGTTTGGTGCGAGGTGAAAGGCGTCACGACACGGTGGTAGCTTTTCAATGCATCAGGAGGGAAGAGAAGGAGGAGGCTTCAGTCAAGTTGGAGGCGCAAGGAGGAAGAAGGCCAGGTGTTTGACGGTAGGGTTTGGGGAAGGAGGTGTGGTGCAATGGGATTGATTAGGGGGGAGGAAGAGGGAGTACAAAAAAAGTGAGGATAAAAACAATAAAAATGAAATAAAAATAATAATAAATTAAAAGGATAATAAATCATTAAAAATTAAATTATAAAAATAAAGAAAAAATAATAAAATCAACCACAATAATATTATTATTTATTGAGGCTAGACACCTTGCACAGTCGTGCGCATAGTCGTACACCCTCAAAAGAACTCAAATTTATTCTAAATTAAAACTAGTTCAAAATAAAGATCAAAATCAAAACTCAAAATAAAAATATTAAAATAATGTGTGGGTCAGAGTGTGACAATTCTCCCCATCACAAAAACATTCTTCCCCCAGAAACTCACCCAACCAGACAAGGGAAAAAAACCAAGTTCGAAACTGAATGAGGCCAACGAAAACACAAACTCAGTGCGACTTTTCACTCCATCAGTCACACTCGACCAACACTAAGGAAAATGAAAAGAGAAAATTAATATGTAAATGATGAGGGTTCTCCCCACCACAAGAACCCGACTAGAACAACCAACATTGAGACTCTCAGCACGGGATAACTCTAGAACTACTAACTTGATCCAAAGATAAAACCGCCAACACAGACCAAAACACCCACAAAAACTAACTCTTAAAGAAGGTATAACAAGATTTAGGGTGGGTCTCCCCACCATGTAAGAACCGACCAGCTTCAGTCAACTAGTACAAACCGATAAGGGAAAACCAGCACCAACCGACCCACAAACTCTCTACACAAACCAAACCCCCCACCACATGGGTTCCCCGATGAAATACCCTAAAAACAACAGAGGACCGAACCCCTATTCATTATTTCCCCAGACACATGTATCTCCAAAACAAGCACGTCCTAAAACAAGTACGAGTTTCCAAAGGAGCTAGCCACAAAAGAGACAATCATCTCAAGACTCACAACCATAAAGAGACAACCTTCAAAGCTCACATTTGAGGAGGTAAAACTACTGAAATTAGAAGAAAACAAGATCGCCATGCCTTTTTACAACCATGGTGGGATATTCAAGGAACAAATTCCACAATGAAATAAAGTGAAGTTTTCCCCACTTACAACAAAATAGAACCTTTAAATACGAGGAAGCTACAACAGAGGAATTCAAAACGTCCGTATTTTAGCACTGAAGACAAAAGTTATACCAAGGTGACACACACCCAATGATTCCTAATTACGTGAAAGGCTTCACTCCGAGACCTATGGATGGAGATTTGAAGTCTTGAAGTATCTGATGTCCCAATGATAGGAGTTAACATCCACTGGTAAAGATTCCATCTAATGATGATGCCTGTAGTACCTCTAAATGGGTCCCAAACGACTACACCAACGGAAAGCCTTCAGAGGATGATGAAAAGTTGGCTTAAAGTACCCAAATCGGCCACACTCGAACCAAATAAGATTGTGTCTTGACTAACAGAAGATGGAATTGACAAGAAAACGTGTTTGAGATAGGTTCCTCTAGTTCTGTCTCCTCATCGAATGGGAAACCATCCCAAACACAAAAAATAACTAGTCCTTGAACCCTGGAGGAAGATCCCAAATAAGAGAAACTTTAACTGATTCCACAATGCTACCTCCGGAGAAAAGGGAATGAACCCCTTGAAATTCCCAACACATGAATTTACTGTTTGTTAGCCTTGATGGACACTCAGGAGCTCTACCACTTTCCTCTCATTTACTTCCTCAGCTATAAACCATCGAATGAGAGTGGTCTTAAACACCTTCCAAGACATCCCATCATGCAATGACACTATGATCATCTTATCACATCAATCTAATGTTGAACCTCCAAACAAACACAAACTAGCACAAACTCTCATAGCTTTGGGAGTTTCCAATAACCTAAAAATACCAACGATTTCACCAAGACAGTCCACTATCTTTAATAGAGCACATTCACCACGGAATATGGACAAAAATAAAAAATAATTCAATTCCACCACTCCACTAAGAGTTTGGGTAGAACCAAAAACTAAAAGAGGCTCACTAGAAACCTCTAGGACTTTTCTGGGCAGAATAATCAAAAACAAGAGGCACAAACCTGAATCAAAACTTATCATAAATCAAAATTCCACACCTCAATTGCAAACTAAAGCTAAAACTCAAAGCACCATTCCGACCAAAATTCAGTATGTAAAAACAAAGAACTAGTGAAAAAGGATACAAAACATGAAAAAAACAATAAAAATTTTCTCACTCACTTTTCAAAACATTTAAACTAATTTTTTGAAAATCATTTTTCTTCAAACAAAACAACTTAAATATCCACCATTGGTATCCCATGAATTCTCACATATACATATACCCATCTTCTAGCTCATGTACCCATCCACACATACCACCAATTATCCACTTGCCACATGTGTACCACTATATATGTGATCACTCATATGAATACCAAGGGTCAATTCAAGACACTTCTCATTTCAAAAATAGATCATTCAGTATAAAGAAAAAATTCACAACCAATTTGAAAATAACTCTTATCAATAAAGAAACACATTTTTGAGAATACCAAACATTTTACATTCACATTCAATAAGTGATACCAAGATCCCAAAATAACTTTCAACACACTGCCAATTTTTCCCTTTGAAACCACACATTTCATTAAAAGAAAACAATTTCCATTTCAAAACCACTTTTCCACTCCAAAACCACATTCCCTTTTGAAAACCCCATTTTTATGAACCATTTTCTTTTTTTGAAATCCACTCATGTCAGTCAAAACTAATCCCAAAAATAACTCACATAAAAAATTTGAAATATAAGGGAATAGTGGCTATAACAACCCAGTATCATGGCTTAGCAGACCATGCTTCGAGCGAGCATTAACCACATGAAGCATCTTGAACCGTGCACTCTGGCTGTACGTGGGTCGCTTCTCCATGCAAGCATGCCTCATAAAATTGTCTCACTTCATTTTTCATACCTAATCCATATAGACCAAGCTAAAGAAGAAAATTCAAATCCCAGACTACCCCTAGAAACTCAAGTCTCGGAATGGGCAAGGGTTCATGACGTCCTTCCCGCACCTAACTCTCGATTCCGGACACACCTAATCACCAAGATACCCGATAACCCAAATAACAAGAACATGCTCTGATACCATTTTTTCATGAACCAACCAGGGTCGACCCTGAACCGGTCACCCGAGTCGGTCCATGACATAGCCTAAAGGAAGTTTCCGATCACCATGGGCTGAAAACTAGTGTCGGGCATAAAAAATAAACCAGTTGGGAATGATTTGGACCAAAATAAAAGAAATATATGTAACAATAAGTTGAACAAAATATATAAATAGAAGGAAGAAAACTGAACAATAAGTCAGTGGAAAAAAGAAATGAAAGTGCGACGAGACATACCACAAGTGACCTCATGGGTCACCATGGAACATAAATTATACTCGCTCCAAGAGCGATCCAAAACTAGAGGAACCTGAAATTATAATGTAAATTAGGCGTGAGCATCGAGATGCTCATTATGAATGACAAGATACAACAATTCCTTATATGCTTGACTTTTTTATGAAATCCAAAACATGCTAGTTTGAATATTGGACATAATAAAATAATGTTTTTCATTTTTTTCAAATTCAAGTAACAGGATTTTGTTTTCAATGTAATGCATTTCTCTCCCACTACACTTTCAAAATAAGTTCCAAGCATGCATTAACATTTCAAAATGAAAGGAAACCGATTTAGATTAAAATATGTATTTCACAAATAAGACATCAAGTATGAAACAACTAAAATGAAAATTACATCGCAAGCATCATGCCGAAAATGATCACCATGGGTAATCCATATAGGTAGCTAGCACAAGTGGGACCCTAGAGACCTCGTACCTTGGTGAAACGTGGCTTAGAAACCATGAACATTAGAAAACATGGCTTAGAAACCACAACCCTCAGTAACCGTGTCTTAGAAACCATGACCCTCAGTCATTTATATGTTTAGTTAGTGTTGTTGCATCAATCCTACTAAACAAGACCAGGACGAACCCCTGTTGTGTCATCTAGCGTACTATTCTGGGTCCACCCACCTAGATACCTAGGTTTCCCATTTTTCTCTATTTTAAGTGGTGGTGAGTTTTTTTATCAAGAAAACATATTTGTACATAAAACATTATTTATCTAAAACCCATTCGACCTCTCACCACCATTCTCCCTCATTAAGAGCATTCCCCATCTTTTACTTCACACAATGAATAAGCATCAATTTAGGTACATAATAACACATTCAACATAAATTGTTTTTCTTAAACCAAGGGGGGGTGCCTCAAGAGAATTTTTTATTTTTCATAAAACATTATTAAGGTTCCAAACATGCTTAATTACATAAAGGGGACTCTTTTTACAATTAACCGGCCAAAAGGACAAACACCTTTTTAAATACTCATTACCAATTCAAAACCTCATAGAAAAATGATTTTCAAGAAAATTCACTTAAGACCTATAGCGTTATAAATACATTTCAATTTCCAAAACTAATGAATAATCATTTCAAGAAACTGCATCCAAATTTCAAAGCATGTGTATATAAGATAAATTTAAAACATATTTTTAAAACAAGAAAGATATTATGAAATTCAAATTAAAGGCATAGGCATAGGAGACCTACCTCAAACATGTTGCTGTTTGTCGAAGACCACTCGAACTGACCCTTGGTGCATACACACACTTGCATGTATACATATACATGTACACACACCCCTAGCTACATTTCACATATTTCCCATGTCATGAGAGAATATGTACAAAGAGGGCTTATATATATATTCCTTACCCTATGAATGTACATGTAGGATACCTCGACACCCGCGGCCCAAAATGATCGTAGCGAGGTCCAACGCACTACACAAATAATTTAATAAAACATTTAAACAATTAAACAATCTATCAAACTTTTCAAAATAAAAAATTATGGGTTTTCAATAATGACACACCCATTTATTATAACACAAGAATCAATCGCATAAATCATAATCGTCATCTGCAACAAGAGGGTTCAACAAGGGCAGTCAATATCACATCACAAGTGCTAACCGGGCCTTCATTCATATCATAAACATTTAAAAATCCATTTATAACAATATGAAATTTCAAATGAAATTCGAAGGGAAAGGATAAACATTTCCAAGAATAACCACATAAATCAAGGGAAACCTCATTCCCACCTTATAAAACAAAACACCTCTTTTTCCATGGAAATCACATTTAAACACAAAAGAAGTCCACTCCTAACCCATTTTCATACGCAACACCGCCTTTGAAGACATAAAAACACTAAAACAATATCCAAACGTGTTTCACACACTTTATAGGTTTTAATAAACCACTTATGAATATTTTGAAATGACTCAAAATTGTATCAGAAGACATTGAACACAAAATCCCACCTAAAACCCACTTCTAAGGCCAAAGAAACACCACTTACCTGACAAAACAGAATTCACAGTGCTAGCGCAACTTAATAAAACAATAATAAAATACTAAACATGGGTTTTATTCAATAATACAATCCATTCCATATGAAAAATACAGTAAACGAATCCAACATATGATAAACTTGAAGAAACCCAATTTTTCACAAAAAAAAAATAAATTAAAGAACATGATTAATTAACTAAACAAGAAAATTAATTCATTAAATAATATTTAAATACAGAACTCGTCAGTATAGATAACTTTGCAACAATTGGCACGAAACTCCCATCACATGAAAATTGCCCTGCAAGGGGTCTAATGCGAACCCTAAAAACATTGTATCAAATCAATTACACCAAAAAAAGACCCAAAAAAAATGTGAAACCCAAAACGTAATTCTACCAATTGAAAGAATGAACAACCTAGAAAAAACACACCAGTGGAAATGGTGTGGATGGAAAAATGAGAAAGGGAGAGGGCCACCAGAGGTGCGCCACACCATAAATCCCGGCCAGAAAGGAAGGGCGATGTGGTTCCGAGTGGTGTGAAGTAGTAGGGGGGAGACGCTGTTTGGTGTGAGGTGAAAGACGGCGCATCTCGTTGTTAGCTAGTCGATGCAGCCAGTGGGAAGAGCAGGAGGAGGCTCTAGTCAAGGTGGAGGTGCATAGAGGAAGAAGGTTAGGGGTTTGATGATAGGGTTTGGGGAAGGAGGTGTGGCACAACAGTATTGAGGGGGGGGGGTAAGAGGGAGTAAAAGAAAATGAGAGGATAAAATAAAATAAAAATAAGATAAAAATAAAAATAATGAATAAACTAAAACCCTACTAACTCATTACAAATTTTATGATAACAATAAAACTAAAATAATAAAATCAACCACAATAATAACATTATTTATTGAGGATAGATACCATGCATGGTTTTCTACATAGTCACACGCCTGTAAAAGAACTCAAATATATTCTAAATTAAAACCGATTCATACTAAAGCTCATAATAGAAACCCAAAAAATTTATTTTAAAATAAATAATTAGTCAGAGTGTGACATATAACAACACATTATTCATTGAGGAGATCTTGAGTAATACTGGAGACTGAAGGAGACCGGAAGACCAATGGAGGACCGAGACCCAAAAGAAGCAGAAAAATAACATAAAAGTAGCAAGGGAGATTTCTTTCAACAATTTTTAATTTCCTAAGTTTTTAAATTTAATTTTTTTTTCATTTTACATTAGGATGTTGGGTTAAAAATTTATGCACAATGATTTTTAATTATTCTTATCAATTTTTTTTTACTTATTTGCATTATTTATTTCATGAAATCAGAACTGATAGGAATGATCAATTATGATTTCAATTTTAATTGTTTGGAACCTCTTGTTCATAAATTCAAACTTCAAGATTAATCCGCAAGATTGATCTTGAATTTATTTCTCGAAATTCTAATTTAAAAAACACCCGAAACAATTAGAGAGATTTTTTATCATTATTTTTCTCTTCAAATTAAATTGTAGTTAATAGTTTCTTAGAATGAAAACTCTATGATTTATTCTTCAATATGATTTATCTCTTGGTGAGGGATATTGATCCAATCTGGTCTCAAGGTTAAAATTTCAATCGAAATTTCTATGAAGAAGTTATCCTTTTAAGACAAGTAGAGTTGAAATACCCCGAACATCTTCCTTGATTATATACTTTTCTCAGTTTCCAATTATCATATACCTTTTTCAAACTAATTCATTAAAAAATTACAGTCAACAATACTTCTTCCATAAAAATATAATTTTTTTTAAAAAAAATTAAAAATTATATTATCACATTGTTTATAGTGGGTTTTGTTTTAGAAATTTGGTCACAAACCTTCCCTTGGGGTTGATACCCTAACTGCTACTATAGTTGGAGACATTTCATCTGTTTCTAAACATAAGGATTTTTTTAGAGAACTTGAGGTCGATTATAATGATGAAAATAATATTTAAAATTTTTATAATGTATAGGTAGAGTTGATAATACAAATGGATAATTATGATTTGTTTAATATGATGAATTCTGATATGTGTAATAGTGAGAGTGAGTTGTCCACTTTGGATAGTATTGAAATAGATTTTAATACCGGTCATGATATTAAAAATATTTACACTTTTAGAACTGTTTATAATTGACATATTGAAGACCTTGGACCCACCTATACCGGGATTATTTATTCAAGTGAAAAGGAACCCACTTTAGAGCTTAAACTACTCTCAAAACACCTGAAATATTCATTTTTAGGTGAAAATTCAACTCTTCATGTCATGATTTCTGTTGAATTAAGAGAAAACCAAGAGGAAAATTTGTTGGGTGTTCTTAAGAATTTTAAATATTCCATTGTTTGGTCCAAAAATTATATCAAAGGTATTATCCCTTCTTTTTTCTTGCACAAGATCCCTATGGAAATAGACCACAAACCTTGAGTAGAGTGTTAAATTATACTAAAACCCAATATGAAAGAGTTTGTGAGAGAGGAATTTATGAGATTACTTAACACTGGTATTATCTATCTCATATCTGGCAGTTCATGGGTTAGTCTGTTCCAAGTAGTCCTTAAAAAAGGTTGTTTCACTATAGTCACCAGTAAAAAAAATGAAGAAATTCAAGTGAGAAAAGAATCCAAATGAAGAGTTTGTATAGATTATAGGAAGCTAAATTCATCCACTAGTAATGATCATTTTACAATGCAATTCCTTGAAAAAATTATCAAAAGGCATTACAGAAATGAGTTCTTTTGTTTTTTGGATGGCTATTCGGGTTATAACTAGATTCATGTTGCCTCACAGGACCAAGGGAAAACTACATCCACATGCCCCTTTGGGAAATTTTCCTACTAGTGGATACCCTTTGGATTATGTGGTGAACCATCTAACATTAAAAGATTTATGATGTATTTATTTTGAAAACCAATCAAGAGGATTATAGAGGTATTCATGGATGATTTAACCATAATTGGTATCAAATTTGAGACCTATCTAAAAAATTTAGAATTTGTGTTAGAAAGGTTCTTAGATTTCAACCTAGTTATTAACTAGAAGAACTGACAGTTCATGGTCACTGAAGAAGTTTTTTTAGGAAATAAGGTGTCAAAAAAGGGTTTAGGGGTAGACACTACCAAGGTTGAAGTTATTAAAAAACTGGCACCTCTTAAAAATGTAAAGGATGTTAGGAGTATTTTAGGGCATGGCAGTTTTCACCAAAGATTTATAGATTACTTTTGAAAAATAAAAAAACTTTTGTGATCTTTACTCATTAAATATTATCCACTTCTATTTGATGAGAAGTTTCTTGAATCATTGAATTTTTTTAAGGAAAAACTCATGTCACCAGCTATCACTACAACACCTGAATGGAAATTACCCCTTTAACTAATGTGTGATGCTAGTGACATGGTTGTTGGAGGTGTCCTAGGATAGAGGATGGATAAGAAGTTTCCTATGTATTATTATTCTAGCATACTTCTTGATAAATCATGAAGGAATTACACCACTAATAAGACAGAGCTATTTTCTGTTGTGTTTTCTTTAGAGAAATTTAAGCAGTACCTTTTAGGATCTAAATTCACTATCTTCACTAATAATTCAACCTTAAAGTATTTTTTATCTAAGAAGGAGGTCAAAATTAGAATCATTATATGGTTTGTGTTTTTATAATAATTTTATTTGGAAATTAGAGATAAGAAAGGTGATGATTATATAGTTACATATCATCTTTATAGGTTGTCTAATACTCTATACCAAGATCCAAAAGAGATAAGTAATTCATTTCCTGATGAGAAGTTTCTTACTGTCTCCATTAGGCAGTCTACATGGTTTGTAGAAATTTCTAACTTTCTAAAAAAAGTGTCAGTCCTAAGGACTTTTCAAACAACCAAAGAAATAAATTCATTTAATATCTTAAGTACAGTCTTTGGGATGAACCTTTTATATTTAGGAGATGTGTTGATGGGAATTTAAGGATGTGTGTTCCAGAAGAGGCAACGTTTTCAATACTGGAGATTTTTCACTCCTCCCATTGGGGAGTACATCATGGTGAAGAGAGGACAGCTCAAAAAGTCCTTCAATCAGGATTTTACTATCACACTCTATTCAAGTATTATTAGAGTTTTGTAGTGGGTTGTGATTGATTCCAAAGGCTTGAGAATGTTGGTATCAAGCTAGGGTTACCTTATAAAGGTATCTTGGAAGTCGAGATATTTGATTTTTGGGGTTTAGATTTTATAGGACCATTACCATCATCTCATGGGAATGATTATATATCTTTATTGATGTTGACAATGTCTCCAAGTGGGATGAGGCAGTAGAAATTACCAACAATCAATCCAACAATGTCAATAAATTTGAAAAAAATATACATCATTTAAAGGTTTGTGGGGCCAAGAACATTCATAACTGATAATGGACCCCATTTTTTAGAACAAAACAATTAAGGCTTTATTAGAGAAATATGGATGCACCTATAGGATTGGAAATTCCTACAATCCAAAATCCAATGGATAAGTATGAATCTCAAATAGATAGCCTTAAAAATTCTAGAAAAAATATTTCGAACTCTAGGAAGGACTAGTCTATGAAATTAGATGATGATTTATAGTCTTATAAAATATCTTTCAAAACCCTAATTGTTATGTATCTATACAATCTATTATTTTTGAAATGTTTCAATTTTTCCTGTGGAGTTTCAACATAAGTCATATTGGGTAGTTGAGGTTTTTAATTTTGATTTTAAAAGTTATGGTGAGAGAATACTACTACAATTGGGTGAGTTTGGTGATATTAAGAGAGATTATTATGATAATTATAAGATTTACAAAGAGAGATCCATAATTTTTTTTGAATATTTCATTCAAAGAAAAAAACATAGAAAAATGGCCCCTCTATTTAATTCCATACCTAACGTCTTTCCTAAAAAGATAAAATCTATGTGGTATGGAACCCTTACTCCTGTTAGAGTATAGAATAATGGATATGTGGAAATTTTTTGAGAGGAAAATTAGCTTATGATTGTTAATGGTCAAAGAGTAAAAATTTATTTTGAAGGGTAGCTAAAGGGATAGGCTTCCATCTATAAGCTTGAAAACTGATTTTCACAGAAGTTTAGCTGAAGACTTTAAATTCAGTGTTTCATGGGAGTCAACCCATGATAATTATTTGTTTTTAATTTGTTTTTTATAAGAATAAAATGTTCCTTGCATTGTCTTTTGATCATCTCCTGTTAGATAAAAGTTATGGGTCTTGTTTTTCATTTTTACTTTAAGAAGGTTTCTTCTTTTCTCAATAGAGGAGTAGAGTTCCCAGTTATTCTCAAATCAAAAAGAGTTTCCTAGTGGAGCCTCACTTGATAAAATTTAATGGGGGGATGTTCCATATTTTAATCTCTACATTCTTTCTTTGCTCATTATTTTAGCTATTTTTACTTGATTATTCAAAAAAACATTACTGCCTATTGATTTATTATTATTTTTTTTTCTAAATTTCTTTTCAATTTATTCACTACTTTAAATTAACTATGGGGCATATTACCCCTTCATACTTGTTCATTGTGTAATCTTGAATCTCTGTACCAGGTTTTTGGAATAAACTTGTTCTTTGATGTTGAATTTTTTTATTGAATATAATCTGTTAAATTTATAATAGCCATTTCACCGTGGCCTCATTTTTTATATGCTACCATTTGAAATTAATTTAAAAATTCATATCACTATATTTGATGATAAATCATGTGACACTTTTGTAAAATATTTTTTTGGGGAAAATTTTTAATCTTTCAACCTCACTGTCACCCTTGAACATGCCATCAATTAATTAGAATTGAAAATATGTATTAAGTTCTAAAATTTAAACTTTTTTTCTCCACATATGAATTTTTCTTTGGGGATAAAGTTGGGTTTTAACTGTGGGGGAGAGATTCTTAATATTATGAGATAATATGTTCTTTAAAGTAAGACAAAAAAACTACTTTAAATATTTTTGTGTTTAAAAAATGGTCATTTTTCTCAAAGTTATTTCATATTTATAGGTTTATTAGGCTTTATTTTTCACTTTAATTCAATGTTTCCTAATGGATAATAACTTACTAGTTGTTGAAGGTTTCTTTGGATCTGATTGTTTTGAGGATTAATGATTGTTGAGTGAAAATGCTTATTGTCTTGATGAATATTCTATTTTGGAATGAAGAATGAGAGTGATATTGGATATATTTCTGTGGAGTTATGATCAATACTTTAGGAAACTAGAATCATAAACTCAAACCAAGGATGATCACTTTTTTAATTAAAAAAATAACCACCTTAGGTATTTAACTTAAATGGTAATTATATAAGTCTTTTGAATCTAGAGAAAAATTGGAAAATGGGGACCCATGGTGGACATTTTAGACACTAGGGATAGTGTGTGGGTAAGCCCTTTGTACATTCCAAATAAGTGAATCTGGACAGCGATTTTCACTAGTTACATGGATTAGTAAACATTAAAAAAACAAATAATATATCTAGTTTTAACAAATGAGTTCTATAATGTGATAGAAATTTTAAACTCCAGATAAAGAAGGGTACAATTGGATTTTATGAAAATAATTTAAGTTATATCATTAAATTTATTAAAAAAATAATTTTAAACTTTGTTTTTTAGATCCTTGGAGAATGTGATGGTTTAATGTGCCTTTTGTTAGGATTTTACTTCCACTTTTTTGAAACTTGTTATCACTCTTAGTATCAGACATTGGACTTGAATTTAAGTAAGTCAATTGATGGATTTATATAGGAGGAATGACACCCACAAAAGTGAATGATGCTTTATACCCTTGATCTCATGTAGGTATTTTAATTTAGTCAGGATTTTTTTGAAAATTCCATTTTAAAATCCTTGAACTCAATTTTTGTTCCTCTGATTTTAAATTCCATGATATTCTTTATTTTAAACTGTATGTAATTTTATTTTGTTTTTAAAAGACCAAACACATGGAATTGATTGAGGGCTATAAATTATTAAGTGTGGGATAATTTTATGTGGCCTCTAATTGACATGTTTTTCCACATCATTTAATCAAGTTTTTGTTGTTTTAATTAATAATTTTTTCCTTTTTTGATAAATATTTTAATCTTTTTAGTTTTATAGATAGATTTATTAATAAATCATTTTTAATATTTAATTTTTAATTTTTATATTTTTATATCATTTTGTGCGTTTTACTTAGTTTTTATCCTTATTATTTTTCTAATTACCTTGTAAGTTTTAATTTTCATTAAAATATTAATTTTATTTGGTTTAATTAAGAATTAGTTAATTAATTATTGTTTTAATTTACTGATACATTAGTTTATTTTTAATTTTTTTGTATTCTTAATGAATATTAAATTTAACATAATTTTTAATTGTTTAATTTTATTTCAATTTGTAATTTAAATATTTTAAATTCAATGTTCTATTTTAATTTATAATTCCAGTATCAAATTATTTAATTGTTATTCTTTATAATGTCAGTCAGTTTTTAATTTAAGTTTTTTTAATTCTTTTTTTTGTATTTTGAAATTATAAATTAGTCAATTGTTTTAAATTTATATTAATTTAGATTTAAATTTTATTTTTATTTAATTATTTAATTTATTTAGATTTTAATTTTTAATTTATTTAATTTTTATTTTTTTAAATAAATTTTTATTTTTTAATTGATCATTTTGTTTAAGTTTGTAGAATAATCAATTAGCCACCACCATGAAGCAGACTCACAGTTGGCAACCCAAAATAGATTCTTCATTTTTTAGAATTCTCCCAAATCACCCACCACTAGGGTGAGGGGCTACCAACACCACTTCCCTTTAACAATTTTCCTTCACCCACTATTCCCTTGTGCCAATGGTGGCTTCTCCTTTTCTAAATTTTTGCAAGTCACTTCTAACCTATAATACCTATTAGTAGAAAATCACAAAAAATCACAACCCACCATTGGGCAGTACCCAATGGTGAGTCCGTCATCCACCATTTGGAAGAACCCAATGGCGAGACATGGACTCACTACCAATGCTTCCATATATGGCACTCGTAGTCACCGTTGTTCCCACGGACTCACTGCCAAACCTTCTCACTGACACAACAAATCATTTCCCACTGACAACACCTCATGACTCACCACCAGTTTCCAGACTCCTCTTGTAGCTTGGCTCCATCGATAGATCATGACTCACCACTAAAGACAAAATCCACTACCACCACCATGTTCTCCATTCACCTTTGACCTACGTTCTGCCCATGTGTCACGGCCATTGATCCGCAAAGATATGACCATATCAAGACAACACCGAACCCACAGTGCATTGAAGAATTTTGTGATCGAGCCCATCTCTTCAAATCCAGATCTATCACTCGAGTCGTGCCTCTACATAGAACCGCAAACATTACGACTAAATGAAATATTTCATCACCTCACTGATGAAGGAGTTCAGCCAAACATATTCATATGGTAGAAGGAAGTTGTTGTTGTTTGAAGCTTTCCAAAGCTGAAGAATAAGATGTCATTCTCTCTCCAATTGGACGTTCTCGATCCACTGACCACCTACCATTAATGCCTTCACCACCATAGATCTAAGGTGCCGCCCTACGAGGAGTTTCATCTCTCTATCGAAGGGTAGGGAGTCATGCTTCATCATAGCTTCTAGAGGAAGGAAGACCGCCATACGCGACTGGATAAACTAGAAGGAAAACAAAAAAGATAAAATAATAATAAAACAATAATAAAATAATAAGAATAAAATAATTAATAATAACAATAATAATTAATAAAATTTTTAAATGAAATAAAATATATTAAATAATTATAAAATCAAATAAATAAATTTAAAATAATTAAACATAATATAATCTAATAATTTTTAACCTGATTAATTTTATTAATCGTATTTTAAATATATAATTATATTAGAAAAAAATAAAAAAAAACTAAAAATATATACATAAATATATTAAGTAATATAAATAATTATAAAAATATTAAATCAATTAATGTATTTAAATAAATAAATAATATTATTTTATAATAATCTAATTTATTATTAAAACTATAATTCTTTTATCCTTATAAATATTTAGTTATATTAAATATAATTACTGTGCTAAATTTAAATAAACATATATATAATTAAACATAATTATTTAATATTTTCAATCTAATAATAAAGAATAAAATTAATAATATTTATATATTTATAAACTTATAATTATTTTAATAATTATAACAATAATTATAAATTTGTTTAATATGTACCATAAAAATATTTTCCCTATATTTATGAGAGTAATATTTTTATATACATCAAAATAATTAATTATTAATTACACTATGTTTTTACAGATACAGGTACAAGCTGGAATTACCTCTAGGTTCATTCCAACCACTAGTAGAAGTCAGTTAAAATAGTTTTTCTCTTTTGATAAGGAATGCAGAAGGCAATTGTCACATGTGTTGGGATTTGGAAATGGAAAATTAAATTTGTTTCTTGCTGTGGGTGAACAAAAAAGATACAATAGAGGATTATCCATCTGGGAGAGTAGGAGCAGTACTAGAGATCGAGGGAGACCTGAAGACCACAGGAGGAGCAAGGCCAAAAAGAAGTAGAGAAACAATGTAAAAGTAGTGAGGGATATTAATTTCTCTATTTGTCAATGTTTTTGTTTGTAAATTTAGTTTTAAATTCAAGTTTACATCAATATCTTCCGTTAAAATTTTATTTATGTGAATTTTTAATTCATCCAATTGATTATTTTTTACTTCACATTATTCTTTCTTGAAATCTGAAATGATTAAAAATATCAATTATGATTTCAATTTTAATTATATTGTGCCTCTTGTACATAAATTCGAGCTTTAAGATCAATCAGTGAGATTTATCTTGATCTCATTTCCCAAAATTTTAATTTCAAAACCATTAGAAACAATTGGTGAAATTGTTTCTGATAATTTTTCTCTTCAAATTCAATTGTAGTTTGTTGTTTCTTAGAGTGGAAAACTCCATGATTTATTTTTCTGCACGATTTATCTTCTAGTGAGGGATATTGATCTAATATTTTCTCAAGGTCTCTTTTGCAATAAAAAATTCCATGGAGAAGTTATCCTTTTATGACCATAAGATTTGAAATACCCCAATCACTTCCTTGATCATATACTTTTCTCAGTTACTGTCTGTCATATATATTGATCAACATAATTCTTAAAAAATAAATCTCATCATTACTTCTATTTTTAAAATATAAAAATATTTTAAAAGATAAAAAATTATATTAACCCACTATTTACAGTGGATTTTTTTATAAAATTATGGTCACAAACTTTCCATTGGGATCAATATCCTATTTGTTTCTATAAATTAGACTAATAGGGTAGATAAATTTTTAAACGTTTGTATTTTTTCAATGAAAAATGTGCCAAGTATGTTAGGAATTATCCCATATTTGTGTGGGTGAGTGGGATCATTCATTGATTCTATATCTAGGATGTGCTATTTAATATATCGAGGTTTAATTCCATGATCCATGGTACTCACCTTTAGCTATTAACTATATTATAACCCAATAATATTTGTTTATATTTATCCATCAAATCATCAAAAAATTTAATTATAATATTACCATTTGATTTTTTGAGTAAAGTTAGAAGTTATTCTATCCTCTTTGATATCTTATGATGATCTATTTTATTTGGTTTTAAATTTCAAAAAGTAGAAAACTATTTACAATGTGAAAAATAAAAATGAATATTTGACCTTATTACCTAGAAAAAGTGCCAAGTTAATCATGTAGTTTTTATGGACCACAATCAAAAAAAAATTATATTTTATTAAAACTTGGATTGCAACATAGGACTAACTAAGTCCATTTCCCAAGGGGCGTGTGTGGGATGGATTCTCACTATTCTAATGATTTTTTAATATTTATTTTGTTTTATTAATTTTTATAGAATCCTAAATTGAAAATTTATATTTACTTGGTTTTTAGGTTTATCAATTGAAGTTGAAATGAAAACCAAACAAAAAAGTTAGTGCGGAATGTATGTGGTCCTAGGGTAAATTCTAGTGGGTTGGATCATTATTTAAAACTATTCCAAGTTTTCTAACACAATCCAAAAACTAAATATCATTTATCCACATGCCCAACTCTATTTTCATTTAATATTAAACCATAAATCTACTTTGGGATCCCTAAAATAGATCGAGAATCTCATATATTCTCCTCAGTGATTGGGTAATAACACTACTCAATCAAGTGAATGGACTTACTCACTCTCCTAGTAGAAATCACATACCATTCCCTCAATTTGGATCACACTTAATAACAGAAAAGTTATGTAATTTGAATGAGAATATATGATTTCTTCTAGGTGAGTGAGTATGTATATTCACTTGATTTAAGAGTATGATTACCCATTCACCAAGGAAAATATATGTGATTTATAGTATATTTGTGGGATCCTTGATAATATTAGTGGTTTTATACTAATGGAAAAAATTGGAGGGATTATGGATGAATTATAGTGAGTCTATGCAATGAGATATAAAATTATGAACTATTTTAAATGTTGATACAACCCACTCAAATTTAAACCTAGTACTATATATATTCCTCACTAACCTGTGTTTTTTTATTTTCATTTCAACTTCAATTCATAAACCTAAAAACCAAAAAAAAAAAATTAATTCTAGATTCTCTGAAAGTTAAGAAAAAACAAAATTTAAATAAGTGATTAGAATAGTGAGAATATAACCCACACGCACTACTTGAGACATGAACTTGTTCTAATCTATACTTAATTCCAAGTTTTAGTAAAATATAAATTCTCTTTGACAAAAGTCCATGAAAAATGCATGATCAAGTTATTTGTTGTTAATTTCATTTAAATTTGAATTTGAGGAGAAAATATTGTTGTTTCTTACTAAGAATATTTTTTTACTACTATAAAAATATTATGTGGTGAAAACATAATAATATAATAAAAACAAGAGTAGGTAGTGAATATTACTTGCTAATGTAATTGTAGAAGAGTAAGAGGAAGAAGACAAAGGGGAAGAAGTAGTAACACAAAAATAACTTGATGGAAGTATAACTTCGTTAAGGACTTTTTAACTATTGAAAATAGATTCTATATTTTTTTCATGTGGTTTCACTTTATATAATTTTGGATAAATTTTTATAGATCACATGGTCAAGGATAAATCCTGCTCATT
Source organism: Viscum album (assembly GCA_963277665.1). NCBI lineage: Eukaryota > Viridiplantae > Streptophyta > Magnoliopsida > Santalales > Viscaceae > Viscum > Viscum album. The sequence continues at coordinate 414,051,515 of OY728145.1, forward strand.
GTATCCAATATAATGATTCCAGTTGATCATGTCTTTATGGATTTACCATATCATAACAAGGATCTAATTACTAATTTTTAAATAAATAATATTTTTGAAATACAACATTCATAATGTGTTTATTATTTATTGGGTGGGATATATATATAGTCATTAACTTTAACAAGTGTAGAATGTTATTTTTAAACAATCTTAAAAATGGAACAAAATTCTCTAATTCACTATCTTGGTAAATTCTCACTAATCTTCTGTGTACATTTTAGCATTGGTGGGAATATCCTTCACTGCATGAAATTTTAATTCCTATGATTGAAAATATGTAAGAATGATAGAACTTTATATTCTTTTGAATCAATAGGAATCAATAATAGTATAGACCATGATCTCTATGGTGTTTAGCACCATTATGTGGTTATCTGTAATTTCCCAATCAGTGAAAGCATTAAAACATATATTATAAAGTATTTGTGTTAGGTAGGCTCCAATTTCATGAATTAATTATGTGAATGAATTTTTTGATCCTCACATGAATTTCAATATATTAAATATCTTAATTAATGATATCTTATCATACATTGAATATTCAAATGTAAAATCTTTAACGTTCCACTTCTATTCTGAGGTATATAAAATCCTGACTGTATCCTTATATCATACATAATTAAATACCTAGGTGACATATTTCATGAATATATATTGAACCATAAAATATATCATATTGTCTCATATTATATATCCAATATACATCATATGTATGTGGGTTTAGGGTATATCTCTTTTATGCTTGATATCTTCATACCATGCTAAATGCATAAGAAACATTGTGTTTGGTATATAAAATAGAATACAAGATAGATTCAATTGTAGTTTAATAAGGAATTATACTCATCCTTTCTCCCTCATCTTTTGTTTGAGGATTTAGATACATCTACACGATGTAAAATTAGCAACAATTTTCTCTTAGATTTTTCCATTATTGATAAAAATTACTCAAGATGCAATTTAAGAGTTTTTGAGTTTTGTTTGTTGACAGAGTAGGTTAAAAAATTTACAGTCAGCTGAAATAGTGGTTTTAGAAAATATTGAGGCTTGTGAGGTAACTATGTTTTTAATGAAATCAAAATAAATATAAAATATCTATTTAAAATTAACAATGGAGATATTTCTATGAATAAATTCAATGGCTAAAGCATCACGCCATAAAACATGATGTCACCGTTCACAAATCACTATGTATATTAGTTAATCATATAGTTTATGAAATCATTCCATTTATAATGGAAAGACATATACCATACACATATATTGATTTCACTTTATGTTTTTTATTTTTTCATGATTCTTAGGCAGTGATTTCTTACCAATCACATAATTCATTTGAAATCTTTCATCACTCATGATTCTGAGCTAGTGATTTCATACCAAAAACCTTGTACCTTTATGAATGTTCCTTGTTCATTCCAACATGGATGGTACTCTAAGAGACAACACACTCCCTATGGGACCACCCATTTTTGGAATTTAGTTATTCTAGGCTACCTATAAATTCACGGTACCCACATGAGAAGAGATAACAATAGAATGATAGAGAAACCCCTGAGGAGTGATTTGAGAATTTCAAGAGACTTCAATGAGATATTTTTAATACTTTTATTCTCATTTACTTCATGGATAATCTTTAATGAAATTTTTGGTAGTTAATAATTATGTTAAACCCAAGGAAGAAAGAAGAAATAAAACCATAAAGGGCTTCCTTTATAGAGCCCATTCACATAGCTCCTTCATAGAGCATATTCTCAAGGCCCCATCACAAAGCCTATTTTCACAACTCATTCATGGAGAACCCCCATTGGTATCATTATTATAGGGTCTCTCTATTAGAATATATCATTAATCAACCTTTAACCATTACATACAATAGAAACGTCCCCTTCTTATAACACCTCAACCCTACATGATGCAAGGGGCTACTAAGGTTACTAATACCCTACTCTTAATAGTATTGAACCATGTAGCATATGTACCAACCATGGAAACTTTATGAAACACCATTATGATAAGTAACCATACCTCTTTAATGTCATATCCTTCATTCAATAAATTTAACTATGTTGGAATAATAAAAGTGAGCATTATATACTTCTTATCCTGTGGTTAAAATCCTGAAAAGGTTACATAAATACCTTTTAAAAACCCATTGTATGTCCATGATTAGGTCATTAGGAATGTCAGAGTTCCCTCATTAAGATCATGTATTCCCTTGATAAAAATAATCTCATAGGTTTTCCTCCAAGATCTATAGGACACTCTAGGTAGTCATGATCATGTATTCCCCTGTTTGTGAGTGTACCTATCATGAGGATACCGAGGAAGCTTCCATTAGAATTGGATGTTCATCTCGGTTACTGAAGTGTCAAGGTGGATGGATAGGTATACTAAATTATCCATGCATGATTGATACTCATATGTATGTGTAATCTTAAATCATGTTACCATTATTTATTTCATCACTATGATTCATCAATGAACCCAAGGGATAGGTCATGGGCCTCATACTAGGTGTAATCCCCAATATATCCCCATATATTTATATACCCCATATTCCAACTCATCCTTTATCACCCAATATTCAACAAACATGAAGTGTATCTAAGGTCTTACCTTGAATAATCCCCACTCAGTAATTTACTGTTTTCCATTTAACGACACAAACATCCTATTCACATGACATAAAACTAAACAATAATGTCCGTACCACATGGAAAAAAATTACATGGTATTGATTTATCCAATGGCCTTAAACAATATGACTCAAAAAAACATGGGGTTTTATTTTGTTAATAAGGATATATTGGTATCCTATTTGTGGTTCAAACCTCACATTGAGAACCACATTTTAATTGAAAAATATTCCCTTGAAGACTGTTAGGTCCACTAGGCTAAATATTCTAAGGGGGGGGGGTGAATTAGGGTATGAAAGATTAAAACAACGTCCCCTTTTGATCTTATTATTCTTTTAGAAAACACACTCTTCTCTATCCTTCCTGATACAGAGTATGAATAAACCTTAAAGCATGAATAGGACACATTGATTTTTACTTGGTTCACCCTCACTAGGCTACGTCCAAGGAGCATACACCAGCAGCATGCTGATGTACCAATTCCACTATAATCACGATGTAGTTTACAAGTTCGAAGCAGAATCACTATCCCTCTTGGTTTACAAGGAATCACAATTTGAGAACTCACTACTCTCTCAATTGAAGTGAGCTCACTACTTCTTCAAAAGATCCACTAACAGTTTATAGACCTATAGGTCTCTTCATCACCACTAATGATTTCATCCTCTACTGTATGTAGATGCTCTATTGATATCTAAATTCCATCCACTGATAAATATCCCTTTTCACCTGCACACTGAGAAACAACCTTTGGGAAGTACCTTTGCAAAGCACCCTACTTCGCGAAGCTCCCAATTTCACAAAAGTTAAATAATACTTCGTGAAGTCCCTGCCTTTTCGAAAAGCTCAAGCCTTCACAAAGCTTAAGCCTTCGTGGAGCTTAAGTCATTGTAGAGTGACTTCCCTAGTGAAGCTCACTCAGCCAATGCAGAGCACAAGACTTTCGCGGGGCTAGAATAGCCTCTGCAAAACTCTTCTGTCACAAATCACACTGTCTTCGCGAACCACCTTCGCGAGCCGAGAGAAAAATATTTTCTTCAGAAACTCTCTACTTCTCTCGAGGGGGTCGAGGCCTATTTATAGTTGATTCCACCGACCCTCGAACCTTCTGCGTGAAGTCAGCGCCACGTCATCACAAATAACGAAGCTCTGAAATTTCTTCCTAAATTATCTCAAAATCGTGAAGCACCACAGTAATATTTTGATCGTGGAGCTCTTCATAATCATGGAGCATCCCATCAATTCCTTTGAGCCTTTGCCGTGAAGCTCCTCTCGTAATGCCCTTCACCGCCGCATTGCTCTTTAACTCTGTCGTTCGTGAAGCATGTCATAATCGCGATGAATCACCATCAACATTTTTATGGTACTCAAGAAATCCAATCTATGAATCCTATCTTTGTGAAACTCATGCCTTTTCCATATTTTGATGATATCATCAAGGAAATCCATATTCCACGATGCTTACCAAACTCCAAATTTTGGACCCCAAAAATTTGGCAAATACTGGAAAACGGCGCCACCTTGTATCTGTTCTTTTATAAAACCTCTAGATAGTCCATTCCTTTTTCATGGTTCTTTTTCAACAATGATTTTCAACAACATCTATAGAACTTGAAAATTCACCATGGAAACCTGCTTTTTCAATAAACACAATCAACCCAAAAATGTTGCAATGTTACCTTGAGGGATTTTTTCTTGAAAAGGCCAGCCTTATAGGTCTATATTCCTCATGAGGCATAAAACCTTCTTCAAAGGGATTTATTCCAAGTGATCTATATTTAATTTAAATTTTTTTTATATTTTGACTAAATATAATTTTGATAGAGTGGGGACCTTAAATATTACTTTATCTGAAAAAAATTCACAAACATAAATAATATGCAACAATTAGTATAAAAAATTAACCACAAAAGATACCAGAAAAATCACAAGTATTTAAACTCACTTGAATAACCCTATTTCTATAAGGACTATATTTGCTAGGATAAATCTTTTATACAAGGCACATTATCCCTATAAAAAAAAACAAGAAATGGATTCTCATGTGAAAGTTCCACACCATCCATTTCTATAAATCATTAACATATTAGTCATTAAAACGTGATGCTAAAATACACAGAATTCATCATGGTTGCACAACCTTAGAATATATCATCACGTTCCTTTTCACATGGAACTAAAATGTATGTCATGTCCTATTTTGTTTCACTAAATTATATGAGTTCTGATTCCCTTGAGAGAGACATGTAAGAAGCCTCTCTCATATGTCTATTCCCAACTCAACAACATCCACCATATCCCTTGATGATGATAAACTCCAGAGTTCAAAATTTTATAGTTTTGAATTATAGTATCACAATGTACGAAACAAAAAATGTATCATCTATGATATATAAAAATGGTTTCAATGGTGGAGAACCTATAATACATATAAATATTTACATCAACGTATTTCAATTATCAATCAATAGAAAGGTGGTAACCATCCAAATATTGGGGCTTGGGAATTATTTATAAACTTGTCTTAAATCATTAAGAGAGTACTATAATGATAAATAGTTCCACATAAAGGTTGATATGATCCAAAATTCCCATTATCTTAAACAATTCATATCCTAATGTTTTATTTGTAAAATCCCAACAACCTCTAACCTTTGGAAAGTAGGTCTATATTGAATGAAAACAAAAGTAGGAAAAATGAATTTTATAAAAATAATAAATAACATGAAATCATTTATCCATATATGTTTGAGTCATATCACACATATAACATCTTGATTTTAACAATGGTATCACACATTACTTCATAGAAATTTTACTTTAGGGGAAAAACGTTGAACCTCATGTAAATCGTTTTCCCATGAAAGTGATTGATGAAGAATTATCTAACTTTTGATGATACATTAATGGGTTTATTGTTTTAAATTTTTGATTCTTTAGGAAATTAAGGAATCCTCAATAGATACCCATTCAATCTAATAAAATATAAATATCAAAGCATCATATATATGCTACACTATTTTGAAGGTTGTATCCCTAACAACCAGGATGACATTGTCATCTACTAAAAATATCAAGTAGAATTGGTAGATGATTTAGTTAGGGAGTACCACCTTAGTTGTATGGTAAAAAATATGAAGGAATCATTGGAAATGATCTATATAATGGAACCTTATGAACTATCCCACATAAGGAGAACTACGGTGAAGATGGTGTTTTCATTGACCACCAATAGCTGATTTAGAAGTCTTTTCCAAGAGTGAGATAATACCTACCTATTTTATCTAAATGATATGAAAAATGAGGAAAAAATGTTCTCAATGTATCCCATGAGCCACTCCAAAAGGCTCCTATCAATCATCAACACTGCCAGTGCTATGCAGTCCCTACTCCTCCTGAAACCTCTGAGGAGGGAACTCGGGACATCCCAGCCTTAGTCACTCACACTCAGGAACCTATAAGGAGGCCATAATTAGTGTAAAAAGCCACTAGTGGAATGAAATAGTCCAATTTTCTTATTTAAACCAAAATATTTATTCATTTCACTAAGGTAATAAATTAATAGGATTCCTATATTTCATCTCACACTTAGAAATCTTGCTAGAACGTTCTGGCATTGAGTCGAGAATCATGCTAGTATATTTTAGCAGCATCTAGGGAAAAAGATTATATCCATGTTTCCACTAATTATTTACACTAACAAACCTTAATAAATGTTACAAAGACACCCCATATTATTTCTCCTATAGATAAAGTTTGTGGTCATGTTCTGATGAGAAATAGAGGACTCGAGTGGGATTATATTGTAACTCCCATTGAAGAGTGGACTTACATCCCTATTTCTATAGAATAATCCTAACAGCATATCCTATAAGTAATTAGAGGGAATTAAAATATTCTCACTAGTTTTTTATAGTGTTTTCAACTTATATTGTCAGTGATAGTGAAGGGCCACCATCAGTATATCTTGATGGTTAATAGGGGCATGCCCATATTCTTACTCCTGTTATGTAAGATCTCATCAATGTACTCTAGAATCAAATCTGAAGGGGGACAATTATAATAATTCAATTTAATTAGACTATCAGTATATCCCAATGAGGAATTAAGAAAAATATCATGCTCATATTCATATTCTTACTAGTGTATTCTGACATATTTTGACAGCCACTTCAGGGAAGGATTATATCTCTGACAGCTTCAGTAGAGCTCATTGGAATATTTCATAAGTCACATAGGAGAAGGCCCATATCCCAACTCCTCTTAAATTTAATGAAGTATATCATCATATCTGGATGGAAACAAAGAGGTAGATTTTTATTCCTTCCCATTTTAAAGAAACCAATCAGTATATTCCGATGTAAAGCAAGAGTAAATCTTATATTCCCACCCAATATCAAGAAGATCATTAGCATATTTTGATGAAAATATGGTAGTCCATTAATAGGGATCCCACCTGTGAAATTTGTTTTCCACATTGCATGAACCTAACCACCTAATAGAGAATATACCAAAGTAAATCTAAATCATGGTATTAAAAAACTCAAAAGAAGGCTCAGATCCATACTCTGATCAATTTTTATTTTCTTAAGGATCTATAAAATCTCTTTGTAGAGGAATAATATTCTTTTGACTCATTATAAGTAGGATAACTCAGCTATAGTCATGTACTACAATTAGTAGTTTTGGAGGTCTTCCTTAGAGTGTTCTCTATAAAGTAATTACCCATGGAAATATGAATATTGATCATGGGAAATATTCACATTGTATGATTTTTTAATGTCCTCCCAACATTCGTAAGATCAATCGAATAAAAGTTTTTACCATTTCCATTTTGGTAAATATTGGTAACCAGAGAGGTTATCCCAATAGGAACAAGACCATTATCCCTAGAGGTCTTCGCTATGGTATATGTTATTTAGGTTCTCCCTACTAATTAACATAAAACTAGAATACATGACCTATTTATGATTGAAGATATTAATATAATCATGAAGATCCACCCCATGGTGTATATTGCAACGGTTCTCCTCATAATGACTATCTGCATCGATCCCTATGAATATTCACTCATCTATGAGGAAATTAAGGGGTTAAGGATATCTATACTAAGTTCCTCATCAATTAATATTGAAATCTTATCCTAGTCAATAGATATTATATGGTGATTGTGATTATATATGCCTCCCTTGGACTGCTTATTCTCTGATGCAACTTAGGAGGTTTTGAAAAATATCTCTCCCCTCAAAAAGGCAAAAAGTAAATGAATAATTTGGCTGTAATATGTAGTGAAATTAATTTTTTAAGATGAGGATAACACCATGGTTTTATAGATTAATTTTTTTGAGGGAAATATACTGGTTTTGTTTTTTCCCATATACACTCCTCTGTATGACATTATAGAATCATTTAAAGAGGAATGTATACATTATTTTTTCTTGAGTTTGTTTACGATTATACACCATGTCAAGATGAAATGGATCATAACAACCATTAAATTAAAATAACAAAGCCATGTTACAATGTCTACTTAGCTTCTATATCAGCTATAAAACATCTAAATTTCAGAAAATAATGAGGTGACCTATGAAAGTTGTATCTAAATAGTTTAAAAACTCTCCACTAATTAATAGATGATACCCCAAATGGTGTACACATTGGAGGGTGGGGTGAACATGAAGTGTTGAATTTTACCCCACTCCATTTCTAGTAGATTCCACCAAGAAATATATCATGCAATTTAATCACCTCAAGTCACATTACAAGATAGAGATCTATATATTTCAGTTGGTTTATCCAAAATAATCCCGCTATCGGTAGTACTAAAAAATAATGTACTTTAAGGGAGTATCCCATCTGTAGGATCTTGCATCAAGCTGTAAAGAGAGTTGATCAAGCATCTCATCTGAGGAAAGAAAATCCCATAAATGAAGGATAATCCTTAGTGGCTTGAATCTCTCTATCAAGATGCATGCTATATCTAGTTCATGTTAGAATATAGGATTAAAAATAAGTAAGGAATTATTAATAACCACATTAGTAGAATTATGTGAATAACCCCATTCAATAGGGCTATGGAAATTTTTACCAACACTACTTCCCATCAGATCATCAAATTTCAAATGGATCCAATATATATTGGTGGAAGAGCTATGCCAATCCTAACCCCAATGGATGAGGGAAGTATTACCACATCCTTCATGAAATTCAATCTTCTCTAGAATAGGGGGAGTTTCAAAGGATAATATCTCATAGTTCCTCCTATCATTCGATCTACATTCCATATTTGAAATACATTTGGTGAATACTATTGGAGAGTCACTGAGGATTACCTTTTTAAATCACTCTTGTTAGATAAACATGTACTAAAGTAAAATCCCTGTGGGGGACATAGGGTTTAATGGTCTAATGAAATGAAAATGTTGAGGATTATTATGATTTTTTCCTCATGTAATATTCACTAGGAGATAGATCCCTTCATAATTATAATGAATATTTAGTACCTATAGTCCATTCAATATAAGTAAATGTCATTAACATAATCCCTATAAATAAATCAAAGCACAAAACTAAGGTATAAGAGTATAATGATGAAATTTTTTTCTAACATATGGTCCACATAGAAATACTTGAGTAAAGTGTGTGAACTCGATGTTAGAAGAATATTCAAAAGCTAAGAGATCCTCTAAATACCTAGATACCACATCCTTGTTGAGCTTATTACAAGGGAAAAGGGAAGGCTGGGGTCACATACTACCCAACACTCAATTAAACCGAGACTATAACATCCTGAATTGGGAGACACTAAATAATACCCCGATTCAGTATGCCACATTGGCTCATGAGTGCCTCCCTATACACCAAAGGCTACCGACTTTAAGTAAGGTTAAAAAGGTGGTATGTTGTGGAGATTATACCCACATAATCAGAGTATCATAGTGGTATAAAAGAAACTCAAAAATAGAAGAAAAGAATATAAATAGTAGTAGTATAATAATAAAAACTAAAAATAAATATTAAATGAATCACCATGCATGAAGATGCTACCCTATGTAAAAAACATACACATATGATATGTAATACATAGACAATACTAGAATTAAAATCATAAACAAATAAAATAATCTAACTCTAAAAGGTATCCTGAGTACACGCTAATCCAATACTCCAAATGTGCCATGTCCATCACTATTCTATATAGAGTAACAATAAGAAAGAATTTACAATTCATGATATTAATACTACAACAATGAGATTTGTTTGGGTACTAAATAGTGGAATGAATAGGGTGTGAAATATAATCAGCAGGCCACCACTAAAAGTGTCTAATGAAATCCCATCCATGAATATAAAATAAATAGTATGAAGATATAATAAATGAGTTTTGAATAAATAAATGTAAACAAGTTGGGGTTAGGTTCCTCAATGACACTTGACTGACCAATCCTATTTTGGCCTAAACCAAAATATCACTGATCATATGGAATAATAATAATAATAATATATATATATATATATATATATATATATATATTTGTATATGTATGTATGTATGTATGTTTTTATGTATGTATATGAATATATAGTCATATATATAGATACACAATACTATCCAAGACACAAGGTTCAACCAGGACATCCATGAATAATAATAATAATAATATGAGTCTCATTATATACATGTGGGTATAATCACAAACATATGAACATGGGATGTTGAGTTTCATGCCTGACAAACCTAATAAATGATGTTAAATGTCATGTACAACATCGTGTCATGTAAGTATCATAATCAGAATCCAGGGTAGAACCTCTAGGAAATATGATAAAGTAATAGCAAATAAATGGTTCATAAATATAATCCTAGGTAATACCTATGGTAAATATGACAAAGATGTGAAATTCCATATACAACATCATAGAATAATTGGGGAATTTGAATCATTAGGTCCAACAACCCTAATCTAGTCCTCTCAACAATAATCAAGAATAAAGTAATCCCACTTTCCCTATGATCCCTTAACCAAGGCATTTTTTAAATAGGAACATGGTATCACTCAAGGCATAGTGTAATCCACTCGGGATTTTACATATAATATTATAATAATGTTCCATGAAATGATTCATTCCCTTATCAATTGTAAGCACACAATTATACCATTTGATTTATAAATATAAAGGCCATGGAAAACACTGATGCCATAATATAATTCAAGGGAAAGGAATACTACCCATGTCATTATCAATTGATACATTCCTTAAATAAATTCATTTATCAATTCACTGTCATATAATAAAGGTTCCATGTTATTGAACATTCCATTTAATAATTGAATTTAATGGTTTATAAATTGGAAATAGAGAATCCTTTCCATATTACAATTTATCATTATTCATCCAATTTATCAATTTTTTAATTAAATTCATTTATTTCCATTAACCAATTCCATCATGAATGGATTAGAGGGAAATGTGATGATATTCAACTATTTATCATATCCATTGACAATACAAACCCACCATAGAATGTGGTTTTGTCAAATAGGCATTTATAATGTACTGATTAATTTAAGAACACACCCAAGGGGTGGTTTAATCATAAAGAAATGAAGGGTACATTATCATATAATCAAAATCACATTAAGGGGTAGTTTTGGTCGAGGTCATTGACCTCAAACCTTTAAGGGGTTTGAGAAAGATCACATTTTTGTCTAGGGGTTTAATTTATGGTGTTTCACATTTATGAAGAAAAAAATGAATATTTAGGCATGAAATACAGTGTCACATTTTATAATCAATGAAAATTAAGGAAAAAACATGTAGACCACCTACCTTATTCTAAGGAAACTCAACTCATCCATTCTTAGGCTTTGATTTGAGTCAGAATAAGAGAAATAATAAGAATCTAAAAACTCCATACAAATATGGAATATGGTCTTAAATGGAAATAGAATCCAATAAGAAAAAGAAATGAGGAAATTAGTCAAGAGGAATACTAGTATTACTAAGGGTGATCCAACACACCTGATGATGATTGATTAAGACCAAGAATAAAGGAAATCCACCCGTAGAAGAGGGAGGTAGAGGAAGAGAACATGGGGAACCTCCTAGATGAATTGAGGCTGAAGAAGGGGTGAAAATTGTTTAAGGATAAGAGGAAAAAATGGAAATTTTCCCCCATTTAATGAGATTTATGGTTTAGACACATGGTTTTGAAAACCATGTGCCAATCATGCGGTGCTGCTATCCGAAGAGACACCCCCTTGTATGGTTAGGCACACAGTTTGAAAAACCATGTGAAACCTATATTCTCACATATATAATTATATATATATGATATGCAATTCCATGAAACTCACCATACTCATTTTATCAAAATTTTATCTTCTATTTAGCGGACATATGGTTGAGATGCATAGTTACTTCTAACCATGTGCCAACCGTTTGCCTTAGACTTCTCCTTCCTTAAAATAAGTTTCAAAGCCCGACTCTTCCAAAACTCAAAAAAACATCAAAGGAAAATATTTGGAATTAAAAACCATATAAACACATCAAATTTAAGTGATACAACTCTTGGATTCATATTCTGATGTTATTTTAATTATTCAGATAGTACACCAAATGAAAAGTTCAAATTCTCATAGACATTTCAAACCGGTCCAAAACATGGGATGTTACAAACTCCCCACCTTATAAATTATCATCCTTGAGAATCCTTGGGGAAAAAATGAAAACATCACCTGATCTATTTTGTTCATGAATTACCCCTCAAATGCCCGCATTACATTCCCCACACCCAATGAACCTAAAATCATTACTTTAAACATGCTGTGCATAAACTGATAAACTCAAGACAACACTCATAATATGAAATCAAAAATAAATAAAATGCTTACCCAAACCTATATAACCCAATACAAGATAACATATTCACCACCTTACCCATCCACCCTATATCCCTCCCAAATATAGGATCTAACTTTCCATGGATAATTCTGAGCCGCTATATTACACTGTTAGAATTTCTTATTAAAAAACGACCTTAGAATCCCAAGAAAGATTCTAGAACAATTCTCAACCTATGAATACAAGTTTTACATGAGTAATTTGATCCTAGAACTCGATTATATTGAAACATCCAAATACTAATTGAACACGCTTTAATTGATCATGTTGGATTTTCCATGAAAATCCTCAGTCAAATCTTACACTACATTTTACTTCTATGAAGATGTATTTAATGAGGTTACTCACCAACCACATTCAGCTAACCATAAAAATGTGTGTCAAACCACTTTCGACTAAATATTTTAAAAAACTATTTAATTTAACATTTTATGGGTTGTAGAAACCAAATTTTGATGCCTTTATTCCAAGGTCCACCTAGGTCATTTCAAGCGTGCTCACCAAAGTCCATATCCATATTCTAGTGTTGTATCATTTTCAAACCATCTCTGGTTCCATAATCTAATGGAATCAATGCACCTTAATGACCATCCAATGACTACCCTCAAGATCCCATAATCCCTTTTCACATGAGAGTCATTTATCAAACCAAATTTTATTTGATTTTCTCAACGTATTTTCAAATCAATCCTAAAAAACTCATGATTTTTTCAAGATATGGGACATGAACATAATTAAATCATGAGTATTCTATGTTATTATCAAGGATTACTATTAATAAGTATGTATATATCTCGCATTAAATTCTCTATAAATATGGTGTATTTTCCTTAAATTAACCCTTGGCACCTTATTTCTCAAGGATGTGTGACCGAGTCTAACTATAGGTTAAAAAACCTGAATACATTCATAATATAACTAAAACGTTAGTCAATCCACACCAGACTGACCTATTTAAGAAGACTCTAGCTTTACGGCAAACATAAAATTTAAGGGCTTGATTGATTCACCTTCAATTCAAGGTACATGTGATCATTAAACATAACCACCAAAGTCCAACCCTGATTCTTGAAATTCATTAATAGTTTGGTACTCAACCAACCACCTCACCATATTACTAAATTGTATGCATGGGAATGCTACTGGATCGTCAAATTCTAAGATCTCTTATCCATCTCGAACAAAAATCTAGAGTCCAAAATATATTTAAAATTCCACCGAGTTATATATATGTCAAGAATATTCTCAAGGACTTGATACCTTGAACATACCAGCCTCACAGATATCAAAAGTTGTTCTGAACATTCACAATAGGTCTTATATGATCACATTACCTATAAATTTAAGGGAACACTCTTTTCAATTAACACAATGCTCCCCAACTTCGGAGTTTCCAATGTGTCATTTTATTAATGATGAGAAATCATTTAACAACACATTCTCCCCCACCACCAAACATAGATCCTAGATATAGCCAATGAGCTTATGCTAAGTGATATCATGAGAAGAGAGGGACCACCCACTTATAAGAATTCCCAAAAATGTTCACGCTAAGATTCATGTGTGATGTTCATCATGAGTAATTTTTTTTTCATTTCATTAATATCCGTTATCCCAAGTAATGGGATAACATATCATTATTATGATGGATCTAGGCTACATTTATATTAAGAGGACTTCAAACCCAGGTAACTCTACTCCAGAGATGAACTACAATATAGATTTATTCATCTCATGACTATTTTTCTATGTGGTCATGAAATGAAATAATTAAAGGAATTATATGACCCTATCTATCGCCAACATCCAGTTTAACAAATAACTTCATTAACTTAATTGGCACCGTGTGCAACAACGATTTCTATAGAAACAACGAAACATCATAAAAATAACTATGTATTTTTGGATTGTGATAGCATACACATAGATCAAATCAGAGTTATGTTATCCATATGACTATCAATTGGTTGAAAACTCTCAAGTCATTCATTATCAGAATAGAATAAAGGTCACATAAAAAAAACAACTAACTACGATTGAGGTATATATAATCCAATGAAATGGATCATTTCATGATACTAATGATTCCAACAAATATCAACTAGCTCATGAACACCCACCTTACCCAAGTGTTGTTTTATAAACTAAGAGTCTTTCCTAACTCAAACAACACCCAAATGGTACCTATCATCTATAAACATAAATCTAGCACTTAACAATGCTATTTTACCATAGAGGGTTCTACCTCACCTAGAATAGACCATTACTACATCATAATCATTGACTCTATTACTAGTTTACACTAAAAAGGTCAGTTGGATTACTGACCTCTCCTCTACGAACACTGTAAAAGAAAATGGTCAACTGAGACCTATGAGGAATATACCTATTCGTATCTAAGGTAAAGATTTTTAAACTACCATTACTCAAGGGTTGAAAATAAGAATACCACATTAAGGTTTTAGTTTTAGGTAATTTAATATTATCTTATTTGTAAAAACATTTAAAGCATCTCATTTTTAAAGGACCTCAATCACTATTTATAACATCAATTTGTACTAATCACTTTATTTAGCTAGAAAAATGTATCATGATAAGAAAATTATCTTAAAATTAATTTTTAACCATTTTAATCATCCATAATTTTATATAGCTGCATTAGTTAAATAAAACTTCAATTTTCAAGCTATATTGGAAAACAAACTTTAGGTTGTAATTGGAATTTTAACAAATGTAATCCTAAAATAATAAAGATAAAAAGTAGATAATTGGTATTTTATTATTTTAATGGAATCTATTTAGTAAGTTTTCATCATAAATTTATATGTAATATCGTATAAGTGGTTGCTGACACCTTAAATAACAATCCCATATTTATCACAAGACCAACCCTATGGGGTTATGTACCAAGGAATATAAAGATAAAATTAACGAACATGGGTCTCATCATACCAACCTAATTTCATATAAGTGAAACTATATAGTAGTTATTTTTTTAAATATCTAACACACCCTTGATGATTTATCTCATAAAAAACATGCCCCAACAGACCTACTTGGGTCTAGTTTTTCATTTAGGAATTTATTCATACGGTTTGTTATACCCAAATCATAGAAGTAAATTTTTTTCATATATATTACATGGTTCAGATAGATGAGTCACCATTAAAATATTATAAAGGTACAAGGCTTGATAGGTTACAGTTGGAACGTTATGTAACTACAACTGGGTTTTCACATTCAGTATCAGAATATGACCAGTTTATATATGATGGTTTGATTATATGGGTTACTATTCCAAACTTATAAAGTCCCAAACACTTTATAAATTGTTTCTTTTACCCATTTAATTCAAACCATAAATGTTTAATCCCATGAAACTAGTGGTCCCTGTCTCAAACTTTCCATAATTGGTTAATTAAGGTTCCACCATCAAGCTATATGAAAAAAAACCATTTAGGTTGATGCAGGCACATTAGAAACCAATTTTTTTTCTCATTCCCCCTATATGAAATGTTATTATAATATCAAATATATAATTCCAAGAACAAATGACACGATAAAGGAAATGAAGGTACTAAAATAAACCTGGAATGATCTATACATGAAATTTATATCCTCAAGTGCCTATGATGATGCATGAACAAGACTTCAATTCTCTACCAAGCCAAGGGTAAAACACTATAAATACCATAAAACAATAAATAGTGGAATTAAACGAATCACTCAAGGTTAAATAATAAAAAACAATATTAAAGAACAATAATCCCATCCTTGGAAATGTGATCCTTTCCCCATGCATGGGTTCTTTAAACCCATACAAGCTATCTACCAAGTGATGAAACATTCCTACTATAATTTTTAAAATCCCAAAATAGTAAGATAAAGAATTTATAAGAATATCTGATACCACTGGAAAATATACTATCACGTGAGCCACTAAACTATACTCTAGGCCCATGCGCCGCATGGCCTCAAGCGCACTTCTCCGTATGCTAGAGGCTAATAACTAGAAGTGATGTTCTAAATGTGGAATGGTGGGGAGACTATAACCTCATGATCATATTATTAAAATGGTAAAAAAGACAATCAAAAGTGTTGGGACCACTTTGTGTATAAAGATTGTCTTTGTTGTCAAAAGTTGTCAATGATGGTCAAAATGAAGAAGGAGATGAATAATGACTCCAATGTTAATAGAGATTGGCTAAAATGAGGATGCCTATAGAATTGTTATTCAATCATATCATTGTATTTCATGCTTGGGAAATTATCCATAATGTCAAATCAGAAGATTGATGCACTGATCTCAAAGTTAAAAGAACTTGTGTCAAAGGTGACACAATGTTTACAACAATGAAGAATGACGAAGTATCATCCATCTAAGGATAACTGAAGAATAAATGGTGGAAGGTTATTTTCTAAGTTTGATCATGAAAAAGAAAAGAATTATGTGATTTTAATGAAGAGGACAAGAAGAGAAGATTGTGCATTTGGTTTGGCTATGAACACATCATGCATGCACTCATGTGCACAAATTAAGAACAACCAATACCCGTGAAAAATAAGCAGATAGAGGTGATGATGCATGATCTTGACGTTAAAAATATCCATGAATGATATTGGATTGAAGGAGATTCCAATCACATTCAGTTGAGATTGGAATGAAACATGGTGCTCAAAGATAGTGAAGTTATAATACTTTCCTTAGTAAATCAGACGATGCATTGTTGGTCTGTATTTCACAATGATCATAAGTTAGTTGGAGAACTTATGATGCAAGAATTAAAAAGGAAAGGGTAAGAAATGATGTATCCAATCGTCATGGTTTGTCTTGTAAAAGAAGTTGTCTAAGGTGGTGCAGTTTCCCAGTGTTTGCCAATTTTTTGGGGTCCGAAATTTGGAGTTAGGCTAGCATCACGAAAATTGGATTTTCTTGAAGAGCATATCAAAATATGGGAAAGGCCCAAATTTTTCAAATATGGGATTCATGAGTGTATTTTTCAAAGACATAATGAAATTTGATGGTGTTCTTCACGATTACGATGAGCTTTTCAAATGGATGAGGTGAATAGATTCATAATAAATCATTGCTGTTTAAAGAAAGAAGGAGCATTGCGGCAGCGTGAAGGAAGAAAGTGCATCGTGGTGGTGAAAAGGAAGAAAGAACATTGTGTTAGTGAAAGGAATTTGAGGGAATTATTCATTATTATAATGAGGTTTTTGAATCTGGAAACTAGTCACGGTGTTTCACGAAACAGAGTGAATTTCGGCAGAAATTTTGGAGCTTCACGATTTGATGCTAATGTGGCGCTGTGGTGGCTAGAAGGTTCTTGAGTTAGTGGAAAAAACCTATAAATAGGCCCCTACCCACTCAAGATATTCATAGAGACTTAACAATAATTTTGAGCTCTCTAATCACGAAGAAGCTTCGCAAAGTAAGTTGTTCTGTGAAGGAAACATGCTTCACGATGATAGGTTGTTCTACAAAGGCTTAGTGAGGTTTGAAATGTTATGAGATCTGTGAAGCTAGTTTGGTTTCTGATGGATGTGGGTTTGGAAAAGGCTGTGAGCTCTACGAAGTCAGAGAGCCCCAAGAAAGTGTGTTCTATGTGAAGGATGGAGGTCTATGAAGCAACGAGCTCTACGAAGCAGCGAGCTTTGCGAAGTAGTGTGCTCTGCAAAGGAGCTCTGTGAAGAAGATTAGCAAATGAGATTTGCAAAATATCATCATGAAGGAGATTTTCAAAGGGTATTTTTGAATACCTGGTTTAGGTGAACCGGTTCTTGGGAAGACACTACTACACTATTCCATATCACTGTGT
The DNA here is from genome assembly GCA_963277665.1 of Viscum album. Lineage (NCBI taxonomy): Eukaryota > Viridiplantae > Streptophyta > Magnoliopsida > Santalales > Viscaceae > Viscum > Viscum album. The sequence goes on from OY728145.1 coordinate 414,069,924, forward strand.
GTCATAGAAGAATCTAGCATGCCCACTTAGAGACTAATTATCAATCAGGGTATAATAACTATAATGATGATAAGATTAGATGGTCCTCATTATTGTGATAATCACAAAAAGAGGATTGTGATCCTATCAAGAAGAAGAATAAGTTTCAGTGTTGTTGGTTTTGCACTGAAGAAGTAAGAAAATAAGATTGTGCAGCTTTCGGGTTTTCTACTGGGAAAGAAGAAGAGGCTTACTTGCATGCTGCTAAGAAAGTAACAAGTGAAGAGTTTAATATCAAGTAGCAATGTGACATCCAATAGGTCTCAGTATGTGGAAGACTCTGTTGGTTTTGAAAACCCTATTCAACAGGGAGAAGACTGTCTTGGGAGGTAGTATAAAGAACCAGTAAGGAGTTGAATGTTGGACTAGGTTGTCACCAGTTCAGGGAAAATGATTGTTTCTCTCCCCATCCAAAGTGTTGGAACCCACACTGACTATTGTACTATTTTTCGAGTCAACCACTATAATATAATTTCACATTATAGTTGATAATCCATGCACTGGTCATTCCCATGCATGGAAAGGAAGTAGCTTCTCTTATTGAGGGGTGAACCTTGTAAAAATATCGTGTGCATATTTCTACTACTTTCTATTATTTCATGTGATAGGGAAAATAGAATAAGATAATCATGTTCCTAATAGGTCACAAGGTACATGGATAGAAGGTTGGAATTGGTTTTAAAAAAAGAAAGCCTGCACAAGCCATGTTCCTGATCTTGCAACCACGAGGTCTATCCGAGTACCAAATAGTGACCAGAACAAGGTGTGAGATATACTCAGTAGGCCACCCACAATGGTGTCTATTTAAATCTAGTATGTGAATATAAAATTAATAGTTTTAAGGTATAATAAATATGTTGTGAATACATAACTGTAAAAAAGTCATGCTCAGGTTCCTCAAGGACAACTAACCATGCATACCTACTTTATCCTATGATGGAATATCATCGGGAATGTGGAACCATATATATATATATATAATTATGTATGTATATATATGAACTATATATATATACTTTCATATATAGTCATACATATGTAAAATACTATCTAGGATCCATGGTGTAACCACAGAATCCATGAATAATCAGAATAATGATATAAGAGTCTCATTGTATAAACATAAGTATAAGAAAAAACACCTAAATAGGGATTGCAGAGCGCCATGATAGACAATATCTATAAATGATGTGAAATATAATCTTCAACATCATTCAACATAAGGTTTATAAACTGAATCCTAGACATTAACTATAAGAAACATGATAAAGTAACAACTAATAAAAGGCTCATAAAAAGAATCCAAGGCAGTACTTTTGGGAAATCTGATTATGATGTGAAACTCCATTTATAATTTCTTAGATCAACAAGAATGTTAATAATCATGTCCATAACCCTAATTGAGGTCTCTCCGTAATAATAATGTATAATGGAATATCACTAGCCTTATGATCCGTTAACCAAGGGGTTCCATAAAGAGGAACCTGATATCACTCAAGGCATATTGTAATCCATTCAAAATATTACATTTAATATTATAACAATAGAATATGATATCATTATTACCTATATCAATTCAATTCCTGAAATTATACCATTTGAGTTATACATAGAAATAAGGCCATGGGAAGAACATATGCCATAATACAGGTCAAGGGAATGAAATTAAACCCATGTTTTCATTAATTCAAAAATACCCAAAATAAATTTATTTATCAATTCACCCTCAAGTAATAAAAGGGTCCTTGTTTTTAAAAATTCCATTTAACAATTACATTTAATGGTTTGTTCACATCTAAGGGAGAATACTGTCTATATTCTAATATATCATGATTCATGTTGTAACATCCTGACCTGAGATTAACTTTACCTATTCCCCGAGTTGGTGTGTCACATGGCCTCAATCATGACTCCACATATGCCAGAGGCTGGCAGCTATTAGTGAGGGTCTCAGGTGGTATAGTGGGAAGACTACACCCCCATATCATAGTAGAATAATGGATATAATAAATAAGCATACAATAACAAAAGTATATATAAACATACACTATTGAAACACGATCAGTAACCCGTTGTAGCGAAAGTATGATATAACATAATGGAATAGAAAAAAAATATGATAAACAACCATAGAAGAATAAATTACCAATAAAATGTAATAATATCAACAACTAATAGGATAAGTCATATACAATGATATAATGGCATTCTGATTTAAAAAAGGGAAACATGGGACATTCATGTACAACATGTGTAATAAAATACCAAAAGTCCAAAAGACTGATCCAATAGCACCTCAAGTATATACTTATTCCTAATCTCCCATGATCCATACTATATGTAAAATGAATCAAGCATCTTTAGTAGTGTTCTTTCCCTTATCCGTACTTGCATACATGTAATCTACCTAGGTACCAAGGGGGGCATGAGTAGGGTGTGAGATAAAATTCCAGTAGGACACCACCACTGATGTATAGAAATAATACAGTCTTTGCACATAGATAAGTACTGTTCAGTTGTAATTAATATCAAACAATGATAAATAAATAAATACCAACCATATCAGGTTCTTATAGGACACCTGGTGGCTCTACCTGTGTCGGTATAGGCCGATGAAAGAGTCTAATTGGTAAATATATATATATATAGTAATAGTATATATATATAAATGTTATGTACACCTATATTCACCATGTAAATGAGGAAATAAGTAGGAATCTACATGGATACTAGGTTTTGGATGGACCTGGGACATAAATAGAGTGTCCATAACTAGTCTAACAAGCCGTAGGCTCCTACAGAGGGTAAGTTCCGTAAATCTCATAATGAATGTGATATGTCAAGGCCATCACTCGAGATAGGTGGGGGTGAGACATCATGACCAACACCCGATGTAAGGGAATTCAGAGCATCATTCCCATCATCTAGATATAATTATAATAGTGATAGATGTCATGCTCAACACCCAATGCAAGGGAGAGTGAAACACTATGATAAATATGTCCTTTATCCATAATTCACCCACCAATATCAATGGAATAATAAAAATAATAAAAATAATAATAATAATAACATGAGGGTAAACCTATTTAGAATTATAATCATCAATACCCATTACAACCAAGGGTTTCACATATCATTCAATTCAAATTTTATAATTATAAGAAGAGGGGTATCCTTGCCACCCATTTTCAACCAATATAAATAATCCATTTAATTAATTAAGGCAAGAAAATTAATAACCAAGTTCAATATAAACCCTTAGAGGGTGTTTTTAACCATTTAAAAATTATACAAAGGAGGGAAAATCCATTCATAATTTAAGCCAAGAACCTAAGAGGTACTTTGTTCCTTAAACAATTGCACAAGAGAAGGCAATTCTTTCGGCACACACAATGGGTGGATTCGATTGAGGTCCGCATCCTCTAATCACTTAGTAATGATCCTTATGATGATAAAAACATGCATATAAGTATTTATAAAGGAAAATAACAATTTAAGGAAATATGTGATAATGGATGGTGTGAGACATAATGACTGAGCTATGAAAACAACTCATGTTTTAGGGAAACCGACTAGACCACCTACCATAGGGTCATAGATGACTACTCATCCAATAAAAACTTCATATTTTAAGTAGATTGGAAGAAAAATTAATAATGGTCTAATTCCATAAAAATAGGGAGATTTAAATCACAACTAAATAGCAAAAGAGATGGGAAGATAAACTAAAATAGGAAGAAAGAGGATTTGAGTCCTTACCAATGAAAATCCAATGCTTCTGATGACACTAAATTTGGTGTCTAGATCGAAGAGTTATCAATAGAACAATAAGAGGTAGGAGGAGATTCTTTGGGAGAAGATGAAGGGTTTCACACTAAAAATGAGAAACAAGGAGAGGAGGGTTTATATTTTAGGTTCATTGAGGGGAAAATAGTAAATTTACCCCCAAAATTGGGTTGCATGGTTTTCCAAACCGTGTGCCCATAGTGCACACCTCACTATCTAAGGAGGGACCCCACATAGTTTATGTGAATGGTTTTAAAAACCATTATCAGACCATGTGATTTATCTATACTAAAAACCATAGCCACCTTACATGGGCATGAACTTCTGATCACATGGTTGTAGACAAACCTTGTGAACTTCTAATGTACAAAAGTGACCCATAAGATTAAGCCCAATATTTTGTAGTAACCATGAACTACCCATGAGTCCGACCCTGTTTGTCCAATTTTAGTAGCTTTAGCCTCTGAAAATTCTAAAAATTCTTCTGGAACCCTCCTTATGTCATATCACACATTTAACAAGAGAAAAAACAATATTTTATCTGAAAAACAAATGAGTTTCAGATTTATGAAAAGACAAGTCTTTACAACCACCCCTCCATAAACGAAATCATCCCTGAGTTAGCCTTATAAGCATAAAGAGGAGTCATATGAAATGGGTTCCATCCATTATTATCATATATTATCCTCCTTCTCTCAGGCCTTGTCCTATACTTGGTCATGCTGCCATAGAACATGTACTAAAGGAATTAACTTTCCCCAGAGTTTCATTGGGATTTGATCCAAAATACACACTGGATACTCCTTGAAGTAATCCTCATCCTCTAACTCATCCTCATCTGGTTGTAGAATCTGTGATAGGTCTAGATAATACCGAACGAGTTGAGACACATGAAATATATCAGGCATAGAACAATATCTCTAAATAAGTGTTATCCAGTAATCCATTGGTCTGATTCATTTAAAATCCATGAACTGTCTAATGAATATAGGGGAAATATTATCATACCTTTGGATATTTCAATGTCCAAAATTGGGTAAAAGTCACAAGAAAACCTAGTCTTTGACCTCAAAATCAAGAGGGTTACAACATCGAATTGCATATGACTGCTATCTGGACAAATCTGTCAACATGTGATTCCTAATAAACTGGACCTACATTATAGTCTCTTGAATGAGATGTGGTCCAAGAAAATATTCCTCCCCTACCTCAAACTAGAACAGAAGGGATTGGTATGGACAAATGTTTAAGAATTCATAAATATCCATCTCGATAGTAGCTTGAAAAATATTATTATAAGTGAACTCAACAAGGGGTATCTATTTATCCCAAGAACCCTCAAAGTGAAGTACACATGCACATATAAAGTCATCTAACACTTGAATCACGCAATCTATCTTTCCATCGGTCTGGGGGTGATAGGATGTTCTCAGAAGCACTTGTGTACCAAATCCCTTCAAAAAACCTTGTGAGAACCATGACGTGAAGTGATTATCTTTATGAAAAATTATGTATCATGGAGCTTCATGAGGATGTATTATGTCTCAAACATATATCCTCCCTAGATCATTAATAGATTAGGTCTCTTTAATGTGTAATAAATTAGTTACCTTCATCAAATGATCAATGACTACCCAAACCGTAACATTTTCTTGAGGTGATCTAGGTAAACCACTTAAAATCCAATAAAGACATTGTACCATTTCCACTCGAGAAAGGAAAATGGGAGTAAGTGTTCTACTGGTCACTGATGCTTATCCATCAATTATTAACATGTGGAAATTTTTTTTATAAAACTAGATATCTATCATTTCATACCAGGGCAGAAATACTGGTGATGTATGTCCTGATATAGATTAGTGACACAAATATGAACTACCCAAACTGAGGCATGAAATTCATGTATAATATACTCTCGGATGTCTAATGGGATCCAATCATGACCATGAAAGCAGAAGGTATCATCCTCATCCACAATCCAACCAAAATATGAATTGTCAACTGATATAATTTCCCTCATGACTAATCCTTCAAGATCATATAGTTGCCTCATTCTCACCCATTCCAGAAGGGTAAAAGTCACTGCTAAAGGAGATAGGTTATTCTAACCAAAATACTTCTAAAAATCAATATGCATGTCTCCTAACTAATTCATGAGATGACCCTCATCACTGGCCACCTAAACTGTCTTTGTTTGAGTCTTCCAACTTAGAGAATCAGCTACAACACTTCCTTTCATAGGCATATTGGCATGCTCAAAATCTAAGGATTTCGGGTACTCAACCCATGTGTGATGCTTGAGATTCATATGTATCAACATATAGATGTACTTGAGTATTATTTTATCTATGAATACCATAAAACACTCTCCAAATAAATAGTGTCTCCAACAACATTAATCATGTACAATTGCTACTATCTGGAGGTCATGTTTCAAGTAGTTCCACTCATGAGGAAACAATTAATGAGACTCGTATGCTATGAATCGCTCATCCTATATCGTAACAGCTCCCTGCCCAATAATTTATGCATCATAGTAAATAGTATAGTTTATGATTGGATTCAATAGAATCAGGATAAATTCAAAATTAAATCTATATTTTGACTCTTCAAATGATGTTTCACAATCTTCTATCGAAATGAATTTCATACCATTCTTGTTCAATCCTGTAAGAGGCAATACCAGATGTGAGAAATCCCAGATGAAGAATCTATAATATCTTTATAGCCCCAAGAAACTCTCTATATCAAATTAATTTTTATGCTGATCCCTAGAAACTATAGCTCTCACTTTATCTAGGTCTACTAAAACTCTTGACTCTGGGATGATATGAAATAAGAACTGGACATTTTTTATCTAGAAGTGTAATTTACTGAGCCTACCATAATGCTTATGCTCTCTCTATTAATTTAGCACAATCCCAGTATGGTTGTCATGGTCTTATCTAGAATTATAATACACTAATATATTTTCCACAAAGACTACCATGAATGAATCCAAATATAGTTGGAAAACCTAATTCATTGGAGCTATGAAAATATTTGGTGCATTCGTGAGACCGAACGACATTACTAGGTACTCATAAATGAAATACCTGATTTGGAAAGTTGTACATGAAATATTTGAAGATATGAAACATACTTTATGATGTATTGATCTCAAATAAATCTTTTAAAACACTGTCACTCCATCAAACTGATCAAATAGGTCATCTATTCAAGGTAGTGTATAGCAGCTCTTGACCTTAAGCTAATTCAATTGGTAGTAATACACATTAATACTAAGGGAACCATCCTTATATTTGAAAAATGTTTCATTTAACACCATAGAGAAGTTATTGGGAGTGTAAATCCTTTAGTCTCTAGGCATTCCAACTACTTCTTGAGATCCATAAGCTCCATAGATTCTATCCTGAAAGAAAGAATGGCCACTGGTGATACTCATGAAACTAAATCAATGGTGAATTCTACCTATATTAATAGAGGTTTCCTATAAAAGTCATTTGGGGGAAGATTTACCTAAAAAATCGACTATCGGAGGGAAAAAGGTAGGTCATAACCCCTAATCAGCGAAGAAGAGACTAGATATTAGATCTATTACACTAACCATCCTTTACTGCTTGGGTCCATCTTGAGTCACAGGAACATCCCATTATCCCTTGTACACATTCCTACATCCCTCTAGTGATGTAAATGTCACCCTCCAATGATAACATTAAATATGGGCTTGATAGATAACTAATCAATCCATCCCAATGATTACATCAAACCCTATCATGTTGAGGATGAAAAGATTCCATCTACATAGGTATTTTACAACCATAACAGGAAAACCCTTAAAATAATGAACATTCTCTAATTAGATACCTAATAGGGGAATCATCATGCCAAAAAAGTGTTCAATATAGAGGCCCAAACTCTCCATGATTTCCTATGATATAAAAGAGTGATACACACCTCTGTCAAAAAAATCAGACACTAATGTTTCTTCTACTAGAATAGTACCTAAAAAAACAGAAGGTATGGAACTCTTCTCCTCCAGTATAGGCTATACTACATGTAATTGGACTATACCAAAACACTAAGTCACATCCGGATTGCTCTGAGCATGCAAACTCTACTGGCACTGAGAATCATGACTCAAGTTTCCTCTATCTCAAGCACCACCTTGGCCTGAGCACTCGATGGTCTTCCAAAAACCTTTTTGGAGAGATACTACTAGAATCGCTCTAGAACATGGGGTAGGTATATATCCCTACTTTCTAGGAACTGATGCAAAGGTCCCACTGAAGTGTTGGATATTCCTCATCCTACTGCCGCCTATGAATTCTACTAAATCTTGCATGCAATGAGGTTTCATGTGTCCTAGTTTCCTGCACTGGTCACTGATAAGGAAGCTATCTGTATGAGTTGTGTGACTACTGATACCCTTATGAGAAACTGAAAAATGACACTTTCACCAAATAGAATTACTTCTAGGTCTAGGTTCTAAACTTCCCAATTTCCCACCATAGGATTCCCTAATATTCCTATTTATAATGAGGTTCTAGATGATGATCATTGAAATATTCATCATCTGAATGACGCTGACCTATGAAAGGAATGGAATATAAAAACACATAATCAAATCACTTCATAATAATAATATCATCCCTAGACAAGGTAGTATTGAAATTATGGAACATAATAAAATGAGATGAATATTTTATGACATACAAGGCTCCCTACTCTAGGTTCATAAACTCTATAGCTTGGTCAGACCTAAAAGTCTATGGAAACAATTAATCATAAAAGTTTGTCTGTAATTCATTCCAGATCATGTCTCAATGTTGGATTTCTTGGGTAATAACATCCCACCATCACTGGGCATAACCATATTTGATATAAGCTGTAATCTTGACCGTTCACTCTAGAGGCATCTCCATATGATCAAATATTGAAAACATTCCCTCTAGATATGATCCAGAAGCATAAGGCTGATATCCCCCAAAAATGTGAGGGGATTCTACTGCTGGAACTCCCATGTTGAATATGTCATAGTTATAGTAGGTTGAGAATAAACTTGCATATATTGAATCATATGAAAAAACCTTCTCGAATCCCAGCATCTGTGACCATATTAGGAATAGGAATATGTTCCATATGTTGAACTGTAGGAGGAATTACTGGAAGTTCAGGCCTCACCACCTCTGGTGAATGATCATCACCGCCTTCTGGGTGTACGATGTGAGGACGTCATAGAGGCATGATTCTACAATGATAGACACATGCCAAAGAAACGAATTTAAGTATCACGATATCCTAGAAAGATATCTAGGACATGTATATAACCTTCCTACAAATATATTAAACCTATCTTCTTTCTCTAATATCCAGTTATAGGTGTTGGAGGAAGACCATAATAGGATACCTAATAAACACCTCCATCTACCCACTACTAAGGTTGGGTTCATGTCTAGTTCTCATATAAGATAGTAAGGAATCTTGTATATAAAGGTTCAATTACATGTTATAGAAGAAAACACCCTTTACTCTGTAATTGGAATTCCATTTATCCATAACCATTTCACTTATAAATATTTTATTCCACTTTCATTCATAATCACTTATAAATATATACATTTTTATGGTCTAGAACTACTAGTTCCATAACCCACAAAAAGATAGAATTGGCTAATTAAGGTGTCATCACCAATATATGGGGTAAAACACCATTTATATTGATGTATGAACTTCAGTTAGTCCAATTATATTATCCCTTAAAAAATGTTATCACATTTTAATACATAATAATTATTCACTATCTATATATAATAGGGAAATGTATGCTAAAAATAAACATGTCATAGAAAATTCAAGACATAGTGGCCATATGTGCCTATAATGATGGATGTAACTAATTACCTCATTTCATAAAGCTAATGTGAAATCAATATCACTAAAATAACTCCAATAATTGTAACATCATAAAACATGTGCATCACCAAACAGGGAAGTCATATCAACTATAACAGGCATAATAAATAACGAAAAATACCCATCCCATGTAATTTGGGTCATCCCTATGCATGGGTTAGCTATGTAAAAGAACAATATCATTAAAAAATTCACTTATTTCCTAATATTTTGTCTAACACCTAAAAAGTAAAACAATAATAAATAACCTCATCTGATTCCACTTTGTAACATCTCAACCCAGGATCCACTTAACCTGTGCCTCGAGCCGGTGAATCACATGGCCTCCAGCATGCCTCCCCATATTCTAGAGGATTTTAACTAACAACGAGGGCCTAAAGTAGTATAGTGGGTATACTATACCCCCATATCAGAGTGGTATAGTGGATATAATAATTAATCAGTTAATATTAGAAGCACATATAAACAAACACTATTACAAAAGGACTAGTAACCCATAGAGTGGAATCATGATATAACAGAATGAAATAGTAGTAAGAATATGATAAAAAATTCCAGAAGAATAAATAAAAAACCGTAGTAATATCATAATCTAAAAGGATGAGTTATATAAAATTATATCTTGGAAAACTAATATAAAAAAGGAGAAATATGTGATAGACATGTAAAAAATGCGATAAAAAATACATAAGTCCAAAAGACTGATCCACTATAATGTTGACAATATTCTTGGTCCTTTACTATCACACTCTACATTATAAGTAAAATGAATCAATAATCTATAGTAGGAATATTTCACTTATCTGTACCTGTATAAATGTAATATATATTGGTACCAAAGAATACTTGAGTAGGGTGTGATATAAAATCTCAGTAGTTCACCACCAATTTTATATAGAAATAATCTAGTATGTGTACATAACTAAGCAGTGTATAGGTATTAGGAATATTAAATTATTCTGAAGAAATAAATACTAGCTAGCTCAGGTTCCTATAGGACACATGGTGACTCTACCTACTTTATTACAAGCTAGTGTAAGAGTCTGATTAGTCACCACACACACAGACACACACATATATATACTAACCACACTCATATATATAGTTATATATATATATATCATATACCCCTATATTCACTAAGTATGTGTGGATTTAAGTAGGAATATTCATGGATACTCAGTTCTAGATGGACCTAGGGTGTAACTCAAGCATCCATAACCAGTAAAATGAGCTATAGGGTCCAAGAGTGGCTACATTCTCTAAATATCATAATTAATGTGAGATATCATACTCATTACTCGAGATACGTGGGGTGGTATGTCATTCCCAACACCAAAGGTAAGGGAATGTGAAGCGTCATTCCCATCATCCAAATACAAGTATAATGTTGAGAGATGTTATGCTTAACACTAGATGTAAAGGAGAGTGGAACATTATGCTAAAAAACGCCCTTAACTATGATTTACCCTCTAATATCAATGGCATAATAATAATAATAATAATAATAATAATAATAATAATAATAATAATAATACTAACTTGAGGGGAAACCTATTTATCATTATAATCATCAAGCATCATTACAGCCACACATGTCACATATCATAAAAATCACATTGAATAATTATAACAATAGGCATGTCCTTTCCACCCATTTACATCCAATATAAATAAACCATTTAATTAATCAAGTCATGGAATTTCAAAGCCAAGGTCAATTCAAGCTATTATAAGGTGTTATGGTCTATTGAAAAATTATATAAAGGAGGTAAAATACTTTTATAAGTCAATACAATCACATAGTAGGTACTTTGGTTCATTAAAGAATCACATAAGAGACGGAAATTCCTTCAGCACCCCTAATTAGTGGTTATGATTTAGGTAGTCATCCTCTAATCACTCAGTAATGATCCTAGAAAGTATAACAACATGCATATAATTATTTAGAAAGGAAAAACACAATTTAAGGAAATGTATGATAATGGATGGAATGTGACAAAACTACAAAGCTATAAAAACAAGTCAAATTTTATAGAAAACAATTAGACCACCTACCTTAGGGTCGTAGATGACTCATCGTCCAATATCGGCTTCAGATTCATATTATATTGGATGAAAAAAAGAATGATCCAACACCCTATAAATATGTTGAATTATATCACAACTATATAGAATATGATAGGGGAAGATAAACTAAAATTGGAAGCAAGAGGATTCAAGTGCTTATCGATAAAGATACAATGCTTTTGATGACACTTGATTTGGTTTCGATATGAAATAGTTATCAATAAACCTAGAAGAGGGAGGATGAGATCCATCAAGAGAAGATGGATGGATGAATGTTTTAAAATGAGAAATAAGGACATGCAAGTTTAAATCTTAGGTTCAGTAAGGGAAAAATAGTAAATTTATCCCCAAATACTAGGTTGCATAGTTTGGATACCCTTTTTTCCAAATAGTGCGCCAACTATGCACACCTCACTATCTAGGGAGAGACCCCACACAGTTTATGGGGATAGTTTTCTAAACCACATGAAAACAATGTTATTCAGCTCTTCTAAAACTATAGACATCCCATGTGGCCATGCTCCTCAGATTGTATATTTTCAGAAAAACAATGCAACTTCCTACTATACAAAACTATCGCACATGTTTAAGGCACACGATTAGTATTAACCATATGGTAACCATATAGTCCACTCTATTTATGTAATATAAGGATATTTGGAAACTAAAAAAACTCTGAACTATTCTAGAACCTTCCTTAAGATGTAACACATGTTTACGAAGAGGAAAAAAGGATTTAATCCCCAAAAAATAAGCCATACATTTGAGAAAAGTTGGTTTATTACACATGTAATTTATCAATTTCCAATTAAATTCATTTAATTACATTAAAAAATTTCTAAATGAATGCCTTAAATGGTCACATGATTGGATTCAACCATTTAACATTTCAATTGATAATCCCAACTCACCTTAAGAAGTGGTTTGTTCAAATAGGCCTTTATAATTTACATTTTCATTTAAATAACACACCCAAAAGGGTGGTTTAATCCCAAGTAAAGGATATAAACATTATCATATAATCAAACTCACCATAATAGGTAGTCTTGGAAAAGGTCATTGACCTCCAACCTTGTAAGGGGTTTTAGAAACATCACTATGTATTTTATGGGTTTAATTTAAGGAGAATTTTTTTATGAAGAAACATACATAAATTACAGTATGCAGCAAAACGATGCATTTTATAATCGATAAAACATTAAGGAAAAACATGTAGTCAACCTACCTTATTTCAAGGATGCTTCACTCATCCATTCTCAGGCTTTGATTAAATCTGGTACGAGAAAATCAAAATAAATGTCAAACTCCCTACAAAAATGGAATATGATATTTAATGGGAATAACATCCAGTACAACAAAACAATTAATAGAAGATTCAAGGGTATTCTTAGTCTTATAAAGGGTGATCCAACACATCTAACAACGTTCGATTTTGACCAATAACAGAGTAAATACACCCATAGAAAAGGAATGAAGAGAAGGAGGGTATGAAGGACCTACTAGGTAAAATGAGGGTGGAAAAGGGGTAAACATAATTTAAGGTTTAGAGGAAAAAACTAATCATTTCCCCCCTTTAATGATCAACATAGTTCTCAAAACGGTGCACCAATTGCGTTATTCCACTGTCTAAATGGAAACCCCTTCTCAGGATTACATGTATTGTTCAACAAACCATATACAAACCATGTGTAGAACTATGAAATTTTATACAAAGGATCCACATAGGCATGCGAGCCAACCTTCATAGTATATAAACTCATGATCCTCTATTTAGGGGTCAGATGATTGAGCTTCACTATTACTACTAATCATGCACTAACAATGTGCCTCCACATACTCATTTCTTAAAAGATGTTTTGAGTCTTGATGCTCCCAAAACTCAACAGAACACATGATACATCTCTTATTTCATAAAAACGTTCTAAAAACATTAAATTTAAGTGTTATAACTCTTATATTTAAATTTTGGGGCTCAATGTAATATCATCCCACCCACCAAATGAAAAATTAAAGTTCTCATGAACTTTTCAACTAGGCCCAAAACACAAGACATTTTAAAGGATCCCACCATAGAGGAAAATCTATTCCAATAGAAATCTAATCTATATAAACTAAGTTAAATTAGTATTAAAGTACTCTATAGGTAATATTATTATTAAGTATAAATTCTTTTTACAGAAAAATATTTCTCCTTTGGTAAGTCTTCTTCATCCTAAGAAATCTATCCAACACAAGAGGACATAATATATTTATCCAACAATCTCGGGGACTAGAAAACTAGTGTATCCAAATCCAATGGCTGAAGATTATAAATAAATAAATTAAATATGATAGAAACCATATCCTTATTAAAAATTCAACCCAATAATAGATCATACTATATATCATCAATAGATATGGGTGATTTGACCCTATCATGTTTTGTCCACCACATCTACTTGAGAATATTCCCAGCCATTAGTCCTTCAAGAACTCCTCAACTATATTAATTCCATATCTCTTCAAATAGAAGCTATGAAAGGGTAATGTGTATTTTAGAAACCATAAAAAATGTTGTCTCCTGGGAGAATGGATGCGACTCCTCCTCTTCCCAACTTCAGAAACCCGACCTTACCAATATTCAATGGAACTTGGGACCTATAATTACATATTACATAATTTGTGTCTTGATGTGGACCTATGATGGGAACAATCAAATTAAAAGAATCATCCATACTAATGTGATTTTTATATATTCTTTACGGAAAAACATTTATTAGGTATATCAATATACTATCCCTGTCTATTACAGATTGGGAAGACATCTATTGACAATTACACTACAAATTTAGCTACATGAATAGAAATTAAATGTTACTTGATCTTTCAAATTGAAAAAATTATGAGAAACAATGTCTCAAATTTCATTTCAATATTGAATGGTTTTACCTAATCCATGAATATAAGTATCCTGAAGGAATTGATTTTAGTGATATTCATATATAATCTCCGTAATGAGTTTCAATCATTGTTAATCCGATTAAAATAATATAGAGTATTTCGGGAGTTTTTAATAGTTGTTCAATGTTTGGGGGATGATATCTCATACTAAAATATCAAATATTGGCCAATGCTTTTTACCCAAGGAAAGATGGTTAGAAAAACATATTGATAATTGTTATGTTTAATCTTTCCACGACAATAAATTTAGTGCCCAAAAACACATAATATCACATGTTACCATCCCATGAACACCATTAGTAGTATTAATTTTCATGATATGAAGGAATATTAGTGTAAAACCACCTAGGATATGAGGATAATAAAAAATATTTATTCAAAAAAGGTAAATTCCTAGGGTACTTTGTCACTGCTATGGAAAACAACTTGTTCAAGTTTCTTAAGCATAGGAAACCAAAAAAAAGTTAGTCTTAATGATTATTTTAATTACAAACACGCTATTAGATACTAGAACAAAAAAATCATTATCATTTTGTCTTTAAGGATATCTTTTATAAAATGGTTGATTCTAAGGAAGTAAAAATGGGAAAACCACTAGCATAAGTGACATATATATCTTTGATACCACTAGAAGAGGAAAGAGAATGGTCCGAAGTTCAAAGTATAGGACTTAAAAATATTGATGATTTTTTTCTTGAAAACTAGTCAAAGAGGTACATGCCACAATCAGGGTGAAACTAAATCAACTAGTTGTGACCCAGTTCCTTATGAAATAACTGAAATGAATAATTTGGCATCATATTTATCTAAGAGATAACATAACCAATTCAAAAGAACAATGAAAAAGAAGATGAACCCACACTTGTTCCAAATTACGTTCATAATTTTTATGATTTCCCACCATTATCATTAGGGGGAAGGAATTATCCAACCAAATGAGTCCACACGCATCGCACCACCCAAAATGGATACTCACTGGATAGAGAATCAAAATATGACATTGATAATGTTATTCAATTAACAAATCTATTATTTTATTAAGAACACATTTTTGAACCCAACATCCCTATCCATAATTTTGGAGGATGGGGAAGAGATTGCAGAGTTCGAGGAAGTTGAGGAAGGTGAGGGTGAAATAGACCATGAGGTTTAAAAATGTCTTAACTGAATCCATATATATTGTAGAAACCCAAAGATAAGAAGAATAAAAAGATTAATCGGAGTATCAATCTACTATTAAATTATCTAAATCACATTTATATCCAATTATATTACAATATTGATCAATGGATGTACACTTTTCTAGTAATAATTGGAATACAAGAAGGTAGACTCAACCCAACCCACATACAATGAATATTCCCCCAAATTTTGGTCATGGAAAGGGACACTAAGATAAAAAATCCTCAACCTCTAATACTCAGGTCATGTAACAACATCATGATAATAAACAAAGGCACTTAGTCCCCAAATATGATATTTTTATATATCTTCATATCTTTACAGTTATGTTTTCAATTCTAGATGCACTTATTGTCTCAAATGATCTTTGAGAAGGACTCATTGCGGCTATTTAATCCCTTAAGAGTTCAAGGATGATGCCACACATTGATTAGATACTGGCCCCATCAAGTTCCACATGACCATTACATTCATAGAACAAGACATGGAAGTTTCCATATGAGGAAACATTAGTCTCTTTTATGTAACTTATAAGCTGGATAAAATTGAAATTCCTTATTTTTAGATTGATAACGGTTTTGGGATCAAATATAAACTAGTATGGACTCTCCAAAACTTATTTTATAGTGAGTATGATTTTTCCCTTTCGAACATAAACATTCAGGGATATGAAAATATTGAATAGAACCTCATATAAAGATAATATTTAGGGACCAATTTTGTGATCTTATATCTTACTCTTATTTTATGGTTGTTCTTAGAGGAGAATTTTATTTTGGATTGTTCATGTACTGCATTCACATGTAACTGGTCTCAATTTGTTTCTCTTCAAATGGTCATATGACTTCCACATGAAGTGTGATTCACATACCACAGTGTTTTGGGTAAGATTCTCAGAACATCCCATACCTTTTATGAATCCTTCGATTCTTGGTAATTTAGGAAATCTAGTTGGGTGTTATCATTTCTCAAATAGCGTAACTAGTTCTCTATGTAAACCTATTTCTCTAAGAAATTGTGTCGAGGTCAATCTATCGAAAATGTATGTGGATTTTTTCTGGGTTGTAGTTGGTGAGGAATTCTGGTATAAGAATACTCATGGTATTTGAAACATGGTATGATTTTTGTCTAGTGTGGAAGAAAATGGGGAATAATTTGAATATATGTAGGTTTGGGATTTCTACAAAGATGTGGCCTATTCTAAATCCTTCTCAGATAAATTTTTTACCAGAGGAGGTTTTATGTGCTTGTGATAGACCCTTGGTGGCCTGTGGCGGGTGCCTCGTGGAGGGATTCTTTGAGTCAAATGAGGGGTGTGATTGTTCTATCTGTATTTATGGCACATAGACTGGTCTTCTAGGTTCGAATGGAGTAGTGATTTAGAAATGAGAAAAAGTGGTTCCTCCTGACCTGAAGATCTGTAATGTTTTTTTAGATTAAGGAGTGACCTGAAGGTGGAAAGCTCTTCAGAAACTACTGGTGGTTTGGACTCCCTACTTGAGGGTCCTCATGTTTGTTGAAAAAACTCACAGGTGAACCGATAAAGGTGGAGGGAGGAGGTATTAAGAACATGATAGTTATTTATGTCCAAGGTCCTGGTGGTACTCAAGGTCAAGGTTTGGAGGACACTAACAAGATACCTCAGTTTATAGGATGTGGTTATGAGAATCCCATAGGTCCAGACCTTGCAGTCCCCTCGAGAAGTGCTACCACTATGGTTGAAAACAGCGCGGAGGCTGAGCCATCCAAAAATTCATTGTAGGGGAAGTATTTATTGTTGGATAAAATAAAATCCCATCGAGGACTTGTGAGGCTAGATGAGGTGAGTGTCTTGGGGCCCTTAGACCCAAATAATCTTGGTGACAACTCCTCAATCCATCTTAAGGTTGGGAGTGGGGGGAAGAAGACTGGTTTGGAGATTAAAGAAGGAAAGGTGGAGTCTTTTTAAATGGAGATGCCCCTAAATGAAGGCTCAAAGATTAAGATAGGAAACTGATTTGAAGGTCTAGATGTTCAAGAACCATCATTGACTCAAGAGGAGGATGCTTCAGGTGATGAATGTTATAGCTGACTCTCAGTGGATAGTCTGGAAAAAATTCATGAAAAAGGTCCTCAGAACCCTAGAAGGAAGAAGGGGAAAAAAGGAAATTGAGGATTAGGGAAATGTATTGTTTTCCAAGGTTAAAAACCAAAGAGATGTAAAGATTATTCCCTCCTTTAAAAACTAATGGAAACTAGGTTGTCCAAGAAGTGAAGAAACAAGGAATGCAATTCCCTACAGAATGGAGAAATTGTTGAATCATATAGGGAAACTAGAGAAAGGGAAGAAGAGGAAGTAGAGTGCTTGAAACTTATCCTACAAACTTATTATAGATAAAGAAGTCTATCCAAGCTTTACATAAGAAGAGATAAAAATAATTTATGAAAGAAGGTTGAAAGTTGATGCCAATAAGGAGCAAGAAGTGCAAATAGATATACAAGACTGAATCCTATCATGGGGCTTCAACCAAAGAAAAATCAACTTAGGGGAATTTATTTAGAAATTGGAAAGGACGATTACTCACCTTGAAGATCTTGTCAATGAAGTTCTAGATATCCAGGTTAGTAATATGCATTGGAAATTATAGAGTGGCTAATTCAAGTAATCTTAGTATTGTGTTTAATCATTTTTTGATCTCTTTCGGCATGTGGTGATATCTTATTTTCAAACTATATTTTCTCATTTATCCTTAAAATGGATTAATAAAAAATTACATTTTGAATAAGGTTATTGCTCCATGTATACATGAAAATGAATTTATCATACAATAAGTTCCTCAAGTACTCAACCAATAGATGATTGGAGGTACATTATGGTGATGATACCCCTTAGACTCCCATAAATCTCAACATGTAGACACATGATTCTATGGGGGGTGGGGAAGCAACCAGTGGTACATAGTTCCCTCCAGATCTCCACACCCAAGGTTCGGTAAATGGATCGAATAAAAACTTTCAATGGAATTAATGAAAACTATGCACTACTCATCCACTAGATTGAGGCAATAAATGCCGATTTAAGAAGTAATCGAGTCATACAGATCCTATTTGAAAGTTCAATGCATATGATTTATTTCCTATCATATTATGGTCAAGAATATTCCCCCATATAAAACCATCAATGATTTAGGAAAATGAATCTACACCTTCTATATATATCACTCCCACTCTTGAGTACCTCTACATGAGGTCCAATTTGACCATGTTGTAGATTATATAGCTTCAAATCATGGATAAGATTAATATCAACCCTCAAAGGAGGATATGTGTGTGTCACTCGATCACATTCCCCCCCCCCATTCTATTGATATTCATTTTGTTATCTATTCCAAACCATGTATAATATTAACATGATATTGGAAAATATAATAATGTTGTTGATAAAAATACCCACTTATTGTATCTAGGATTCAATAAACCCCCAACATCATAATTTGTAGGATCCAACTATATTTTATCATCATCATATTGAGTAGAAAATTCCTCTATATTAACATCATAAAAGTTAATGGTGCCTCTACATTGACTGTAAAATCTAGAGATTCACCTTTATCATCCACTTCCAATAATGATGTTATAAAAGATGAATAAGAATATCTCATATATTTCCCTATAGTATTGGAAGAAGGTTTCTCCCATATAATTGATCAAAATTGGATGGTTATTTAGGTTATAAATGAGGATTTGTGGCCAACATTTATTAGTTCCTCTATAACTTCTGATGAGAAAGATATGCACATATCATTCTTGAAATAACATGAAGATGTATTTTCTTGGAATTACATGGAAATTCACAGCCTTGATCATAATGTGGACAATCATTATTAGGGTATATTAAAATATTACCATATTTATAATGAAGAAACTAGAAGATATCATCCTAACCACACTATCAAGGTAGAGAAAAAAGTTAACAAGCTCATCGAAGACCACTTCATTCAGGAGGTCCAACACCTGAAATGGATAACCAATATTATTTCCATCAAGAAGAAGAATATAAAGATTAAGGTTTTTATTAACATCACATATCTTAATCAGTACTACCTACAGGATTATTTAATGAAACTAATCACATAACTATTGGTTGATGAAACTATTGGATTACAGGCTCCTTCCTTTATGGATGGTTACTCTGACTATAACTTGATCTGAATAGGACTTGAAGAAGAGGATGCCATTTATTTCAATTTACCCAAGGGTTATATTTATATTAATTAATACCATTTGGATTAAATAATACTAGGGTTACATATCAACCCTCTAAGCACCATATATTCAATCCACTTATAGAGAAATTATGTAATTTTATGTTGATGATTTGGTGACCATGTATCAGCATTTTGGTGAATCAACTTGTCAACCATGAGACTGTTTTGAAATTTTTCTGGAAACATAGATTAAATATTAATCCAATAAAAGTAATTTTCAGGATAATATCAAGAAAATTACCTAGATTCATTCTATAACATAATTTCATCAAATTTTACTCTGATAAGTCCAAATAAATACTTGAAATTATAGATCCCTAAAACCTCAAAGTGTTGAGGGGAATACATGGATGTCTCATCTACATCAAATGATATATATCCAACCTCATGGAGAAGTTAAAACCCATCACAAAATTGATATACAAGGGAGTAAAAAATTAGTTAAGTGAGGAATATTTGAGACATTTTGAGGGTGATAAGAAGTATCTCCTACACCTACCAGTTTTGATGCTACAAGTCTTAGGTAATCCACTATTATTGTATGTTGTGACCTTAGAGTGGTATTTTGGAACCCTTTTTATGAAAAATAATAATGAAGGAAGGGAAAATGTATCTAAAATATAAAAAACAATTTTTGATACTTATACATTACATTCAAATATTAATAAGAACTACCTTGAATTATTATTCATAATGTACAAGCTGAGACACTAACTTCAGCAACATGAGGTCCACTTAGTCTCTCAAATGTATTCACTAAAATATATCCTCATTCGGACAATATAAATTGAATGTTTAGCATGATGGGTGGTAATCCTATAATAGTTTTACATTTATTTTGTATCTCAAAACTTAGTCAAATAGAACGTGTTTGTAGATTTAATCATCGTACATCCCACATCAAAGAGTGCACCAGTGGCTAAAGATCCCCATGGAGAAGATGTTTTCTCCATTAAATACTCTCCACCGAAGTGGGAGATGTACTTTAATGGTACCTCCAGAAGCTCTACGAGAAAAATAATAGAAATTATAAATCTCAATATAGTTGGATCATGGATTATTCTCATATTCCAAGTAAAGAAAGTTCTTCTATATTTCTTTCTATTATCCAAAGGTTAAACAAAAAATGAGGTAGAATACCAAGCTCTAATTTTAGTCTTGGATCTAGACCTGTAAGTACCAGTGGCCCTCTTGAACATCAAGTATGAATAAGAGTTTTTGATCAAGTAGATTAGTAATGTATATGATATTAAGAAGGTGAAATTGATCCCTTTGATTGATTATTTATGTGGGATAATTAAATAATTCCCTTCTAAACCAATAATGTCTATATCCCATGTTTACAGAATGCATGTTACAATAAATTGGCTGATACAACCACAACCCTATAAATTATTGACCATAAGGAGACAATAATTTTCATCATGCACTACAGGGTGGTATCTCAATTAATAAATAATTAAATGGAAGAAAAAAATGAGATCAAAACCACCCTAGATAAAGGAGAGATTATGTAATCAATAAATAAAACTAAAATTGGATGGATTCCACTAATAATGAACCATAAACAAAGGTAAGTTCTTCAACTAGATTGATCTAATAAGTAACTACTCTTATAGAAGGTAGTTAAATTTGTAATCTATGATAATTGAAGTTTCCTAATTGATGTAGGATCAGTAAGAGTGGGATGGGGTGAATCAGTGATAAATTTTCTCTTACAAGAATGTTTCATTACAAGATAAAGTAACTTTTAATAACATTTGAAACTTGTTACAGTTATGATCCCCTAAAATATAAACCTAAACCTCAACTTTTGTAAGAAAGAAATATAAATAAAGATCATCACATGATATTAACAATGTTTGATACAAAGACATATTGATTTTCATTTTGGTTATCACAAAAAAAAATAGATTCTTTTACTAACTTATTTCATAAATATAAAGGAAAATATAGTACCTATTTATAAAACCCATTAATCCTTCCACCATCCAACAATATTTCTAACCCCCAACAACCATCTCTTCTACCATTATTGGTTTTACTCCTAAACTATCCTAACTATATCAAATTTCTTTATAACTCATTATACACCTAAAAATAATCCTTTTTAGTAACTAGTTTTATTACAAAATACAATACATTTCCTTCTTCTTTTCCAATACAATAAAAATGATCTTCTTCTCCAAATTCTATATATACATAAGAATGTTGGACTATCTTTACCCATATACAACATTAAACATCATAAAAAAATCCCTTAAAAGTATGTCAGAATTGAAACATCCTCATAATATTTTTAAGACTTCGGTATACTAAAACTCAACTTTTACAGAACTTTTCTAGATAACTTCCTTACCAGGATTCTTTTGATCGGACTCCATTCAGTATACATTCCACTCAATGTTTCTATATCTGATGGGTCTTTGTCCAATAATACTTAAGCTATTGTGCTTCAGTCCAGCATGCTCTATTGGATATGTTGGATCAAAATGGTTATGAGAGGCACAAATACACTAGGGGGAATAAATATTTAAAAAATTCTATTAAAACCTTTAAGTAAGGTTCTTGGTTTAATAAAATATAAACTAAAAAATTTAACAATACCACTTATAGAAGAAAAAAGTGATCAGACTGACTCTCAGTCCAATGATATAATACTATAGGTTATGAAACTATTGTATTTAGGTTGAATAAAAATTTCAAAGGAATGTAAAGTGTAAATGATTCAACAATATAGTGTATAGAATTAATACTAAAAAGTATAAACTATAAATTAATCAATTACCATATAAAATAATACCAATAGAAAGAAGTTTTAAACAGATTCTAATTCTATTACAATAAGAAGTGGAAATGTAAAAGTTATTACAATTATTTTATCTCAAAGAGTAGGTTATCCTTTAACCTAGGATAATAGGTCTGTCTTACCAGCACTATTAATCCCTCGATACAATGATCGGCACGACCGTCTTTCTATCCCCAGAGTCCCTCAATTTTATTGGTAATCAGAACCTCTATCTTTAAAACACTTTAAATCCCTTGATATGATGATTGTTTGAACCATATGACTATCCTTAATATCCCTTGATAATTATCACTTAATCAAATGAAAAAAGAAAAAAAAATCACTTATTCAAATACAAAAAACTAGGAATGAGTCATTCACATTTTTGTAATTTCAAGACCTTCACACGACGCAAGAGAGAATTCACATATTCTCTCTCTAAAACATGGAAGTAGAAAAAGTTGTTATCTGTACTTTAAATGACATCCTATTTATAGGCCTCAAGTTCTAATGGTCATATTTTCTTCAGCAGTCATATTTCTCTGGAAAATTTGGAGGGACTTGGACACCAGTCAATGTAACAGTCATATTGAAATAGAAAACACAACATCGTTTTGATTAGTTTATAACTAACTACACAACATTATTTTGATTAAAAAAATAGATATATGAAAAATGGTAATATGGGTATGATTGGTATAAAACATGAGTTTTTATTAAATAATGAAAACAATTATGTTATAAAATTATTACCTGAGTATGATAAACATATTTAGTATGATGGTCTGAGTGAGTATGGTAAACATATTAAGTACAATGGTCTGAGTGAGTATAATAAACAGAGTAAGTATGATGGTATGAGTGAGTACGATAAAAAGAGTAAGTACGGTGAACAAAAAACCATAAAAAAAGTAAATCCTTTATTTGAGAATTGAGTATAAATAGATTTGTGATTTCCAAAATAAAAGGCATTAATGTAAAAATAATATTTTGACTTAATAATATCCCCCTTTTTGGAAAGAAAAAACACAAATTAAAACTAGAAAGAAATACTTATATCACCCTTAAGTTATGAAAATTATTATGAATAAAGAAATGAATAGAAATAACCCCCCTTAGGTATAGACTTTCATAATGATTTTATTCATATTGATTTTCCTGGTTTATTCTTTTCATTAATGTATTACATTTGAGTAAAACATTAGTGATTCTCCCCCTTTCTGAAACTTTATCCCCTTTTATAAAATACTCTCCCCCTATGTGATTTAAAAAAATAAACGAGTTGTATTGTATACCCTGAAGAAGTTAGAGAAAAAAATGAAATAAAAAATAATGGAAATAAAAACATAAATCAAATTAAATTGATTATAGTTCAAAGATTTTAAAAAGACAATAATGAAAGAAAGATACAACAAAACATTCATTTATTATCTATCTATTTTTTATCTTGATCAATTCATGGAGATTAGACTTCACCTTTTTTATCTCTTTCTTTTCTTCTAAAATAAAAACACCATGAGATTTGAGATGCTCTTGTTGGTCTGCAAAAAGATGATCCTGGTTATTGATGTCATCTTCTTGGATTTTGATCAATTATTCAAGAGTATCAATTATGTTATGAATATTATTATTTTCATCACCCAAAAAAGTGTTTGGTTTCTTTAACAAAACAATTTCATCTTTGAAATATGAAACCTTCAAGAATTCTGATTGAAAAGTATTGAAACATTCATAACACTCTTTCACTGAATGAGTGTCGGC
Organism: Viscum album; assembly: GCA_963277665.1. Taxonomy (NCBI): domain Eukaryota; kingdom Viridiplantae; phylum Streptophyta; class Magnoliopsida; order Santalales; family Viscaceae; genus Viscum; species Viscum album. The sequence goes on from OY728145.1 coordinate 414,094,656, forward strand.
AGCGTGGGTTTTTCAAAACTGAATAAACCACTCAATTGTTTCCTTATTAAGAATATTAAAGGAAATATCAAGATAATTTTAAGGGCTCTTTAGGTCTTTAATAGACTGGTAATGTTCATTTACTGAACTCTCTATTTTGTATGACCATTTGGTCATCTTCTTTCAAGATTTCTTATGATGAATAGAAGTATCACTAAAAACTTTTAGATCAACTTCTATTGTAATAACATTCTTTAGAAGCTCTCTTTCTGAACCAAATTCCATACATTTTGTCTATAGGATAAAATCAATCCTTCCTTATATTCTAGGAAAGTAAGGAATATTATTCTCAATCAATATTAGAACATGAAAAATGTAATCACTTTTCATGAGAGAAATAGTGTGCTATGAATCTGTGTCTTCATCATACGATTCATGTTCATTTGATTGGATTGAGCCTTCATCAGGTTGTTTTCCTTTTCTTTTCTCTTTTTCATTCTCAACTCTGTCTTATTATTTTTCAACTCATTCTTCTTCAACTTTTTCACCGATGATAATAGTTCTCTCAGCATGAGAACATTTAGCCATTTTCATGACCAGAGATGGAACTCTTTTTAGTTGAGTATCAATAGATTACACTAGTTCTTGATCAAAATAAGCATCCTGTTGTAGAACCCCTTCACTTTGTTTTTGAAGAGAAGTTTCTTCTCTACTTATCTTATAACTTTGAATATATTTGATAAGAAATTATTATTATTCTTCCTTTTCATATTCCTATTGTGAAGTTGATTGAATTACTTGTTGAATTTTTTTCCCTTTCTCTAGAAGAGTCAGTATGATCAATTCTTGTTGTATTTTTCTGTTAGTTGAGAACCTGCAAACTCAATACCTTTTTGTATCTTGGAAATATAAAAATACTACATTTTTCATTTCAAAAGTTTTTTATTTTTCTTCTCATCCTTTAAGATATATTCTTTTCTCATCTTCTCTGCTTGAGCTTAAACTGGATCAAGACCAAACTGAGGGTCACCTTCATTTCTTTGTTCTTTCTAGTTTCTCAACTTCAGTATAACCTCTTTATTGTATTTAGTTTTCTTTTTATATTTTTCCATAGTTTGAGGATATGTCTTTTGAGAAGATACAAGTACTAGAGATGATACTATTCGAAGTAGTGCTGATTGATTTGGTGATTATTCTTGAACATATTTGAGAAAAAACATTGATTCAATATCGAAACAAATGTCCAATTTTCTCATTGTATACTTTCTAATCCATGACCACTTCAACACTTCCAATTATCCTTTCACTTTTAGATTGGAAAACATAAAAATTTTAAGGATAAACTTCATAAGAATGGTTGAATACTAGATTATATGAGACTTAATTCCTCTAGAATTCACATTATTAATTATTTCAAAGATTCCACCCATGAGATTTTCCTTTATCATATTCACAAGATATTATATCATAAAGATATTAGAAATATTAAGAGTTTCTCTATCCCCTTTACTTGGAATAAGAAACTCTTGCATCCACATGGTGATAACCCGATTATATGTATAGATATCGGCTACCTTTCTTTTCTCTTCATTTGTATGAAAGAGTGACATTTCAGCCTTTTCTTTATTAAACGTACTGACATCCTCTAGTAACTTATGATAAGGGCAGAAGGAGTCACCTTTAGTAGAGAATTTGAGAAGATGTTCTATTTGTTTCACTGACATCGTAAAATTTCTATCGTAGATAACAAAATTACTCATCATATCCTTATCAAAAGTCACACTATTATATACTTTTCTAACCTCTTCATCAAGAATCATATCTTGGGAAGGTTTCTCAGCTCAATGGTTTTCATAGACTTATAGAAAAATAATCATTTTAATTGAAGAGTCATAAATATCAATTATATCTCGTGAAACTAACCTTTCTTTGAAGAAAACGATTTATTAAAAGGTCGTTGAAGACATATCAGTAGGATTATTGGTAGAATATTGAGACATAAATTTGATTGCAGAAAGGAACAATCATAATGTGACTTAAAAGGAGGAGCAGAGCTTCACCAAGAAAATATGAAAAACTGGTGTGGGTTTGAGGAGGTGGGAGCCCTATTTATAGGAGAATTTGGGTGACCATTGGTCTTCTACAGTTGAAATTATAAGATAAAGAATCCAATGGTAGAGAATAAGATCATATTCAAAAATTAAGTTTTATTTGATTTTTTTTATTTTTTTAAAAAATTTTAAAAATGAGAAACAATAACAAAAAATAAAAATGATATAAAAGGAAAAGATAATTGACCTATCGATGATTTCAACTAATTTTTTGGTTTCATACTATCATAAAAGTAAAAACATAATACAATAAAAAAATAGTTGAACTAATTAAAGGTGAATACGATCAAATATCACACCGATGATAAAGAAAGTGAATATACTCGGCTGTTAGAACGATGGAAAACAAAGTCAATACCAAAGGTTTTCAAGAAGATGGAAAAAAATTCAATAAAATGGGTTTTTAATATCATGGAAAACCAAGTCAATACCATAGGTTTTCTAGTTTATGTAAATCAAATTCAATACCATAGGTTGTCGAACTGATGGAAAATAAAGTCAGTTCCCTAGGTTGTCCAACCGATAGACTCGGTTTTGTTGAATCGATTAGACATAACGTCAAATTGATGAACAGAATTTCAAACTGATAGATATAAAGTCAATCTATTAGATAGAATGTCAAACCAATAGTAAGAAATTCAATCCTTTATACAAAATGTCAAACCAATAGACATAAAGTCAAGACAATATACATAATGTAAAACTGATAAAAGTGAATCCAAATAACAATAAAACAAATAATAAAACAAATAAAACAAATAAAACATTAAAATAAAGAATTAAGAAAAAGTAGACAAAATAAAATAAATAAATATAAAAAACAATAAAAATATAAAACGGATAAAAACATAGAACAAAAGACTAATGTTCCCCCCTGTGAAGATGACTATTTTAATTTTAGGAGATTTTAAAAACATGAATTAGATGTGAATTATTATTTTATTATAATCATTCCTATATTATATTTAATATAATAAAATCTATCGGAAGGTAATAGGTTTTTAAAAATATCATCAAGTTGTTATTTTTCTTATGAATTATAAAATGATATCATCTTTTTTTGTATGATCCCAAAGAAAGTGATGCCTAATATATATGTGTTTAGAATGAGAGAGATGTGAAGGGTTTTTACTTAATGAAATGGAACTTGTGTTATAAAAAATTATTATTTTTTATTAAAACTCATTCCATAGTCAGTGAGAGTATGTTTTATCCACAACACTTGAGCACAACAACTTCTAGCTTCCACATATTCAGCTTCTGTAGTGGTGAGTGCAACTGAGTGTTGTTTTTTGCATGACCAAGAAACTAAAGAATCTCATAAGAAAAGAAAAGTTCCAGAAGTACTATTTATATCCATTTTATAACCACAAAATACAGCATCCAAAAAACATTTCAATTAAAAATGATTTAGAAAAGAATAGAAATGGCCTAAATCCAAAGTTCTTTTTAAATAGTGTAAAATTATTTTCACATCTTTTAAATGGGATTGTTTTGTATTTTCGTGATATCTAGAACATAAGAATACAAATAAAAGTTATGTCTAGATGAATATATGTTATGTATAGTAAACCTCCAATCATACCTCTAAATGTTTTTTATAAACAATTTTTCTAGCTTCATGAAGATCAAGGGTGTTTGAGGTCCCAATGGTAGTACTAATACTATTAGTATTGTCATGTCCATAATTTTTAATTATGTATTTGATATACTTATGTAGAGATATATAAGTACCTTCTTGTTTTTGATAAATTTGAAAACCAAGAAAGAATTTTAATTCAACCATCATACTTATTTTGATCTCAGGCTTCATTAGATTCAGAAATGAATCTTTTAAGGAATTTTGAGTAGATCTGAAAATGAAGTCATCAACATAAATTTGAAATTTCATAAGATTTTTGTTTTCTTTCTTTATGAAAAGAGTTGGGTCATATATTTCCTTAATGTAATTGTTTTTTAACAAAAGTCATTTTATCCTATCGTACCAAGCTCTTGGGTATTTTTTAAGTCCATAAATATCCTTGGTAAGTTTGTAAACATATTTTGGATGTATTGTATCTTAAAAACTAGGGGGTTTCCCTACATATAATTACTCTTGTTCATATCCATTAAAGAAAGCACACTTGATATTCATTTGATAGAATTTGAAATTAATGAATGTTGTAAAGGATAATAGAATTCTAAAAAATTCGAGTCATGCTACTGGATAATATGTTTCTTCATAGTTGATGCCTTCTGGTTGATTATAGACTTTAGCAACAAGTCTATCTTTATTTCTTAAAATGATACCATTTTCACGTCATTTATTTCTAAAAACCCATATTACTCCAATAATAGATGTATCCTTAGATTTTTCAACCATGGTCCATACTTTATTTCTTTTTATTTCATTTAGTTCATCTTGCATTGGATTTATCCAATACTCACCACCTAAGGCATCACATAGAGTTTTAGGTCCAAATTAAGAGAGAAAAACAAGATGCCCTAATTTATTTATTAAAGAGTATCTAGTCCTTACTGGTTGATTTACATCACCAATGATGTTATCACTGGGATTATTCCTAAGTAATAATTGATTTGGAATTTGTAAAACCTTCTCATCAACAAAAGGTAGAATGTCTTCAGGTGTAAATGTCTCAGAAATGATTTCTTGAGTATTTACAATGTGTGAAGAATATTCTATCAAATGTTGATAATCTATTTTGTAAAACACTTCAAAAGAAACAATTTGATGGGTTTCTTAAAAAAGGATCTGTTTCATTAAACTTAACATGTATCATTTTTTCTACAACATAAGTGTTTTTATTAAAAAAATTACACGTTGTAAAATTAGTGGAATAACCTAAAAAATTCCTTCATCAAATTTAGGTGAAAATTTATATAAGTTATCTATTTTATTTAAAATAAATAATTTATAACCAAATAATTTGAAGTAATAAACTCATGGTTTTTAGCCTATCCATAACTCAAAATGAGTTTTGTTAGAAAAAATGAATTAAAACATGATTTATAGTATAACAATTAGTACTAAGAGATTTTTCCTAAATTTTATTTGCAATTTAGTATTCACTCAACATGGTTCTTGTTATCTATTGATGAATTATATTTATTTTTTCAACAACACCATTTTGATGCAGTGTTTTTGGTGTAGAAGAGTTATGAGTAAAACCATTCTTATTACAAAATGTTTCAAAATCATAATTTAAATATTGTCCACCATTGTCACCTTAGATAGTTATCAATGTTAGGTTTTTTTTTTCATGTTTAACTTTAGAAACATAAATTTTAAAGAAACAAAAAGCTTCTTATTTTTTGTTGATAAAATATACCCATGTAAATCTAGTGTAATCATCAACTAAAAAAATACAAAGTATTTGGCTCAAAGACTTCTAGTTTGTGTAGGACTAAAAATATCCATGTCCACTAACTATAATGCAATGGTAATTGTGAACTCACTGATTGATTTAAAGTTGGAATTATAATTTTTTTCCATACTTTCAACGGTCACAAACTTTAGAAGAATCAAACCTAAGATCAAGTAGACCTTTAACATGACCTTTGTTAGAAAGTTTATATAAATTACTAAGATTACAGTGTCATATTCTTATATTCTATAACCATGATTGGTCTTCCATTGAATGTATACCACATAAATCTTGGCTCCTATGGTCTTCTAAGATAAATGTGTAAACATTCTCATTCCTTTGGGCAGATAGAATGACTTCATCCTTGGAATTGTAAACTATACGTTTATCATTACTAAAATTCACAAGGCAACCATTAGCACATAATTGAATTATATAAATGAGGTTTTTCATAATAACATTAACAAATAAAACATTAGAAATCAAAATTATTCCGAGGAAAAAAATATTACCTATAACAATAATCTTTCCTTGAACATTGTCTTCGAATGTAACTTTTCCACCTTTAGTCTTGATAGAATTTTCAAAAAAAAATCTATTTCTAGTCCTGTTATTGGAACATAAACTATCCATGTACCATGTATGTTTTTGGGGAAAAATACCTCAAGGTTTCCTCTTAGTATGTTTTGGGTGTGGTTGGATTTGTTGAGAAAACCAGATGACCGCAGATGGGTATGGTTGGTGTTTTCTGAAGACATGTTTTTAAGGTGGCACAATTTACCAGTGTTTCCCAAATTTTTATTCCTCAAAATCTTAAGTTTGATATTGGAAATGGAAGGATTTCATCATAGGAGTCAAATGAATGAAGAATGTTGAATAAAACTAGAAAAGGATGAGTACTATTTACTACAATTCATGGACCACATACCATGTTTTGAGAATGGCATGAAGAGTAGCGAGAGTGGTACGTGGGTGCGGTTCGCAAAATCGAAAACAGTTCATGGAGGAAGATGATGTGGTACGTGGATGGATTGGTGTCAGTAGAGGAGATAAACTATTTAGGAAATAATATAGTATGCAGACTGTTTGGGAGAAAAGGTTTGTAGGTGACTTTCAGTTTGCGGCGGGAGAAGGATATATACGCTGTGAAGACTTGATTGAAGATCAGGTAAATATTTGATTAATGGTTTTTGCAGATATATTTTTCTATATAGTAATTTATATTTACAATAATTAGTATGGATATTGAACATTATTAGAGAACAAATTTTTCTCTGGGAATTCTACAAATTCTGAAGGCAGTTCATGAGGGAGAATTCCCTGAAGGTTGAAGGTGGTTCGCGTGGAAAAAAATCTGCCAAAGGTGTTTGCGGGGATTATTAACCCATGAAGATAGAAGTGGTATGCATAAGGATTTGACTAAATATGTGGAGGAGGAATCTACAGTACACAAAAGAGATAATTCCTCAAGAGTTATGTGTAGGGGGAGCTCTGGTACACAGAAGTGAAGAGAGTCCGTGAATACAGAATAGTTTGCAGACAGGAGGGGTTCCATAGAGGAGGTTTGGGAAATCAGTACATGGTAGCGGTACGTGATCACAAAGGTGGAGGTTGTCCACAGACGAAGGGTGGTTCACAGAGGCAGAAGAAGTAAACAAAGGAGGTGACCACATACCAAACCCAACACTCAATATGCAGGAGAGGAAAGAGGTTCACGATTTGCACAAGTAAGCTTCAAAAAGATTCAAATGAGTTTTTGAAAGGAATTTATGGTGCCTAGAAGTACTCGAGAATGTAGAATTAATCTATGGGTGAAAAAGGAACTTCAAATGAGCATCTACCTATAGTTGAGGATATAGGAATTCATGAAAATTAAGGGACCTACATGTCCATAGCTATTTTTGACCTACAAGTCTATAAACGGTGAGTGGATTCCTTTCTAAGAGCAGTGAGAAAATTAAGAGGAAGACGATGACTCAATCAACTGGTAGTGAGATAGAGAAAGAGGCATAGGGAGTGGCCCTTGGGAATGTAGTGAGTATACCCTGAACCTTATCAAGGCAGTGAGCTGGGAATAAATTCTCCATCCCAAACATTGTACTCATTATTGAATATGAGCCGTAGTGAATTTGGTACATTGGCACATTGCCATTGTATGCTTCTTAGATGTAGCCCAATGAGGGTGAACCAAGTAAAAATAGTTGTGTCCTATGCATGATTTAATATTTATTTGTATATTTCTACGATAGGAAGGGTGAATTGATTTTTTTTTAACAAGGAAACAATATCTAAATGAGGAAAGGTTCTAATCTGTCATACCCTTATCCACCCCCTCTCAGAGTATTCTACCTAGTGTACCTAGCAATATTATAATTATTTCTTATTTTATTTTCATAAAATATAAAAAATTACACTTTTTGAATCCAAACATGTTTGGATCCATAAATATTAGAAAGAAATGTTTTTGGAATCCACATTTGTTTTAAAAAGTTACATTTGTGGAAACCCAAAGATTGTGTTTTATTTAAGGAATAATATTTATTCCAATGATCACCACTTTTACACTTAGTGTAGAATGGAGTCTTTTTAGGAACAAAATAGTTATTTTTAAAAATAGGTTTTTAATAGGTGTAACATATTTCTTTTATTATTACTATGAGTTTGTATTTGAGAATACATCTTATCAAAAATTTCTTTTCCAGATGTAAAATTAAATAATAATTTCTTTAAATAAAATATTACAGATTTTAGTTTGAGGAACAAATTCATATTTTCATTCGTATTAGTTTTAGAATTAATTTTTTTTTCTAAAATTGATTTCCCAGAAATCATATTATCCAAATCTTTATAAATGTTTTATTTTTAAAATTCACTTTCTCATGGTTTTTCGATAAAAATTCAATCTCAAGAGTTTTAGAATAAATATCTTTAGAGATATCTGATACTTATTTTGTTAAAATATAAATCCTATTATTTTCGTTTTTAGGTTTTCTAAAAACTTTTAAATCTTCATTTTCTAAAATTTAGCAAGTCTGGAAACTTTTTTCAGAAGAAGGTAAAGAATTATCATTCTTGGATGATGATTTTTGTTCATCAGAAAAACAATCTTTATTAGGATAATTATTACTCAAAGACATGTTAGTAAGAGTTTTATAACTGTGTACCTTTTCCATTAAGCAATGATAAGGAGTTTTTTAAAGGATACCAATATTCTTTTGATTTGAGATATTACCATCAGAAGAGTATTATAAAGAATTACCTCCACTGGAACTCTATGAGTTATTAACATTGAAGAATTCTATTCCCTTGGATTTCTAGTATTTATTCTTATTTATATATGAATTTATTTCCTTTCTATCATTTATTTTTATCATAGGAAAATTAGGTCAAATTTTTCCTTCTCTTTTACATTTATAGCATGTTACTTCAGAATCTTTCTTGTCCTTGTTACCTTTGATGTTATTTTTATATCTATATTGGAAATCTTTTTTTCCAATTTTTTTTTTATTTCTTATAGAAAGATTTTAAAGAGATTTCTATGATTTCTCAACATTACTAGAATATGATAATACTTAAACCTTTATCTTTCCTCTATTAGTTTTCATAGGTGATTAAGACTTGGAAGGATTTCATATAGTAGTGAATAATACTCCACAATTATTATTTTTCACTTTTTATGGATCTGTCTCATGTATTTATTTATATTTAAATAAAGTTCCAAAGATATAATCAATTGTAATATTATTAATCTTTCTAGACTCATCAACTACGGTCCTTTTAGATTCCCATTCATTTGGAATAATGTCTATGGTCTTCTCAATTAAAACATCATCTTCAAAATATTTCTCTCCCATAGCTTGAAGACTATTAAAAATTTTCATAAATCTTTTTTGAACCTTAAATACTAGTTCAACATTAGGAAATTAAAAATATTTAAAGTTATCTCTTAGCATTGATCTTATTTTGTCAACAAGTTTGGAAGTACCAAATTTTGTAATCTCTAATTTATTCCGTATGACATTTTCATCTTAACATGAAGATATTTGAATGTAAATATTCATGGTCATTGAACACAATAAAGTATTGTTTACCATATAGTTTAACTGATATTCATTTTTTTCTTGGGCTGTAAAAGTTCTGATTTCTTTTTTGGGAATTTTATATCCAATAGTGATTATAAAAAAGGCATATACACTAGTATTTGTGATAAAGGTCTTTATCCGATCTCTCCAATATTCAAAATCATCACCATTAAATATAGGTGGTCTTATTGGATTCATATTTTCAATTGAAACAATATTTATCATGCCAGCCATTATAAAGGAGGAACATTATTTTTCCAATAAAATATTTTAGTGTATTTAGAAATATAGAAAACAATGTATCTTAAAAATATAGAAAAAGTGGAAAAGCATCTCTAATTCCAATTGTTGGATCGAAATGGATAAGAGATGGCACAAATACAAGAGGGGGGGGGTGGGATGAATTTTATCATTAAAAATTCTATTAAAACCTTTAAGTAAGGTTCCTGGTCTAATACAAAATAAACTAAAACAATTAACAATACATCTTATAAAAGAAGACAAATAATCAGACTAAATCTCGGTCTGATGATATAATACCACAGGTTATGAAACAATTTTATTCATGTTGAATAAAAATATCAGAGTAATATAAAGTGTAAATGATTCTACCATATAGTTAATATAATCACTAATAAAAAGTATAAACTGTAACTAAAACAATTAAAATATAAAAGAATACAAATAGTAAGAAGAAATAAAAGGATTTTTTTTCTATTAAAATAAGCATAAGAAATATAAATGGTATTGTAATTATTTTATCCCAAAGAGTAGGGTATACTTTCACTTAGGATAATAGGTTTGTCTTAGGAACACTTGTAATCAATAGATATGTTGAATAGAACGTCCATCTTGTTATCCCCACAAGCCCTCGATTTTACAGGTAATCGACACCTCTATCTTTCAGACACATGAAATACCTCGATACAATGATTGGTTGCACTGTCTGCCTATCCCCAGTAACCCTTGATCATTATCACCTGATCAGACACACAAATAAAAACAAAACATATATTGAAATACAGAAACTAATAACGAGTTGTTCATGTTTATTAATTTCAAGGCTTTCGTGTGAAGAAAGAGAGAAGTCACACAGTCCCTCTTTAAAACTTGGAAGTAGAAAAATTTGTTATCTCTTATTAAAATGACCTCATATTTATAGGTCTCAGGTTCTAACAGTCATAATTTATCCAACAATCATATTTATCTGGAAAATTGGGAGGGACTTGGACACATGTCATTGTAACGGTCATATTGAAACATAAAACATGACATCATTTTGAATAGTTTATAAATAACTCAATGACATAATTTGGATTAAAACAATAGATATATGAAAACTGATAACATGATTATGATTGATATAAAACATGTGTTTTGATAAAATAATGAAAAAAAGTATGTGATAAAAGTATAACATGAGTATGATAAACAGATTATGTACGATGGTCTAAGTGAGTCTGATAAATAGAGTAAGTTCGATGGTCTGAGTGAGTACTATAAACAGAGTACGTATGATGGTCTAAGTGAGTCTGATAAATAGAGTAAGTATTATGAATAGAAAACCATAATCAAAGTAAATCCTTTATTTTAGAATTGAGTATAAAGAGATTTGCGATTTCCAAAATAAAAGACATAAAATTCAGAAGAAGACATCTGAATTAAGAGGATTCCCCTTCATCTTATGATATTGGTATTATTATTCTCTATCTAATGAAGTAATATATGTATTAGGAACCTTATTATACTAGGTAGGACCTCTGATCAGCAACTTACACACCCCTTCCAATTTATTTGGTGATTCTCGAACAGATGCAGATTTTGATCCTTTAGATAAAACTAATTTTGATGGAACTATTCTTCAATTAGGTAGAACCCTGGTTGGATTCTCATGACACAAATTCTTCAAAACTTATGCTCCTACACATATTTGACCAATTTTTTACACATGTTTCCATTAATGTTGTACCCTTTTGTATACGTGTGCTTCCTAAGAAAAAATTGGGAACTCAAATCTATTTTACCACTCAATGAATCATTGAATTTCTAATATTACCACTCATTTTTATTTCTCTAGAATAATTCATAAAAATTATGGAACATTCAAGATGTTAAAAAACATCATCATACTTCCTTAACTAGTCTAAATAAATTTCATCTCAACTTCATTATTGTTAAGGACTTTTCATACTCTATATAAATCTCCTTAGAACTCTTTTTTCTGATGAATCAAATCTATCTCCATCTATTTGATTTAATGGGAAAATATCATCACCTGATGAACCTACATTATGTTTCCCTTTGACTGGAAACCTTCATCCAATAAACTCAATATTTATTTTTTTGATAAAATATCATATCATATATAATGGATATTTATACAACTCTTTGGTCAGTGTTCTTTATATGTAACCTATGACCAAATATCATCCATCTAATAACATTGTGTATCTCAATATGATTTTAGTTTTTCCGATTCTACTTATATTTAGGTGAAACATTGTACTCCCTTTGATAAAAAACATTTTTATTGAATATTTTATTGATAATAAATGATAAAACTTCCTCACATTGTGTTAAATATTTTTATTTATAAAAAATTTGGGATTATATCTTTCATTTGAAAATTTGATGGAAATTCTAATTTTACTATTTATAAGGAAATGTAGTATTTTGAAGACAAATATTTTAATATTTGTTATATGAAATTCAAATTTTTTAAATTTGTTCTTGAATTAATGGGATACTACTTTTTTTCATGACATTGCAGCTAAATCGTGTGTTTGGTTGGACTAAATAGATCATGAAGTCAATGGTGGGTTGTGCCCCCCAAATTAGACATTGGTTCTGTAATTGGTCTATAACCTCTTTATCTGATCTTGGATTAGGACCATATTTTTATAGGAGGTCTCCAAGACAATTTTGAACAAATCATTCTTCTAGACAAATAGTTTTTTCACACGTTTGTGAGGCCCAATGGGTAGTGCAAGTTGGCTTAAAATATTTTGATGAGATTCCCCATTCACACATAAAACCTCCTTAAACCTAGCCTCCCCTCCACTATATAAATTAGCGTTTTAATCATTTTGAGGGGTTGAGATATTAATTAAGAAGTTAAGGTCCGAAGAGAAGTGTATCCACTCCAATTCTCCAACTATTCCAATAATGGTAGCTCTTGAAGAAAGGATCCCTTCGACAGAGCCTTCTTCTTCTCTGTGTTGTAATATTTTTGTTTGTATAATAAAATTCATTGCTCTTCTTTTATTTCTTCTCTTTTCTTTTGTTTTGTTCAATTTTCTTCTTCTTTAATCATCCTATTTTGGTTGGAATCAATAGTGGAGATGAGACTGGGTTGTACCCCTTCAATCCTTTGCTCATGCAAAAACGTCTCCACAATGACCACACCACCCATGGAAGAGTAGTTCTCTTAATGATCGATCTATCTTCTACCCTATTTATTTAAATATTTTGAATCATGGGGATACTAAAATTAAATTAATATGATCTTTTAATTGAGTTTTTAAATTGAAAAAAACTAATCAAGTAATTGAACAATTAACACAAAAACACGTGAGGTCGAGATTTAGTGTAAATTGTGAGAGCACAACCTTAATCGGTAATACAAGACCACACATGATAAATTTGCAGGGTACAAATATAGTCCCTAAACTCAATTAATTATAATTTATAGGTAGGAAACATGTATTAATTTAGCACTAACCATAAGCTAAAATTAGAACATCAATCAAAGAAGGGTACTGCGATTTCTTGTTTCGAAGTTAGCCTAGGGTTGAATTCACTTCATCTTTGTGGTAAGGTTAATTCTCATAGGGTTAGGGATTTGAAAAACTAAGGGATCATAATTAAGTGGATATTAATTTAAACTAAAATGATTAATAAATGATAGAATAGGTAGAGTTAGATCAACTAGTCTTTTTAAAATATTTTCTAAAAAACATCTTCATGTTGCGTCTTTTTAATCGAACTTCATTTAAAAATTAAAAAACAAAAAAAAATCAATCTTCTTCCAGAAAACTTCTTCTAGTTTTATAAATGATAAACAACCCCACTCCATCCTTTCTCTTAATGTTTTTATTTTCCTATTTTATTTTTATAACACCTTTAAAAAGTTGTTTTAATTTACTTCCTCCTTTAATAGATGACCTTGGTCTGCTACTCTACTGCACCTATGAAACCCCAAAACTGAACATAATTTGAAATTTCCCTTGAAAAATCCATTCACCCTTCTTTTCATGGTTCAAATTCACATTTCTCCATCAGATGAAATCAAAAATCATGACCCTTTTGGTATTTTACTAATTGAATCGACCATGTAGCCTCAAAATAGAATCATGAACATTGACATCATAACATATCATTTCATATTGATTGTAACATATTCTTTTCAAGTTAAACTTCATACAAACTTTCTTCAGGGTATATGTGTGTTGTTAGCCTCTAATGAGGTCTATCCGATCATTAGTAGTAACTTCACTATATCTTGTCCTGTAGTTTTTGTATCCATGACTCCAAATTTGTAGCTCGAACTTTGGATTCTTCCTTTTTTACAAAATCTATACCTTGGAATGTTTGTCTCTAACAACTATTATTCTAGTAACATCATTCATGTTCCATCAGATAAAATTATGTAGCTTCAACCTCAGACATATATTTCATCTCCCTCTAATCATATATATCTCGTGATCCACAACTAGTATCCTCGATTCCTTACCATCAATAAATTAACCTTGATATCTGAATTTGGACAAAATCTTGAATTATAAATATATTCATGATGTTATAAAATTATAGAATGATATAAAATCATTTGAATTTTCATGGAAAGATTCCAAACATAGTTATGAAAACTTTATTACACAATAAATAAAATTTCTCACACGAATCCAACAATAGCTCTTCTCTCTAACTTTACCATATTTCTTAAGTAAATTTATCTTTAAATACATATTTATATATTGAGAAAAATTCAACCAATATAACTTTAGAATAGTAACACCCCCTTTTTGTTTTTTCAATATCCATATAAGACCTCCTAAATATTTGAAGACAATATGTGTGGTAAATACTTTCTCTACATATTATGTTTAAATTTTCATACCCCAAAGTTATTTATAACCTTTATTGAAAATAAAATGAAAAGGGTAAAATAAGGATCATATCATATCATCTTTATCTATATTAGAAAGTTGAAAACATTTCTCATGATAAAAATAGTATCACATGAGTTTCTTAACATATTTTTTTAACTAAACAAATCTGTGTCTACACAAGAAAATCTACTGTATAAAAAAGAGTATATAATCAAGGTGATGTCTATTATCCATTAAAAATCTAGAATGTGATTATTTCCTCAATATCATTAAATCATATTTATATCTGTGGTAATATAAGTATGTTTATCTAGTAAAAACCTACACCCATATTAAAAAACATAACAAAATAGTTCAATTATATAAAAACAATTCACCCAATATCTCATATTTCTTAATATCAATTTTTTATATGAAAAGTGTGGTATTTGTACCCTAGATTTAATTTTTCTCCCCCTAAAGGTAATCCCTCCATTCCTCACTATATTTTGAAAATTATCCATAATGGACGAATCTTTTTACTTTAAAAATTCTACATCACTTAGCTAGATTCTCTACTAACACTACATAAATTTCTTTCAAGTTAGTAAAAATAAATAGGTATATTGTGAATAATTAGGAACCTTAATGTTCCTTAGAAGTAAATTTTGGACTGAGAATATTCTATTAGTCTAAACTTCTTCTTATTATTCTTAGTTTTAGTAGTGTATATATTCTGTTATGTAAAATATTTAGAAGAATTTTCCATCATATCTTCAACTTTAATAATATCTTCATTACCTGGAGTTTGATACATATTTTTTATGATATATTCTTCAACTGGTAATATATTCATATAATGTTTCTATAACATACCCATATTTCTAACACCTCTTTCATTTCTTCAGAATTTTTATCTATGTATCTATTAATAAGTTTTTATTAATTTTTTACCATCTTCTAAAACCTATTTCTTCCCTTTTTATCCAGAATACTTTTGTGCTTCATCTATTTTTCAGGCGATGTCCATTTTATATTCCTAAATAACTAAGAACTCTTTCACTCCCTATAATTTTTTAAACTGATCAGCTTTCTTCATATTTGTTCCTTGATAAACATTATTTAGCTTTTAACTTGACTCTTTCTAAGAGTTAACATTATTCACCATCTAAACATTATTTTCTTCCCCAGCAATCAATGTTTTATGTTTTTCTTCTATACACATTACATATTCCCTTTGATTCATACATCATTCTTGGTAAAGAAATGATGTACCAACATGAGTATTGTTTATTCCTAGATACTACATAACACTAGTATTGGCCTCTTAATATTGATCTTTCATACTGATTGTAGTACTACTTTAAATTTTTTTGTTGTTGTCACTTTATAAGCCATGGGAAAATTTCTTCAAGGAGATACTTTCTTAATGAATTACACTATTTCTTAGTGTATTATGATTTCCCATAAATCTTTACTTTTGAACATAAATTGAAAAAAATGTACTTTGAGACTTTTTGAGAGTAGAGACAACATGATTCCATTTATCCTTATTTTCACCATGTTTCAAATATTCACCTTTAACCTAAACTACTTTAGTGAAGTATTCGCCTGCCTTTCCTAATTCAATACATTTTATAAGGTTTTTTTTGTTTCTCAAAAATCTTCTTATTTCGTAGCTAACTATTTTTATAATTAATTACCATCTTATCATATTTAGTCAACCTCATCCTATTCTTATTAAATTATTTAATTAGAGTTGTTTATATATCATAATGATTCTTTTCTCTAAATAATTATTTTTCCTAACATTTAATATTTCTATCAAGATAAACCACTTTTATATTCAATGTTATATTAAAATTAAGTTTTATTAACTCCCTTTTGATTCTCTCATCCTTCATAGAAGTTATCTCTTTAACACTATACTTCAATTCATTCTTTATATCTTGAGTTGTGTAATATTCTTAAAAGAATATTCTAAATTTTCTATTATATTCCATGAAATTAATTTTATATATTATCCATATTCATCACTTTTTGATGAAAAAATTCCTCTTATAACATGAACTAAATAGTTTACCGGGAAATCAGATTTATTGTTAGATGAGGAATCAGTCCTCTCTCTTATACTCAAAAAACGTTTCTTATTGTTTTAAGGAAATTTTTCTAATGTTTCTTACTTTTTTGAGACTTCTTATCCTATTCTTTGAATATGAATCTTTATAAGTATTCTTAGGAAAATATCTCAAACAAAATTCCCTTTATCATTATAATTACAACATTTAAGTGAAATTTTACCATTTCCATTCCAGTTTCCCTTTATTTATCTTTTATATATAAGAGCATTGATTTTGTTGAAATTTTATTATTATTTTTCATCCTATAAACCACTTGATTATTTTTCAAATTATTTATTTTTTAACTTCCATTTTAATAAGATTTCTAAATATATTTATTCCTAATTATTATTCAAAATGACTGATGATTTCCTTATTTCATATGCCACAACATTGTATTTTTATGTTTATCCATAGATAAATATTTTTGACATTATAGTGTTGAAACTTTAAGCTTAATTATATTTAAAAACGTTCTCATTATTTTCTTAACAATTGTATAATATTTAAGATTTTTGTTGATACCTATGATATTTATAAAAATATCATTAACTTCTATCAAGTATTCATCAATAAATTCTTCGTCATCCATCTTAATATCTTCAAACTTACTCATCTATATTTGTATCTTATATTCCATAACATTCTCATTCCCTTCAAACTACTTCTCAACTTATACCACAAATTTTTATCCATTAGATACCCTATAATATATTTATAAACACTCTCTATGAGTGACATAAACATGGAGCTACGAAATTTTTTATCAACATGTATAATACTCTTATCATATTCTATCATAGAAACTTCATCAATGTGAAGAAATATCACTGTTTCAGTAAATCTAACTTCCAATCCAAGAGATAGAATACAGGGTAACATCCTATTCTTCCAACTATGATAGTTTCTACTAGAAAATACAAGAATAACACTACCATTCAATGAATTCATATTCTTTATCCTTGTTAGATAGTTTTAACTTTCAGAGGGAACCTATGTACTGATACCAATTGAATTCCCCTGATCGATGTTGGATCACTGAGTTAGGGAGCGGGTGAATCAGTGATCACTTTTATTTTATAGGAATGTTTCGTAACATGGTATGGAAAAATTTCTTAACCTTTGAATATTTTTAGAGTTATGATCCACTCAAATATTGACCTTAAAATCCCCTCTAATATGCAACAAATATAAATAAAGACCGACACATGTGTTGGTCAGAGAGGAGACTCAAGAGGGGGGGAATTGAGTTCCTGAATAAAATTTCTATTTAAAATAGATTTTAAAAAATTCTCCCAATTCAAAATAAAATACATCCCAATTAACCAAATTAGCTTATTTATAAAAGTTTTGAACTTTTAAAATATTACTCAAAGAGTGATTAGTACTCAATTGAAATTATATGAAATACTATTTAAACTTTTTAAATCAATTTACTAAACTAAATTCTAATATAAACACTATGTAAGATTAACTATCAAATCAAAATAAATGTTTTCCTATACAAATAGACTAATAAGTGAAAATAGAACATTAAAGGAACTATAGAAATAATAACAAGAGGTACAATATCAATTAGAGACTTAATTCTCATCACATGGTGATCACCTACCACCAATTAGTTTATATAAACATAAATTTGATCCACACCCAGGATCACGATCTATAGTAGCACATTCAGTGTTGTCAAGGTCACTGTGACCTCTTCCACAGTTTTAATGGGAGTGAAAATAGTGATAAGACATGCATGGAACTCTTCCACTATTATCTATGGGAATATAAGGTATACAATGATAGTTTATAAATATATTAGTGCATCTTACAGTTTTTCATAGGAGTTAGTGTTTGTTTAAAAATAGAGAAAAGAATACATGACTTTTATTGTAAATAAAATACACAAACAAAATAGGTAAAATAGTAGAATAGATAGTTTTTATCTATTTGATATGTGTTGTAGCTTCGTGACTCCTTGAAGGTAGCTTGAAATGATGCTCGAGTCATATTTCAGAATGGTTTCATAAAACTGTGTATCGTGGAATCTTGTGACTCGTAAATTGAAATCAAATTCTTCTTATTATTATGTTCTTTTTAATGATTGATGTAGAAGATTGAATACAAAAAAACACGTCTTTTCAATTTGGAAAACTTGTTAATTCATTTAAATTCTCATTTTTCATGACATGTGTCCAAATATTCTTTTTTATAAAGTATTTTCATTGTACACTATAGCTGACATAAAGCATGTTCTCAATTGTTTCATGGTTTCTCATACCTCATAATGTAGTCTTCCATCGATTTAAACGTTGTCTAAAAAAGGTAAGTAAGTTAATCATTTTCATTAAATTTCACAAATATGACTATTAGAAATGTTTAATTTAAAATGAAAAAGGAAAGGTAGTGGTAAATATTTTGAGTGGTGACTCTCCTACAGTCTGTATAGCGGTAGCTTGATTTAACCGTGACTTAAAGCTAATAGGGACCTATTATTCGTAGTTTTAGGTTGAAAGTGTCTTTGGAGTGGTGAGTGAGGAATGGTAAGTCAGTAATGGTGACTCCTACTTAAATACTTCCTCTATCTATCTCATAACAATGACTCCTTGGAGTGGTGACTCTAGAATGGTGAGTCATGCTAATGATGACTCATCCTTATTAGTGAGTTAGGATAATAGTAAACCATACTTAAAGAATTCATTTAGTCTGTTTTATAATTTCAAAAGCTAACATAATAGATCAAACTCATTAGAAACATAATTAAGCATGATTTGTGATTAGTAAAACCAATAGAGGTCAACATTTCCCCCCTTTTGATGATAAAAAATCATGGCATTAAGCTTAATTAATCTATAAAAAGTATGATAGAATTGAAGAGAAAAATAAACAATAAAGGTATATTAGAGTATAGATCATAACTTAAATTGAATCAATTATTATGGTAGTAGTGAAATAATAATAAAAAGTTTATATTGATATTCCATATAGGTATATAGTGCTCTTCCCCCCCTTTAAGATCATTAAAGAGGTAAAAACAGATAAAAAGAATAATATGTAGGTAAAAAGGAATAGATATATGAATAAATTGGTCTATTTAAATCTCTATAAAAAACAAAAAGTCTAATGTCAGGGCTTCTCTATGGTAGGATATAGAGGTTATTTCCCTTTATCAGAAGTGTGGGTTGAAGATGCTAAAGGCATGGGGACAAATATCAGCACTGTGCGAGAAGCTAATGTACTGAAGGAAGGAAACTCTCTGTAAATGATTGGCCACAAATTCCAGAGAGCCTTAGTATGAGTCATGGTAAATGGTTGATTTCTTGGAGGTAAGGTTGAAGAAGGGTTGGTGAAAAAGGAAGAACGATATTGTGGATGAGGTAAAGGGTACACAGGTCTAGCTGTGAGTCCAAAAGAGGATGATGGAATGGGAAAGTCATTTGGAGCTACTAATGTAGTGGTATGAACATGTAGATAAGGCCTAAATATACTGATAAAATCCATAATAACATTTCCTCCCTTTTCTATAACCTTATTGAAATCTTTCTTATTTTCCATGAAGGATTGTAAAGAAGGGTTGATTTTCTTAAGATTCTTAACTTACTCTCTGAATGATTGATTGATTAGTGGAATACTCATATTTTACGAAAAATACTTGAATTGACTAATCAAGTGATGCTTGGTGTAAATTATTTTAAAGTATTAGTCTACTTTCTCTGTGATCTATTCTAGAGTAGCAGTGCCCACTTTGGAATAAAGCTTGTCCATTGAATGAATATGATCACTATTTCTATAGATTTTTATCATGCTCTCTAGATATGAACCACCCAACATAGTCTTTAATTATTCTCTAACAACTTATATAATATAATCAACATTAAATGATTCAGAAGGTGTAGAATCTAAGGTTGATTCACCTTTTAACTCATCTTTGAATACTAATCCGAACTAGTATAATTAAAACGCCAGAGAGGGAGGTGTATCAGTTATGTAGGACTTAGAAGAATTATCTAGAAGACTTTTCAAATCCAAAGATGCTTTATGTTCAGATGCCATGTCTTTAACCAATGATTTGAGAGTTTCTGATTCATCACTCATCCTCTTATTCTCTAATTTTACATCCCGAAATTCATGAACCATCATGGGTTTAATATTCACAATAATTTTATCCAAAATTTGTGAGGTATCTCTTTCACTAAGATAATTTTCAGGTGTAGGATGTGCTCAAAAACGATCTCCAAACCTAGACAATAATTTCTCTCCAAAATATTTAAATTCATTCTATCATACATAATTTGAAGGTATCTAAGTAGTGATATGAGAAGACACAGTAAAAAATATTGGTTTGAGGTGAAACTCTTTTGATAAGTAAATTTATTTATTTAATGTTATCTGTGGTTCATTAGATACTAGATAACCTAGAAAGAAACCAAAATAGCCAGGGAATTTTACCATTCATCTATAAATGATGTATGAAAAGGATTAGGAACTTCAATTCATTCCATTTTGGTGGTTTTCTCCCCCTCAATATATTATCCCCTTTGATCATCAATTGGTCCTATCAATCGGATATCATCATTTTTATTCACTATGTCACCAATATTTTGAGGTTAATCAATTTCAACTATATCTTTATTTGTCTATTAATCTGATTTATCATTATATTTTTGAGGTAGAGCATTATTTATTCCATCAGCTTCAGGATAATCTGAATGATCTAAGCTATCACCATCAGTTCCCTTGTCTTCTTTAGCTCCTTCGTTTTTACTATTTTTTCTTCATATTTATTTTCATCAATTTCATTTTATTTTTCATTATCATCATCCTTCTATTCATCATCGTAATAAACTTCTTATCTATTTTCGTCCCAACCCTTTTCACTTTCATCATCATATTTTTCTACACAAGTCTACAGAGTTTTAAATCCACTTTTATAAACAATTATTTCCTCATTAGTCTCATCATCATCATCAACCTTTAGAATAGTTTTCCTAGATAAGAGAGCCTATTAAGGTCTTAAGGATTCATTAAAAGGTTCTTCATACTCCTTTGAAATATCTGGATCACTTATTTATCCATAGGATGTATTTTATTCTTCAGATCTAGAGGCAGTAACCTATACTTCTTCATTTGTGTATAACATTACTTCATCTAGTTCTATGCTAGGATCAACAATATTTTCATGAACCCCTCCCTCAAAATATATCCCTCCTTTGATGGAAATGATGAATGGTAGATAATGACACCTATTCCCGACCTCCAATAGGCCGTTGGTTGGTGACTAGCACCAAGGGTATACAAATCTCACAAAATGGGATGCATTAACCTTTATTAGAAATAAGATCATGAGATAAGATGAATCAACCAGAAAATAACTCCAAGTCATATATAAAATAAATCCAAAAACCATCCCACATGCATTCATAAAATATAACTGGTACAAATAAAAAAGTCTCATAAGTGAATTACCCAAAAGAGAAGCTAAAGAAGAAGCTCAACAATTGTCCCAAAGTGTGATCTAGTATCACCTAGCACGATCCATGTAATCCTCATGGAATCCTAAGAGTAGTTTTATATTCATAGGATGAGAATACATGTATACCCAGTAGAAAAAATGAAATCTCTCATGCACATGTGAGGGAATCATACTAATGCTCATGTGGGAAAATAACATTACCAAACAACACCTAAGTAGGTATACTAACTATCCCAACCTCACCAAGGCACTCTCACTAAATAATTAAATCCAAAAATTGTAATATAATTAAATAAAATTGATTATATGGTACCATACCCCACTTTCCCACTGATTAGTCGCTCTCACACCCTAACAACAAACATCCTGGCGCTCCAACCTCTTCTGAATATACCACATCACGACCCACTGAAACACACCTAGGCCACATAAACAACATAATATCCTTCCCACACACAGCTGGGCCACAAAACACATCACATCCTGCCCCAAGACACCTGGGACACAACCACATCACATCCTTACCAAAAAAACCTAGTCCATAACCACATTATATCTCATCATGAAGACACCTAGTAAACCGCAACCCATCTCATTCAAATGACACCTAATGAAGAACAACACATCTCATCCCAAAGAAACATGGGAAAGAAAAACTTTCCCTCACACACATGGGCCTCACAAACCACAAACTTCATGAAGAATATTTGGCTATCACCGCCTAGAATAGGGAGAAGAGAAGAGCGAGTGGCCAACCATCCATCCCCCACCAGGATGTTTTTTAAATAAACAATCTTACATGATAATGGGGGTGTTCAGAACATAGTGTTCAACTACGGTGGGTGTATATTGAAATAAAAATAAAAAATACATGGGTATACATATATGATACCAAAAATTCAATCCCAACATATGGGTTCCTAAAAAAATCAACTCACAATACTACCACCTCTAAATTCACAACACTACACAAAAAGTAGTAAAACCCATTTAATATTCCCAACCAATTTCATTTGACCACCCCACTAATTTTATTATTTATAATTAACCAAATTTAACCACATAAACTATCATTTATTAATACATTAACCATTTCTATTCCCCTATCCAATCCAACCCAATCCATTCCACACTTTGTTAAACAATTATCTATTCATTCCATCACTACCTGAGAAACCACTAATCACAACACAGTCACGTCAATTAACCCACTTCACATTAAATACACATAAAAACACCACCTATATGTTTTGGGTGAAGATTCCTATATGTTATTAATGGTTAAGCACCCACACTAACCAAAACCATCACTCTTCAAAGTCATCCCTCCTAATCCATCATCTCAACTGCAACAATACCCAACTCATAAGGCATCTTCTATACACTAGACCACAACCAAATCTGCAACACTACTGTATAAAGATACCCTACCACATCTATTGAATCAACTCCCTTTCACGACCATTCCCACAACTACATCACCAAAAAAACCAAATAAAAACATATTAAGATTTAACATTTCATTCCTACTTTAATTCCACTTATTAATTCAGGGGTTATCACATAAAAATAATGATCCTAGGGAATACATTTATTAGCTAGATATACGCGGTTAATGATTTTATTACATAATCATTCAACTAAAATAAAACATAATTCATCCCATAAACCATTCTATGTGCAAGAAAGGACCACCAATGACCATGATTGACCATGATTTTTAGTAGGTAGTTTCCCCATACACATTACCATAACAAAAAAACAAATAACAAGAAGATCATGCACCACTTTTCCCCAACCTATGTATATCAATCTTAAACCAGGTAACTTTTCTTTATTTAATTTGGATTCAACTATATTATTGAATAAAAACTCATATACCCACCCCGCATGATACTCATATAATAGAAATGAATGAAACCTACTTGGTAGAAAATGTGATCGACACTTCCTGATTTCACCAAGATAGGGGAATGAATGGAATGGGAAAAAACCATGGAAACATGATACAAAATACATATAAAGGTCACAAATATCCTATAGGAGGAAGGATTTGGGGTGTCTAGCAAGAAAGAAGAACAAGGGGAAAGGTATCCCAGCCTTCAAAATATCTAAAAAGAGTAGCAGTTTAGTTATTTTTTTGATTTTCCACTAAAGGTGAATTTGGTTGAGATAATGTGTTTTGACCTAGTAAAAGTCCCCAAAACAGTAGGAAAAAATATAGTATTCATGGGATTCTTAAAAGTCACAAAACTCTCTAATTCAGGATTGGAAAGCATTTTACATAATAGGGAATGTAAGAAAGGTGAAACTGAAAGTTGTTGGAAACATTGTTCATGACCCACTGTTAGATGAGGCACTGCTCGGCGAGTCACCGTTCAGAGAGTCACCACTCGGTGAGACACCTCTTGGTTAACATAATTCTGTAAGGAACCATTTGGTAAGTCACCGTTCAGTGAGGCACCACTCAGTGATACACCTCTCAATATCTACCATCAGATGAAATGATTGCCTCTATTAGTGAGTCACCATGAGGTGAGTCACCACTCGGAAAGTCATTGTTTGGTGAGGTACTAATCGATGAGGCAGCTTTAGATGCGGCACTGCTGGATGAACGACTTCTAGTAAGTCACTATTATCGAGAAACCACCAACGAGTCACCACCAATGAGTCACTACCAGTGAGTCACCATTATCGAGTGACTTCCAGTGAGGCACTGCTAGAGATCCACCATTGGGAAATTTAAAAAATAAAAAATTTGAAAAGTGTTTAAAAGAGCACTCTTGACCTCCGAAAACACCTAAAACACCAGATTCTCTCAAAGTAATAGACTGAAGATATCCAGGCCATTACATCATATTCCTCTTAAACTATTCTCACCCTCAAGTATTAAAAACCTTCACAAAATGAAAAGCGAGGAAGTTTACGAACAAACAACTTGCGTTATAGCTCTCAAGGATCTCTCTAAACTTGAAAAAATAGTAAACAAACAAACATTAAATGAAAAACCACCCTATGTTGTTTCAATGCTGGAGTGGAAACCCCCACACCCCAGAAAACGTTCTTCAATATCTAAAACCCAAGACTCATCACGTCAACCCAAATGACCACAAAACACGCCCCAAAATCATAAAAAACTATATCATTTGAACACACAAATCAAGGAATTATATCCTTCTTGCCAAGATACTATCTGCTCTGGGCGGCATTGACTCACCTGCATGGGTTCAATCGCATCACAGTTAATGCATATCGATTATGAATTATGTCCTACCCTTTTTCCATGTCAAGAGTTTATCACACATCACACCACACACATCGAAAGACAAGGAGAACAACTCATCTTATTAAAAACATCATTTCCCAAACATCTCATTAAAAAAACAAGGAAATGTGGGATTTAACAGAATTATATGTGCTGGGAATTCATCTGTGTCTCTCAGTCCCGTGTAATCAAATCCTAGCCACCATGCTTTCATAACTCATGTACCAAAGCAATGGTAAATCCTTGAAACACCTTATCCCAATGATCCTAGACCTCCACTGGACATTATACAAACATTACGTTATCCTAGATATACCACTCTCACCAGTCAATGGCGTGGGAGTCATCATGAATATACCAACTAAGATGAGAGATGTGGAAGAAAATTTGGAGCCTCTATAACTACGGTGGAAATGCCAACCAGTATGCTGCTTCACAAACTCATCCTAACACCTCAAAGTGCCTAACAAACCTGGGAGAAAGATTATTCCACCTTCCAAACTTCCGCTTCCCACAACGAGGGGAGACCTTCAAGAACACATTGTCCCCAACCTCAAAATCCAAGGGCCTCCTCCTGTGATCAACGTAAAACTTCATTAGGTATTTGTATGCTTTCATCTCCCTAATCAAGCCGAACTTTCTCTATAATTCTCTACACCACATCAGGACTAAGAACTAATACTTGCCGAACCTCCGTCGAACACAACATTGAACAAAATAGTATTCCTTATAAATCTTCAAACAGATCCATGCCAATGGAATGTTGATATCTATTATTATAAGATAAATCCACCAAGATAAGGCTTCATACCTATGATCAAAAAAATTCTAGGACACACGACCATAATATATCCTCCAATATCTGGTTAGTCTGCTCTATCTTCCCATCTATCTAGGGTTGGAAAGAAGTGTTGAGGCGTAACATGGATTCAAAAATTTATTGTAATCCCTTCAATATTCATGAGTTAAATCAGGTATCTCTATATAAGGTGATGGACCTTATAACTCCATGAAAGCACACCACTTTATCCATGTACATCTTGGAAAAGGCACCCACTACACCCGACTCCTTGATTGCTAAGAAGTTGGCCGATTTCATCAACTGATCCACCACCAACCAGATAGTATCACAACCTCAATGAGATTTGGGTAACCCTATGATGATATCCATTAATATTTGATCCAATATATACTTAAGAACATCTAATGGATGTAAAAAACCACTAGGAACATGATGGTCGGATTTCACCTGCTGGAAAACCAACCACTTCAGTAGAAACTTCGTTGCTTCCTGCTTCATTCAGAGCCACCAAAACTGCATCCTCAAGCCATGATACATCTTGTAAATTCCTAGAATATACTACCAAGGGTGATATATGGATCTCAAAAAGGACTTCACTGTGAATCTATCCCATAACAAAATACATCCCTTGAAACAACATCCAGTTCCTCCCATACTCTGACCATCCCTCTAGAGCATCACTATGGTTAACATGATCGTGCATCACCTCTTCCAATGAGTCCCCCAATAGATAATCCCCCATCTGCTAAATTAGAGAAGACTAAATCATCATCTGAAATAAAAAAACTCTACCACCATCCACCCTTACATCTAAATGTGAGGCTACCAACTCCTCTGTTGCTCTCCAAGCATCCGCTGATTCCCAAACAACCTCCTCATTTGACTTTATTTTCAAGGAATCAGCCAAAAAATTACCCTTTCCTATGGTTTAAGAGATACAAAATTAATATTTTTATAGAAACTCTGTCCATCTCCGTAGTCATAGATTTAGATCATGATGGGAAAATATATACCTCAATCTCTTGTAATCTATGAAGACCACAAAGCACTCTCCAATGAGGTAATGCCTCCACAAATTCAATATGAACAAAACTACTTCCAAGTCAAAATCGTGGGTGTAATAGTTACATTTGTAAGGGCATAACTACCTTGACCTATAATAAATCACTTCTCACAGATACATTAGCATGCATCCCAAACCCATACATTAAGCATCAAAAAACACCAAAAACATCACCCCTTCCTCTATAAATGAGAGCACTGGAGAACTGACCACCTTCCCCTCCAGGTAAGAAAAAGTTTCCTATCACTTGTAGATCCAAAAAATCTTGGTATTTTCTTTTCAATGTTGTCAAATAGGATGAAAACTAGAGAAATAAGGTATG
The DNA here is from genome assembly GCA_963277665.1 of Viscum album. Lineage (NCBI taxonomy): Eukaryota > Viridiplantae > Streptophyta > Magnoliopsida > Santalales > Viscaceae > Viscum > Viscum album. The sequence goes on from OY728145.1 coordinate 414,122,319, forward strand.
AACCTCTGATAATCGCCTGAAAGACCAAGGAAACTACGAACTTCCATGATGTTCTTTGGTGCTACCCAAAAAACAGCTGCTCCATCCTTCTACAGGTCATCTTCTAGGCCTAGATATTATACCACATGACCATGGAAATGCACCTATCATGTTCATAAAATCCACTTGGAAAATTTCCATAGAGTTAGTGGTATTAAAGAACCTTCAAGACTATTCTGAGATGCTCAATATTTTCCTCCTTTGACTTTGAGTAAACCAAAATGTCATTGATGAACTCAACAAAAAACCGGTCTAAGAACTCATGGAAGATGAAGATCATAAGCCCCATGAACATGGATGGTGTGTTCGTAACACCTAATGAAATGATTATGAACTCAAAGTTCCTATACCTGCATCTGATGGCAGTCTTTAGGATATCTACCTCCTTCAACCTTAACTGGTGATATCCAGTCCATAGAAAAATCATAGGAAACCAACCCACCCCTATTAGTTTGTCAAAACGATCATCTATCCTCGAAAGGGGGTAAAGGTTCTTGACTGTCACTTGATTCAAACTCTAGTAGTCTATACACAACTTCATACTACCATCCTCTTTCTTCATGAACAATATTGATGCACCCCTAAAATGAAACACTAGTACAGATAAATCCCTTCATCAAGAAACTATCTATATAAATCCTCAACTCCCACAACTCAGAAGGTTACATATGATAGCGATCCATAAAAATCAAATAATCACCAGGCTATAAGTATACCTAAACTCAACGTCACATCGAGGGGTTTGAGTCACAACCTCATTAGGGAAAATATCTTGGAACTCTCTGGAAACCAAGAAATCTTCCACTATCTCAGCATCTATTGATTCAACTAACAGTTAATCCAATAATGATAGAAGGGCCTCCACACACTGATTACCCATCTAACAACCCCTGTTTCCAAAGGAAGCCACACATTTTCTATCCACATTTGAAAACATGACCCTCCTCCAAAATAAATTGATAATAGAACACATTGAAAACAACCATTCGATTCTGATGATGACATTATATGGATACATCTTTAGAAATAAGACATCCCCATGGGATTGATGTGGTCCCATCCTCAGTCTACTCCCCTGGCACATATCAAACAAGCTAGTCTAGACTCCAACTAGTGTACCTAACAATAGGGGAATAAGGAGCCTCTCTATGTAAAATCCTAGAGAATGGTCCAGAGAAAGTAAAACAAAGGAGAAAAAATCTCTTCAATCAAACAAAGCATAAACAAAAGCATAAACAATAGTACTAAACAATCTGATCATAACTTTGAGGATCTCTGGCCTTTCTTGAACTGCTACCTTTACCACATGAAACTGACCATGACTGACTCCTATACCTCTCTAATGATGACCTCCTATATGACCAGGACCAATTTGAGGCCACTAAACATGAGGAAAATAATGAGTTTGTCCTCTACCTGATCCATATCCCCTCAGTGGAGAAAAATCCCACTATCTATGCTGCTAAAATTGTCTCATTGGAAACTGCTACTAAGGATGATGCTGAGCCTACCCACCTCTACAAAACTAATCTTGGGTATCCACTGGGAATCAGTTATAAATATGTCCACAAACCCCATAGAAGAAACACATCATCCTCTGGACCCCAAGAAAGGCACAAAGATCACAGAAACTCAAAGGCTAGTAAGGAAACTATGAAGGTCGTCTACCCTCTTGTTGAAACCTTAATAGTTATGGTTCCTAAGATCTACCAATGACAAACCTACCTCTCAAGAAAATATTCTAGTGATCCTACCATGGTAGACCTCCTCTTGAGTGCATCTGCTCAATCACATCTATCTTTTTTTGAAGCTCCAAATATGTTGGAAACATATAAGGGGTAACAACATGATAAATAAAAGGGTCTAGTGCCTCCTTGAGACGTCTCAAAAGGGAATCCTCATCTACAAAAAGGTTGGGGACAAAGTGAAAATGATCCTCAAACTCAATCCTAAGATCCTGCATCAACATACCTTTATAATAAAGGGAGAGTATCTCTTGCCTCTTCTCTACCTTCATAGTCAATGAAGGGAACTCCACTGATAATTCCATCTAAAATTCAACTTACATGACAGCCGCCTCCTTCCACTCTCCTAGGAATAGAATTCATCACTTACACAAGGATCCCCGCATCTGACTGTCTACCAATGGGACCCAGTATCTCATTGGGCCCCAGATCAAACCGAAGGTGATCCCAAGATCCTCATTCCAGTTTTTTGTCTCCACATCCCAAACTCCACCCTCATACATTCCCAAAGCCTACTGTTTAAAATCACACAACTCCCTCTTCCACTGATCATCCTCCTCAGCTAGATCAACCATATGAAGATCAACCATATCATCCTTATGAACCTCTAATACCTGAGCCACACATAGACGATGTCCATGAACTAAATCTAAATGGTAAAAAAAGATTTTATAAGCCAGATTAGCATTTAATATAATTAAACTTTATTTTCAATTCGTCTGATTTATTCCTTTTAACTTTCCCAAAACAACCTAATTCAAATAAGAAAACATGTAATTATGATGCATATACCTTTCATAGGTCTCTACCGTGAATGATAGTGTATCCTCACTTGGTCATTCATTAGGCTCAAATTCCTTATGTTAGATCATTGGGGGTCCTAAAATCCCATATTTTTTTACTATTCATTAAAAAAATGAAACCTTACAGGAATATACCAAAAAAATTATCCATACCTAATTTCATGTTTATTTTTAAAATCTAAAGTATATTTTGACATATTTTTTCAATAAAAGTTCAAAAATATGGATTTAAAGTGGATTCTCCATTAAAATATGGTAATGATACATTTAAAAAAATATATGTTTTTAAGCATAAAATTGGGATTATTATTTAACTTATGTCTATAAATTCTATTGAATGAATGTAAAAAATATTTTATTGAAACTATAACATATATATTACATTAATATCTCTCACTTATTATATTTAGTTTAATTTATTAGGGAAAAATATCTTTGTTACCATAAAAATAATAATATTATATTTTTTACTGAATCGACTTTTATATTAATTTATAATTACTCATAACCTATGAATTAATTTTAAATTATGTAAACAATATACTATAGTAAATTAGAAAATACTATTCTTAACCCCTGATTTGATGTCTAGGTTCTATGTTATTATATTAAATAATCATATTTTAATAATATATAATCATTCGGTAAACCTCAATCTTGAGTGTTATGAAAGACATCGAGGAAAGTCATTTTTGTGTATAATGAAATCTATCCTCGGTGTTCCATGTAGAGAAAGAAAAACTTGGTGTTCCATGTTGTTAATGATTAACTTAGTGTTTCACATAAAAAATGCCAAACATAGTTCTTTAATATAAAATAAACTATATTTATTGTTTTGTGAAATGGAAAATGTCCAAATGTTTAATTAATTTGAAAAAAAATAATTTAAAAAATATTAGGGTGTCACATCATGGATGGTTCATGAAATTGTCCCCAATAATAGTCCAGAGTATATCATCAGTTGTTGATTAGAATTCTATTATCAGTCGAGGAGAAAATTCCCTAGTTAAATTATTAATAATAATATCTTAATTCTATAAACATACTAATGATTCCTACTTGTTATAGTCCTCATAATATTTTTTCAAATTAAAATATCTACAGTAGATATCCTATCAGGGATTATAGAAACAATTACTTCATTAATTATAGAATTTATTAACATCATCAAAGAGTAGTACAAACATAGGATTTATTATCACATGCTTACTCTATTATATGTATTAATTTTAATACTTGATCAAATTACAATCTTATACAACCCTTTCTACAAAAAAGGTCATTATAATGACTAGACAGTGAGATATTAGAACCATCACACCTATTTTTGTGGATTATTAATTCACTTGAGAGTTGGCATGAGCGAATCCTCTTCATTTACTAGAAATGATCCTTAATGGTCCCATTGGAAGTTTACCTCAAAGGGGTATCCTTGTCCCATAGAATAATAAAACATCCATGATGGGGGAATGTGTGGACCAATAAACCATTGTGACCACAATAGGGTGAGTTTCTTATTATACTAGTTGATACAAATACAAAAGTGAATAAAGATGATCTTGTCACACTAAAAATATAAGTAATCGTCATAAGAGAATAAAACTATTCTATACCACATTAAGGAGTACTAGATGTTAAAACAATTTATCCCAAAAAGATGGAGGTAACCATCAACATTTATAGTGAACCAATCCTGGTTTCCATCAACATGACACCTGATTCAGATTTCCAGAAGGTCCGATGGTAATTCTCAATCCCCATAGGTTGAAAACTAGTGCATGTGAATCATAGAAATCCCTTTTGGAATGATTTTAGATGAATCAGATATAAAATTACTAGGTAACATTAATATATTAGAAAAAAAATTAAATATACCTGCCAAATATGTCATAACAATCTAAATTGATCTAACCCATTTTCATAAATATAAGAATAATCCATAAATAGAAATATACATCATGGCATAACAGATACAACACAAACCAAAAAGAAAACAACTAAAAAACAAATCAAGCTAATCCTGAAACTATCTCTATAATAATTAGGATTCATCAACACCATCTAAATCACCACACAACGATTTGAATAAAAAAAAATTTATTTAAAAACCTGTAACCTAAAATATTTTGGTGTGATATAAAAATTCTAGTAGTTCACAAAAACCCTTTGGGATTATAAAATTAATTTCATAATGTAATTCATAAATTCTAGTTTGAAATTAAACTATAAAGTTCAATTTTGAAATATAAGTTATGAAAAACCAAATAAGTCTATAATAACCTTTTAAAATGTACCATGTTGTTTTCTTTATGAGAAAAAACATGACTTGAAAACATATCCAATACCCTAACTGATTTCAAAACCACACACTGCATAAAAAATCTAAAAAAACACATTTTTTTAAAATTAAAATGGTTAATTTATAATGATTTAATCAGTTTAGGTCATATTTTTACCAAAAAACCCATTTTTAAATGCAATTTAAAAACCCACACAATAGTCTTAAAATTCAAAACATATTTTTCAACCATCTTTGAAAACTCATTTTTCTATGGAAAGTACCCATCAAAAATAGGTCAAACATAATAATGTAGGAACCATATATCACAAGGAATATAACAAACATTATGAAAATATAGTTTCAACAATAATATAATGTAGGGGAAGTGATACAATTAAGAACTTTATCAAAATCCCCAACAAAAAAAACAATCAAGAAATTGAATGTGTCATGGGATCTACCCAAGATTTTTAACGTGAGACTCATGTAATATTTTAAGAGTTTTTCCAATCAAATACTTTCTACAACCCATAAAAAAATATATACCATAAGTCATATAACTAGACTATAAAAGAATCATTTTGATGAGACCCCCTCCTAGACCTTTTTCATAACACATCTGGATGGATACTAGCAGTGTGTGAACTAACTAGTGAAATATATATATATATATATATATATATATATATATCCCACGTAGTAATTAGGTTCCCCTAACAAATAAATAAGTGTGATTAAATAAATTGATATAAAATATTAACACACAAGTAAAAAATCATGACAAACCCCCACCCCAAACACCCTCATAATGAAAACCCCTAAAACTATTCTACACAACTAGGGAATAAAAAATCCCCACAAAAGGCGGTAAACCACATCACATAGTGATGAAAAAACCACACAATTAGTATAAAATTAAACAGGAAATAAATGGATTTATTTCATATCAATCATTTTAAAACAGGGTTCTAAATATCCCTTTAACATCAAAACATGTCTCAGAATACCGATCCCTTTTTCAAATTTCATAAAACAAGGATTTAAAAAAATTAAAGGTTAAATTAAATCATTAAAAATATTTAAACATTTCAAACCTAACATTAAAACATGGTTTATCTAATTTAAAATATAAAATAAATGCAAAGGCCTACCTTTTATATCAAATTTTTTTTAAAGATCCATTAAGGAATTTATCATAAGGATAAAACCAAACACTCATTTAAAATAACTATTTAAAATTTATAAAATAACCCCTTTATAAGTCATTTGGATTAAGAAACCTCAGTTTAAAATAAAACTCTCTTTAAAACATTGTTTTTAATCATTGAAAACCAAAACTGGATAAAAATAAAACATACAGCATTAAAACCATTTCAAAAAGCCTCATATGAACATAAAACAAGCTCATCAAATTTAATCATTCCATTTCAATCATGAACACATAGAATTTTTAGGATTAACCCTTTTTTCCTATCTCAAAACACAATGAAATGGTTTTAAATCATCATAAGGATATCATATATATTCATAATTTTAGGAAAAAAGAATTTAGAAAGTAAAAGAATAATTTGAATTCTAAAATGTAATAAATTTTTAAAAACACCTACATTAAATAGATGTTAAATGAGAAACAACCTTTTAAAATGTGGTTAATTCAATATCAAGTGAAACATAGGGGATTAATGGAGTTTCCAATAACCAGAAATACCAAAAAAACCCAACAGTAGTACCATATTAAATCTTAAAATAATCTAAAAGGGATAAAGGGTTCAAAGGAGATGACAAATCCCATAGAAAATATAGAAATAAGGGAAGGAGATATAAAAAGAGAATTAATCACCTCAAAAACTCTTTGAAATCACCAAAAGAGGACCATGAATTCAAAATGGGGGAGGTTAGAGGTCCCCATTAGCTTCGAAGTGGTCAGTCAACATAAATAGGGTAGAATATGGGTGTAATACTAAATATTTAGAACAAGGTATTTTTGGTAATTCATAAAAATTTGACAGTTAGGAAAGACACACTATTTGGATACATGTTTTTAAAAACTATACACCTACCATGTGCTAGCCATTTCCAAGGTGAATGACACCCACATAGTTTTTGGGGACCTCTGAATGGGTTTTCAAACTATGTCGAAGCTATGAAAAATGGATCTGGTACCTATAGAGGCTCGACCAAATGGGCACAACTCAGTTTCCCAAGCCATGCGGTTGAACCATGATTCACCCATAAAACCTCTAAAAATTCAAAATTATTTTCCAAGAAGTAACAAAACCGAAAATTACCCAAGATAAGATAAAATGGAGAAATTGAATATCTATAATGATATGTGGGTGTTATAATTATCTCCACCATCCAATGTCCCCCCCCCATAAATTCTATGGTTGAAACACAAATTTGATATGAAATTAAAGATTCAAAGAGGACCTAACCATAATAACCACTCAACATGGTTTAACTTCAACTATAACAACCAATATTCTTAAAAATAATTAAACAGATAAACCAAAAGGTATCTAAATGTCTCCAAGTATAACCAAAACATGAACCTTGAATAAGAAGTTCTAAAAATCAAGGAATACCTAACATTTTATCTCCACTATTTAGAATTTATATAACACAATGGTACTTACTGAAACTACTTAGAGATACAACCATGAAATAATCAATAAACCATAAGAGAAACTCACTCTCACACCAAAAGAACTTATAAACCAATGTAAGGAATAAAAACCACATGAGCCCAAAAAATAAAAACATGGTCCCTCATCTTGGGTCAAGACGCAGATAGATATCCTTATGTAAAAAATTGGCTCACCCACACAAGGTGGATCCAAAATAGTGTAATCTGAACACCAGCTAGTATAGAAAATAACTTGGAGATCATATACCCTATTTACCCAATTACACACCCAATTCCTTTTTCATGTCTAAAAAATAATCACCTCAAAGGATCATAAAAAACATTGAGAAAAATAAATACATTAAAGGAAGGTTCACCAAAATGACAAGGGAAAAAATAGCACTCATAGAAAACCAAAAATTAATGATTCAAACCATAACAATAACTTCAAAATCCATCCAAAATGTAAATTCCAAAAAATAAATTGGCATGCCATAAAATAAAATACATATCCATAAACAAGAAACATCTAAAAGGGGGAAACATCCACAAGATTTCAAATATAAAATGAAGATATAAAGGCTCAACATAAATACAAACCATCAAAGGAATGTTCCCATAAAAAACCCATCTATAAAAGGGTAAAACACAAGTTCTCTTTTGAAAACTCATCATAAAAAACTTCTAAAGATACAAAAATGGACACAATGAAGGAAAAATATTAGACTTCAAAAATGACAACTTCTAATACCCTGGAGTTTGATAATGGAAGAATACATTGTGATCTTATCTACCCATGAGATTTACTCTTTTCTTTTAGCTTTAGATCATCAAACTTTTACTCCTCACTCATCAGGTTATCCTTATGACCATCAGATGGAATTATGGCATCAAACTCCACTGGTTTCCTAGACTAGTCATATGATAAATTAATTTCCTCATTGAAAAAATCATAAAAAGTTTTCAGGTAAGATGAAAGTTTATAAAGACAAAAATTTGAGTGAAGAACACATTGGAATAAATGATATTTCATAGAATTATTAACAACTAGCCTCGTTGAAAAGGTGAACAACTCTAAAAAGTGATCTATGCACTCCATCACTGATTAGTCACCCAATAAAAGTATCACAAGATCAAGTTCTTTATCCATTTTCATAACCTTATGAAGGAACCATTGTTTAAAAACCGTCATGAAAAAAAACACCCATGACAAAACTTCACGCAGTTGTGAATTCCCCACAGACCCCCACCAAACATGGATAAAACTAAAAACATAGATATCGATTACTCCTACCCATGAATCTTCTAGTGTACCAAGATAAAAAAGGATCACCCAAATCTCTTCCAACCACCTCACCACTTCCGATGAAAACTTATCACTTCTAAAATAAGGCAGATTCTCATTCATGAATTCAAGTATGTGGTTCGAGCATAGGGAAGGTTCCTTGTCTACCACTCCACTAAAATTCTTGGTACATACCAAAAATTAAGAGACATTTCAACCATTTTAGGAGGAACAAAAAATAGAATACATGAAAAACATCAATTTATTCATCGAAATATGACATGAATGATTCCAACATATGATTGAAATCAAGTTAAAAAAAATACATCAATCATGGTAAACAACATTCAGTCCAAGAAAATAAAATTTTCTTTTTAATTAAAAAACCTTTACTATGGAATATTAAAATCACCCACCAGCAAGGTGTTTTTAGGAAAAAAGTTACAACTAAGTAGTTGAAAACAAAACATCCTCTAGGGAACACACATCACATGAACAAGAAATGTTACAAAAATTCCTTTTAAAATTGTATTATATTTTAAAAACTAAATCATCCAAATAATGATCATCAAAACTAACATTCCTTTTCAGAAATTTTTTAAATTTTTTAAAAATACCCCTTTTTATGTTGAAATGATTTCAAAAATACTTTTTGAAATCAATTTATTTCAAGAATATCCATTAGATCAAATTTAAAACGTCCCATTTTTTAAACCACACAATAGAAACAACTAATTTATAAAAATTTATTGAAAACCAAGGGAATAACCTCATAAAAATAATTCATTTAACGTTGTTTGAAAAATAAAAATTTCACAATTCCCCTTTATTTTTTTGAAATAAGGCATTTTAATAAATCACACTCAAAGAACCACCCAGCCATTCCAGAAAGTTTGAGAAGAACCAAATCCTAAAAACAATATCTAACAATCCATAATAAACCTATAATAAGTGATAATAATTTTAGGAGAAATAAAAATTTGTGAGGGATATAAAAAATTGAACTGGGGAAGTAATATTTCTCTGTATGGTTTGGTAGCCTGATTTAAGGAATCATGAAACGTTCTCTGTGAATGTGGTATAATAAAAATTATGGGAATCACATAGTTTCCCAAGACATGATATCTAATAGTTCTACTCATGTTCTACTATATTTTCAACCTAAAACTAATGAATGAACCACCAATACACTAGTATACTCAAAGGGGATCAAAACAATATCAATCACATAAAAATCCATAAAAAACATACTCCAATTCACAATTTAAAACCAAACATCACCTAGTTGTGTAATGTTTTGGATCAAAAAGTGTTATCCAAGGTCACACATCCCTTACCTCTCAATATCTGGCAACCTTAATCTCTATTACACCAGGACATCCTCAAATATCAAATGGATAATCAAGAATCTTTGGCTCTCACCAAATAAGAAAAACACTGATAATATTTTATAACAAACCTATTTAGACTACCATCAACTTGAAACTAGAATTAGCTTTCCAAAAGTATTGAGGGGAATTTAAAATCACCATAGACATGAAACTAGTGCTTAGGAATCATACCAATCACTTTGGGAATGATTTTTCTTGAATCAGAGAAAAATCATGGTAGAAAATTATCATATAAAATATAAAAATAAATAAGCATTCCAAATATGTCATAACCAACTAAAACGATCCATCCCATTTTCATAAATATAAATGAAACACCCTGAGACTTTAAAATATTTTCATTTATTAATAAATTTAATTTTTTTTCTTGCTTTCTTTTTATGGCACACAATATTAATCTTATGCTACGCACTACAATGAGTTGGCTTGAATTACACATAAAGCCCAGTTTTAACGAACAATAATATAATATTTTACTTATCCTTTAAATTATAAGTTATGAATAGTATTAGCCATATTTTTAATTTTATATAATTTTAACCTTTATCTTATGTAATTTCTAGACATAATAAGGGAACAAATTCAATTTTTCAGATAAAGAAAGTATTTTAAAAAAAATGAATCTTCACCACATTTTAATGGTCCAACCAATTTAAATGTAGTTTTTGATATTTTAATATATTCTATTTTACAAAAGAAACTTCTGATTTGGAATCAAGATAAGAACATTTACTTTGGAGGATTTTTTGTTATTTTTTTGAAGAGTTTTAAATTTTGATGAATAATAAAAATATACTAAATTTTAATTTAAAACAACTTTTTTCATCAAAATAATTTGTATGTATAAATTATATTATCGAATGGTTTTAAATTACAAATTTAGTAAATTTTTATAATTTAATATAATGTTTGTCATTGACATTAATTTTACCATGATTTTTTGTGCAAAAAAATTTCAATCTTTTGCAATGTTTTATCTTTTCAAACCCCATTTTTCATTCCGACAACCAGATTAATTTTTAAATTAATTAATACAAATTTTAGGTTTTTAACTTTTAAAAATGGATTCCATATTGGGAATCAGTGGGTCAAAATTATATAAATAGGTTCCTTTTATTTTTGGGTATTATGAATAGTAAATTTAGTAATTATTTTTATTACCATGGTTAAAGGTAAATCGGGTGATTAAAGGTAAAAATAATATTATAATATTACCTTAATTCCTTTAAAAATACTATTGGATAAAAACATTAGACCCTTATAATCTATTGTTCGAAATCGAATAACTTAATGGCCACTTTCCTATGAATATGACATGAATAAAATAAAACCAATGAATGTGACAAAATGTCACACTCTCATTTCGTATAAGTATATTAATTTTAATATATGGATAACCATAAGTTAAAATTTATTATAAGTAGTATATGGAAATTTAAATGAATTAACTACATCATATAAATTTATTTATAATTTTTAGAGATTATATAATTACATTAATGATGGAAAAATAGTGATACAAAAATTATTTTATTAATGGAAATATCAAATAAATTATATTAAAAATACTAAAATAAATTTAATTTGAATTAATTATTACAATCCACATATTTTAAAAGTGACTATGAAATGTTTGGAGTGTATTTAATTGTTTGTTTTGAAGTTATCTTTCTGTTTTTATTTTATTTAAAGTTAAAGAAATGAATAGTGTCAAAGTTGACACTATTGCTATTAAATATAAGTATCAACTTATTAAATTATTTAAAAATCATAAAAATAAAATAATTAAAAAATAATAATTATTAGGTCCAAAATTTTATAAAGTGTCTATTTATGGTCAAATCAAACCACATATGTAAATATTTATTACCATTTAATATTTTGAGTATTATTACTACAATTAAAATCAAATAGATTAAATAAGGATAAATCATAATGATAGTGTTTAAAACAAATTAAATAAATGTATAAATTTTATTATTTGAGAGGATTTTGACCCATAACCATCTTAAATTCTAAATAATCCACTTTTGTGCCTTTTGGAATTAAAAAATAATTTTTAATAATTTAATGGTTTTGGTCTTTCCAATGGTGACCCTCCCCTCTCTTATAAAAGGGAACCTCTCATTATCTTTTATTTACATCTCTAAATCCATTTGTATCTTCCAAAATCTACCCATTTTCTCCCCAAACTCCCCTCTCTACATCCTAGAGTCCCTACTTTTGGAGGAAATCCAACCTATGGTGTCCTTTTGTTCAAATCAAAAGGCGATGCCCGAAAAAGAGGTAATTGTTTTATCAACCTTTTCGAAGTTCTCTTCTTCTTCCACTTCCTCTTACTATGTTGTTTCTATAATAACGTAATAAATACAGTATATTATATACACTGATATGTTATTATATTTAAGGGAAAACCTTGTAACACTTTTTATCCATCCAACGAATAACAATATCACCATGTTGGCGTACTTACAACTTACTGTCTTCACACTATGGTGCAATTTGTTATTCAACACTACTTTATTTGGATGGGCATAATAATAAGTATAGTGGATTTAAAAAATGAATATTACGTTATAATTAGTCTTTATAATTAATATACCCTCCTATTCCATATCATTTAACCATCAAGTGAATGATACTGTTGCTTGTGTGTACGTACAGCCTATCGTCTCCATGACGTGGTGAGATTCATTATCCAGATTAATCATTCAAGAATGATTATAAAATAATTATTATGAGTAAAAATAATAATTATTAACTTAATTTAATTATTTATATAACTAAAATACATCCTATTAAAAAAACATAACTTACACGACAAACTGAGAATGAGAAAACAAAGAAGTTTACACCCAAAATAATGGTAATACTAAACTATTATTAGAAAAATGATATAATAGGATCATATATGATATCACCAATATTTATATGGTTCTGGTATAATTTAAAACCATACATTAGCCATTATACAAGAGGTTAATGAACTCTCGACTAAAGGAAAGTACAATGTAAGAGTTATTTTTACAATATAATTATTATCCAAGGTTGTTTATATGTAAGTATATACTGGGAAATTTTTATCATACATATCCATGATTCATAAAAATGTATTTCAAAATAATATCACTATTCTTAGACAATTGATTAAAGTCATTTATATCAATGTTTTAATTTTCATAAAACTTTTTGAAAGGAATATTTTGGTCATTTTCCAAAACGATGTACTCTATGACCTTTTCAACAAATTAAGGAAATAATGTTCTTTTTAACTTATACGATTTGAGCGGCTATTTTCCACTTTTATATTGCCTTAATGTGTTGAATCTTCCCTTAGAAGATTACATGGTTATTTTCAAATGAAATTCATTCTTTTATAATTTCACGAATCTTAACTAATTGAAAAGTATTTTTATTCCAAAGTTTTATAATGATTTTAATAGATTATTTTTATCTATACCAATATCCTTAGTTGGATTTTATGCTTGACTGAGTTTGATTTATTATGATAAAATCTTCCCTATTTTTATGATGGTTTTATGATATGTTTGACTGCAGATGTGGTATTTTTATACTAATCCTAGTTTATGGTTTAATTATTAATATTTTGTATGGTGGTTTTAATATGAATGTTTATGTTATGTTTCAACCTTTTCATATGATGAATGTATTGGACATAGTATGTGATGAGAGTGGCCCTCTATAGCCCTCGATGCATCGATATGTCTAATGAGACAAACTGGTGTCTTGGCACAAGGCCTTGATGGTATGGTGATGGTATTAGCACAAGGCCTTGATGGTATAGTTATAATGTCCTTAGTTATTCATTTCCTTGTTATGATATTAGTTATTGATATTACATGAGATTATTAGACTGGTAGAATATCCATGTAAATGTTTAAATGGAATTATTTGATTTATTACTTCCATGTAATGCTAAAGATAATGTTTTAAAAGTCTTGCATTTTTAGTGTTATACCTTTCCTCCAGTGTTTATACTTATTTCTGATAGCTTATACTATATTGTTTATTCTTACTGAGCATCTAAGATCACCCCTTTCTTGTGATTCATTTTTCCATATTATGTGAAAAAGTATATTATGAATGACCTGTATGGATAGTATATGTAACATGGGTGTTTAAAAAGGATACACTATTTTATTTTTCAATTCAAGATTTAATGTAAAATTTATCTTTGTATCTAGAATTCCTAGGCCACTAAACTGATTATTCCATCAGGATTTTATTCCTTGTAATCATGACAATGTATCAAAATAATGCTCCAACTCTAGGATTCTAGGGTCGGGGCGTTACAGTTGGTATTAGAGGAAGTATAATTCAATCCTTGGAAACTAGATTTAGAAAAAATTGATTAGGGAACATCACCCTTCGAGGGACTTTGAGTATAGGTATCAAAGAAAATCCTAGAAATTTGGTAAAATAGAGATTATGTGGGTATTCCTAGAAAATAAATCTTCTTAGGGATACTACAAGTGGATGTGGTTCTCGTAAAAATGTAACAAATAGTGAAAACTCTAACTAGGTGTTTTGGGCTTGACATAGGGTAACCTGGTACATGACTACAAGCCTTACTAGGCACTTAGTCTGGAACATATGGGTGATATTCTTATGACAATTCACATTTTATTTTCAAACCATTATGAAGGATTTATGGGTAAATACATCCCCAAGGACACCATTTTATGATTATGAGATTAGATATGTATAAATTTTCAATTCATGTTAATAATTTTACATGTTTGGAATTATGAATTATTATTCATAACCTAATCTAGTGAATGTCATTGTTCAGAAATGGAACCTAGTAGAAGAAATGGAACCCATATCAATACATGTAACCCTTGTAGGTATTTTCCTCTAATGAAAGATAATGATG
Source organism: Viscum album (assembly GCA_963277665.1). Lineage (NCBI taxonomy): Eukaryota > Viridiplantae > Streptophyta > Magnoliopsida > Santalales > Viscaceae > Viscum > Viscum album. The sequence goes on from OY728145.1 coordinate 414,137,386, forward strand.
TTGGATTAGGATCTTCAACTGATGCCAAAATTCTTATAACAAAACTAAGACAACTGACCGAGATTATAAATAATTACCATACCCATATGGAGCACACTAATCCACAACACAGAGGATCAATTTTAGACCGATTCATGAGACAAGAACCTCCAAATTTTGAATAGGACTACAAATCCATTTGTAGCTGAGAAATGAATATATTCCATAGAGAAAACATTTCTGTCCTTAGGGTGTAATGAAAGTGAGAATGTTGTCATGTCGGTTTTTCATCTCTTAGGAGATGCCGATCAATGGTAGTCCCTAATTCAAAAAAAGGGGGAAGAATTAGAAAATATAGAATGGAGGGAGTTTAAATAACTTTTATTATAAAAATACTTTCCTCTTGAATGACGAGGTGATATGAAAAGCTAATTTATGAGTATGAGGAAAAAGGGGGAGGTGAATGTTGAAGAGAAAAGGTATAACATTACAAGGTTAGGAAGGCATGCTATAGATTACATACGTAAACCAAAAAGTATTATTGATAGATTCTTTTATGGGTTAAAAACATCCCTCCAACAGGAACTGGACTCATAATCATTCTCTTGAAACGGAGATATATTCTCATGTGCTATCAAGATGGAAAATTAATTCTCTAAATCTTATAACATTATAGTAATGTAAGAGAAGAACAGAATGGTGGAGAAATAGGCGAAAAAAGGGAAATGAGAAAGAATGATTTTACCTAATGTAATAATTGTGGAAGGAAACACCATAATACGTTCCTAAAAGGAATGAGAGTTTATTATATGTACAGAGAAAAAGGTCACCAAGATCATGATTTTCATGGAAAGAAAGAATATATAAATGTGAAATTCTATAATTTTAAAGAGTTGAGACATTATGATAATGATTTTCCAAAGAATCAAAGAAATATATCTAAAGAGAAGAAAATTTATCAAGTTCAAGCTTATGTTGTTACTGTGGTCGAAGTGGAATAGTTAATGTATTTGTTTTTTAGTATTCAATAATTATGTTATTATATTCTATTTATAAGAATAATGTGCTATATAAGGATTGTACTACAACACTTATTCTTTATGTATTTGTAAGCATAAGATTTTTCATTAAGTATTTAAAGGTGATAAAATATTTTTTATGTGAAAATAAATACTCCATCATGTTTTTTGGGGAATCAAATGTTAAAATTGATTTTGGAAATTTAGAGACCTTTTTAGATAATGAATTTGAATAAATGTATTTTGGTCGAGTCTTAAGGTTGGAATGGAGTAAGTTGAACATTGGATATTTATTTTGAGGATAAAACCTTAATTTAATGTTGAACATACAAAGGTTATTTTTTTGAATGATATAATAATATTTTTTTAGAAAAAGAAGACAACCAGTAGGTCAGGCGACAACCAGTCGCGTCCGACAAGGTTGTGAGACTTGAACCTACAACCGAAGGGTGATAAGGGTGTATCACCTACCAATGGCATGTGTGATGTCTTGGTTAGTATAAAATAGTTTTATGTTATTTAAATGGTATGATAGATGAATTATAAGTTCATTTTTGGAACCCTATATGATTAAAATAAATCAAATTGTATTATCTTTTGGAGAGAAAGGAGAGTTTGTGGCAGAAGTTGATTAAAAGAGAAAACTATACTTATCCAGTTCCTAAGTTTGTTTCAGTATGTAATTAATATATTAATTAAATTAATTCTCAAACTCTAGGGAAAATATCATAAAACCCAAAAAGTTTTTTCTTGTACTTTCTTTTTTGATTAATCAAATGGTCCCCTATGTTATCACTTACTTCTAGCTTTGTGATTGTTAGATTTTCCTCATCATGTTCTCTATCCCTCTCCTTCAGAACATGATGGTAGGATTTTTATTTCATGTCCATATTTTCTTATAAGGAACCCTTTTATGTGTTTTCTCTATTGAGCATCATAATTCCATTTCATTATATTAAAATGGAGGCCTCATTAATCCTTTTAATGATGTCGGATTTCAACAAAGATATTTTTAAATGAAAACCCCATGTTTTTAATCTAGAGTTTAAATTAAGAGGGTGAAATTTATTGATGGTGGGGAGAATGTAACACCCCAATAATTTAAAATACTTTCATTTATAAATAAATTTAATTTTTTTTCCTTTATTTTGATGTATCACCATGCTATTCTTATGCTACAAACTATAATAAGTTGGCTTGCATTACATGTAAGACCCAATTTTAATGAACAAAATAATATATAACCTATCCATGAGATTAGAATCTATGAGTATTATTAACCAAATTTTTAATTTTATATAATTTTAACATTCATCTTATGTAATATCTAGACATGATATGTGAACATATTCGATTTTTTCGCATAAAATAAGTATTTTTCCAAAAATACAGTTTTGTCGCCTTTTGATGGCTCACCCAATTTAAATCTCGTTTTTGAAGCTTTAATATATTATATTTAACAAAATAAATTTTTCTTTGGAATTGGGATATAAAAATTTATATTAGAGTAATTAATAATTTTTTTGATAAATTTTATAATTTGTTGAATAGTAAAAATACAATAAATTTTAATTAAAAACAAATTATTTCATCCAAATAATTTATGTGGATAAATAATATTTTTGAATAGTTTTAAAGTATAAATATAATACATTTTTATCATTTAAAATAAGTATTTTTTTCATTTATATTAATTTTACCATGATTTTTGACGTAAAAACATTTCAATCTTTTGCAATGTTCTATCTTTTAAAAATTGATTTTTCATTCCAACGACATAATTATGTTTTAAATTAATTACTACAACTTTTGTGATTGTAATTTTAAAACTGGATTCCATATTTGAAATCAGTGGGTCCAAATTATCTAAATAGGTTTCTTTTATTTTTTTCATTATGAATAGTAACTTTAGTAATTATATTTATTGTCACAGTTAAAGGTAAATCAGGTAATTAATATTAAAAATAATATTATAAAATTATCTTAAAACTTATTAATATACTATTGGATGACTAAATTATACCCTTACCATATATGGTACGAAATATAATCACTTAATGGATACTTTTTCATGAACATGACATGAATATAATTAAACCAATGAATGTTACAAAATGTAACACTCTCATTCTATATAAATTTAGTAATTTTAATATATGGAAAACCATATGATAACATCTATTATAAGTAGTATCTGGAAATATTTATTAATTACCTATATCATAGAAATTTATTTATAATATTTATAGATTAAATAATTACCATTAATGACGACACAATTGGGATGGAGAAATTATTTTATTAATACAAATATCAAATAACTTGTTTTAAAAATATTAAAAGAAATATAATTTAATTAATTATTATGATACATGAATTTTATAAGTTCCAATTACATGTTAAGAGTGTATTTAGTGGTTTATTTTGAATTTATCTTTATTTTTTTTATTTTTTTAAGTCAAAGTAATGAATAGTGTCAAAATTGAGACTTTTGATATTTCAAAAAAGTAACATTTTATTAAATTTTTTAAAAATCATAGAAATCATAAAAAATAAAAATGTGAAAATTATAAGGTCTATAATTTAATAAAGTGTCTATTTATGGTATAATGTCACCATATAAGTAAATATTTATAACTATTTAATATTTAGAATTTTATTACCCCAATTAAAATAAAATAGCTTAAATAAGGATAAATCAAAATTATAAGGTTAAAAAAAATAAAAACATGTATAAATTTTATTTGTTGAGAGAATTTATACCCACAATAATTTAAGATTCTAAATAATACACTTTGTGTCCTTTTGGATTTAAAAATTAATTTATAATAATTTAATAGTTTTGGTGTTTCCAAAGGTGCCCCTCCCTACTCTTATAAAAGGAAACCTCTCATTATCTTTTATTTACAACTCTAAATCCCTTTGGATCAGCCAAAACCTACCCATTTCCTCTCCTAAATTTATTCACTACATCCTATATTCCATACTTTGTGAAGAAATCCAACCTAAGGAGTCATTTTCTTCCAATCAAAAGGAGATACCCAAAAAAGGGTAATTGTTTTATCAACTCATTCAAATTTATTATACTTTTACACTTACTATTATTAGGTTGTTTATATACTAAATTAATAAATCTAGTATCTTATACATGAATAAATTCTATTATAATTTTGTGAAAACCTTATACCTCGTTTTATCCGTCTTATGAAAAACAATATCACAATGTGTGCGTGCGTTCGACTTGGCATCTCCACACCACGGTGTAAATTTTTATTCCACACTAATTTATTTGGATGGGTATAATGATGAGTATAATGGATGTAAATAATAAATATAGCATGATAATTATTCTATATATTTAATATAACATCCAATTCCATACCATTTCAGCATCAAGAAAATGATATTGTCGCTCGTCTGTAGGTACAACCTACCTTCTCCACGATGCGGTGAGATTCATTATCCACGTTAACTATTCGAGAATGATTATAAAATTTGTATGATGGGTAGAAAAATAATTATTAACTTATATAATTTTTAATATGACTAAAATAAATCCTATTCATAAAAAACATGACTTACGTGACAAAATAAGAATGAGAAAATGAAGTAGTTAACACCCAAAACAATGGTAACATTGAAATATTATTAACAAAATTATATAATAGGATCATATATGATATCATAAATATATATTTTATTATATTATAATTTAATAACATAGTTAGACCATTATATATAATTTTAACGCACTATCGACTAAATTAATGTACAAGGTAAGGTTTAATTTCACAATCTCAATATTGTTTGAGGTTGTTTATACGTAACTATCTACAGGGACATTTTTTATCATCCATGTCCATGTTTTATAAAAATATATTTCTAAATATTATTAAAATTCCTAGAATTTTTTTTAAATTCATTTATACCGATGTATTAATTTTTTTAGAATGTTTTGAAAGGAATATTTTGGTCAATTTTCAAACGCGGTACTTTATAACCTTTTTGATAAATTAAGAAAAGAATATTTTTTAACTTATACGACACGAATATATATTTTTCGTTGTTATTTTGCCTTAATATTTTGAAGCTTCCCTTATAAGATTACAATGTTATTTTCAACATAAATGTTTTATTTTATAATTTCACCACTTTTAAATTATTAAATGAGTTTTCTTTCAAAGAGTATTAATGGTTTTTTTAGATTATTTTCATCTATGTAAAAATCCTTAGTTGTATTTTATGATTGATTGATATTGATTTATTATGCTGAAATCTTCCATATTGTGTTCATGGATTTATTATATATTTGACTGTGGATGTGATATTTTTATACCTATAATGGTTTATGGTTTATGAACTAAAATTTTGTATTCTAGTATTTATAAGAATGTTTATGTTATGTTTCACCCGTTTTATATGAGGAATGCATTGGACTTAGTACGTGATGGGAATGACCCACTATAGCCCCATAATGCATCGGTAGGTCTCATGAGAAAAACTAGTGTCTTGGAACAAGGCCTTGATGGAATGGTAATGGTCTTGGAACGAGGCCTTGATGGTATGGTTACGATGTCCGACATTATGAATTTCTCTGTTATGAGATTATTTATCGATATTACATGAGATTATTCGACTAGTAGAATGTCCATATTAATGTTTAAATAAAATTATTTGAATTATTATTTCCATTTTATGTTAAAGATAATGTTTTAAAAGGCGTGTATTTTTAGTATTATTCCATGCCTCAAATGTTTATACTTAATTATATTATCTTCCTCTATATTCTTTATCCTTACTTTGATTTTGAGCTCACCCCTTTCTTATGTTTTATTTTCTCCTAGGATGTGATGAAGTACATTATGATTTACCTATAGGGATAGTATAATGAATATGAGTGTTTACAATAGAGACACTATTTTGTTTTACAATTCAAGATGTAATCTAAAGCTTATGTTTGTATCTAGTTTTTTCAAGGATACTAAACTGATTAGTCCTTTAGGACTTGATTCCTTGTAATAATGCCAATGTATTAAAATAATTCACCAGTTCTAGTATTCCAGGGTTGGGGAATCACAAAAAAAAATTACCCACAAATTGAAATATATGTCATGGAATAATAGATACAACACTGAAAAAAATAAACCATTATAGACATGTCAAGATGAGCCCAAAAACATCTCCATGAAACCTACTCTTTCTCACCAACACCCAACTCACACCACATTGACCTCATGAACAAAACCAAAATATATCTGATAACCTAGATCCGAAGAGCTATAAGCTTGAGATAAAAATCCCAGTAGGTCAAAAAAACCCACTATGTACCATATTGTTTTCTTAAACCTAAAACACACAACCTGAAAATATTTCCACTAGCCTAATCTATTTAAAAACCACACATCGATTAACATTTATAAAAAAGAAATTTTTTTTATTTAAATGAATACAACAACTTATTAAAAATTTAACTATACCAAGACTTATTTAAACTAAAACAACCATGTTTAAATCCACATTAATACCCCACACAATATTGTTTAAATTCAAAACTTGGTTTTTAAACATATTTATATAATTTATTTTCATAGGAAATGACCCAACACACATAAGTCAAATATAAAAATATAGGAACCATATATAAAAAGGAATATAAAAAACAAAAGAAAGATATGGATGTGAAAATAATATAAAAACGTAAAAGTGATTTAATAAAGCATAAGATCAAAATTAGCTACAATAAAAACCATTCAATAAATCAAATGTGACGTGGGATATACCATGTATCCTTAACGTGAGAAGCATTTAATATTCTAGTTTTCTCACTCCCGGACCAGCTGATGACCTATGCTGAAATATAGACCTTTAGTCATCCAACTATCCCACAAAACCATCATTATGATGAAACCCCCTCTAAGATCATGTTCCTAGAAAAATTGGAGGGCCACTAGCGGCGTGTGAACAAAATAATGTAATATAGATATAGATCTACCACCTATTACATGGGTTCTCAGGGCTAATAAATAATTAAGGTGAAAGAACATGCAAGACAATATTAATATGCATGGCACTAAAAATGACTAACCCTCACCCTGGACAGGTTTATAATGAATAGTCCCACATATATCCTATACACCAGTGACATAATGAAATCCCAAATAATGGGATAAAGGACATCACATAGTGATTAATAATCCACAAAAGGTTCAAAAAAGTGAAGGGGAAAATCATGGGGTGTCTTTCACATCATCCATTCTAAACCAAGGTTCCAAATAATCCTTTAGCACAAAAAACTTTTCATGAATCCTATCCCTTTTTACATTTCATCAAACAAAACTTTAAATATTTTTAATGCTTATATAAAATAACTAAAACCTTTTAAAAATTTCAAAGATACCTTTAAAACATAGTTCTTATTATTTTGAATCCAAAACAAGGACAAAGGCCTACCATTTCCATCAAACACATTTTAAAAAAAATCTAATCATGCCTTTCTCAAAAAGGGGTAAACCAAACATTCAATTAAAATAACCATTTAAATTTTATAAAAGAACCCAATTATAAATCATTTGGAGGTAAAAAACTCAATTTAAATATGATCATTATTTAAAAAATAGTTTTCACTCATTTGGAACTATAAATAGATAAAAATTCAAAACACAACATTGAAACTATTTCAACAACCCTCGTAGTAATTTTAAAAAAATATTAGCACATGAAATAATACCATTTGAATCATAAAGATGTATAATTTAAAAGAGAAACACTTTATGATAAGCTCAAAACACAATTAAATTGTTTTAAATTATCATAGTGATATCACATAAATTAATACTTTCATACAAAAGAATGTTGAAAGAATAAGAATAATTTGAATTAAAAACTGAAATAATTACATTTATAAACATCACTAAAAGTTGTGAAAAATAAGTTGAAATCCATAAAAACATCACTCCCTCATTTAAGATTAAATAAATGGGGATAACGATGGAATATAATAAACATAGTCACTAATATATCCAATATTAGATCCTCCTGGAACCCTAAAATTTTCCACAAGTGTTCTAGGGTTTTAGGGAGAATCACTAGTGCAGAAATCATTTTTTACGTCACCATTTTTTACGTCGGTTATATATAACCGACGTAAAAATGCGGCGAGTAGATTTTTCACGTCGGTTATTTTAATAACCGACGTTACAAATCGCGCCTGTTGGGTTTTTACGTCGGTTATCTTTTAACGGACGTAAAAAACCAATGCGCGGGGGTTTTTTACGTCGGTTATTTGGTAACCGACGTAAAAAACGCGTAGATATCGGGTTTTTTAACGTCGGTTATTTGGAAACCGACGTAAAAAACCCCCCGCGCATTGGTTTTTTACATCGGTTATCTTATAAATGACGTAAAAAACCAAAGCCCCGGGGGGGGGGGGGGGTTACGTCGGTTTCCAAATAACCGACGTAAAAAACCCGATATCTACGCGTTTTTTACGTCGATTATAAAATAACCGACGTAAAAAACCAAAGCATGGGAGCTTTTTTACGTCGGTTTTAAGATAACCGACGTAAAAAAGCTTAAAAATAGTTTATAACGTCGGTTATATAATAACCGACGTTATAAAGCATTTAAAAAAATTAAAGCCCGTGTTCTGTTATTTACGATTTTTCGATTGACAGTTGCCGGCTCGTCTCTCTCTCGCGCGGTAAACCCTAATCGGCTCGTCGATCGCCTGCATTAAACTCATTTTTTCTTCATTTTTTATCTTCTTCACTCCTCTCGGATCTATCATCTCAACTCGCGACATTCAAGTAAGCCTTCCACGAATTTATTTCGTTCGTTTTTGTTTCGATTCTTGATGTGCTTTTCATTCATTTTTGAATCTCGTGGAATTTTTTGTTATTGCAAATGGTTATTATGTTCATTCAACTCGCAACATTCAACTCGCAAATGGTTATTAAAACATTGAGGATTATCTTCAGCAAAATCTGAAAAATAATGGGTGGTACTGTAATTTTCCATTCTTCCAGCAACATTATTATTTCCTACTTAGCTGGAATGTGTCTTTCTGGATGAAGATTGGTAGTACTTATTTTCTTAAAATCATATTTTCAATATGATTGTCCAGAAAATGATTTTCATGAATGAAATTGGACCAGGTACAATCGGTAATACCTATCTTTAAAATTTGATTCAACATTCTTACATGATAATATTTTTTCAAAAAATTATGATTTTTAGAACTCCTAGATTAGAAAACCATCATCTGTTTTCATCTGCATTCATAAAAATATCAATTCATACCTATTACAATCAAATATTTGTGAACTGACGTTTGTTTTTTTGATTTGAAGGATAATGACATATCATTCAGATGATCAACCACATGATTCTGGAGAGGAGCATATTGCTGCTCATACCTCTGGGGATGAACATTCACATGCTCCTATTACGACAAAGAGTTCAAAGGTTGGTAAACGTGGTTGCACACGTTTACCAAAATTATCACTTGCCCATACGCAGGATCAGATGATAGTAGTTGAGTTTGATGATGATGATATTCCTAGAGGTCCGAATGCCAATGATTTTAAGAGTTTTGTTGCAACTCAGGCTAAGACCAAAGTAAGCATTCTGTATGATGATTGGAGAGGTGTGGATAAAGCGATTATCTCGCAGTTGTGGGAGACGATTTTGGTAAGATCTTTTGTCATTTTTTGACCATTCTTTTAATGTTTCTGGTATATATAATATGTTTAACCTCTTCTTTATCAGATGACATTTGATATTCCTGACACTGGAGGAGTCAGGAAGAAATACTTATCGTTGGCTGCCAGGAGATGGAGGGATTTCAAATCAACCCTCTCATCTGATTTCATTTATGGTCATAAGAGTCATGACAATCCATTTCGTATATATCCTTTTATAGATGAAGACACATGGAGACCGTTTTTTGAAAGTAGAAAAAAAGAGTCATTTCTGGTAAGGGCAATGTACACTTTTATAAACTTTCTTATATAAATGATTTTATTAATGTTTTGTTAATGATGTCTTATTCTTAAATTATAGAAAACAAGGAAAGCTCATCAGGAGATCCTATATAAAAATGTATACCCACATAGTTTATCTCGGGGAGGGTATACATTATTGGAAGAAAAAATGATAGCGGAAAAATTTCAACAAATAAGAGCTGAGTCTTCAAGCTCTGGAGAGGTGGCCCCTCCATCCCCTCCATCTAGACATGAAAAATGGAAGAGAGCTCGGAAGGGAAAAAAGGGAAATATCTTTCGGAAGAATCGAGAATCGTAGCTGAGAGGATTGTAAGATATCTATTTAATTTATTTAAGTTAACTTTTTTTCTTCATATAAGTTTCAATCATTACAGAAATGTTCAATTAATTAATACAGGACTCTCTTGAGGAGAAGAGTTCAGAGGGGACATTTACAGCTACTGGGAGGGAAGATATTTTATTTGCAGCATTGGGAAGGCCCGAACATCCTGGTCGTGTAAGAGGATATCTGACAGGTGTATCGGTAAGAAAAGTGTTTCCACATTCTTCAACTTCTAACATTGAGGGGGTTTATAAAAAAAATAGAATCCTTGGAGGCTGAAGTTCAAAATATTAATGTGACGATGGAAGACAAGATTAGAGATTCGGTGCAGTCTATGTTTGCAGAAATGCAAAGACAATTTCAGACTGCAGCTCCCACTCCTCCACCTCCCCCTACAGACCCCATTATTTATCCTCCACCTCCGCCAGTAGCTCCCACTCCCCCACCTCAGCCTGCGGACCCCATTTTTTATCCTACGCCTCCGCCGCATCTTCCTACATATTGCGAGTTGTATGTTGATGATTCTCAACATCATATAGTAGCATACGGGTTGGTATATTGTATAGGAGATACAGTTCATCATCAACAATTAGAGGTGGAGAATCAGAGGGTCACTGTACAGGATATTATAGATAGATCAGCTAGGGTACCGATACCTACAGATGAGGTGGCGACAGTTGGACAGAGTATCGGCCATTTTTTAGTTTGGCCATCCAGACTTCTTCGACTCATTACCATAGAGGTATGAATGTTATATCTTTTTTTTATTAAAGTTGTTTTATCATCTGAAAACTACTATAATTCTCAATTTTTTTCACAGGAATACTTCAAAGGTAATGAAATACTGTATAGACAACAACAAAGACAACATGCTATGACATCAGATACAGATTCCAGTGGTCTTGACAGATTTTCAAGATATTCACATTTGTTGTTGGGTTTTTATGAGTTTCCAATGGAATCTCATGTTTTTGGACGTGAAATAAGTGTGGGGATTACAAAATCTGATATCATGGAGCTTGTTACTGGAGATAAGTTGGGCATCAACGTGGTGCAAATTTTTTCCATGTAAGTCTTAACACCTTTTCCCTGCGTTATATTTATTAAAAATGTATACATATATATGTTTTGTATTTGGTATCTTTATAAAATTTGTGAGAGGAATGAACTGACAGAAGTATATGGATTCATGGACCCGCAATTCATTTCCCCTGAAGCATGTGCATTGACTGAGGAACAAAGAATGGTTTATATTACTGAAAGATTTGAAAATAATATAATCCAACAATGTTGGATGATGCCTTTTTGTGAGAGGTATGAAACACATTTCTATCAAAGAGTAAATTATCTTTTAACATAAAAACCCACTAACATTAAATTTCCTTTTATCAGTAATCATTGGATGTTAGGGATTTTTGCCCAAGGGAGAAAGCTCTTTATTGGATATGCTCTGTTCATGGTGATGTGCGGGAAAGTTTTAAGAATATATTGGAAAAGTAAGTTTCAAATTCTCAATAGTTTTATATATTGTAATGAATTTTAAATTTACCCCATTCGTATTATTTTCTAACAGTGCATGGGTCTACTTTCGAAAAAACACAAAGAAAAAAAATGCAAAGATCAAATATATAAAGGCGAAGGTAAATTTCCATTTATAATTTGTACTTTTTGATTAATTACATAAAAATAATATATTGAATTTACACTCATTCAAAACATAATTGTTATGAACAACAATGCCTCATCGAATGCGGATATTATATGTTAAGATTTATGTATGAAATAATAACAACTGGGATAGTTGTGAATTTTGACCTGGTACGATTTCCTCTTAAACTTTGCCATTATATTTCAATTTGATTTATTCATTATACACGTTAACTATCTTCTTTTTCATTTGTAGCTTTTTGATGACCCTCAAATCTATACTGTTGAAGACATCAAACACGTACAAGTGGAGTGGTCAAATTATTTTACAGGTTTGATTTAATTTTAGTTGTTTGTAATGTAAAATGTAATTTTGAATATTGTCGTTTTAATTGCCTATTTGGTAGTTGTTTAGGTTTGATTTAGTTTTTTTTTTAAGTTGATAGTGTAATTTTTGAATGTTATATAAGTGAATGTTTAATTTTTCTCTACTTCTTATTTTGGTCTACTTTTGATGGTTCTTCTGGTATGGATTTGGGTCTGTGGGGGAGGGGTTCCCAGGGTGTGGGGGTGTGTTCAGTGGGGTTGGGGGTGTCCAGCGGTCTGGGAGGGCTGTCCGGTGGGGTGGGGGGACAGTCTTGGGGGGTGGCAGGGATGTCCATGGGTGTGGGAAGCCGGTCCAGGGGTGTGGGAGTGCTGTCCAGGGGTGGGGGGTTGTCTAGGGGTGTGGTGGGGGCTGTCAAGTGGGGTGAGGGGGTGAGGAGGTGTTGTTCAGGCGGGTGGGGGGTTGTCGAGGGGTGTTTGGGAATTTTCGGGGGTCGGGGGGCAGTCCAGGAGTGTGGTGGGGGCTCCAATGGGGTGGGGGAGGGTTGTCCAAGGGGTATACATGAGGGTGGGAGCTCCAATGGGGTGGGGGAGGGCTGTCCAGGGCGTATACATGAGGGTGAGGGCTCCAACGGGGTGGGGGAGGGCTGTCCATGGGGTATAAATGGGGGTGGATGCTGTCTAGTGGGTAAGTTTTATATGTTATCTATTTACATGCTTAATTTTGATGTACTTCTGTTTTTGTGGTATGATTTCTTGATTTATTTTCTGGTTGATTCTGGTGGAGAGAAGATCACTGCATTCTGTTAAAAAAATTGGGTTTATCACGTCTGTTATTTAATAACTGGCATGATAAAATGCCTAGAAAATAGTTTATCCCGTCGGTTATTTAATAACCGACGTGATAAAAGGCCTGGAAAATAGTTTATCACGTCGGTTATTAAATAACCGACGTGATAAAAGGCCTGGAAAATGGTTTATCACGTCGGTTATTTAATAACCGACGTGATAAAAGGCCTGGAGAATGGTTTATCACGTCGGTTATTTAATAACCGACGCGATAAAGGGCCTGTAGAATGGTTTATCACGTCGGTTATCGAAGGACCGACGTGATAAACGGCCTGGACAATGGTTTATCACGGCGGTTATACAATAACCGACGTGATAAACCCCCCTCCCCCAGTTTTTCACATCGGTTTTATATGAATCGACGTGATAAACCACACTCAGCCCGGTTTATCACGTCGGTTCTTATAGAACGGACGTGATTAACCACCCTCAGCCCAGTTTATCACGTCGGTTCTCTATGAACAGACGTGATAAAACCCCTCACCCCCTGTTTATCACGTCGGTTGTTTAAGAACGGACGTGATAAACCATTTTCCAGGACGTTTATCACGTCGGTTCTTCGATAACCGACGTGATAAACCATTCTCCAGGCCCTTTATCACGTCGGTTCTAAAATAACCAACGTGATAAACCATTCTCTAGGCCCTTTATCACGTCGGTTCTAAAATAACCGACCTGATAAAAATCGCGATTTTATGTTTTTGACGTCGGTTTTTAAATAACTGACGTCAAAAACCTTATTTATAACGTCGCACGTATTAACGTCGGCTAGAAACCGACGTAAAAAATTAAAAATAACCGACGTAAAAAACGTTTTCTGCACTAGTGAATCTAAATCCAAGAGGAATGAGAGAAGAAATGGAAGAAGAGAGAAATAGAAAAAGAATCACCACAAACCACTTGGAAATACCTGAAGTAAGATTAAAAATCAAATAGAGAGGAGATTGTATCTCCTCCTCAGTATTGAGAGGATTTTTTGACACAAATGGGGGAGAATTGGTGTGAAATCCCTTTTAATACAATAGGTTATATTGAGAAATTCCAAAAAAATTAACACTTAGAGAAGCCACAGAGTTTTCCAAACAATTTTCGAACCATGCATTGGACATTTCTAATTAAAAACATAGTAACACAGTTTCTATAAAGATTCATATGGTCTTGAAAATGGAATGTAAACCATAAAAAATGACTATGTGACCTAGTTAGGCTCCTCTATATGGGAACTACAGGATTTCCCAAATCGTTCATGTTGACCTTGATTCACCCAAAAAACCTCAAAAAACACAAAATTCCATCCTAAAAACTACAAAAACCTTTAATGACCCAAGATAATTTAACACATATCAATTTATGATCTAAACTGACATATGAAAATCATGATATTTTTCATTAATTCTTAGATTTTCTTGAATGATATATAATTTCCATTAAACATACAGCTTCACTTCCATGAATAATGGAGGCATAAGTTAATGTATCTAGTTTTTGATGTCTCAATTACTAGGGAGTATGAAGAGTAGAGAATATTAGGTGTTAGAAAAATGATGGGAAATGATCACATGGTATCCTTGAGTGTGTAAGATTCATAGTAAAATTTAGCCTTTAGGAGTAACCCTAAGTCATATCATGATTATGTTTATTTTTAATAAAAAATACAATAGTGTGCGTGGAATGAAATATGGAATCATATTTATAGAACCCATTTATAGGGTCTATGTAGAAAAATACACCAACTTCACTAAATGTACACCACCCTAGGATACATAAATGTAGACCACCATACCGTCCATTCTATTTTGAAGGATATCATTTATTACTAAGAGTACGATAAAGTATTATAACTGAGTATATCTAAGGAGGAATCATTAACTAACTCTATAGATCAAATAGCTACAATGAGGGTATTTTTTAAAAAGGGGATTTTGAATTTTTTTTGCAAAACAGGATAGGTTTCCCTATATTTTTAAAAATGGGTCCCGAGATGCGTGAACCTTGTTCACACTTCCCCGACTATAGGAAGATGTGTGAACGAGGTTCACACATCTTAGGTGTGGTGAAAGATTTGTGAACCTCTTTCACACATCTTTCGTGATGTTTATGAAGGATGCATGAACGAGGTTCACCCATCCTACATAAATTTTTAATTTTTAAAATTTATTGTACTATTTTTTTTAAAAAAAAATTATTATTAATTTTTTTATTGTTTTTTGTTTTTTTGTTTATATATATATAATATATATTTACAAATAAAACAAAATATTTCATCAGAATTTATCTTCTATTTAATATCCAGCAGTATTACCATTATAGCAGTCTGGATGCTGATAGAGACCCTCACCCACGACTCTCTTTTATAAGAGGGCTTGCCCTATAAATCATTCTGCATTTCTGATGTGGGATTTAGGGTTTCCCTTTCCTGCGTAGAACATTCTGCATTTCTGATGTGGGATTCTGTTTCAAGTACGTGTCTTTGAAAGTCTATAAAATAAAAACTATAAGACCAATATAAATGAAACAGAAACAAATGATTAAACATATAATTAATATTTGAAAATAAAATGAATTTAATAAAAAATGTTTATGAATAAAAATTTATTAATTTCAAAACCACCAACTTGAAACATAAAATTTTGTCAAGTATGTGTCTTAGGAGGCCATAAAATAAAAACTATCAGACCAATATGAATGAAACATAAAATATGGATTAAACAGATAACAAAAAAGTGAAAATAAAAAGAATTTCGTAAAAAATGTGGATGATTAATAATTTACAATCCTTGAATACCCCCAACTTGAAACTTAAAGGCATTTTAAGTTCGTGTATTTGAAATCCTATTAAATACAGAATATAAAACCAATATAAATAAATATTATAACATGGATTAAACATATAATAAACAGTTAATAATTAATTAGTTAATTAGTAATATAATTATTAATTATAATTATTCGTTATAATTATTAATTATTAATTACTAATTCTTAATTATATAATAAATAATTAGTTTATTAGTAATATAATTATTAATTATTAATTATTAATTATTAATTATATAATAATTAATTAGTCAATTTGTAATATAATTTTTAATTATAAAATAAATAATTAATAGGTAATATAATTAGTAAATATAATTAATCATTATAATTATTAATTATTAATTTAATAATAATGATTTATTTAATTAGTAATATAATTATTAATTATATAATAATTAATTTGTTAAGTAGTAATATCATTAGAAATTATAATTAGTGAAATGATTATTAATTACAATTAGTAATTATTAATTATATAATAATAAATTAGTTAATTAGTATTATATTTATTAATTATAGTTATTAATTACAAATATATAATAATAAATTAGTTAATTAGTAATGAAATTATATAATAATTAATTAGTTAATTAGTAATATAAGTATTTATTATACAATAGTTAATTAATAATATAATTATTAATTTAAATTATTAATTTTAATTAGTAATTATTAATTATGTACTAACTAATTAGTTAATTTGAAATATAATTATTAATTATAATTAGTAATATAATTACCAATTATAATTGGTAATTTTTAATTATATAAAAATTAATTAGTTTTTTAGTAATATAATTATTAATTCTAATTATTCATTATAATTATTAATTATCAATTGTTAAATATTAATTACATACTAATCAATTAGTTAATTAGTAATATAATTATTAAAAATATAATAAATAATTAGTTAATTAGTAATAAAATTATTAATTTTAATTTGTAATATATTTATTAATAAATATTAGTAATATAATTATTAATTATAATCAGTAATTATTAACTATATAAATATTAATCGGTTTTTTACCAATAAAATTTTTAATTATGAAAAATTAATTATATAAAAATTAATTTGTTAATTAGTAATATAGTTATCAATTATAATTATTACTTATTAATTATATAATAATTAATTAGTAAATTAGTAATATAATTATTAATTATATAGTTAATAATTATAATAATAATTAAAATTTATATTACTAATTAACTAATAAATTATTATATAATTAAATATTATACCACTGATTAACTAATTAATTATTACATAATTAATTATTAGTAATTAATAAATAATAGCTGTAATGAATAATTATAATTATTTATTATATTACTAATATACTAATTAACTAATGAATTTTAAATAATTAATAATTACATTACTAACTAAATATTTAATTATAATATATTAAAAATTTATATTACTAATTAACTAATTAATAATTATATAATTAATAATTTTATTACTAATTAATTATTATATAATTAATAATTATATTACTAATTAATTATTATATAATTAATAATTATATTACTAATTAATTAGCATATAATTAATAATTATATTACTAATTAATTATTATATAATTAATAATTATATTTCTAATTAATTATTATATAATTAATAATTATTTTACTAATTAATTATTATATATTTAATAATGATATTACTAATTAACTAATAATTATATAATTAATAATTATATTACTAATTAACTAATTAATTATTAACTATTTATTATATGTTTAATCCATGTTTTAGTTTTCATTTATATTGGTTTTATATTTTGTATTTTATAGGCTTTCAATGCCAAGTACTTGAAACGTTTTTATGTTTCAGGTTGGTGGTTTTGAAAGAATATAAATTATTAATCATCAACATTTTTTACAATTTTTTTATTTTCAATTATCTCTTATATGTTCAATCCATATTTTCTGTTTCATTCATATTGGTCGTATAGTTTTTATTTTATAGTCTTTCGAAGACATGTACTTGAAACATTTTTATGTTTCAAGTTGGTGGTTTGGAAAGCTTATAAATTATTATTCATCAACATTTTTTACGAAATTCTTTTTATTTTCAACTATTTATTATATGTTAAATCCATGTTTTATGTTTCATTTATATTGGTCTTATAGTTTTCATTTTATAGTCTTTTAAAGAAACATACTTGAAACAGAATCCCATATCTGAAATGAAAAATGTTTTGCACAGGAAAGGGAGAACCTGAATCCCGCATCAGAAATGCAGAATGATTTCTAGGGCAAGCCCTCTTATAAAAGAGAGCCCTGGGTGAGGGTCTCTGTCAGCATCCAGACTGCTGTAATGGCAGTACTGCTGGATATTAAATAGATGATAAATTCTGCTGAAATTGTTTGTTTTATTTTTATAATATATATATATATATATACAAAACAAAATAAAATAATAAAAATAAAAGATTTTTTTTAA
This sequence comes from Viscum album, assembly GCA_963277665.1. Lineage (NCBI taxonomy): Eukaryota > Viridiplantae > Streptophyta > Magnoliopsida > Santalales > Viscaceae > Viscum > Viscum album. The sequence goes on from OY728145.1 coordinate 414,155,806, forward strand.
AATACGAGAAAAATAAAAGAAAACTTTCTATAGGATGCATGAACAAGGTTCACAGATCCTTCATAAATTGTACAAAGGATGTGTGAACCCTGTTCGCGCTTCCTAGTGAGGGGAGATACGTGAACAGGGTTCACACATCTTTTATCACAACTGCGTAGGATGCGTGAACCCCATTCACTCATCTCTCTATGCCAAAGATGCATCAATGGGGTTCACGGATCATGAGACCCATTTTTAAAAATATTGGTAACCCTACACCTTTTTTATAAAAAAATTAAAAAACCATTAATAAAAAAACCCATATAATGATCCAATAAATATATTTTAATATATGTGTGAGGGTGGATTAATAATGTATAATTGAAGAAGAAATAACTTTGATAAAAAACCTTTATAAGGAACTGAACTCTATAAAAGGAGGATTTATGAGGAAGTAGAGGCTTCGTGAAAATATTAGGAATGATGAATAAGATTCTTTATCATGGGAAAAAGTGTAATATTTTCTGAAGATTTTGAAGTTGGGGGTATACTAAGATTTCATAAAATTAAAATGAGTTTGAGAAAATGGTGGAACAATTGTGAGCATCATTATATCATGCCCTATAATCAATTCCAAATACATATTTTTAAATTATAATGAGAGTCTCTAAATTAGGGATGCTCGTATTTATTTTGTTAATCAATGAGAAAATTATTTTCTCTCTAGGACTTGAAAATTTATAAAATTTTAAACATTTTAAATGATGATTCCATATAACTTAAAGAAGAACACATGTAAAGTAGTATCAAGATGAAGAAAAACAAAATAATTTCATTATTAAAATAAATATTAAGTGAGAGATAAAACATTGAAAATTTTATTTTTTAAAATTCAGAAAAGAAAAAAATTAGAAAATGAATGTCTCTTCTACGATCATTTCCACATTAACAAGGTTAGATCCCCCTAAAATAATATACAACCTGACATAAAGGGATTTTATCTATTTAACGAAAAAATAGAAAAAAAAAACATATAGAAACAAAATGTATTCCATGATTAAGGTTTAGAAAATATTATATTAATAAATCATGTTAAATTACCCAAGAGTATCAATCCAGTTGTGTTTTAAATGACCACTAGTAGTGGATAGGGTGAATACCAGATTGAATATCCAAACAACCCATTTCGAGGTATAAACCTTAGCTGCATCAATATCAAAATCTAATTCAATTATTTGTATCCTGACATGAATAACGATTCCTGTATTAAATATTGGCAACCGATTTGCAGCCTTAGGGTCTGAGGAGGTTCCTCCGGACTTTTGCGATCACGATCAGGTTCAGGTTAAAAAGGAGGATGAGGATTGCAGTCCGGTTTCTGAAGACAGTATGGAGGATGATCATAGTAGAGGGGTCTTTAGCCCTCGAAAAAAATAAGGGGAGGAAGAGTTCACGTGACTCCGAAGGTTGCAGTCTGGTCAAGGAGAAGTCTGCCAAAGGGAGGAAGGACTACTCCCACCTTCCTAAACCCATGGAGACCCGATTGACCTTGAAGTTGAGAAGAAAGGCGATGATGGAAAACTTGTCTTGCACTCAGAAGAGTAGAAAAGGTGAGTTCTCAAAAAAAAATTGTGAAGAAATATGAAGAAAAGGAAATAGATGGTGTGTTTGCTGGAAATGAGCTCCTGCAGGATACCCTTGGAGTGGCAGATTCTGAGCATGGAGTGGCTAAGCCCATCAAGACAGGCCCATGCAAGGGTGTTTTGACTGTCCAATAGCGGGAGACAGGTGTGTAGGATGTGCCAAATGGGAATACTCTCGAGTTGCTTATTCATTCGGAGGAAGTAATGGTGGAGGAAATGCTCAACATCAATTCCACACCGGAGGAGGTGGACAGGATGATGGGAAGGATGATTCGAGTTGTTACAAATGGTGAGCAGGGTGCCTGGATCAGCAAACAAGACCTTATACGGATAAGTGGTTTCAACGAAGGGAAGATTACCATAGAGGAGTACATTCACACATGGGACAAACAGGCGAATCAATTTTAAGAGCATATAAAGGAAGACCCAGGAACTCAGGTAAAAACTCTCACCTAGAAATTATTTAGGGTTAATGCTGCGAATAGTCTTAAGCTGATTTTCAATAAGTTTATGATGTCTTCAGTGCTTTCCAACCTGGATAAACTTTTTGTTTTATCACTTTCTTCCTTATAAGTGTCTTGAAAATAAATAAATAAAAGATAATTTTGGGGTTGACATTAATGTTTTTCTTGGAGTATCAATATCTCATTACTTTTTTGAAATTATAAAAAGTTTGAAAAAACGTTAGTTTTGAAAATCAATTAGGAAAAAAATTTAAATTTTAAAAATTGAAAAACTTATATGACTTTAAATGATTAAATTATATGTATCATATTCTAATCATACCCTAATCAAATTTAATAAAGTTAAAATGATCAATAGGAACGAGATTATGTAATATATTGGAATTTTGAATTTTGGTGAAAAATGTAAATAAATATATCAACTTTTTGAAAGTGATTCCATAAAAAGTGGTGTCTTAGACCAACATTCTTAGTGTGAAAGTGTTGTACATGAATTTTATAGATTATAATTACACTAATGTTGTCACACTTTATAGTTATGTGAGAATATATTATCCTAAAGTAAAATTGAGTATGTTTCACAAATTGAGAAACAACTCCCAGAGGCAATGTATTCTGATTTGGAATTTTGACACTCCATTCCATCACCTGGATAAAAAAAGTGAAAAAGGTAAATGCCTTAGAAAACTTAGAAGAAAATAAATGGAGAATTTCATGATTTGGAAATAGCCATATTTGAATTTGCTTAAGGTAGGCCAAAGGAACGATGACACGCAAGCACCTACGCGCCAATATTATGAAACACAACCTACTTGTGTGACATACCACCCTTCTCCCAGGGTCCTATTTTTTCCTATAAATAGACCCTTGGGGTCATTATTTGGATGGACAAATTTCCCTATAGACCGATTGATACTCAAGTCACCCTAGTGCTTCTCCCTATCCCTTAGAAACCTCCAAGGTCTTTCTTTAACACCTAAGGTGAGGGAATTAATGGAGTATCACAGGACATAACTCCATTTAGTGTTTAAAATCCATAACACTTTCACACCTTAAAGAGCCCAATCCCATTAATTCAAGAATACTTCCATGCCTTTTATTACTTATATAGGATCATGATCACCCCACATCGGGGAATACCTATGAAGGCTCTTGAAGGCCTGAGCCAAGTCTCACCCAAGTCTATTTATCTAGGTTTTTCATCACTTATGGTGACATCCAGTTTTCCTAGTCTGCTTGCACACCCATACCTGTGTGCTATCCACCCACATGAGTGCCCCTTCTTTGATGTTCACCAAACCCTAAAGCTTGATAGATACTTTTATGAATCATATTTCAAATCCATTCATAGAGGATCTTCTTATTCATTGGATCCCTTTCCTAAAAGGGATCATGTTGAAACCCCCACCAAGACCTCCATATTTAAAAAATATTAGGGAAAGGCACACCAACGTGTCTTCTATTTGGATTTGTATCTCTATGGTTAAGGGTTTCCCACACATTTCATATTGGGGGTTTGGGTCCTCATGATGTCTGTGGTTTTTTATCTCCATGGTCATGAGAGTTCATCTCCTAATAATAGTTTTGAGGAGTTATAGGTCTTGGATTCTTGTTATGGGACTCAATCCTCCAATTCTCATCTCTATGACCCAGAGCCTCTGGTCCCAGGTATGGAGGATATGGTTTATGCTTGATTTTACTTTTGGAAAAAGGGGAAGTCTCCTTCCCCACCACATGACCAATTTTAGGGAAGCAACCATAGAATAATCCCTTATCCTTTTGTGCTAGACCTAATGACCTTCACATTAATTTCACATTGAAAGGTTCATTTCTCATTGTCCTCGTCAATCGTTGCCACAACCTATTCCACAGTAGGCCTATCCTCTTACATGAGCAGATAATGAAAAGTGTTTTCCCTTATTTAATCTTTCACATCCTATAGTTTCTCACACTGAGCATGACTCACATGAGATTATAGGTTTGTAATGATCACAACATCCACACAATCTACACTAATGAACGACGCAAACTCTGATTCCCACTGTGACTAGGATAAATATGAAGCCTTCACTTAGTTCCCGAGATTACTAGATATCTCCTTCATGAATTCAAACCTAATTCCCTTAATCTAGGAATCCTCTTTATGAGTAAGCCTTGAATTAATTCCCACTTAATATTCAAACAGTAAAAACACCTTTTGTGGACTCAGTTATAAGGGCATCCTTTTCCGGAGTAAGTCCCATCTTAATCCTCTCAAAGGTTCATACTCCCCTGCAAGACCTATTGAACAATGTGGTCATTGATTCTCATCCAAGTAGGATATGTACGAGTCCTCTCTGATGTTCAAACCCAACACTTCAAATCAACCCTATTCTCTCTAGGCCACATTCCTAGCATGGTCTAATCTAACTTGGAAAATCATATACATTCAAGGTTCCTTGGGCTTTTTCATCAAAATTACCACACCAAAATTTGACTAGTAACATTCCAACTAGATGTCCCTACCACATGACATTTCTCTAAATATTTCGATCTTATTCACATAACCTTAAAAGGTATGATATTTCCCATTAAGTGGAACTCAACTGTGAGGGTTTTATTCCTTTCACAAGGATAAATATATATCCCATCAATGGGTATGTTTCCAATATCAAACCAACTTTCTTCTCCCTAGGTGATGATAAAGTATAGAGTAACCTCTGTCTCCGGAGATGATGATAACTTCCATAGTTCCCCACTTAGTGGCTTAAAACCATCATTTTCATAATAATGAAGAAAGAACCTCTAAGTAGTATATGATAGGATACCATTGTTGGAGAACCTTGAATACATACACACACACACATATATATATATATATTGATGAAGAACCTTGAATAGAAATGGATGATTATGAATTTCACACATGTTAATAATTGATTTCAAATTTAAAGGGAAACCTATATTATGCTTGGTAAATTAATAAGGATGCGTGAACATATCTTAAATATATAAGGTAGTATTAAAGTAGTAAATAATTCCCCTAAAAAGGGTGTGATTATCCTAAACTCCCATATTCTCGACCAATATGATTTCTTAAGTATCATAGGGCAATAAACCTCACGAACATCTACCTTTGGAAAGCATGTCCCTTTGGATATATAATCGTTTGGTGTTTCTGGTTCCATAAATAAATGTGATGGAAATGGTCTAGATGTAATGATTCTTAACTAGAACACACGTTCTAGAGGAAATAAAAAAATAGTGAACCCGATGTGAATCCTTAACCAAGATGATAGTGTTACCTATCTATCAGACCCCTATCAGTTGATAAAAGAGGGCAAAACTAGGGAATAAATAATGCTTGTGTTCATCTAAAAGTTGTTTATTTTCTAGAGTTCATTGTTTTTATTTATCATATATACAATCACTTTCTTTCCAAGATCTCCCATCATTCCAAATGGCTTCAATCAAGTTTTCCCCAATGAATGCCCCAAGTGGTGTTCAAACGTGATCCTCATCTTCTCAAAGGAATTCATCACCAAATTATTGTCTTGAACCCTGGGTCTCCAATGCACTGGTCCGAGAGTACCATCAACACGATACTATACCGACCTTGGAGGCTACTTGATAAGACCTCAAAATTAAGAATAACCCCCGGTCATCCAGTCAATGACGACCGATGGTACAGAAGAAAATGGTGCTAGCCATCATCTTCAAAGGTTTCAATAGTTTATCCCCAAAAAAAATCACAAATACATCCCCTATTATACGGAGGTAATCCAGGATTCAACCCATGGAATTGTCTAGAAGACATAAGGGTCCTTCCTGAAGGCTCCTTCTAATAATCACAACCACCAACGCCGCATGACAGCAAACCCTCAACATGATGAGGGTGATATTTTTGGCTCTTCGGCCTAGGTCCCTTAGACTAAGGAACTCATGAAAAACTGTTGGGGACAATATCCAGCCAATAGGGAGAAAGTTCCTATATTTTACCCTCTAGAGTATTCCATCAACCCATCTTAGTGGAAAATAATGAATGGGCACATATACGCATTCTCCATAACTATATCATCCAATATATTCATATGGATGCATTCAAGGATGTTTTCTAACCAAATGTGGCATAAAGTTTCCTGTAGGAACATAAAACTTCAAAAATCCATCAATCCTTCCAATAGTCTCATTTGGAAGCTCCCAAAAAAGTATTTCAGAAAGCTCCAACGACAAAACTAGGGCATACACTCCTCTCTACCCCCATGTACGAGAACTGTCAGTATCCACTGATAAAAAAGGGAGGACATGATAAGATTGATAAACCTATCTGAGATATGGAATGGACATATATTCCCATTACAGTAGCTAAAGCCACCAAACACAATTTGGAAATGGTGAAAGGGAAGACACAAATCATTTCCTATATTCTTGATACATTCTTGAATGTCATAAAGAAAACTTCAACAACACCAGAGGGACAAACACATAGTTATATCCCCATATCTGGTATGACTCATCAACATGCTATCCTAGAGTAGATACATGTGTTATAAGGAATACAACCTCTATAATATGGACAACTGAATAGAGAACATATAGTCATTCCTATGGGATATAGTTTGTCTATTTTAATAGCCACTCCAAATTAGGCATATAAACCTACTCATGATAACTAATTTTCTATATAAGTGGCCCCGACTATGTGTAAGAGGGCATCTAATAAGAAGTATAACCATGAAAAATTGGAGAATCAAGAGTCGATCTATGATATGGATCCTTTTAATAATGATGTTTTTGAAGTCCTCAGGAATTTATCTATTGTAGTTCAAGATCCCACCTTCCTGGTAAAAACTTATTGGAGTATTAGTAGTAATTTTGAAGTTAATCATTGAAAACTTCATCATGAAGGATTGCTCAATAAATTTTTTTTAATGTTCGAGAACCTATATTTGGATGAGATCCATAGAAACCCTCTGTGTGGAAAGAAGAACAAGGAGTAAGAGGATTTATCCCGTGCTATAATAGACCATGGTGGTCCTCTCTATGATGGAATTTGCTGTGATAGTTCTCCCCATAGTAGTGTTTCACATTTTTGAGAAAATTATCTAACTTAAAATGTAGTGATGAGAAGTACTTCTTATCTTGAGGAACTTATAAACATAAGGACAATCATGCTTGATGACTTATTACTGGAAGGTGAAATAATTTCTCTTCCAGAAGAGATACGATGGCAGAAATCATTATACAAACCTCCATTGGGTCACTTGCCTTCTAAAATAGTAGAGGAAACACTAACTGATCCCATTACTTGTGATAAAGAAATTAGAGAGAATCCAATCTGGTCAGACCAAGTTGAGAAACATCTAGAAAAATATGAAGAGGACATGTTGAATATTAGGACACAACTAGATAAGGGTGAAATACTAGTCATGTTCTGGCCTTTTGAAACCTCTCAATACAACATTCCATATATGTTGGTAAAATATGGTATTCATGATATCATCTCCAATATATGGAAGACTCTTCATCATCTAAAAGCCAAAATATTACCATATGATGAATATCAAAGTCATGTAAAGATAATAGAAGGTTTGAAGCATCAAATTGACATGGAATCAATCCATGTTTCCCAACATCTAAAGATCAATAAGCAATATGAGGCCCTTCAATGTGAATACCTCAATGCATTAAAGAGGTTACAACTAATGATTTTAAAAACCCCATCTCATGTTCATATCATTGGATGGGGTGCACATTGAGCATTGCCTTCCATTGCACTCCAAAATATGCAAAGCACATCGAAAGTGGTATCATGAAATGTTATTTCCCTAAACTAGCTACAAAAAAATTATGTTCATGATAGAAGAGATTCTCAGTAAGAACATTCCTCGATCAATTTTCAGCAAAGTTGGGACCAAAGAGAGAAATATATTGAGATGCTTCCACACCAAGCATAAAAAAACTTTGAGATAATTTCCCTCTTAGAGTATGTCAGCCATAAGATAGTACAAATGTATGAAATACCACAATGGTCTTCTGAAATAGGTGATTTAAGTGGGTGTCAGATAACAAACCCAACCATTGTTTAGACTAGAATTCATAAAATTATAAGAGAAGATGCGCTAATATATGCCATACTAGTACATGTACAAACCTATCACATAGGTATATGTGCTTTTAACCCAACATTTAGAGTCAAAAAAATGATCCCTGAGTGTTGAGGAAGACGAAAAGGAACAACCCCATCTTTTAGGGCTGATGGATTTTTCACATCCACAATCCCCTCCTCACCAAGAGTCAGTTTTCTCTTGATTAGGGAAGAAGAAAAAAAGTGAACACATAATTGAACTATATAAGGATTAACATTAGATTACTGTCTGTCAAATATTTCATAGGGAACCAAAAATTAGGAGAACAATTTCATGTAGAGGATGAAGAATAAGGTGATCTCACAAAGATACTGATAGAATCCCATCAATACATTATGCATCAGGGAATGTCATTAATACCATCATGGAATATCCTATAGATAATGTTTCTATTTTGGGGTAGTCAATGTATGAATTTATTATTCATAATGTAGTACACATCGATGAAAACGAAGGAGGTGTGCATACCCAAAATTAGAGGCTTACCCAAAATCTTGGCATTCCATTGAAAAATAATCTCCCACCTCTTTGACATGCACCTATTAATGGGACAAGTAAAGTTCAGATCATGTCTCACTTTTCCACTAGAGAAGGTCGATCCATTTCTCATGAAGAATTATTTTCCTATCAAAATGAGGTGATGAATGGGTTTAGAAGAATAAATACAGAGTTACTGTGAATCAACTTTCCTAACAGACATGCTCTACAAATAGATCCCCACCTTGTAATTCTAGTTGGAGTTCCTCAGCAGAGAGGGTTTGTTTCAACTACTAATGTGGATAATAAATTTCCTTAATTGGGTACACTTACAGAATATGATCAAGTGCATACTTATAAAAAATTTCCCATAAGTTATCCAGGGAAAATACTAGTAGTACCACCACAAGAGGTCTTTCCAGTCATCACACATGTTCAAGATCTAGCTACCACTCATGTTCAGGTTCCATCTCTGCATGATGTTTCAAAAATTATTATGAATACAATTGAGTCTTTAATAAATCTATTGGAAGCTATGGAAGGATGGTGCACACTAGTACATCCAGAAAAAAGGCTTACCCAGAATTTGTAGATCTGATTCCTCCCGCGCCAAACTTTGTGACTACCACATTTCCAATCATTAATGGTTTGGGAGATACGGAATAACACTTGACACATATCATTTCTCTCTATGATCCCATGATGGGTGCCCTCAATTACAAGAAGTAGTAAATCTCATATGTTTTATGAAATCTAAGCAAGGTCCAGCCTTTATCTAGTATAAAATTTTGTTGTCTTGATTGATTACTGGATTGGAGGACCTCTATAAGAAATTCCTTTTCCAATTCAGCTCAATGTGGAAGAAGATAATAGTTTTTGATCTTATGAACTGCAAAAAAAGGTATAGTGAAAGAGTTTCGTATTTAATTGCTTGATGGGAAGGAATAATATATTCCTTAAACCTACCACTCCCTTAAGAAGAGTTTCTTCCAATATTTGTGGAAAATATCCTTGATGAGTATAACACACCACTAATACTTTTGAAATACATAAGAGGATTTCAAGAACATTTTTTGATCTCCCAACAAGTGGAGAACTCCATCACAGAATCCAAAGATATGTCTCGTGTATTCTCATTAGCTCCAGGACGGATAATAGGAAAAATAGAGGCTACTACAGTTACACTCATGTAAGAACCTGTACTTAATTCTACATCAAATAAATCAACATATCATAGGGATCCACCTCCCGATATTTAGAAGAAATGACCACCTATTCCTGATGATAAAAAAGATCAATGGTAGAGACAGTTAGAGGTGTTGAAAAATAAGGTCCATTCTTTTCAAAATGACCAAGTCCCTAGCTAATTCATCTCATCTTTTTAAAATAACTCAGTTTAGTTTCAATGTCCAAATGAACCTAATAATGATAGAGATGATGATATCCAAAATTATTTCCCCTTTAATAAAATTTTGGGGAACCCCATCTAGGAGTTTCTTGTTTTAATATAACTCCTACAAAATATGGTGGAATCTGAGATCTTGAAGCTAACAAATTCACCACCCTAGTTAGCATGTATCACTGCTACCAATCCAAAGGAAGAAAGAGAGTGGCAAGAAGTAAAAAAATGAGTAGAAGTATGATGACTGGATGGTTAGGAAAACAAAATATCGAACTCATTCCATTCTACAAACACAGTTAGAATAACCGACTACGCCTACTAAAAATTCCTCTACAAGAAAACCATCTTCATCAAAAGATCAGTCCTCCAAAATCCAATCCAAAATGAAGTGACATGGTCATAAGGATAAAGAGAACTCAGAAGAATATGAAATTGTGTTAATGCTAAAATTTTCCTTGACTTTGGCAGATTTCCTGCCATCTGTCTCAAAATCACGAGCACCACCCTTCCAAATCATATAACAAGAATCGACCTTTTAGGAACAATCTTCATCAGATGAGGGGTTGATTGTAGGTTCTGTTAAAATTATTCACTTAATTGAACCTTATGAAAATGACAATTCTGATTATGATGCTATATTACCTATACATGATTAGTAAATTAGGGGGAAAAGCCATCAAAGTCACGGATACAGGGGAAGACATGGGTATTCTAGAAGCCACTATTTTAAGTAAACCACTACTCGAACCGTTTATGCAGTAGAAACTCACGGGATATCCCTTCAATGAGGTCAGTAAGAACAAGGGAATTCTACCACACATGATAGGGTTAGCCCCGACATGATCATATTGTAATACCTATTAGAGTCTATACCGACACTTTCCTAGTATGTGGGATGACCTGGTCAGCTTAATCCACCAAGAGCAAAAGTATTTCAAGATTATTCTCTAACAAATGGTCCATCTACATCAGGAGCATCAAATTCCAAGGAACCTGCAAAACCACAACTCCATGCTAGAAATCACAGACCTTTGGACCATAAGTATGATGTTTGTTTAGAAACTATCTCAAGAACCATCCAGGTTACCAATCAAGGATGCTCTGAATCTATCAAAATATCTTTGGGAAGCAATTATTGAGGCTTTGTGAAGTCCTCAAGAGTTTGAAACAGAGGTTGCTACTGATGAGGGCTACCATATAGAGAATGATCCTGCAGAATGACAATCAATTATATATTTCATAGACGAAGATGAGGATGATGTTGTACATAGACACATCATCCCATTGTATTTATCTGGAAAGGTTAATGATACAAATATCTGACGAGCCTTCATTGATAATGGCTCAATAGTCAACCTCATTCCCATCCTTACACTTTGTTGGTTGGGTCTTTCTGAATCCGAATTAACTCCCTCCACTCTGATGTTCAATGGTAATGAAAAGAATGAAAAATAACCTCTAGGTGAGATTACACTTAGAACTCAGTTTGTTGATCTTTTATCTGATTCGTATTTCATGGTTTTCTAGAAGGACATAGCTATCAACATTCTACTTGGATGGCCTTGGCTACATATACATGAGACTATTCCTTCATCATACCACAAAGGTCTCAATTACTAATTCAATGGTCAAATTGGGGCATTTCACAATGATAAAGTCCTATACAAAACTTATGAATCTTAGTTTATTGAGGTAGAGTTCTATCACACAAAGGGAACACGGAGGATGGAAAAAATATAACAAGAATCAATGCTCAAAATGGTATGGAAAGGATCCTAGTTAATCCATAAATGAATCTCAGTGAAAATTTCATGCTTCCTGTCAATCAAATTGAAAGGGTAGCCCCAAATACAATCACTCATTCAATGGATTCCATATTATCTGTTGTGAAAATTGATCATGATAGAACATGTGAAATTATTGATTTTTCAAAAAATGATGAAAGCCAAAAAGGATATGTATTCATTCCATCTACCAAACTTCATCAAGTCTATTATTCATTAGCCAGACTAGAAGATGTTTTTACATTAACAGAGCAAGATAGGGATGCAAATTCAAAATCGATAATTTTCCCTTCAATGCTCTAGGAAGACCCTTCATTATCAGTATGGTCAAAAATGGTTGCCTCTTCTCCAAGATGTCTGAATATCGACTCCTCCACTAGATTTTAATGTCTTGATTCATCACCTACCCAAAAAGTAGGTAAATAATAAGTGATGAGTGAGAGAGAGGAAGAAGGGGAATACCTCAGGTATTCCCCTCCATCATTTGAGGAAGTAATCTCCACCACTATGGATGAGCTTAGAGAAATAAATTTGTGTATAAAGGAAGATCCACGCCCTATTATAATTAGTACGACCATGACATCCAAAGAGAAAAAGGTGTTTACATAATTTATAAAGTATAACCAAGATGTGTTTTCTTATAGCTATACATACATTCCAAGACATGATCCTGACGTTTCCACTAATCATTTTATTTTTCCATAAGATAATAGAGGATTTATGTAGGAATCAAGAAGAACACACCCATCTTATGCCTCTAAAATTGTGGCTAAAGTCAACATGATTATCAAATATGAATTTATTAGGGAGGTGAAATATCCCAAATGGATGGAAAATATTTTCCCATTGAAAAGGAATAATGGAAAAATTAGATTTTTCATTGATTTCAGAGATCTCAACAGGTGTTTTCACAAATATGACTTCCCAGTTCCAATCAAAAAACTTTTTAATGATGAAAAAGCTGTCTATGAAGCCATATAATTCTTGGATGGATAATATATGTATATCCAAATATGAATGGACCCAAAATATGATAAATCTATAGCCTTCATAGTGCCTCAAGGAATATTTTTCTATTGAGTAATTCCCTTTGTCTTGAAGAATGCTGGTGTGACATATCAATATGAAATACGCCACATTTTTAAACCCTTACTATGGGAATTCATTGAATTTTATGTTGATGATCTAGTGGTTAATTATACACAAATTTATGATCACTTGGTTGATCTTAAGATCATTTTTAATAATCTTCAACAACATAATTTTAATTTGAACCCATTTTAATGTAATTTCAGGGTAACCTCGAGAAAATTTATCAGTTTTGTTGTACGCCATCACAACATCAAAGTTGATCTCAAGATAACTAAGGCTCTACTTGGTATGTAACCTCCTTGAAACTTGAAACAGTTAAGAGGATTTTAAGGAAACATTTCATATATCTATCACTTCATATCAAATTTGTTAGGTAAGTGTTTTCCCTTCCCCAAATTGATGAAGAAGGGGTTTATATATCAATTGACCAATGACAGCTAAGAATAATTTTGAAACCCTCAAGAAATATCTCTTGAGCCCATTAATATTGATTTATCCAATTGAAGGAATTCCACTAATTCTTTACGTGATATCTTTAGAGTGATCACTGGGTTCCTTCCTTGTAAAAACGAACGATGTTGGGAATGAAAACCACCTTCACTATCTCAATAGAACAATGCTCGACACAGAGATTCAATATTCATATATTGAGAAAAGATTCCTAGCATTAATATTTTTAGTTTATAAATTGAGACACTATTTGAAGAACCATGAGGTCCTCTTGTTATCTCATAATAATCCACTCAAATATTTTCTCAATCGTCCTATGATTACAAGATGTCATGCATAATGGGTGGTAATTTTGCAACATTTTGATATAGAGTTTGTGCCTCATAAAGCAGTAAAAGTCCAAGATTTAGCATAATTCCTTATTAAGTACCCATATGTGGAGGAGAAACCATTTAATACTGAATTTCCTGATGATTAAATCTTCCCTATTCAAGAAAGTCTTCAAAAATGAGAAATATACTTTGATGTTGATTTTAGAAGACCAGTGTGGAAGAGAATAGAAGACCCTAAACTCAACAAATTTGGGTAAGGAATTTCCCTTATCTCCCCAAAGAAGGCAGGTTTTCCATGTTCCTTTATATTATCAAAAAGTGGTACAAACAATGAGCCACAATATCAATCTCTCATTCCAGTCTTAGAATTAGAACTCTAAGTACCCGTTCATTACCTGGAGGTAAACGGTGATTCAGAATTGGTTATAAAAAATTCAATGGGGATTACTCCATTAGAAATAAATAACTAATTCACCTATGTGATTATGGTTAAGAGTTAATGGAAGAATTTCTCCATGAGAAAAAATTTTATTATTTCTCACAATCACAAAATTCCCAAGATGAGGCATTTGAAAATGTAACCACAGCCTTGGAAGATCCAAACCAGGATGAAACATTCATTAACATTTCCCATCATCAAGTGGTTTTACCTTTTGTTCAAATAAGAATAGAGTAAGTCAATGAAATTTGTCCCTTTTTGAGCCATACTATCATACCATGGGATAGATGACACCCATCATGTAATATCTCCAAAATGGGGTTCTTATAATGGATTGAATTAAAAGAGAATAGATCCATTGAAGAGTAGTTAATTTCACTCTTTGTGATGAACCGTATCACTAGAAGACCCTCTATTGATGAGGATTTGATGGAATTATTCTCAGATGAATTAATGGGGATGAAACTGTGGCTGCAATGAAAGAAGTACATGGAGGAGTCTGTGGTTCCCACCTGTATGGGAATAGCCTTTCTAATTAAATATGAAGGCTTGGATACTTTTGGCCTTCGATGATGCCGAAATACATAGATTTAACTAAGAAGTGTCACCCCTTCTAGATGCATGCCAACTTCATTCATTAACCCCCAAAGTTTCTACATATAGCTAAATACTCATAGATATTTGCTACAGGGGGAATGGATAAAGTAGGACCCTATCCTCCAGCTACTAATAACAAGTTCAAGTATATTCTTACTGCTACCAATTTCTTCCCCAAATGGTCTGAGAAAATACCTCTCAAGGATGTAAGGGCCAAAATAATTTTTCGCTTTGTCAAATCTAATATCACTACCAAATTGGGTGTCCCTCATACCATATTGATAGACAACTGCACAAATTTTTATTATACTAAGGTGAAGAAACTATATCATGAGTACAATATCAAATCCAACCATTCATTTCGCTATAGTGTAGTGTCCAATGGGAAAATAGAGGATTTAAAAAAGATGTTGGTGAATATACTCTAAAATATGGTGGATAAAAATAAAAATTATTAGGCTGAATTCTCTTGCATGCTTTGTGGGATTATCAGACTAATACTCGTACTGCAACATGGTAAACCCCTTATTCATTGGTGTATAAGAAAGAAGTATTTATTCCTATTGAAATTAAATTTCCTTCACTCTACATTTCCATCAGTGACTGGTTACTTATAAATGAACTACATCAGAAGTTATTTGATTAGCTAAAATGATTATATTAAAAGATATTGCATACATTGCATCACTTGTAAATCTATCAGAAAAAAACAGTACAATATTTCAATAAGAAAATTCACATCCACTCATTTCCTCAGGGAGAATTTGTATTATTCCTCAAGGATCTAATTATACTATGAATGAATCCTCCAATGTTTGAGTCAAAATGGTAAAGACCTTATTTCATACATAAGGTCCACTCTAATAGAACTTATTCTCTAATCTCAATTTATGGAGAACTTATTACAACTCTAACCAATTTAAGATTCTTGAAGAAGTACTTTGTGCAATCACATAGATATATTTCCTAGTTTCATGATGTTAAAATGTATAAAAACCATTTCCTAATTTCATGAAGTTAAACTGCATATAAACCAGGTCTTAGTTACATTGCGTTAAACAACATAACATCTACATCCCAGTTTCATGACATTAAACTGCATACCAGCTTTATCTTAATTGTATAACATTGATCTACATAATAGCCATGTCCTAGTTTCATGACATTAAACTGCATAACAACCATGTCCTTGTAGAAAAACATTAAACGTCATATGGTTAACGTCTCCTTCATTTGACTTTATGAAATCCCCCAGGATACAAAATTTTAATTACTTATGATTCTTTAAAAAACAAGTAGCTTCCATGCGCAAGAATTACTCACTTCTTTAATACTTCCTAATGTAACATGAGACCCATTTTACCTATGTATGAATTAAATCTACATACGGACCCCTTTTTAAGTACTATGTCTGGATTGATTCTTGCCCCTATAAAGATACGTAGTGATACCTAGGTCTTATCCCCTGTTCCAACCACAATGTTTCTTTGACATCAAGTGACTTACATCCTCACCGCAAGATGTTAAACTGCATAGTTCTTCCAGAACTACATATGGAATGATTCTCATTCCAATGAGATATGTATTGATGCCCAAATCTCCAATTTTGGGCCCAACCATGAAAAAATAAAAAATCCCCCATTCCTTGTGTTCATGAGTTAGATCTGAAAAGGGAATACCATATTTAAGAACTAGGTTTGGCTTGATTCTCATTCCAATGAGATATGTAGTGACACCCAGATCTCCAATCTAGGGTCCATCCATAACTAACCCCTCCCCCCATCACATCAAAACATATTTTCTTTAAGAAACCTTATCAATAACTATATATGACATGATTGTCATTCCAATGGGATATGTAGAGACTCCTAGATCTCTAATTTTCAGACCATACATGACAAAAAAAATAAAATCCCCTTCATTCCCTATGTGTATGAATCAACCAACATAGGGAATTTGTTAATAACTAACTATGTCTTGATTCTTTCTATAACAATGAAAGTAGTGATGCATGGATTTTAACCTAGGCCCAACCGAAATATCTCTATCTTTTCATGTTAGTTCATCTTCTTCCACACTACAAGACGTTAAACTACATTGGGATTCAATAACTATGTTTTTCTTGATTATCATCCCCATGAGGTACGTAGTGACACCAAAATATCGAATCTTCATCATATACAAGATTTCATAAAATAAAACCCTCTTTATTTTACCCATGAACAAATGAAATTTTCATAGGGATCTCTTCTAGTACTTGTAGGTTATTTCTCATTTCAATGAGATACATAGTGATTCCTAGACTTCATTATTTAAGCACAACCATTGGCCAATAAATTATAAAAATCCCTCTTCCCCATGTCAAAACCTGATGATATGGGAAAAAATTTCAATGAACTATGTGTGGCTTGATTCTTTTCCCTAGTAAGATACACAGTGATGCCCGAACCCTATATCCCAGCTCATCCACCATTAAATCATTTTACCATTACCTTTTAATTGTTATCCCTTTGCATTGTAAAAGAATCTTTTACCACCCCTTGTTTCTCACACCAAGCACATATCACGTAGTCTTACGAATTGGGTAAAAATAATCTCTACATAAATAAGGTATCTCAATTCCAATTTGGGGTTCTCAAGGGTCCTAGATATAAGACCATAAAAGACACATCAGATGTCCTTGCTGTATGACATTAAACTGCACAACATAATGTCCTTACTACATGAATTTCAATAATGTGGTACCCAAAGGACTTTGTATGGATTGATTCTCATCCTACTGGGACACATTTTGAAAACTAGGACTTAGATTTCAGTCACAACCATGGGATAAATGAAAATTCCCCTTCTCCCATATTCAATTTAAAATCTATGTAGGAACCCTTATTTTGAGTCCTTTATTTAAAGAAACCATCATGAAAACAAAAGATATGCTCAATATAGATATTATTCAGATCTATGTAAGGGAATCCGAACTCATGGAAAATATTGATCCAAATATTTATCTTGTGCATTGGACATTTCACATTTCACATTTCATACTCACAATCTTGAATACTTTTAGATCTTCATAATTTTTCTTTGATTTCTGGTGATGGAATATCTAATACTTGATATCTTTTTTTCCTGACTATGCAGTGCGTACCCCAAGGTGGCTTTGCATAAGTTTCCCATATAATGGGAATGTTAGCCAAAACATGCCACTATTTGTCTATGTAGCATATGTTCCATTTGGCCCTGCATAATACAACCCCCATAACTGGTTTTTCAAACAATAGTAACATCATTATTGGGAGAAGCATCTTCATTCCACTTAAAGATTTGCTGATGTTATGTAGGAACTCGTATTTTAAAGTTTCCATCTATTTCATATTTTTCTTATATCCTTCCTCCCAACCTATGAGTCTCTAATACTATGGTTTATACTTTTTACCTTCAGTTGTTTATAGAATACTTAAATTACCTTGGATCATCTTACCACATGTCATCCATTATTTCCATAATATTTTTTTGTCCTAGTTGTATGACCTTAAAACTAAAGACACCATATTACTTACATTCAGATCAGACCTTTGTAGAAAGTTTATTCCTCTATTTCATTGGATATCATGACTAGAAATTATCTTTCTATATTCAAGTAATTTTTTTCATTAACCAAACTCTCTGATTTGGAAAACATGAATCTCCATAAACATTCTTCGGTTTTTAGAAATAAAACGTATGATACCTGATAGCTATTTTTTTGACTATTTAGTATGTGCCCCTTGGTAGCCTTACATAAGTCACCCACATAACATGCATATCATCCAAATGATTACATTGTTCAGCTAGGCATCACATACTCTAGTTGTCCCTGCATAATACATCCACCATAATGGGTTCATCAAATAAAATTATCATTATTATTGGAAAAGGTATTCTCTAATTCCTTTATCCCTTTTCCCATTTTATTCTCCAGATATAAAAATTCTTAAATTATAGTTTACAATTTTAGAATCCATACCTAAATTTGGTAGGATTTTTCTTAAAAAATTACCATGAAATCTAAGATTCAAAAACTTTTGGTTAGAGATAAATACATTAAATTAAAACCCTATAATGTACTTGCTCCATGAATTGAATCTTTACATCACCACTAAACTCCGTGATGCATGACTTCAAACTACACAACATAATATCAAAACGCTCCTTTTGTCCAAATATTCCCTCCTTCACATACCAAATTTGTGTAGGAGTGGTTTCCCATTCATGGTCTTTTTAATCACAGATTTACTATTTTATTCTTAGATATCTTTTCTTGCAACATCCACCAATTATGGTCTTGAGACATCCAAATCTTGAATCCCATTTTTTAATTGAAATAGAATGTCATAATTCTTGAGAGATCCTTTTACCTGAATATATAGTATGTTCCCTAGTTTTCTATACTTAAAATCTTCCTACATAATGGGTATATCAGCCTAAGGATACCACTATTAACTATGCAACACATTCCCTAGTTGGCTTGGAATAATATAGTCCCCATAACAGGGTTGTCAAGCAATGATAACTTCATTCTTTAGAAAACCCCCATTCCAGTATTTCATGTTTTAGATTTAATGATCATTAAAAAAAACAATGTCTCAAGAATTCCCTTGGATGTTTCTAAAGAATATTAGGACCATCCTCATCCATCAAGCCTTATTGGGGTAATAATCTCAAAATTCATGGTCAAAGATATTTGACCTTAAACATTAGCGTTATTAGTCTCACTTTCATGACATTAAATTTCCAATAAAAAGAGAAATAGTACTTCACAGATTAAAAACCCCACAAAAGGAACTCTGGACAAAAGTTGAATCTCAACTCACTAGATCTAAACTTTGTACAATTTAGGCATTATATGAGTAATAGAATGTTAAAAGGAAATTTTTTTTGGATGAAAACATAAAAGGGAAAGCCTAAGAAAAATAAAAATCTCATATTTTATGTCCCCTTCATATTGGGTGATGCCACAAAAGATGAAACATTTATAGGGTTGTTCATTTGACCCTTGTAATAGTAAAACTATGCTCACTAGGACCCTTTCTTTAGTTAAAAGTTAAATTCCCACATCCCTATCATTGTAATTATGATTATCTAACATAAATATGTAATGTCCTGAAAATTTTCTTTGATATTTCAATTATAGAATGAAAAAATTGATGAAGATATAGATTATTAGAAATAAAATTCATTTCATTTATACGGAAAAGTATCTAGAGGAACATCTATAAAATACAGTCTCTCTATCATAAGTTATAAAAGTCCATCGCCATAATTATTCATTTGTTGAACGGTCTCTTGGGCTCAGTCAACTACCTGTTAAAGTTCAATTACTCAACTAGCCTTAGTCTCCTTGGCCTGAAGAAGTTATTCCTTAGCATCTACAATTTCCTTTTCCCCTCCCCTTTTGGATTCTACTTCTAAGATGTGAAGTTGTTAAATTTATATTTGAATAGCATCCAACTATTGATGAAGACAGAAAATTTGAACAATCTTCTCTATGATTTGTTACTTGAATGTTGCTAATTGTACACTATGACTAGCCTCAGTTTGAGATATTGCTGCTCTAAATTAATCAATGTTACCCAAAAGTTTGGATTATCTCAGATCCAGCCCAAATTCTTACTATTTCTCCCATTTTATAGTGGTCTCCTTCACTATAATATGGATTTAACAGCAATCAAAACCTCAGAATCCCAACATGGTGAATAGACTTGAGAGTCATGGGATTTTCGAAGATAGTTCCTTAAGGGGTGACTCAGAGATAAGTTTCCATATATCTTTCCATGCTTTGTGATGTGTGATGTAGAGACCATTATGCTACCTGGAATCCGAATAAGAATCTCCATCATTAAGAGGGAAGTACTCAGGGATTAATTCACTTAAAGAATTCCATGTTCTGCTTCTTTCGTAATAATGGATACCTTGCTTCCTGATGATGTTTGAGTTGATTTAGAAGTTTTGACCATAGACATAGCCATAGAAGTTGGTAATCCTACATGATAAACAAAAATAATAATTATTAGCTTCAAAAGTAATGGGAATAATTGGACATAATTATAATGGTTGGTAACTTTTTACCTAACAACAAGTCAGCAGCCTGAGAATATTCTTCACCAAAATTCCCAACCTCAGTAGTATTTTGGCACTTATTGGTGGATGATTCTCGCTTGAACCTGCTCAGGGTTTTCCAGATAAACCTTAAATATCATTTATATTTCAAGGTTCACTTGATCCAAAACATCCCTAATAGTGGGATTGAAAGTAATGTCAATGTCTCCCCTAGTAAGATTTACTGTAGTATATTTTATAGATAGAACTGCACATTTCAACCAATTATTGTTAGAAAATAAGGTATAAGAATATTGATTGGATGAATAATAAAAACTCACATCCATTTGGTTCTATATACAGGACTTCAAATTCTTCTAATGTATTAGGCATATTAACATGATCTAATACTTCTTCAAATGACATTCCATGACTCATCATAGCATCCAATGACATCCCATGACCCATATTAGTCTCACACATGGTAGCACGTGGAGTGCTTGGTTCATGAACCTCCTATGATGACTTTAGACCCTGAAAAAACACTTCAGTGATAAATGTAGTTTTAGCATCCGTTGTCACATGTTTTTTTGGTGCAAGTGAAGAAATTTATATATTACAGAAATAGAACTCATTTGATAATACACATAACTTATCACGATGCTCTTATAATTCACTAGAGGTATCTTATCTCATAGTAGTAGAGATAAAATAAGAGCTGAGATCATATTTTGTTTTCTGCATCCTGGATGCCTCTTTAGTTAAAGGAGTCACTTCATTGGTAGGAATCTTCACTTCACAGAAAGTGCCCTATGTGGTTCCCTAAGGGTCATCAATAATTTCATTAAGAGAATAAATAGAATAAGTTAATGCAATTAAATTAAATTTAATCATTTTTATAGATAAGGCTGGAACAGATGATATCGTGAATGATTACCACTACTGAGAAAACATTTAACCATAGTTTTCTTCATTCGGTGGATTTTCTTCTTTGTTTTCTTCTTCGGAGGACAAGAATCATAATCTCTAGAAATAGGTATTGGAGACTACAATACTCCTTCCACATAATTATCCATTTCCTTAAAGCCTAGAGATATCTCCTCCGATTCACAAGGTGGTTCAGTAGCCCCATGTTTGGTACAACTAGGACTATACCGTGGCGATGGAACTTCAGTGGATACTTCCTTATTCATATACAATTTAAGATTGAATTTCCACTAAGAAATAATGATGTGGATAAATTAAAAAGGAAATATAGAAAATAATATGATAAGAAAGAAACTTACATCTTTAGGATCACCAAAATCTCATCATTTATTATCAAGAGGAGGAAAAATTCCTTCGGTGGTGGAAAAATCTATAATTTCTTTCATTCGTTTTGGGGAGGGGATTGAATTGTTTGTTTCATATATTGGAATATCCAACTCCCAAATGTTAATTATTACTTCAATAGAATTTTTCTCAGAAAACAATATCAAATGAGACTTGAAGAACTCCTATTTATGGAATACACAACCCCTCACATAAAAGAACCCTCATGGTTTTTTCATCACAATACAAACTCTGCCATGTTTGAACTACCTATGATAATAAATATTCCGAAGAAATCCCAGCTACCTAGGAAGATGATCCTATAATCTTAGATCTGTCAGTATTCTTGCTTCCTACCGTCACTGATGGTGGACAAGAAAATGGGACCCACTGCTTTTCTGAACAATGACGACTAGACCAACTAGGTGTGACTCCAGTTGTGGTTTTTGGTGCATCCTTCTTGATTCTAGAGAGTGGATTGTATCTTATACGAGGTCTCTTAGGTGATCTAGAAGCCTCATCATCCTTTCTCTCTAAATCTGATGAATCATCATTTGATGATGCAGAAATAACTTCAAAATAAGAAGGTTCCTTCCCACTTCATCTCTTTACTATAACCCAAGGAACATCATTGTTTAGCACCCTATCAGGGTATGATTATTCCCAATTATCAGCATACTATATAATCAATCTAATCTTTGCATTAACAATAGATAATTCAACACTACCCTGATCTTCTCTATGGTTGTTAGCAACCATATCTATCAAACCACCCTCAGATTCTACTCTAATATGACATGAACTAGGGGATATACAATAATCCGTTACAAAAATTTGAAATTACATACGAATCTGTAAAGATCATAGGCCTCACATATGATTTACCCATCAATAATAGTGGCCAATACACCTTCTAAGATAGCCAACATATACACCCTAAACTGTAAATCGGTTGTTCCATCATCAACAAATCTTCTTGTAGGTGGATTTCCATAAGGAATGAAACAGAACTCCTTGAACATACTAAAACTTATCTTAATGTCATAAGGTGTCATGGAAGAAGTAAGAATACTAGATAAAGCTCGAACATATGGTCAGAATGGACTTCCAAGGACCTAGATCCCACTCATCACAACATAGGTTCTGATATGAGTTGAGATCCATCCCTATAAAACATGGAATGGTCCTGTTATTATGAAAGGATAATTCCCTCCATGGGTACACAAAAATATCCTATGGGTTTTCCCTAGAATAGGGGTAGCCAACCCCACCATCATCCTGTCTTCCATCCTATCCGCTTTAACAAAAGTTCTGGGGCATACACTACCCTTGGAATCTCAAATAAAATAAAAATACACTAATCCACATGCCTGAGAAACCCGCAAGATGCGTCTTCACCGAAATTTTAGAGTTTACTTCATACCCCAACTTTTCAAACACTACCTACTCTAATGTTGGGAAGACTGAGTTAGGAACTCCTCTTTTTCGTCATTTGAACAATTTTTTGGACGTTTGTCGGTGGAACCTTTATTCTTATTATTTATCAGGAATATTTCCATCCAACCTTCTAGATGAACATCCCTTCTTGTATGGGATTTTAGGTCTACATTCTTGATTTGGTAAAATTTCTTTAATAACTCACGTTCCATGTATAGTGTCTTTCCCACAACATTCCATGTTTTCTTTGGAGGAATAAATTCATTATACATATCTCTAAGGATTAGGGCTTTGAAGATATTATATAAATCCCACAAACTGATGCCTACTTATCCAAGTGTAAAATGGAAGGAATTTGTCTTTAGACTCCATTGGCTGAGCATCTCTGGCACAAATTCATCATTCCAATATACATAGGTTTTCCTGACCCATAAAACCTCATAAATAACAATTCTTTTTAGATCATCTATAAACTGCACACATGTTTTTCACAGCACATATTCCCACATCGATGCAAGTTTAACATCCTCTACTAGGAGAAAATCCCAACCCTTCTTCCAACTCTACTATTGATTTGTATAAGAATCTAGAAAAATAGATGAATAATTATGAAGTTGTAGCTTGGGGGTATTCTCTTTCAAATCTAGATCACATGATCCATGATTTATGAAATAATCCATGGATTACATCCCGACATTGATATATATGCCCATGATAGAAACATTAGTAGATGATAAATTGGTTTGTTCTTGAAACCATGAAACATGAACACAGTTCTTTGGGTCTGGTATTTTTTAATCCTGCAGATAACCATTACTATAATGTGTTAGATAAATACACCTTGGAAAATCTTGGTGATACTTCTTCAGGTACGTTTCCAGACAAGGAAGGATAATGTCAGAAACATCGTATTAATCATGCCTGATGACTTTCATCATATTGTTAATCCAATTACTATCCAATTCATTTGTATTTACAATTATAGTTAGATCCATTAAAACTTCAAAATAGATCAAAAATCATTTAAAATTATGTTAATTTTGGAAAATTTTCAAAACAATTATGAAAATTTAACCAAGAAATTGCGGTGTGCAAGTGTGTTGCCCTATATTTAGTGTTAAACTCAAAAACATAAATAAGATGTACGACTAGAATTTTCAGAAAAAGATTTTGAATTGAAGAAAATAAATACAAAAATCCAAGATTTCTGAAATCCCTTGTGATTTTCATTGATGTTAAGGGCCTATATATAGACAACAAAGTCAACTTTCACACTTCTACCTTGCATGCCACTATGCGGTAGACTCAGAGAAACCCATCAAACATTTTAATCTCTTAAACATGGGACTAGTCCCTCTTTTCTTTCAGATCCAATCCTGAGGGGGGGGGTCGACACTCTGTTCCATCACATGGATAAAAAATGTCATAAAGGGAAATTCCATAGAAAAAATATAAGAATATAAATTGAGATTTCAAGATTTTAAAAGAGTCATATTTGAATTCTTCCAAGGTAGGCCAATGCACCTATGACATGTAGGAACTTGTACTTGACTATAATGGCGCACAACCTATTGGAAATAAAATCCACCCTTCACCAAGGGTTCTATTTTTCCAATAATTTGACCCTTGGGGTATTCATTTGGACAAAAAAATTTCACTGAAGCCCAATTGCTGCTCTGGTCATGTTGGGAAAAAATCCCGAGAGGCATCATTGAAGCATTTTTGAGGTGATTGTGTTTGTTGACAATGTGGACATCGATGTTGTGATTGTTGACAAAGAAAACCACGACATACAAATTTGATGACCAAGGGGATTTATTTAGGGCATTTCGAGTTCAAGGGATGCGCTAAACAATCCATGTTTGACTCAAGAACGTCGGTAAAGGAATGGATAATCTATAGGCGGTAAAAAAAGAACATATACAAGGTGGAAACTTGCGTTCCATATGTGTTTCAAGATCAAAACAAAAAAATATGGCAAAGGGATATAGGGCGCCGAAGTTTTAGGGCTGGTCGCATAAGTGACTTGCGGGGCAGAGACTTGCGCACTGAGACTTGCGCGCCGAGAGGAGACTTACACGCCATCGCGTAGGGTGTCAAAATTTCTATAAATAGAGGTCGAACCCTCCTCATTATGTGGGAGTTCAACACTTATAGAAAATCAGAGCTCCCATCGCACATGTGTGGTGGTCGTGCAAGTGGTGGTGTGGTCGCGCAAGTAGAAGTTGTGCTCCAGTTGTTTGTTTCTAGCCCAAGGAGGTTTGGGCGAGAAAGGAAGGGAGTCCCCAAGTTTTGAGTTGAAGAAGGGGGTGTCACGCAAGTGGTTCGGTGACACTTTCACGCTAGGTTTTGAAGAAGTGTGACAGCTGGTGGTTGCACGCCAATATTTGTTTGGGCGTAAAAGGGTGTGAGTCGTGCAAGTTTGGAGTTGCAGAAGCTAGTGTCATGCAAGTGGTTGACGTGAACTTGTGCGCCAGTTCTAACTAGTGTGCCGAGACTTGCACACCGACATGGAGAAGGTCTCCAGGTATGGTTGAAGCACGACAGTTATTCAGGGGTGTGTGAAAGCTGGAAGATTTCCCGATACCTTTGGTGCAAAGTGCGATTTATCTATGGGTGAAAGTTGGACTTCAATAGAGCATTTACATAAATCAGAGGATGTATTCATTAGTGATAATGAAGAGACCCACATGTCTATAAACTGTGAGTGGATCCTTTCCAGAGCAGTGAGAAAAGGAAGAGGAAGAAGCCCATCCTCTCCACTGGCAGTGAGCTAGAGAGAGGGAAATAGGGAGTGACCCTTGGGAAAGCAGTGAGCTGACCCTAACCCTTGTAAAGGAAGTGAGCCTAGGCATAGAAGTGATCCAGCCCGAACCTTGTAAACAGAAGTGTCCTTTAGTGGATTTGGTATAGCATCACATCTCCATTGTATGCTCCTTGGACGTAGCTCAGTGAGGTTGAACCAAGTAAAAATCTATGTGTCTGCTTGCTTACTTCCCTGCATTGCATTTAAAGCATCATCATCAGATAAAGAAGAAAAGAATTGGTCATAATAAACACACAAGTGCAAACAATGTGACCCTTGTAATAATGTTGTCAAGATCCAGTTTGTAACACCCCAAGATTTTATTGCACGTTATTCCTTCAAAGTAAGTCAATAACTTGCACTACACGCAACACCGAGTTCTAGCGCACCATGACTTACCAAACAAGCTGTTCAAAAGTGATTATGAATAGTATTAACTGAATTTTGAACTTTATATAATCCTTATAATTTTAGAATCCATATTATGAGTTTCTTATACATAATTTAAGAACAAATACATTTTTTAGATAAAAGAAGTATTTTTCAAAAAATGAAAATTTTACGCCTTTTAATAGAGAAGCATTTTTAAATCCAATATTTTAAACTTTTATATATTCAATTTTACAAAATAAACTTATTATTTATAATCGGGACATAATAATTTAGTTTCGATAAAGTTTTGGTATTTTTCTGATAAATTTCATATTTGGTTGAATAGTGAAAAATACTATATTTTAACTGAAAAATACTTTTTAAATCAAAATAATTTATATTGTAAAAGTATACATTTTAATGGTTTGGAAGTATAAATAGATTATAATTTTACCATTTAATCAAATTATGTTCATTTTAAGTAATTTCACTTTGAAATTGGACATAAACAAGTGTCATATTTTTTGTAGTTATTATATTTTAAAAATACGCCTTTTGTTTTTGACAGAAGGAATTAATTTTAAATTAATAAATTAAACTTATATATTTTTAATTTGTTAAAATATACTTCATTATTTAATTATAAATATCAAAATTATCTTAGGGTAAATATTTGGTATTTTCCTGAAAACTTTTAATTTTTGATGAATAGTGAAAACCACTGAGTTATAGTTTAAAACTGAATATTTATTTAAATAATCATTTATTTTATTTAAATTTATTTTATGTAAAAATAGATACATAATACCTATATAAGTTCAATGTAATTCATTGGAGTCATTTTATAATAATTTTAGATATATAAAAAGTTTATTGAACTTTTCACCGTCTTTTACCCACCTCCGAGGAGAATTCGAAAATTCAAATAAAACTTAATTTTACCACTTTTGTGCATGGAATTTAAAAAATCTAGATACATGGTTACTATCAAGTAGTAAAATTCAGTTCAATAAGATAAAAATAATTTTTGGTGAATAGTAACTTTTTACTTTTATTTATAATGATAAAAAGTAAATAGGATAATTAAGGGTAAAAATGATATTATTATTACCCTAACACATGTCATAATTCTATTGGCTAAGTATAATTCGACCAAAAACAACATTAGGAATAAAATATTAACCTCTTTGGTCCACTTGGATTAGATTAGGACATTTATTATTATTTAATTCAAAGAAGAGTTAAAAGAGTTAAAATCAAAGTTTAATAACTAAAACATTTTTAATATAGGGTCATACATAAGATAAATTCGATTATAAATATTCATTAGAAAGATAAAAAGATTTAAAACATAATGGTATTTTATTTATAATTTTTAGATATTAAATAATTTAATTTATTTATGACACAATGATGATGCAGTAATTACCTTATTAGTGAAATATTAAAATAATTGATATTATAAATACCAAAATAAATATATTTTTTAGACTTTTAATGAATTACACGAATTGTATTGGTTAATATGATATTTTATGATTGATGAAATGAATTTTTTTTGAATTAATAATTTTATTAAGACTGTATCAAAAATCAATTATTAAATAGTGTCAAAATTGACATAAAGGATTTTTTAAAACAAATATTATATTATTAATTTATGTAATATTCCTAAAAATCTATGGTTCGGCCAAAGTACTTATATGATTATTGGTATATCATTAATGACCCACTTTGGGTTCTCTTGATAGTTTATAGTATTTTTATTAACCATATAATATAAAAATACAAAGAGACATGGTAAATGTCAAACTATTTAACTCAGAGTAAAATCTAAATGATATGGGTCAAACAGTGACCCTAACTTGTCTAAAACCAATTGGTTGAGTGATTTTAGACCTATACCCACCTTAGACCTTAAATAATCTAGTTTTTAGCCATTATAAACTGAATACGAATTTATTATAAAATAATACTTTAAGTTTTTCCTAAAGAGCCCCTCCTCCCCCTTATAAAAGGACACCACTTTCAACCAATTAATCACACCTCTCAATGCCTTTGGATCATCCACATTCTGCCCAATTAAGATCCCTACATCCCTCTCCTCCTTTTATAATCATTAACTTAGTCATAAGGAACTTCAAGAGTCCTTTTTGGTTCAAACCAAAGGGAGTTATCCAAATTAAAGGTAACTATTTATCTTAGCTTCTTTTCTTTTATTTTACTTCTAAAACCCCTAAAATCTTCTTATTATTTTCTTTTGTAAAAAAAACAGTATCCTAAATATACTAGGATACTTTTATGAGAATTATTCTAACTACACTTACACACACCTCTATCTAATGGGTAAAGAACATAGTGTTTTTTTGGAAGGCAACCAAACGCCTCACGAAATGATGATTGTTCAATTATCTCCTACCGCCTCTCATGGTGGACATTATGATGAAAATATAATTAAATATGATATTTATGATATTTAGTTTATAGATAATCTTCTTTAAATCCATTTTATAGCATACCATTATTCATTTCATGTTGTATATATATACGATAATTTCATTTGAGGAAGTGCGGTCTACCGCCCCCTCAAAATGATATGACTCGTTCATACCATAAATGGAACGTATAAAGGATGGTGTTAATGAAATTAAGTAACAAATATAAGATATTATATTATACTCGAATTATAATATACCTATGTATCATTTGGTTTTGATTCCTTTTAAAATGAAAAATGAAATGGAAGTAGCGTTCGTGCGTACTTACGGACTACCGTCTCCACGAACGCGATGAGATTCATTACCCATCTTATCCATTAAAGTATAATTCTCATTTTATTATTAAAAATAATTTTTAAGGACTTGATATTGTTCTAGATATGAATAATATACAACCTATCCATAACAAACACAACTTATGTTATAAAACATATAAAATAAAATGAGTAAGTTAACACCTGAAACGACAATAATAATAAGATATCATTAACAAAGATATGTTAAAAGATCACATATGATATCATATTAATGTATATGATTCTTGTATAATTTAATAAATTTTTTTTTACCATTATAAAATAAGTTAAACTACCCTCAACCATGGAAAAGTACAAGGTAATGGGTTTTCATCTCACTCCTTATTCTCGTGAGATTTATGCCATATTTCCACTATTACCTTTTGTGTGGTGTATGTACTACCCATAATTGTATTCATTTTGTAATACACTTTAATTTATGTGTATTTACATATTAATTGTATGATACCTATTTCATTGGGTGTAGGTTTCGTAAGTTACCAAATTGGTAAGGGTTTATTTCATAATCTCTTCATAATCCGAGGTTGTTTATACGTAATTATCTACTAGGACTTCTTTATCATCCACATCCATGTTTCTTAAAAAATTATTTCAAAAAAATTTTACTATTTACTAGACTATGGGTTAAAGTCTTTTATACTGTTGTTAGAGTTTTTATAAAATGGTTTGAAAGGAATCTTTCCGCCGTTTTCCAAACAAGGTCCTTCTTATCCTTTTTGAAAAAATTAAGGTAAGAATGTATTTCTTAACTTATATGGTGGGTGTGGATATTTTCCACCATTATAAAATCTTCAAATATTCCCTTAAAAGCTTATAAGTATATTTTCAAAGTAAATGTTTTATTTTATAATTATGTGACTTTTAAATGATTTCAAAAAAAAGAGATATTTCTCTCAAATAGTTTTGATTTCATCTATGTCAACATCCTTTGATAGATTTTAAGCTTATTTGAAATTGATTTAATATGATACAAAACATCCATATTGTATTGAAGGTTTTATGATATGTTTGACTATGGATGTGTTATTTTTATACCATTCGTGGTTTATGGACAAATTATTGACATTTCGTATGCTAGTTTTAATACGAATGTTTATGTTATGTTTGAACCTATTCATATGAGGAATGCATTGGACTTAATAAGTAATGGGTGGAGCCCGCTATAGCTCCTCGATGCATTAGTAGGTCTCATGAGACAAACTAGTGTCTTAGAAAAATGCCTTGACAAAATCTTATTTGTAGTATTGGAACAAGGCCTTGACTATGTGGTTATGATAGTCTGGCATTATGCATTCCATCAATTTGAAAGTGGTTGGTGATATTGCATGTGATTATTAGACTAGTAGAATATCCATGTGAATAAGTAAATGACATTATTTCATTTTATTTTTTTCCATATTATGATGAATTTCAAGTTTAAAAGGTTTTTGTTTTAGTTATACATTGCCTTAAATGTTTATGATTATTTATGAATGTTTCTGCTATATTGTTATCCTTACTGAGCGTCTGATCTCACCCCTTTCTATGTTTTATTTTTCCCAGGAAGTGAAGAAATATTTTATGACTGACCTGCAGGGATAATATGAAAGGAATATGAGTGTGGACCATGGAGACTATATTATTTTAGTTTTTCTCATTATGATATAATGTAACATTTATGAATGTATCTAGTGATTCCAAGGCTACTAAACTCATTGGTCTTTCGAGACTTGATCTTTTTTGATCATGATAGTGATACGTAATAATGCACCGACTCTGGGTAACTGGGTTCGCGGTGTTATAGTTGGTATCATAGAAAGTTTAGTACAACCCTTGGAAGCTTGATTTAGATAAACTCTGATTACACTACTACAAATATGGCTTTTATTAGCGCAAAAAATGGCCTTTAACAGTGCTAGAAAAGCGTTGTTAATGCCGGAGAAGATAAGGGGGGTCCCCTTTATCAGTGCTCCAAAAAGCGCTGATAAAGACCCCTTTTATCAGCACTGAAAAAGCGCTGATAAAAGGGGTCTTTTAACAGTGGTAAAATGAAGAGCTGATAAAAGGGTCTTTTATGAGCGCTTTCTTTTTAGTGCTGATAAAAGACAACTTTTATCACCTCTTTTTATAGTGCTGATAAAACTAAAAAAAATTAAAAAAATTAAAAAAATACTAAAAAAATTAAAAAAATACTACCAATCTCAGGGGGGGGCTTTTTTACATCGCATGATCCCCCCCCCCTTTATCAGCGCTTTGCCACTCCTGCAAAGCCCGCACGCACCACCTACACCCTTTATTAGCGTTAGCCCCTCTAAATCACCCCTGTGCACGCGCCCCTACTTCCACCCAGATTTGATCTCGAGACCTCTATCTTGCGTACCTAAAGCCTTTGCCACTCCCCTATATTGATTTGTTCTTTTATTTATGATATATATATATATATATATATATATTTATTCATATAGTAATATTTATTTATATTAATATATATATTTATATTAATATATATATAGTTATATTAATATATATTTATAGTTATATTAATATATATATGTATCGTTATATTAATATATATATATTTATAGTCATATCAATATATATATATAGTTATATTAATATATAGTTATATAATTATTCATATATTGTTATTTTAAATAAAATGGATATTAGTTATTATTTAGATAAAGCTAATATATTTTATATGTAAATATGTTTAATTATTTATTTAAAAAATTAAATTTTTAGGTGTGAATATATAAAAAATATGTAGATATAGTTATATATTTTATTATAAATAGAAGTTCATTATAAAAAATGATAAAATTTCAAAGTGATAATATCAATATGAATGTAATACCTTGGAATAAATTCATTCCCCACCAAAAAAAGCCAATACTACCCCCTTAAACGATGTTGAAAATCCACAAAATTTTAAAAAATCGGGGTACCCTGACCAAAAACTCAGTTTTGGAGGCCTTATGGGCCTCTTTTGGCCTTGAAAAAACATTTATTGGGGTCCCACCCTATCACAGCAACATAGAGGTCGTCGCAGGATTCGATTTGATATGTGGTAGAGCTCAAAGGGACATCCGAATCAAAATTTATGGCCATTTGAAGTTCGAGTTGCGTTTTCAACATATTTTGGATCTTTTTTAATTTTTTAATTTTTTTAGTCTTCAATTTGTTATTAAATGACTATTACTCCATAATAATAACAAAATTTTTAATTAAAAATATTTTTTTGATGTTTTTATAAGCCATTTTCACTAAATATCTTATATATTAAGTATATTAAGTGTAAATGTATATTTATACTTATCAAAAATATATTTAAAAATTATATATTATATTTATATCAATATAACTATATTTATATATTTATATATTGATATATTATTTGTAATAAATTTTTTGGAAGTCGAGTCCTTTATCAGCACTTTTAAAAAAAGTGCTGGTAAAGGTCCACCCTTTATCAGTGCTACTAAAAAAAGCGCTGATAAAGGGGGCCCCTTTATTAGTGCTAAAAAAGTGATGATAATGGTAGTACCTTTATTAGAGCTAAAAAAAGCACTAACAATGGGGTACTTTTATCAGTGTTTTTTTAGCGCTGATAAATGGTACCTTTATCAGCCATTTTTTAGCGCTGATAAAGGTACCCCCTTTATCAGCACTTTTTCGTTAGGGCTGATAAAGGGGTGGCACTGGGCTTTCCCAGTTTTTTGGTAGTGTTAGAGCACATAGACCTAAGATGGACTTTGAGGATTAATATAGAAGAACTTTCTAGAATTTTGGTATTGTAGAGATTTTGTGATTTTTCCGACCAATACATCCCTATCTGGATACGAGCAGGTAGAGGAGGCTCTGCCACAGATGTATCTTTGGGGAAAACCCAAAAACACCGCTTTGAGTTAGACTCGAACGGGAACCGGTTCATGACAACAGGCCTTGTTGCACTATTGGTTACGACACTCCTGGGGGATATGCTTAGGATAATTCTCACTTTCTTCACAAATCATTATGAAGGGTTTATGAGTTTATAATTCCTCAATGAAAACATCTTTAGGATTATTAATTATATCCATAAACCATTCTATTTACAGTAGGTATTTTACAAGTTTGGAATTATTCATTGCAATTCATAAACTGGCCTAGTTTATGCTATTGTATAGAAATGGCATGCAATAGAATGAATGTGAACTCCAGAAATACATATGATCTAAAGAGTAATAAGGATCATATCTTTCACAGTATGAAGCCAACATTTAGAAGGGAAATAGTCTCCCATGTATTCTCAACATATGAAGAAATAATATCATGTGTTAATAAGATAAGTAAAGAATTCTACGAGTCCTGTGACTTTGAAGGTAAGCAAGAGAAGAAAAAGATGGAAGAGAGAAATATTGATAAAGGGAAGAGGGAAAAGAAGAATTTTCCCATATGTGATAACTATGGGAAGAAACACCCTGGAACTTTCCTGAAGGGAATGGTAGTTTGTTATAAGTGTGGAGAAAAAGGACACCAAGTACGTGACTGCAAGGGTAAGAAAAAGGTTTCAAATGAACAATGCTTCATCTGCAAGGAGTTGGGACACTATGAAAACCGATGTCCAAATCATCAGAGTATTACCAAAATGATGCTATTAGATAATCATCAAGTTATGATACTACCACAGATGAGTAGTAGTAATTAGAGTTCTTATGTTGTTATTAGAGAATTATGTCATTTGAGTGTTGTATCAACAATGTACTGGTTATAATAATTATGGAGTATATAAGGATTGTACTGTAAAACTATTTCATTAAGGACTTGAGATTGTGTGGAACCAAGAAAAGTGACTCAATAGAAGGTTAATTTTTTTGGAAAATATATGGTTGAGAGAAAGATAAACCATAATATGGTTCTAATACCGAGGTAGTGATTTTGGAATAATACCTGATTGATTTGGATAAATTATATTAGATATTCTTTATTACCTTGAAACTAATTAATGATTTGTATATTACATCATTTTGGAGTTTACAACATTTTTGGATAGGAGTATATCCAGTATTATATAAGGAATAAGGGATCATGAATGTAATCAATAAGGTTTTATGGTAATTCAGGATGTTGTAGTGTTTTAAAAGAATACATGATGAAGGATTTCACATGTTATTACGCAACAAAAAGGATCTTCATTGTGTTTACCTTCCTTATAAATTTTGGAATGTGAGTTTGGACCGAAGTATTTTGGATAATTCTAGTTTGAGATTATTTTAGGATTGCCATACAAGGACAACCTGGAGGTCGGGCGGCAACCCTTCGTGTCCGGCAAGGCCATGAGACTTGAACCTGCAACTGAAGGACGACAAGGGTGTATCACCTACCACATTTTCACGTGATGTCCTGTATTGAATAATGTATCCTTTTTTTAAAAAAAAATCTGGTAGATGAATTATAAATTCATTTTTTTGAACCTATACGAATATGATAAATAGAATATTATTTTTAAGTTCTATTATCTTTTAGTGTGAAAGATGAGTTTGTGGTAGAAATTAGTTACTGGATTGGACTCTACTTGTCAAGTATATTTTTTTCTTCTTCTCTTATTCTATGAAGAAATTAAATCATATACTTTAGTGAAGGGATATTAAAACAAAAAATGTGTTATCCTAATACCATATGTTTTGTTGAACCGATGATATTTTAAATCATCATAATTTGATGAATTTAAGGCCCTTAATTTTACACTTGTTTGTTATTGATGAACTCAATCACTACCTATAAATATTTATATTTTTTCCTTCAATTATATGTCTCTAATTTCCACTAATGTTCTCAAAATCGATATTATAATTTGGTGGTGACCCTTTTATTTCCCTTTTCCTATTATTAAGACAAAAATTTATTAACATAATTTCTGATGTGGGTTTTCCCAAAGGTATTTTCTATTTTCAACCTTTTATTTTCTAAAAATAATTTCAAATTTCGAGGACGCAATTAATTGAAGGAGGGAAGAATGTAACACCCCGATATTTCATATTACGTTATTTCTTCAATGTAATTCAATAAATTTCACTACACGCAACACTGAGTTCTTGCTCACCATGACTTACCAAACAAGCAGTTGAAAGCGGTTATGAAACGTATTAACTGAATTTTTAATTTATATAATACTTATAATTTTAGAATCCATATTATGAGTTTCTCAGACATAATGTAAGAACAAATACCTTTTTCCAGATAAAAGAATTATTTTTCAAAAAATGCAATTTTATTGATTTTTAATGGAGAATCTTTTTTTATTCCAAAATTTGAAACTTTTAAATATTCAATTTTACAAAATAAACTTATTCTTTAGAATCGGGTCATAATAATTTAGTTTCGATAATGTTTCGGTATTTTTCTGATAACTTTCATATTTGGGTGAATAGTGAAAAATACTATATTTTAACTGAAAACAACTTTTTAAATAAAAATAATTTATATTGTTAAATTATAAATTTTAATGGTTTGGATGTATAAATAGATTATATTTTTACCATTTAATCCAATGATGGTTATTGTAAGTAATTTCACTTTGAAATTGGATATAAACAATTATCAAACTTTTGGTATTTATTATTTCTTAAAAATACGCCTTTTGGTTTTGACAGCGGGAATTAATTTTAAATTAATAAATGAAACTTCTATGTTTTTAATTTGGTAAAATAGAATTCATTATTGAATTTGGAATATCAAAATTAGCATAGGGTAAATTTTTGGTATTTTTTTTGATAACTTTTAATTTTTGATGAATAGTGAAAAACACTGATTTATAGTTTAAAACCAAATTTTTATTTAAATATTTATTTATTTTATTTAAATTTATTTTATGTCAAAATAGATACATAATACCTATATATGTTCAATGTATTCCTTGGAGTTAGTTTATAATAATTTTAGATATATAAAAATTTTATTGAACTTTTCACCGTCTTTTACCCACCTCCTAGGGGAATTGGAAAATTCACATAAAACTTAATTTTACCGCTTCTGTGAGTGGAATTTCGAAAATCATAGATAAACGGTTAATATGTAGGCGTAAAATTTGGTTCAATAAGATAAACATAATTTTTTGGTGAATAGTAACTTGTTACTTTTATTTACCACTGTAAAATGTAAATAGGGCAATCAAGGGTAAAAATGATATTATTATTACCCTAACACATGTCCTAATTCTATTGGATAAGTATAATTCGACCAAAAACAACCTTAGGAATAAAATATGAACCTCTTTGGACCACTTGGATTAGATTAGAACATTTATTATTATTTAATTCAAAGAAGAGTTAAAAGAGTTAAAATCAAAGTTTCATAACTAAAATATTTTTAATATAGGGTTATACATAAGATAAATTCGATAATAAATATTCTTTAGAAAGATAAAAAGATATCCAAAATAATGGTATTTTATTTATAATTTTTCTATATTAAATAATTTAATTTATTTATGAGACAATGATGATGCTGTAATTACCTTATTAGTGAAATATTAAAATAATTGATATTATAAACATCCAAATAAATATAATTTGATACTTTTAATGAATTCCACGAATTTTATTGGTTAATATGATATGTTAGGACTGATTAAAGGAATTTGGTTCGAATTAATAAAGTCATTAATACTTTAACAAAAATAATTTATTAAATAGTGCCAAAATTGACATAAATGAGTTTTTAAAATAAATATTATATTATTAACTAATATAATATACCTAAAAATCTAAGGTTCAGCCAAAGGACTTATATGATGATAGGTATCTCATTAATTAATCACTTGGGGTTCTCTTGGAAGTTTATAGTAAGTTTATTAACCATATAATATAAAAATGCAATGAGACATGGTAAATGTCAAACTACTTAAGTAAGAGTTAAATCTAAACGATAAGGGTAAAATAGTGATCCAAACTTGTCTAAAACCTATTGGTCGAGTGGTTTTTGACCCATATCCACCTTATAAATTAAACAATCTAGTTTGGAGCCATTATAAACTGAATATGAATTTATTATAAAATAATACTTTAAGTTTTTCCTAAAGAGCCCCTCCTACACCTTATAAAAGGACTCCACTTCTAACCAATTCCTCACACCTCTCAAGCCTTTTGGATCGTCCAACCTCTGCCCAATTAAGCTCTCTACATCCATCTCCTCCTCCTAGAAGCCTTACTGATAAAACACTATTTTTTAATATTTTATTGATAATAAATGATATAATTTCCTCACATTATGCTAAATATATTCATTTATGAAATATTTGGGATTTGATCATTAATTTGAAAATTTGATGAAAATTCCAGTTTTACCCATTTAAAATGTACTGTTGTATTTTGAAGATAAATATTTTAATATTAATTATTATAACTTAATATTTTGTAACAATTTTCCTAAATTAAATTTTTACAACTTTTATTCAAAACACTAGAGCTAAAGAATGCATTTGGATGGAGTAAATGGGCCATTAAGTCAATGGTGGGCTGGACTTGGTAGAATGGACATGGGTTCTGTATTGGGGCTATATCTTCTTCATCTAGGCTTGGATTGAGCCCAAATTTTGAGGAATGCTCGGGGACATTATTTTTCACAAATCATCCTTTTCAAAGGCTGGCCAATTCACGTGTTTTGGAGGTCAACAGTGCGGTGAAACTTGGAATAAAATATTTGGCCGAGTTTTTCATTTCACGATTAAAAAGTTATGTAACCCTAGCGCTCACAAACTCTATTTAAAGGGGTGTTTCACTTTTTGAGAGGGATAGTAGAGGCTTTGGGAAGGTGTGTCCGAAAGGGTGTCTCCTGAGAGCCCCTCACAACTCTTGGAAGAAGTAAGTGTGTTTGAAAACCTCTATTCTAAAAAGGATCTCCTCTCCCACCTCCTCTTTGTATTTATTTTTCATTCATGTTTGTATCTTGTATTTTTCATCAAATAATATTTTTTATTCTTCAATTTTCTTCTTCTATTAATATTATTAATTGGGTTGGAATCAATAGTGGATATGAGATTGGGTTCTACCCTTTCAATCCTTTGCTCATGCAAAACATCTCCACGATGACCACACCACCCCTGGAAGAGTAGTTTTTAGTGATCAAACTATATTATACCATATTCAATTAATTATTTTGAATAATTGAGTTACTGTAATTCACTTAATATGACCCATTAATTTTTTTTCTAAATGGTAAGAAACTAAGAAAGCAATTGGAAAATTAATACAAAAACACGCGAGGTCGAGAATTTGTGTAAATTGTGAGAGCGCGATCTTAATCGGTAATACAAGACCACATGGGATAAATTTGAAGAGTTAAATTATAATCTATAAACAAAATTCATCCTCCTTTCCATAATTGATATGTTCTATAATTAACCACTGACCATAATATAACCTTAGAACAACAATCAAAGTAGGGTGCTGCAATTACGTGTTCCGAAGCTCGCCCAGGGTTTAAGTAATTCCATCTTTGTGGTTAAGTTAACTTTTGTAGGGTTCAAGGGTTAAAAAATTTGGGGATCATAATTAAGTGGATATTGATTTAAATGATAATTATTAATAAGTAAATGAAGATTTAGAGCTATATTGATTACTCATTTTAAATATTTTCTATAAAACATCTTTTTATTATGTCATTTTAATCGAACTTCATTTTTAAACTAAAAACAAAAAAAATAAAATCTTCTTCCAGAAAACTTATTCTAGATTTATAGACTATAAACAACCCCCATTATTTTAAGTAGTGTTTCAATTATATTCTCTTTTATTTTTAAAATACCTCTGAAAAGTTGTTTTAATTCACTTCCTCCTTTGAGAGACGACCTTGGTCAGCCACCCTGCTGCACCTAAGTACGCCAAAATCACACTATTCATTTGAGGGTACCCACGACATCGCTCTTTAAAATTGGCATCATTGCCGGGGATGAATGTAATTATTTCAACTAGTTAGAAGTTTTTATTTTATTTTACATCTTATTCTCTTCCTCTCTTCTTTCTTTGTTCTTTACCCAATCTGATTTTTTTTCTTCTTCTTTTATTTTCTTCTACTTCTTTTTGGACCATTAACTCAAACTTCTAATTTTTATTTTTCTATGATCCACTTTCCTACATTTCATCTTTCATTGA
Organism: Viscum album; assembly: GCA_963277665.1. NCBI lineage: Eukaryota > Viridiplantae > Streptophyta > Magnoliopsida > Santalales > Viscaceae > Viscum > Viscum album. The sequence goes on from OY728145.1 coordinate 414,195,521, forward strand.
TTTATGACATGAACTAATCCCAAAGATCTCTTAGATCTTGACCCTGATATTGAATGTAACCTTAGGGCACGAATCAGACATTCTCAGTCTACAGGAAGTTTCAATATTCAACCTGTTGGTGAATTCCTCTCTTCTGGAAACATTGAAATTGGAATCAATTCAAATTCAAACATAAAAGAAGAACCAATATCTGGAAATAATAACAATGATCTAAATAGAACCATTCTATAATTGGCCACACCTTATATTAATTATCAACCAAATTGTATTGCATACCCAAATCCTGAATCGGACTTTGAACTAAAATCTGGGGCAATTCACTTACTTCCAAAGTTTCATGGCCTCTCTAGTGAGGATACCAATAAAAATTTTAATGAATTTAATGTGGTTTGCTCAACCCTAAAACCTAGAACTGTCTCTGAAGATCAAATAAAACTAAGAGCATTCCCATTCTCACTTGATGGAGCTGCGAAAGACTGGATGTATTATTTACAACCTGAAGATGTATCTTGTTGGAACAATATGAAACATCTTTTCTTGCATATATTTCTTCCAGCATCGAGGACCACTTACATTCGTAAGGATATCTCAGGGATCAGAAAAGCACAAGGGGAGTCAATGTATGAGTACTGGGGGCGATTCAAGAAGTTGTGTGCAAGATGTCCACATCACCAAATCATTGAGCAACTCCTCATTCAGTACTTCTATGAAGGACTCACACCTATGGAGAGGAGAATAGTGGATGCTACAGCTGGAGGAGTATTGGAGGACAATACACCAGTAGCTTCATGCGTGTTGATTGACAAAATGGCCCAAAAATCTCAAAAATTTGGCGAACGAGGTACACCACATGTCAGGGGGTACATCAGGTAAGTCCATATTCTCTTGAGAGTCATTTTATTAATACCATGTTAGAAGAATTGAGAACTATGGTGAGGTAGTTTGCTTTGGAACAAAAGAAATACCAACCCCCTCCTTCAAGGCCTTGTGGTATTTTCACTAAGACAAGCCACCCAACTGACTATTTCCCACAACTCCAAGAAAGAGAATATTGTGTAGCAGTGTTCCCTAGGAGACCATATCAGCAACAACAACAACAACCATATCCCCAAAAGATGTTTGATCCAACATAAAACCAATGGTTTAAGGATCAACCGGATATGAGGTATGGCTCTGGACAACAACAAAGGCCCCCTTTTCAGCCAAACTTCAAGCAGCCTCCACATTACCAACAGGGTTTCCTACAACCCCAAAGAAGATTCGAAGCTCAAACATCCACAAGTCCGCAACAAGGGAATCCAACAACAAAGGTAGATTCTAATACTGATGATAATTTGAAACAAATTGTTCTTAATCAATTGAATGTGCTGAAGAGTAAAGGTTCAGAGTTGAGGGAGTTGAAGACTGAAATGAGCAAGATTGCCACTACCCTCCATGAATTAGTAAGTAAGAATTATGGAAATATTCCTTCCCAATCCACTCCAAATCCAAAGGGGAATGTTAGTTCCATCAAATTCAGAAGTGGGGAGAAAACAACTGATGCTTCTCTACCTACGATTCCACCGGGATTCACCTCAACTCCAAAAAAGCCCAATTCCACATCAACTTATGAGCAACCCAAGGAGAAAGATAATGTTAAGAAAAAGATTAATGATGTTCCTCCTAAACCCCTTCCTTTTCCAAACAGGGTTTTTCAAAAGTAGCTCATGATAGAATGATCCAACAAAAGGAGTTTCTTTTTGGAGAGAAAGACATTCTCTACAGTTCATGACTGAAGCTGATGCCTGGTAAGTTGCGTTCTAGATGGTTAGGTCCTTATGTTGTGACTAATTTTTTTCTTCATGGTGCAGTGGAGATCACACAAGAGGACACAAGAATGAGCTTTATAGTCAATGGGTAACTTTTGAAGAGATACATTGAGGGACTTCCTACTGATGCAGTGGATTTTATCACACTGAATGACCCCATCATTACTTGATCACATCAGGCTGTTCCAAACCCTTTAACTTTGTTATACTTTTTCCTATTTAAAATTATAAATTTCATGTGAATATATCATCTCATGGGTTCACATTGAGTACAATGAAATATTTTAAGCGTGGGGGAGGGAACCTTTTAGTTTAGTAATTTCAATTGTTTTCCTAATTAATAAAAAACAAAAAAATGTGTGTTTTTCAAATTTTGTGTGTTTATTTTACAATTGTTTTTGTATTTTTGAAACTTTTGGGATGAAATTATTCTCATCACTATTTTTAAATCCATATCAATAAGTGAAAGAATTCAACCCTTGAAACTAAGCTTAAATGAATGCTGAAATGACTTTGTTTCAAGTTCAAATATTTAGTAATTTCAGGAAAAGTACACTGCATATTGAATCCCATGCCACATCTCACTGTATTTATATTTGAAATCACTTTCTTGTGAGGCTTCTGAACCATTATTTTCATATGCTTTACATTCACCTCACTTCTTGAGAGAACCAAACCATGCTTTCTTTAACCAGAATTTGATATATTCCTGTCAAAACTTGAGGGTTTGAGGTACTTATGTTTAAAGGATTGAGGAATTTGTTTGTTATTAAAGACCATATTTCAATGAATCATCTTTTATAATGGCCTACCTTGAAAATTTAATCTTTTTATCCATTATAATCCATGCATATCCTATTAGGTTAGCCACATTACAAGCCAATTTTCCCTATCCAACCAACTCTAGAAGTGAAATTGCATAATATATTTAAGATTAAGTATGGGGGAAGCTGTCTTGTATTGTGCTACCACATTTTTTGATACTTTGGGGGAAAAATTAAATTATGAAGAGATGTGTTTGCTGCTGAAGAAAAACATTATATTTAAAGTTGTGCCTTTCTGGAGCATTCATGATAAAAGAAGTTGTGCCTATCTTGAGATTTTAAGAAAATTATGTTCAAGAAGATTGACATTTTTACTGCGGAAATGTTGAATTATGTGAGAATTCCTTTATTTTTCATGATGATGGTGCTGAATTGATACTATGGGGATTGACGAGAAGACCATATTTAAGTGAAAATTAGATTAATGCAATTTTTCTTCAAAAAGAGTCAAGCCCTCCTCATTCAGCCTTAGAGTGTTTCACATATAAATCCTACCAACTGAAAGCTACAAAAAAACCCAAAAAGTCCTCATGATAAACATATGTCCTTGACTCACATCAGGTAGTGATGTAGGAATTTATGAAGCCTATGTTAACCCTTGTATGAGTTTGGATGAGAAAGACATTGTAAAAAAATTGACATTTGTGTGATAAGAGAAAATTCAAGTGAGGTAAGTGTTTTGTGCATGGGAGGATAAATAAATTGGAAATATATTGAATGATATACATGAAGAACTTAAAATAATGGTTTTTTATGAGGCAGGATATTTTTTGTTTCTTGGTGTGTAATTGTTTGATCTCAAGGACATGTGTTTTAAAATTGGTTTTAATTTGATATTGATGTTTACTTTAGATGAGGTTTTTCCCAGGAGTGAAAAAGGGTAAGTGTGGGGGAGTTGATAAAACACTATTTTTTTTAATATTTTATTTATAATAAATGATATAATTTCCTCAAATTGTGCTAAATATATTCATTTATGAAATATGTTGGATTAGATCATTCATTAGAAAATTTGATGAAAATTCCAATTTTACCCTTTTAAAATGTACTGTAGTATTTTGAAGATAAATATTTTTATATTTATTATTTGAACATAATATTTTGTAATAGTGTTCCTAACGTAATTTTATACAATTTTTATTCAGGAAATGAGAGCTAAAGAATGCATTTGGATGGAGTTAATGGTCCATTAAGTCAATGGTGGGCTGGACTCAGTAGAATGGACATGGGTTTTGTATTTGGGACATATCTTCTTCATCCGGGCTTGGATTGAGCCCAAATTTTGAGGAAAGATCAGGGAAATTATTTTTCACAAATAATCCTAGAAGAAGGCCGGACAATTCACGTTTTTTGGAGGTCAAATATGTGGTTCAACTTGGAATAAAATATTTGGCCGAGTTTTTCAATTCACATATAAAATGTAATATAACCCTAGCCCTCACAAACTCTATTTAATGGGGGGTTTCACTCTTTGAGTGGGCTAGTAGAGGCTTTGGGAAGGTGTGTCCCAAAGTCTGTCTTTTAAGAGCCCCTCACAACTCTTGGAAGAAGTAAGGCTTTGTGCAAACCTCTCTTTCAAAAATGCTCTCCCCTCCCACCTCCTCTTTGTATTTCTTTTTCTTTCATGTTTGTATCTTGATTTTTTCATCAAATAATATTCTGTATTCTTTCCTTTTCTTCTTCTCTTAATCTTCTTAATTGGGTTGGAATCAAGAGTGGAGATGAGATTGGGTTCTACCATTTCAATCCTTTGCTCATGAAAAACGTCTCCACGATGACCACACTGCCCAAGGAAGAGTAATTTTTAGTGATCGAACAATCTTCTACCCTATTAATTTAATTATTTTGAATCATTGAGACACTTTAATTCATTTAATATGATCCATGAATTGTGTTTTTAATTATAATAAACTAATCAAGCAATTGAACAATTAACACAAAAACATGTGACGTCGAGATTTTGTGTAAATTGTGAGAGCACGATCTTAATCGGTAATACAAGACCATATGGGATAAATTTGTAGAGTTAAATTATAATCTCTAAACACAATTCATCCTCATTTCTAGAATGGATATGTTCTCTAATTAACCACTGACTATAAGCTAACCTTAGAACAACAATCAAAGCATGGTGCTGCGATTGTGTGTTCTGAAGCAAGCCTAGGGTTTAAGTAATTCCATCTTTGTGGTTAAGTTAACTATTTTAGGGTTCAAGTTTTAACAAATTATGGTATCATAATTAAGTGTATTTGATTTAAATTATAATTTTTAAGAAGTAAATGAAGATGTAGAGTTAGATCAATTACTACTTTTAAATTTTTTCTGAAAAAACATCTTTTTATTGTGTCATTTTAATCAAACTTCATTTTTAAACTAAAAACAAAAAAATACAATCTTCTTCCAGAAAACTTTTTCTAGATTTATAAACTATAAAAAACCCCCATCGTTTTAATTAGTGTTTCAATTCTATTATCTTTTACTTCTAGAATACCTTTGAAATGTTTTTTTTAATTCACTTCCTCCTTTGAGAGACGACCTTAGTCAGCCACTCTGCTGCACCTAAGTACCCCAAAATCACACTAATCATTTGAGGGTTCCCACGACAACACTCTTTCACTTAACTTAGGCAGAATTCACTTCAAGAGTCGTTTTGTGATCAAACTAAAGGGAGTTACCCAAATTAAAGGTAACGATTTCTCTTAGCTTCTTTTCTTATATTTTACTTCTTGAACCCCAAAACTCTTCTTATTATTTTCTTTTGAAACAAAACCAGTATCCTAAATATACTAGGATATTTTTATGAGAAGTATTCTAGCTACACTGTCACACACCTCCATCTAATGGGTGAAGAACATAATATTTCTGTGGATGCAAACCAAACGCCTCACGAAACGATGATTGTTCAATTATCTCCTACCGCCTCTCATGGTGGCCATTATGATGGAAATATAATTAAATATGATATTACTGATATTTATTTTATAAATAATCTTCAGTAATTCTGTTTTATATCATACCATTATTCGTTTCATGTTGTATATATATACGATAATTTCATTTGAGGAAGTACGGACAACCACCCCCTCAAAGTGATATGACTCATTCATACCATACATGGAACGTATAAAGGATGGTGTTAATGAACATAAGTAACAAATATAAGATATTATATTATACTGGAATAATGATATAACTATGTATCATTTGGTTTTTATTCCTTTTAAAATGAAGAATGAAATAGAGGTAGCGTTCGTGTGTACGTACGGACTACCGTCTCCACGGACGTGATGAGATTCATTCCTTATCGTATCCATTCAAGTCTAATTCTCATTTTATTATTAAACATAATGTTCATGGACTTGATATAATTCTGGATATGAATAAGATACAACCTATCCATAACAAACATGGCTTGTGTAATAAAACATATAAAATAAAACGAGTATGTTAACACCCAAAACGACGATAATACTAAGATATCATTAACAAAAAAAATGTTAAAAGGTCATATATGATATCATATTAACATATATGATTATTGTATTATTTAATAACAATTATTTCACCATTATACATAAAGTTAAGCTACCCTCAACCAAGGAAAAGTAAAAGTTAAGGGGTTTTCATCTCACTCCTTATTCCCATGAGATTCATGCTATATTACCACTATTACCTTTTGTGTGGTGTATGTACTACCCATAATTGTATTATTTGTGTAATAAACATTAATTTATGTGTATTTACATATTCATTGTATGATACCTCTTTCATGGGGTGTATGTTTCGTAAGTTACCTAATTGGTAAGGGTTTACTTCACAATCTCTTCATTATCCGAGGTTGTTTATACGTAATTATCTACTGGGACTTCTTTATCATCCACATCCATATTTCTTAAAAATGTATTTCAAAAAAATTACTATTTACTAGACTATGGGTTAAATTTATTTATACCCTTGTAATAATTTTTATAAAATGGTTTGAAAGGAATCGTTCCGTCGTTTTCCAAACAAGGTACTTTTTAACCTTTTCGACAAAATTAAGGTAAGAATGTATTTTTTAACTTATACGGATGGTGCAGCTATTTTTCGACATTATAAAATCTTTGAAGATTCCATTAAAATATTATAATGATATTTTCAAATTAAATGTTTTATTTTATAATTATGTGACTTTTAAATGATTTAAAAAAAGAGATATTTCTCTCAAATAGTTTGATTTCATTTATGTCAACATCCTTTGATGGATTTTAAGCTTATTTGTAGTTCATTTATTATGATATAAAACATCCATATTGTATTGATGGTTTTCTGAAATATTTGACTATGGATGCTTTATTTTTATACCAGTCATGGTTTATGGAGAAAGTATTGACATTTCATATGCTAGTTTTAATATGAATTTTTATGTTATGTTTAAACCTATTCATATGAGGAATGCATTGGACTTAATAAGTGACGGGTAGAGCCCTCTATATCTCCTCGATGGATCGGTAGGTCTCATGAGAAAAACTAGTGTCTTGGCACAAGGCCTTGACAAAAATATTATTTGAAGTATTGGCACAAGGCCTTGACTATGTGGTTATGATAGTCTGGCATTATGCATTCCATCAATATAAAAGTGGTTAATGATATTGCATGTTATCATTCCACTAGTAGTATATCCATGTGAATAAGTAAATGACATTATTTCATTTTATTTTTTCCATATTATGATGAATTTCAAGTTTAAAAGGCTTTTGTTTTAGTTATAAATTTCCTTAAATGTTTATGCTTATTTATGATAGTTTCCTCTATATTGTTATCTTTATTGAGCATATGAGCTCACCCCTTTCTATGTTTTATTTTTCCCAGGATGTGAAGAAATATTTTATGACTGACCTGTAGGGTTAGTCTAAAGGGGATATGAGTGTGGACCTTGGAGACTATATTATTTTACTTTTTCACTTTATGAATTAATGTAACATTTATAAATGTATCTAATGATTCCAAGGCTACTAAACTAATCGTTCTTTAGAGACTTGATCTCTTGTGATCATGCCAATGATACGTAATAATGCACCGACTCTAGGTAACTGGGGTCGGAGCATTACATAGGGGGGAAGAAATAATCTTGAAAAAGAATATCCATACCCTGATTCACCCCCCTTTCAGGGTATATAACACTCTATTGGTCCTAACAGGTCGTGTTAGTTCTTCACCCTAGTCCTTCGAAACATCTGAGGTAGTTCTTCAACACTTAAGGAGAGGTAATTAATGGAATATAATAGGAATTAACTCCATTATGTTTTTGTAATCTTTAAAACTTGCACGCCTCAAATAAACCATCCCCCTTAATTCAAGAAGAATTGTGCACACTCCATTCCCTATACAAGATCTTGAGTGCCCCACTTCTGGGAAAACCTTTGAAGACTCTTGAAGGCTTGAGCCTAGTCTTGCCCAAGTCTAGTCATCTGAATTGTTCATCACTTAAGGTGACATCAAGTCTCCCATTCTTACTTTCATAATCATACCTGCATGAAAACCACTCACTTGAGCACCCCTCACTTGATGTTCACTATACCATTCATACTGATCGATTATTTTATAAAGCCTCTTTAAATTCCATTCATGGAAGATATTATTCTTCACTGGATCCCTTCATGAAAGGGATCTTATTTAAACCTACACCATGACCTCCTGATTTAAAAAATCATAGGGAAAGGAACATGAATGTGTCTCTTATTTGGATTTGTATCTCTATGGTTAGAGGTTTCCCACAATTTTTCTGTGGGAGGGGGGGTTAAGGTCCTCATGATGTTTGTGATTTTTTATCTATATGATCCTCAGGGTTCTTCTGCCATGAACTGTGTTGTGGAGTTCCCGGTCTCAGATTCTAGGGATAGGACTCAGTCATCCCCTTCTAATCTCTAAGACATGGAGCCTCCGATCCTTGGAAGGGAGGGTACTGTTCATGGTTGATTTTCATTTTGGACAAAAAATAAGTCTCCCTCTCCACAAATGGGGAAATTTCAAGGAAGAAATAATAGCATCAGAACCAAGCCTTTTGGGACAAACGTAATTATCTTCACTTTCATTTCACATCGAAAGGTTCATTTCTCTACACCCTCATCCATAGTTTCCAAAACCACTTCCACCATAGGCCCATCCCCTTCCACCAGTGGAGAAGGAAAAGTGTGTGAATATTTCACTTCCCTTTGTTTCTTACACCAAGAATGACTCACATCGGATTATATATTTGTGATGATCACAACATCCTCACAATAGATACTAATGAACTATGAGAACTATGATTCCTACCATAATTGAGATACTCAGGAAGCCTTATCTTAGGGCCTGAGATCACTGAATATACTCCTCAATAATAAAACCCTAATTCTCTTAATCAGGGCCTCATACTAAGGAATAATCCACAAATTATGGCCAATTAAATCTCCATGATTAAAGACACCTCCCATGTACCTTGTTTCTAGGGAATACGTTTTAGGAGTAATCCCCAACTTAACCCTCTCAAAGAGCCATACTCCCCGTCCAGACCTACCGATCTATGTGGGTATGATTCCCATCTAAGTGGAATACATAAGAAGCCTCCCTGAGGTTCAAACCCAACACTTCAAATCAACCTTGTTATCTCTAGGCCATATTCCCTGCATGGTCTATTTTAACTTGGAAACTCTTATCCTTTCCATATTACTTGTTCTTATTCCACATAAGTCCCACAAAAAGATTTGAATAGGAACCTTACACCTATATGTCCTTATCATATGACATTATATAGTATGGTTAGGTCTTTATCACATGACCTTAAAAGGTATGATATGTCCCATTAAGCAGCATAAAACTATGAGGGCTCTAATTCCTTTGAAAATGATATGTAGGTAGCCCATTTATGGGTATGATCCCAAAATAAAAACAACTTTTGTCTCCCTAGATGATGATAAAATCTAGAGTAACCTCTATCTACCTAGATGATGATAAATTATAGATTTTCCATTTGAGTGGATTAAAATCCATCATTTTCATAATAATGGCCAACGATATCTAAATAGTATATGGGAGGATACTATTTATGGAGAACCTTGAATACATACAGATATATACATTTATGAAGAACCTAAAATACATACTAATGATTATGAATTCTACACATTCTAATAATTTATTTCACATTTCAAGGGAAACCTACTTTATTATTGGTAAATTAATAAGGATGCAGGAACATATCTTAAATATATAATAGTATCCTAGAGTAAGACATAATTCCCCTAAAAGGGGTGTAATGATCTCAACCTCTTATCCTATCATCCAATGTGAGTTCTTAAGTAACATAGGTCAATAAAACTCATAAATGCCTACCTTTGGAAAGAAGGTCCCTTTGAAAAAAAACCATTGGGTGTTACCGATTCCAAGAATTTAAATTAAACTACTAAAAAAGTTAAAGAGTGATTGTGATAATTAAAGTTAAAGACAATGAGAACTACAACAAAAAAATCAACATGAATTGAATGGGTGAAATTTCAATTCACACATCAATAAATAATTTATATACAAAGTTCAAGTTTATAATTTATAAACTAGAGTTTCATATAGATAATTATCAACTGATGTAAAGTGTGATAATTTATAAAGGGGTGGTAAATCTAATGAATATACTTATCATGACATGAATTTTATTAAAAACAGTATACTTGTCCTAAAGTGAAAGAGTGTTGCAACCCCATTGGGGATCAAGAATCCAAATCATTTCAATAACGTTGAATAGGGGATGGAGTATGGTGGAAATTTTAAATTGAGTTTCATGAATTAATAGGTGATGAGATGATGATATATATTCTAGAAACCCATGACCATGTTTGAATGATGAAACCATTAACATACTGATCAAGAGGTATATCGAGGATGACCATTGACCACAATAAAATTATGTGTTCCATTGTATTACTATTTATGTTTCTTTTCATTAGAGGATATTATCCAAAAAAATCATTTAGATGGTTATAGTTAATATGTATATATGGCACATATTCTAGATCAGAAATTTTATGAGCCCTCTTAAAAGGTTTATTTGATTTTATTAAGTGTAATATAATGGTATTCTTAAGTCATTAACATGAGGAGGGAGTGAATTAAATAAAAATAAAAAATTTAACGAAAATTAAAGAAAAAAATACTAAACAAATTGGGTGTTTTATTGATTGTTTATAAAAATGTAGAAATTGTGGGTGAAATATTATTATAGGATGAAAAAGTAAAAAAATGCTGATAAGAAGAAGAGTTTTTTAGAAACTTTATCTAATAAAGAATCACCAATTTAAACCACCACTTCAATTAATTTTTTTATCATTGTAATTTATATTAAAATTCACATAATTATGACCCATTAATATTTTCACCCCCTAAACATTATAAAAATGTACCTTACCAAAAACAATAGTGGATTTTAAACCCTAGGTAAACTCAATAACATCAAATCTTGGAACCATGTTTTTATTATCATTCAAAAAGAAAACATATTGTCTATGAACAATTATGATTGAATTTAAAATCTACAAATGTGAATTAATTGTGTTTTGTGATTAGATTTGAACCCAAAAATTCTATATTTATTTTATTATATTTGAATATTTATGTTTTAATCTCAAAATTAACAAAACAATATGGCCTCACATGATGAGTGTTCATAGATTGAGATCGTTAATTTTTAAGAACCAGTTAAATGATAGTATTTTGATGAATTCAATAGGTTCATGGATTCAAAATAATTAATTTTGGAAGGTGGAAATTATATTGATTACTAAAGAATCATGCTTCCATACATGGAAATTTTATCATAGAGATGATTTTCAAAAACAATGGTTCAAATGGGAGAGACCCAATCTCATCTCAAATATTGGATTTCAATCAAATGATTTAATAGAAAAAATATTAATATAATAAAAAGTAAATTTTATTGATATGAAATAGTTATTACAAATAAAAAAACATAATAAACAATATATAAGAATAAAGAAAAATCCACATGGAATAGAACCACGAATACAATAATTCCTTCTTAAAATTAGTTATATAATTGGAATATAACCAATCTCATTGGATAATCATCCACTAATCTAGGTACCAATCTCCTCTAATGGTGAAAAATATTAATTTACACTTTTTAGGGGAGTTAGATTATACATAAGATATTAAGTGGTATATTGAAAATCAAGTCAAAAATCCCTAATTTTGTTATGCATCATTTTCCATATAAATTTGTAAAATATTTGGGACTAAATTTGAATAAAATCACACTTTTTTGGGCCTATAACCCGTATAAATCTTTTATACCCATCCAAAAAAAGAAATAAATTCAGTTTATGAAAATTAAATTGGTATCTAGATTGAATAATATATTTTTTCATTGAATTTAGTGTCTACATTATCCATTAAAATGTGTAATCAACATTACTGAATTGACATAAAATATGCATACAAACATATTTATAATTCCTTAAAAAGTTTCAAATTAAAATTCAACATATAGAGAATTTTAGAATAAAAATTATGAAGCATAGTTGAAAAGGAGAAACTTGAATTTTTGTACAATTTTTAAATTCATGCTCTTATTAAAAATTACCAATGAATCATCACATAAAACTCAACTTCGGATAATTGAATCATTTTTTATTAACAAAAATATTTAATATTATTTGTTTTTATCAAATTCCCAAAACATAAATATTACACTCCTTGAAAATTAATGTATATCCCTATCAAATGATAAAAAAAATTAAATAATGATATAATTATTTAGAATCCTTTCAATGTAAAATTTTATCATGTTTCATTTATAGAATAAAATATCCTTTAATTTTATTCTCTAAAATTTAATTTTTTTTAAACCTCATAAAATTATCCACGATTTAATCATGACCTACATCCCAATGGAATTAATTTCTCACTTCATTAAATATAAATTCAATATGGGGTTATTCTCATAGATGGGAAATGAATGTATCACTGTAGTCTTGAAACAATTTCATTTCTTCTTGACATTAGACATTAAAATGTATTTAATGGTGTTGTATTTTTTAAGGTGATTTCGGGGGATAAGGGTTTGCGTGTTGAAGAATTTTAAAATTAATATTTAAAAGAGACTCCTAAATATAATGAAAGTTTATAAAAGATAAATAATAGAAAATTCCACACTCAATTTCTTTTAAAATTATGACACCACAATCCATTTTCAAGATATGGTCCATTTTTCATGTATATCAAGTTAAATGAATGAATTCAACCTTATTATATTTTTTTCTTTTATGAACATTTTTTTCATGGAGGATGAGATAAAAAATTAATGTATTAATATATGGGGATTCACAAACATTTCGTGATTATGAATATGAGTTAGACAATTAAGAATATTGAATAGTAGAATCTCAACTCATTTATTTTAATTATTTTATTTTTTTAAGAATAATATGAGAATAATGAAATAAAAAGAATTATAATTACTCATTCTCATTCATCTCTTCAAAATACCTTTAATAATGACACACACCTCTCATATCGGCTAATAAATATATTTCTTACCCAAAGACCAACATGAAATATCCTTCCCCTATATTCAAAAATTAAATAATAAGGAATGTATATCAAATGGGAATAAAGGTAAGAGATAAATGGATTGTAAGGTTACTTAAACCTATAATTAAGTTAATGGGTTTTAATGGAAAAAATAGTTTTTGTAAAGGGTACATTTTAAAGAAAATGTGGTAAAAAAATGAAGTGCCTCAAACATAAATTTTTCATGAAATTTATTGATTTTAAAAAATAATAATTTAATGATCAAGTTAATAGAAAAATTATATATTTTTTATAGAATGTATGGTTTTTAGGAAGAATATTTCAAAATGATTCAGAATACTTATGAGGAAGGGAAACTAATTTGGGATAGTGTTTCATTGGAAGAAGTTTTAAAACTTTTTTCAACAAAATTTTTTTTAAAATCACTATCATGTATGATATTTTATATGAGTAATAATTTAAAATATTTTAAAAAAACATATAAAATATCTCAAAATACACTCAATGGTGAATATATTTAATGGATCTACATTTACGTTCAAAATTACATGAAAATGAAAATAAATAAAAACACAAAAAATAAAAAATAATATACCTAAAATGTTATCCCCTACCCATACATAAATTATTCACTTTTCCTAAAAGTGATAAAATTAAATGACGTATAGACCTGAAAAATAATATTTAAACTATGATAAATTTCATTAAAGTTAGAGGATAAGTGACAAAATGATTTTCTCTAGTGATGAATGTAACACCCCAGGTAAATAGAGAATATGACATTTTCACATTTATCCATATTTGTGAATAAAATATTAATATTACTTTAAATGGGACTCTATGCTCGATGGTGTGCCCAATACGCAACAACGAGTTTCTTGGGAATCTTACGTTGCAATCTAATAATAAAATAAAATTATTTTAAATCGTATTTAATGCCTAGTCGTTGTAATGGCGGGAATGAACATAACTAACTACAAAATGATTATATATGTTTGTCAAATATTTTTACTTTTATCCAATAAATGTTAGAGGCTTAAAATGTGAATGAATCCAATTTTAAGTGTAATTATTCTAATATTCTTTAAAAGGTCGATTAACCGCCTTTTGATGGAGAACCTCTTTTAAATCCACTTTTTGACAATTTTATGTGTTATATTTGAAAAAATAAAATTCTTTTTTAGAATCGGGACATCAAAATTTACTTTGTGTAAATTTTTGGTATTTTTCCGATAAAGTTCATTTTTTAATGAATAGTGAAAAATGTTGTATTTTAATTTCAAAACCACTTTTTAATCTAATTTATTTATATGATTAGATTATCTTTTGAATTGGTTTTAAAGTGAAATTATAATATATTTTAACCATTTAGTCCAATATTGGTTGTTGGAATTAATTTCATCTTGAAATTGGACTTAAACTAGTGTCAATCTTTTGATACTTATTGTTTCATAAAAACACGCTATTTGCTCTGACAGCGGGAATTAATTATTAAATTAATTAATGTAACTTATATGTTTTTAATTTTTTAAAATAGACATCATTTTTGAATTTGGAATATCAAATATAGCTTAGGGTGATTTTTTTTTGTATTTTTCTGGAAAACTTCAATTTTTGATGAATAGTGAAACCACTAAGTGATACTTAAAAAACTGATTTTTCGTTTAAATGAAACTTTGCCACTTCTGTGATTTGATTTTCAAAAATCCGACATACGTGGTTCTCATTATGAAGTAAAAAAGTGGTTCAATGAGATTAAAATAATTTTTGGTGAATAATAATTTTTAAGTTTTATTAATCGTGATTAAAGGTAATTAGTGTAATTTAAGGTAAAAATAATGATTTAATAATATCAAATGACCTAGACACATGTCCTAACCTCATTGGATGTGTCATGTCCGACCCAGATAATCCATGGGTCAACTTGTGGACCCCATGGAGCCACTTTGGTAGGAAATGACTTAAATAACATTTTATTTAAAGTTAAAATTAAAATGTCACAAACATGTGTTGTTTTACTAAAGCACTTTTTACATGAGGTTACACAAGTAATATTTTTGACTATAAATATTCATTAGAAATATATAACGATTTACTACATCATTATATATTTTTTATAATTTTTAGACACTAAATAAATTAAAATATTTATGACACAATGATGATGCAGCGATTACCTCATTATTTAACAATTTATATAAAATGAAAAGATAATATAAAATCTAAGACCTAAACTTGTAAAAAACCTATTTTATGTGTGGATTTAGAACCCTTACCACCTTATCCTCGAAATACATCAATGTGGGACCTTTAAAATCCGAAACTCATTTGAAAATAAAGTAACATTTTGTAACATTCCAAGAGTGCCCCTCCTCTCCTCTTATAAAAGGCCCCCACCTCTACAACCTTACACACACCTCTCAAGCATTTGTCTCGGCCAACCCCTGCCAATTCCATCTCTCCAAATCCATATCTTCATCATTGAAGCCTTACTTTGTGCATAATCCTTTACAAGGAATCCTTTGAGCTCAAATCAAAGAGAGATACCCAATTTAAAGGTAGTGTCTTCTCTTGTGTTCTTATGTTTTACTTTGCTTCTCCAACCCCCATAAACTATTTTATTCATTTATTTTGTAACAAAACCAGTATCATCCATATACTAGGATGTTTTTATAAGAATTATTTGAGCTACACTTACACACACCTACATCTAATGGTTATAGAACATACTATTTCTGTGGATGTCGAATTTCTGCCTCACGAAACGATGATTGTTAAACACTCATATAACACCTTCAACGGTGGCCATTAAGATGTCACTATATTTATATATGATATATTATATTATTATGTTTTACTTAAGCTTCGGTATTTTTCATTTATGGCATACCTTGATGGCTTCCATTATGGGTATACGCTATATCTTCATTTTAGGAAGTGCGGACTACCGTCCCCTCAAAGTGATTTGATTCGTTAATACCATATGTGGTACATATAAAGGATAAATTTAATGATATTATATATGATAACATACTTGAATTAAAATACTATTATGTATCATTATGTTTTAATTCCATTAAATATGAAATAGAAATGGAAGTAGCGTTCATGCGTACGTACGGCTTACCGTCTCCATGAACGATGCATTTCATTTCTTACCTCTAAATGTTATGTAATATTATAAATGCATGAATATACGTGATATATATGATATATATGATATATAAATCATAAATATAATTATGTATATAATGTATATCTTACCACATGAACAACTTGTAATTATAAAGAGGTTATTTTTGACTCAAGAACCAATGATCATTAAAACGACCGTTATTAACTTAAATAATAACATAATGTTCATGACATGGTAATAAGTGATATAAAAGGAATAATGAACTTGAAAAAGTTTCTTAAGAAAGTTTAAATTAACTCAAGTTTATTATTCAGGAGATTAAAGAACGGTCGAGTCATGTCGGACACGAGGTAAGGGATCCTACTCCTCTCTTTCTTTTTAAGTACACTCTTTTATGTCATTCCTTTTAAGCTCATCTTTCTTATGATTGGGATGTTATTTTATATTACTCCTACTGTACTTATTATGTTCATATGATGAGTGACTCTATTTTCTCTCATCAAACCATTTTGGATGTTTTGAGTGGCGCCGTTAGGCTGCTGAATTTTCGTAAGAGATCTAACCTCCCTCTTTCTTTTTAAGTACTCTCCTTTATGTCACAACTTTTAAGCTCCTCTTTATTATGATGGGGGATGTTCTTTTATATTACTATTTATGTAAATTTTATTGTAATATGATGAGAGACCCTATTTGATCTCATCAATCCATTTTTTTGGAAGTTTTAAGTGGCGGCGTTAGGCTGCCGAGTTTTCGTAAGGGATTTTTCATCTCACTTTTAGTCCCGTGAGATTTATGCTACGTTTTCCACTATTTCCATTGAGTGGTGTATGTACTACCCATTATTATACACTTTGTTTAATATAATTTCGTTTATGGGTATTTACATCTTCATTGAATGACCCTTTTTCCATAGGGTGTACGTTTCGAAATTTACCCAAGTCAGTAAGGGAACCTTTCACCCTCCTCTTTTTAAAAGACCTCTTTTGTTATGTCTTTTAATTCACATACTATTATTTTGGGATTTGTTCTTAAATATCCTTATTGATGTAAATTTCATGTCCAAGTTATGAGATGCCCTTTTTATCTCTTATCAACTGTTTTTGTGAATTTTGAAGTGATGCCGTTAGGCTGTCGAATTTTTGCAAGGGAACTTCTTAACCCAATTATGATTATTTGGGATAAACTTGTACTCCTTGAATATGTCATTCTATGAATATGTGTGAATGTACTCTGATTGTTTTACACTTAATATCCACTTATATTTGGTGTATTCATTTGTCACACATAATTATGTAATTGATTTATCCTAAATCCAAGGATACCGTCTTTGTTTGGGACTTCGTCTCAATCTCATTTCATTGAGGCATATTTTTGTTTTATACACAACCTTATTTTATACGGTGTATAACCCCATTGACTTTTACATTTATTCAAAAGGAATATTTTTTATACGATGTTTTTACTAAACGACAAAAGGGAATGTTTTTGTCGTACATATGTGGAGACAACGACTTCTCCACCGCCGTGACCATTATTTGAGTTCCGGCTTCCTCTAAAAGCCATACATTTTTTTAAAATAAAAAGAAAAATAAATACCATGTTTTACTTTTATTTTATTTTGATATTGAAAATGGTTTTCATAATGTTTTTATATCAATGTGTTGTATTGATATCTTGTGATTGAAAGGTGGAAATGTTATGTTTCCTTTATGCATGTTTTATGTGATACGATTATGTTGTGGTTCTTGGGAATTATTAGGAATATGGGTGGTTCCGTGATAAACTAAGGGCGGGTGAGCCCGATATAGCTCTCCAATGCATTGGGTAACGCTAAGGAGTGAAACGTTAAGGTTTCTCTGAAGAGATTTAGGGAATATAATGTGATGGGTATTCCAAACGTAACCAAGAGGGTTACTCCCTATGTAAGAATGTTATGAATGCCTCAAGTTACCTTTATGTATTATTATTTCTATGATTTATTCATGATTTGATGAGGTATGTTAAAATGCTTATGTTTTATGAGTAAAGTATGTTTTCATACATGGAATAATGTTTTCTTTTCATAATTTTATATCCCTTACTCAGCTTTTTTATGCTCATCCCAAGCTTTTGAAATGTTTTTCACATGTCAAGGGAAAGGTGCATGATATGATGATAGTGTCAAGGAAGTGTCAAGAAAGAATCCATGTTTTATTTTAAAGATGTTTATGTTGATGGGAAAAAACGAATATTATCTTTTATGTAACCACTTTGTTTAAATGTGGAATGTAATTCATGATTTATGATCTAATTCTCTAAAACTCTAAACCTGAAAAGATCATCAATGTGAATTATTCATTTAATTCAATATTAAGTAAGGCTTAAGGTCGGGGCCTTATAGTTAGTATCAGAGGTCAGTTTAGATAACTTTATAGGTTAGGGTATTCTCTAGGCATAAGTGACATTACCATAATGGTTAGGATTTCAGAAAGAGTCCTAGTTTTAGATAAAGTGAATGAGTAAGTATTTCTTAGTGTTTATTTTCCTCATTAGTACATGACGGTTTTGTTGATATACTCACACTGACATTTCTGTTTTTAGTGAATGGCTGGATCTAGAAGGCACTAAAGTGATACTAGGTTTGAAGGAAACTGTGGTGGTTCTCTGATTAAGATACTGGATGAAATGGGGGATTCAATGAGGAAACTCGTGGTTGTTCTAAACCAACTATCAAGGAGTCATGATCAACCACTTATACCTTGGTATGTTCTGTAATGCATCATGTACGAGATGAGAAATCGATGTGGAAGTTTAGGTAATAATTATAAAGGTAACCCTTAAGGTTTATATGATCCTTTCTTTTGAGGTTATTATGGGTTATTATATATTATGATGGAAAATTAAAGGCCTGAGATAAACTTGATATTAAAATATTTTATGATTATTTTTGAAGATTTTATCTCGTTTTGGGGAATTTTTTAAGAAATATATAGTTTTAGAAAAAGGAAAACACGTAGACCATGTGACAACCCGTCGCGTCGGACAAAGCTGTGGGAATCGAACCCACAACCAAAGTGCGACTGGTATTTATCGCCTACCACTGGAGAACGTGAAGTCCCTGGTTAGTTTGACTAATTATTTTTAGTTAGATGATTTTAGGAATCAAGAGTAAGTATATTTTGGGTTATCTATGGAAATTATTATCCTATCATCGAGGATACATGATTTGGTTAATTACTTTTCAATATGAGAATTTAAGAGCAACTGATGTTATTTGGAGATAAAAGTTAATTTGTACCTTGGAAGACTATGTGATTAAATCCTTCAAATATTTGGGTTTCAATTTTAGTTTGGTTTACTTTGAATAATTTTATGGACAATATTTTATCGAATGGTCTTCGTTGAACTTTGGGTTTTTTTCGACAAATTTTGGAGATTAAGAATAGATTTTATTTTTATAAAGGATTATACTTTTGTGGATTATCTGATCTCATACTAACAATTTTGGTTTTGGATTTTGTCTAAAGACATGGGAAATATATAGTTTTCTTTTGTGGATTAGGTGATTCTCAAGAAGTTTATTATAGTACTCATAATGTGAACAATTCTTCCTAAATACTCGTCTTTAGGAGAAAATATGAGTTTGATTAAGGAATCTAGTAAAATTTGAAAGTCTACGTGACAAGTAAGTATGTTTCATTATGATTAAGTTAAGCTCAAAAATAAATTCCTCAATGAAGAGTATCTTAAAACAAAAATTTTTTATGTTAACTTTTCCTACTGGGGAATCGAATACCGTTTAACCCATCACAAGTTTTTGATTTTCTTATGGTTAACTTTATCCTATACATGTTTACTATCACTCTCCATCAGAACATGACCCTTTGTTTTTTCCTCCATGTCCATATTTTCATACTTGGAATCCTAGTATGGGATAACTAGGGTGACCTTTGTACTTCTCTTTCTTTATTTTAAAGTGATTGTTTTACTGACTCTTGTTCCGATGTGGGATTTTCAATGAAGTTTCCAAGCCCAATTTTAAAATTACGAGGACGTAATTCCCAAAAAGGGGGGAAGGATGTAACACCCTAGGTAAATAGGGAATATGAAATTTTCACATTTATCCCTATTTGTGAATAAAATATTAATATTACTTTAAAGGGGACGCTATGATCGATGTCGTGCCCAATACGAAACAACGTGTTTCTTGAGAATCTTACGTTGCAATCTAATAATAAAATAATATTATTTTAAATCATAGTGAACGCCTAGTCGTTGTAATGGCGAGAATGAAGGGAAATAACTACAAAATGATTATATATGTTTGTCAAATATTTATCCAATAAATTTTAGAGGCTTAAAATGTGAATGAATCCAATTTTAAGCGTAAATATTCTAATATTCTTTAAAAGGTAGAATAACCACCTTTTGATGGCGAACCTCTTTTAAATCCACTTTTTCACAATTTTATGTGTTATATTTCACAAAATAAAATTATTTTTTAGAATCGGGACATCAAAATTTACTTTGTATAAATTTTTGGTATTTTTCCGATAAATTTCAATTTATGATGAATAGTGAAACCACTAAGTGGTACTTAAAAAACTGATTTTTCATTTAAATGAAACTTTTCCACTTCGGTGATTTGATTTTCAAAAATCTGACATACATGGTTTTAATTAAGAAGTAAAAAGTTGTTCAATGAGATTATAATAATTTTTGGTGAATAGTAATTTTTAAGTTTTATTAATCGCGATTAAAGGTAATTAGTGTAATTTAATGTAAAAATAATGATTTAATATTATGAAATGACCTAGACACATGTCCTACCCTCATTGGATGTGTCATGGCCGACCAAGAAAATCCATGGGTCAGCTTGGGGACCCTATGGATCCACTTTGGTAGGAAAATGACATAAATAACTTTTTATTTAAAGTTAAAATTAAAATGTAAAAAACATGTGTTGTTTTACTAAAACAATTTTTACATGGGGTTATACAAGTCATATTTTTTACTATAAATATTCATTAGAAATCTAAAAATATTTCCTACATCATGATATTTTTTTGAAATTTTTAGACACTAAATAAATTAAATTATTTATGACACAATGATGATGTAGTGATTACCTCATTATTTAATGATTTAAATAAAATGAAAATATAATGTAATATCTAAGACCTACACTTGTCACAAACATATTGGATAGGTGTATTTCGAACCCTTACCACCTTATCCTCGAAATACATCAATGTGGGCTCTTTAAAATCCGAAACTCATTTGAAAATAAAGTACCATTTTGTAACTTTCCAAGAGTTCCCCTCCTCTCCTCTTATAAAAGGCCCCCACCTCTACCAAATTACACACACCTCTCAAGCCATTGGATCGTCCAAACCCTGCCCATTTCATCTCTCTAAATCCCTATATTCATCATTTAATCCTCAATTTGGGCATAATCCTTTCCAAGGAAGCCTTTGAGCTCAAATCAAAGAGAGATACCTGATTTAAAGGCAGTGTCTTCTCTTGTGTTTTATGTTTTATTTTGCTTCTCCAACCCCCCTAAAATCTTTTATTCATTTATTTTGTAACAAAACCAGTATAATACATATAATAGGATGTTTTTATAAGAAGTATTCGAGCTACACTTACACACACCTACATCTAATGGTTAAAGAACATACCGTTTCTGTGGATGGCGAATTTCTGCCTCACGAAACGATGATTGTTCAACACTCATATAACATCTTCAAAGGTGGCCATTAAGATGTAACTATATTTATATATCATATATAATATGTTTATGTTTTACTTAAGCTTCTTTATTTTTCATTTATGGGATACCTTTATGGATTCCATTATGGGTATACGCGATATCTTCATTTTAGGAAGTGCGGACTACCGCCCCCTCAAAGTAATTTGATTCGTTAATACCATATGTGGTACGTATAAAGGATAAATTTAATGATATTATATATGATACCATACTGGAATTAAAATACTATTATGTATCATTATGTTTTAATTCCATCAAATATGAAATAGAAATGGAAGTCGCGTTCATGCTTACGTACGACTTACTGTCTCTATGAACGGTGCATTTCATTTCTTACCTCTAAATGTTATGTAATATTATAAATGCATGCATAAACTTGCTATATATGATATATATGATATCTACATAATGAATATAATTCTTAATATAATGGATATCTTACCACATGAACAACTTGTAATTATAAAGAGTTTATTTTTGACTCAAGAACCAATGATCATTAAAACAACCGTTATTAACTTAAATAAAAACATAATGTTCATGACATGATAATAAGTTATATAAAAGGAATAATGAACTTCCAAAAGGTTCTTAAGAAAGTATAAATTAACTCAAGTTTATTATTCATGAGATTAATGAACGATCGAGTCATGTCGGACACGAGGTAAGGGATCCTACTCCTCTCTTTCTTTTTAAGTACACTCTTTTATGTCATTCCTTTTAAGCTCATCTTTCTTATGATTGGGATGTTATTTTATATTACTCCTACTATAATTATTATGTTCATATTATGAGAGACCCTATTTTCTCTCATCAATCCATTTTGGATGTTTTGAGTGGTGTCATTAGGCTGCCGAATTTTCATAAGAGATCTAACCTTTCTCTTTCTTTTTAAGTACTCTCCTTTATGTCACTTCTTTTAAGCTCCACTTTGTTATGATGGGGGAGATTCTTTTATTTTACCATTTCTGTAAATTTTATTGTAATATTATGAGATACCCTATTTTATCTCATCAATCCTTTTTTTTGGAAGTTTTAGGTGGCGTCGTTAGGCTGCCAAGTTTTCGTAAGGGATTTTTCATCTCACTTTTAGTCCCATGAGATTTATGCTACGGTTGCCACTATTTACATTGAGTGGTGTATGTACTGCCCATTATTAAACAATTTATGTAATACACTTTCTTTTATGGGTATTTACATCTTCATTGAATGACCCTTTTTCCATGGGGTGTACGTTTCGAAAGTTACCCAAGTCGGTAAGGGAACCTTTCACCCTCGTCTTTTTAAAAGACCTCTTTTGTTATGTCTTTTAATTCACATACTATTATGTTCAAATATGTTCTTCTATATCCTTATTCATGTAAATTTTATGCCCAAATGATGAGATACCCTTTTTATCTCTCATCAACTCTTTTTCTGAATTTTGAAGTGACGCCGTTAGGCTGTCGAATTTTTGCAAGGGAACTTCTTAACCCAATTTTGATTCTTTGGGATAAACTTGTACTCCTTGAATATTTCATTATATGAATATGTGTGAATGTCCTCTGATTGTTTTACACTTAATATCCACTTATATTTTCTGTATTCATTTGTCACACATAATTATGTAATTGATTTATCCTTAATCCAAAGATACCGTCTTTGTATGGGACTTCGTCTCAATCTCCTTTTATTGAGGCATATTTTTGTTTTATAAAAAACCTTACTTTATACGGTGTATAAACCCCTTGAATTTTATGTTTATTATAAAGGAATATTTTTTATACGATGTGGTTACTAAACGACAAAAGGGAATGTTTTTGTCGTACGTATGCTGCGACAATGACTTCTCCGCCGCTGTGACTATTATTTGAGTTTCGGCTTCCTCTACAAGCCATACCTTTTTTAAAAAAGAAAAATAAATACCATGTTTTACTTTTCTTTTATTTTGATACTGAAAATGGTTTTCATAATGTTTTTATATCAATGTGTTGTATTGATATCTTGTGATTGAAAGGTGGAAATGTTATGTTTCCTTTATGCATGTTTTATGTGATACGATTATGTTGTGGTTCTTGGGAATTATTACGAAGACGAGTGGTTCTGTGATAAACTAAGGGTGGGTGAGCCGGATATAGCTCTCCAATGCATTGGGTAACGTGAAGGAGTGCAACATTAAGGTTTCTCTAAAGATATTTAGTGAATATACTGTGATGGGTATTCCAAACGTAATCAAGAGGGTTACTCCATACGTAAGAATGTTATGAATGCCTCAATTTACCTTTATGTCTTATGATTTCTATGATTTATTCATGATTTGATGTGGTATGTTAAAATGATTATGTTTTATGAGTAAAGTATGTTTTTATACATGGACTAATGTTTTCTTTTCATACTTTTATATCCCTTACTGAGCTTTTTTATACTCATCCCAAGATTTTGAAATGTTTTTCACAGGTCAATGGAAAGGTGCATGATATGATGATAGTGTCAAGGAAGTGTCAAGAAAGAATCCATGTTTTATTTTAAAGATGTTTTTGTAGATGGGAAAAAACGAATACTATCTTTTATGTAACCACTTTTTTTAAATGTGTAATGTAATTAATGATTTATTATCTAATTCTATAAAACTCTAAACCTAAAAAGATCCTCAATGTGAATTATTCATTTAATTCAATATTAAGTAAGGCTTAAGTTCGGAGCCTGATAGTTGGTATCAGAGGTTGGTTTAGATAACTTTAGAGGTTAGGGTATTCTCTAGGCATAAGTGACATTACCATAATAGTTAGGATTTCAGAAAGAGTCCTAGTTTTAGATAAAGTGAATGAGTGCGTATATCTTAGTGTTTATCTTACTCATTATTACATGATGGTTTTGTTGATATACTCACACTGACATTTCTGTTTTTAGTGAATGGATGGATCTAGAAGGCACCAAAGTGACAATAGGTTTGAAGGAAATTGTGGTGGTTCTCTGATTATGAGACTGGATGAAATGGGGGATTCAATGAGGAAACTCGTGGTTGTTCTAAACCAACAATTAAGGAGTCATGATAAACCACTTGTACCTTTGTATGTTCTGTAATGCATCATGTACAAGATGACCAATCGATGTGGAAGTTCAGGTAATAATTATAAAGGGAACCATTAGGGTTTATATGATCCTTTCTTTTGAGGTAATTATGGGTTATTATATATTATGATGGAAAATGAATGGCCTGAGATAAACTTGATGTTAAAAAATGTTATGATTATTTATGAATATTTTTTCTCGTTTTGGGGAATTTTTTATGAAATGTATAGTTTTAGAGAAAGGACAACACGCAGACCGTGTGACAACCCGTCACGTCGGACAAAGCTGTGGGAATCGAACCCACAACCAATGTGCGACTGGTATTTATCGCCTACCACTGGACTACGTGAAGTCCCTGGTTAGTTTGACTAATTCTTTTTAGTTAGATGATTTAGGAATCAAGAGTAAGTTTATTTTGGGTTATATATGGAAATGATTAACCTATCATCGAGGATATGTGATTACATTAATTACTTTTCAATATGATAATTTAAGAGAAACTGATGTTGTTTGGAGATAAAAGTTAATTTGTACCTTGGAAGACTATGTGATTAAATCCTTCAAATATTTGGGTTTCAATTTTAGTTTGGTTTACTTTGAAGAATTTTATGGACAATAGTTTATCGAATGGTCTTCGTTGAACATTGGGGTTTTTTGACAAATTTTGGGGATTAAGAATAGATTTTATTTTTATAAACGATTATACTTTTTTGGATTATCTGATCTCATACTAAAAATTTTGGTTTTGGATATTGTCTAAAGACATGGGAAATATATATTTCTCTTTTGTAGATTAGGTGATCCTCAAGAAGTTGATTATAGTACTCATAATGCGAACAAGTCTTCCTAAATACTCCTCTTTTGGAGAAAATATGAGTTTGATTAAGGAATCTAGTAAAAGATGAAAGTCTACGTGAAAAGTAAGTATGTTTCATTATGATTTAGTTAAGCTCAAAAATAAATTCCTTAATGAAGAGTAACTTAAAACAAAAATGTTGTCTGTTAACTTTTCCTACTGGGGAATCGAATACCGTTTAACACATCACAAGTTAGTGATTTTCTTATGGTTAACTTTCTCCTAGACATGTTTACTATCACTCTCCATCAAAACATGACCCTTTGTTTTTTCCTCCATGTCCATATTTTCATACTTGGAATCCTAGTATGGGTTAACTCGGGTGACCTTTGTACTTCTCTTTCTTTATTTTAATGTGATTTGTTTAATGAATCTTGTTCCTATGTGGGATTTTCAATGAATTTTCCAAGCCCAATTTTAAAATTGCGAGGACGCAATTCCCAAAAAGGGGGGAAGGATGTAACACCCCAGGTAAATAGAGAATATGAAATTTTTACATTTATCCATATTTGTGAATAAAATATTAATATTACTTTAAAGGCGACATTATGCTCGATGGCGTCCCCAATACGCAATAACGAGTTTCTTGGGAATCTTACGTTGCAATCTAATAATAAAATAATATTATTTTAAATCATAGTTAACGACTAGTCGTTGTAATGGCGGGAATGAACAAAACTAACTACAAAAATATTATATATGTTTGTCAAATATTTTTACTTTTATCCAATAAATGTTAGAGGCTTAAAATGTGAATGAATCCAATTTTAAGAGTAAATATTCTAATATTCTTTAAAAGGTTGATTAACCTCCTTTTGATGGAAAACCTCTTTTAAATCCACTTTTTGACAATTTTATGTGTTATATTTGACAAAATAAAATTCTTTTTTAGAATCGGGACATCAAAATTAACTTTATGTAAATTTTTGGTATTTTTTCCGATAAAGTTCAATTTTGATGAATAGTGAAACCACTAAGTGGTACTTAAAAAACTAATTTTTTGTTTAAATGAAACTTTGCCACTTTTGCAATTTGATTTTCAAAAATCCTACATACATGGTTGTCATTAAGAATTAAAAAGTGGTTCAATGAGATTAAAATAATTTTTGGTGAATAGTAATTTTAAAGTTTTATTAATTGCGATTAAAGGTAATTAGTGTAATTTAAGGTAAAAAAATGCTTTAATAATATAAAATGACCTAGAAACATGTCCTACTCTCATTGGATGTGTAATGGCCGACCAAGACAATCCATGGGTCAACTTGGGGACCCCATGGAGCTACTTTGGTGGGAAAATGACATAAATAACTTTTTATTTAAAGTTAAAATTAAAATGTCACAAACATGTGTTGTTTTACTAAAACAATATTTACATGGTGTTATACAAGTCATATTTTTGACTATAAATATTCATTAGAAAGAGAAAAAATTTCCTAAATCATGATATTTTTTTATAATTTTTAGACACTAAATAAATTATATTATTTATGACACAATGATGATGTAGCGATTACCTCATTAGTTAACGATTTAAATAAAATGAAAAGATAATGTAAAATCTAAGACCTACACTTGTCACAAACCTATTGGATTGGTGGATTTAGATCTCTTACCACCTTATCCTCGAAATAAATCAATTTGGGACCTTTAAAACCCAAAACTCATTTAAAAATAAAGTAATATTTTGTAACTTTCCAAGAGTGACCCTCCTCTCCTCTTATAAAAGGCCCCCACCTCTACAACCTTACACACACCTATCAATCCTGTGGCTCGGACAACCCCTGCCAATTTAATCTCTCCACATCACTCTATTCATCATTGATGCTTCAATTTGGCCATAATACTTTCCAAGGAATCCTTTGAGCTCAAATCAAAGAGAGATACCTGATTTAAAGGTAGTGTCTTCTCTTGTGTTCTTATGTTTTAATTTGCTTCTCCAACCCCCAAAACTATTTTATTCATTTATTTTGTAACCACACAAGTATCATCCATATACTAGGATGTTGTTATAAGAAGGATTCGAGCTACACTTACACACATATACATCTAATGGTTAAAGAACATATTGTTTCTGTGGATGGAGAATTTCTGCCTAACGAAACGATGATTGTTCAACACTCATATAACACCTTAAAAGGTGGCCATTAAGATGTAACTATATTTATATATGATATATAATATCTTTATTTTTTTTACTTAAGCTTCTGTATTTTTCATTTATGGCATACCTTTATGGATTCCATTATGGGTATACGCGATATCTTCATTTTAGGAAGTGCGGACTACCGCCCCCTCAAAGTGATTTGATTCATTAATACCATATGTGGTATGTATAAAGGATAAATTTAATGATATTATATATGATACCATAATGTAATTAAAATACTATGTTGTATCATTATGTTTTAATTCCATTTAATATGAAATAGAAATGGAAGTAGCGTTCATGCGTACGTACGGCTTACCGTCTCCATGAACGGTGCATTTCATTTCTTACCTCTAAATGTTATGTAATATTATAAATGCATGCATATACTAGATATATATAATATCTACACCATTAATATAATTCTGGATATAATGTTTATTTTACCACATGAACAACTTGTAATGATAAAGAGTTTATTTTTGACTCAAGAACCAATGATCGTTAAAATGACCGTTATTAACTTAAATAATAACATACTATTCATGACATGGTAATAAGTGATATAAAAGTAATAATGAACTTGAAAAAGGTTCTTAATCAAGTTGAAATTAACTCAAGTTTATTATTCAGGAGATTAAAAAATGATCGAGTCATGTCGGACATGAGGTAAGGGATCCTACTCCTCTCTTTCTTTTAAAGTACACTCTTTTATGTCATTCCTTTTAAGCTCATATTTCTTATGACTGGGATGTTCTTTTATATTAATCCTACTTTACATCTTATTTTCATATGATTAGAGACCCTATTTTCTCTCATGAATCCATTTTGGAAGTTTTGAGTGGTGCCTTTAGGCTGGTGAATTTTCGTAAGAGATCTAACCTCTCTCTTTCTTTTTAAGTACTCTCCTTTATGTCACTTATATTAAGCTCCTATTTGTTATGATGGGGGATGTTATTTTATATTCCTCTTTCTGTAAATTTTATTTTAATATGATGAGAGACCCTATTTGATCTCATAAATCCATTTTTTTGGAAGTTTTAAGTGGCACTGTTAGGCTTCCGAGTTTTTGTAAGGTATTTTTCATCTCACTTTTAGTCCCGTGAGATTTATGCTCTGTTTGCCACTATTTCCTTTGAGTGGTGTATGTACAGACCATTATTATACACTTTGTATAATATAATTTCGTTTATGGGTATTTACATCTTCATTTAATTACCCTTCTTCCATGGGGTGTACTTTTCGAAAGTTACCCAAGTCGGTAAGGGAACCTTTCACCCTCCTCTTTTTAAAAGAAATCTTTTTTTATGTCTTTTAATTCACATACTATTATGTTGGGATATGTTCTTCTATATCCTTATTGATGTAAATTTTATGTCCAAGTGATGAGATACCCTTTTTATCTCTCATCAACTCTTTTTCTGAATTTTTAAGTGACACCGTTAGGCTGTCGAATTTTTGCAAGGGAACTTCTTAACCCAATTTTGAGTCTTTGGGATAAACTTGTACTCCTTCAATATGTCATTCTATGAATATGTGTGAATGTCATCTGATTTTTTTACACTTAATATCCACTTATATTTTGTGTATTCGTTTGTCACACATAATTATGTAATTGATTTATACTTAATCCAAGGATACCGTCTTTGTATGGGACTTCGTCTCAATCTCCTTTCATGGAGGCATATTTTTGTTTTATACACAACCTTATTTTATACGGTGTATAAACCCCTTGACTTTTACTTTTATTCAAAATGAATCTTTTTTATACGATGCGTTTACTAAACGACAAAAGGGAATGTTTTTGTCGTACGTTTGCGGCGACAACAAATTCTCCGCCTCCATGACCATTATTTGAGTTTCGTCTTCCTCTACAATCCATACCTTTTTTAAAAAAAGAAAAATAAATACCATGTTTTAATTTTCTTTTATTTTGGTATTGAAAATGGTTTTCATAATGTTTTTATATCAATGTTTTGTATTGATATCTTGTGATTGAAAGGTGGAAATGTTATGTTTCCTTTATGCATGTTTTATGTGATACGATTATGTTGAGGTTCTTGGGCAGTATTACGAAGACGGGTGGTTCCGTCATAAACTAAGGGCGGGTGAGCCCGATATAGCTCTCCAATGCATTGGGTAATGCGAAGGGGTGAAACGTTAAGGTTTCTCCGAAGAGATTTAGGGAATATACTATGATGGGTATTCCTAACGTAACCAAGAGGGTTACTCCCAACGTAATACTATTATTAATGCCTCAAGTTACCTTTATATATTATGATTTCTATGATTTATTCATGATTTGATGAGGTATGTTAAAATGCTTATGTTTTATGAGTAAATTATGTTTTCATACAAGGAATAATGTTTTCTTTTCATACTTTTATATCCCTTACTGAGCTTTTTTATTCTCATCCCAAGCTTTGGAAATGTTTTTCACAGGTCAAGGGAAAGGTGCATGATATGATGATAGTGTCAAGGAAGTGTCAAGAAAGAATCCATGTTTTATTTTAAAGAAGTTTCCTTTTATGGGAAAAATGAATACTATCATTTATTTGACCACTTTGTTTAAATGTGGAATGTAATTCAGGATTTATGATCTAATTCTCTAAAACTCTAAACCTGAAAAGATCCTCAATGTGAATTAATCATTTAATTCAATATTAAGTAAGGCTTAAGGTCGGGGCCTTATAATGAAACACTCATTGAGTGTGATGAAATCAACTACAAGTGTGGGGAATCCCTCAATTTATTTCTTTAATTGATTTCCATTTATTGTAAGGATATTTTTCCCGGAACCCTTGTTATCTCCACAATACTATGAGTAAAAACATGAGATATGACATAAGCGCATGACCATCTATAGAAAAACATATGTGGAATTAACTTTATCCCAGAACTATAGAGAATTACTTTTTCTCCCATATGAAAATTCCTTTTTTAAATCATAATAATAAGTTTTTATATTCATATTTATTTTTAGATACATGAGTTTTCATATTATAACAATTATATCACCCCCATGATCTTTAATTTAAAACATACTTTGATCTTATTCAATGTTTAAATCCATGTTGCATTTGGTTATTTTCCAATATTATGGACGGTCTAATTCTATAGAAATATGTCATGATTTAAAAAAAATGATCAATAAGGGGGACATGTCATTGGGTGTTTTTATTGTAGTCCTATAATCCAAAAGTACACCATCTATGTGATTTCTCTAATCCTTCCTATTTGAAAAAAAAATTCTGCAAAACATTCTTTAACTCCCAACTTGATACTGTGAACTAATTGTTTTGGGGGTTATTATGTGTTGATATTTTTTAACTCTATAATTATGATGAAAATTACCAAAATTTCATTTGTTGAAGTGTATCCCTTGGTCACCAATGATTTTATTTGGTACTTCAAAACTCTAAAAATCAGATCCTTGTGAAAATCAACCACAACATGAGAATAATAAATCACAGTGGATTTTCCCCCACCCATTTACTAACATAATGAACTAAAACTATAATGTATAAGAAACAAAATGGACTTGAAAACAAATGGACAAAAACAATACCACAAACCTAAAAAATCCCATAAAAATTTTGTATACTGAGGAATATCATGTCTCTTAAAAATATTTATAATTCATTGGCCACATGAACCTAACTTTTTAAATATAAGGGGATCATGTAACAATATATTATAATATAATAATGAGTTAAAGAAATTAATGGTAATCCACTGGAAGACGAATTATCCTCTACAAGTAAATTTTTGTAGAAAATGTTGAACACACTCAATCTCATTATAAAAAATTCATCTCCTAATGACATAGCCTCTTCAAATGTTCCAAAGGTATGGGCCACCCAAAACATAATACATTTAATAAATTTTAAATTTTTTAATTTGGTGTTTCTTTATGTTTTCTTTAATTTCATAGGAAGAAAAGTAATCCACTAATTTAATAGACCAATGATGCTTACGTGAGAGGGCATAGATATTATCATCGAGAAAAGAATCCCAAAGTGGTATATGGTATGGGGTAATATGAAATAATGTGTGAACAATGGTTCTCATGTGGTCTTCCACTAAATTCTATGAACTTTTCTTTTTCATTTATATCAACATTAAAATCTTAAATTAGAAACAACCATTCTATAATTATTGTATTTTAATTTAGATTATTTAAGTGTAATATCAAAGCTTGATGGTCAAGAAAAACTAATACTTTATAGACTAATACTTAATAAAAAAATTTGTAACACAAATATAGAAAAGAGAAACTATTTTCCGTTATTTTCTATTTTTCTTAGGTGGAATACAATTTCTTATAGGTACATACAGTCACATGTGGGAACCCATCCACCATTTTGGATAAGAAAACTCCAATGAAAACATTTTAAGAAATACACTAAGTCTCAATTTTAATATCACATTTTTGAATATTTAGGATTATATAAGTGGTAAGGCTCTTCTTTATAACATCAAAGTATGTGTTACAATTAACAAAAAACGTAAAATTTTAATACCTTTAAATAAATTTAGATAATATTAGAGAAATATTATTCAATAAAACACCGAAAAAACATACATGTTTTAGGAAATATCTAATATCACACACTCACATATGATATGATAATATGGAAATAATTTCAGTCATAGATCTATTCGCATCAATAATTTTCTCAGAAACTATATATCCTAAGAGAAATCATTTCTATATAATAGAATACAATTTTTCAAGGTAAAAACCCATTTTCCCCAATAAAGTGATGGAAAAAATTAACCAAGAAATAGATACACTGATCGAATGAAGATATAAATAAATTAAATTCATTCAGCACTATGCCTATAAAATTATCAAGTAGATTAGAAATTATAATTACCATATATCTATGGAAGGTATTTGTGGAATTAAAAAGTCAAAATAGAATCCTTCAGTATGTGAATGTACAAAGTTTGTATGTTAAAGTAATCTTCTTTTGGATCTATGGTATATTAGGAACTTTAAAATCAATAAAAAACCATCCAAAAAGAAATAATGCGTCCTTGTTATGAGTCTATTAAAAATATAGTCAATCAAAGTAAGAGGAAAATTATCTCTCTTAGTGTATTAATTTATAATCCTATTATCTATAAACAATTTCCTACTACTTTACATACTAATTAGAGATATCTAATCCTTATACATTTTAAAACTATGAAACTAGTTTTCTTAGGAACAACCTGAATGGGGTGAACCCACTGATAATTAGAGATGTGATAATTGATACATTCCTTAAAGAAAAATTTCCACCTATTTCATTACAAAAATCCAATTATATTTGATTAATAATCCTTTGTGGTAAACTAACTCATTTGAAACTGTCCTCCAATTGAACCCTTTAAATGAAAATAGAAAAAAAATACCTAGTATGTCATTCAGTATGCATAAAATAGACACGATGTTCTCATTTATAAGATAGAAAATTTGAACCTCTTATTAAACAAGGATATTTTTAGAAATAATAAAAAACAATTTTGTACCACTCAAAAATTAAGAATATTTGAGATTTTATGGTGATGGTTTGAGCCCTATAATGAGTGGTTGAACAAAATAATTAAAATAATTAAAATATGTTCATAATGAACATCAAAATCAGAATATAAAGCATCAAAATCATTGAATAATGCATCAAAAACTATTAAAATACTAAAAACAATATCATAATTAGAAAGATCATTCTCATTCTCATAATAAAAATACATAGAAAAATCTAAACCAAGAGATGTATGCTAATGAAAAATATGTTTGGAAATATTATTAGACACAATGGTCAAAATCACTCTAAGAATATATTAATAAACATCATAGGGGTTTTGTTAGATTGTTTAAAATGGGATAAAAAAAAGTTGAATGTTTTTATCAAAATTATTTCATGGATCCCAAAATATTAAATCATAATATTTCAACACGAAACTCAATTGAAAGGGAAACCTTATGCACAATTATGAATGTTTTAGAGTTTTTGAGGAAGGGTATACCTAAAATGATTGGTGAGAGGGAATTTACCTGATAAAACTACATATTAATCATAGAAACGTTTATTGGAAGAATCATATATCTTACATGAACAAGTAAATATTCAAGGACTCCCACTAGATAAGTTATAGTCATATTTTAAAATAATACCACTACCCTTAACAGTTTCAACCGACCAATCTTTCAAGATGAGAAAATAGAGTTAGGATCATATTGATAGATGCACCTAAATCACACAAATTGCTATAAAAATATAACTACCCTATGGTGCAAGACATGGTGAACATCCTTGGTATTTTACACATTATAAAAATATCCATGTTTGGTGTGATGAATTTTGAGTCATTTTTACCAAGTTTGACCTTCTAATTTACATTTATTATTATTCTTACCATACACAATTACTTATAGAATTCAGTAAACCGTAAAATTTTCTTTATTACCTCGAGTATAGGGATGTTAATTTCAATTGGATTGAATTTTTCTAAATCCACTTTTTTATATTTCCTCTAATATTATATTATTATTGTTCCTAAATATATTATGAAATTTTAGGGGATTAAGAGGCACTTAATCAATTTTATTATTATTATTATATTTCACCATTCGAAGGATATCAATTACCTATGATGGTTGAATCTCATTAGATGTTGTAAATTCTGATGGACAAATTGCAACAATTTTCTCAATAGTTTGGATCACACTTTTCAATGTGATCTCACTGATGTTCTATTTGGATTTGTATTAGTATGAGAGTGGAGATTTTCAGAGTATATATTTACTAGTTGATTAAGTCTTATTGAGATTCGAATCATTTTCATTTTCATCACCCTCATTTACATACATTGATACCTTATCTTAATCTGTTAATTAAGAAATGATTATTTTAAATGATAATTAACTATAGTTTCTACATTTTTTCTGGAATTAACTTTTTTTATATGATTTTGGATGCTTCAAAATCAAATATATTTTGGAGTAGTTAAAACCCTATTGGTAAGGGGATAACTACTATGTTATTTTTTTGAAATAGAGGATTTTTTTTGGATTATACCATAACTGGTCACTTAATGATCCTTCAACTCATGATTTTATATTGAATAGATATGATTATATATTTTTAGGAGGTTGTTTTACTGCATATATGATCTCCTTAGGAATAATTTAGTAAAGAAGTTTGTATCTTAGAGTTGTGGGAAAGAATCTATTGGGTGAACCAGTGTAGCGAAAATTCTATAGACCATCAGTGGTGTAGGGTGTGATATATGTTTTTCTAATGAAATATACCTCACAAAATTATCTAACTCACTCAACATATTCCCAAATAAATTACTTTCCATAGATTATGAATTTAAATTATATGCACCTCTTGGTGTGGGAATTCCACAATCACCAAATTATTCATAGATTTGTTCAATTTTATCACTCAGTTATAAAGATACTATTGGTTATTTTTATCCAATGATCCACCTGCTATAACTTCCACTATGATCCTATCCCTGGATGTGAGACCTTTATAGAATTAATATATGAGGAGTTTCTCACTATTTTTGTATGTGGGAAGCTTTCATACAACTTTATAAATCACTCTTAATACTTATATAATGAATACCCTTATATCTTCTAAATAAACAAGACTTATAATAAAATTACAATGATCCTTGATACAGGATATAATATATATAATAAAATTAATTTTTAATCCCTCTAAATTGTTATATCTTCTACTTACAAATAACAAATCCAATCCATCACTGCTCCATCAAGTGAAAATGTTAATATATGTAGTTTAATTTATTATTGAGGAACTATTCTTGGTTTAATTTATGAGAAAACCACATAGATTTATTTTAAATTATTTTTTGGTTCATCAACAAAGATTCCATG
Source organism: Viscum album (assembly GCA_963277665.1). Taxonomy (NCBI): domain Eukaryota; kingdom Viridiplantae; phylum Streptophyta; class Magnoliopsida; order Santalales; family Viscaceae; genus Viscum; species Viscum album. The sequence goes on from OY728145.1 coordinate 414,231,560, forward strand.
GAATTTTGGTAGATGGTTCATTAACCATAATTTGAGTTTAAATATAGAATCATTATTTGGGTATGCAATTCAATTTTATTGATAGTATATATCAGATTTAACCAATTCTCCAGTGGTTATACAATGTTAATTGTCATTATTAAGCTCCTCTATTTTATATATTGAATTATATTTATAGCTTCTAAAATTTTTATTGTTCATATAATGTAATAAATACATAAATTAATGAATTTTGACACTGCTTATATAAAGAGATAATTGGATTCATGATAAAAAAGAAACATTCATCATCAGTTTATTGATTAATGTGAATGCTAAGATAGGATAACAATATTCATCCAAGAAAAAAATAAAAAATTTAAGAGTTGGGACATAATATTATTAAAATAATTTACAATTAATGTTTTCAAGAGATGAAGTGTATAAGAAAGAAGACAAAAATTTAGGAAGAAGGAGAAGGAAAGAAATAAAAGAAGAATAGATAGAAAAAAACATACTTAAAACATGTTTACTAAAAAACTTTCATACCCAAAAATGATTCCAATTTGATCAGAGTTGTCATGGGTACTCTCAAAATATTTATTTTATTTTACTGAGTACAAAACAGTGGATTACCTAGACCATTCACTTTATATGGAATTTAATTAATCAATACTTAGAGGATTGAGAAAAATAAAAGAAAAATGAATGAAAGGGTAAAGAATGTTTTTGGGGATGGTTGAATGTATCGAAAAAATAAGTGAAAAAAATACAAAATGTTAAATGGGAAATATGATTATAGGATTATGATGTAAAAAATATGGTGAGAAGAAATAATTTTTTTTTATTTTTTTAATATAGTGTAGATGATCTAAGAAAAAACATAAATTAAATGTTTACTATTATCCTATATATTAAAATTCACTTAATTATGATCCCTTAATCTTTTAAACCCACAAACCCTATAAGAGTTACATGACTACAAAATTTAAAAAGTTTGAAAATTATGTTAACTTTAGAACAAAAAACTACTGTATTCTAATTATATTATCACTCACAAGAAAAAAAAAATTAGTGGATAATATGGATAATATTTAAACACAATAAATATAAATTTGCTTATTTTTTGGATTATATTTTGTCCCTAAAATTTTATCCCCAGCTAAATACATTTTACAATTTAAGTTTTAATCTCGTGATTCACACTAACCCAACCTCACAGGATATGTATTTATTGATTATGTTTTGTTATTTTTAAGTCTAAATTAATTGAACATTGTTATTAAATTTAATTATTTTCATAAATTTAAAATAATCAATTGGATAGAGATTAAATTTTATTGATTACTAAGGAATTACGCTTCCATGGGTGTATTAGTCATTATAGACACAATTTTCATAAGTGAAGGCTTAAATGGGAAATATGAAATGTCATCCCAACTCTTAGATTAAAATCAAAATATGTAAAAGTTAAAATTGTTATGATAAGATGAAATAAATTTTATTGAAAGTAAATTGATATTAAAATTGTAAAAAAAATAAAACAATGTAAAAGATAAAAGTTAAAGCCTCTTGGAAGAGATTTCTGATTGAATTACATCCTTGTACTAATTGTTTAGAGAATTCGAATGGTACCTCTATATTTGGAATGTGTAAAATTCAATAAAAAATGAATCCATTTTATGGCACATCATTAACTATATAAATGAATAAATAATATATGGATCTAGTTGAATGAAATATTCAGTTTTTAATCCTATAACTTGTGAAAAAGGGTTAACCGAATCAAATATATGACAAAATTGTTAGGGGATGAACATTAAAGTAGTATCATTATCAAGTAATTCCATCTATCATGGAATTAAAATACCATTTTCTATATTAAAATTCAAGATCTATATTCATTTCTTGAGATGAAATATGTATCCCAAGATGTGTAAAGTTATTTAAAAGCATTTCACGTTTAAATTTTATTCAAATAATATTTTAAGATATAATTTCAAATGAGATTTTAAAAGGGTAAAACTAGAATTTCCCTAAAATTTTAATATTTCATGATCTAATTATAAATTTACATCATATCATAACTTAAAAAACTCAATGTGATAGAATTATTTCATTTATTATCCACTAAATATTTAATAAAATTATGGTTTATCAATTCCATTACCATTAAATAGTGGTCATTTGGAATCATATTTACTCGTTACCATAAGCCATGAGAGGTTTGAGTGATTCAAATATATATGGTATGAAGTATTATATACAGAAATTTAATGTTTGAAGTTAATTAATATACAATTATTTGAATATGACCAAAATTAAATCATTACAAATCAATAAAAGAGAATGTAAAAGAGGGTGGATTTGAGGATGCATCCAAGATAAGTTGTAAAAATATAAATATGTATCATTAAATGATAGGAATCAAGAGTACATAGTTATTTATATAATTTTTTTCATCCTAGTAAAATTTCAATGCAAGATTACCCAAAGTGAAAAAGAGATCAATGATAGATATTGTGGAGATAATTTAAAAATAGAATTTTTAGTTGATTCTGATATAGGATCTCTAGAAGTCACTACCCACTCTATAATGATTGAAATTAATACACAAATAATTTTATGAAGTGTGGTATCTATATAGATATGTCTCATACTTTTTGTAAAATATAATGTTTTTTGTCCCAACATAGAGATTTTTAAGGAAAATGAAATGTGAATTAGTGATGGTAATGAAACTTGTATTAAGAGGATGAATTTAAATGTATTAAATTTCTGGTTATTATTAACATGGGAGATCTATTATTCACCACATATCCTACAATTATAGGAATCAAGTCACCTAATTTTGATTGATATCAGGTCACTATGTAGATCTAACTCATGCACTAGATGAAAAATTGGATGATATGAAGGGTTTTCATGGTGAGAGGAGAAAGGGTGAATACCTACACAAATAAATATAGGTCTCAAAACTAGTGTGTGATGAGGGATGAGGTTTAGGTGAGCTATTATATCTAGATACAAAAATATATCTTTTTCACCTCTATGTATCTTATAAAAACAGGAATCAACTCTAATATTTCTTTAAAATGAGGGATTTTTTTTTATTTTTCCTAATACAGGGTTATTTAAGGAAACTCAATATAGATAAGGATACCATACACTAATAAATTTTAAATAGATTGGACTATCATGTAAAGAGATTAAATCATATGAAAAATACCTCCCCTAGTATTTTAGATGTTATGCCCAATTGGACCTTTTTAGTGAATATTTGAGTCATGTAGTAATGAATATTTATACCCCATGTGGAATTATGTAATATATTTTTTATAGAAACTTTTATTGGTGGTCCATGTGATATTATCACCGTAAATTTTAATCAATGAGTTCTCTAAATTAAATTATAACTTGTACATAATGCATGGTCCTTCCCAATATTTATTTAATTTTGAAGGTTTTTTTTCTAGGGAACATGAGTGTTCTTTGGGAAAAAACAATTCCATTTTTATGAATGAGAAAATAAAAACATTCTTATTGAATTCTTATGTGATAGGGATTTTTTGGACCACATGGTTATTTGAGGTGTTTAACCATTTCTCATTAAGTCACACTAAATTATCAATCTTGAATTGGGATCATTCATACTCATTTAGTTAACCAAAAATATAAATTCAATGTTATGGAATCTATACTTCAATAAATAAAAACTGACTATATCCAATAAAATAGTGAATATGGGGTCACTTTTATAGAATTTTGCGTAGTAGTGTGATAATACCACAAAACATGATTGACTTTATTAGAGACATATTTTTTTATCTTTTTACACTTTTTTCAAAAGTATATTTGAAAACGTCTTATTTAATGCCTTTATATGTTCATTTCTATATTAATGGTAGTGGGATGAGTTATTGGACTCCATATTATACTATGAATATATATTAGTTGGATTAGATGCATAATAGTTGTTGTTATTTTCCATAAAGTTTGTGTTTGGATCTACAAATCTTGGGATAATGTTTTATTTTACAAAGATGTTCACAAAATTTGATTCAAATTTCATTAAGGGTAAAATTTTGAACAATTTTCAAGATATTTCAGTGGAAGTGAAAATGAACCTAGACTACTAGATAGTGGATACAGGGTAGAGACCAATTAAATCTATCCCCTAGATGGAAAATAACATGGATTATTTGAAAATATGAAAAAAAAAGGTGGTCAATGTATTGAATTAACATGTATTAGATATTCCAGAAACCATTTTTTGAATTCTATACAGTCATGGATCATTGAAGTCTATATGTTACCAAGTTTACTGATTTGGTGGAAGAGATTGAAATCTCTTTAACAGGAACTATAGGAACCAATGTGGAATTCCTGCTTGATAGTTAGGGTCTCTTCTCCATTGATGCATCTAAGGAGGACACCATGAAATACCCATTTATAGAGGACTATATAAGTGTTTTATCTATAGTAAAGGAAAACATGATACACTCAGCGATAAATATTATTATTTCTAGCTATATCTTGTAGAAGAGCCATGTTTTAAATATACTCTACTATGGGAGATACTGAGTCGGTTGTTATACTTCCTAGAGAAGATAACGACTCACTATATTAAGGTATTATAAATATTATTGATTTACTTCATATTATTATTGAAAAATGGAGAGAACCCACTTTTATTCATGGTATTTTTCACTACATCATCTTTATTTGGGTCCAATAATGAAGTGCCTACATTTTACAATGCATAAATTTTAGAAATTTATGTTCATGGAATATGAGATAACACCAATTATGAAGGAAATTATGGAATAAATTCGAAAACTGAATAAATTATTGGAATACATTTATCTTTCTTAATTATATATTCTCCATTGATTTATTTTATTAACAAATTTGAATCAACATTCATGCTTAATCACGAAACTTCTATCTTCATGGAAATATCCAAACCATTGATTTACGACTTATATTCTACATAAATGTTAGATATACCCCTTTATAAGGGGAACGAATAATAAAAACATGCCTTTTCTTGTTATTTAAACACAATCTTGAAACTAACCTGATTGTATTCTATGTCCTCCATTATTTTACCAATCAGAATTTGAAGAGCACCAACAAAGTAAATTTCATAATTTTGGTAATCTTGAGGAATAAAAAACTATTTTTAATGGATTTATTTGTCAAATAATTTTTATTTATGGAATTTTGTGATTATAGGAAATAAACCAGTTATTTTACTTTTAACTCCTTTTGAAATAAAAAATAGATGTTGAATTTTTACAGGATGATAAACCATTTTACTAACTGTATCATTAATATAGGGTGATTTAGGATGTATTTGAGTGGATCAATATCGAATATTATATGTATAACATGATTATATAGATAATGATGAATCATATACATCATAAATATCAGTGCAAGGAAATTATTCGTGTTCATGGCTTATCGACTTTCATCCTTTAGCATTATTTGGAAAGGATAATATAATATGTTCTTCTTTCACATGGAATTTTTGTTGGCATGAAGGGTGGATAGGGTTTTATACATTATTTTCATCTAAATAATATGGGTATTCCATTCCATTGGTGTAATTAAGAATGAAGGGTGAAAAAATACTGGTTATGGTCATCAAAAGTGTTCTGAGTATCCTCACACGAGTAATAATTTACTTCATTCCTTATCAATTTCATGGAGGGTTACTTTTTTAGAATGTTTTTCAATGAAGTTCCAGATGTAGGTGAGATGATCATTAAGTGATCAAATCTATTGTATATTTTTAGTAGGTCACATATAGATTATTTCATTAGTTTTTCAAGATTCAACATTGATACCCTGATAGAAGACCACAAAACTAAGAAATTATCATGATGTCTCATTGAACATACATTTTAACGAGTTCATCATCAAGTCACATAACCATAATTTTTTCAAAAATTCCTCAGGGTCTATAATTTGGTAATTATTATGGAAATAATTTACTACTATATATTTTACATAACATTCTACTATCCTCCCTAAAAAGGGCATCAATATACGGAACATTACCTACTAGTGGGTATCACCAACATTCTTTTATCTAAAAGGCATAATTTGGTAGAAATATCGCACTAGGGTTAGTCTAAACATAACGGATCCTTTATATTTAGGATACATTTATATCTTATTGTAGCCATAATACCTATCAAATGAAATTCAAATTGACAGATTTTCAACCTCAAATTCCACCTTAGCACTGTGATTTTGATGCATTATCCTTTCCACCTATTTGTAACCATGGAGGTCATCTTGAAGAACTAAATGGTGAAAAATAATCTGGGATATAACCCTATTATTTCAATGTATTTCCCTGAAAACAAACCATAAAAATAGTTTATAATGTTTATGTATTCTTTCAATTTTTAGGGATTCATGTCTATTTTGATCAACACTTTCCATGAGTCCTTTTTAATATCCAGATTCCCTTACCAGAGTTCCATAATGGTATTTGAAACACCTTAATTGAAATTCTATGGTCCAAATTATAACTCTTCATCCTTGACATAATCAGGAGAGGGGGATTCACCCACTTTTTAGGATTGAAGAGATAATATAGGGATTTAAAAATCAGATTTGAGGTCCCTACACATATGAAAAGTGTTAGAGATTATGAGTACCTACCAATACCTTGTGAATTGAGGTGAAATTTCTTAAACACAATCCCACTCTTTGGTGTAAATTCTCCATATGATCATAAATATTGGGTTGAGTTGTATAGATACCTATCAAGCCAATATCTAGGTAGATATGCTCATAGGAAAGATCAATATGCATGCATTTTGTAGGGATATTTTCCTCTATTGATGAAGGTTGATCAACAGAGATATACCTTGAAAATGATTAGAGAAAAATATGATATAAGGATCTTATCAATATCAAATACAATCCTATGACTACAAAAAATTATAATCATAAATTCCATTTTATTGATTAGGTGTACAAAATCATTCTCTAGATAATTACATGAATTGACTAGAGTATCTTTCAACCCATTAGGGTGTATGATTTCTGTTTATTAATTAAAAGTGACAATTTTCCATCTCATTTAATGAAATCTCTATTGATGTCTTAGGAATCACATGACTCTTGTAGGGAATTATACCAATATTTTACCTGAAATTTTCCATCAATGGATTATGATATACAATGGTGACATGAAGACATTACTGTTTCATGTATGTGACTAAGGGGCTTACCAAAAAGGCATTGAGGGTCGTGTCTTGGTGAACCAATATAATATTTTAACTAAATAAGAGGTATTCAACCTAATTATTTTATATGATATTTTTGATAGGAATACATTATTTATTTTTATACCTTGGGATTTTCAAGTTGGAATGGGACAAGTTAGATACCTGATATCCCAAATTGAAGATAGTTGAAACTTGAATTAGAGTGATTCCAGAGCCACTTTCCACTAAAGATTTGAGAAATATGACCTAAAAAAGCTTCCTAGATTTATATAAATTCAATATTTTCCCCAGTATAGAATCATCTTGATATTGGTTTATAATTTTTATGACTATATGGAATTCCATGGGCTCATATTTTGCATAAAATGTTTCCACTTTTAATGCTTAAATATCAAATTATTGAGGTATTAATAAAGTTTCAATGAGAGATTCCCTAACATCCATAGAGAGGTGTAGGGAATCTAGTATTGAAAGTAATTTTAGGAAGATAGAGATATGTTTCAATAAATCTTAATTTTTTAGATACATGCTTATGAATGTTGATATGTGGTTGCTTATGGCCTAGGTATTAATAGACTAAACCAACTTTGATGTGTGTATCCTCCCTAGTTTAGAATTAGGGGTTGTTTTTGCTATTTGTGGGTAATGTTGAGATGACCTTTCAACGTCATAATATTTTCTATATGAATATAATTTACTAGTTGATCCATTAGTATAATTGGTCCATAATGAGACCCAAAATATTCAAGATTAGTCTGATGTTCTGAATGAGGTCACTAATGTTCTTACCTACAAATCTCTCTCATGTGTATTATTTTAGTGGGGATGGAACTTGAGCTCCAGAGTTTTCTTCCAAAATTTAAAAATATAACTCAATATACTCCTCCATTAATATTAGTGGGGAGATATAATTTTTATCTGAATTTTTCATTAATGAGTGGATCTTTTAGGTGGATGATGTAGATAAAAGCACATTGTGACTCCTCATCAAAGGAAAATTCCACTTGGTGGGATAGTTCCCATCTTCTCAGGGATAGTAGTTAGAAATACATAATATTATGGGATATAATATCCACACATGGGGGTTTATACAATTAATTGATAGAAATTTATTTTTACTAGTTAATTAAATCATCAATTGAAGATTTCATGTTTGTAGTTGATTAACATATATGTCATCCAGTCATTTAATAATTATGATTTATAGATTGGAACTTCCTATATTTATTTATCTTCATTTAGTAGAGTGGTGAACATATAATCCACATGAACTTGGGAATTTACTATCATTACATTCCCTTAATCCATTATCTTCAATATAAATCATTTAATTATGAAGAAATCATGGATGTTTTCCCGTAACCTTAAAATGTATGGAAATGTATATTGATGATTATTTAACTCAAACCCATTATTTTTTCTAACCTCAAATAGCATGATTAATTTTTTATCTATACCAATTATTAAATATACTATTTTATTATTATTTTATTAATAATAAACTCTATTCTTTTTGTTTTTCAAAAATTTTATGGTTCATGTCTTTCTCATCCTTTATATTATCATTATGATTTTTTACTATTTAAATTTCTCTATATTTTATTTAATAGGTTTAGGGGATTGATCTTGAATTTTGGATAGTTTGAAAGTGACAAACACATTTTTTACATTGTGATACTACCTTTACTATATTGATAATGTTATTTTAGATTTATATTTGGTGCATCGAAGGGAGTCATTTAAGTATTATGCTACTTTGGTGAACTCTCAAAACCCACTAGAATATTTCTATATAAAGATTTATGTATGATAAAATTTTAATCGACCTATATATATATATATCTAATAACTATTCTTGAAGTATTTCCATATCTATGGAGTAAGTTTAAATATAATTAAAAAAATTATTATGTGTGTTTTTAGAGTTCTTAGGTTATGTTTATTGGTAATACATATTGAAAATAGTACTATAAAGATGAACCATGAAATATTAATAATGTAACGGATTCTGAATGTATTGGAGTTATTTTTTATTGGTCATGGAAATTTAAATACAAAGAGTAAGTTTCCTAAAAAAACTATCAAAAAGGAAGAATTACCATGAAAGAATTACAGAGAGATGTAAAATAATTAAATTGAGTTAGAAAACACTAAAATAATTATATAAAAGAAGGAAGATATGAAAGAGGTTCGTAGAGGTTGGAAGTCATGAAAAGATTATAGTGGGGGATAAAAGTTTAAAGGTTTATACATCTGTTGTAGGTTGCCTCATGTGTGAAAAGATAGAAAAAGTGGTGAATGGACTAAAAAAGGGAAATTTTATACTTGAACTATGAAACTGAAAGTGTGAAAGATAATTTTTATATGTAAATCATCATTTTTATTAGAAGCCATCATATTTTTCAAAATTTCATGATTTTATATGAAATGTATTTTTTGGGGTCCTTTCACTATAAATTGACCCCATTAGTGATTAATTTAATATAAAATAAGTTTTTGGGGCATGAATATAAGAGTTATCCAATTACTTTTTTTAATTGGGGATTCTAAAAATAACATAAATAAAATGTATTTTATATAAAATAATATAGTATACTTATTTCATACACAAATAAATTACATGGCACTGGTGTGCTATAAATAAATTATATGGAGTATAAGGATCCGTGAAAAAATTACACATTCTTGGATAAATATTGTAAAATTTAGGAAAAATAATGTCAACTATGAAAAACATACACTTTTAATCTTACTAAAATTAAATTTTAGAAATAAAACAAATTCATAGAGAAAATATCACATAGTAAATAGTAATTTATCTCAATGTTGAAAACTGGATTCATGTCACACCAATGTTAGTGTAAATTGTTTTTTGGATAATTAAAACTATTTAAGTATTCTTATAAAGGATTAATTCATTTTTTTTTTTGTTAAAGAATAATTATGTTTCCAGTTTTAATTGGATTTAAACCATTAATTATAGTGATTATGCTATAAACATATAAACAACAATGGTATTTAGGGAATTTTGAAACACCAGTACATAGTTGAGTGCTAGAAACTTGGGCATAGCCCATTGTGGGTGAACTAAGTAAAAATAATAGTGACTTTTTCATTCATTTATTTTCATTATAAATTACTATGAGATAAGTGACAGGTGTATTTTATCACACATTTAAACAATATTAATATAGAATTTGTTTTAAATTTTCATCCAATAAATCAACCCCCACTCAATTTATTTTCCCATGTGTTGTACTCTATATTGTATCACATTTAATGGTTCATATTATAGAATCCTTTTATTTTGGAAATAATAATAATTTAAAAAAATAATGTAATTTCAATATTTTTTTGGAAGTAATTTTCAACTTTAGTAGAATTATATGTAACACTATTTTTGATAATTAGGCATGAGTGTAAATATTACTTTAATACAAGGTATTATAATTTATCTGGAAAGTAAACCATTACAAGAGAGTGATAAAAATGATATGGATTGAAAAACCATATTAATTAACATGTTAGGGTGAAATTTATCTAACAAAATTTATTAGAAGGTGATGATATTTAATTATCACAAAATATGTAAAAAAATGTTTCTAAACATCAATTTATTTATTTGGTTGTATCTGAAAATAAAAACTCTGAAAGAAACCAAAATTATATGGTTACAATAAAAAATAAATATAGGAGTACACCATAGATTTGGTGTTATTTTTATTACAATATATTACATATTCAGAACACATATTCAACAGTGAAGAGGAAATGGTATCTATAAAAAAATTAGGGAGGAAAAAATAATTTGACATTATAGGTGTTTTTTAGATACAATTTTATGTGTGGATGATATAAATAAATTTATAGGTATTTATATTCAAGGATAATAATAAGTATGCTGATTTATACCATTAAAAGAAGCTCTAAGTAGCCGAAGGATTCATCAAAAAGGCTGAAAATGTAAAATCAATTTAAATCTATGTAAAATTAATTTGGACCATCATATCTAGAGATGGAGAAAATTTATTGATCTCCATTGGATGTAAATTACAAAACATGCATCCAAAAGTAATGGGAATAATTATTCTATGGTTACAAATATTTCTTTTAATGTAATGGATTATGATAGGTTATAGAACCTTAGTAGTGGATTCACTTACTATAAAATAATAAATAAATATCCTTTAATAAGTATCATAATGATAAAGAAGGTGTCATTATGTGTGGTAACAATGCAGGTTTAATGATCATTGGATTTAGGAAATCCAATATTTGAGGAATATACATGAGATATAAAAATTACTTGGTTATTAAAATCCTTGATCAAAAATTTCAAAGAGTATTTAAATTTAATTTCAAAGCGATAGAAAATATGTATTTTATATTTATGGGTAAGGATGATGAAATTATAATGAAAGATAATTTCACTAAGGGGACTATTTACTACTTTATTGGAGAATAATAGATGTAGTTAATATCCAATGAAGATGAAAAAAAAAATTATTATAAAAGTCTTGAAAACATGACATAAATATCCTTGGAAAATATTTTGAAGAATAATAGAGCATGTGATATTCGTAGAAAATAGAATGATCATACTTCAATGTGTGAAGTGTTATAAAAAGAAAAGATCCTTTATAAGGGTTACATTAAAAAAATAAAGAAGTCAACAAGGTTCTTTGAGTTGTCTCTTATCGATATGTGTGTATTGATGTCACCGAAAATAATAACATCTTAGAACCTGCACTGCTGGATCTAGTGCTAAAATTATAAACATTACATTTTCATCTTTTATACCAGTAATTGCGACCTAATTTTACACTATACAAATAATAAAACAACAAAAGTAAAATTTTTATTACTTATATTCTCAAGGATATTTTTGGTTTAGTGTATTAAAGAATTAAAAAGAACTCATACATAAAAAATATCCATGTTTTTAAATGATCATTTCTCATACGTATCCCAAATTTAATTATTTCACATTATGTTATCATCATCATACATATGAAATCACTTATTAACATAATTTTTTCAACCTCATTCATTATAACCTATGGAAGAGGTAACATAATAAGTGTGACCTCAAATTACTAGTAAGGATAAACATAAGTATTTCTAATTTAATGTCAGTAATGATCATAAGAAGTGAATATTGTTATGAAAACATAATCAGAGTGCTTGAGTGAAATATACTTGAAATCATACCCATAAATATAGGAATCATAAATCATGAAACATGTAATGAGGATTTAGAAAATGAAATATTTATTTAAATATATAATCATTAGCCATGTGATATAAATCTTTATCAAAAGAAACATTACAAACCCATTAAAATCATAGATAAAACATGTTGGTAAACTGGGATATCATCTTCATAGAACGTTTATAGAACCCTCATAAATTGAATAAGTAGATATTAAACATACAATATAATTATATGGGGATCATAATCAATAACCAATGAATTGTATCCCTATATGGATGCACCCATCATTTAAGGTATATCAGGATCACTTGATATTATCTGGGCACACCCATAATAAATAATGTCTAAGAACCACAACATCAATAAGGTATATATAGAATTCAAAAAAAACAACCATTTTTCAATTCATAACATTATTAACCCATGGAAAATAAATGGGGTCCAAAAACATATCTTGGAAACATGATGCACCCATGGAAAATTGGGTTTCATCAAAATATCTTCGAAATATGAAAAACTTGTGGAAAATAAATGGAGTTCATAACAATCTATTTGAATCCTAATTAACCCAGGGAAAAGAAATGGGTTCCATAAAAATATATTTGAAACATGATTAACCCCTCATAAATAAACAAAATCCATAATAATATCTTTAAAACCTGATTAACAAACGAAATATAATTAGGCTCTATAACAATATATTTGAAACATGATTATCCCATAAAAAATAAATCATTTCAATAAAAATGTCTTTAAAACATGATTAACCCATGAAAAATAAATGGGTTCCCTAAGAATATCTTTGGAACATGATTAAAACATGTAAAAAAACCTCGTTCCATGACAATCACTTTGAAACAACATTAACCATATGAAAATATATGATTTCCATAGGAGACTCTTTGAAACATTATTAACCCATGGTAATGAAACGAGTTCTATAATAATATCTTTATAACATGATTAACCTGTATAAAAATAAATTGGTTCCATAATAATCTCTTTGTAGCATTATTAACCCTTGGAAAGGAAACATGTTCCATAAAAATATCATTGAAGAAATCTTAATTCGTCCATAGAAAGAATGATGATTATATCATTATAAAATTTCCCTATTGGGCCATAATAAACAACAGGGGTTGTTGATGATGATGAATATAAATACCATTAAATTACCATAAAAACATTTTTAGGAAAATAACCTTTTTATTTTTAAGAATAAAATATTAGGATAACTAAAAATTCAGAGAATAATGTGAAGATTCATTTTTTTTTTTGAAAATAACATTAGAATAATAAAAAGGAATATTTAAATTCATTTAATACATTTCTTGAGGAAAATAAAATTTACAATTTGATTTTTTAAAAAAAATATAAAAATTTGAAAAACTGTTTATTTGAAAATAACCTTGAAATTTTATAATGTAATATTCAAGAAAATAATGGTAATTATTATGGAAAATTCAGTTCATTCTATGCATGTTAAAACAAAAATTTCTTTCGTAATATCAGTAAAATCCAAACAATATTTTTTTTAAACAACATGAATATTATATTTATTTAAAAAAACATGGGTAAAAATTTCATTAAAATACAATTAAATAATTTGAAAATAAATAAAACATTTATAAAAAACATGGTTTCATTATAAAAGAATGTTCTGATCGTAGAGATAAATAAAAATGATTTAAAAAAAATTTCTCAATTATTTTTTAAAAAATGAGTAGAGAACGGTAATATTACATGAAAATATCATGAATAAACAAAGGAGAAATTTTTCATGTGAATCCGTGAAAGTTAGATCATGATATTTCAACAATGGATACTTAATCATAAAAAATACTGAAAAATGATGAGATTGTAACATAAAATTATTCCCACAAAGGTAACTTAAGTAACAATCCCAATGAATTATAAAGTTAATTGAAACATAAAATATCAATATAATAAATAAATTCATGATATTACATGTCAAAGGGGCTATATATACACCTCATAAAAGAATATTGGTGTATAAAATTACATAATTATCAATGAAGGAAAGATGATACAAAAACCCATTACCGCTTAAGTAATATTTTTAATCATAATACCAAATAAATAATATTGTCAAATGAAACCTTGAATATCATGAAAATAATTGGATCTGTGATATTAAATTTTAAATGGGTCATTATGGACACCACACAAAAGAAACGAGTGGTGAATGTTAACATATCTCCCATAAATATCAGAGATACTAGAAATAACTTACCTTATGCTTCATTTTAGTTTAACATGATTTAACCTCATCTATTGTGGATTTAAACATGTTATTAAATTTTAAAATAACCATATGAATATTTATAATATCATATATTATCCTTTAATAATATCTTATAACTCATTCATTAATAATCATTTATTGTTTTCATTTTTTCATGTATTAATTTACTTGTTTTCACATTCTTGTTTTTTCATAAAAGTTACAATTCTTGGGCATGTTATATAGTTTTATCATATATAGACTAATAATAATGAAATAATTATAATATTTAAACATAAATTATAATTTTAATACCAATCATGATATATGGTTTTGAAAAAAAATGTATGCTACGATCATAGAGACGATAGGTCATACATACGCATCAGAAACATTTCCATTTTTCAATGATAATTATAGAAATGTAATAAGTAATATTTAATATATAAAAAATTATAATAATATCACATATACCATATTATTTCGTTAAATATATTATATATATTATCAATGTGGTATGGTGATAAAAAGAGTGTCACATCACTTCGTGAAGGTGGTAGTCCACATGTACACGGATGATGTTATCATTTTTTAGTGTAAAAAACTAAAATGATATATTATCTTTTAAAAATGTAAAATATTTAATTCGTATAATAATTTTTTCATTTATATCACATTTATTAATTAAATTTATCTTTATTTTATTCCATGTAAATCATTATTTAATGACGAATCACATCGTTTTGTGAGGCCGTAATCTTTTACGAACATTAATGACATTATTGTATCCCCTACAGAATGGAAATTAAAATATTATATATGATATAATGACTCAATAGGTATAATTATGTTATAAAAAAAATAAATATACTCTATATCCATTATTATACCCAACCGTGAGAGGTGGAAATGGAAAAATGAATGACATCGGTTCGTGAGGTGATAAATCGCCGTATACACAAATGATGATTTCATAACCCATTTGATGGAATAGGGGAATTATTTAAGTTATTAAATTGTTTTAATAAAATCTAATTATATAAGATAAAATTATTTCATTATATAATCATAGTTTAAGAATAATTTAATGAGGT
Organism: Viscum album; assembly: GCA_963277665.1. Lineage (NCBI taxonomy): Eukaryota > Viridiplantae > Streptophyta > Magnoliopsida > Santalales > Viscaceae > Viscum > Viscum album. The sequence continues at coordinate 414,247,346 of OY728145.1, forward strand.
GGTGGAATAAATAAAATAAAAATGCTTGTTGGAGGTCATTAACTTTTCTTTGAGTAACATATTTTTGTTTTCCGCAATGGCCTTATGTGGATGAATTTATGAACAAAATAAGAATTATAGGATTACAGGAGGGGATTATAGAAGTTATTTTATCTATTTTTGGATAAACTAATGGGTTTTAAATTTGTGAATAGAGGATATGAGGGGGTGGCCATTTATTAGTGAGGTGACTGAAACATTTGTGATTTTTGAAAACAATGAATTCCACCCACATTCGATTCATGTCACAAGGATCAAATAATAAAAATATAGATAATAGAATTTAAAAGTTCAAAATATCTCCAAAAATATATATTTTAGACAAATTTTAGCTAATTTTCACCATTATCTGTTTAGTTTAACCCATGATAAATCCATTTTTATCTTAACAATGGTAATTAATTTTTTCAGTTTTCATTATTCATTTCAATCAAAAATTAATTTAACCTTATTATATAATATAAATTAATATTATTTAAAATATGGAACCCATTTTTCCAAAATAAACGCATATAATTGAACGAAATTAATTTAAAATTAATCCCAAGGATTTGATGAGAAAATGAGTTTTCAAAGAGAAAATGTCCAAATGTTTAAAAAGTTTTTATATACAATTTAAATATTAAATTAAATAAAAGAAAAAAAATTATTAATAGATATATATTTCAACTAATTTATCTTTAAAACCTATTTCATATACAATTTTACTTTATCAATAAATTAAATAAAAAGGTAGTTTTCAATTAAAATTCAATATTTTTCACTATTCATCAAAAAATTAATCTTTTTCAGAAAATTCTCAAAACATAAACAAAATAAAAGTTTGAAATTTTGAATTAAGGAATTAAATTTATTTATAAATCATATTTTATAAAATTTTCAAAATTAAATTAAAAAAAACTTGTAGATGCGATGAAAAATGTCGGTTTTCATGACGTGTAATTTTTCCAAACAAAGAATGATTTTATATTAACATTATCTCTAATAATAATTATTATATGAATATAAATTAATATTCATTGATAATATATATATATATATATTATTTAAATTATTATTCATTTGGTGTTATTAAAATGGAGAAACATTATGTACATTAGAACTGTTTTTAGAAAAATCCCATTTTTAAACTCAAATAAAAACCTATTAAAAAATCCAATATAATGATGATTAAAATGAAATTAAGTGGATTAAATATAAATAATTAATATTTATTATACTTTAAATCATATTAAAAACATAATGAGACATTTAAATTACTAAATTTATTGAAAAGAAAATACATTTTTACAAGAAATTGTATTTTTCACTATCCAATGAAAAACCAATATTTTTCGAAAAATCACAAAAGTTCACTCAAATTAAATTTTTATATTCATATTTTAATGTGGAATTTAACATTTTTAAATAAATTTTCAAAATTTTCCAAAAAATAAATATAATATTTTTTCATGAAAAGAAATAAAAATCATTTTTGAAGAAACTATATTTTTAAAGAATAAAATAGCTTTACTAAAAATTGATAGATTATTTACTTAAAATATTTCATTAATTTATATTTTTTATCAATTATATATATATATCATACTATAGTTAATATTATTAATACCCACCAATTTAACAACGAGGTTATAATGGTCAAATATATCATGGGTCGTTTAGGCTCGGTGTTGCATGTTGAATATTCTATCGAACATAAAAACATCAGGGTTTCATGTACATAATGCTTTTGAAGAGATTAAATTTATTTAAATAAAATATATAATACGGACATAGGTAGTTACATTCTAGTCCATGTTTAGTGTTTCATGTCGTGTATGCTATCAATCAAAATTTTCTCCTTTTAAAATCACATGGTGTGACATCCTCACCCCTTTAATAAATTGTGTCCTCACAATTTTAACATTATCTCAGTAGTAGAAGGTTGGATTTTTGAATATAATTTGTTGTAAACCCACATCATAAAAATTTTTAATAAAAAATATTCATGATAAAATTGAATGGGAAGTATGACAATCTTTTGGAATAACACATACTAGGTTCCCAAATTAGATAACCTAGGTGGGAATTAAATATTTGGACATAGAAAAATAGTATAAATAATTATATATAGTGATTGAGTTCATTGATCCTAATCTATTGAATGACAAATAGATAGTTAAGGTCTTAAAATCCATATATTTTTAATGATTTTAAATACCATCTAATTCATCATATATGAATGTAAAAAGAAAATGTTTTTTTTCAAGATTATTTTCTTAATGGTGAGAAATTTATTTTATATATTGACTAATATAATCATGAAATATACATACATGATGTGTATAATTTCATCCTTTTTTCAAATTCTACTAAAATATCATGTTTCTATCCAAATTATGAGTATTAATGATGATTTTTTCATACCTGAAACACTGAAATCAACTTTTCAATACTACAAAACCATAAAAGGGATAGTCAAGATATTACAACTTTATTTATAAATTAATCTAAACCAATATGGTTGGAATATGGTATGATAATTCCCAAAATGGATTAAACCTCACATGTCACATTTATCTTCCAAATTCTATAGTAATAACCAAATTTGAAACTAAATCATTAAATGAATTAATACCCTAGTATCCCAGATAACCTAAAAAATATATAAATTAAAGAGTGTTTTGACAAAAAAGTTTATACTATAATTTTCATATAACCTATAAAAAATTTGGTGTTATCCTTTTGAAATAAAATTAATTACATATTCACCAAATCACTCTTCAATCCCATGGTTATCTATATAATAAAACTTATATTAACATAATTACCTCAATATAAAAGATTCTATAAACCCTAAAGTTTATTTATTCCTTATAACATATGTACACAAAAATTTAAATTCATACATCACATTAAACAAAATAATTACATATACTTTAACCTAAAAATATTTCTCTAGAAATTTCACCAACCACTTTAAGATCTCATCCATTTAAACCTCAAAGAGGTGTATTAGACTTTGAAAATATGATCATACTTATTCTTATAAACTTTGATGGTATCCACAACTCTTAATATATCCTCACATGTAAAAAATCATAATATCCAAATTTATCTAAATTGATATATAATAGTAACTATAACATCCAAGAACCTACACTCCGAGATCTGGTGTTGAGATCATATACTTTAAATTTTCAATATTGTTTTCGATAATTGTAACCAAAATCTTCACCATCTAAAACATACAATATAAAAAGAAAAAACGGGATTACATATATTCTCAAGGACGTTTTTGGTTTATATTTTTATATAATTAAGAAAAAATCCAATATAAACAATACCCATGCCATTAAATGAAAATTTCTCCCACCTAATCTCGCTTTTTTTATTTTACATTTACATATCATCATCATCCACATAAAATACCTTCTAGGAATAATTCATTCAACCACATTCTTTATAACATGGGGAATATAAAACATAAGAAGGGTGATCTAAAATCACCCGTAAGGGTAAAAATAATCATTAATAATTAAAATTCATCAATGATCAAGAGAAGTACATAAGGGTATGACGACATAATTACGGTGAATGTATGAATCATAAAATAACTCATACACACATATAATTGAATGAACGATAATTAAAAATGGTATAAGTATTTTAAAAATAAAATTTCATAAAAATAAACAATCATGATCCATGCAATACCAGTCTCGATCAGAGGAAACATTATAACACCCTATAAAACATAGATAAAATGTGTTAGTATCTTGGGACATTATCTTCACAGAACAATTAACAAACATTTATAGAACACTTAAAAATAGAAAATCCATCTGGTAAGCTTCAAATAAAATTCTCTATAAAACACAATCATTACTCACTTCATTGGAGCACTATCTGGGTACATCCATCATATAATAAATATCAGGTTTACTCAACATTATCAAGGTTCCCCCATCATATATAATTTCTCTGAATAAAAACCTAAATAATGTTTGTAGATATTTCCTAAAAACAATCAATATTCCATTCATAACATTATTAACCCATGGAAACTAAACGAGTTCTGTGAAAATGTATTTGAAAATGATTAACACATGGAAGATAAATGGGATACATAACAATATATTTTAAACAGGATAAACCTGTAGAAAAGAAATGATTCCCATAATACTCTCTTTGAAATATTATTAACCTATGGAAAAAAATAGGTTGCATTATAATTTCATTGAAACATGATTAAATAGTGGAAATGAAATGGTTTCCATAATAATCTATTTGAAACATAATTAACATGTGAAAAATAAACGGGTTTTATAAAAATCTAATTGAAACCTGAGTAACCCTTGAAAATAAAAGGTTTCCATAAATATATATTTGAAACATGATTAACTAATTTAAGAGAAACGAGTTCCATAAAATATATTTGAAACATGTGATGCGGTATGAGAATAATCAATGTTAATGTATTTTTGAATCTTAAGAAATAAAGTTTTTATTCTTAACATGGATAAAAACCATAGGATGTTTTAATTTCATGAATATAAAGGGATTTTCAGAGATACTCATTGAAGATCAATACCATCAATTGTTTATTTTAAAGAATTGGATTTTTTTGGAAATATTTTTTTTCACTATACTAGAAAATGATAGAAAATATACATAAAATAGTGGGACTATTTGGGATAAAGGTGATGATAAGTTAAATAGCTTATGGGGGACATAAGGAAATGTTGTTGACCCATATAAAGACAACAATGTTCATCAGGATATTTTTAGATATATAATGTTATAAAAACTAATAAAAATGGTCAAAATTGATGAAAAAATCATCATTAGAGACTATAAATCTCTAGTGTAAATAAGGGGTCTAAAATATCTTCAACAAACCTCACCCTTATCATTTTTCGAGACTAAGTGTCTTGAAGAGGTTCCTAGGGATGATAATTGGATCAAGGTGATGAATTAAGGACATATGAAAATTGAAAAGAATTAAACTTGGATGATTGTTCTAAGTCAAGTGAATATGAATGTTATAGGGACTAGATGAGTATTCCATTCCAAACAAAATAATCATAACCCAATGATTCCAAAAATGACACAACTTATATAAAAGGGATACTCCAAGATTTAAGGTTCATATATAGATGAGACCTTATAATTTGATTATTCATGGCTACAATAGTGTAGAGGAAGTTCAAGGTTTCCTAGAAGGATATTAAATCTTCATTTCATAATGCTTATTTAAATAAGGGATTTACATCTAGAAACTGATTTTTTTTCTTATTCATGAAAGTGGGTAAAAAATTTCCAATATAAAGAATTAAATTTATGGGTTGAATCAAATACCAAGAGCATGGAATTAAAACTTTATCGGTACCTAAAAAGGACAAGTTTTTAGCATGGACAATTTTATCATAATATATATATCAAGTAGAGGATTGATTAAAATATGAATATGCTCAAATATATGGATAAAATAATAAATTTTAGATTGATGGAATCATAATTCAAGATATTTATATAATTCGTGAAGAGTGGGTTTAAAATGTAGATGAGTATTGATTAGATAGTTTTCCATAGTTTACATGATATACAAGGAAGGTAGAGAACTTCTATTTCTCAATCCAGATATTCCAAGGATGATTTTATATAATTTATAATGGTGATTCAGATACAATGATAATATTAGTTTTTACTAGGATAAAGTAATCAAGGAATGAAATTGAAAAATATGTCAACATAATAGAGTATATGAAAATAAATGACAAACTATTATACATATCAATAAAAATAAATGAAATTGTTTTTACCACCTTTCATTCCCCAAGGTACCAAAGTTATCCTTAGTAAATACACAAAAAATTGAAACATATTGTAATTTATGATAAGTAAAAATTCATTTAATTTTTGGTTAAACCCCTAATGTGTTTTCTTTATAGATTAGACCTTGGTGACTATGCCTTTAGGCAAGTCGATCTACTACTAGTAAGAATTTATTAGGATGGATACAGTTTTTCTCTAGAAAAAATACACAACATTTATTTTAATACATGGTGTGTATAACATATATACCATGTATTGTTATTGAAAGACCTCCAAAGTAAATTTTTATTTCATTTAAAAAAATCCCACTTGGGGTAAATCGTTAGAGCTCACAAAAGAAACAAGCCACTACAGCAAAAAACAACCAAAATACCAAAACAAAAGCATATTGTGTGGTCGATGGTTGGTGATGAGGAATGCATTTGAAAATTATAGAGCTATGCCACCATGATTTCCATGAGTTGTGTGGTCGATGGTTGGTGATGACCAGGATCAAGAGGTGGTGGGCTTTGAGATGCAATTATTAGATCCTATAATTCCACTTAAGTCTTATCATATTGACACCCCCCATAGGCACTGATGATCAGTTTCAAGAGATATACTTGTGAATTTATATATTTTTTATAGGTAAATATGTGACATGCCTCTAATATGGATGAGTTGATGTGTGAATTCAAGTAGAAAAATCTTCCCACCATCTCAACAGATGGAAGTCCTTAGGATATCGAGACTTGGTAGGATTTCATGTTATTGATCTTCTAGAATTTGGTGACACATCCAGAAAATTGGGTCAATAATTTCACCTATAATCTAAATGACTCCGCTAAACATTGGTGGGATGTTATCTATCAGGCTTCTCGCTATCAAGGTATTGTCTGGGTGACTTCCAAATAATCTTCCATGACTAATTCTTTCCACTGACACTGATAGAGTACAAAGCCTAAGAGTTTATATACCAATAAAATGGCTCTGTGTTCCTGAGGGAGTGTTTATATCCATTTACTGAGATTCATAGTTTTTCACCAAAACTAACCAGTGATGATTTTTTATAGTAAAAAAATTGAGGATGGGCTTGTGTATGGAATCTAATAATATTTAAATGTATTTTTACTGACCACCATTTTAGATATAGTGAATCATACCAACATCACTAATAAAATATCGAGGGAAGCAGACACTATGAGCTATTGAAGTTTGTTATCGAGATAGGCAGATAGATTATCTAGCATTTAGAAACATCATTTCATAGTTTCTCATGGGGGAAGCTCTATCCATATTACATGCACTGATAGTTTTTTAGTGTTTCACCAATATGATAGGACTGGACATAAGAACCCCCAGGGTATGGGGAACCAAATAGAGTGACAATTATATGAAAGGTTGGGTCACATTCATCATATCTACCCAAATGTACGTCTAGTTCCAAGTGAGAATGGATATATATCAATACCAAATTCATGAAGAAGAATATTAGCTCCATGGAAAGTAATAATCTTGTGTACCAATTTTCGATCAGGTTGAGCAGGTGGTCATGGTCAGGGAATCCGTACCCTAGAGGTTCCACACATATAGAGAAGACCTAATTAGGTTGCATATCAAGGACAATGATCAGTCTATATATATGTAGTGTATCTTACTTCTTGGGAGAATAGTATATGGCCTTCCACGATTTGAGTTACTATTATAATATCCACCACTTTAGTTTCTTCCTTATTTGATATAAGCACTTCTTACTCTATTATATTCATGGTAATTATGGAAAGTCGGGGCCTATAAATGGAATACTTCCATGGAGTAATGATCCTTGAAACCTTGTTCGAAGTTTGATCAGAGATTATATGAAAGTGATAGGATGTGGGAAGATCTCTATTCCTCTGGAGTATTCCCCCCCCCCCCAATAATACTAGGTTTGATCTTATTCTCAATATAGAATGGTTGGTTCCCAACCATTACCATAATGATTTCTACCACTAGAGGGAATTTTTTACATAAATTTAGGGTAGTAATTATATTCATAAAGGAAAACAAGTTGTCTAGGATGGTTGATATTAACTTGAGAATTGTGTGCTAGGAAGAGTGAAAACACAAATAGATAGTCTCTTTAGGATAAATCATAGAACACATTTTATAAAATATCCTCCTGTGGTGGATATTTTTAAGGATTACTTCATTGATAAATTATTTACATTACCTATATGAGATATGAAGAGTTAAACATTGAGCTAGTTCTATAAGTGGAATAAGTGTTTATTCCTCTTTATAGGATGGAATTGATAGAGATTTCAGTACTCAAAAGGATGATAAAAGACTTAGAAGAAATGTTTTTTATATGAAGTAGTAATTTTATATGGGTTTCAAAATAAAATTTCACTAAGAAGGTGTATGGTACCCTTGGGATTAATATGGATTATTTTTAGTTGAACCAACAAACTGTTAAGAACCAGTTTCAACTTCCTCTTATATACAGCCTCTTCAACTATATATAAGGAGAAATTATTTGATTTTTGATCGATTTAAGGTTAGTTTACCATAAAGTGTTTATGAGAAAATCATAAATACCATGTAAACATTTCATAATATATATGACTTGTACGAGTATCTAGTTATACAATCTTTTCCTATAAACATGCCAATATTGTTTTTATGGATTTGATGAATCAAGTTTTCCACCCATATTGGGATTTATTTTCTATGTTCTCCATGGATGAAATATTTGTGTATTATTGAACTTTATATGAACATTAAAAACATCTTGAGATAATAAAAAATACAATAATAGAGCATCATATGAATTCTAGGTTCACAAAATACCACTTTTGGATCAATAAGGTTCACATCCCGGGTAACATAATCTTAGAGGATAGAGTATACATTGATCTAGGTAAGGTGAACACTTTAGTTTCCAAGTTATAGCCTAAGAATGTATTTTACATATGCAGTTTTTTATAGATAGATGACTATTATAGGAATTTCATTCAAGACTTATCATGCCTGGAATAACTACACTCAGGATTGACTAAGAAGGGTGTGAATTTCTTTTGATTAGAATTATTTAAATAATTCTTTCAAGATTTTATTGGGAGGCTGACTTTAGAACCAATCCTGATTATTTCAAATCTCAGAAGATGATATATAGTTTTTTGTGATTCTTGAAGAATTGGTCTAGGAGTACTTCTGATGTTGGGAGACTATGTGGTAGTGGTTGGGTTTCTCAAGTTGAGGCCTCATGAGTGTAATTAACTGGCATATGACCTTGAGTTAGAATATGTGGTTCAATATTTACATATTTTTAAGAATTATGTATTGGGAGAAAAAATCATTATTTATATGGACCCTAAATCTCTCAAATAAATTTCAAAAAAATGTGACATTAATCTTAGGTAGTGAAGTTGGTTATAATACCTTTTTTAAAGTGATTTTGAGATCGCTTATACAAATATAAATGGAAATTTAGTAGTTAATGGATTGATCAAGAAGAATGATACACATGCTATCCAAGATGGCAGTAGTGAGTGGTTATTAATGGGGCTATTTTCTAAGATGAACTCAGACGTTTTGGAATATCATTGGAAGCCTACATTGAATGTTTTGGTAGTGACATCCTCTCTTCTATAATGGATGATGATGAGATATATTTAATATCATGAGGTCTTAGTCCTGACGGTAGGTGTCTAAGGTGAAGACCCACCACATAGTTGGTTTATTAATAGGAATGAGATCCTGCACTTTCATATACGTGTTTGGGTGCCTATAGACAAACAAGAAGAATTGATGTCAGAATATCATCCCACCAATAGGGAAATACACCACGATATTACCAAGATATACTAAGAAAAACATTATCATTACTAGTAAATAGGTATAAAGAGGCATATTATAGTTTTTATCACATGGTGGTCCACTTATCTATAGGTGAAGGTAGAAGAAAAAATTTCTATGGGAAATTTAAAGAATATTTTTATTCCTAATTTATAATTGGATAAAATCACTATGGATTTTTTGATGGGTTTACTGAGATCCCCTCAAGGGCATAATACATTATGGGTGATGGTCGATAGGTTGACCAAGGGATCCCAATTTATACCTATATGGGAGAACTTATCAATTAATAGTACTAGAAGAATTTATATTTGGGATATTATACACCTTCCAAGTACTCCGTATTATATTGTATCAGATAGAGATGTCTGGGTTACATCATAGTACTATAAAGGGTTATAAAAAGAACTAGATTCATAAGTGATGTTGAGTTAAACATATCACCCATAATTCAATGGTCCGTCTAAGATTATGATATATTTGTTAAAGGACATGATCTATGAATCTGTTTATTTTTTGGAGGTTCTTGGGAGAAATACTTACTTCTCATTGAGTTCTCATAGAATAATATTTTTTTGAAAACTATTCAAACTTAACCTTCTCGGGTCCTTTACGGTAGGCCATGACCTTCAACCATGTGCTGGTTAGAGGTAGGTGAGGTAAAACAACTGGGTCCTCATCCCATTCAAGAGAATTTAGAGCAGGTACAACTGATTCATTAGTGTGTGGATATAACTCATTCTTGGAAGAATTCTTATACCGATCATCACCGCAAACTACTAGATTTAAATGGGGGACATCATATCATTCTTTTAGTTTCACAAATATTGGTTCATAGATGGTTATAGGGAATGAGTAATCTATAAAAGCATTGTCTTGGGGCTTTTTAGATCATAAGTGAGTCAGGAAGGTGGCCTATTGGTTGGATTTTCCTCAGAGGTAGTAGGCCACACATGACGTCTTCTATGTATCATAGCTTCATCGGTAACATCCTAACCTGTCTCATTAATTTGATCTAAAGGATATTGAGTTGGATCTAGATGCATCCTTTGTTGAGTATCTAATTCTTTTAATTGATCAATACATAAAGGCTCTAAAATGTGGATCATCACCTATCTTTTAGGTGATATAGATGCATCGACATTTATAGAAAGAGGCCTCAGATCAAGAGGTAGATGTACATGATCAATGGACATAAATATTATTAGAAGATGTTTTACCACCCTCATAAGGGAAAATTGGGGATAATATTTTTAAGGAGGGGAGGTGCTAATGTCCTTTATTTTTAGAGAGGTACAAATTATTTTAATTTTGGGTCAAACCCTCATTGATTTTTTTCAAGATTAGACCCCGGAGACTAGGCCTTTAGACCATTCGGTCTAATTTTAGGAAGAAAGTAGTAGGAGGGTTAGACATTGGTTTCCACCAAATACATGAAATATATTTAAATACATGACTTGTATTGGTCTTGGTAGACCCACTTCATGGAAATTATTGGTTTTTTCTAAGAGGCGAAAACCCAAGATTTAAACCACATCTAAAGTTTACATGCCATGTAAATTCATGGAGCCTATTTTATTAAAAGGTTTAGGACACCTTATTTGGATAGAACCCCCCTCCTTCTCTAGAAGAAGCTATACATGAGATAACCTCCACGACTAATATAGATTCCTTTCATTATTATTTATCTGAGATATGTTCTCTTCACCATCGGTCATGTTTGATCCACAATGGTTATCTCCACTTTCACCTTCCATCCTTCCACCATTTATTTATCCATCTTTGGCACCATTTTATTGTGAGATGGTATTCCCTATTTTTGGACTTTAATTTATTATTCCAATTTTTTCCATTTTAGCTCGATTCAGGGGAGATATTGGATGAGTATATTAAAACAGGTATAAGGTTGGTGTTTTAGTTAAATTCCCAAAAAGTATTGTATTATTTTATAATGTTTCATTGTGTTGTTCCCCAAAATCCTCATGCGTCACCTCCTTAAAAGACAATTAATTAAATTAAATGGTATTCTCATTTGTAATGGGACCCTTGGTACCTATAAAACAATTTCATAGGAAATTTAAAATGACATGAGCCACCCCTATGGGAATTATATTCCTAATGTCCTAGAGAATTTTTTCATTGAACCAAATTTAGTTTCTTTCATCTCAAATGTCGGAATTTTTGTAAAATACAAGAGTGACCATGTTCTTTTTCCCTTGTTATTTATGTCATAGATTTTTTCCTTGAATTAAATAAAGTTTCAAGCTTAATTATAGTGTTATGGATAAAATACCATGTTAAATGGTATGAATTATTGATATCAAAACCATACCTCTAATTTAAGTCAAGGGTGATACAAGGGTCTTGACATTATGATTAATTGGTTCGAGTCATCATTGTTTACAACTAAAAGTGAAAATAAATCTTAATGTATAGAGAGCGGTACTTGGATTATTCATAATATTCCTTGGAAGGTATCACCAAGTAGTTCAATTATATACACTTGAGAGATACCAGTTTCTTAGGGGAGTTTCCTTGAATTGGCTCAGTGGGTGATATGGTCATTTCATTCCAAAAGTTATACTTGGCCCCCAAAGTTGTATATATAAGATAGGCTCATAGGGTCATTCTAACACGATGCCGATAATGATATTTGGGATTCCACATACGGATATCCTTGGATATACTCTCTAGGGGATGGGTATTTATAGTTCTTATGGAGTGATACTTGGGTTACTCTTTATAGATCACCTTATATGGTCTCAATATACCATTCATTAAATTATAAAGATTCCATTTGTTAAATTCTATAGATTCTTTTTTTATCTAAAACTAAGAATGCAAAACTATTATCCTAGGGACACATCTTCCAAACCATATAACATGATTTGATTTGGCCTATTCTTGAAAAATTATTTTTTATTACCCATTCATAAAGCCATATTATACTTATATAGATCAAATTTTATTCAGAGATATCCATCTTCGGCTGAAGAAGGTAGTGTGGTTCAGGGATACCCTGAGGAACCCAATCTGAAAATGTTTATTTATTTATTCATTATTTTTCCTTTACCTACACACTACTAATTTTATATGTACAGACTTGATAGTTTTAGAAATCATTAGTGGTGGCCTACTGAGTATATTTTACACCTGATGGAGGCCTCCAATTTTACCTGAATAGACCTCCTAATTGCATGTATAGATAAAGGGATGTAACTATCTTCTAATGTTTGATATTCGGTACTGGGATGGTGTACTAGAGAAGAAGACTGAGCCTATAATCTTGATGCTAGAGTAAAAATATTTTATTATTTTTTAATTTTGTTCATAATGTTGTATATACATGAGCACATGCATCCTATGTACTTCACTATTTGTATAGCATCACAACATGATCATCTTTTCCTATGTGACTTTGATTTATATTTCTCCTATTAGCTATGATGGATGATTTATTATCATTCCATTTCTTATTATCTATCATTTACTCTATATCTAATCATTATTATTTACATTTATGCTATAATCTGATCAAGATTGAATACAATCATTATAGATCTGCCCTAGGCCTTCCCTTCTTTTTGGTATCCACTGGTGTATGGGGTGGCGTACTTGAGGTCATGTGGCCTACCAACTCAGGGCACCACATAGTGGTTTTTTGGGTTAATATTCTACAAAAAGTAGTGAAAATACTACTAGAATATATACATAGAATGATATAATTTATTTTACTGTACAAATAAACACCACAACAAGTTATTTTGGGATATTTTATATATATTGGGATATCTCAGATGATGATATAAAGTCTACCTCAAGTTGTGAATTCTATCTTTTCTATTTTCTTATATCATAGCCTAGTAAAAAATAATAGTTCATTTCATTGATCATTGTATATTATGAATATGTTATTCCCACTCAAGAATGTAATCAATTGTTATGGATGATGAAATAGTCTAATTATATTAGATTTGAGGTAAAATATTATATTTCTATCAAATGTAACAATAAATTTTTTATTAATTTGATAAAATATTTCTTCCAGGATTTAATAAAAGGTATATTTAGATAAATGTGAATTTATTATAGATAATCTTGAACAAGGGTTAGTAATGTAAGATTATTTAACTACTAATATTCATGTTTTAGATATCCTGACAAAGAACTTGCCTTAGGAGACATTTGAGAAGCATCTGGTAGATCTCAGAGTTCAGACATCTCTCTACACCTAAATAGAGGGTACATGGAACCCCTAATCATAAAGTATTTCTTTGGTTCCCTTATCTATTTTTAAATATAGTTTATTTTTCATATTGTGTCAAATTATGGAGTGACCTTAAGGTTAATTAATAAAGGGGGAGATATTTTCTAATTCCTGGTCAAAGGTGGGGATGTGTGAGTTTCTCCTAAGTTTTAAAAATTGGGGATATAGTTTCTGGGGAGAATAAATCAATGATAAATTAGATTGGGAGAAAAAAAATAACATGATGAAAACCTATATCCAAGACATATTTCATATACCATGTGCTAGAGATGAATGTTGTGGTTCATTGATGAACTTTATATGTTACTCTTTTGTTTTATGATGCACATGAATCCAATGGTAGTATGATTCATGTTAATTGAATACAAAATTTATATCTTTAATTGTAGAAATTTAATTGTATTTTATGGAATGTGTGTGAAATTTTTTATCAACAAGTAACACACATATTTCAATTTTTTTCAATAAATCCAAAGTGTGATATTATTAAAAAAATCCATCATGTTTATTTTGGATTATTTAGGCTTTCCTTGTTAGAAAGATACATATAAAAAGATATATAAATATGGATATTAATAATTTAATTTAGATATGTTTTATATAAGTTTTTAAGGGTGTTTAATTTTTTATCTTGGAAGTTTTGAGTTAAATAGAAGATTCATAAAAAATGAAGAGGAAGGAATAAATCCCTTGAAATAATTAAGAAGAATAGTTAAATAATTATGTAGAGGTAAAAAGTTATAAAGGAATTATATAGAGGAAGGATGTTGTGAAATAATTACATAAAGGTGATAAGTTGTTAAATAATTATAGAGAGGTTGGAGATCTATATGTTTTAAATGGATGTCACATGCTATATAGTTTGTTAATACATAGTTGAAGGGATTCATAGAATGTGATTGTAAAATATTATATTGTAATTGTGAAACTCAATTCATTAAGGATAATTTTTATATGGGTATTTTAATTTTTGAATGGAAGGACTGAATTTTTTTTTGAAATATCTATTTTTATATGGTGCATATTTTTCCCGATATCGTTCTTATAAATAAAACCCAAAGCACTTATTTTAACATGAAAGAATTCATTAGTGGAAGTTTAGTGTTGGTCTTAGATTTTGAGATGGAAAGAGAATTAGGGGGTGAACATGAAATATCAAAAATATAATCATAGATAAGAATTATTTATATGATACTTTTTATTGTGATAATGAACAACTTATCTTAAAATATTATGTTCATAGACTGCAAGTAGAACAATAAGTAGAGATAGATCAAGTATCTTTATAGTTGATTAGATAAAAATGATCTAACATTCAATATTATTTTTTTCACTTAGTGAGTGAACCGACACACACTATATTATACCCCACTTTTGAAAGAGAGTAAAAAAGATTTATAAATTTAATGTTCTATTACTTAAGGCCCAACCATAACAAAAAAAAGACTCTACCTATTATACACTTAAAGGCATAACCCAAATCTCTTGAAATTTTGAAAGGAAAATGAATATCCTAACTTAAAATTTTTTATTTACTATATAAAATCCAATACATACCCTTTATAGAGGTATAACTATGTGCGAGTTGAGTGATTACAACTTCATAAACATTATATCACAAGAACAATTACAACACACTAAAATAGAAAATAGGAAAACCAATGAAATATGGTGATAAAGTGATTGCTTGTGCGGAAAAATATAACTTCATCTATTAAAAGTAATTGATTGATTTATCTTAGGGTAATAAAGTATGGTATTATACAAATAATGAAGTTCTTGATCTAGCATCACTTTAATATCTCATATGAAATTGCATGCCTCTATACCTATTACTTCCAATAGATTCACCTTCTTTTTATAGGCCAACTCCAATGACTAATTTCTCTTTAATTCCAACTCCATGATTCATTTCCTTAATTAATAAACATTATTTTATGAATATATGTGTCCATAAATATTGTAACATTCATAAATAGTATATAGAATAATTCAAATAATAACAAAATTGAAACATTATTAATGATATTCATCATAATTATAGTTGCTAAAAAATAGTCATAAATACTTAGTCTACTTTCCAAATATTATCTTCATAATAATGAACTAAATTATAGTTTTACAATACATTGATGTAAATTATAATGGATATAAAATAATCTATATAGTAATTTTTCTTGAATACTTATCCAAAATTCATTAAATAGTTAAAAAAATATCATGATTTGGGTTCTTTCAGAAAACATATGAATTTTAATCTTTAATTCACAAAACATGAAGTCTATTTTGTTAATAAATTATGACTTCCAAAAACTTATTTTAATTTATATTATTTGTACATATTTTTTCCAAAATATTAATAATAATATGTGTAAGTTAATTGATACATAAGAAAAATTTAATCAGAAATAATGTGTGATATAATTCCAAATATAATTAATATGTAATAAAATTTAATATATAAGATAATTTCAAATGTAACATAATTTTCATAAAAAATTATATAATATAATTTATCAAATAGATAATATTTAAGACAAATTACCTAGGGTAAAAATTCAAATGATATGTAAACTTTAGACTATAATTATAATGCGTATGATATTTTCCAATAACAAAATTAATAAATAGAATAATCTTAAACTCTAAGGGAATATGTAATATAATACACTGAAATTTTAAAATATAATGTTTTAAATCCTATGTAACATATTTTTTAAGAATCAATGAAATACATAATATAATTTATTTTTTAAAAAAATGATATGTAAGATAAATTATCAAGTAAAAATTACTTTGAAAAAATGTATAAGATATTTTAATAATATGTAATATAATTTCTCCAACAAAATAAAACGAGTAATTGTTTATACTTTGAAAATTTGAATATGTGAGATAATAAAAACAATTTCTTAGTATGTGTAATAATTTATGCCTTGAAAAACAATCCAAATGTATGCTTTTTTGTTCAGATCCTATAGAATATATTTGATAATTTACTTGAATAATATTTTATAGTAAATAATTTGAATAGATAATATATATATATATATATAATAATAAAACAATAAAGATAAACTAATTAGAGAATAAATACATATTGAATAACTAATAACATAATTCAAAATCATTATTTTCTTCTATTATCAGTGAATTCTTCAATATAAAATACATCATTATTTATAGAAGAAATTATAATTATAGTATTAATATTTTGAGGGATGTAATAATCAAGATATTAATAGAGATAATTAAAGTGAGTAATAGTAATTACGAAAAAAAGTAAAGTAGAATGTAGCACCTTAATAATTAAATGATCTATTGACTCACTTCATACTAAGTGATGATTCTAGGAGGAACTTATTTAGAAGGGGTTTAAAAAAATAATTATCTAGGTAGTTTTATTGTGTGAAGATATTATATAGTATTGGTGTACTGTATATGAATTACATGGATTAGAAGAAACCTTGAATATTTTTTTTGTCTAGGGGGCTGTATAAAACTTATATGAAAAAAGTTTCAATATGGAAGAACTTAGAAAGTTCATACTACTTAATTATTTTTACATGGAGAAAATATCTCATAGAGAAAAAATTAAATGTTAAATGAGAATTAATATATTTTATAAAAAATAGCATTCATATCACACCAGTGTTAGTGTGAATAGTTTTTTATCTAATTCATATTTTTGATGATTTTTCTGGAAGAGAAGTGTGTTTAATTCAGTTGTGTGAGTATTTAATTTTTAGTTGTAATTGGTTTTATACTAGTGGAAGATGTGTCTTCTCTAATATTATAATCCAATTTTTACTTTAATGAATATTGGTAAACCAGCACACAACTATTTGTTTACTCCATACACAGATCATAATGTTAGTCAAACATGTAAAAATAATTGCATCTCTTGAATGATTTTATATTCATTATACATTCCTCTAAGAAAAAGTTATAATTTTTAATTAACTTACAATAAAACAAGGACAATTGAATATTTTTTAATTTCCCAAACAGAATTCTCCCCCATCTTAGGGTATTTTTAAAAATGTATGTGTTTTACATTTTTTAATATTCAAGAGGCTATGAATGCTCATAATCATTAGTATTGAGATGAATTGATAGATGAATTACAATATGATAACATATCATATAGGAATAGATTTATCCACCATATTTTTATACCACATTAATATAGGATCCTATAAAGTCAAAATGAATCACATAAGCTTCATTAAATCTTGCTACACATGCATTACCAATATTGGATAACATCAACATGAAAAGTGTGTGAGGTTCTTAATTCTATCTCCCATTCCATTAAATGTTGACAATATAAGATTTCTAAATTTAGGTGGAGGTTCCTTTTCTTATAGATAACATTTCACTAGTAGTGGGAAATCCTGATAATCAAATGATGTTATAATGAAATGGATAGGTTTATTTGATATTAGTTTGACTATATGACCTGATTGTGCTATTGTTGGTCATAAAATAATCTCTTGTTTCTATGGGATAACATTATGTGTCACAAACGCTTAAGTCTGAGAATTTCACTCAGTATATATGTTTTTTTTATTATCCCATCATTCATACATATCAAAATTTATGTTTTGGTGAGACATCAAGAAATTTTAATATTGTAAGAAAGAGACTCGATATATTCAATAGATTAGTGTTCTATAGGTACAGTCACAAATTTTCTCATTTCCCTTATCATGGATCATCAATTAGGATATAGTTTAATATTTAGAGGATCCCCTAGGTCATGGATCTAACTTTGATACTAGATACATACACATTTATCTAATACTTTAGTGTAAATAAAATTCCGTGTGGATAAACCTTCTTTATCAAAATTCTCTACATCAGTGTGATACTCTATAATATTTATATTTATTTTATCTATATAGTTTACCTATATAAATCCTTATGATAGGAATAAATTCCTGTTATTAATTAGATTAATATGTTTCTAAATCAGATTTGGGGAATTGTTTTAGGGTAAATCACAATCCTCCTATGATATTGGCCTTCTAAAAGATTCCTTGGACTTGAAACCATATTTTGGTTTAACCACTCTTTTCGACACTCCTATTGCAACCAAATTGGATTATTTAGATTAATATCCTATGCAAACATCCTACAACATCCACTAAACAAGTTCATTATATATGGTATGATTCATAAAATGGTAACAATACCAATTGTAGGGGAACTTATTATAGAATAATATGTAGACTATAGATTAATTATGTCTTTTGAGGAGATTTTAAAAATGACTCTAGACCTATGGGATAAGGATTAATTAGTTCTATTGAGATAATACTTGTTCCCCATTTCATATTTATTGATTTCAAAGCTGGTTTGGGTAAAAATACTCCAACCATGGGGGTGGGGTGGTCACTATGTTTCCATTGTAACTGATACTATGGTTCTATTAGTCTTTTGGGATCATATTTTGTTATAGGATGTGGGAAACATATTCAATGACTATTATGGTTAATAATTATTTTTCCTTGAGGATGGATCCACTTTTTATGGGTTCTTCATATCAGGTATATCTCTAGCTTCACCATCATGGATGTTTGATGCATAAACCAATCAATTACTCATTCTCATCGATTACACCACTTTTGTGATCTTTGAGAACCAATATTTTATGGGACCATCCAATTTACAAACTCAACTCGTATTTCTAGGGAATGATTAGAAGATATTAAATTGCATAATACATTGGCCAACATGGGCTTCTAGGCCACTAGTAGGTCCTTTAGATCGATATAGCTACACTTCTCATCCCAGGAATTCATGTGGTTTAATACCCTCATAGGGATGGTGTTAGGGTTAATAGTGATGGAATATCACCCAAATTTGTAAAGATAATATGGATATGAACTCATATTTAAGGATTTATAGAATAATATAAAATGTGGTGGACATGGTCTAGAACATTATCGGTTTCTTGTATTTGGATAATACCTTCCCCATGATGTTAGGGACTTCCCCATGTTCATTAAATAGTTCTTAGACCTATTTTGACCAAAATGTAAATTTATTTATTTAATTATTAGGCAATACAGAATCATTCTGAATGGAGTTACCCTCAACCAGTATCACACTATCATACAAATAAATATATGATGATCATTTCTTATGCTCACCCATAGATTGGTATAATATTACATAATTTGATATTGTATATCCTAGCGTAGCTAGTATTGGTTTTGAATGTACCTTTTAGTAAATGGTGTGACCATAGATTACCATGATACATGGAGGAACATCGTTTTTATGGTATAATCCATCACAAGGAAGACCTTTATTATTGTACCCTAGGGAATACCACAATGGTTGGTTATTGTTTTTCTCTGTCTTGGGGTGGAACTCAATGGAATCTATTTACTTGATCACCATAGGGTGGAACACCATAGTTTTTTCTTTCTTGAGAACCATGGAGGGGACCTTTAGTGTTAAAATTGGTTTGTTTCTAATTTGGGAAGTAACTCTATATTGGATCTCATGATTATTTTTGGGAGAAATTTTAAAATGTATAACATTGTAAGGACATCCAAAAATAGTTATTATTGATTAGTTAACTGAAAAATGACTTCTGTATTTAATGATATTGATTCTATAACCAGACCCTACACAACTAGAACCACTAGGAGGAGGAGTATTTCTATGAATACTATTATTATTTTTGCACGAAAAACCTCTATAATTAGGAATCTATGGTGGTTACTGAAATTCTCTTTTCTTGTGATTAACCTTAAAGAGGATTGCTTTTTTATAGATTTGTTTGTGGTTATAATTCGTGTTACCTCTTTGGTTGGCATTTACATTTTTGTGGATAATAATATCCTGATGAGGTTTTTGGGGAGTACCTCCATAAGTGTTTGTTGTGATACTATAGAGTAGACCTCCTTTGGATTATTTTTATCCCTCAATGATGAGGTAGATTCTAGAATGTCCACTAGTGCCTCTATCGATAGGATCTATGGCTTCCTTGTTATGGTGTCATGGTGTTATCCCCAAGTAACTAATGGGATATGTTTATGGGTGTTTGATACAATGGCAGTGTTAGTGGAAGGGACCTAATCCATGGTCTTGATTTCTTATGGTCTCTAATAGACACTCATCTTGGGATACATTGTTTAAAAAACACGGGGAATAATAACTTCATCAATGGCCTCATGATAGGTTAAAGTTGAACAATGGGGAAAATCACTATAAATAGTTTGAGCCCTGCGAGGAATCTATTGGATGGGCATATGGACATGTTTGATATCCTCCTCTAACTCCATGAGATAAAGAATGAATGTATTTCCTAGAATTTAGGATAAGTTCCCAAAGTGATTTGATGTTGTGATTGGGGGTTCCTTCCCATGATGACTTATTGTTTATGTGACGGTCGATGTAGTTTTTGATCCTTAACATTTTCATGAGAGTTCACTTGTGTTTGAATAATTATATTTTTTATAAAATCTTACACCATGCTGTTTAAAACCATGATCTGTATTCACTTAGTTGAAGAAAAATTACTTTGAGGTTTTGGAGTCCTAACATCCATTGAGGCAATGACATTTCTCCACAGTGCCATTGGATAGTGCTGTGCAACCACCTAGGTTTCTCCATGGAATCCCCTATCTTGGTATTGGTACTTGATTACTTATATTTTTTTCACTGATGATACCATTTGGATATTATAGGTGTACTAAACGAGAAACACAAATAATTGTACCCACTAATACAATATCACAAGAAACAATACATGGTCAATAATTCTTTTTTACATGTAATGTATTTCTTGTTGGGTTAACCATTTTAATTTACAACACTTCCACATTATCGTTTCCTAAGAGGTACATTCTAAAGATATATTACTACTATGATTATTTAGTTTTTCTTATGGTCTTGTGCATTGAAACTGAGAGTATGAGAGGTTGACTCATCTCATGGAGTATATTTCTTTCTTGTATGAGACTATCCTATAGATTTAGTATGTGATAATGAAATACATCCTTGTAATAGTAACATTTACCCATTTTGTGTGTGAAATCAATTTAAGCCATACATTTATGATAATATTGTATGTGTGAGAGGTTATAAACCTTTTTTATTATTTTTTATTTAATTATAATATTGTTTAACACCCTATAATTTTGAAATAAAGAATTTATAACCACACATGGTGGTATTATGGGTTGTAGAGTTTTTATTCCACCAGTGATAAGGGATTCCTACACATCATTATAATGGGAATCAAAACCCTTAATGTTCAGTTTCATTTAATAATGTATTTTATACATATTATGTTAATGTTATAATAAATATCATTTTGAATTTTAAGGTTATATATCTATTAACAATGATGATAAATTTGAGGATGTCCATCCCAGAGTGATGTTGTTCATTTTAATGTGATGATACAAGGAATAATGTTGTTCCTTTTATTTTCATGTGTCTGAGACCATAATTTCACATATTTTATATTCATATGACTAGGGATGATTCTTTGTGTTTTAAACTCACATAGAATAGACTATTAATCATGAGATTTTAGTTATGGTTTGGCATGAGACTTACACATGAGAGATAATTTTTGGTTTTACTGGAAAGAAGAGTTAGGTGAAGGAAGTTTGTGATTACGGTTGGTTATAATCATTTTTTTATCTATAGATTATTTGTTATACCCAAATATGGAAACTAGATAGGATGACATGGTGTTTTATGGGCATAATGGCGATTTAGAATATCCAAGATGGGTGAATTGGGAAATCAAGGACTAGAAAAATATTTCTTTTTCTCTAGATGGATGGATTATCATTATTAATAGGTTACATAATTGACTATATGCTAAGCACCCTATCAGTTCGGGATAATAATGAGTGTGAAACCCAGTATTAATGGAATACATGATCAATATTTTTCAAACAAATGTTGATGATGACCTATCCATTATTATCTTGTGGAAGAGGAATATGACTAGATAAGATGGTCATTTTTGAGTTATCTCTTAGTCATCCGTGTGTCAGTGTGGTCCTTTGTGTTTTTTCTAACAAAAAGTGGAATTCATCCTAATTAGATTGATATAATAGGTTGGATTCACTAGTATGTATTTGGAGTTTGGGAATGAGTCTACATAGAAATGGAGGCCTGGGCACCATGGTTTGTAACCCTTGATATATGATCAAGTAGATGTAATTAGAAAAATAGTCCCTTAATGACCATTATAAGGGATAATTAGATCCACAGTGTTAACGATATTGTAAAATTAGAAACATATTTGAATAACATTGAAGGGATAGGTGAATTGGTTACCCTCCCTCCATAGGGGATCCCCATAGAGGGTGTTTCACCATATAATAGATGAGTCACAGGTGAAGTGGTATATTATAATTATTGCAGGTGTGAGAACCTTCAGATGACTCAAGTACCCTAGATTCCAATTTAATATTATAGGTATTGACTTAAAAAATCACTTTAGGGAGAGTCAGGAGACTTGAACACATAATATTGAGTTGGGGCATCACTTCACGTCTTCAAATATCTTTTCTAACTCTATTTATATCTCCCATTTAATGGGTGGAAAAGCGGAATTTTTAAATGAAAATAAAGGTTTGGTTCCTATTATGGTTTGATAACCATGTATAACCACTTAAAAGGCCTGAGTAATGATGTAAGTGAGTGATAATCTTGTGGATGTGGTGGTAGACAGGCATTAGTATAGGGTTACAAAGACATTAAATTTTGTGAATGATATTGTGGTAATAATAGGATAGGTCTGGGTAAGACAGATGCATGTGAGGATGGGCATGTTATCTAAGGGAATATGAGGATATGGCCATGTGTTATGTTGGTGTGAGATATTTCCTCTCCCATTTGAAATTTATAAATATGCACTTAAATACCCATCCTTGGAAACATATTGAGATCTAATAAAAGGTATTGGTAATGTTTTCAATATCATTTTATTACGTATTTTAAGCTATGATATGACTATGACATCACGATTCATGATCATTTTTATAAGTCTATGATATTATTCCATTAATATTTTAACTATGTATCTCACTTGATTATTATATATTGATAACTTAGTTATAACTTGTTGATAATATTTTATGCCTTAACGAGTGTTTGGGATCACTCCTTTCTTATGTTTCTATATTTTCCTTGGTGTCTGTAGCTCTTAATGTGTTTACTAATAGATAATTGGGGATCTATAATAATGGATTTGATTAATTTGATGGAATAATTATAGGTATATGATTTAATATATATTTAATCTCAAAATAAACTAAACAGTTGGGTCCAAGGAGTGTGAATAATATGGATAGGATTTATATTATTCAATAAAATATTGTATATGATTTTGAGATATCTCAGTTGGAATTAGAGTATATATGAAATATATTTATTTATAGAACCTAACCTAGAAGTATGGTTATGTGTAATATAATTTTTTATCAGGGTTGGATTTAGTTATTTTTTTGAGATAAGGTTAAGAATAATAAAATCTTAGAACAAAATAAAAACTACATTGAATCAATGGAGTGATAAATTAAACCAACGTCATCATAGTTAAATAGAAAGTTTCATAGGTTAAACCACAGATATAATAGGAAATGATATCATAGTATTAAATTTGATATAAATATGATGTTTTACTCTAATTATATTGGACATTGTAATTACTCACACTGACCACTTTGTTTTCAATTCAATGGTTTAAACATGGAGTTACCAAATTAAAAACAAATGTGATGGTAAATGATATAATTTCTCTAAAAAAATTGAATGGGATGGGAGAATGTATGGAAAATATTGTGCTCATCTTTCGATATCATGTTAATATTAATTAACTAAACCCTTTAAAACACTCAAATTCACCATATAGAAGATAAAGCAAGTTTCATGGAAGTTTGAGTTCTAAAACATATGGAGAAAGGAAGACCCAGTTTCTTACATGTCAAAAATATGGGAAGAAAAACCTAGTACATTGTCATAAATAAAAATTAATATATTTTAATTATAGTAATTGAGGCAAATGAGAAAAATTGTTTTGAAGAAATATTAAGAAGCCTCGTAATAAGATAGAGGAATGGAATGAAATTTTTATGAATCCATCATAGTTTAATGTTTTAAATGTATCGATCTAGGAACATTGAAAAAAATTCACTAAATGAAAATTAGTTTTAACAAAATTAAATTCGAAATAATCATGGTAGATTTTATTAAATCCTTACCATCAATGTGGGTTTTTAAAATTAAGGAAAGGTACATCTCTTGAATGTTATGTGTATTTTTATTGAATTATACTTCAAAAAGAGGTTCATACAAGGGGAAATATCAATACACAATTGTTTAAGGTAATTATGAAGTTCTTTGGTCTTATATTATAAATAAAGGGTTCAATTATCAATTGAAATCATATATTAAATCATGAATATTCTAATAAAAGGCTCACATAGTTTTCACTAGGGAAAGTAACATAAAATTATGAGGAAACAATTTATTTCAAGGGAGAATATGACATAATAGAAGTTATCGTTAAAAATTGAATATTATAATGGGGTTTGAGGCAGAATTATTATATTTGTTGTTAATTTTTATTATAATTTTCTTTATTCAGTTGGAAAAGTCAATGGGTATGTAAAAGGAGATAGAATAGAGAGTTTGTTCTCCTTGTAAATGTTCCAAAAGATAGAAATATAGAAGTTAACATATTATAATGTATGTAGAGTATAGTTAAACTAAAATCTACTATCTATACTAAATTAGGCTTCCTCAAAGCTAATGAGTCACCTTCCCATTCTTCCACGTCACCCAAAATCCTCGAGTTTTTCCTCCAACCACAAAACAAATCGAACACTGCCGCCCCCGCTCAGGATTTCCTTCCATTTCTATGCTAGGTTTCCCTCTCCACTCCACTTCCCAACTCATCTATCCCGCTCCCATTCATTATAATCCTCCCTAGTCCCACCGCCGCCTCGCCGTACTCCATCTCAGTGTGCTCCGCCTCCAAATCCTCTACCTTCGGCACCTCCGCTCCCCTCCACTCATCGACTCCCCTCTATAGAAACATCTTCGCCTATGCCTCCCCTCTTCCTTCGCCTCTAACCTCCTCGATGAATAACTACTCCACCTCCAGATCCTTCTACTCCAGCTTCTCTACCACTGGATGCTCCGCATCCGGCTCCTCCTTGGCCGCATCCGCATCTGGCTACTCCAGCTCTTTGTAGTCTGCCTCCGGATCCTCGAGATGTACCTCCTAGGGTTCTCGGTAATAATCGTCTCCTCTGAGCTCTAAGGCCCATGACAGCTATGACTGTTTCTGCATCTATCTTCTTATGGATTACATAGATCTCATCAACCAATCTGCATTTGCCCTATCCTCACATTCAACACAGTATTATCTTCTTTGTAGCCTATTTGTAGCATTTTTCTCTCATTTTATTTTTTTAATTTCTCTCATTTCATATGAAATTCACAGGCTATAATGGGATACAGTGATTCGCAATAGGTGCGTACTCACAATTTTCTGGATTTTTTTAGTTGTCTCCAAGATATAGTATATCCAGTTTCATATGAGTTTTTTAAACATTATGACACTACATCTCTTATTTTGATTCACCCATTACTACATATACTTCTATTAATCTACCGGTCTCTCGATTAAACTGGATTTTGCAGGTTGAAATATTCTCAACTAATTTGCGTGCTATAATATAGTGCTTCAAACCAAGGTATCAAGTACCTTTTTTATGTATATTTGTTTCAACAGGTGCATACTCATAATTTTATGCATTTTTTTAGTTCTCTCCATGATATAGTATATCTAGCTTCATATGAGTTTTTCAAGCATTATGACACTATATCTCCTATTTTTGATTCATCCATTACTATATATACTTCTATTTATCCTCCAGTCTCTCGATTAAACTGAAATTTGTAGGCTCAAATATGCTCAACCAATTTGCGGGCTATAATATAGTGCTTCAACCATAGGCATCAGGTACTTTTTTATGTATATTTGTTTCAATTTTTGTTTTTTGTTATCACTATTATTATTTGTAACACTGTTTTCTCATATTATCAGGATTTTTTATTTCATTTTCATTTCCACTGAATACAATTTACTTTTTTCTAGGTTATATCATTGTAAAAGATTACTAATAGCATTATTTCAACTATTGATATATATGTAGTTTCCCATCATTCCTTCATTGTATATAATATCATTCCATGAACTTAATTATTTTTTTGTAAATATATTAAATTTTTTATTAAATTTAATTAAATGTTTTTAGATTTTACTTCATGTGTTATTTTTTCCAAAATGTAATGTGTTACCTTTACACCCCTTATAATAGATTTCTCATTATTGTTTCATTATGTTATGCACGTCCCACCAAATGCATTCTAATTTCCCACATCCATGTATGTGTGTAATTATATGTATGTTGAAGTAGATTTCAGGTGTAGGTAGTCTTACTGCTTCTAAATGTGCTCACCTTCAATACAGTGATCCCGCTTCATTCCATGTAGGTATACCTCTCCATCCCATCATTTCAAATCATGCTCTACTTATAACTGTTTATTGAATATTTTTATGTTCATTGATATCCATAGTGTTGTATCCAGCATTTCACTTAGGTGGTTGCAAGGCTGTTGAAGTGCATTGCTCTATGCTTTGGAAATAGAACGTTCCATATAAATGCAATGTCTTTCATCCTGATACAATATAAAGATCTAATTGAATGATTTATCTTGAATCCTAGGGTAAGATGATAGTTCTATCATTATAAAATTAGTGTGTATACGACATAATTTAAGTGCACTCTAATCCACTTGTGACCCTTTTTTTCTTTAAAGTATTTTTTCTAAGCCATGTTTCATGTTTGTAGCTAAAAGTTAATTTTACAAGGTTTATGACTGGCCACCTTCTTGGAGCTTCAGGTGTTGTAGAAGCTATTTCAGCAGTGAAGGTATTGCATATATCCCTCTCTGCCTTAGAATTATTATGCATGTTGCATATGTTGTGGGTATCTGATATCATTCCATGTTTGTTACTACAAAGATCCAATCAGCAATATAAATTAATAACAACCCATTTAAAATGAATTAATGAATTAATGAAAAGAGTTGAAATCAATTGAACATATAGAATTTATCATTAGCTTTTTTAATTTAACATTTACCTTATATTCTCTTTTCTAATTAATGAATGCTCCTTGTGGGAAAATAGAATTTAATCAACTAAATGATGGAGTGTTCTGCAAATGAATAACCAATCTGGTTAGGCTGCTACTTAATAAAATTTCCTTAATTATTGTCCGATTTCAGTTTGGGAGCATGGGATGACTCTGTGCCAATCTTTAAACACAAGGTAATTTTGAGCATTTATATGAACTGTATGTGCCTTGCCGATTTGTTCGCTTCTTTCTATGATTTGGTAATAGTGTAAACTATAATTGATATTTTAGATTTTTTTAGTGAAGTGGAAGCATTTCTTTGAGTAGTGGATATTTTCTTATTTAATTGAATAGTGAATGATTTTTTATAGCAGTCTACAATATGTGGTGTTTGTTATATATAGTTATTTTGATCATTGATAGTGAAAGAAGTTCAGTTATCCATTAATTTTAGGATTCTCTAATTTTAACTTTTGTGTACAGGTTCAATAGCAACTTAGGGTGGGGGTGTATTGCAAGGAACTCTATGCAGATATTCAAAGTAAATTCATTTTGTAATGTTATGCATTACGTTTTTATTGGATCATTGGATGGTTTATATGTATGACATTACACAACACATGATGATTGGCTATCTTAGACTTGATTTTGTGACTACAAAAACCAATCCTTTGAGGTTATTAGTTATATTCTCTTATGCATTTTTCATATTTGAAAGAAGTTATTGTAGTGTGTTATTGTTATTAAAAGGTAACAACTTATAAACTGTTTAGTACTCTGTGCTAAATTTAATTAATGCACATGTATTTATGACCCTGGAGGACTGCTACCACTTAGCTAGACCTTAGGGATTTGATTTTGGTCCGTTTTATGCTCTGTTTCTATTCAGTTCATGTGTTGAGTCCATGTTGTGTTCTATTTTATTTCAGTTCCTAAGTTGAGTGCATTTTTTGTTATTTTTCAGTTCAATTCATGAGACTATCCTTACATCCATCATTTTATTCTACTCAAAATGTTCTGTTTTATAGGTGACAATTTAGCACGAAGTACTGGGCATGGGAGGGAGGAGGAGGGGCATGAGGAGGGGGAGGAAAGGGTTGGAAAATATTTTGGTTAGTGGGGAGGGGAGGGGTTGGGCAGGTTAAAGGGGAGGGGAGGGGAGGATGAGGGCAGAGGAATAGGTGGTTGCTGGGGGAAGAGGTTGGGGAGGGGGAGGGGAGGGGAGGGGAGGATGAGGGAAAGGGGAGGGGGCAACTAGGGGAAGAGGTTGGGGAGGGGGTATGTTATATTTTTAAGGCAAATTGTTTAATTTCATTCATTTTATTTCAAAACATAGGTGAAATAAATAGTTTTCTGTGTATATTTTTATTTAGAATTTCTCATGGAGGACATTTCAGTATGAATTATCTTCATGTTTATTTTAAATTTTACATGCTGGATGATTTCCATGCAGCATGCTTTTCATACTGGACAACTTTCATGACATGCTAGATGGGTTTCCTGAAATATGTTTTTTATCAGTTATGTGTTGCTCTATGTTTTATCATTAAGCTGGACATTAATCATTGTAGAATAGAAAAAAGGTGGAGGTTTTCGATACTGGTTATTCATGTGAATATCAAAATGATTATTTGGTGGTAAGATATTAAATTTACTAAAAGAAAAACACGACTGCTCTTCTCTGTTATAGCCTATTAGGTCTATTGTGGTCTGTTTGAAATTTCAACTAAAGTCATATTCCCTTCTCCTCACACTTGGTGCATCTCAATTTGTTCATTTTTTGTCAAACTGATCCATCTTTTATTCCATACTGGTACGCAGATTCTTTTCATAATTACTGTTCTATTTTTCTTTCTGATGAGTATGTAAGAAGTTATATGATTCACTAAATATTTATATTTTTCTGTGCATACATCTTTCATTCAAAGTCTATTGTTCTTCCTATTTTCATATGTCTCTTACTTTTTTTGTATTTGATTTTCTTTTTTATGAAATATTCATTATGTTTATAAATATATATGCTCTGTTTTTAAAAATAGGTAGCATGGAAGAGTGAACCAGTTTTGAAATTTATGTTCCATGACACCCATGGCATATCCAATGGTGGAGGTAATTTAGTACTACTGGAATGGTGAGTTTGATTTTTTATAGATTTAAATTTTTTATATATATCTTCTATTATATTTAAATACATATCTATTTTATTGTTAAAAAATTATTAAATTATTTCCTTTCCTTCTTCATTTTTACTTCAAAACACTTGAATTTGGATTCAATGGGCAAGTATGTGTTGTTTTGGTTGTTTTTTCCTCTACAAATATGTTCAATTCCTAACATATTTTTTCTGAGAGAAAGGCTGCCTTTTTATCTTCAAAATTAAATGATCTATTTTCCTTTGGTCTTTTGTTATTTTACACTAGATTAAATTGAACTAGATGAACATGTTTGGTATACCCAGCTTTTCCAGTTTATAAGCAATTTAATGAAATTTAATATATTTGTGAAGTAGACATTGGTTATATTCAATCAAGGAAAGTAATGGAGGATTTTGGGAAAAAATTAAGTCATTTTACAATTAATTCTATTTTTATTTGTTACCATATCACCCCTTTCACATAGGCACACACCTAGTGATTTCTATCTAATGACATGATCTTAAAATTTTCAATTTTCTTTGAAATATCAGATTTAAAATTACATGGAAACATTAATTTTATTTATAGAATCTATTATAATTATATTCTTATCTATTTTTTGTTACAAAAGTATAAAAGTATTTCTAACACTGATTTTTTTTGCCTCTTAGATTTTCAAAACACTCATGGTGAATCCCATGGTGGAGGTAATTAAGTAGTACTAGAATGGTGAGTTTGGTTTTTTTATAGATTCATATTTTTTTCTATATCTTCTATTATATTTAAATTCATATCTATTTTATTGTTAAAAAATTATGAAATTATTTCTAACCATGATTCAATTGACTGTCTGGGCTTCATAACACTGATGGTGTATCCCATGGTGGAGGTGTCTTAGTGCTTCTAAAATGGTGAGTTTGGTTTTTAATTTATTCAAATTTTTTATTTATAGCTTCTCTTATATTTATATTCCAATATATAATTGAGTCATTCTTGTTGGCCAGAGGATACACTCTGGATAGGTAATGTCCCTACTTGAATCAGGGTTATTCCATACACGACATTATAGTTTTTGGTTTTACAAAATGCCACAAAATGTTTGGTTGGATCATCCATAAGTTAGTTCTTTTTCATTGATCATGGCAATTTATTGTAGTATATGATGAACTTAGGGGCCTGGTGTCTATATAGTTCTCACAAGAGAGACTGACGATCTTCTTAGCTATAGGTAAATGAAGCTATATGTAATTTGTCGCAGATTACTCATATATAGCCGCATGAACAGTTTTTACCCATTCTGGTGTTTTTCTGGTAATGTTTTTCAATTTCAAATATGTTTTATTTTACTTCCATAAAAATTTATAGGTTCTTTATTTTGTTTATTTTTCAGACTGTTTATATGTATTTTTTCCTAGATTACTCATATATAGATACTTCTTCACTTCTCTTTCAAGTGTTTCCCATATCCTCATATATAATTTTGTTACATCTTACATATGCAAAATTATTTTTATATTTTTCATGTATAAGTGTTTCCATATTTCTTATGATGAACATATTAGGTTGATATGGATTCTTTAGTATCTTTATATAGTATGTACTAAATGAATCCCCATTCATTTAACTTCTATGTGTTTGGATAATGATGTACTATTTCATTCTATCAAACATATTTTTGCAGATTCCATAAAAGATATTATTATATATTCCATTTTCTTCTTGGATTAATGCATTATTGAATTCATTCCATTACTTATGTGGTTCATTTCTCTCATTTGTTACCTATGATTTTATTACTTACATATTTCAATATGTTTATCTTTTATTTTATTATAACATAAGATGAAAATATTCCCAGTTAATGTCCTTGTATTAATATATCTACAAGGCTGGGTATGTATCATTGAATCATAAGGTAAAACCTAACCTTCTATATTCAACATTATTTCCTTTTGATAGGTAATGTTATGTTACATCTTGCATGTAGGCTTCATTTCTTATCCCTTATCCAAAATATTTTGGATGTTAGTATAGTGTCATTAAGTGCGTGTATTTTTCTTAACCCATATTGTGAATTTAAACATACAAGTTTTATGGAATAATCTACCACCTCAGCCATTTTAGATAAATGATGATAGTGACAAGGAGATGAGATTTATTGAGATGGATTCTGTTTACTAATACTTATTTAAAAGGTACATGTTAACATGAAGTGAAGCACAATTATTGTGGGAAAAGTTTGGCTATCATCCAATATAGATTCATATTTTTTCACTGATTTCATTTTTATCTACTCAGTTTTATTTTTTTTTAAGAAATTATGTTTTCCCTAGATTTTATTTTATTACACCATAGACATCATTTTTTCACTTCATTTCCCATTACTTTATATCATTTCTTCTACTGCATTCCCCCGCTTTGAATATCATTTCTTCCATTCCAATTCCACCTACATTTCTTTATATTGTTTTACTCAATTTTTGAATCTTTCTAAATTTTCACTGCATTATCCTTATTATGGTGTCATTTAGTGCGGGTCTTGGTATTTTAAGAGGCTTTGATACATCAAGGGGCTTCATTATGTGATCATTCTCATCCTGTGTGCCACTCTCAAGGTTAGTTTTTATTCAGGTTTTTATTCAAATTCATTCATGTTTATTACGGGCTACTAGATAAACTTCACCTTTTATTTTTGTAGATGATAGGCTGCTGGATAACACCTCACCTTATATTTCAATAGATGCCCTATCATTTCAAAATGTTGTGACACTCTTTAACTCCACTGGGTGAGGCTACTATAATTATGGTTTTTTTACCAATTTATAAATGAAATTGTGTTCTGTTATGATTTGTTACATAAGTGGTTATGTTTTTTCTCATTTGATTTAGCAGGTACAATGTTAGGATGTTGTCTTTTGGTTCCAAATTATGATATTCCTAGGGTGGTTCCAAGTGGTGATTTCAAATGAAAGATCTAGATGGAGATTTCTATTGTAGATTTCAAATTTTCAGCTATGATAGGGTGTTTTATATTCCATTCCTGCATTTGATCTTCTTGGAAGTTATTAAAAGGATTTGTGTTTTCACTGTTTTATCCCTATTATTTTCATCATTCATATGTGGAAAGTATTGTACTATTTTGGAAAGATGTTTTGCGATTTACATGGAACCATGAGTTATGGTATATCAATGATTTACTGATATGATTACCTATAATTTTAGTACAATTTAAATGAAAAATTAGTTACTTTTTAAATTTTTGGTAATTTCCTGACCTTTGTATTATAAGAAATAAAGAAACTATGTTATCTTAAATAACGATATACTATTATGGAAGAATACAAGTATGATATAAGTAAAATAACTATAAATATGTAGTAGAATTAATTCTATGTAACACATTTAAAGGTTTTATTTACCCTATATTTTATCTTACATTTACCTTACTTAAAATGTTATCATGTAACGTAAAAAAATAGTTCATTTTGGACTTCTAAATAAAATGTACCACATTATTTAGAATTCTCTCATTTACAGATTTTGTTACCTAATAGAATTTAATGTCAAATGTAAACATATTTGAACCTATTTGTTTACATAATATTCTTTATTAATTTTCATTCTGTTTCACCATTGGTTCCTTTATTAGTTTTATATGGAAAGCTGCTCAGTATTTAAATTATGTTCCTCAAATTCTGTAACTTTTATTCCTTATTCTGTATGTCAGTTTATTTTCAAATATATTCAATATTAATATAAATTATTATGTTTTATAAATAGAAATCTATAGTTAATAATAAGAATTATTTTATAGTGGTGTGCGTCGCGCGGGCAGAGTACTAGTTACACATAAAATAAAGTGGGATAATATTTTATCCAAATGATACTGAAGAAATTATTCCTGAGAGTAATTTAGTTGAGAATACATCATCTTATTAGTGAATCAAGGTTAAGTGTGATTCCATGAAAGAGTGATTGAAGGTTGGAGGAGATTTATTAAAATCATGTTTGATAATGATATTGATTGTCCAAGAGTGTATAATTGGAAGATAAGATAATAATTGGATGTGAATGTAAAGGTGAATCTAGAAGAAAAGATATGTAGGAAAAATCATCACATAGAAGTTAGGATCATGAATGACAATCTTCTTGAGAATACATTGAGATGAATGAAATGAATTCAATGATATAAACAAGACAACTAGTTCACTTGATAAAATAATAATAATAATTTCATTGATGAGATGAATAATTTCTTGGTATTTATCCCTATGGAATGTATGTTGGTCCTTGAGTAACATATGTTGAGAACTATTGGAAATTATTAAACTTAGGTAGTGCACTGAGGATTGAATTACACCCATGGAAGAAGTAAAACATGAAGAAGCATGAGAAATGATGATTTAGGAGATCTATAGAAGATGAATCAAATATGGGAGTCTAAATATGAAGTGATCCATCAAATAAATCATCAAAATTTTCAATATAAACTAGAAGATCAGGTGGTTTTAATGGATTTAAAAACTATGTTAGTGAAAAGATAAAAGTATGAATTTGATTGAGACTAAATAAAGAAGCACCATAAGATGAGGCGGTCAGTTTTTATGAGTGCTTTAGTAGATGATAATCCAAATTAATTCGACCAAAATTTATTGGTCAGTTTCCAATGTTTTTTAAGAGAAAAATAAATCTTCTATTTTGTATAAATAATATAAAAGACTCAGAGTCATAGAATAATATGAGTTGGGTATACTAGTAGGTATCTTAATTACTGGGTATTCCAATTTCTTTTCATTATCATCACTTTTGTTGATGGTAATAAAAATTATTTTAAAAATTCAACAATAATTAAACTGATTAAAAGATGAGGAATACTAGGTTCATGAAAGATAAAAAATTAGAATTTGTAGGCTTAATTTGATTTGAATTTGAATTGGTAATTGAGGATGTGTTTTGAGTAGCCAAGTATCAAATAATATATTTTATAAATGAAACTTGAACACAAAAAATCAGGTGTTATGTTAGTGTTTAATCTAATATTCAAATTATTTGGATGATTAGAATGGTTACATAGACATAATTAGACATTAAAGACTTGAAAAACAAAGGATAGGAATATACAAGAGTAATTTCAAAGATAATAATTATCAATTAAAAATAAATGTGTTCTTACTAATATGGATAATCAAAAGCTCAACATTAAAAAACAAAATATCTTGATTCATATAGATAATTTTGAAATATTTGAATATCATTGATGCTAAGAATCAATAATGTTTTTATAAAGACTATTTACTTTGAATAATTAGAAGGCTTTTATAGTGTTCTACCAAAAATTGGAATTTTCAAATGTTTTAGAGTTCAAACACTATAAATCTATGATATATTTTTGGTAATAGTTGAGCATAATAGGTTGAATTATTTCATAACATAGTACTACTAATTATTGTGGGGGTCGAAGAAGAAATGAAGATACAGATAATATATCATACACATACCAAAAGTTAAAATTGGGAAGAAGAGTTTAGGTTAAAGAACAATATAATCCAAATATTGGAGGGGTTTCTAGACCTCTGAAAATTATAAAATAGGAAGAAATTACAACTTTAAGAACCTCTAACAGAAGAGAAAAATTTTGATGTTCTTGGAAGATGTGAGAGATCTATAATTAAGTCACCATAAGTAGAGGAAATGGAAAATGTGCACTGTTTTGTAGTGGAAGATGAGTTATTTAGTCAAAGAGTTTTTCAGGTTCATAGAGAATATTATAAACTAGTAGGAACTAGTATACAGAACCCATTTGGAGGTGATAATTATTTTCATATGTCATATGGTGAAATTATGGGTTAAGGATAAAAAATTCCTACACCACTTGCAATCAATACTAATATTCTTACTTTATAATTTGGGTATTATGATAATAGATAAACAAAAAACTAAGTAGGTATCCACATTGGGTCTATAAATTTTAAAAAATCCCATGTTCCAATTTTACTAATTTACTTTATTATGATTAATGTGGTTTTTTTGGGGTGCATAATCAAGATCTTGATATCCTAACTGAGACAGTGGTTCAATCATCTTAAAGGGGGTAAAAGTTCTAGTTATAATTATTTGGTAAAAGTTGGTCAAAATTAATTGACATCCCCATATTTTAACTATATGATTCAATTTGACTTTTCAATGGTATCGAATATTAGGTTTCATCTAATTAGGTCTAATGTTTTTTTCTAATTGTTCTCTAATTATTTTATATGAACTATATATTTCTATAATATACAAATTACTTATTCCGAGAGATACAAAAGTTAAGAAAGTTATAGAGATATATCTTTTATAATATTAGGATTCTATTTCATAGTTTGATAAGATAAAAGATAATTTTCTGCATTTTAACATGAAATTTTTATCCAAAACACCAAGAAACTAAAAGAATAAATAAACTTAATAGTTATATAATCTAGATTCTCAAAATTATTAGAAGGGGGATCCAAAACCACCAGAATGTAAATAATGTTCTATCTATTTGGATAAATCCATTATGATTAATCCTCCATATGAATCTAGATCAAGCTATGAAGAGTGTGAATCTTCTAAATTGTTTGAATATTTTTTCTATTAGATAATGGGTTATCTAAAAATTAAATCTATTTAAGCTATCACATATATACACATATTTTTCAAGGGCCTACTAGATAAAAATTATATATAGAATTAGAATAAATGTTATGGAGGATGCATTGGTAAGAAATTTTTTAATATGAAATAATATCATATAACTTATAAAAGAAATACAATAATTTTTATAACATTGGAATGAAATATTTTTTCATGTTGAAGAATAATTATGAAGGATAATCTATGGGGAAGATATATTATTTAATTTTTTATTGGAAATAATCCCAAAATTTAATTATATGGTAGATTTTAAGAATTAAAAATTATATGTTATGGATAAAAGGATAAAGTGATTGATAGTTTTTTATAAGTAAAAAAATAAATATGCATGAGTAAAAATATTACAATATGAAAAGATAATTTGATGTTAATTTAAAACATCTTGAAAATTAGGAAGATATTTTGAATATAAAGTTTCTCAAGTTGGAAGTAAAATTTTAAAACATAGAGATTACTTAAGTTAAATCTTCATATGAATATGAGATAAACTACACTATCCTAAAAGTCTCATAGATTAGTATAATCTTTGTGAAGAATCATTGTTGTGGTAGGAAGAATATAATATCATCGAAATATATATCTTCCTTTCTATCATTGAATAAGGTAAAACTATGTTTTTGTAAAACCTGTTACACTAATATTTTCCCTTTGAATAGTAAATAATATAATTTTCTTACTAGAAAAATTGGTTAAATGTATGTATACATAAACCCACTACATAATTTAAGGTGGAATAAAGGAAAAAAATAAATATTTTCCAGATAAGGTTTTTAGAAGAAAAAGTTACTATTTGAGACCAATAATAAAATAATACTCCAAAGTATAAAAAAGAAAAGTAAACTTTTTAATACTTTTAGTGCTATAGGAAATTTAAACAACAGTCCATTAACTATTAAAATAGTATGATAACTTCAAGAAAATATAGAAGAAAAATATTAAGGGGGACTAAAAAAAGTGAATACTGTTTCTAATATGTTGAATCATAGTTTATAGAAGAAGTAAAATCTAATTACATACAATATATTTAAATTTATTGAAATATTCTATGAAAAATGTTGAATATGTGGTCCCTGTAATGATGTGTTCTTGTCTATATCTACCTATCACAATTAAATTACAATTAATAGAATAATGACACAACAATAAAAAAGACTAATAAGAAGTACACATTTGGTGTAGAGATATGAACTATATCAAGTAAAGTACATCCAAGGGGATAGAAAAAGAGGATATCATATAGAATAAAAGTATTAATATTTTATAAACGGAAATCACAAATAATTGAAAGGTTTAAAAAATATAATATTGTTAATGTTAATGGAAGCAAGATCAATCAATAAATAAAATAAATATGATAATGAAAGAAATGGATTGTATTTTTCTAAGAAATATTTGATAAGAAGCTCAATCTCGACAACATTTACCATATAAGTATAAACTAAAAAAACATAAAATATTGTGTGTAATATGTAAGATGGATGGATACACTCTTGAAAAGTAAAATAGAATACACCCTAGATAAGATAAGTCTGTGAAAAAAATCAAGAAGGCTTGAAAAGATACATGTAATAAAAAAGGTTGATGTGAAGACGAAATCTCAACACGGAGAAAAAGTGGAACATATTATAAATGTTTTCATGATAGTACACCAAAAATAAATAGAAGAAACTAGGAAGTTGGATAAGTAAGAAAAGAAAAATTATTGTTCCTTTTTAGTAGATGTTAAAATAAAATATCCTAATAAAGGTAATGTTGAGAGTGATCATAAGAAGCCTCTATAGCCCAAGAATACCAGTAATAGAAAATGATGGGTGATTGTATAAAGAAAAGATAAATTGAATTGATGGTAGTTTCTATGTTTATAAATAATTCCTAATTATATTAATATAATTAATAGAAAACTAAAGACCCATGGTATTCCCCTAGAAGTTCCTATTTTTGTATATTGAGAAGTAAATTTAATTTAATACAATTTAGGAGGAGACCTAAATAAATAAGTGTAGTCTTAATCTAATAATATATAATAAGATATCTATAATGGGTAGATCTACATAGATTGGAATTATATACCCCATAGGCACATTTTATGTGGTATCAGACAAGCCATCCAAATTAGTGTTAACCATGATGATTAAGACAAATAGTTATTACCCATTTAGGTGGTTTAAAGATAAATTTATAGATTTCATAGAATTGGTAAGTTGAAATGAAAGAGTTAAATTCCAGATTTTTTTTTTGAGTAACTCAAAAATTGAGCTTATGAATGATGAGGTCCCATAAAAAATGTTCAAGATGATAATTATTTTCTAGATAATTAAATGAAATAGTTTTGAGATTCAATCATGATTCGGTATATTTATATCTTTCACTATTGTTACTAAATAAATTCTTTATGTACAAGGGGGTGGGTTTTATCAATTGTCGATATAGTAAAACGTATCATGAAAATGGTGAGAAAAATACTATTGTATTGAATAATTTAAATCCATTTACTATGAAGGATTTTGGAAATAATTTAAATGGAAAATATTTTTGAACAACCCCTAATAAGTGAATCTTTTACCAGTATCACATAATAAATTTTTAAATCAACTTCAATGCTTATATTAGACTCTTTTTTTTCAAAATCAGGAATAGATCATACATACATAGAGATTATTGATTTATGGACTAGTCATTTAAATAATATGGATTCCATTATTCTCATAGATAATACAAAGATTACTTTTAGTAAAATTAAGGAAATGGTGAGAATACAAAAATTGATTATAATAAAAGTTGAATATTTCCATTCCTCATAAATGAGACCTTATATTTATTGATAATAAGGTGGATAAAAAGAAATTGACCTTGGAAAATATTTTTTAATGATAATAAACCCAAAGGGGGAGATTGAAGATCCTAAAGGGATATAATGATAAATCATTGTATTTATTTTCAATGATTGTTTTCAACTACTATGATCAGTTGAAAAATTCAAGTAAGTGGTTATTTAAGGGAAAGTTTATACTGTTTATAATTTTTATAGTATTTTATACTCAAGAAATTAATGTATTATATGATAGGTATAATATATTTCAACTTCTAGAAATGTGACACTGAAATGGGAAGGATATTTTTTCTAGATGATACCAAGGAAATGATGTCTGAGAGTAATAAAGATAATAAAACATCATATTATTGTTAAACCAAGCTTATGTGTGATTATTTAATAATGTGATGATGTTGGGAAGATTACAATTAATTATATGTTTATTTAAAGATAAAATTTTTAAGGAAGGGAAGAAACTGAGGAGAGGATTAAAATTGGATATGAAGGTAAAGACGAATTTGGAAGATGATAGATACAAAAAGAATAATTTCTTGGAAGTTTGGATCGTGGAACACAATCTTCTTCAAAATACATGTGAGATGAATTGAAGCCACTCAATGTTGGAAACAAGAATCCAAGATCACTAGAAGAACAAAAAAGATAAATCTCATTGAAGATTTCACAAAGACCTTGGGATTTATCCCTATGGAACATTAGGTGATACATGGTTAATATAATATGAGTAAAATAATGAAATTGGAAAAGGTATGGAGTTCACTAAGGGTAGAGTTGCATATATGAAAGTAATACCACAAGATGTTATGATTTTAATGATTATTTTGTATTTCTATGAATGTTGAAAGTTTTATGAGACTCAAAATATAATGTGAAAAGTTAGAGACTCCTTCAAATGTAACAAGATTCACCAAAAGATGTGGTGTTTATAAAGGAGTTCAAATATAGGTTGATTGAAATATAAAATACCAACCCTAAGTGATATTAAATAAGAATAATTTGAAGATGAGGCAGTTAGTTATGCTGATTAATTTGGCATATAATAATCCAAATTAATTCAAGTATAATTGTTTTATTGAGTTCTAATGAAATTAAGAATAAAATTTAATATTAAATACTAAGGAAATACTCTAAACAACATTGAGATAAAGAAGATAAAGAGTATCATAGAATAAAAGAGAGTGTGATTAGTTGGTATGTCAATTTATTTTAATGATGATCACATTATATGATGATTATAATAAGTATATGAATAATTCAAGTAATTTCAAACTAACTAAAATACAAAGAATCAAAGATATATCCAAGTTAAAATCATAAGAAGCAAAAGGTCAAAGGTGATTATAAAATAAACTGACAAAATATATAGAGACTCCACTATCCAAATCCAAAAAAAATATTTTATAGAAACGGTAGTAGAACACTAGATGCTCATGATTTATGTAAATAAAATGCTCAAATATTAAATGTCCCTATATTATTAACATAGATACAATGGGAAAAAATATTAAAGTGTTCGAAATTAAAGGAATAGAAGATGCTAGAGTGGTTTTGTTATATCATTTATGCAAATTCATAGACAAAGTGACGATGCTGAGTTGAATAAGCAAAGACTTACCATTAATAAAGAAAAGTCCACAATTTAAGTTGCGATTTGTTGGATAATTAAATATAATTAATTCCAAGATTCATGGAAGATTTGAATTAGAATATTGAATCTAAAATCTTTGGAATCATTGATGGCCTATAGCTAAGAAATTAAAATCATAAAACCCTTAGAGTTGGAATACCATGAATATCTATAATGTTTGTGTAATTTTAAAGTATAAAAAGATAATTTTATAACATAGTTGTGATGGTTATTGACTGAAAAAAATATAATAATTAAATACATTGTTTATCCAAACTACATTTACCGATAGTTTATATTATAATGATGAGTTGATTATCCCAAACATCAAGTTCCAAATACCTAATAGGTTTCTAGGAAACATGGAACTAGAATATAAGAAATAAGACCAATGAAAAGTGACACATATTGAATATCTAAATTATAAAGTTCTTGAAATAATTGAGAGACCCATAATTATGTTAACCCAAGTAGAAGAAAAGGTGGACTTGAAAAAAAATTAGTATAAGATGAGTTGGTAGTCGAAGACATTTTCAAGTTATTGTATAATGTTATATACTAGTAGAAAAAATATATATAACCGATCAGAAGGTAGAAATTACTCACCTGTTCTATATGGTGAAAATCTATGTTAATAATAATAACATCCCATACCCCTAATAATCAATAATAAATATTTTTGGTAAAATATATATCTTGGGAAAATAATTAGACAAAATATTGAGTAGGTTCCCACCTTGTGACCAAACCTTGTGAAAGTTCCCTATACTGATTTACCTACAATCCATTACTATTATTTATGTTATTATTTGTTTTTGAGAGTGAATAATTAATATCCATACATACTTACTAAGAAAAAATAATTAAAAACATAAAAGTGGTGAAATTTTTTGTTAGAATTATTTAATATATTTTGGTCACACCTGATTCACACTCCTCCCAGTGTGACTGTAAGATTCCCAAGGACTCTCAAAAGTCATTGTCTTATTTGTGTGGAAAATATCTCTACATATTAAAAAGTTAACCTTAATACATCCTTTAATATAAATTTAGGTGACTAAAATTCAATATGTAGGAACAATGTTTTGGTATTTTTTAATCAAGAAAAGGGATTTGGAAGAAAAAATTAGCATATAGGAAATAAAGGCATTGGATTGATCAAGAAAGTGATGGATTAAAGATGAGGATGTGGACAAAAGATACTTATATGTTTTCACCATGTATAGGGAGTTTTTGGGAACATAAACCTTCATCAAGAAGACAACACCCACACAAGTGATATTAGTATCATGGCTCTTCACTATATAGAACATACCAATAAACTAATTAATGGATCTATTAATGAAGAAAGGAGGGATACAACAACAAAGGAATCATTGGTTCTTTATCTAATATACTCCAATTTTCCATTGATGATCATGTATATAGAAATTTTGAATCATTTCCCAATGAGGACGGTATCTTGGGGTGCTGGAAATCCTCACAGAAGATCATGCCTAGGAACCCTATGAATTTCCAAGAATGTTCTATGTAATAGATCTCATAATGAAATATATCATTGTAGATATACAATGATAATTTAAAAGAATATCCCTTCCCAAGGATACATGTGCGACATCTATCAAACCCATTCCAAAATATGAACAACATATACCCCTTAACGAGTTTTAACCTATAATTATATGAAATTAATAATACAATGTACTTAGCTAAATAATCAATGGTATATTAACCTATTTTATTCTTTCTCTAGTTTTATATGAATAAAATGGGTTTATTGGGAATAAAATTATTAAATGTTTTATTGGGGATAAAACATTAGATGATGAGTGAAATTAACATTATGGTTCTTAGGGAAACATCATGCTAAAACTCTACATAGAGAAAGAATATGATAGATCAGAATATGGAATTATTCTTAAAGAAATGTGTCAATATGAATTCAGGGTGTCGTTTCCTCATATGTTTTCACTGTTTCTCCTCCCTTTGGATCTTGGTCTCACTAATGAAAAAAATTGTTTTCTTAAAATTAAACTAAGGTCTTCATCATGGAAAACAAAATATTTTTACATATTTATCATGGAATTGGATACACTTAGTAGAAACCTGAGTATGTAATGTTGAAAGAATTTATTATCCCTTTTGGGGGTAGTTATGGTCCTCCAAGTATCTTCTAATTATAATTCACACGTGATATAATTTTCTTCTATAGTTGAGAGAATAAGTTTATAATTGGTATAAATGATATCAT
This sequence comes from Viscum album, assembly GCA_963277665.1. Lineage (NCBI taxonomy): Eukaryota > Viridiplantae > Streptophyta > Magnoliopsida > Santalales > Viscaceae > Viscum > Viscum album. The sequence goes on from OY728145.1 coordinate 414,291,004, forward strand.
GAGTATCTATGGATGGTGGAGTGGGATTTAGGTGAGACTTTCTAAAAAAATTAGTTTATATATATACATGTTGTTTAAAAAGATAGTCAAAATTAATTAAGGGGTTTATCGGCTTCCATAGACTAATTTTTCAACATAATATCTTATAAAAACATTATGTCTATAGATTATTGTGATTAAGTACCTCAATTATCTTTTAAATAAGGTCACATGTCATATTACGATAATAAAGAGTAGGATCCTTTCTTATAGTGAGAGGATTTCTTACATTAACAATGTCTTACCATTTATTCCCATGTACATTGTTTCTATTGTCCTAGTAACCAAATGAATCTTAAGGACAATTAACACATTCCATTAAGAATCACATATCAAATAATAAAAATATTGAGAAAGATCAGGGAATTCAAATAGTCCCATTTATTAAGGATGGGTCAATTTTAGAAGCCTTTATGAATCAGTATAGGCTATTCAAGTCAAACATGCATTGTATATCATCACAGGGGATTGTCTATGGGAGAGGAACATTAGAAACAAATATAGAAGGTCTCATGATGTTTTTTCTGCATATTAATTAAAAAAATTCATATTTTAGTATATCATTCATGGTCTACATCAAAATATTCTTAATAAAACCTAATGAATTATTAGAAGAGGGGATATTTTATTTTGAAAGGACAACTGGTTGGTAAACCCAATACATTTTCTAGACTACTTAATCCTTGATTTTGGTTTTTGTGCAATGTAAGATCAACCAAACCATGAAAATTATATCTTAAGTAATGAAAAAATGGATTTATTTAATTATATTCAATATATTAATGATCTAGATCAATGCGTCCTTACCCTAGAGAGATATAGATATTACAACTTGAGTGATTTTCAAAACATCATCGATGTTCGAAAAAGGACTCATGTTTGGGAAAAAATATTCTAAGGTAACACCATTACATTAGAATATATATTCTTAGTTTTTATTCCTTTTCACAACACCTTACCCATAGAAAAAGATCTAATTTATAAGTATCCACCATTACTTTAAATTCATTTTCTATTTCGAACCCCAATTATAGAATGAGGAACACCTATTCATACATGGGGAATATGCTCACTTCATCTCAAACATTCTTCGAAATATAACATTATCTTAATAAATGAATCCTTTGATCAATTATTATTATCCATGTTATATAACATTGAAATATCCTCCAAATAAAGCCATGCTTATGGTGAAAATTTCATCATAGGTTTTGGAATGAACCCTAAAAGGAATAAAATATATTTTCGTCTAAAAATATATACAATTTTAGTGATAAATTATTTATTTTATCTTATTGTTGGAGGAATCCTTTCCCCAACCCTATGGTATTAGTATATCATTGTATCATATTCATGGAATATAATTGGGGATGTTGAGCACTGAAACTGGTTTTCTTTGGATCTCTCCATCATTGGTTACAATCTAATCACTGATGGGGAATATACAAAAGGTATAATTTAATAATGGGTCTTATTCAGGATATACATGTCTAAGAGATCATAGAATAAAGTGCCTCATATTGACGTGGATTACCTCTTAGAGTGTAGGTCAGAACCTTTATTAGTGGTGCAATTATATACAAGGATAGAAGTGCACCATTAAATATGGTGGATTCTAATTTAGAATTGATTGTGAAATACATGCACAAACTCCCCACTACACATTATATATAGCTCATAACATTCAAAAATTCAATAGAGTGATTTATCATAATGTTACTATCAATTATAATTAGTGGTAGGGGACAAAGGAAATGAACATCTTGGCTTTTATATGAGAATTAAATACTATCACTAAGAATTGTTTTTATCTATGGATCCCTATCACTAGATTGTATGAAAATTATGAGTGGGGGTGACCATAGCCTCTACAACTTTATAACCCATTTATATAATTTATTGGTGATTCCCCACCGACCAATTAAAAAAATAAATAAATAGTGAGTTTGTGTAATGAACCTACATGAATACCCTCTCAAGATGGTACCTGAACTGATCCCCAACATACTCAAAAGCTATTCCAAATCCCCACAGGTTGGTGACAAGCACTTGGGAATTAGAAATCAAAGTGAATGATATCTATCAACCTAAATAAACAACATGTTTTTATACACTAAATATAGATAAACTATGGAAGATTAAAATATATACCCAAATAGATAAGAAACAATAAAAAAATATAGTTAAAAAAGGTAAAAAAAAATATCCGAGTGACATGTCCAACCACGGAGGACTATAAAACCAAAACAATTCTCCAAAAGATCCATATTAAAACATAGAAAAACTACCACCATCTCACCAGTAGATACCCCAAACCCCACCGACACAAATCCTCACCCCCTCATTGTGGATACTCTCCTTTCCATATATCGAATGAGATAACAAGGTCTATACACCACTGAAAGGGTGTATAGGATGTGAGCTAATAAGATCAGTAGGGTCTCACCCAGGAGTTCCATAATATGTCTTTATATAATAATCCATTCATGCTAAACATCAAATAAAAAACAACATGATAACAGATTAACAATTTCTATATCAAAATCATGGGGGGGGGAATTTAATTTCTAATTTTCCACATTTCCAAATAAAACATGTTCATCAGTTTCCAATAGTTTCATAGAAATACATCATAAAAGATATATCAAATAAAATAAAACCATGTATCACATCTCATATCAAATCCATGGAAGTATAATCAAAATAATAGAAATCAAAATATCCCCAATGGGCCAATATCACAGGTGACATCATGCCAAGGATCACACTTGGACTGTATAGCTAGTACACTCATAAATATCATAGAAATTCACATACACATAAAGCTAATATATATATTCTTTGATTCTAGAGAGTATAAGAACACCCAAAAAATTGAACCCCCTAATAGGTCTAACAAGTCCCTAGAATAACTGGCCTATAGATAAGAGGAAACCCCATGAGAAAACAACCTAATAGTAGATGAAACCTAATACTATAACTTCCACAAAAGCACCTCGGGTTTCCCATGTACGCTATTTTTGAAATCAATTCATCAATCCATTTTCATCAAAGCATGATTTTAAAACTATTTCATAATTGTTTGAAAACACTTTTATTTACTATAAACTAGGGAAAAACCAACGTTTATGAAATCACAGTTCTAGAAACTAAAAAAATTAATATCATTCTATTTAATTTAATAAAAAAATTAACAAAAACAGTACCAATTCATTTCACTGATGTTGGATAGAGCAAGAACTGTCGACCTCAAATCTCAGGTTGCACAAACCTACAACATGATCCACCAACATGGAAGATCACACAACCAAAAAGAGGCCGTTGAACCAATGTTCACACCTTATAATTTATTAAATTTGTTAAAAGGGTTGGTGTATAAGAATAAACAACACATACCACAAGAACTCACACCCACAACACCACAACTAACTAAGAAACCGCCCCCGAATGAAGATCGCTCAATGGTTCTAGAGAGAATCAAGAAGAAACATCACCGCATGTCAACAAATCTGATAACACAATGGTATAGAGCCACCAAGATCAAATAAATGAAGACTTAGAAATCATTATTCAGCCTGATAGATCCAACCAAACCATAATGGAAATCAATTGACAAATGAATAAATACATATTGAAGGGATTATCCCAAAAGCACTGGAAGAGAGCTCTAGGTTGAGAGGGGAGATAGATGCCGAAGAATGAAATAATAATAAATATATTAAACACCCAAAAATCCATTTCTATGACATTTACAAGGTGTGTAATCCTTTTTCATGTTTTCTAATACATGAGGAACACTTATACTAAAAAATTCACCTTTTTTTTATTGAAAACTGATTCTTTAACATTACACTCCCTGTAACCTGTACACGGTGTTTACTCCCATCATGTTGTGTACACAGTTCACAACATCTACCATATAGAGATGAAAGATCAGGTATTCACATTAAATAGAGTATATTTCCCCAAAAGACTAACAAAATTCTTTAAAAAAGACCCATACCACCTCAGGTTCTCTCTAAACTTAATGATGACCCCTTTATATAATTACATGATTATACACAGACTCCATTAATTCAAACAAACATAAATCCCTAAACATGAGTTCATTTTTATCATAAAAGGTTCTCTATATTTGGGAATACTGAGATTCACCCAATTAAAAAGGATTACATTAAAAGAGCATAAAATACCTAAAATCATATAATGAGATGTTATAAACTCCCCACCATAAGACTTTCCATCCATAAGAAGTCATGTTTAAGAATTATGTCACATAAAGAGGTAAGTCCACCTCTCATTCATCAATGAATCACATTCCTAAGTCTTATAAGAATATGATCTATTACACCATAACACTCTAAAAAATAGAATCAACTTCCCAGGAAAAACTTTCACTTAACATTCAATGATCTTTGTTGTCTGCTCAACAAGAGAAACCCCAGGCTCTAATTCAATCTCTTAACAACTCAGAACATAAGAGGGATCATGATAATATATCCTGATCTATGATATGTGGAAATCATCATGAATTCCCATAAAAGGAACTATAAATTCTTATTGATATATGGAAAACATAATGAATAAAACACTATGACTAACCATCTGTTTGGGGATGATAAGTTGTAATCAACCAAAACTAAGTCACCATCACTTCTTAGAGACTTCTTCAAAATATAAAAGTAAACTTAGGATACCTATTTGAAATAATGGTTGAAGAACCCTCATGTATCCTTACAATCTCATACACATATAACATACCTAGTTCTTAAACTTTTGTGGTGCCTTTGATTGGAATTAAATGATATGACTTTGTCAACTAATCAATCACCACCCATATACCATTCATAATTTTTGGATTCCATGAAAATAAAAAAAATAAATGGATCAATTAAGTTATTTAAAAACTAGAACCAGATTAGGATAAAGAAAAAAATGTTTTAGATGATCTACCATAAGGTTTTGGTAGGTGTAACAATGGGACACATAATCAGCAATGTCAAGCTTCATTCTGAGCAACAAAAACCTTTATCTCATGTAATAACACATACCCATTGTTCTCCGATGAATGAACCATGAAGAATCATAAAGAAATAGATCCTTATTAATGCTAGGAATATAAACTAATCCCCAAAATATAGAATAACATATGAAGAGAGTGACTAACTAGAAATGATCTCCCCATCATATAGGGTATCTCAAATTACTCTAAAATAACCATTTTTCTACTGAATTGGAAGAATAGACTCAAGGATAAATGAATATAAATGGAAATTTTATAGAACCATTCATAAAACATCATCTTGAGCATCCAAATTAAACATATCAAAAATCCCCATAATCTTACACTCTTCATTCAATTAAAAACTTCCTATGATGGAACCTTACAATTAAGAGTGTCAGTGAAAAAATTCCCCTTCCCATGGGTGCATGTAATGTTAAATTAAAATGTTTGATGCCATTCCACCCAAAACATCTATATAATATTCATGTATTTCCTAGAAAAGATATAGTTTAACATATTTGTAGGCATAAATGATTTTCAACCTTTACCCAAAAAGATAATGCCACATACACATAAGAGCATGGATATCTGCATAAGGCTCTAAATCATGATTGGGATAATTATTCTCCTGAAGTCAAAGATAATGAGATTTTTAAGCTAACACATGAACATATTGTATTAGTATACAACCCAAACTAGTGGTAAAAGAATCACATAAAATCACAAACTCCTTACCTAGATTAGGTAAGATTAGAATAGGAGCCAATGTTAAAAGTCATTTAACCTCATCTTAATAAGACTAACACTTTCAATCCCATATAAATTTTACCACTTTGAATGTAAGATAATTCCAAGTTGATTCCAAATTAGATAATTACTTAAATAACCATTGATAATATTAAGAAATACCAAGGAATCTTTGAATCTCAATAAGATTATGAGGTTCTTAAAATGAAAAACAGCCTTTACCATTTCAGGAAGAACTAAAAATCCAGGTTTATCAATCACGTTCCCCATGAACATAAATTATTGTACCCATAATGTGAATTCTGAAATATTTCATTAAAAATGGTGAATCCTCATGATTTCTAAAATCAAACACTGATAGTTCTCATCCAAGGACTCATATCTTGAAAAAAATTATTCACAAACACTACCAAAGAAGTTTTGACATACTGATGGAATATATGATTCATCAATTCCATAAAAACATCAAGAGTGTTAGTATAACCAAATCACATCACATGATATTCAAAATGGACATACCTTCCCCTGAAAGACTTATTTAATATATAACACTTTATAAATCTTAGCTAATGATTAACCGACCAAATATAAATCTTAAAAAACCATCTTGAACCCATTAATTGATCAAAAAATCCATCCATACATGTAAATTGATACTTTTTAAAAAAAAATACTTGGTTTAACTTCCAATAATCGAAACATAACAAGAATGAATGATCTTCCTTCATGGAAAAGAGAATAGGGGATTCCCAAGTTGAAAAACTAGTTAGAGAAAAAACCCTTTTACATCAGGTCTTCTAATTTTATCTGGATCTATTTCAAATCCATTAGTTTCATAATAAAAGAAGGTATGGAAATTAGATGTGTACTTAGAACTAGATAAATTGAAAAATGTTCCACCATCTTAAGAGGAAGCCCATTGATTTTTTTGGAAAAATTTCAGGAAAATCCTGGAAAAAATCTTGATGATACTAAATAGATGATATTTCATTGGGAACAATGCATATAAAATACAACAAACTCTTGATCACTGGGTGGAAGGGTCATACACGACCAGACATTAGATCTCACTTTCCCTGAAACACACATGACATCCTATCAGCCCCAGGAAGTGAGACTTGCTAATGATTACAATCAATCTCACCATGATTATAAACAATATAATACATCTTTTTTATTATGTCAAATAAATCCATATCGAGAATAAGAAAATCTCAGAATAACTCCACTTCAACTGGAAACATCACACAAGAAGGACATTTAAACCACTGTTATTTCCTCTTCCTAAGATATGTCACAAAATCCATAACAATTTACATGTGATGCATTGGAAGGATAATAATATGAAAAAATATAGATATAATCGTGTGGAAAGTACTAGTATAAAATAACTAAAATGCTACTAAATATGAAATAAATATGGGACATCTCACTGTTGCTGGACCCGCATTGAAATCCACCAAAAACTCATATACCATTTTAAGGTTATTAACTCTCAAGGTATGAGGAGGGATCCCTATAGTTTTTAATAATTTAATTACACCAAATTATTCTTTGGGGATAGTGAACCTTGACCATATAGATGTACAGGTATAACATTATATAAATGCTGCATATGACCATAACATCCACAATTATTACACATTTTATCTGACTAAGGTAAATAACATAGGGTGTGTCTGACCTTGCCACACTAATAGGTGTTGAAGATGCCTAATTCCAATGAACACCTCTACTATTCCTACTATGATCTTTCTAGTTTCTCTTTTTCCCCTGAGTGACATTGAAGTTTCCACTAGGTGGAAGATAATGGAAAAATATCCATCATTTCCACCTATATTCATCTCATCCATCATATCCATGTCTGTCATCTCCATTTAGGTCGAAATATTCAATATAAATACCTATCATATGATATCCAGTCGTAAACCCTATAGTCAGTTCTGATCATTTAGCGGTTCATTCTTTATAACCTCTAGTAAAAAATGAACTGTCTCAGCAAACTGATTGGAGTATTCCAACATCAAAATCTCTCCCTAATAAAAATAGAGTAACTCAAGAGACGTTACTATGATAAATGAATCTGGAAAAAACTATTGTAATTATAGAGTATTTAATCCCTTCTATCCCAAACCGACTTTCCAATATTCTTGTCCCATAGAATCCCACCAACACTTTCTAGGAACCCTAAGTCGAAATGATTCACACTTCACCTTGACACTCTCATGCATTTCTATGGTGTCAAAAATATGATCAATCTTGTAAATATAGCCCTCAAACTCTTATGGTTCATTGATACCTTTAAAGTATGATGGATTCTCATGAAAGAACTCCCATGGTCGATCCCTTTCTACTATAGCATTTGGTTTTACCTCAAAAACTTCATTATCAAAATATAGAACATTCTTTTCCCTGGAATGAACTACCCACATGATTGTTTTGATAATTTTTTATCCATTGGATGATTCCCTTGAGGAGCATCAAATGAATCATCTTGAGGAACTCCCACATGTCTTACAGGCTTATTTTTGTACATTGAAACATTATAAATGATTAGATAATAGAACAATCTTATTTCAAAATAAAAAAACCATAATAATAAACTAACATTCACATATAAAGCTGCATATATGGGAAACACATCCCAGCATCCCATAGAAATAAGAGTATCATCATGGAATGAGATAGTCAATAACTTACTACAATATACCTCTCAAGTCCCATCAATATTATCACTAGTCTACCGAATGTCCTAAGAGAATGAATCACGAAGAAAAAACCTTTTCTAATTACACTTTTTAATCAAAGGACCTGAATACCCACTCAAACTGGTACTTGAACCAATCCTACACATACCTGAAGGGAATTCTTGATCTGCACAGGCTGAAAATATAACTAGGGTGTCAAAAAAATCAAGGGAGAAAATTTTCACAACCTGAAACAAAAACATGGAATATGTACACATAAAAAAAGAAACAAAAGGAGATAAAAATATATTCCAAAAAATTTAATGAACAATGGAAATGATACAACTAAAAAAGTTATCAAACAATATGCAAGTGAAAATTCCATCTATAAAGAACTAGAAAACCAAATAAATACTCCCGCCTATCCATGTGATTATATATGAAAACTCCCACCATATTACCACTAAATATACAAATCCTAGATGACAAAAAACCACACTTCCTTACAATGGATCCTTTCTTTACCTTACATTGAAATACATAATAAGGTCTACACGACAACAAAATGGTGCACATGGTGTAAGATAATGGGATCAGTACAGTCTCAAATAGGTGTTACATAATAGGTATCTATACAATAATCTATACATGATCAATTTTAATGAAAAAAAACATGATAACTATTTAATAGTTTGTATATCAAAGGCATGGAGGAAAAAATTATTTCCCCCTTTTTAAACATTTCCAATAAAGTAGGTAAATAAGTTTCAAATAATTTTATATACATATATTGAAACAGATATATAAAATAAAATAAAATCATGTATCACATCTCATATCAAATCCATGGAATTACAATCAAATAGCCAAAAACCAAACAGTCTAAATCAGATAAAATAAAATGTATCATCACACCAAGGATCATACTAGGTCAGAATCGCTGGGAAAATCATACATAACATACACAATCGCATACGCATCAAGCCACTAGGCATCTTTATCATTTCTAGAAAGCATAGAAACACCCCACAATGTGAACCCCTCAATATATATTACAATTAATTTTAACAATACGCCTAGGGAGTAGAGAAAATACCCTTGAGAAACCCCCTGATAGTGGATGACACCTACTACTATACCTTCCACCCAAATACTCATCGCTTCCCATGTTCTCAATTTTCCAAATCAATTAATCAATACATTGTCATCAAATCATTATTTGAAAACCATTTCACAAAACTATTTCATAATGCATTGAAATCCCTTTTCATTTAATAAAAATTTTAGGAAAACTATTTTTATGAAATCCCAGTTCCACATATAAAAAATTTCAAATTATTCCAATTCATTTAACAATTTGTTTAAAAAAAGATGCAATGTATTTCACTAACACATGGTAAAAAGAAACTTTTCTACCTAGAAAATCTGGTTGCACATGCCTATAGTGGGATCCACTAACAAGGAAGAACATAAAACCAAAATGGAGGCCCTAGAAATAGTAATCACACCTCATAAGATGTCTAATTTTTTAAAAAGGGTTGGTGGAGAAGAGGTAACAATACATACCTCAAGAACGCACACCCACCTCTCCCCAACCAATAAGGAAAAGACCCACAAAAAAAATATTGCATAAAAAATCGAGAGTCAATCAGGAAAAAACATCACCAGGAATCAATGAATATATTAACACAACAAAAATGAACTACCATGATCAATTAAATAAATAATTAGAAAGTATTAATCACCCTGAGAGATGAATCCTACCCCCAATGGTGATGAATCATTGGAAGAATCTATCTAGATTGAACGAGTGCTCCAAAAATTGATGAAAGAGATCTATAAGACAAGAGGGGAGAGATTTATAGAAAAATTAAATAAAAATCAACATATGTAGTGACCTAAAGTCCCTGTATGTGAGGTTTACATGTTATGTAAACTCTTTACAGGTTGGGTAATCCAGGGATATAACATTTTATGAAAAACCAATTGTCTTTTAAATAAAAAACCAATTCTTTAACATTACAAAACATGTTACTTTTACATGGAATATACTCCCTTAATAATGTGTACATGGTTCATGAAATCAACCCTATAAAAATTAGATATCTATTATTCCCACTACATGGTGTGTGTGTCTCCAACAGACTTTAAGAACACAAGTTTCTTACATGATAACCCAAACCACCTTGGGAATTATCTAATCTAGGGTAGAACTCCATTACGACATTATACTTTTATACCAACACTCCATTAATTAAAAAACAAAAAAAATCTCAAAACATTAGTTCATTTTTCTCAGAAAATATCCTCTATGCTTGAGAGTCCAAATTTGCACCCAATTAAAGAAGAAAACAAGAAAAGAGGAAAAGAACATTAATGTTGGTAACCAGATGTTACAAACTACACACCATATGAATTACCATCCCTGATAGGCCATGTGGAAGAATAAATTCTGTTAAAGAGGTAAGGAAACTACTCCATCATCAATGAATTTTTTCCCATGTCTTATGACAATATAACACATGACTCCATAACTCTCTAACCAACAAAATCAGATTCATATAAATGAAATTCAATTGAGATTTAATGATCTATACTAGATTATCAACAACAAAAATATATATCTCTATCTGAATCTATTCCCAACTCACAACATGATAGGGAATAATACAATATTTCTAGAGATGTGATATTTGGAAAACATCATGAATTTATTTCAGATGAGTAGGAAATTTTAACCAATAAGAAACCCTCCTAAGCTGCTCAGTGACCTCTAACAGTCCAATATATCTTATATCTAACTTTCCATATTTTTTAAGTGGATCATGACAGAAATGAGGGGAACATTTACAGAAAACCCAGTCACCTATGAAAAATTACAAAGAAGGATTCCATTTATCTTTATAATATTTCTTTCGAATCTATGTTGTAACCAAAAATAGATGTATATCCTGAAGTCTCACAGACATATCTTGAAAAAAAACTCGATCCCACCAATGATACTTTACCCACCTCTTCACAAAAAAGAGGTGATCTTCATGGGTGACCGCACAAAGCCACAAAGGATACATTATGATTGATGAATTATAAATATTATTATAAGAAAACTCTCTCAGTACCAACTGGATATCCCATGATCCCCTGAAATCCAAGATATAATCATGGAGCATATCCTCTAATACCTGAATAGAAAATTTTCTCTAATCATATTTTTATTGATGATATGTTCTACTCAGCCTAACATGAGTCCCCACCACCTATTGGAAACTTACAAAGAATATCTAAGTAAACTTTAGATCCTTGTAAAAAATAATGCCATAAGAAACCCCATGTAACCTCGCAATCTTATGAAAATATATCTTACATAGATATAAAACTTTTGTAGTGTATTTGACAAAAATGAAATAAGTTGACTTTTTCAACTGATTAATTGCCACCTAAATATAATTCTTCCATTGGGGATTTTATGGTAATAAAAAAACTATGGTACATCATCCCATTTAAAAAATGGCACTAGAAGAGGTAGAAGAAAACCATAAGGTTTTCTATGCTCTACCTTAATTTTTTGGAAGGTGTAACAATGGGACATATAATAAAAAATGTCACACTTTATACCCAGCCACTAGAACTGCTGTATCATTTCATAATTCATATTTTTATCACTAGTATGAATAACCCATGTTGAACTATGATAAAAAAAGTGAAACTGAACTCCTTATTGATATTGAGAAAAAAAACTGATCCCAAAAACTGAGAATACCGTATGAGTAGATATACCAAATAGAAACTGTATCCCCACCATATAAGGATTTTTCAACTTCTACTGAACTCTTCATCCTACTAATGACTATATATAATAGGCACAAAGAGAGAGGATGATAACTAAACATTTTACCGAACCGTACCTAAATAATCTTATTGAGCATCTATATAAAACTATGCACAAGCCCCGTAAGGTTCCACACTTCCTTCTATTCCAAAATTGTTTGTGAAGGCACTTTTCTCTAATAAAATCTATGAAAAATCCCCCTTCCCCTGAGTGTAGGCTATGTCGAAGTCAAACATTTGAATGAATCCCACCCACCACCTCTTTTTCATGTTTATGCCTTTATGTGAAAAGATAAAGCCCAAACTCTTATAGTCAGAAAATATTGTGAACCTTTCCCCAAATGGATAATTCCCCCAACAATTAAGTACATTTATAAATGTTGAAAGAACTAAATCATGTTTAGGGTAATTCTTCTCATGAATTCAAATCTAAAGAGATCTGTATGTTACCACTTGATCATCCTGCATGAGTACACAATGAAAACTAGTTCCATAATAAGAAAATAAAACCACATTCCCCAATTAAATATTAAGTAAGATAAAAATATTAGTTTACTTCAAAAGAAATTTCAAATCATTGAATGAATATCAACACTTTTTATCCTATATAAAATTCACCCCTTTACACATAAGAGAAGTTGATGGTGAATCCAACTCCAAGAAATACTAGATAGATCATCGATTGTATCCACTAATTCCAAGGAATATCTGAATCTAAAAGACATTCAATGGTTATTCCCATAAAAAACTACCTTTACGTTCTCACGATCAATTGACAAGCGAAGCTTAGAAATAATGTGACCTAAGAAATTCAGTTCCTGAATCTAGAAAGTACATTTCGAAATATTTCCATTCAAATAGGGACTCCATAGAATTTCCGAAACCAAACTCAGATAGTGATCATGCTCACACATGGATCTCAAATGGACTAAAATTTCGTTCATGAATAATACCAAAAAATTTATTAGATACTAATTTAATATTCAATCCATTAAAGCCAAAAAAATGTTAGGGCATTAGTATGACCAAACAACATAACAATATATTCTAAATGGCCACTCCTAATCCTAAAATAAATATTCTATATATTTACCTCCCTATTTCTAAGATGATGATAACTTGGAAGAATATCAATCGTTGAAAACCACGTTTCCCCTTTAACTAATAAAAAAATTCATCCACACTAGGTATGGTATACATGTTCTTAACTATTACTCGGTTCAACTTCAAATAATTCACAAAAAATCAGAGTAAACCATATGATTATTGGAAAAGAGAACCAATTCCATAGAAGGTGAATTAGTTTGGTGAGGAAAATCCTTTTATATATGTTCATATGAATAAATATTGAGTTGTTTTAGCTTCACCGGTTACATACAATAAGAAGGTATCAAAATAGGTTGTATACCTGGAAATATTTCAATTATGAACTCTACCACACACTCTAGAGGAATAGTGGAGAAATATTGTATGAAAACATCAAGAAAATCCAAAATAATAGTAGGAAGATCATCAAAATAAGATAAATCATTGGGAAATACTTCTACATAAGACAAAAAACTATTGAGATCTCGGTGAGAATGTCCTATTCATATAGACCCCAAATCCCACTCCTTTATAAACCTATGTTATCACATCAGACATAAGAAACGAGACACATTGATGATAACAATAATTCATAGAATTATGATAAACAATCTAATCTATCTTGATGATGATTTCAAATTGATCTGTATCGAGAACAATAAATTCCAAGGGTAACTTCATATCAATTATCGATAGCCCACTAGGGATCCTAAACCCCTACTCTTTCCTCCTACCAAGATGTTTCACTAACTACATAACAATGGACATGGCCTACATTATAAGTTTAATGAAATCAACAAAATTGATAGATATAAAAGATTGGAAAAAACTAGCTTCAGATAACTCGATTTCTACTGAAGATGATGTATGAATAGTACCTATTGGTGTTATTGGACCCATATTTACCTCTGTTAGAAACTCATATACTATCTGAAGGTGCTTCACTCCTATGGATTGAGGTTGGGGTCCTATAGTCTTTGAAGAATATGACTACACCATAATACCATTGGAGCCTGAAATCCTTGATGATATCGAGGTGTAGACGTAGCCTGAAAAAATGTTGTAAATAACCATAATTTCCACAATTGTTGCACATTTTAGCTGGTAAAGGAAGAGAAAACCAGGTGTGTATGACCTTGAAAAACTGATAGCAAGTCAGAGTCACACTACTAGCTTGAATTAGAGGTGTTAAAGAGGTCTTCTGCTGAGAACCATCTCCACTATTCTTGTGATTATCTTGAAACTTTATCTTTTTCCCAGGTGTTCCACTGAAGCTACCATTAGGTGAAAGATAATGTTAACAGTATCAAACATTTCATTCCATATTCATCTCATCCATCATATCCTTATCTACTATCTATACACAAGTCAAAATATTCATCATAAATACCTATGATATGATATCTGATCGAAAAACTTATATATACTTATCAACTTTTATCTGGTCATTCCTTACAACCTTTGGTGAAAAATAACCAGCTCAGTAAATTTATTGGTGTATGCTAACACCAAATGATCTACCGATTAAAAATATTGGAATTATACATAGTTATCTATCATTAATGAATCTTGAAAAACTATAAGAAGAAGAGAGTCTTGAAACACATACAGTCTAAACGCATGTGCCGATCATCCTGTACCATGGGAAAACTCTCAGCATATCACTACAAAATACAAAAAACTCACATGATAGAAAACCTTACCACCTCACTGTATTTCCTTTCTTTTCCCCATATAGAAATAACTAACAAGATTTATGTATTATTTAAGGGTTGAATAGGGTGTAAGCTAACATGCTCAGTAGGGTATCACCCTGGTATTCCATAAAACATCTCTCTACAACAATCTAAGCATGATCAAATTTAAATAAAATAAAGAATGATAATATTTTAATAGGTTTTATATCAATATTGTTTCAAAACAATTTAATTTCTCCTTTTTCTAAATTTCCAAAAAAATAGATAAATAAGTTTTAATTAATTACATATAAATACATCAAAAAAGATATATCAAATTAATTAAAATCATATATCACATCTTATATCAAATCCATGGTAGTATAATTAAAATGTTACAAACTAAAATGTCCAAAATCGATCAAAATCATAGGTTACTTCACTCCAAGAAGAACACTAGGTCAGGATATCTAGGGCAGTCATACCTGATAGAGGTAATCTTTTTAAAATCAAGCAACTAGACATGTGCATCAAGTCTAGAGAGTTAAAGAAGACACTATAAAGTGAACCCCAACAAGTTTAACAAGTCCCATGAACAATAAAACCGGGGATCAGATGAAAGCCCCATGAGAAAATCCCTAATTGTGGACAATACCAATAACTATACCTTCCACCTCGGTACCCAAGGAGTTCCATGAGATCTGTTTTCCAAACCAATTCAACAATACTTTTTCATCAAATAAGGATTTGAAATTTTTTTCACAAAACCATTTCAAAATTGTTTGAAAACACTTTTAATTTACCAAAACTAGGGGGAAACCATTTTTATAAAAACCTAATTCCACACACACACAAAAAATGAGTCATATAATTCCATTTAATTTAATAAAACAATTTATCAAAAATAAGAGCAATACCATTATCCAAAAAAGTCTAGAGGCAGAACCAACCACCTTAAAACTCATGTAGCACAAGACCACAATGGGATCCACCAAAAAGTAAGAACACACAGCCACAATGGAGGCCCTAGAACTAATCCTTGCACCTTATAATTGATTCAATTTAACAATATGGCCAGTAAAGGAGAGAAAAAAGTACATAACTCAATAACACACACCTAAAATACCAAAACCAACATGGATAAATCCCACAAAACAAAATTTCATAGTGGATCTAGAGATAATCATGAAGAAACATCACTATAGGTCAATAAATCTGACAAAAAAATTGAAATGGTGTGACCACGATCAATAAAACAAATAAGAAGAAAGGATTTCACACTTGGATAGATGAAATCCAAATACAATGATCTTTAATCACCTAATGAATCAATACATATCAAACAGAGACTCCCAAAGTCCGTGGAAGTGAGCTCTAGGTTCATGGGGTTGCGACCATCAGAAGAATGAAATAACAATTAACTAATGAAACTACCTAAATCTATGTCTATGAAATTTACACGACATGTAAAATATTTAAACGTTATATAATCTACAAGGATCACATACACTAAAAACCATCCTATTTTTATAAATCACTGATTCTTTGACATTACATGGTGTGTAAGCTATACATGATGTGTATTCCCTTCATTCTGTGTGAATGGTTCATGATATCTTTGATATAGAGATTATACATCATGTCATAATATTAAAAGACATGTATTTCTCTTAAAGACTGTAAAAAATGTTTCTTACCAGAAAACATAAACCACCTTGGGTGTTCTTAGAACTTGGAGAGAACCTCATTAATCCATTACACATTTATACCATGACTCGATTAATTTAAACAAAAATACATCCTAGAACTTTATTTCAATTTTCTCAACAAATGTTATCCATCCTTGGGAATCCAAAGATGCACCCAATTAAAGGGGAAAAATAAAATATGATAAAATACCAGAAATCAGGAAATGAGATGTTACATATTGTTATTAAAATAAAATTAATAAACCCATAGAGCTCACTGACATAATAGTTTTATTATAAAATATTTTTTAGTACACAAATATTTATAAGTAATAAATATATATAAATTAATATATATATATATATTATACAATATAATTATTAAGTTTAAAATATAAAATTATTTAATTATTAATCATTTAATATATAAGTAATAATAAAAAATAGAGTTGTAATTTCTAATAACACAAGGAATAATATTTATTCTAGATAAATTTGTTTTTCTATGTATTATTTGATTTTATTTAAAAGATAAATTTAATTTTTTTTGTAATATCAAGATGATAAAATGTAGTTTATTTTTTAAATTATAACATCTAAATTATATTATAATTATTTTTTTATATTTTTCAAAAAAATATATTTTTTGGTGAATAATAAAAATATAGCACTTATGTTTATAATTTTTATGACA
Organism: Viscum album; assembly: GCA_963277665.1. Lineage (NCBI taxonomy): Eukaryota > Viridiplantae > Streptophyta > Magnoliopsida > Santalales > Viscaceae > Viscum > Viscum album. The sequence goes on from OY728145.1 coordinate 414,308,454, forward strand.
AACTCATGATATATATATGACTCAGAAATATATTTTTATGTTTTTTGGAAATAAAAAATGTATTTATAGATAAAAATATTTCATTTTAAAATTTTAAACATAATTTTCAAACCTATAAATATATTTTTAATGCTTAAGTTTTATTTTATACTAATAAAAAACTATATTTTTTCTATTACATGGAATATAATATTTCAATGAATAGATTTGGTATTTTTTTAATTAAGTTTAAAATAATCAAATATTTTTTTAAACAAATTATAGTAAACATCATAATAACAAACACTACTCAAAGTCTTGATCTTGAAAAATAAAATTATTTATATTTTATTCAATGATACCACTCTCCCTTGGGTATATAAACAATCATTTTTTACTCGTTCATCCCCACTTCCAAAATTATTTATTTTTCCAAATCACTACTCAAAAACCTCTCTAAAACCACCTAAAAAGATTATTAGTCCCTAATGTGACCAAAAGTAACACTTCGAAAGGCTTAAGATTCACATTAAAGAAGGCATCTCAATGATAATGGTAAGGGTTCCCAGGTATATCTTTTATTTATGATCTGAGAGTCCATCGTAAAATTATTTTAAAATGACTATTATTTTTCATAGATGATTATATATCTATTTTATTAACTTCCCATTTAACCATATATAGATGAGATATTATCCACTCCCTCTTATCAAATCATTTTTTCATAATCTATTACTTTATCAAAATATGATTTGGAATATCCAGGAAAAGAGGTAGGAATCCAAGAGGACGTGGTGGTCATCGTGGAAGAGGCGGGAGAGGAGGAGAGAACAAAGGTTTATTATGTTTGGATTGCATTGGTTTTCACCATTTTTACCCCGAATCTCTATCATTTATTATATTCTTGAATTTTATTTTATTAATCATTTTCTGGGTCATGGACTCACCTCCACGACTCCACTATTATGGTATGATTTGGAATATCCATGTTTTTTCATTTCAATTATACTCTTACCCAATTTCATAAAATAATTAATATTCCAATATAACATTAAAAAAATATTATAATTATACTCTAATATTTATATACATCTCAAATTTTTATTAACTTTTATATTCTTGTAACCCCTTTGAAAAGGCTTCATTCACCCATGGTAGTTTTAAACAACCAATGTTAATGGAAATGATTTATTATCACTGATTAATTTGACATATATTATTAAACATTTATTTAATAATTGAATATAAAATTAATAATAAAATAATTCCATATCTATGATTCTATAATAATAAAATAAAAATTATAATAATCAAAATAAATGGTAAAACTTCATAGTCATTTCAACAATCTAAAATAACTTTATGAAGAAACACATTTTCATTTAGTACAATTTTGTAAAATGTATTGAAATAAAGAAATAATATAATTATAAAATTTCATAAATACTATACATTGACACTTATATATCTTATAAGTCCATTTTAAAGTGGCTATCATTTTTTACAGTCATATAAAAGTAGTTTTGTAATGATAAAGCAAACCACGTCAACAAGATCGATGAAAGGAAAATTTATTTAATAATCAATAATACAAGATAATGAATGTTTTAATGGAATAATAGTAATAAATAAACTATAATAAAGTTATAATTCAAGTAAAAAATATATTTAATTTTATTATATAGTATTTTTGAGGAACCATGAATTAGGGTAGGACTCAATGAAATATTCTATTTCCAAATATCAATTATTTTATTATATTATTACTACCTATTATATGTTATATTATATGTCTCATATCCAAGGTCTTGAATAAATATAATACTTTTTTATTTTATTTTTTATATATTAATAGCCTTCATTCCTTCCTTATGGATTTATATTTCATAAATTCCATTTTTTATAACGGGTTTCCCCACTTTTTTCTTATTGGTGTTATATTATCAATAACAATATATATATCTCCCTATTTAAATCCTTTTAATTAAATTCCTATAATTTTTTATGGTTCAATTTCCTTCCTTTTTTAAGGGATATATATTCCTCTAGGGTTTTTTCTCATTCTTATATTATGTTGAACCCTATTATGTTTATAAAGGAACATTTACATTTTTCATATAATTTTATCAAAGATTGTTCAATTTTAAATATATTTAATTTCAATTTTCCATTATTAGGAAATTATTTACTAGGTTTTTAAAATCCATTTTATCGTCTTTTAATGTTAATTTTCAAAAGTGACTCATTTATCTGATTTTATGGAAACTATTATGTATGTTATGGAAAACCCTTTTATGATTTCCTTTATTTTTTCTATGTATTCTTACAAAGATTATTTTTTAATGAAATTATTTATATTATATGTTCTAATCATTATTCTCCTTGAAAATAATAATTTTTAAAAATAATTGAATCTTCATAACCTTTTTTAAAAATTAATTATTCCTTATTTATTTCAACATGTGAAAAATTTAAGCAATATTTTTCTTAAAAAATCTATAATTTCTTATTTTATTTTAAAATATTTCTCATATATGAAAGAAACCATTAAATTAAATAATTCTGAACTCAATTTTTATTTATTTTATATCACAAATCCTATTTATCTATTTTATAATGGGGGAAATTAATTGTTTATTATTTATCCAAATTACTACATTTTAAAAATATTATGTAAATAAAGCCATTTTATGTGGATTAGTCCATCAATACCTTTATATTACATTATCATTGATTATTAGAAAATAAAAACTTTTTATAAACATATTTTTAAATTGAGAACCCCATTCTTCCCTCTTCTGGTTGAGCGGAGTTCACTTATAACAATATAATCAATTAACTAGGTGAATTATTAGATAAACTACATACCACATATTTTATAAAGTGGTCATTCAATTGATGCATATTTACCTAGATATGCAGTTTATTTCAATGGATTTTCATTTTCATTCTGTGGTTTAATTATGCAATGATTTAGAAAAAATTATTATAGTTCTCATAATCATGTGGCTAACATATGTATAAATATATCATTTTGGACAATAAAGGTATTGAAATTATATATATCTAAAATGAATATGGGAGAATTTACATATCATGTTATAATTTTCTTTATGGGACTCGAGAGGAAACCAAATCCATTATATTAATGGGACTGTGGAGTATACCCAAACAACTATATTATGGCCTTGTTGTTAGATAACCTTGACATATGTCATGATTTTTCATGCTTTTGCATGTTCCATATTGTTATTAATTATAAAAATGGTTCATGATTATTGTATTATGATTTCATATATTAAGACCTTAGTATATGATATGTTTTAGGACCATCTTAGTATAGATTTTATTCCATGATATGATCATGATATCATACCATTGGACCACTATTATTATTATATAATCTTATTACACTAATAATTACATTTTAATAATTATCATGTATCTCAATTATTTATGATCTATTGATAATTCCTATATAGTTAATTGATAAGGATTTAGCCAATATTTATAATGTGATCTCACTTCTTTATTATGTTTCCCCATTTCGAATGGTGATCAGAGGTGTTATAGAGTTTGTAAAAAACATAATGAGGTGTCTATGGTTAATGACTCAACTAATTAGTTGGTATAAGTATAGGGAAATGATGTAATATGTATTTAATATCTAAAGAAACTAAAATTTTATTCCCTGATAGTTCTTTATAATATTGATATCATTTACATTATCACATATTATGTATTTTATTTCTATACATATCAATTGTTATTAGAGTTTTTATGTAAAGTGTGTTTTTTGTAACTTCAGATCCATATGTACAAGCCCAGAATATCTAATTTAGTATGAGAGTGGGTTATAGTTATTTGTATATATTAGGATAAAATTTATTAGTGGAAAATACTAAAATTAAACTGGGTTAAAATAATAGAATCATAAATTGAACCAATAATTTCATAGTTAAACTAAAAGAGTAATGTGATAAACCAAATAATTCCAAAGTGATGGCATGATAAGATTAATTTTTAATAGTTATATGTTTTTTTACGATGATTTTTTTGAATATTTTGATTATTCACACTGACTAAATTGGTTTTAAGTAAATGGTTGGAACTAGGAGGCACCAAGTAATAAAATAAGGTGATGGAAAATTTTATAACTATTTAAACCAAATACTAATGTTTTGAGAGTTAGTATAGAAAATACTGTAAACATATAGCCATATCATGTAATGAATAACAACCTAAACCCTGTAAAACTCTAAAAATCAATAAATTAGAGAAAAAATAATCTTTATGGAGGTTTGAGTGGAAAATATTATGGATAAAAAATATACAATTGCATAATATTTAAAATTATGGAAAAATACACCAAGGGAGTTATATCAAATGAAGTAAAAGATGTTTTAAGTGTAGTAAATGTGAATATTATGAATAATAAAACTGAAACAACATGAAGAGATGTGTTAATATGATGATATAAAGGAATGTTCTTCATAATCTACCCATAAAAGTGAAATGTCTCAAATGGAAGGAATTTGGGATCTATGAAAAAAATGCACAAAACCAAGAGTTAACGAAGAAAATCAATGTTAATTACATTAAAATAAAAGTAATGTAGGATGATATTATTTAATCATTTCCATATAGGGGGATCATTAAAATTAACATGTGAAATATAAATCTTTAGAAACTCATAAGTCCTACTAATGATTCATAATTGAAAAAAATAGACTAATGAAAATATCAACATATGTTTTTAAGGGAAATAATGAAGTTCCCTAGTCTTACTCAAGAAATAAAAGGTTTAGTTCCCAATAAAACTGATATACTAAGTAATTCCTATTTTAATAAATTTCATAAATATTTTTCACTAGTGATAGTAAATTAAGAGTGTGCGAATGAAATTAATTTACACACAGGAAGGGGTGTAATAACCAAAAATATAAATTAAAAAACCATCCCCCATATAAGTGGGACAAAAATTTATTAGATTATTTCATTTCTTTTTGTATATTAATATTTGAAATACATCAATTAATCAAGACTATTTATAATTTCTATGAATAAGTATAATAAAATAAAATACATGTTTCATGGTTAATTTCACTTTTTTCCTTGTATATAAATACACTAGAGATATAATTAAAACATAATAATATAATTCTGACATCATTATAAGGAATTTGAAAAATATTTTAACCATTATAATTATTAATAATAAAATTGTGAAATTAATTTTATTTATATAATGAATTGGTATGATGAGACATGAAGCATACATATGATCTCTAAATATAAAAACTAAACAAGAATGATGATTTTTAAGGGAAAAAATTAACAGACATATATATACATATAAATATATATTAAATTTCCAAAATTATTAATAAGATTAGTTATAGGATTCCCAAAAGAATAAATCCCAAGAGGTGAACATCATAATTTATTTGACATAAAATAGTTTATTATATATATAAACATATAAAATATTTATAATCATTAAATATATAGAAATTAAAAAGATATATAATACATAGAAATTTTTTTAAAAAAAATTAGAATTAGTTAATTATCAATCATATAATAATTAATTAATAACAACAAATTGAGATTCACTCACACATATCCAAAGAAAGAGTATTCATCCTAGATAAAATTATTTTTCTACATAGTAAAAATATTCTTTTAATGTTAAAATTTTATTATTTAGAATATTAATTTTAATAAATTAACATAGTTTTTGGAATCTATATTTAGAAATACACCAGTTTAACTTTTTTTTCATTTTTTAGGATTTTTTATTTTTAAGTTGTTATAATAATTATTATTATTTTACGATTAGTTTATCATTCATGATATCATCATGGTGTAAAAATGGATCAAAAATTTATAAACAATTATAACTAAATTTAAATGTTTTAAATGGTGAAAATAATTAATTTAAAAACAACACAATTAATTTAAAATTCTCTAAATAAATTTTCAAAGCCTATGTTATATTTTATTGAAAAAAACAAAATTTGATACTTTACATTGAATAAAATACTTCCAAGGTTGCATTTGGTTTTGGGATTGTTCATATTTCATCAAAACAATAATCAATACTCATAGTCTTGAGACTAAATTATAAAATAATCATTATTTTATTCAAGGATATGATTCCTCTAGGTATATAAATACCCCTCCATTACCCATTTTCCTCACATAAACCTCTTTAGTTTTTAAAAAAATTATAAATCCCACTCTAAAATCTTATATACTTTCTCTTATACACCTTGTTTAACCAAAATTACCTCCTCCAAAGGCTTAAGGCTTACTCATTAGAAGGTATCCCATATAGAATGGCATATGATACCAAGTCTCTCATTATATTTTTTTTATATTAATTTATCATAAATATCTTTAAAAACTACTCTAATTTTTCTTCCTTGATTATATTTACATTGTATTAGCTTAAATTTAACCAATTATTAATGAGATATTTTCTATTCCCTTTCATTGATCCCAAAATCTACTACTATGTCGAAATACTGATATCAAAATCCATGTCTTTTCATTCCAATGATCCTCTTACCCCTTTAAAAAAATAAGTAATATATAAAATTAACTTCAAAATAGAAGTATAATTACACTATACATTTTTTAAAAAAATAAAAAATTAATTTGTATTTTGCCTATTTAAGACTATCCTAAAATACATTATTTACCTTTAGTGGTTATATAGTACCTAAGTGAATGATGATGTATTATTTTCACTCATTCATTAAATGAATATTATCAGAAAATTATTTCCTTATTGAATATAACATTAATAATCAAATAATTGCATGTCTATTATTTTGGAATGAAAAAATCGGATTGATATAAATAATATTAAATTTAACCTCTCCAAGTCATTTTAACAATTTAAAATAATCTCATGATGATTTTTTTTATTTGGTATTATTTTTTAAATTATATTGAATTACTAAACTCATATAGTTATATAATGAAATTAAAACAATACCTTTACTATTCCGGAGGTTATGGGATCTTTGGATAATGACCATAGATTATTATCATTACACTAAAGTAGTTTTCAAATTATGGAATAAACTACCATGAAATGACTGATGTGAGAATTTGTTTTCAAATAAATCAATAGGAAATTATTATAAGAAATTAAAAGTAATAGTAATCATAAAATAAATAAAAGTAATTTTTTGATGTAATTAAATAATACATTTATTTTAATTTTGATGAGTATAGAGGACAAATGAAGAAGTTCTGGAATCAAGGTTGCAGTTTTTTTTCAAATCTATATTCTTGTAAACTATTTTCCCTTTATTTCATATATTCTCTTCTATATTTCATATATAAGGAATAATATATACTAATTACTACATTACATCTATTTTATATGTATTAATGACCTCCTTTATTTCAATATGGATTTATTGTTCATACATTTGGTTTCCCATTAGAGGTTTCTCATTCGCTTTCCCACTCTTGGCATTATGTTCTCTATAAATATTTATTTATATTACTCTTATTTTTTTAGTCATTATGATATTAATACTTTATATTCATTATGATTAAATTTTCTTCCTTTTTTCAGTTTTTTATGTTTTTTAATTCCATTCCCATTCTTCCCATATGTAATCCTATATGATATTTATAAACAAAATTTTATATTTTTTATATTCCAATCCAATTTAATTTTATATTAAATCTATTTGTTTTCTAGGTTAAATTATATATAAATTTTATTTTCAAAATAATGTCTTGAAATACCTTCTATATAATTTAAAAAATTATTTGTGAAAGTGACTCATTTATCTAATTTTATGAAAATGTTATCTAAAGCTATGTAAACCCTTTTAATGATTACTATTCCACTTTCCTCCCAATTACTACAAAAATTAATTTCTATGAATTTATTTATATCATATTTTCAAATCATTTTTACTTTTTGAAATATCATTTTTTAAAATATTCTTATATTTATTTCCATATATAAAAATGATACATCACTTGTTTATTTCAACATTTTGTAAAAACTACTTAATTTTTTCTTAAAATAGCTATATATTAATGTATTATTCTAAAATATATCTTATCTATTATTTCATAAATAATATTATTTGAAAGTAACTTATTTTTTATTGTATCCCATAAATTTTTTTTATAAGATTTACTATTGTGAAATAACTCTTTAATTTTATATTCTAATTCCATTATATATTTATTATTATGGAAATAAACTCCTATTAAGTTTATTCTTCCTTCATCATATTTATCTTTTATTATAATTTCTTATTATAAAATAAAATATATCTTTTTCAATACCGTTTTAACATGAATTCCCAATAATATTTTAGAACCCAATACCAACAACATTATTTATAGATATCCCTTAGTATAAAGGATTTTAAATCACCAAATATAAAATCAAACTAAATAATTCTAACACCTTCCTTAAAGAAACATGAAACATAGAGAAGGATTTGATTTTTGATATTATAATAAATAAAAAAGGAAAAAAATTAAATAACTCGACCATTAGAAGTACATCCCTTAAATGGATATAAAATGGTGATAGATCCGTAGGCTATATAATTAAAACATGAAACAATTCATGATAACATGATTAAATAGATTTATCACTCTCGTATTGAGTTAATAAAAAAGAGGGAATCCTTAATTAATTTCAATTATAATTAATGAAATTAAATTTTGGGAAATAAATTGTGGGATGAGAAACCTGTATACTACAATAATGATCTTAAAAGATCACCCCAAACCAATTTTAAGCCCACTAAATCATCAAATATCCAAATTCACTCTAATTCAATTTAGTGGAGGTGGATGTAACATTTTATCATTTTTGGTAACATAAAATAAAATAATTCAATAAACATATTACATAGTATCCCAAGCGAATTTAATGACATGTTAATCCACACATCATTTGAAATTATTTTCTATTTACAAATAAACTGATTCCTAATCATGGAATGAAACATAGAAATTATTGATCTCTCTTAAAATAGGGATACTTATAGTGTTTGAGACAAATAGTATACCATCTAAATGACATCTAAATTAATATCAAATCATGTAGAAACTACTTATTCCACTTTTATTAAAACTTATAAATACATGGTAATTCAAAACAAAACATCCTCATTAAATTCTGATTCTAAAGAACACTAGGGACATGTTTCATTAATTACAACATTCCACTCCATCAATAAAATTTATTAGTAATGAAATTTATCTAATACATCCACTAAAAATATACATACTTATAGGAATATCTAAATACTATAGTTATTTACACACTACATTGAAAGTGTTGGACTCATTTATCAATAAAAACACATATCCTAAAGGGACAAAGTAAACCCAATACACTATATTATGATGATATTAGATGAAATTATTGATATATCTCATGATTTTATATGATTATTAATGTTCCAAATTACTATATATCATCATCATGGTTTATGTTTATTGTATTATTATTTCACATCCTTATGTACTGATATATATTAGGTTTTTATGATCATCTTGTTATGGAATTTATTCCATGATTGTATTTTGAAATCATGCTTATTAATCATTTTTATGATTCGATGATCTTATTCTATTAATTATTTCATTTAACGTAAGACCATGTATCTAATTTTTTATTATCTATTGATATTTTTTATCAGTCATTGATAATGTTTTACACATTACTAAACATTCGAGATATCTTTATTTTTTCCTATTTTGATAAGTGGTTGTAGGTGATTAAGATATTATAAAAATGATATTGACAGGCCAATGTTGAGGGATTTTATTATTTATATGGGATAATTATAGTTTTAGGATATGATATGAGGCAAATCTCTAAAGAAACTAAGCCTTTGAGTCATGTGAGAGTGTTTTAAAATTGAGTAGTTTTATACTATCATATAAAATTATGTATATGATTTTGGTAATTCGAAGTTGTTATCAAAATTTAACTTATATATTTGTGTCACCATATCCAGAAGTACTAGTCCAGTGCATCTCTTTCTTGAACTAACAACAACTTTCACCACCTTGAATGAGATCATGTATATCTAGAAAAAATAAACAATAATAGGGTGAGTATTTAAGTATAATCAGTAGGTTACTCATCCAGCTACTACTAAGTCAATTTAATATTCAAAAAAAATACTCAGTTAGTTTTATTTAAATTGTTATAGTTTAATATAATACAAAACTAAGTGTAATAAATATATATATAAATTAATATAACATGCCATCCACTTCAATATCAAAATTACTATCACATTATCACAACAACCAAAACATCAAACAACTCCTATCACTATCCGTATCTATGATAAGATTATTTTTATAACCATTATTTCTAAATCATTCCATATTTAAGGACTATAAACCTTAAAGAGTAACAATTTTATGGGGATTTGATGACAACAACAATTGTACCTATGATGGGAATACAATATTCTTCCACAAAATCATCCACTGGGAATGCTACATCCCTCACACCTCATCAATTTAAAGGTAAACAATATACCTTTAAAAAATAAAATATATATAACAATACAAAACTCTTAAAGACAATATTACATCATTTTTCACATAAAATTTAGATAGTAACACACACCTTGAATCTAAAGGTCTATTGACTTTAGGATATTAGATACATAATATAATACTTTTAAAATATCACTATATAAACTTTATTTAGATATTTATAATATGCTCTAATATATTATCACCCTATTATCACTAATGGGATTCCTAAGGGGAATACATAAAATAATGGTTGATTTATAAATATTTTAAGGGGATAATCAAAATATATGTGATGATGAGATAAATTATATAATTCGATTGGAATAACACAGTTTTATAAATGTATAGGACAAAAAATAATCAAATGGAAATACCAAATATGAAAAAATAAGTCATAGGAACATGGTAATAATTAAAATAATTAGAATATAGTTGTACATTCATATAAATACATAGTGATATTTTCAATAAATAATGTGATATGATTCTCACTCAAATGAAATGTATATGAAGTAGTGTCTCACTCCATTAGTTATAAAAAATTTAATTTTTGTACACCATATTATTTCTCACTCACAAATTGATAAATGTTAATTAAAAATATTTCCCATCCAAACGACATGGGGAGAGAACCTCCCACCTATAGTAGGTTTTTTAAATAAAACATTATTGAATAAAAATTTCTCTAAATATTCTAATTAATTTTTGATATATTCTAGATTTTTTTAATAAAAATATTGGATATGGTAACACCCATAATTAAGGGGTAAATCATTCCATTAGATTGGATTTTCATCCTATGGAGCTAAAAATTACTCTTGGATCCATTATGGAAGTTTGAAGATAAGAATTGTTTTTAAAACAATTACCAAGGAGGAGTGAATTATTGAACACTTATACATAAATTAAAAATTATTTATCATTATGTGAGAAAATATCCTAATATATTTCATATGTTTCTAACCATGAAACTATTTTCTTCACCCAAATATGATGCAACATAAAAGTAAAACATTAAAAACCTTCCCCATCAAGAATGTTCTATGAGGTTCTCTGAAATTTAGATGCATCAAAATAACACAATTATTCTAAATATTTAATGTTCTATGATTCTCACCTGGAATGAAATAATTTTTTAAAATGTGTCTCTTTTTCACCTGTATACTCAATTTTAATGTTCATGGAACATTTCTACTCCAATGACCTATAATAATTGGTGAACATTATTTCTTTGAAATACCATAAACCCCTCTTTTATAAGGATTAATATTGTTGGGTAATGGGGACACATTTTAAATGAGAAAAATACTCTATTTTCATGCTATGACTTCCTATTTAGGATTGTCAAATGACCCTTCATCATGAAAATCTAAACTAAATCTATCATTTTCAAGGTCCTATGTATTCCAAAAATAATGGAATAATTAGAACCAATGCCTTTTTTAGGATCTTAAAGTTGTACATACACATAAGGCCTCCTAAGATTAAGATGAAATTCGTTCTTATTATCATGATACCAAAATATCAATGAATTAATGGTCATATACTCTATATACACATAAAATGAGTCTCTAGCATGATAATGCCAAAGCATTATTTCCAAGCACTATACCATCATTTCAAAACTTGATAAACATTAGCTTTTGAATGAATATACTATTATCGGAAAAGATTATGTGTATTAATATTGAATATGAAGGGTTCCTTTGAGTGTAAGCTCAGAGTTTTGTGTAATGGTGAGAATCATTCATGCATTCATGTATAAAACTTTTTCAAAGGGATATAAATACAACATGATAAAGCTCTCATATATTTAAATTATATATGCATTAAGGAATACTCTTGGTCATTATTAGGGTGGTCACCTAACTTTCCACATGTTCATCTATAAACACCAAACATTGGGTTTATTTATTATAATCACGAATATGTTATGTGGGATTCTATTCTGGTAGGCAACATAATACCCATTTCCAATTAATGTATATAATATATTTGGAAATAAGTTTGTACCAAGATGGTGTAAAGGGTTGGGAAGAAGATAAAATCACCCAATAATGTTTTTTTATTTTATCTTACAAATATAAAAATCATCTTAATTTGTAATTCATTATAAAAAAGGAAAAACATATGGAGAAGATCAGATGAATATGGATAGAGGGTTTTCCTAACTAATTCCACCAGATGAAAATTATTAGGCTGAGGGTTTAAAATAATGTTTTATTAAAAATGTTTTCTCGTATGTCACTTACATGTTCCATCAGATAGAGCATTCGATAAATAAATATGGAGATTATTTACTATTGATAATTATTCCAACATCAATAGTTATGAAATATCTCATTATATGAGAGTAATTTGAAAGGGGGTAACTTGGAGGTGGAAAGTTTTTACTACGATGTTATGATGAATTTCACTTGACCAAGACAAAAATACAATGGTTTGGATGCGTGGATTTTTAGAAGCACCAAAAAAGGATATATTAAGTGTTATGAAGTTAATGTTGGATATTTATGATGTTTTAATAATAGAATAATATTGTTAAATTTTAGAGAAAAGATACTGAGGAATGAAATTAGGTGAAGTCTAATTATACGATGTTCAAATAGATGAAGTCCAATTGGATTAAAGCCATAAGATGAACTTGTTTAATTTTATTAGATAAAGTCTAATAAGAATAAGTTCATTTGATGCACAAAAGATCAGAAATAAGTCTCTATGTTAAAAAAATATTTTGTTTGAAATAATTAGATATATGTTTCTTTTAAGAGATCATTAGAAATAGATTTTTGAGAAAAGGTAACAAAAACAAATATTTTGGTGCAAGTCATCAGATGATGGAAGTGTCTGTAACAGGGATTCCAAAATGTTCATATGAATTAATGTTAGATCATCATATAAAGTTTCTTTGGAATGAAGTGTTTTTATAATGCTTCACCATATTAATGTTTAGTTCTACGATTTATAAGTTGGAAGTTATTAATAAAAATTTCATGAATATATCAATTATGACAGTGTTGAGGAAATCATTCAATGCTCATAAAATAGAAAAGGAAGATCACGGTTATTAAAAAGATCAAGAATGTTTTATGAATTTATTTAATTCAAAGGTTAATAAATTTTTAGGAAAGTTACTCTGGATGTGTTTGTATGAGGATAATGTAATTCTCTAGAGGTTTTGAGAAGACTGAATCAAAATGTTTTGAATATGAGTTTTGAATTTTGAGTTTAAATTGAGAGGGAAGGCTAAATTGGATTACTAGTTTTATCATAATCACACATATATAAATAGGTTTCACATATAGTATGGAGTTGTGTAATGTTCATGTGTGTAAAATATTAAGTGAAATATAAATAATATCATACAAATATACCAAATGAAAATATGAAATCCAATGTTTGAGTAAGAAAAGTTTCTAACTAAGGAATCTCTTGTTTAAAGAATAATTTTCTATTAGAAAAAGGAGTTTTGATTAGATGCATTTGGTGGAAGGTCACGGGAAAAAGTTCTAATATCCATTTGTTTTATATAGAAAGTGTTCCATGATGATCAGATGAATATTGAAGAAGATATATATATCAATTTTTATTAGGAACCATATTATGTTTTCTACACAGATTATTGGATGGATATACTATATTAGTAGATGAAGTGATGAATTTTTTATATATAAGTTAAATAATTAAGTTATTTACTACAATAATAAAAATATTGAGTAATTTAATTGAAAATAAGTGTAAATAAAATACAATAATTACAGTGACAACACACTAATTCACATTAGTGATGGTTTTAAGAATTTATTTTAAAAATATTTACTACATAATTTATATATCAGAATATAACATTTAGTGTAGTTTCATTATAGTGAAATGAAAATATTAGGATATTATATACATTCTATAACCACATACAAAGGATTGTTTTCCAGTGTATTGTGTGGTAAAGGATTATTTCCTAACCATACCAAGGAATATTTATTCTTACAAAGTAGAGAAACTTATAAATTTTTGTGTTCTTGTAGACATTTCTTGTGTTCTTATTTTTCATAAAATTAATAAATTTTTAATAGGAAGCTGGGGTTATTTCATAAGTAATAAAATATAAAAATAAAATATTATAAATTCACCCCTTCTCATCTCAGTGATCACACATATTCTAATTAGTCTTTTCATGTGGTATGGAATCAAATATTTCCTTCATTGAATATTTAATAATGATTAATGAAAAGATAATATTACCTGTATGTTCAAAATTCAGTTAAAAGTAAGTCAATATACGTTTTTATGGAAATATATATCATATTTGGTATTATAGAATGTTACCATATTATATGTCCATCCGCTATAAAGTTCTTGAGGATTCTCCTGATGGATTCTCGCATAATGCTGAGGTATTTCCATTAAAATCCACTGATAAGAAGAATTTGTAAAATGATAGGAAATTCCAATGTTTTGAACTCCTCTCTCTTTGAAAGTTATTTTTATTATATTTAAAGATATTTGAATGGATAAAAGAATCTTGGAAAAGTTAAAAAAACCTCTATCAAGGAAATATGAAATAAAATAATGAAAAATTAAAAATATGGAAGTTGAAGTATGAATATATTAATATGGGTGATTGTGAATATTTTTATTATTTATTTATAAGGGTGAATTAAGTTTTAATAACTATATGATATCTAGGTTAGACTTTGGATGATTAAATAATTATCAATAAATATATTCTAAATTATTCTCGATAAAGTTGTTATAAAAGTGTTATTATTGGAAGATTGAGATCCTAAAACTCTATATTTGGATGATATACAAAACTTTATAATAATGTAGGAAACATTAATATATATGTTTATAATTAAAAAAAATTAATGTTGGTTAGGAAAATTCTCCTAAAGCGGAAACGAAAGAAAGTATAGTGATGTTCTTGAAGAATAAGCCAGCAAATCTGACCCAGAAGATGAGGTTTGTAGATTTTTTGATGAAATTATGTGGTTTTATTCTAAAAAGGTGAAAATTTTATTTTAATGTTCAAAGGAAATTGACTAATGAAGATTTTTCATTGTGGTTGTATTGGAAACTTAGAAAAAAATTATCCACTTTTAATGGAATATTAAAAAACTTATAAAGATGAAGGAAATTCAAGAAGATACTATAGTAATAAAGAATTCAAATATAGTTGCTACGATGTGGGAAAATATAATAACTTCTATAAATATAATTATAGAAACTATTTCTTAAAATATGATGAATATAATCATAGTGAAGAAGATCTTATAAATTCACTGTTGATTCTACAAAAAAACATATTATTGAAAAATTTAATAGTGAAAAATTGACCACTGATGAAAGCTGTATCTCAGAAAAATAATAGAAATAGATAGTGTTTATATTTAAAATATAGCTGAAATAATGTCTTATAAAAATTTTAATACCTGAATAGGATAACAATAAGTTGAAAAATAGAAATATTTAATTGAAAAAAAGATAATATTATATTTATAAAAAATATACATTATTGAAATAGACTGATAATATGATGAATTTGGTTGATGAAAAGAAGATCCTCAATATGAGTCTTGAAGAAAATTTGATGTTGATGAAGGAAGATTTAGAACTTGTTCAACAAAAACTTTTTAAAAATGAAAAAGGTGTTACAAATTTCCAAAACTCAATTACAGATGTCGGCGTAATTTCAATGTTGAGTAAAACTCATAAGGATAAATAAAATTTATCATTAAATGTTGATAATATGAATCATGATGTTCAAAAGGAAAATAAATTAAAGAAAATCATGTGTGTAGATAAAATAAGAGAAGTTAAAACACCCGGAGTTTCTACAATTTCAAATATTGAACAAAAATAGAATATTATACTAAGTATGGTAGGAAATATAAGGTGAAGAATAAAATCTCATGGGATAACCAAAACATTGATGCACAATGAAATACCAATGTGGAAGGTAGGAATATTGATGAAAAGTATAAACACGACTTCAGGAAGTATGAAAGTTATTGTTTGAAAAATTCTTTCTATGGTAACCCCTATAATTGGGTAAGATTTAGGGAGAAGAAATATGTGTTAGTTTAATCAACAATATTATAGTGAACACAATAGAAAATATAGAAAACATTTTAGGGGGAGTGAACCCACTCAAATAAGAAAATTATTAAATATTAGTTTAAAGTTTGATAATCAATTCGAACCATTGGAAACTAGTTTTGAAATATATGATCAACCTTGAAATCATTCCAAAGGATGTCATATCATGATTCGAACACAATAAAGTATATAAAAAATTTCAAAATAAAAATGAGAAGAAAGAAAAAATGAAGGAAAAAATCTGTATTTGTTGAAACAACACTTAAAGAAAAACGTTGAACATACCAAGATCGTAGATAAAAGTTGTTAATTTTATATAATATAAGATTTAAGGTTTTTGAATAATGTTAATGATTTTACAGGAATTAAAATAACATTTGGTAATGATTTGTCACCTAAAATCAATGTTGTTTGATATTCTATTATTGGGTATGAAAAGTAAAAATCCAAATGTGCCTTGTTTATTGAAGTGATGAAACATAATTTTTAAGTGTTTCCAAACTTTTTAATGAATTAATTTTTTTAAGAAAATATTTTTTTAAGAGTATAGAATATTGGAACGTTTTAAATAGAGTCCAAGGAAGAAAGGGAAAATTATTTGAAGTTACTCATTCAAAAATTTCATGATATTAGAACATGATAGAATTAAATTAGCTATGCCCTAAAAGGATAGGGTATATGTGTCATAGGAACGTTTTCAATATTTTGAAGATATAATTTATTTATTATATTCATGATAAGAAAAGAATAATATATTGTTCTTATCCCATTTTACAAAAATAGAGGAATAAAATTTTATTACATAAGAATATTGAGATACATTCAACTCATGCCTTGGAGTTGATAAATTTTGACATTAGTGGGAAAATGAGTAAATAATTAATAGCATTATATATTTACATTGTGTATTTTATTATGGATTTCATTATGTTACATGTATGCTATTTTTGAAACATAAATCATATTCTTTCAACATTTTTAATAGTTTTCAAAGAAGTTTACAAAAACAATGTGAATATTTATAAAGAATATTCTAATTAATAATAGTGGAAAATATAAAATTTATAGGTTCAAATATTATCTTTACAATCATATAATTATTAAAAAAATTAGTGCACTACACACACCACAACAGAATATTGTTGTTGAAAGAATAAATGAAAGTTTACTAGAGATGGCATGAACAATGTTGATCAAATATGATACTTCTAAAAAAATTTTAGAGAAAATATATTAGAGATGAGTTTTATATCAATAATGAATGATTATATTGGCAAAAAACTGATATGAATAATGATGAGATTTATTTCAAAGAAAACCCATGTTTGGAACACCTAATGGGGTTTGAATGTCCCTGAATTATAAAAGTAAAGGTTGAAAATATTGAGAATATTGATTAGAGGGGATTTTATGGAATCTTTCTTAACTACAACCTAATGGTATAAGGTTCATGTGATATAATAATGTGGCAATAAATATTGTTTACTTGACATATGAGAATTTTCATTAAATATATGATGGGAAAGTTTCATAGATAGTTTCATATTTGGAAGAATATGATGTTTATGTGGCTGCATTTTAACAATGTAACATAGTTTCTTTTGATAATAATATTGTTGAAACAACTTGGGATGAAGATTCTGATGTATATATCTCTAGTGATGGGGAAAAATTAAATTCAGCTCATTATAGGATAAAGAAGAAAGTGTAAATTCATAAAATAATGAGTGATTAGTGAGAACATGTTAAAATAAAAATAACATCAATTTTAGCATCATAAACATAATTAAATTCTATGGTTTAGATAAAAGATGATTCTTTATATTTGGATCATTTATATTGTATTGATGAAATGAATGAAGAGTTGGAATATATTGAGAATAATGACACATGAGAACTCACACACAAACTGAAAACTAAAAAGGTGATTGGTACAAAGTGGGTGTTTTGAAATAAAATGAAAAAGAAGGGTTAGGTTATATGAAAAAGGCATGATTATTTTATAAAGGTTAATATCAAATTGAAGAAAACAGTTTTGATGAAAACCTTTCACTAGTATAAGGATTAGAAACTAGCAAAATATTTATTGACATTACTATAAAATTAAGTTAAAAAATATTTTATAAATATGTGAAGTCATGTTTTCTTAACTAATATCTTGATAAACAAGTTTATATTGATCTACAACATGGATTATTTCTTAATAAATATGAAAGTTTCGTGTTCCAGTTGAATCTAGAT
Organism: Viscum album; assembly: GCA_963277665.1. Taxonomy (NCBI): domain Eukaryota; kingdom Viridiplantae; phylum Streptophyta; class Magnoliopsida; order Santalales; family Viscaceae; genus Viscum; species Viscum album. Next base: position 414,327,333 of record OY728145.1, read on the forward strand.
TTTAATGGGTTAAAGAAATGTCTATGAGCTTGGTATTCTAAATTTTATACTTTTTTTAAAAATATGAACTTCTAGAAGGTAATAGTTGATAATAACCTTTACATAAAAGAAAATTTGTGGTTTCCCTCTTTTTTATTATTTATGTGGATGATATCAAATGAAATGTTATTGATGATAGAACTTGTGAAATGTTTGTTAGGGAGGTGGAGAATATTTTTGAAATGTACTTTATAGAAAAAATGAAATACTTTCTTGGATTAGAAATTTTGAAAAAGAAAAAAAATTCTATCTGAAGAGAAGTGTCTAAATGAACATATTATGAAGTTTGGAATACAATACTCAAAGGAATTTTCCACAATAAATCTAGGGGGAAAATTATAAAATGAATGGTAAGGAAAGAAGGTATATCCAAAAGTGTTAATAAAATTAGGTGGATGTTTTTTACATCTAATGAATTTAAGGCTATATATAGTGTATATCGTTAAAATTTGTGCCAAGAATTAAATTGCAAAAACGTAATCAAATATCATGTATTGAAATATTATTCTCAAATATTTTAAATTTGTAACTAGTTTTGAGTTGAAATATAATAATGTATTAAAGATTCAATTTTTTTCATATAAAAATTCATATTTGGAAGGAAGTCTAAATAATAGAATATCCACCTTTGGTGGATTATTTGTTTCAGAGAAATATCTGTTATTGGATATACAATGAAATATAATATAGTGAATCTTGGTATATTATAATCTAGTTATATTTATTCTACTCAATATGAAAAACATATTATATAGATAGAGGCATAATTGAACGACTTCTTTATTGAAATGAAGTTTTCTATTATATTGGGTTGTTATAATCAATGTTATATAAATCAAAATAAAAATATAGATCAGCATTCTCTTTAAAAGAAGATAGATATAAAATATCACATAATCAAAGTCCATTTGGAGAAGAATGAAATGAAGCTTGTGTTTATTCCTATAATAGAGTAATTTATTGTTATATTTGAAAAATATCCAAAGTAAATATTACATTAGTATAGGTTGATAATGTTAGAGTTGGTTTCCTAGGACCAACTAATTTTTATTTGATTACATGTATAATGGATATGTTGAATATTAATTAAACATATTATTACATATTTCTCATCATCCATCATGGATTTAATTTAATAATGTACAACAGTTTTTTTCATTGATAATTTTGTATAAGTTCTCCAATATGATGAGATCCTTTAAGTGATATTACAATATTCTTAATATATTTCTTTATTCAGATAACTTACAATGATGGGACAAAATATATTTAGACTGTCAAGTGTCAGTACTCATTAGCGGACAACCCTTATTCTCAAAAATTTTGCACTTGGTAATCTACATGATGTTATATTATGAGGGTAGAATTGCTAGTAGGAATTCCATAATTTTTTTGGTCATTAGATATTCTTATATGCTAACGTGTGTAATGGTTCTTAGACTATAATATTATCAGTGATTTGTGGCATGAATCGTGCACATAGACTTAGTCAAAAAAACCATCACGTCATATGTTGGAGGGAAGAAGGTTGCATTGGGTGAATCATGATTTAAATGTCATTAATGGCTTACTTGAGGAATGAATTTTTCATTCCATATTTATGGGAGTTGAAAAAAAATATTTATGGGAGTTGATATCTCATTCCTTTGATTGTAAAATAACTATCACCAAAATTCCATATTCATGGGGTATCGACGTGTTTATTTTAAATATTTAAAGAAATATGTATCCCAAAAATAGATTTATGTCACAATCCTGCAAGCTTCTTGATCAGATATTGTGAAAAAGAGATTATATTACATAGTGAGTGTTAAAATGTGTATTGTTTCATTGCATTATTGAGTTCTTTATCTTGGTTTCCTTAACCCATTACTATATTGTAATCTAGGACATGACGAAAGCACAATAATTGATAATGGGAAAGAATCTTAGAGGGTCACAGATTATGTATTTCCATTGATCTTGAATAAAATCTATTTAAATTTACTGAATAGAATATATACTATTCTCAAAACTATGGATTAATTTTATTCATGTTTTTATGATCAATTAAATTAAATTAATAATATTCATCGGAATGTGAATAAAATTGTATTTATTTTTTTAATTGAATATTTAATAAATATTTGTAATTCTTTATGTGAATGAAATATTTATTTGGGTATTCAATAAATACCAAGGAGTTTGAATAGATCAAAACTGTGTCTGGGGATAAATAATTATTTACAAGCTGGTAAATATTATTTATCGATTTTTGAAAGTTTTTACATGGAAAAAGATTATAATATTATTATTATTATGTGACATGTGGATTATTAATGGCTTTAAATGTTATTTAATTTCCTTCATGCAATTAAATAATGTTTTAACGTAAACCCTAACTATATAAATAGGTGGTTATGAATTTTTTGTATTACCTAAAAAATTGAGAAGAGAGAATTTTCACACGCAAAAAATTTCTCTTTCGAATCCCTCTTCTCTCTCCCTCTCAATAACGAGAAATGAAAGATAGATCTCTCCAATACTAAGGAATGAATGATAATGAGTGAACAACACATGAAATTTGATTCACCACACTAGAACCCTAAAATTTTATGTCATTTTATGGAGATCATTAGAGAATTTTTGGATCATCACTAGAGGGATTCTACTTTTAGATCCTCAAAAGCGCAATGAACGAAATTTGAAAGCGTTATTTGAGACGATCAACAGTCATCAATAAAGAAAGTTCCTATGCAATGTTATTTATTTAAAAATATATTAAATAAATTAATTATAAATATTACATCAAATATCCTCATTAATGGATTACGACAATGATTATTAATTTAAATGTTAATATATTTATCACACCATTGCATTTAGTGACCTAGGAAAGATTGACCACTAGTAGGGGTGAATCAGTGGTTTATTTTCTCAAACTCCATTTAATTGAAATTCAACTAATAGAACTAGTAAAGGTTATATATCCACTAATTGTATCCTATTAATATCACTTTTCTATAACGTTGTAGTAATAGTTAGAGAAACACACATGGATTTAGAATCTTCAAAATAAAGGCTTACTCCATGCTACTTTGGTGAGACACCACAACACAGATTATTCACTATCAAATAAGTGATTAGTGTCATATATTTCCACTATTTTCCTTCCAATCTGGACTCTATGTAGATTATTCTATTGGTTTGAAGAAAAGTTTAATAACTTCTCATTCTTCTTTCATCAAATAAAATAATTCTCCTCTTTCAAGCACTAACTAAAATATTTAAGCACCTTTTTAGTGACGATCCAATGATAGGAATTCCTCTTTCTTCTTCAGAGTGTTTTTTATCCATGTTGATATAGGGTTTAGTTTTATCATGTATAATTATTCAACATCTTTGATATAAACATCTAGTTGTCCTATTGGCTTTAAAACTGTTCTTAGATATTGAATGATAGGATTCTTTTAATCATCAAAAACATAGGAACAAGAGATCTCTTTCTTACATTATTACCTAGATTTGACTATTTGTCTAATGATACAAGGATTTTCATCTTCTAAAAATACTCTTATATAATGGATGAATGATGTCTAAATTATTACCCATATATTCATCACCTAAATATATCATTTATATTCACAAAAATATCATGGATATTATACTCTTAATTATAATAGTATTTATCTATGAAGATGGAAATACTATTATTATTAGAAGTATGTTATTTCCTCATTTAATTGGGTAATTAAATAACAAATTATCTACTAATTTTATTATATTATTTCATTTCAAATGTATATGAATAATTTAGCATTTAAAATATCACTCAAATATTCGAACGACTATGTTCATCTTCCCCTTATTCATGACTTTTATTATTTTCTACATAATTCGAGATCTTTCATTATGATATTATTCATTGAAATAATGGAAAAGTTTTATTGTAAATGATATCCATAATTCCAAATTATCATGGTAATTACATCATGTTTCAAGACCCATAATAATTATACATGAAATATCCAAGGAATTTAGGTTTTGTTCCTCATGATAGTTCATGTGATTTGAAAAAACCATGGCATTATCTCACATATATTTTCCATTTATTGTCATAAGGCATTGTGCAAGGAATATGCTTCTTCATGTTCATGTAAGAAGGTATTCATGAATATCCCATTCATTTAAAACACAGTACTATTACTTCAGTGAAAATTAATAGGATTCTACTTCCATTTTTTATCTCATTCATCTTTTATGCATGCATGTAACACTACATGCATTATTATTTCAATTTTACATCATAAAAAATATTCATATTATTATCTCAAATACATGGGTTCTCCTCCTATCTTGTAAAGCTTCTTCTACCATGAAAATATTATGAGGGATCCTTATACCATCAAATCTTTTCATATCACCTCCTACAATTGTAGCTCATTGTAACACCTTATACCATCAAGAGGTATAAATGCCTATTCACAATGAGAAGTAGAAAACTCTTTTCATAAATACTATTAGAAAACATTTTTCATAAATGGAATTAGAAACCTCTTACCAAATGATAACATCTTTAACATGTTTCCACATCATTGTCTATAAGGAATAGTCCTTTTATCCTTCCCATACAGAAGATGTGGAAACTTTCTTACAGCCTTACATAGTAGCAAGATAACCATAAAACGTATAAAAACATCTGATTAACCTTATCCAACTCACTAGTTTCCTTATGTAGTTCAGGTTACCCTTACACAAGCATTCATGTACCCTTACATGAGCCTCTATATACCCTTATGTTGGTATTGGATATCCTTTTTCATGATTATAGGTAACATTACTAAACCTTCAAAACACTATTAACACCTTTTTGTGAGCCACTATATTCCCTTACATGAGCCTTGTTATGCTTACATGAGTTGTGGATCTCACTATTTACCCCTACATAAGTACCATTCTGCACCAACCTGTACCTTTATGCAATGATGAGTAACTTTACCTATTTTTATGGTACCCTTACACAACATAATATTAATTTAATGTGTTAGGATCAATTTATTAATGACCACACCGAGAGGGGTTGTGAGCAACCATGGGAGGAATTTTTACCAATTACTTTTATCCCATTGTTATACGAATTACACTTATTCAGTGAATTTATATATTTTATTCTACATATGTACTTAATAAGTATGCCCATAATAAATTAATGAACTGAGGAAATTATAAATTGTGTGAATCTTTCATCTATTTTGGATGACTACATCCTCGATTTATGTTTTTTATTATCCCACACACACATATTCAATTTTATTATCAATAAAAACAAGAGGAATGTAATGTAATTAGACCCATCATCTCATACTGACAAGGTACAGTGAAATATTTATCTTTGAATTAGATGGTTACCCAATATCGGGTTATCCATAATGAAGTGGTCATTAATATTTAATATGTATTATTCAGTAGACACTAATATGATTTGATCATCTTCCTCAAACTGTAGTAATCAAATGGATTCCTTGAATGCTTCAATCAATGGGATTTCTAAAACATGAAGCAATCATGAATAAATTAATCTTATTTTTGTTTATTCATAATAATATGAATATATATTTTAGACTAGTTATCTCAGAATTATATGGCCCATATGATAGTAAATTTATTATATCTTAGTCAAAATTTGTTCTTTGGAATTTTTATCTTCAACAGATAATATGTTATATTAAATTATGGTACCCCTTATCAAATTTTCTTCATGAAATAATGTAGAATTCATGTGTCATATGGGATTCTTCATGATTATTAACCTTATAACACATAATAATATTCTTATTTTATATTTTATATTTTATATTAATTCAATATAATGTCTCAATTCCAATTTTCCTTATATTCTGATCTCATGAAACCAAAAAATTATTCTTAGTATTGCCTATAAAAAAATTTTTGTTTAAACATTGTCAAATAGGGTGAATTATGAATGTGATTCATGTACTGTATTTATATCCTCCTTTACATAATATATATATATACACATGATATAACTTTTTTTCCTTTCACATAATGAGGTCATGTGTGAACACTCATGAAACAATGTCCTCAAGTGAATAATTCACTTGAATTCTTCATCTAATTAAATAAAATAATGTAATATAGTTCTATCCTTCACGAATCCAAAAGTATAATGGATCTATGTCTTCGTTAAATCTAATTCTTTATATAACATCTCATGTTTCATTGCAAAATCTGGGAGGCATTCATATTCTCTCATTCACACAATAGATGAGCGTGATTCTGTCTTGGAAACTCAATAACATTTCCCAGATCTTCTTCATGCATGTTCTATGTATGGAACCATTACTTTACATATCCAAATGGACCAAAGGATATTCCATTGCACTGGTGGAAGAATGAGGCATTGATGATTATATTTTTTATAATAAAATCTATATCTCTTAATTTTTTAGTAATGGATCTCAGTCTTCGGTGTTATTATTTTATTGTTAATTTTCAACACCTCTATCCTGAGAGTATTTCCATTTCCGATAATGGTGTTGAGTCATATAATATTTCAATATCAATGAATAGTTCAAAATTTTAATCATCACATAGTATTCTTATAATATCTTAATTATTTCCTAAATGGTGGTGTCTCTTCCTTAATGAAGAACTCATCACATATATATAACGGTGTTCACATGATTTAAAATTCATATATTCAAATATGAACATATTCAATACTATATATATTTTTCATTTGGATGTATATCTATCCTTTGAATAGTAAATTTCATAAAATATGTAGATTATATGAAATATTTCCCATCATTTTTATCTTGATTATGCATATATGATGGCTAGGATTTCATATGATGGTCTTTATCTCAATTGAGGTTCATTGTTGTCAAAAGATAATGTGAGCATCAATTCTCATAAGTTTGAAGAAAATGAAAATGACATGGAGGGTCTTGGATCATCAAATTTTTAATGATATAATGATGAAACTTATATGAGTAAATTTAAATGAATTATAAACAGTAACTCAATCAGTGAGTCCCACATAAGTTTTCACTACATCCAGACTATGATTAATTGGTGTTCCTATGGATTTATCCATCTCGAAGTTTGTATCAGGGTACACTCCAAGAATCCCATTGGCAGTAAACCTTGTTGTCTCCTCCAAACAGGCTTTCCCACATGGTGGTTCCACTAATCTTCACCCATGTTCTCTTATGGGCAATATGATCACCCCTCCATACCCTCATGGTTTCCTATTCTTGGGTCAATTCCCAAATGGTTTGATCTGGATCATGTGGTTAGATTTAGTTTGAACTCAATTTTTTAATGAGTAACCATATATACTTAGTAGATCATATTTATTATATTTCCATCCAACTACAATTTCCCTTATAAAATTATTCTTAATGAAAACAAAATATCTTCTCTTTTCTCAAGGCTTTAAAAAAATCTTTCACATGCCACATCAGTAGTTGTAGTACCAATATGCAATATAAAAGTACCTCTTGTATATTGTATAATTTTTGGAATAGTTCTTATAACATTATAGTTACATAAAAAAGTTTCAATAATTAGATCCAATTCGATTAAATTAATCCATAACAAATTTTCAAGAATCACCACTTCATATAAGTTATGATCATGTGACTATCAAACTTATAGGGATGGATCTTCTTTAAATATTAAAATTTTATAATGTTTTCATTCCCTAATATAGGGATCTTCTATGAAAATCCCTTTTTAGTACCAATAGTTATCCAAGCATCTTCAATCAACATTTTGTCTTCAAAATATAAGCCTTAACTCAATGCACATAATTTCATGGGAAGTTAAATAAAATAATTACTAATATTGGGAATACAAAATGTTGACTTACAAGATTGTACCCCTCTTCAAGAATTATTTTGATACTCATTGATGAAAAATACAACAAAAAAATAGGATATTTAATCTCACCCGTTGTATTTTTTTCAACGACAACATATAATTTGACACATACGATTTATTTATTCTCTCCTAATTCCTCCTTAAAATTTTCATTTTATTCTCTCCCCCTTATTTAAAAAAATTAAAAGTACTTGAGAGAGGATGAAATCATTTCATTGTTTAGAAATGTACCATAAATTATCTCACACTAAGTCCACATAGGCTAACCTGATGAAGAAAAATAGAGGGTATAAATTAGACAACAATGTTGTCCATTCCAAATTAAGAATATGATACAAATTGATATACCACACCTTATTTGTTTCCACAAATAAATTTCAACTATTTCTAGGATAATAAAAATCAGTTGATAACAATTGATATAATATAACTAGAACTTTTATGATACCACTTATGAAAAAAGTAGTCTCTAGAAAATTTAAACCTACATTATCTACACTCACAAAAAAATTTAGATTAAAAACATTCAAGTATATCTGGTAGGTTATGTTACTGAATGAAATCCAGTAACTCTTCCAGATTGTTTTTTCATGTCATTGAATCTTTTATGTTCTCCTCATTAATACCATATATTCTTTACATTTTATAATATATTTGATTGATTAAACACATATACCATTTAAATGACTTCTTAAATATGTAGATTCCATATATAGTAGATTTTAATTATATATAATGTTCTGGGAACTTCTTTGTAAATGAACCCTTATGGGATGATCTTAAAATTAATTTCATAAATAAGGATATTCTATTTAGTTGTTCATACAAATGGAAATTGTTGTGAATATAAATTTTTGAGATCACACCCATAATGGTGACTTATGATTCATTAATCAGTTTAAAGAGCATGGTCATATTCATTGTTAGACTCACCTGTTTTGATAATCTCAATTATGATTAATTATGTTTTTGTAATACCAAATGATGTTTATTGATTAAAATTTTCATTACTTTAATAACTGTTTATGTACTTAATGTCAAAATATAAATAATGTTGACTATTTTTAAATGATATATCTTTCATTCAAGAACATTCGATTAATCAAATGTTCATTTTACTTTGTAATGTTTTATCCTAACATAATATATGGATATTTTTCATAAACAGACTAACATCTTCAAGTATAGAAAGGTCACTGGTATGCAGATGAGCTACTGATACAGAAAGTTCACTGGTATGCAGACAGCTTCCATTACACCAAAGCTATCGATATAGTAAGTCTACTTGTATGCACAAGTCGACCGATACCGAGTGACAACTACTATTATGAAGTTTACCATTTCAATATCATCAGTATGGGTCACTACTACATAAGTCTACTGCAACTGAGAGCTACCACTAAAGGAAGTCACCACTACATATACTCACCAATATTTGGAGTTATCGCTAGAAGGAGCTACCACTACAAACAACTACCAATACAAGATCTACCGTTACAAGTCCACTGCTACAAGTTCAATGATACAAAGATCTACCGAATGGAAACCAATCATTGTTTCTCTAAACTCTATCTATGTTTGATTATTAGAAATGGTCATATTTTGTGGTTTTAATGAAACTTAAGTTAATTAATGATGTTTTTTGGATGTGAGGAAACCATACCTCGTAAAAATTATTCCTATTGACGGAGATCAAGGAACATAAAAGGGGAACCTCAAGCTACTGAAAAATAAGTCCTGCAATGCACATACGATACGATTTCTGGATATACAGATGGACATAATGAATGAAAAGAGAAAAAAATACAAGAAGAACACACGTAGAACCCAAAGCACACTCAAGAACAGAAGTTCAAAGAGTATATTCAAGTGCTTTAAGGAAAAATATCCCATTTCAAACTGAACACCTGTACAGAAGCGAAGGAACAAATCCACAATACTCTATTTTCAAAACAACTTCCAAAGAAGGAATCAAGATTCATCTGTTTCAATCCAAGGAGTCCAGAGCTTCACCGAAAACACAAAGAATTCTAAACTCATCTCTATTTGTTTAGATCTGTTGTGTTTCATTTATTTACTTTTTGAGCAGTGTGTGTGCTTTGTATTTGAAGAACACACTATCTCTTGTGCTGAACTAGAGGATTTCTATATCCTCACTCAATCTTTCCCTTACACTATTTATCCCACTGTGGATAGTGGTTAAGGTCAAGTGTGACCAAGACATCTTGTGTTCTGTTGTTTAGTTTTCCCACGTAGAACTGTGGTAGAGGTCTGAGGACCTGGACAGTATGTGCACTGTTGTAAAACCCCGATCCAGGGTGTGGATCATAGTTTATATAAAACTATTTTAGAGTATTAAGTCTCTTCTTGAGACTGACCCTCTTGTTTAAAACTGTTGTGAATTTTTATTTTAGTTAAATCTATTTTGAATATTCTACTGATAAGTTCTTTAATTATAAATCTATTTTAAAAGTAACTCTGAAAGTTAAACTAGAAAGTGTTTGTATTTATTGTACACCAGTAGGTTAGTTTCAAAATCAAATCTTATATTTAGGTTAGATTAACTGAGAACTAATCAATCTCTTGAGAACCTAACTGAACCTTTATTGTGTTACAAATTCACTATAGTTTAGCTTGTTATTTAAATTGGGGAATTTAAATATAAATATTTTAAACGTAAATTTTAAATTGGAACTCAATTCACCCCCTCTTGAGTATCCACTCCGACCAACATTTAGAATTAGAGGGTTAGTTAAAAGTTTTTCAAAACACTCTACTTTTTAACTGTGATTTTAGTTGTATCCTAAAGATCTGAAAATTTCTATTATTTTTAAATTTTTATCTATTTAAATACATTTGATAAAACCTAATTGTGGATAATAGATTTGAAGTTGCAGCTACCAATAGGACACCTTTCTTTAATGGTGTAAATTATGCCCAATGGAAAATAAAAATGAAAATTCATTTAGAAGGTATGGGATTTGACATCTGGATTACTATAGAGATTCAGTATAATATTCCAAAAACTCTTAGAGCTACTTGGGATGAACCTATGAAATCTTCTTATAATAAAAATTTTAAAGAAATGAATTCCATGTATTGTGCTTTAGGACATGAATAATTTAATCGAATATCTGCTTGTAAGACTACTTATAAAATATGGGATACTCTGTTCATTACCCATGAGGTAACAACCAATGTTAATGAAATGAGACTAAACACATACACTATTAAATATGATAATTTTAAAATGAAATCTGATGAATCTATTTTTGATATGTATCTCAGGTTTAATGAGATAGTCAGTACAGTGATCTTACTAGGAAAAGTAGTTCGAGAAAAAGAGAAAATAATGAGAATAGTCAAATGTCTTCAAGAAATATGGATAGGCACATCAGTTTCATTAAGAGAATCATGTGACATAATTTCACTACCTATCAAAGAGATGATTATTAAGTTGATGATTTATGAAGAAGAGATGAAGGTAAACCAAGAAGAAGATTATGAACCAAGAATGAAAATAATTAGCCTTCAAGACCTCTGCTTCAAAAATCAAGGACAAAGATAAAATTCAAGATGCAAGTGATAGTTCAAGTAGTGAAGAGAGTGAATCTAACAGTGATGCTGAAATGGATCAGATAGCCAGATGATTTAAGAAGTTTTATAGGAAGAAGAAGTTTTTCAGAAAATCGAATTACAAGGGAATGTATGATAATAAAGTTCATTGGAAGAAGGATTAGAAAAGGACTGATAAAAGTGATGACATAGTCTGCTACAAATACAAGAATAAAGGACATATGAAAGTTGACTGTCCAAAGTTAAAGTACAAGAACAAATATGAGTACAAGGACAAAAAATATGAGAAAGCTATGAAAGATGCCTGGAGTGCTTCAGATGATAGGTCAAGTGATTCTTATTCCAATCAAAAAAAATTCAAAAAGCTAATATGTGTTTCATGACAAACACACCTAAGGTAACATTGAATACTCCTTCTTTAAACTCTTATTATTCTGGAGATGATTCTGATTCTGATTCTAAAAACATGTCTAGTAAAAAATTAATTGAATACTGTAACATGATAGAGGATACCTGCAATGAGCTGAAAGACAAGTATAAATCCTTAAAGAAACAACATGCTTTAACTATCACTATCAAATCTGCACTAGAAGTAAAAATGGAAAAGAATACTCAACTACTCAAAGAGAATACTGAACTGAAATTTTCTAATGAGAAACTCAGAAAAGATTTAGAAAAATTTACTAATGGAAATGACACTCTTACACAAATGATAGGAAAGAAAGTAGCACCAAAGTTTACTACTGGTTTAGGCTATCATCCTAGACATAGACAGATTACAAAAATGAGATTTATTCCTAAATCTGGACAGTATGCTGCTAATTCTACTTCTGGAAATTCTTATGTCTCAACTAGCTGCCCACATAGTAATAGATCATACAATGTTTATCTTTCAAAATATTTTAAATCTATTGATTATATGAAACCCATTAGATAAATCATGGTACCAAAAGTTCTGCTTTCTAACCTATCTAGACCCAAGAAAATCTTGGGTACCAAAATAATTTTCTATATAAAATTTTTTTGTAGGAAACCTACTTATAAAGTTCCCGTAGGAAGACATGGTACTTGGACAGTTGATGTTCAAGACATATGACATGAGAATTTTCATGTTTTAAAAGCTTTGTCCAAGTTGATGGATGATATGCCACCTTTGGGGAAAATTCAAAAGGAAAGATCATCGGCTTAGGCCAGATTGGTAACACTGATTCAATTTTAATTTCTAAAGTTTTATTTGTTTATGAACTAAAGTATAATATGTTATGAATTTCTCATTTGTGTTATGAATTTCGCGCAAGTCCTCATTAATTTTTCACACTACTTCCCAGGCCTCCGGACTAGGCCTCTGATTCCGAATATGACATCGCTTTGTCATTTCTAAACTTCCTCTGGGAGTTATGGACTTTTTCAGCATTTACAAATGCCCCCTCAGAATTGGATCAACGAGAGGTCGCAATGGTCAGATTCTGAGGGAAATGCCGAAACGCTGAAGCAGGGCCTATCCAGGGCACTTACCGCGCAAAAAACTGGCGTGGCGCACAAAACTACGGATCCGCATGGAATTCTCCTTCCGCGCGGTGTGGAACCCTGGCCTCGCCTACAAAAAGGGGCGCTGGATCCCGAATCCATACAGAAGCTTCTCCCCGCGATAGGCTTACCGCTCTCATGCGCAAAATTTCTCCCGCGGCTATGTGTAAAAACGCTCTGGTAGTGCGTAATTCCTTCCGAATTTCGGCCGGACTTGCGCGCCTACTCGGGCTATTCCGCGCCTAGCAAGCCGATTGCGCGCCCATCTCCGGGATTTCGCACTGCCACTTCAGATTTCGCGCAGCACTCTCCGATTCCGCGCACTACATCCTGATTTCGTGCAACTCTCGAAATATTCGAGATGGCCGCAAACCGAGTTGATGAGGGGGAAGCCACCACTCATAGGACTGAAATGGCGGTGAACGAGGAGTTTTATGGTGCCCAGGAGATCGTTTCTAACAACATGACCTTGTTCAATCTGTTGACTCCAGCCCAGAAGACGTATACCCTGTCTGACAACCTCCCGATCTGGAACATTGGCATCCTGGAAGAGGTGCCTCTTCCGAGCTTCAAGGTGGACACACCGCGGTCATGGGTGACCCGGGAGGACGAGCTTCCTCGCTACAACATTACCAACAATGGCCATCCTACTAGGGAAACCAGACATATGGACATATATGTCCTGAACCTGAGGACTAGGACCATTACCAGGGACGATCCTATCATAGAGAATTCTTCAGCCCTCTATGTGAGAACGTTTCGTCAGAGCGTCATGGATGACATGAAGAGCTGGCTGAAGGATTGGGACCTGCGGTCCAGGGAAACTTCACCAGCGAGTGGGCCTGGGCATTCTGGGTTCGCCATACTTGTGACCAGTTTGGGGATGAAATGTGGCATATTGTCCTGTTCGAGGCGGTATAGACATCGTAGTTCCACTTCCACCGTCAACCCGATCTCAGGTCAGAGCTATTCACCCGGTGGTCTCCTGATAACAACACATTCCACCTTCACCACGGGGAAGTTGGAATCAGTATCTAGGACGTTCACTACATTGGATGTATCCCACTGGAGGGATACCAATACAATGAGTTTGTTCCTCCAAAGAACACCTGGGAAGACAGGTCATGGACGCCCATGCTGATGTGGCACCTGTTGAAGCTGGCCAAAGAGAGGCTGGGGGTCAAGGACTTCCTAAAGGACATTTCCTACAAGGGCTAGTTCAGTCAGTTCCTTGAGAAGGATCCGGCCATTAAGATGCTGGGACGGGGAAAACGATACCCAACCGCGGCTCAGAGGAGTAGGGATGGGTCATACTGGAGGACCCTGGAGGCGGGGAAATACCAATCATGGGGCTATCGCGTCATTGAGGCCCAAGACCCGAACATCCGGTATGTCGGGTTCCTTGCCGCCTTCCTGAGCTGGTGGCTCCTGCTAGTGCGGGACGTGAGGATGGGAATCCGTCCAGCAAAACTGGTGATGGCAGGCACCATGGCCGCCCACAAATGGTTCAACATGGTCTTCCCCATACTGTCAAAGCTGTATGTCATCCTGGGACGCATCTCACGAGGGGGGTTTCCTTGAAGATTATGTGGCCCCTTCCAGATCTTCCACGGCTGGGTGGCGGCTCACCTCGGCGGGTACACTTTCCCAAACGCCATCCGTCCTCCGGGTAATGGCCTACGACCGTCCTTGCTGAACATCATCGGGGTGGCGCCGATGACGCTCAATGAGGAGGGCGTGAGAATATGCATTGGTAACAACACCAACTTCAACTTCATCCCATTCCCCACCCCGGTCGTCCAGATGGTGGATAATGGGAGAGGCCCACTAGAGCAGTGGGAGTATTTCCAGAGCATTCGAGGTGGGGTGCTCATGGCTCGAATCGACGGGAAGGTGATCTACGAGCCTTACGTTCCATCCTGATTCGCCAGGCAATTCAGGTGCCTCCAACGAATGCTGAAGAAGGTATTCATGTTCGTCTAGTAGGAGAAGAATCCCTACGTTCTGCGCTAGATGTGGTCGATGTTTACCACTTCCGGCTCTGGCGACGTCATCACTCTTCCTCCCACCAGGGTTGACGATGGCCTAGAAACTGATTATGCCGAGCACTGGACCATTGCATACCCTGAGGGGATTTTACATAAGCGAGTCCGGAAACTCGAGGCTACACGCGCGGAAACCGGGCGACGGGTGAGGAGGAAAGGTGCTTCCAGAAGGGGGGAACCAGGGGCGCGTCCGGCAGCGAGGCCTGCGCAGGCTAGGACTTCAGTAGTGGGAACATCACGTGGTGCCACCACAACCTCGTTGTTTGTGGGGGGGGTCACATGAGGCAGTCAGGGAACTGCCCGGGAAGTAGATAAGGTACCTTCTTGAACCTTCCCAAGATGCAGTTTTCTTGGCACTGTGGTCGGCCTGGATGACCCTACGACCATCGCTGAGCATTAAAGCCGTCTGGCAGAAGATCATACAAAATGAAATACAGCTGCCAGAGGTCGGGCTCGTTCGAGTTACCGACCAGGTAAACTTCCATTGGTGGCATGCTTATCTGATGGCCATGGACACATACGCGCGCGAAAGGGGTCGGCGTGCGGAGCCACCTTTCCTAGTGAATGTGATGCTCATCCAGGAGCATGATCCAGAAGTGATTCCATCGGGAGAAGGTGACAGTGACGAGGAGTCAGAGGGGGAGGAGACCAGAGAAGACGAAGTCGAAAGGGAAGATAAAGAAGAAGGAGAACCCGAAGGTTAGGGTTTGCAGGGGGTGACCTACCAAGGGAGTCTCCGGGAGAGCGGTGAGATTATCGGCTCTGATCTCGACATAACAGAGATACTCGAGGTTTTTCTCTATCCTCTTTCATTTCCTTTTTTCATCCATTCTCCATTTCAATTTCCAACCCCTCTCTCTACCTCACTCAGGAGCTCCTAAGCGTTGGTCAGGCATCCCCACTAGAGGAGGGAGGAAGGGAACTAATGGGACAGGATAGGGATCCAACACCCATCATTTAATTGACAAGCGCAGAGGGGTCTCCCATCACGGCGGCTCCTGCAGCGGCTAGAATACCAGAGGTTGATGCTCTGGATTCCTGTGAGTCTCACGCTTCACTACTAGCACATGTTATCAAAAGATCCCAACTAATCAGCATACGCCTTGCGCAGTGATCTCAACATTGGAGGCTCGTCAGTCTGCGGAGCCCGGGCCGTCCGTGAGCGGACTAGTGGCGGACATACCACCTCGTTCAGAACATGATTCCCACACTGAGTCGGCCCTGGAAATCGGTGAGCAGGGGGAATCGGGCATCAGCGACGCTGTTCTTGAGGCGAGGCCGGAGGCTGAAGGAGGCACCATCGCTATCGGGGCGAGAGAGGAAGGTCACCCGGATGTCGAGGATCCTATTCCTCATGAAGACATCCCTGAGGCAGATCCTGCTGCCGACCTACTGGCTGCCTTTCCTATGTATCAGCCCACTAACCCTGAGGAGATAGATGACTCAGACTCAGAAGCGGTCGAGGAGAGCCGGATGACACAGTGCAAAGGGTGGAAGTGTATCCAGCGCTTTCTCAGACAGCCACAGTCGGATTGTCTGAGGCGTATGGGATCACTCCAGACCTGGCTGCGCTTCCTGTGCATCAAAGGGGCTGAAGCTCAGTGCCTTAATCTGACGGTCCTTGATTACATGGCCGAGAAGATACGCGAGATCAGCTGGCGCACTAACATTTCCCAATGTCGGGAAAGATCGGCGAACGCTCAAGCATTGTTGAGGGTAGACCGGGAGGTCCAGCACCTCGAAGGGAAGGTAGCAGAGAAGGAGTCCTTCCTTGTGACGTGCTCTAAGCTCGTGGAACAACTGGCGGCCCAGCTAGCTGACGCGCAGGAACAACTGATGGAGGCGAGTCAGTAGATGGTTGTACTTCAAACCGAGCGGGCGCATGCACAAGCTAGGGTTAGCAAGCTGCGCTCTACGGCGGATGATGAGGAGATAGTCTGGAAGGAGCGAGAAGTGTTCCTGGAGGCTACCGTCCAATGGGTATCAGCGTTGGAAGGATCGTTCCAGCACTCCAACCCTTAGGGTATTTGTTTTGGCCATCTCATGAATTTCCGACTTGTACTGCTCACCATCTCAATCCAATACAAGGACAAATCCATTCATTTGTACCCTTGGTTTAATATGCTCAACCATAATTCTGAAATGAATAACAACTCATCCCTAAGCTCATATTGGTCACACCAAACGCGAGAAGCAAAGGATACTCGTGTTATCATTTCGTCCAACTGTGGGGCATTAACCAAGCTTCAGGCATGGGAAATTGGGCCTGGATTTCTGAGAAGAAGACCTCAGACAGATTGATATATCACCTTCTCAATGTGCTATGACACACAAACGGGGCAATGCCAGGGGCATTGAAATCCATCCAAACATAGGGAGATGGAAAAGAAAGGTGAATCATGCTACCCAAATTCAGAACACTCTGGGGCCCGACGATGGAGGATAACTGTTAACCGTGGTGGAAACGCAGCATCCATATCGTGTTTCCATGGAATGGGGACAATAAATGAGGGCTGACCACTAACCATGTTCTCAACACGAGGCCTAACTCAAATATCGTCGGCCAGTCTTTCGAAATGTTGGCCCGGGACAGCAGGCGGACTATAGGTCTATCATCCATACTGCTAAAATAGGCGGACCAAAGGTCTATCATCCATATTATGGAAGCAGGAGGACCAAATTCTATCATCCATACTGTTAGGGGGTCCCATCAAACATGACCAGTCCTCCGGAACATTGGCCCAGGACAGTAGGCAGACTATAGGTCTATCATCCATGCTGCTACAATAGGTGGACCAAAGGTCTATCATCCATATTATGGGAGCAGGCAGACCAAAGTCTATCATCGATACTATTAGGGTGTCCCGTAAAACATGACCAGTCCTCCCGAACATTGTCCCAGGATAGAAGGCAGACTATAGGTCTATCATCCATACTGTTATAATAGGCGGACCAAAGGTCTATCATCCATATTATGGCAGCAGGCAGACCAAAGTCTATCATCCATACTGTTAGGGGGTCCCGTCAAACATGACCATTCCTCCGAAACATTGGCCCAGGACAGTAGGCGGACTGCAGGTGTATCATCCATACTGTTTGGGGGTCCTGTCAAACATGAAAGAGAATGAGGATCCGAATAAAGGGGAACGCAAAGCGTGGAAAGTAGAGTGGTGGTTTGTTCGAGTAGAGTCCAGCACTCCCGAAATTGCACCACCGTGGCGGAGGCGCATTATGGGGACATACCAACCAGATCACGGATCGTTCCAATTTTCAGACATGACCTCTCTGGTGAGAGAACTGCCACTTCCCATTATTACTATGGAGCATCTCGATCTTATTCTGGGTAGATGTCACGATTACACCACTTCCTAAGAAGTCAGGCCGAGGGGCCGACAATAAGGAGGGACGAGATTTGGTAATCCCTAGTGCAGGACCCAAGATGAAATGCCAGGGCGTTCCTACGTATCTTATTAGGATGAGAATAAAGACATAAGTAATTCTATAAGCAGAGTTTAACATCATGTAGGACGAAATATAGTTTAACATCGTGTAGGACGAGGGACACATCTCATCTGGGGATAGGCACGGTACGGTGAGTAACCTGACGTGAAGGAGGACATAATCCCGCACCACACCGTACAATCCCACAAGAGAGTCCGAGTCGTGAAAAGCCAAGGGTCTTAGTTTATGGTCTTATAACTCTGACCAAAGAATAAGGGGAATGGGAGACACACGGTAAAGCGGTTTCAAAACCCAACGTGAATGGGGAAAAGCCCTGCTTAATATGTGCTCATAGGGATGCATTTAGGCCGAGAGACTTGTTGTACCCCACACTCTTTGATTTTCATGATCACAATCACTTTCATATGTGTTTAACTTTGTTTTTAAGTGTTGTGGATGATAGGCAAAAGATTGCCAAAGAATTGGCCCAAGAATGGACAAGAAGTGGACTGAAATTCAGTCCACCGGCCAACCGGTGTGATAGCACCGGCCAGCCGGTGGAACTGGCAGAGGCATTGCCCACTGCCAGGTTCCACCGGTCGACCGGTGGCTCTGTCACCGGTCGACCTGTGGCATCCAGCCCAAATAGTGTTTGCTACTGTCTTTCCACCGGCCAGCCGGTGGCTCCTCCACCGGTCGACCGGTGGAGCCTGGACAAAGACTCTTCTTCTCTGCCAAGGCACCGGCCAACCGGTGGCCCATCCACCGGTCAGCCGGTGGAGCCAAGTCTCGAAATCTCCCAATTTCCTCAAGCACCGGCCAGCCGGTGGGACTGTATCGGCCAGCCGGTGGAGCCAGTCAAACTAGCCATTGCAGTTTGACCAGGCTGGCCCACTTGGCTCCCAACGGCTCTTTTAGCCTCTCCAACGGCTCCGAAGCCTCCCCAAGGGTTCCATGCCTATAAATAAAGGCCAAGGAAGCCCCGGACACCTACCGGAACTATACGGAAGCCTACGGACATATTTTACATCAATCGGCCAACATCCGGCGACTTCCTCCAAGGGAACCCCAATAGCTCCAACAACTTCCACATCCAAGGAGCTCCTTCAAAGAAGCTTGGAAGCGGCCTTCAACATCTCCAATCATTCAAAGGCGCCCAAGGCTTCTCCAATTACGGGTTTTATTGTTTTATTTTTTATTGAGCTTTAAATTTGGGTTTGTGCCTACAAACCCCAAACTCTTTCTCATCCCCATTTCTTTTGGGTTCTCACACCACCATTAAGGTGTGAAGAGGTTTCTTCAAGCCTTTCCTTTTAAAAGGCTTGTGTTTCGGTGAGCTAGCCTTCACCCGTTAAAAAGGCTAGTGGGTTCTTGCTAAACCATCAAAAGCAAGTGGGTTCTTGCTAAACCACTAAAAGCAAGCTGTAATAGGTCCTAGTGCTACCTCAAAGCCTAGTGGGTTTCTTGCTAAAACCATTGAAAAGCAAGCGGTAGGAATCTCTCAACGGTTGAGTTGGGAGCGGAGACGTAGGCCGGGTTTTGGCCGAACTCCGTTATCAATTTCTTGTGTCTTGCCTCTTTACTTTCCGCTGCATTTTTAACTTTGATTTTAATTTGTTAATTTTTTTTTAAAAAGGCAATTCACCCCCCCCCCCTCTTGTCATCATCCCTTGTCTTCTTCCGACCCAACAATTGGTATCAGAGGGGTAATTTGAGTAATACCTTAAAAGGTTTCAAATTTAAAGATCCTTTTTGATGGCATCTACCTCTTTCGCCCCCGAGGGCTACTCATTGGGTCGGGCTCCATTTTTTGATGGGTCCGACTATAATTATTGGAAAACCCGCATGACCACCTTTTTACGAAGCATAGGTTATCCCATTTACAAAATTGTCATGCAAGGTTACACTTTGTCTACCCCCGACGAATCCAAATGGACCCCCGCTGATATTAGAAATTTTGAGCTTGATGGAAAAGCCATGAACGCTCTCCATTGCGGCTTAGATAGAAATGAATTTAATCGTGTATCCACTTGCACCACTTCACATGAAATTTGGAAGCTTTTAGAAGTGACCCATGAAGGCACTAATAAAGTCAAAGATACTAGACTAGATATGTATAGGCAGGATTTTGAGTCTTTTTCTATGCATCCAAATGAATCTATTTCTGAAATGTTTACTAGATTTACTGACGTGTGCAATGGGAGAAAGTCCCTTGGTGATGATGTTTCAGCTGAGACGATGGTCAAGAAGATCCTATGGATCCTACCGAGCTCATGGGCACCTAAAGTGACGGCGATCCAAGAAGCTAAGGACGTCAAAAATATGCCGGTAGAGGAGCTCATCGGATCTCTCATGACTTATGAGATCACGATGAGGAGGCAAGCTCAAAAGGAGGGCACACCAATCAAAACTCCAAAGAACATCGCCCTCAAGGTACAAAAGGAAGTAAGCTCCTCCTCATCCTCTTCCTCATCTCCTTCCTCATCTTCCTCATCATCAAGCGGCGACTCGGAAATGGAGAATCTCGCCCACCAAATGCACAAGTTTATGAAGAAGCACAAGAAGAAAAAGAAATCTCGCAAGGCGCGAAAGCAAGAACCCACCGCAAGATCCGAGCCCAAGGTAAAATGCTACGGGTGCGGCGAAAAGGGCCATTACAAGCCCGATTGCCCACTCAACAAAAAACGGGCCACGCAAAAGGAAAAAGGAAAGAAAAAGGTCCTCAAGGCGACATGGAGTGACACCTCCTCATCATCCTCCTCCTCCTCCTCCTCGAGCGACAACGGTAACAAATGCCTAATGGCATTCCATGAGGTAACTTCTTCCGACTCCTCCTCCTCTTGTTCTTCAAATTCAAATTCTTTAAATCATCTTTCTTATGAAGAACTCTCACATGCTAGAGACCAATTAGAAAAAGGTTTTCATACTTTATCGTCAAAATTTGTTGCTTTAAAAAAGTCTTTCAAAAAACTCTCCTCCGAAAAAGAACAACTTCTCAAAGAGAAGGAGGAACTCACCCTTAAAATCCAAAATTTTCCAAATGTTGATTCTATGGAATCAACCATCAAAGACCTAAGGGAGACCCTAGCTAAGTTCACCCAAGGGGAACAAAATTTAAACAATTTGCTAGGTTCCCAACGAATTTCTAGGACCACTCAAGGACTTGGCTATACCAACCAAGCTTCCTCCTCCCATGCACCCACTGTTTTTGTAAGGGGGAGCTCCGCTTACAAATTTTGTAATTATTGCAAGAAGACCGGGCACCTTATTTATGAATGTAATTGTAAAAACGCCCGGTATGGCCAACCCAAGTATATTTTCTATAGTGACGAGTTTTATAGGAGAAGACCCGCCATGAGACAAGTATGGATTGAAAAATCCCTTCTTGCGAGTCTCTCCGGGCCTAAAATCATCTCTTTTCAAAATCCCTCTCCCCGGGGATTTATTGTCTTTATTTAGGGGGAGTTAGGTTCTTTTAAGCCTTTTTGTGAATTAAAAATTTTCATTCAAAATTCTCATTTCAAATTTTTTATTCAAAACTTTCGATTCAATCTTTCATTTTCAACTCTTGGTTTCAAATTTTTCAATTCAAAATTTTCTATTGAATTCTTGATTCAAAACTTTCAATTCAAATTTCAAATTTCAATTGATTTTCAAATCTCCATCTCTTGGTTTTCAAAGTTTTTCCCTCAATCAAGTTTTATGCCCCATTCTATTTTGATAATCACAAAGGGGGAGAAATTTCTTGATTGATTGGGGGAGAATCTTTTTCATCATGCTTTGATTTATTTTCAATTTATCATTTAGGCATGCCTTTCATTTAAGTTTTTACATTGCTTTGATAAGTGATTGTGATCATCAAAATAGGGGGAGATTGTTGTACCCCACACTCTTTGATTTTCATGATCACAATCACTTTCATATGTGTTTAACTTTGTTTTTAAGTGTTGTGGATGATAGGCAAAAGATTGCCAAAGAATTGGCCCAAGAATGGACAAGAAGTGGACTGAAATTCAGTCCACCGGCCAACCGGTGTGATAGCACCGGCCAGCCGGTGGAACTGGCAGAGGCATTGCCCACTGCCAGGTTCCACCGGTCGACCGGTGGCTCTGTCACCGGTCGACCTGTGGCATCCAGCCCAAATAGTGTTTGCTACTGTCTTGCCACCGGCCAGCCGGTGGCTCCTCCACCGGTCGACCGGTGGAGCCTGGACCAAGACTCTTCTTCTCTGCCAAGGCACCGGCCAACCGGTGGCCCATCCACCGGTCAGCCGGTGGAGCCAAGTCTCGAAATCTCCCAATTTCCTCAAGCACCGGCCAGCCGGTGGGACTGTACCGGCCAGCCGGTGGAGCCAGTCAAACTAGCCGTTGCAGTTTTACCAGGCTGGCCCACTTGGCTCCCAACGGCT
Source organism: Viscum album (assembly GCA_963277665.1). Taxonomy (NCBI): domain Eukaryota; kingdom Viridiplantae; phylum Streptophyta; class Magnoliopsida; order Santalales; family Viscaceae; genus Viscum; species Viscum album. Next base: position 414,350,256 of record OY728145.1, read on the forward strand.
CTTTTAGCCTCTCCAACGGCTCCGAAGCCTCCCCAAGGGTTCCATGCCTATAAATAAAGGCCAAGGAAGCCCCGAACACCTACCGGAACTATACGGAAGCCTACGGACATATTTTACATCAATCGGCCAACCTCCGGCGACTTCCTCCAAGGGAACCCCAATAGCTCCAACAACTTCCACATCCAAGGAGCTCCTTCAAAGAAGCTTGGAAGCGGCCTTCAACATCTCCAATCATTCAAAGGCGCCCAAGGCTTCTCCAATTACGGGTTTTATTGTTTTATTTTTTATTGAGCTTTAAATTTGGGTTTGTGCCTACAAACCTCAAACTCTTTCTCATCCCCATTTCTTTTGGGTTCTCACACCACCATTAAGGTGTGAAGAGGTTTCTTCAAGCCTTTCCTTTTAAAAGGCTTGTGTTTCGGTGAGCTAGCCTTCACCCGTTAAAAAGGCTAGTGGGTTCTTGCTAAACCATCAAAAGCAAGTGGGTTCTTGCTAAACCACTAAAAGCAAGCTGTAATAGGTCCTAGTTCTACCTCAAAGCCTAGTGGGTTTCTTGCTAAAACCATTGAAAAGCAAGCGGTAGGAATCTCTCAACGGTTGAGTTAGGAGCGGAGACGTAGGCCGGGTTTTGGCCGAACTCCGTTATCAATTTCTTGTGTCTTGCCTCTTTACTTTCCGCTGCATTTTTAACTTTGATTTTAATTTGTTAATTTTTTTTTAAAAGGCAATTCACCCCCCCCCCCTCTTGTCATCATCCCTTGTCTTCTTCCGACCCAACAAGACTGAACACGAAAAGTGAGGCTGGGCCTATGGGGAAGTTCCTAGGCGTTCCTACATATCTCATAAGGATGAGGGTCAAGCTACACGCAACCTATAAAGAAGAAACCCAAGCACATACTCTAGCACTCAGATCACGGGAGCCCCAAGAGACACCGTTACGCAGCTTGGTCCGTCTGACGTGTGGGGGTGTACTGAGGGTTAGTACGAGGAGTGTCGAGATTCCCCCTTAACACGGTGTGGTGGAACATAGTGTGAATCATGCAACCAACATTCACGGCTAGAAGAAGCCAGCATGAAGAATGAGGATTACTGCTGACCATGTTCGCAACACAGCATCCTGTTGCGTTAGCCTAGAGGTAGGGGAAAACAAATGAGCATCAACTGCTGACCACATTCGCTACACGGGATTTGTATCAATTTGTTTTCTGAAACCCTCGGGGGTGTTGGCCCGTGACGGTAGGAGAGCCCTTAGGCATTGTATCCTGGCCATTCTTGGGGGTCCCACCGGGTGTGAAAGAGGGTGGGGCCCGAATGAAGGGGAACACGAAGCTTGAAAAGAGGACGAAGACTTGCCTAAGTCGAATCTGACACTCCGGGTCCTAGACCAGAGTACTCTGAACACATTAGCAGACCACTGGAAAGGGTCTAGGGGCTCAGTCTGAGAGCAGCCAAAAGATGGCGGATTCATGAGGGAAGGGCAGGTCAAAAGACTGAGGCAACCGAAAGATCGTGGGATCTCCTAAGAGATGGGGCTGGACCTGAAATCTAATTGATCAGGCGGTCCTACGTATCCCATAATGATGGGAATCAAGCCACACGTAGTTCTTGAAACGCAGTTTAACATCATGTAGGACGAAATATAGTTTAACGTCGTGTGGGACGGAATACAGTTTAAGGTCATGCAGGACCATGTAAGGATCTTAGTTTAGGGTCTTAGAACTCGGACCAAGGTGCAGTTTAGGGTCGTGCGGGACCGTACAATTTAAGGTCATGTAGGACCATGGCACCTAGGCAACATACTACTTGAGGAACCTGGAGTTTGTAGGAGGAGTTATGTGCTCACCATCCATAGTAATAAGGGAATACATGCCATTGGGAAAGACCTTATGGAAAATGAAAGGACCCTCCCATTTGGGCTCCAACATGGGTGGTTTCCTGCCGGGAATCATCGGCGCTCTGAGATACAATACTAGGTCACCATGCAGGAAGGAGGAGAGGCGAACATTCTTATTGAAAGCTCGATCCATCCTACTCTGATGCCTTTCCAAGTTATGTAACGCGCGATGCCTACTTTCATCCATCACTTCCAATTCGTCTAGACAGATTTTGAAAACTCTATCCGGCGCTTCCTGGTCATAGACCACCATGCGCAATGAGGGAAACTGGATCTCGATGGGCAGGATGGACTCAACCCCATACACCAAGGAATATGGGGTCACCTTGGTGGAATTGCGAGTCATCGTCCTATAAGCCCAAAGGGCATTGTGGAGCTTGCCTGGACAACTTTTCTTGTTCTGGCCAACCATATTTTGCAGAATATTAGAGAGGGTTTTGTTAAATGCCTCGATCTGTCTATTCACCTGTGCATGATAGCGGGAGGTGTGGTTAGAGAGAATGTTGTACTTGGCATACAATTTTTTCATCTCGGCTACTCGGAAGTTGGTTCCGTTATCCGTGAGGATAGCGTGAGGTACTCCAAATATATAGATGATATTGGAGCCCACGAAGTCAGCGATAGAATAGGCTTTGACTTCCTTGAGCGGGATTGCCACTTCCCACTTGGAGAAAAAATCTGTAGCGGTCAAGATGAACCAGCACTGGCCGGTCGTCACCGGCGGGTTAGGTCCTACAACATCCAACCCCCAGACTGTAAAGGGCCAAGAATAGTTGGTAGTATGGAGAGGCTCCGGTGGCTGATGCACAAAGTTAGCATGAACTTGGAAAGCATGAAACCTCTTGGAATACTCGAGGCAGTCGTGGATCATGGTGGTCCAGAAGTATCCCAGCCTCCTAATCTAGTGGGACAACTTCGACCCAGCCTAGTGGGCACCATAGGAACCAGCGTTCACTTCTTGCATGACCTGTGGGATCTCGACTCCTTGAATGAAACAGAGGAGAACACCATCAAATACGTGCCTCTAAGGATCTGCTCAAGGATGGGACCGCTCTGAAGGGTGAACTGCGGTGCGCGGCGTCGGATTCGCTCGCGCTCGGCTCGGTCCGACGGAAGATTTTCGTACTGAAGATATTCAACCAAGGGCATCCTCTAGTCAGGAACTGTCTCGATTACCGCACCTGAAGCCCCTGGTGATCCTGACGTAGGGTCACCAGCAGTGAGATGGTTCACTTGCAGGACACGATTGCCTTCCGGAATAACAGGAGCAATGACTCTTTGGTGTGCCACATGGATAATTAGGTCATCCTGCTTGGGCTCTACAAGTGATACGGCTAGGATGGCCAAAGCATCTGCTCGACTATTCTTTGACTGGGGAATGTGAATGACCTCTGGCCGGGAGGCGAACTTAGCCATCATACAGATGGTGCACTCCAGCAATGGCATGAATTCTAGCTTCCTGACATTATAGTCACCATTGACCTTCTTGATGACTAGCTCGGAGCCCCCTTTTACATATATATGGGGTACTTCAATCTTGAGAGCCAACTCGAGGCCAGTGATGAGGGCATGATACTCTACCCCATTTTTGGTGCTGCCTTCTGACAACAGGAACAAATACGGAAGAACGGCTGGCTCTGGGGTGATGAAGAAGACACCCAGGCCCACTCTGTTGAGCCTAGGATCATTGTGCCTCCTATCGGTGGGGCTCCAGGAGGCACCGTCAAAGTGCATCTGCCAGCATGTGATGGCGTGATCGAATGAGAGGATTGCCTCATCAGGAAATCCTAGATCCAATGGCTGGTCCGCGGAGGTTGGGTGGGTAGCTAAGAAGTCTGCCAGTGCCTGTCCTTTGACGGCCTTCTGAGGTACGAACCTAATGTCGAACTGCTGGAGAATCACCGCCCAACACACCAATCGGCCGGTCAACATAGGTCGGCTCAGGACGTATTTCAACGGGTCTACCTAGGAGACCAGCTGTACCTCATGGTGCTGCATGTAGTGCCACAATTTCTGCACGGCAAATACGAGCACCAGGCAGCTCTTCTCGATGGGAGAATATCTAATTTCTGTATCGAGGAGCATGCGGCTGAGGTAGTAGAGGCTATTCTCTATTCCCTCGTTGTTCTTCTGGGCGAGAAGTGCGTCAAGGGATCGCTCCAGGGCGGTCACATAAAGGACCAGCAGCTTTCTGGAAATGGGTGGCATCAAGACCGGAGGTTGGAGCAGATACTGCTTGATTTCCTAAAAAGCGATCTGACACTCTTCGTCCCATTCATAGGCGGTGCCTTTCTTCATGAGCTGAGAAAAGGGCTTACACTTGTCGTCCAGATTCAAAATCAATCGACGTATATAGGCTAAGTTGCCTTGAAGACCTCTCAACTCCCAAATATTATTCGGGGGAGGCATCTGACTGATGGCCTTGATTTTCTCTAGGTCGATCTCGAAGCCTCGGTACCTAACAACGAAGCCAAGAAACTTTCCGGAGGTGACCCCGAAGGCACACTTCAATGGGTTCATCTTCAAGTGGCGAGAACAGAGGAATACAAACACTTTATCAAGGTCTTTGAGATGGTCCGGGCACTGACGAGATTTAACGACCATATCTTCCATGTAGTACTCCACCAATGTCCTGAGAATCGGCTTGAATATGCGATGCATGGCCCGTTGATATGTGGAACCCGCATTCTTCAGGCCGAAGGGCATAACCTAGTAGTAGAAAGTACCCTGGGGGACCCTGAAGGCAGTGAAAACTTCATCCTCGGGGGCCATATGGATCTGTATGTACCCGAAGTACCCATCCATGAAGGATAGGGCTTGGAACCTGGTCATCGCATCGATCAACAACTCTTTCACGGGAAGGGGAAATCATCCTTTGGAAAGTGGCGATTGAGATCGCAGAAGTCGATACAGACCCTGATCTATCTGTTCTTCTTCCTGACTGGCACAATGTTGGCTAGCCACCTGGGGTACTGGACTTCCTTGATGAAGTTGGCTTTGATGATCTTATCAACTTCGGCCTCAACCATGGCATCGTGAGAGGGGTGCATCTTCCTGGGAGGTTGCTTGAACACGCGATGGTTTTCTGGAAGGCTAAGGCGGTGGACGGCTACCTAGGGATCTATCCCTGGAATCTCTTCATAACTCTAGGAGAACACATCACGGTGCTGTCTGAAGAAGTATACATATTGTTGTCGTTCCTCAGGGGGCATAGCGGCGCTGAACAATGTGGGTATCGGGTCCGCCTCGCTACCGAGGTTCACCTGCACTAACTCGTCGACCGTGGTGGGGATGCCCTCCTCAAAGGCAGGAGTAGCATCTTCCATGTCCTCCACTCCACTTGTAGAGGGATAATCCACAGGGGGAGCCATTTCGGGGCTGCCAGACCCTGATGGAAAGCTGGTTCCGGCTTGGGTTCCAGAGGTCATCACGTCTGGAGACTCATGTACTGTGGAGACCATGGAGACGAAGGCGGTTGACCCAATCCCATATGGAATTCGGCCCAAGGGGCCACATTTTATGACATCAAAGTAGTAGTGGCATGTTGGCTGAAGCCGGTCGATTCCGGCTCGGCGAAACAGACACGTATGACGTATTGTCGTTGCCATGAGCCTAACGTCCCTATATCATACAGGGGTAAGGGGCTCGGGGATCACTTGAGCCTGGTTGGTGTAAGAGTACGAGGTGATTTCCCACCGTCGCTTGGACCCAGAAATATGCCTTCCTCTGGTACTCGAAACAACAAAGCACTGCCCCATATCGGGGGTCGTGGCCTCCAACCGATGGATTGGGAAGACATATGCATCGTCCAAACCTGCCCAGGGATCACTCGTGACAGTGGTAGGCTCAACCTCACCTGCCAGGATCTGCTTTTCCTTTCTCTTGTAATAGTCATAGTATAGATAACGGGCTTCACAAGAGGCAAAAGGAGACGCATCTCCTTGGAGCACACCCAATCGACCCTTAAGGGAGTATTTGAGGCACTGGTGATATGATGAGGGGACCGCTACGTGAAGGTGGATCCACGACCTACCCATCAACGCATTGTAGGCGGTGTCCTGAGAGACAACCATGAATTCGGTGTTGGAAATTAAGCGGCCGAACTGGTTCTTCAAGTGAATCTTGCTGAGTGGAGTTTGCTCGGTCTTATCATACCCCTGGATCATGAGGTTGGAGGGAGTTAAATCATCCTCAGACAACCCCATTTTTCATAGAGTCCGAGTTGGGATTAGGTTAATCCCTTAACCGGTGTCAACAAGACAGCGACGGACTTTCACGCCATTGAACTGGTCGGTGATGTACAGTGGTAGAATGTGCCCCTGTATGGGAAGGTCTTCATCTTCACTGAAAAATGATATAACCACCTGACATTTGGCATCCTCAATCGCCTCGGTGTGGAAGCATTATGCGGTTTCAACCTCCGTCTCAATCTGGAGGGGGCTCCTTAGAGCTTCAACAAGCGCCTCACGTAATTCAGATGACAGACGAAGCACCTCAAGGATAGAAAGCCTTGCCGGAATGCCGACCAATAGCTTCAGAACATCATACTTTCGATCCAAATGTGAGCTTCTACTTACAGGAGGCCACTCTGCGATTGGAGGCATGACTGGCCCTGCCGGCGGAACCAGTGACTGACTGGTACTAGGCACATCTCGTTGTTCACTAGTCGAATCTCGGGAAGTGGCTGCCGTGCTAGGACCGGAAGGATGTAGTTGGCTGGTGGCAGGGCAGGGCTGGTCGCAGCATGGCCGAGGTGGTCCTGCCTGATCTAGGAACACAAACGGTGGTGGAGGAAAACCTGTCGACACCAAGTGAGGGGGCCGCGTGTGCTGAGCACTGTATCGGGCCTGCTGCTAGGTCTCAGTAGCATGCACAGCCTGACTGGAGGTGATGACTGTTGTGCCCTGGTGATTCATGTAGCTACTTCTCTGCCGACTTTGGCGATGGCTGGGGACATTGGGAAGGTCCACCTGGCGTTGCTCATCGTAGAGAGTCAAAAAGGGATTTACCAACTCAACGGTGTTAACTGAAGCATACCTCGGGCTTTCACTCGAGGATTCATCCACTACCGGACGGAGTCTCGGAGGGATCCCCATCTCTGTGGGCATAAAATCGCCAAGCGTGCGGGATGATGACGGCATTGGTAGGGCGTGTTCCTTCTTCTTACACCGCCGCTTGCTCTTCTGGGAAGAGGTAGGCTGGGACGACGATGCCAAAGCGGAGCTCGCAGATTCTGAGGGCTTTGGCTAACTCAGGTGGGCACGGATGATGCCATGGGCATGGGCGACCATCCTGTGGGCTACCAGTCGTTATACTTCCAGGACCCATGGTCAAAAACCTGCTGCCACTCATCCTCATTGTTGTTGCTGCCATCTAATCTCATAAATACACCTTCCACTTGCACCGGGGCTGGGCCCAACCTGACTATGTTGTTGTAAATCTAGTCATGGAGAAAGTACATGAACACATAGCATCGCTGGATGGTGTGCCCCAGGGTATGGTGATAAGGGCAATAGTTAGGGTGATCAGTGAGACGCGCCTCTTCTGGCTTCCGGCACTCAGGAAGCCGCACAATCCTCTTCTCCAAGGTGCTATGGAAATAACCGGGCACCTGGGCCTTGTCAAACGAGTAAGTCTGATTCCTTCTATCTAGAAAGGGGGCTCTTGGAGGCTGACCATGTCTAGGGGCCAGAGGAGCATGCCGAGGAGGTGGAGCCTGATTATCTCCCCTCGGTGGTGGCGGTGCATTATGCGGAGGCGCCCGACGATCTTGGGGTGGTCGCTGCTGGGCTAGAGGTTGTGCCCATGGGGGTGGATCCCTATGAGTCTGCTAATCTAGTCTTACTGGTAGCAACTCTAGCTGTCTGGGGGCCTCTATCTGGGCCACAGTAGCAGGCTCAGCTCTGGCATCTCTCCTTGTAGGGATTACAGGAGGTGGCGGGCGTGCCTGACTGGCCTGTTGTAGGGATTCTTCGAGGCATTGAGCCTTGTCCGAGAAGTCCCAAAACCCTCTGGGGTAATTCTGAGTGATCAGAGAAGGAACCAGCTCTGCCTTGATGTTCCCTACGCACATTGTCATTAATTTCTCCTGAGTCAGCGGCATGTCAAGGGAGTACGTGATCCCCTAACACCGGGCGACGAAGTCTGCGACTCGCTCATCGGGACTTTGTTTGCACCTGAAGAGTTCTACGATGTTTGTCTTCCGGTTCGTGGAACTGAACTGGTATAGGAATTTCTAGCGAAGGTCCTCCCAGCTAGTCACAGATCTGATGGGGAGCTGGATGTACCAGACGAATGATGGTCCTTCGAGTGTCTGAACTAAGCAACGGATCTTGGAAGTATCCTGCCGCGTCGGAGTCCCTAACATAGGCCCGCACCTTGAGTTGAAGTGGGCCAGGTGTTGTGGCGGGTCCCCGGTCCCATTAAAGGGGGCGAAAGTGGGGTTCCCAAATCCCGGCGGGGCCGGCATGTCATCCACCCACACTGGGTATGGCTTGCTTTCCGGTGGGATTGCCACCTGGCGAGTTTCCCGTGCATCTAAGCGGGCGATGAGCACCTCCATTACATCGTCCGGACGTGGATTCATATCCTGACGGGGATCTCTAACCACAAGCGCATTGTCGGGCTCTTTAATCTGGTAGTCAAGCTCAGCAGATCACAAGGCGGCTGGCGGAGCGACTCTCAGGCAGCGGGAGGAAACCAAGCAGGGTCCCCTAGGTGATCCCACCGCTCGGGAGGGTTCGGCAAAACATACCGCACCATCTTTCCATGGGCTCCAGCCTCTCCCCTGTCGGGGAACGCAACATGGTATCGGTTTCCCGGGGGAATCTTTTCAAGGGGTAGGTGCTTCTGCCCCTGCTGTCCTGGATTAGGGTTACCGTAGTCAGGACGCCTCTCTGCAATGTGTTCGACCAAGATCCCATCAACCAACCTCTTTTGCTCAGCAAGCTTTTGACATAGCGTGGCCTTCTCAGGGTCTTCTTCTACCTTCTGCACCAAGGAAGATGGGTCAGTAAGCTTTATAAGCCCGACGTGATCTTTACCCTTGCCGATGTTTTGTATTAGTGTTAAGGCTTCAGTGGGTGTAGGGAGACCTAGGAGGATCCTCTATTGGAAAGTCATCCTCCCAGATGTGTCCAGTAGCGGATTGTCCTCAAGGGGGGAATCCCTATCGAGGATCTCCACACCATTTCCCTCATCTGAAAGGTCAGCCATGTTGACCGCCACTGCCCTTGGCGACATTCCCTTAGGGCCGCCCAGTGAGTCGGTATGTCGGTGGATCACACAAAAAAGAAGGGCAGTATACTTCCCCCATCCTCGGACGTGCACGTGGGGGGTGGCTTCCTCGAAAACCTTTCAGAGTAATTGAAAACTCTGAAAGCATTATTGCTGGAGGGCCCCGTGGTGGTAAAGTGACTCGGGGTGCCGAACCGCGGGGAGTGCAGCCAGCTTGAACCGACGGCACTACTCACCGATATCCTTGAGATGTGCTTGACTCTCGAGATAAGGTGCTAGCTGATGGCGAAGACGAGAGTGATTCGCCCGAAGAGTCTGGTGGAAACATTCGAACTCTCTTGGGGTGGGTGACTTGGGCATATCAAAATCTGATCCTGCGACTGGCCAAAACTTCTCGGGGAAGTGGCCCACTGTGAGGAAGGTCTAGAAGCTCCATGACTCTGGTTTGGGATCCGGCCCTTGCTAGCCCTGCTCATCAACCGAGAATGGCCGGGGAGCTGGTAACGGCGCTGAGGCAGGCTGTCGGGCCGGTGATCTGGTCAGCGGGGAATACGGCGAACATGCCGATTGGCCACCGATCCCTGAATCGTCCTCCAAGGGTTTTAGTGCCCTGGATACCACTTCACGATAGGATGGGCTGGCAAACATGCCTCCTATCACAGTATCGGTGCTCGCTGAGGGTGTGTCGCGTTGCGACTCTTCCGTCGGTCCCCAGAAAAGTTCCCCACCCTCCCTGACTATAGTGGAAGGTTCTTCTGAGGAGTCCAGTGATAACTGCGGGTTCATCCCCTCGGGGTATGCCAAGTCCTCTTCCTCCTGGATATACCTTCGAAGGGAGGAGGTAATCATACGGATCTCGCATTCGGGGAGTTCGAGACTGACACGCCGCATCCCCATCCCTACCCTAGACTCAAAGGGTTGGGGGGAGGTTCCATCGTCGAGTCGTACTCCGCCTCAGAGTCCGAGAAATGGACTGGTCTAATTTCCATCCAGACTCCCCTGACATTCCTCTTACGGCAACGACGTCCCACCTTCCTGCCCCTTGGTGGCTCCTCAGGGTAAGGATGATTTCCACCAAGGAGTCCCCTGGCCGCAATAGTGTTGGGGCAGAGGGGACTGAAGGCCGGGGTGTGAGAAGCATCGGGATAGATGTCGAAAGGGACATGGGGAGGACCTCCATGTGGATGAGTGACCGGATATGCAACAGCTACATACTCGCAGCTAGCGGTAGGGGGAGTGACCTCTATAGCCAGTGCAATGGGCACTGGGAAGATTCATACCCGGAGCATAGCTGTCACGGCGAAGCCTTCATCTTTCCATATCAGTGGGACAGAATGATCCTTCATGGTGGGTGGCACTACCGCCGATTGGTCTGTGGTGGCCATTGCCTATGCCCGCAACCGGGAGAGTCGACCCAACCTGCCTGCAGGGCGGTCGGGGCCTCGATCCCAGTCAGGCATGTGACTTCCCCTGCTCAACGTGTGCGGGGGTCTGGTAACAGGAGTCAGCAGTGGCTCGGGCCATGGTGGTTGCTGACGTTGGTGCCCCAGGACGAGCATCCTCTTCTGCTCATGCCCGACACTAGCATCGGGTCAGATGGGTTGGAGCCGGTGGTGCGGGCACGATAATTGCTTGCTCCTCAGCCCGGGGAGCCGGGCGGCGGCACCAACGCAGCCTGTCGGGGGATCTTGTCATTAACCCCTAGGACGGGTTTCCGATCGGGTGAACCCAGACATCCCCCACCTCATTGGCGTAGGGGAGGGATGTGCCAAGGCGCTCTGGGGATAGGATCCCGAAGAGTTTGAACGTCGGAGTGGGGAGCGGCGTCTCCCGGCGCGGCCCTCGGTGGTAGCGATGATGGTGAGGCATAGCCGCCACTAGATCCAAACGGGTCATTCCCCTGGTGGGGTTGATCCCCTCCTCATCGTACCTACGAACCAGGTTGTTGATCACCCTTCGCTGGATGATTTCTGACGGGGGGAGGGGGCGTGAGCGCCCAACAGTCATAGCAATCGGAGCCGGAGTGACTATGGAAAAGGCAGGACCGCGCGGGGTAGCCACGTCGGTACTGCCCCTGCCCCTGCGCCGGTGGGCAGGTGGAGATCGATCTCCGAATGCAGTGATTGGATTCTTGGAAGCAGGGAGGAGAACCCATTAGTAATAACAGAAAAATAAATCGACAACCAATAGCCCAGCATCATTCTGTCTTCCATGGTCGGTGAGACAGATCCCTGCTGACGACGTCGCAGAACGGAGTGCTCAACATCCTAACTGCCTCAACCCCTGGCGGGTTTCACGTCCTGGCAATAGGTACCCAGATATGGTGACATGCTAATCTTCCAACAACCCGAATGCTACCTGTCCCCATATTGAGGAGAAAATCTTCACGTCGGGTTCACCATTTTCTGTTTTCGATGCTTTTACGACGGGGCGCGTGCGTGTGTCCATCACGCATGGGAGGACGCACGGCTTGTTGGCCCACATTCTCGCTTTCCAAAGGCAGGTGGCATCCATTCCTTGTTTAGGGAAATCTTCTCCTTGATCGAAACCGGGATGATAGGTTGTCGGTTCTTCCTTCCGTGGATTCCTCCTCGGAGCTCGTCACCTAGTCCGGGTCTCCCTCATAGATTTAAGACGGGTTCGTGAAGCTCGTTCCCAGCGCCATATCTGCATGGACGCTAGTTAATTACGCTGCTTCCGTCGAGATGCTCCAAGGGGTCTGGTCGGGGCAGCAACCTTCAGTGAGGAGAATGGTCACGCTGGGGTGTCGTTGGCATGTCTTGACGCTGGGGATTGTCATGTCTATCTTCTGTCCCTTATCATAGGGCTTCTTGAGGGCGCAGAATCCCGAGGCATCCCACATCGAATACGGGGAATTGTGTACCATCTGAGGTTTTCCTCAGCTTCCCATGTTTAACACGGGGTATGTTGCGGGTTTAACGTCTTGCAGAGACGGATCGGACTGATCAGAACACTGAGAGTGGATCAGATTGAAGAACCCCCTAGGGGGAACATCGATGTTGGGGCCAGCACGTGGGCGACTTCCCGGATACTATGGAGTGGGATGGGGTGGCATGATCTCATAGGGATGTGGCGGCCCAGGTAAGGATCAGGATGGGTGATGGATTTATGGGCTTGAACCTCGTGGAGGATTCCTACGTACCATGCGTTAGCATGGATCAAAGTCCACATCGTTCGGGGAATACATTTTAACAGTGTGGGGGATGGAATACAGTTTAACATCATGCGAGATGATGGCATACAGTTTAACATCATGCGGGATGAAGGCATACAGTTTAACGTCATGCGGGATGAGGGACACAGTTTAACGTCATGTGGGATGAGATACAGTTTAACGTCATGTGGGATGAGGGATTTGGGGCTTACACTCTGAGGTGGCCCATGGTGTTGGCGAACCAACGTGATGAAGTCGGAATGACCGGGTGGTGGGCTTGAACCTCGTGGAGGCTTCCTACATACCATGCATTAGCATAGATCAAAGTCCATGTAGTTCGCTGGGATGGGGCTTACGCTCTGAGGCGGCCCATAGGAGGATGTTATGGTCGATGCGCGCTCTAAGCCCACATGAGTCATGCTCGGTGTGAGAAATAAGAGGCAGTAGGGACCAGACAATCACGTCACAAAGGGTGCGTCTGTGAGAAGCGGAAAGGGGCTTACGCGTTGAGCGGCCCAAACAGGAAATAGGGGCATACACGTTGTTAGAGGCCCTGGGTGTCGGGGCTTACTCTAGGATGGAGGCCCCTGGTGTGACAAAGCACAGTGGGAAAGGGACTCCACTGGCCTTGGTAGGGGGGAAGTACGGAGGTGCATGGGTGAAACCTTCCGTAAGAGAGTCCAGGGGCTTACGCTCTAAGGTAGCCCTTCCCCCGCGGACAAACAGCACTGTGACAAGGAGGATCGCATTCCATGTGAGGAAGAATCCATTACTGTGGAGATGAGAGGCGTAAAAAATGTCCGAGTTGGGGGGACCCTGCGTGCGAAGCATAGGGTCAGACCACAGTTTAACGTCATGTGTTAAGGATGAGGTGCTTAGCAGTTTAACGTCCTGCTTCTTGGACGAGGTGGGTTCGCTCTGCACCCCTAGGTCTTACATGACCAACACCCTTTACCCCTTGTGGGAGGTAAGGCATCGGCAAGACCATAGTTAAAGGGGGCTGCATGGCGAACCATTGAGGGGTCCACGTTAGCGTGGGTATGCAAAGAAGCAATAGCCATTAGCGTGCCTATGCGGAGAAGTACAAGGCAAAGCAACGCAATGGGAAACACCACCCAAGGGACGTTGAGGTTACTTCGTCCGAGCCTAGAAGTCCATACGGGAAAACAATGCATGGTGAGCATGCCCGGCAGGAGAGACATCAGGTGCCGGTGCGGAAAGGGAGCCAAGGGGCGTCAAGGTAAAGGGGTCCTGGGTGTTGCGTGCAAAAAGAAGGTTTGCACGCAAAACACCAGAATTGTGCACAATAGGACCAGAGGATTGTGCGCACAGGAGGGGATTACGCGCACTAGGTAAAGATTGCGCGCAAGGGAGGAACCCGGAGGAGTGAGCGAAATCACTTAGGCTAGTGGAGTTGTGTGCAAAGGCGAACCCCGGGGCAAGGTTGCTTGAAAAGAGGAATTACCTGGAAGTCATCTTGTGCGCGGGGGAGTCTGAGTTGCGTGCACGGGAGCCATTCCAAATTCCACAACCCCCAAACCATCAGGGGTCGCCTCTTATTTATAGGCATCATTCGGCACAGAATCCAGGAGGTGCATGAAATCTTCTACAACAGGACCCGCCAGCGCGCAATGCTTCACCGCGCGGAACCGGGGCGTGCAAAATAGCGCGCGCCATCGACTCGATTCCGCGAATCCCGGGAAGGCTTCGCACGCACCTCATTATTTCACACAAGTCCTCCTTAATTTCACGCACCACTTCTCGGGCCTCCGGACCAGGCCTCTGATTCCGAATATGACTTCACTTTGTCATTTTGAAACTTCCTCTGGGAGTTACGGACTTTTTCGGCATCTACATTATGTGTGCACGATTTCAAGCTAATCCAAATGAATCAAACTTACTTTATGTAAAAAGGATTTTCAAATATCTTAAACATACTACTAATTTAGGTTTATTTTACACAAAAGGAAAATATTTTGATTTAATAAGTTATTCAGATGTTGACTTTGCTGGTTGCAAGTTAAATAGAAAAGTCACATCTGGAACGTGTCACTTATTGGTAAAATCTGTAGTATATTGGTCTGGTAAGAAACAAAACTCAGTTGCATTGTTTATTACTGAAGTAGAATATATAGCTGTTGGTAGTTGTTGTGCTCAGATTCCATGGATCAAAAACACTTTTTTGGACTACGGTTATGATTTTAGACATGTTTCTATAAATTTTGATAACACTAGTGTAATCAATATCTCTAAGAACCAGATATCTCAATCTAGAACTAAGCACATTGATGTAAGGCACCACTTTCTAAGAGATCACTATAAAAAGGGTGATATAACTCTTGAATTTATAGGCACTGAACATCAACTAGTTGATATATTTACAAATCCTTTAAGTTCAGAGAGATTAAGTTAAATTAGACATGAATTAGAAATGATCAACTATCCAAAAACTTCACAGTTAGACAAACCTCACAGTTAGAAAAACCTCACAGTTAGACAAAACTCACTGTTAGACAAACCACACTATTAGACAAACCTCACCGTTAGACCGACCTCACCATTAGTCAAACCTCACCGTTAGACAAACCTCGCGGTTAGAAAAACCTCACTTTTATAGAAACCTCACCATTAGGATACCTCACCAGTAGTGCTTACCATTATAATACTCATTGGTAAAATTGTTACCAATATATCGCGTTGTTCTAAATTTTTGTTTTTTAAGTCGATAAACATTATCGTTTTAATATATTTTTCTTTTTTTAATATTATTTCGATTCCTAAATGATATAAGTCGATTCTAGATCACATTCAATCCACCGCGAACTCCACCCTTCCAGGTCCTCACTTAACCAAGCCTCTGAAATCATGAGAACCCTATGTTTTTGGATTTGGAAATGGCCCGAGTTAAGAAACCGATAATTGATAAAGGTAATGATCCATGTGAGAAGTGACAAAAATTCAGTTCTGGAGCCACTAGAAGTAGTAGTGGTACTATTAAAGAGAAGAGAAAGTTTGAGAATCCTCATTTCTCAAAGAGGGAAGTAGTTATTGAGAATAAGTTGTGTGTCGAATGGTTGATGTCAAGTAAGTCTCTGATTTTGAGGATTTTAGAAGAGCAAGGATGGCTAGATTGTTTTGTAAACAACAATGGGCCTTATTACCCAAAACTGGTTATGGAATTTTATGAGTTTGTTAGATTTGAAATGAAGGAAGATGAGAATAAGATGATCTCTATGGTAAATGATAAGGAGATATCTTTTTCATCTGCTGAATGGGATGAATGTTTGAAAATACCTCATGAAAGAGAGTATGATTTTTTCATCTAAATTAGTTCCTAAATCTGGTGACCATTTTGAGTACAAGGCTTCTTTTCTTGAGTTAACTGGGAATGTATCACCTAGAAAAGTAATTTCTGCTGAAATGGAAGGAGAAAACAAATTGTTTTTTAAGTTCATTAAACATGTGATCAGTCTAATGAGAGGATGTTTTGCAACCCTGATGTTTCAGGATATATATTTGATGTACTTGTTTAGGAATGGAGTGAAGGTCAACCTATGCAGATTATGGATGATTCAGATAAAAGATATGACCAGACCTAAATCAAAGACAAATACTTTGTTCTTTTCTATGCTGATTTCATTTATGTTAAAAGTAAAAGGTATTTCTGAATCTTGGGATGAAACTGTTGTTTTTAAAGACAATTTCTGCATTACTAAGACTATCTTCAAGTATATGAATGTAAGATAGAACCCTTGGAAGAAGGAATGGGTGAATGATGATGGTAAATTGTATTATAAATTTAATCCTATGTACCATCCTTCTAGGCCTAAGGATGATAGGGATCTAGGTCTAGGACCTGATGAAGATGATTCTGCTTATAGTGATGTTGAGGATGCTATTGATGATGAGGATGAAGAGACTTCGGTGGAAGAAGGAGGAGAACCTGATCTGCCTCCTAGACCTGCACTTCAGAGTATTTCTTATGAAGAGGATAGTCCTCCAGCTACTTTACCAAGATGAAAATATTATTCTGATAGCTCATATGAGGGTACCTTGAGTTTGAGTAAAGTAATTTGGAGTTTTTCTATGCCTGTAGAGGCTGTTTTGGTTGAGATTCCAAAACCTGCACCTATCCTTGATGAAGCTCTTGTTGTTGAAATGGAGAAGGTTGTGGATGATTCTTCTTAGGAAGACCTACCTGGTGAGTCTTCTATTGATGTACATGTACATGAGAATTCCCAAATTAAGGGGGAGCATCCCACCAGACATCAGTAGCTCATGAGATTGAAGACTGGGAAGAAGACCAAGGTTTTGTAGTTTTTGGGTTGGACTATCCTGATTCTAAATATGAGACACCCATTAAGAAGAACACATGCCAGGTATAATATCCTTTCTGGGACTTTACCTGAGGATTTAGTAAGAAAAGAAGACCTAGATCAGCTGAAGTCTGATCTCAAGACCAGTTTTGTAGAAGAAATGGGAAAAATGGAAACCTCTTTAATATTATCCATTAAATATGTTATGACTGAATCTGTATCTAGTATTTTGGATGAAGTCAAGACCTTCAATAATAAAGTATCAGTCTTGGCAGAGGATGTTGAATCTATAAATAAATCAGTTGTTTTTATTGATTCTTATATGAGTTCTAAATCTCAAGCAGACAAGGATTTGACATTCGTGAAAAGTATAGTTGCCTAGATGGTATCGGTTTTTTAGGAATTTAAGAATTCCATGAAGCAACATGTCAGCACCCAGGACTTTGTTGTGAAAAATATCATTAGTGGGCTTACTAATATTTTAAGGAAATAGTATCTTTTACTTCTTCACCTTTGAGTGCTCCTAGTCCTTCATTAAGTTTTGATCAGATTAGATCTGTGATATGAGACGAGCTTGGATAGTATACCACCAATGGCTCTATATACTCTTCTACCTTGACCCAAGTGTTGACTACCACTAAGGATATAGGAAATATTGTTCAGTATTTTCTGAGGGAGGCCACTGCTTCTTAGAAAAAAGTAAAGGACACGGGGGATTAATATTTCGAAAGGGTTTACACAAAACATCATTTGAAAAATCCCTTAAAACTTTTGTTAGAAAATTTGAAATTACCTTATGTGACTTAAAACTTTTAGAGAGCAAGTGAGTAAGCTCAGGGAGATGAATCCATATTTGGAAAAATTCTTGGAAAACATGGATGTCTTTATTTCTGCTATGGAGAGAGGAGGAGGGATTATCATGGATTTCATAAATATCTTGCTGCCATTTTTGAATGTTGATTCTCAGCAAGTGATTTTACCTCCATCTTTACCTGAATCTAGTTATATTGGTTCTACTTTTCAGATGACCCCAGTTCAAGATACTAGTAGCTTGAAACCAATGATTACTCAGAGGATTACCCACTACAAGCCAGAAAGTATTTTAGTTTCTCAACCTCCAATGGTCATTTTTTGAGGTCCCAAGTCTTCAACCGAAGCTACCTAGCCTAATTTTACCTCAGATTCCAAAGGAAAATCCAAAGTGGACATTTAATAAGGGTATTGAGTGGCTCTAGATGAATTTTATAGGAATCATTTTTACCTTGTATATTGTTTTTGAAATCCTTCTGTTCTTTTGACTCCTTAATATATACCTCTTTTGCAGTATTTTTGTCTTAGTTTTTACCTTTGCTGCCTACTTAATTTATTTCTCCTTTACTTTTAAACTTTTGTTTTTACCTATGTTCCATACTTGTACTGTCTAATTACCCTTTGATAACCAACTTTATCTCTTATCTTTTAACTCTGATTCCCCATCTTTTCTATTCCCTAATACATTCCTTACATCTTTATCTTATACTTCCTTTCTTTTTTTCTAATCCCAATGGGGGAGAAATATTTCCCAAATGGGATAAATGATAAAGGGGGAGAAATGATAAAGGGGTAGGATTATTTATTACAGGAGGGACATATGACAGACGTGGATATTAATATTTTATTTCTCTAAATCAATTTTCTCTGATAGATTAGAACATGAGAATTTCTATTTATCTATGAAATATATTTTACCTATGTTGGAACACTTTGAGAAATAAGAACAATTTTCTTTTAGTCTGATACATTTGTATTACTCCCATAATCTGTGATTATCAAAAAGGGGGAGATTGTTGGACTCATATGTTTTGATAATCTCAATTATGATTAATTATGTTTTGATAATCTCAATTATGATTAATTATGTTTTGATAACCCCAATTGATGTTTATTGATTAAAATTTCCATTAATTTAGTTATTGTTTAAGTGTTTAATGTCAAAATATAAATAATGTTGAATATGTTTAAATGATATATCTTTCATTCAAGAACATTCGGTTAATCAAATGTTCATTTACTCGGTAATGTTTTATCTTAACTTAATCTATGGATAGTTTGCATAAACAGACTAATAGCTCGGGATACAGAAAGGTCACCGGTATGTAGATAATCTACAGATACAGAAAGGTCAATGGTATGTAGAAATTTAACATTACACATGAGATACCGATAGAGTATGTCTACCAGTATACACAAGTCAACCGATACAGATTGACAGCTACTGTTATGAATTTTACCATTATATGCTCACCGATATGGGTCACTGGTACATAAGACTACCACTATCGAGAGATACAGTTAAAGGAAGTCACTTCTATATATAGTCACCAGTATTTGGAGTTATCACTATAAGGAGATACCACTATAAAAAGTTATCGATACAAGATCTACTATTACAAGTCCACTGCTACAAGTTCAATAATACAAAGCGCTATCGAATGGAAACCACTCATTGTTTCTCAAAACATTTTCTTTGTTTTCTTATTAGGAACAATCAAATTTTGTGCTTTTAATGCAACTCAAATTAATTAATGATGTTTTCTAGATGTCAGGAAACCATGCCTCGTACAAATTATTCCTATTTCTGGAGCTCAAAGAACATAAAAGGGAAACCTAGAGCTAATGAAAAATAAGTACTTCAACGCACATACAAAAAAAGTTTTTGGATATACAAAACGACATATATAATGAAAAGATAGAAAAATACAATAATAACACATGTAGAACTCAAAGCACACTCAAGAACAAAAGTTCAAAGAGAAGGTTCAAGTGCTTCAAATTAAACTCCCACATTTCAAACTGAACACGTGTACTATAAGTATTGAAAAAAATCCATGAAACTTTATTTTCCATACAATGTACAAAGAAGGACTCAAGCTTCATCTGCTTCAATCCAAGGAGTCAAGAGATTCACTAAAAACACACAGAGCATTCTAAACTCATCTCTATTTTTTTAGATCTATTGTGTTTCATTTATATACATTTTGAGCAGTGTGTGTGCTTTGTATTTTAAGCACACACTGTCTCCTGTGCTGAACTAGAGGATTTCTAAATCCTCACTCAATATTTCCCTTACACTCTATATCCCACTGTGGATAGTGGTATAGGTCAATTGTGACCTAGACAGCATGTGTGATGTTGTTTAGTTTTCCCACATAGAACTGTGGTAGAGGTATGAGGACCTAGATAGTAAGTGCACTATTGTAAAACCCTGATCCAGGGTCGGGATCATAGTTTATATAAAACCATTTGAGAGGACTAAGTCTTTGGTTGAGACTGAACCTCTTGTTTAAAACTGTTGTGCATTTTTGTTTTAGTTAAATCTATTTTGAATATTCTACTACTAAGTACTTTAAATATAAATTTATTTTAAAAGTAACTCTGATAGTTAAACTAGAAAGTGTTTCTATTTATTGCAAACCCGTTGGTTAGACTAAAAAACTAATTTAATCTTTAGGATAGATTAACTGAGAACAAATAAATCTCTTGAGAACCTAACTGAAACTTATTTGTATTACAAATTCACTACAATTTAGCTTATTATTTAAGTTGGGGTATTTTAATATAAATATTTTAAACAAGATTTTTTAATCGGGACTCAATTCACCCCCCCTCTTGAGTATACACTCCGACCAAAATTCATCAATTTTGATCATTTATTTTATTTCAAGAAATAATATTCAATATATTTCTAGATAGATCAAACTAGGACAACGACTTCCATAAATCATAGAATGATTATTATTTATTGTAGATAAGGAATTATAATATCTTATACTCATTTCTCCACTAAGTATGTGATTCAACTTCGATTCCCTATATAATGAACAAAAAATAAAGTATATGGGAATTAAGAAGATCACCTTTTCTTTTTTGGGATAAAAAAGGATGGGATTTGTTTAATAACCATGGCACTTCATTATTTTCTCCTCTGGTTGAGGGTGAAATATTCATGAAAAATTTACAAACTTTATTATATGTCTTGGTAAATACAGAGTCTTCACTTTCTTTTGTAATTAATTTGTGTGGAAATTTAATTTTTACCATACCATCAGGGCATATTCACCCACAAGTTATTTTTTATTCTTCTTTAGTATTTTTTACAAAGATAGTATTATGAAAAACAATCATAAAAGATGTTTTTAGCCTTTTGTACCTTCCAAATAGTACCTATGATATTTTTTTGTTATCATTTATTGAAAACCCCTGATGTAATTCGGTTTCATCATGTGAAATATTCTATTTTACTTTATAATATTCTTTCTTCCTTTCTAGTTTTAATTTTTTTTCTCTATCCAAATTATATGGGAGAATAACGACTATATCATTTGGAATTTTCAAATATTTTTTACATCTATGTGGCTTCTCAGGAATGATCATCATAATTCTATTCCTTTTTCCTTGGATTAATTTTTCTTTTTATTTCTTTTACATTTTTCATTTCATTATGATCTACTGACGGTGATCCTTGGTGTTACTTATTCTTCCATAAAATAAGCTACTTCTCTTTGATGTGGAAATCTTCTTGATCTTCTTGGGTTTTTTTGAGGACTAGTCTTCTTCTGAATTTCAACCATGTTTGATATACCAATATTATATATAATCTTATTGGGAATTATATTATCCCGATCTCTACCAAGGATGAAAATAATTTATGTATTTTATTTTGAATTGGTAGTGTGGAATTGATTTATTATTTATATTTCAATACCTATTTGTTGTGACCACTTATATTATAGCTACCACATAGTTTATTCAAATTTTAAATTATATTTATAATAGGAATATAATTTCCTTTAATATATGGCCTTAAATTCAAGAATCATTTTCATACCATTATTGCAAGAATCCAAAAAATTTCATATAATAACATATTAAACCAACAATCAGATGAACTATGATTAAATATTTCACAACACCAAAATACCTGAAAATCTTGATATCTTCTTTTGGATAATGGTTTATCTAGATATGACTTCTTGTTGATTTGTTTTTCATTTTTTTGGGCTTATTTAGGCGAATAATTAATTATATGATAATTTTTCATCACTATATAGGTAGTGGTAAGAACATCATTTTCTTTATTCATACACCTTTTTAAAGATTTTTACATTGAACTTGCACTATGAATTGAACAAAATTTTTCACAAAATTTATTATAAGAGATTGATAATATATTTTTTTCAGGAAA
The DNA here is from genome assembly GCA_963277665.1 of Viscum album. Lineage (NCBI taxonomy): Eukaryota > Viridiplantae > Streptophyta > Magnoliopsida > Santalales > Viscaceae > Viscum > Viscum album. The sequence continues at coordinate 414,372,101 of OY728145.1, forward strand.
TATATGATATTTAAAATTAGAAGATTAAAATCTATTCATTCCATAATATATAGTTAATTTATCATAAGAATCCTCCTTAAAAGATAAGGTGGTTTATTCTCTTTTAGTAATATTTTATCTTTCATCTTTCTGTTAAGAATTAGCTCGAATATTTTAAAACCATTCCAGTTTGACTCCAAGTTCATGAAACTTCATATTTAGGATGCATATATCATCCTATATTGAATTAATTCTTCTTTATATTATTCATTGAAATTTACAACATCATCATCATGAAATTTATTCTTATATTGTATCAAATTGACAAAATCCTTGATCTTAGTTTCATTGATATAAAGTAAAGAAATCTTGACATCAACAATGTTATTCTGATTTCATTATAATTCATATAACCTATATTCAAGTATCTCAATGGTTTTATCTTTATTTAAAATTTCCTAAAAAAATTATTCCCAACTATAGATCATGTTACTTCAAGATCCTTGATCTTATAACATTTGAGTTAAAATTGTTTAGTGAGATCTATATATTTCAACCTCATTTGTTCTAATATATTCTATATTTAATTGGGTTCTTATTCTATATAGGTGATTTTTTCTTACAAGTTCTTCATATAGACAATATTATTATCATTATCTAAGAAATGATCTTTAAAACTTTTTCCATGTTCATCTATTAGACATTTGAAAAAAAATGACCCATCTTCACCAGTATCTGATGTAGAACTATTATCTATTTCTTTGGAAGTAAAAAAAATTACCAGATCTTCTTCTCCCATGTTAGACATATCTTCATTATAATTATTGCATGGGGAGGCTAGTAATTCTTATTATTTTCATAATATGGATTTCTTATTCACCTTTCTAAATTCCTTCATTCTTCTATTCTTCAAGGTCTTAGTTGGAATAGAGTTCTGATCTGTAATAGATTCCTATGTTCTAAGCTTTCACTCCATTATTAATTGTGGAGAGATATATCATGTCTTCAATAAGATTTAAATTATAGAACACAATTAGAGATGTTAACCTATCCCCCTAATAACAATGGTTAGACTCAGTTTAGGGATGAACAAACTAGGGGGTAAATTCGTGTGGGATGAATTTTTACAACATAAAAATATTATTCCCTTTTTATACCTATGTCACTTATTCACTCAATTGTTAAGTTTTATTCTTCACACAAACATATAAATAATGCATATAAAAAAATTAAATCCAAATGTAACTCATGATATTTTTGAGACTCACCCGTAGTGAGGATGAATACATCCCTAGTTTATGATAGTTATTAACCACCCCACATATTCACCTTTATTATCAAGAAAACAATGCTAAATAGAGTAACCATCAGCTCATCCTCTGTAACCAACCATGTAAAATGAAAGATTTATCATTAAAGAAAAGAGTTATAAGATATTATCCTTTCCCCCTCGAAGTGATCAATAATATTGAATATGTATTATTCTGTATGAATTAAAAATATCTGATCAACTTCCACAAACTACATCAGTAAAATCGGTTCCCTGAACCAAACAATCAATGGGAAATCTCCAATATGTAGCTATAAAGTATGGTTTCCTAATAATCAACTTGTTCAATCAGAATAATATGAATATATTATAGACTGATAGTATAATAATTCTCTAACCGAAGTGATAGTAAAATGATTATAACTTAGATAAAATTTCATATTCTGGTTTTGATATAAAAAATAAAATATGAGATGTTAAATTTTATTGTTTACTTCTCAATTTTTATTCATGAAATCACGTTGAATTCATGTGTTTCATGGTATTATCACTATTGTTAACCTTAGAACACATAATAATATTATTAATTGATATTTTATCTTATATATTAATTCATTTTAATATATCAATTCCCACTATCCTGGAATTATAATGTCAGGATCTCATAACATTCTTCATAGCATTGCATACCAAAAATTTAGTGTTTCAACATTATTACATGGGGTGTATTGAATGAATTTTATTTATGTACTCCTTCACATTAGACTCACACACACACTCACACCCACACACACACACACAGATATATATATATATATATGTGTGTGTGTGTGTGTGTGTGGTGTATCTTATTTCATTCATGTGATGAGGACACATGTGAACACTCATGAAACACTTTCCTCACGTGAGTAATGTACACAAATTCTTATACTTCCAGAAATTAAAGGTATTTGGTTATATCCTTTATGAATTTGAATGAATTGTGGATCCATGTCTCAGTGAATGATTAATATTCATGGAACATTTCAGGTTTTTTCATAAAATATTTGTGGTATATATATTCTCTCCTTTGTATAATAGATGAGAACAATTCTATCCTATGAAATAAATAGAGTTTTGAAGAACTTATTTAAAAAGTATTATATGCATAATCTTTTATTCACATAGCCAAATGTCCCATAGGGGATTCCTTTGTACTGGATGAATAACAAGTCTTTTTATATGATCCTTTCTTCCAAGAAAATGAGATCTATCAAAAAAATTCAAAAGTATATCCTAGGATTATGTGTTTTTATTTTATATTCATTTCTCTTCCACCTATATCCTAAGAAAAATTCAATGTATGATATTGGTGGTGATTCAAAAACACTTTTAATACTACCAAATATTTTTTTATTTTAATCTTCACATGATATTCTAATAATATCTTGATGATGATGAGAATAGTGGAGTCTCTCTCTTGGTGAAGAACTCTTATGTTCATGTGATAGATATTATGTGATTTAACATGCATGTATTCTGATATGAATGTACATTTCACTGTATATTTGTTTTCATTTGGTCATAGATTCTCCCATAATATATCTTATTACATGGAAAGAGTATATTTCATGAAGGAGTTATCATTGTTTTTATCTCGATGATGCATCCATGATATCTTTGGGTTTCTCATGGTGGTCCATATCTTGATCAAGGCTCACTAATCTCTAAAAAAAACATGAGAATCAACACTAATAATCCTGAGGATGATGATAATGGAGTTGAGGATCTAGGGTCTTGGGATCCTTATTAATCAAATAGTGTATCTTATATACATAAATTAAAATGAGGGATGACTAAAAACTTTCTATTTGAGTCCTAAATATATTTTCATTACATTGAACCTTCACATCATAAGAGTTTCCATGGTCTTAACTAGCCAAAAGAGAGTACTAGGTCTGCTCACAAATCCCATATTTCACCATCCCAATGTTGGATCCTCCAACATCATAATGACATGAACACAATGTCTCCACCACTCATCACCCACACACTCTTGTGGAAGCTATTATCACATCTACATGACACCATTTATGTCCATGATATGGTTGGTTACCAAGTGGTTGGGCAGGCTTACAAAGATGGCTCTGGTTGGCCCTGATTTTTTAATGAATCCCCATGTATACTTTTTAAATACTAGGTAGGATATTTTTAATAGATTTGAATACCTCTTCCAAAATAATTCTTCATGAAAAATAAAAAATAATTTTATATTTTTACATGGATTTGAAAAAATCCTCAACATGAAAGTAAATATTTTCACAGAATTCAATAAATTATCCCCTTTAGTAGTTGTAGTGTCAATATAGAATCTCCAAAAACCACTTGCATGTGTTTAAAAAAATAGGAATAGTATAAAAATAATCATAGTCACTTGGGTAATTGTCCAATCATGAAATCCAATGACATTAAATAAATCCATAACAATTTTATAAGCATAACCACTTCATCCAAGATATGATCATGTGAATTTTTAAATTATATGGATGGATCTTCTTTGAAGCATCAAATTCTATAATTTTCTTTGAAAAATTGATATCTTCTAAGAACATCATTTTGTATTACCTATACTCATAAAAGATTCATTAATAAATATTTTAAGTTGAAAACATAAATATCCACTCAATGCATATAGTTTCTTGGGAACATCAATCCAACCATTACTAATCTTGGGAAAAAAATAAATCTACTTACAAGATAGTACTCTTCTTCAATACATATTGTTATAATCATGGAAAAAAATACAACTGAGAAAAATTTGAATCTTTATAGTGTGACATTACACTGTTGATGATTTACACTAACATTACCATCCATACTTTTATAAAGACTTCAACTATAATTACATATCTTCTTATCAACCATTACATATGTTACGACCACTATATATCTATAGGATTTTACCTATACCTTTACATATGTAATGTAAATGAAATTTTACCTTTAAAAATGTAATGAGAATCCCAATTTACCATTATTAAACTATCTATTTTAACTCAAAATCATCTTTGAGCCCTTTAATATTCCCTAAAATCTTTTGGAGAGTGTCCCTATATTCACTAACACTTGTATTTAGTTTCATTGAAGATTATAAAATTAATATTTAGATATACCAGGAGATTGTTTCAATCATTAAATCCAACTACATTACATCTAACAATCCCATAACAATTATTTATTTTATTAAAAGGAAAAAATGTTGAAGATCCTACAAGAAAAAAATATTAGGGCTTGAAAAAATGTAACCCCAATGAATCAACTTGAAGAAAATCGATGCCCTCGGGAGAAAAAAACTACATATGGAAATGGTGAAACCCCAAATTTCCAAGATTCTTTAGAGGCAAGAAATCCTTCTGCAATATTTCCCTTACACCAGGTGTGAATAATTATAGTGTGTAATTTTAGATGTTTATTTATACATTTGATTTAATATTCAAAATACCAAGGAAAATTTCCCTTACATTAAAGAGCAGTGTACACAACTAATGAATTTGTCTATACCTCTCTGATAGGGATGCCTCTATGGTTTCACATTAGGAGGCCTATGTGAATAGCACAAGATTTCCAATGCAGTGAATCACCATTTCCAAAGAAGATTGAGAAAGCTGCCCTAACCGAACCTTTTTTGTATCTTACCACTATACCACCCTGTGTAGACCCCAAATAGTAGGATCCATTAGAATTTAACTTGAACCCCAAGGATGGATCCACCAATTTAACCCATTTCCCTAAAGCACGGACATTAGTGATGGGGATGGTTGGATGGGCCAAAACCATAAAAGTGGGCGCTTTCCCCAAATATTTACACAACCTACAAAAAAAGATTAGATTTTTGGTCTTGAGAAGAATACCTATGCTAGATGCTGAAGCGGGCAGATGGCTTCTGTCATTCCTAGTCGACCGGATCATCCAGAATCCTATAGAGTGTATCAGTGCCCTCACCTTCCATTCAGCTCTATATTTTTCTGTTCCTCGAAAACATTGGTAAAGAAAAATCTCTACTGACACGGCTTGGTCTGACCATCTTGTACACTGCCTGAATTCTCCCTAGTCCACCTTCACCCACGCAGAGTTGAAAAAAAATGCGCTAAAGATTTAGATCTTGGATCCCTGCAACACCAACGCATTGACGCGAGACTAATCCAACACTACTGAATGTCATCCTCCATAGACAGTTCATTTTTTCAGACCCTCCATATGAGAAAATAGAACATGGAAGTGATATCCATGAACAAAACAAGTTCACACCTTGATCTTGAGTAGTATTCACTACTTTTATTTAATTAATGTTCCAAATATTTAAAGGACATGATGAAGAACATGTGAAAATATATTTGTTCATCTCATTAAAAAATTCAATGCTATCAACTAAACATTTCTTATTATCAACCAACATAGTGATAATAAAGAAGGGATATTGACTATCCTCTATGATGCTAATCTCGGGAGTAGGGTAGTTAGGAATCCAAGAACATCCCCTAAATAGTTGTGGTACCAAACAAATATCACCTTGAAAACTAACCAATAATAATTTCGTTGAAGGATTGTTAGATATGGCTGAACCAACTTCTGAATCTTGGAAGGCTTCACCCTGGGAATACATCCCTCACTCCAATAAGTTCTTTGAATTTATTTACCCGATAAGGTTGACCCCTCAAAAAATTCTCTGTAATATTTGTCATGGAATACTTCTGTTGTTTGAGAAATGTTTTTTAGATTGATACCCCCTATAACAATAGGTCTAGCTGGATTACTCCAAGAAGACCAATGACACCTCCTCTCAAAGTGACTATCCCACAAAAAAGAAATCATATATATTTCAATGTTATAAATAACCTTGTTCAGAACCTTCGAAGTGGATAAGATTTTCATAGGAATAGAAGATAAAAAAATTAATTAATGTGATTCTACTACCAAAAGATAAGAACCTTTATTTCAAATTGAGAATGTGTCCCATGATGTTATCGACAACCAAGTGAAATTGATTAATGAGAATATCATTTAAGGACACTAGCGAACCCAAATAGTCAACAGTAAAGGAAACTTTTTGCATACTAAGGCTATTCTCCAAGCCCCTTGCCCTTCTCTCTGAAAATTTGTTGGGAACAAAAAAGTACTCTCTTCACGGTTGATAACTTTAACACTCCAAGAACAATATAACTTTAAAGATCCATTAACCCCATCAATAAACCTTATACTACCATTAAGAAAGAGCATAATGTCATCTGCGAACATAAGATGAGATGTACTACCAACCAATTTACTATTTTCGAAGGGAAGTACCTTTCCCACCTCAATTCAATGTTCAATGAACCAGATGAAGATATGTTGAGTAATAAAATTGGGTGGGAGATAAGGGATCTCGAGGTCTAAAGACCCTAATTTCTTTAAAAAAACTAAAATACTTTCACGCGAATGGAATAGAGAGCCAAGGGGAACTAAAACACTGAAAAAGAAAATAAATTACCCAAACTGATAACCCTATGCCATCGAGGACCCTATTGATGAAGCTCTATTTAAATATACTATAGGATTTATTCATATCCAACTCTTTAGACATATTACTCCAAAATGATTTCAAAATTATGTCACAGATCACTTCCTATGCCAAAAAAATTATCTCCCTAAATAGAGTATCCCTTCACAAACCCATGTTGTTTCTCATCCACCAAACTAGAAAGGAAGGGAGAAAGCTTCTTATTGAGAATTACAGTTAGAAATTTGTTGGGGACATTGAAAAAGATAATGGGTCCTCAATGGTTAAAGGTTTGGGGATATTTTATCTTAAGAACTTGCAGCATATTTGTTTCACAATCCACTCAAGGAAGATTTACCCCTAGGGAGAATCCCTGAACTATAGAAATTAGACTCTTATTAATAATATCCCTTATAGATCTGTAAAATGATGCTCAAAAAGCATCTAGAATCGGTGTACTAACTAGATTAATAGACCAATCCACCTCTTCAATTTCTTTCTCATATGGGATGACCTTCATTAATTCATTAACTTCTTCAGTCACAAAACATGTATTAACATCAAAGAGCTTAGATGAGCCATTAGAATAACCCTACACCAAGAATGGGTGGGGATCTGCTAAAATAGATTTGATGTAGCAATCTTCCATCTTCCAAACCACCTCTCTATCATAGGAATTATATCCATTTTCCAAATGTAGATTGAGTGAAAAAATTACTGTGTTTTTCAGCGATACAAGCATGAAATTTTTTTTTCTCCCCCCCCCCCCCCACTAAGCCACTTCACTATTGATTTTTCAAAAGTAATACTCTCATACTTTAGCATCAAATCATCCAACTGATACTTCTTTCATCTTAGCTCTGCAAACACACTATCCTCCCAATATCTCTCTAATATCACCCCAAACATTGTTTATCCCTTCTAATGATATGTATGTCTTAATCCTCTGATGTAAGACCCATGATCCTGAAAATAATATTCCCTTTAAGGAACATTAAGTTATTAGGAAGAGAAATCCAAGGGTTTCCTCTAAATGAGATGTAACCGAAACATCTAACAATGTCCTGAAACTCAGAATTATCGGACCATAAGGATGATACATGAAAGGATTAATCCTAGGAAAATCCAAACAATATATTAATACAAAGAGGATAATGATGCAAAATATGGAAACTGGTTGAAAAAAATTTATGATGGGAAAGGAAGAAAGATCCACCCCATTAACAAGTCATCGATCTAAATAGATCCACAATCGATGGACTCATCATTGTTTATTACACCAAGTGAATGTGTCACCTAATAAACCAGTATCCATAAGACCTTTCAGAGTCGGGAAATCCACAAAGACTTGACTTTCTCCCATGGGAAAAGGACCACTACCTCTCTTCTTATCCGGAAAGGTCATAATATTTTCTTTATCACTAATAATATGAGGTATATCCTCCGGATTAATAGAACTTTAATCATACCATATACTTTCTATAACATGAGAATTAAACTAGGCATAAAAAATTAACTGAACGAACTCTCTTGATCCCAATAATATTTTGTAACTTATAAACTGATCTGAAGAGGAAAGAAGGTTAACTGAGATTTCATATTTCCAAAAACAACTATATATGTAAATTAATAGGAAAAATATTGAGAAAACACTAAAATATCAAATTCTGGGTGACGACCATAACTTTGATATGGGAATTTTTGTGTTCCTGGATTTGAGCTACTGAAATAAAGTTATAATGAATCTCATTGGATATGAAATTTGACTTTAACCAAGTTCCCAAACTATGATCATTGCTGCAAAAAATATTAATAATTGAAAGGGATGATGTTTTACATTGGCCCTAGACACAGGACACTACATTTTCTTAAAGGATCTACTTTTAGACTCATATTTGGACTGATCTCTAGTTCAAACTTCACTAAGAGTATACTGGGACTAAGGTACTCACGATTGATATTTATCCACCAAATATTTTGGAGTTTAATGAGAGGTGATCGTAGGAGGTGAATCTAAGAGGGACACATCCGTTCTCCTAGGGGGAGCTTATAATTGGAGAATAAATTTTCACGAGGTACTCAATAGAATTTCCTTGGTCTATATCTATAATAGAAATACTCATCATAGAGGGATAAATAAAGAACAGAAGGTTTGATTGAATGGAACGGGGAAAATTAATAACATAAGAAAAACTGAGGCCAGACGATAAGCATGGTCTTTGACGGGTAACATCAACCAGGTCCTGACAAGAAGAAACCCAGTCCTCCAAAAATCTAATTACTATGGAATATTCGTCTTCCAAGACTAGTGGAGGATAAGAAATAATAAATTTGTTCCCTCAATATTCAGCACCCAGAATAGGCCCAAATGATAATTATCAGACACCACAAAATTAACCTAATGAGGATGGTGAATCTTCCCCTGATCCCGCTGGTTTTCATTTCTAGACTTGTGGAATTTAGGGAATGTATTCTATTAAAGATGAAAGTGAAAAAAACTAAATTTCATTACATTATTCCATAAAAATTCTCCAAGCATCACTATTTCATCTAATCTCACTAGACACATATATTGACATGTCATTGTCAATAAATTCAATACGTGGGCTTAATAAAAATCTCCACACACGTCCTTTAATTTTCAAAATAATAATATAGTTTTAATTTTATTACCTATTAAGAAATTATTTCTATTTCATTACATTAATATTATTCATTTTATTTCATTTATTAATATATTTTATACAGTAAAGATATTAGTTCAGGTATAATAAGTTGTTTTGAGGCAATTCAGTTCATAATCTCTAAAAAAAATTTATTAGGTTGACCATGGTAAAAATTTTCATGGTCCCAAAATCTATAGAATATTAAACATGTTATAATTATTATTTTTATTCATTAATTTAAATTTTATAACCATATATAAAATATTAAAATTTTAAATGAATCATAACTCTTCATGGAGTTAGTTGTCCACATGTACACACAAGTTACGTTATCATTTAAACATATATGGAAAGGAAAGCTGGTAAGTAATAAATTATCCTTATATAATCATAATTATTTAATAGATATCATATATATTCTTTTTATCCATCATTTTAACAAATAATTAGAGCCAACTAAGAATAATGAAATACCACATTTCAGGGAGATAGTTTATAGTATATAGAAACAAGGACTGATTTAATTTTAAATGGTTGAAATGGAGATGTAAAAGGGTTATAAAACTAAAATAATAATATTTTTGTGTTATTTTAGATATTTGAATTGTTATATATTATTTTTATGATATTATTTAAGGAGGTATTACAATAAATAAACTTAGAAGATATTAGTGAAGACTTATACCTCCTCTTTGATATCCCTATTTCGACTAAACTTATGGCCTTTGAAAGAGAGTTATATAGTCACTAAAAATAATTTTATACGTGGTATTAGAAGTATAGAATGATATTTGGGGACAGATTTGATGGAAAACTAATCAATATTTTTGTTTTGAAATGATTAATGCAAGTCCCTTTTTATAGGAAAAAATAAAATAATGTCGATAAATTTTCAATGATTAAGGGTATTTAAGAAATTTAGAAACTTCTATGGGGAAAATACATAAAAATAAATCATAGGCTCAGTAATTTCCCATAAAATTTATTTATGATAGTATTTTTATGATTTAAACATGATTTTAAAACATTTTTTACATTTAATATGTTTTAAAGTCATTTTGTTGACTATTCACGTATATTTACAAAAAAGGATTAAAGATAAAATGGTATTTGAATATAAATACTATCACCATCACTGATACCTTATAATTATTCAATAAATACCTTGAATACCATAATTCTTAAAAAACATATTACTTTTAATTCTTTTAAATAATTTTGTTACTTTTTTTATTTCTATCATAAGTGTTGTGTCGACATTGTGTAAGTATTCAAGAAAATTATACCACAAATAAAATAATTAAAAATATATCACTATCATAAAAAATTGCATTACCTTCAAGATTCAAATTTATAATATTTCATAAAATATTTTTATCCCCATGAAAACATATTAGATATATTAAAATAAATTGTGTGACATTTTGTAATTATCCCTAACTTAAAATAATATAAAGGTTCTAATTAATGAAATGTGCAAAATAAAATTCCATATTTTTGTATCCTAGATAATTTTGGTAAAAATAAAATCCTCAAATAAAAATAGTAATGTGTGGATTTATTTTTGTACCTTATCCAATAGTTTTATGCATGTTTAACCCATTTTACCATTTACTATTGTGATAAAAACTTACCATTTTCACTATTAAATTGGACTAAAATTTAAATTTACCTTATTAAAAAATTTGAATACATGGATTAGAAATATGGAATCAATCTCATCTGATTTAATTTTTATAAGTGGGAGGAAATAATTTTAATATAAGTGTTCGAAATACAAGAAAATAATTTTCATAGAAAAAAATACTCATTTTTAGTATAAAATTGATTTTATTATGTATAATAATAATTCCAATTGAATTAATTGGGGTTTTTTAATTATATAGGACTAATTTTACTTCAAAATCAACCAAATTATAATGGTACTTTGAAATATTTCTAAAATATATAGTAGTTTTTACAAAAATCAATATTTGTTTCTCTGTATCCAAAAATCAATCATTCCATAAAAATATACAGAATTTATTAGAATTTATTTATGATATGATGAAATAAAAAATGAAATCCATTTTGACATATATAATTTCTAATTTTTATAAATCTATATTTTAATTGAAAATTAAAAATATAATTAAAACCTTATTTTATAGAAAAGGACCCATTTATACATTTAATAGTTTTTATCCTTATTTGATTTAATTATAATCATTCAAAATTTAGTATTTTTTACAAGAATCTTACAAATAAATTTGAATAAGGAAAAAGTTTCAATATATATTATATAATTTTATTACTCTTTTCTATACCCTCCAAACTAACAGCTTGATTATAATGATCATATTTAAATAATAATATTTCTATAGTGTATCTTTAATCATTTATGATCAATGTTGCATGTGAAAAATTCTATAAAATTAATTCTATAGTATCAGGATTTTATATTATACAACCCTCAAATAAAATTTCTCCACCTAATCTTACATTATTCCTAAGAAAAAGAGATTAAAATATTTTCAAAATCAATTCCAATGAGTCGAAGTGGAATCTGAAAACCATTAATTTAAAATTATTTCCAATTAATTAACCCTAAAATCGAGGAAATGAAAATAAATGATTATTAGAAGATGAATATTCATAATTGGAAATAAATAAATTTTAATACAAATAGATAGAATTTATTTTTAAAAATAAGCAATAAGTTTTATATTAGAGAACTTATAAATTCCTAAATTTTTCTTAAACCATGAATTATATATTATGATAATAAAACTTAAGAATGAGTTTCTATAAGAATATAAAAACATTTTATTGATAAGTATAAATAAATTAATCTTACTATTAAAGACCTCTAAATAATTAATTCACCATCGGTATAGAGAATTTAAAAAAACATACTTGCTTTATTTATTACCATTTAATAGGTGCAATTTCATCCTTTTATTGATTTCAAGTATTTTTATAACTTTATTATATATAATATTCTTAATGATAAATAACTATGATTTCATTTTCATTTTTACATTTATAAAATAATATTTCAATAGATCAGAAATTCCATGTAAGGATGGAAATTTATTTCTATTTTATTTTTCTATTAACCAAATACAAAAAATGTTAGCATAAGATAAGATAGTATAAAATATGAATAAAACATCATATGAAAAAATTATTCATTAATATCCAAAGCCAAAAAAAATAAAAATCAAAGTTTAAAATTCAAATTCTGTAAATAAATAACATTAAAAAATTTCAAAATATGTCGAACCAAATATTAATCCCAAAACTAGTAATTTTGTATCAGTTATTCCATTGAGATCAATTTAACTATTTTATTAAAATAAGATCAATCACTCATTAAGTTTCATAGAAAATATTTATATGCTTTAGACTTATAATCTCAAAAATAATATAATAGTTTCTATAAAACAATTTTATATTCTTCCATAAATTGACCATATACTTATTTCTCAAATACCATTTGATTTAATTATTTTAATTTCTCAGAATAGTGAACTTCTCCATAAAGAACATTAGTATCATTATCACTAAATGACTTTTCAATCCCATGGTTATCTATATGATACAACATAAGTTCCTTAAATGTTACAACCCTTTAACCAATTTAAGAATAATTATCTCAATACTAATGATTATAATAACCCTAACAGTTATCAGTACCCAAAAAATATAAAATCATTATTAATAAAATAACATTTTCACCAAAACACTTGTTAAAATTTTGGGTTATATATACCTCAAAATTCTATTAAATATCAATAAATGTCTCTCAAAGTACCCATATCACATAAGAATTCAAAATTGTATTAGTTAATTGAAGCATTTGATCATCTTAAATTTTACAACCCTTAAATAAAATACCACAAAATCATAACTCTAGAAGTCATATAAATATATAATTAAACTATTCATCTTCCTTTATAAATATTTAACCAATATTTTTCATCTTATCCATTAATACTTGATTCATATAATAAAAAAAATATGAATCATATCATAAGATTCCTCAATATCAAAATAATTATATTTCTTAATTTAAACATCAAAAAAACTATTAAAATATATATTACCTTTATGAACTATTCAAAGTTTATTCATCTTAAATTGTAAAATAATATAACTATCAAAAACCTTTAATCATATGAACATGAAGATCCCCTTCATGAAATTTCTTCCCAGGGCCTCGATTTATATAATGATTGAACTAACCACATTTAAAAAATTCAATTAATACCTTAGGAATAATTTTTTCCCATCCATTTATTTATTTAAAATATTCATTTTATGATGAAACTTTATTTCCTTATTCCCATATTTTCCATTTATAAAACAATTTAATATTCCTTTGATAATTTTTCATAGATTACTCTTCCCACATTCTTAGCATATGTGAAGTTGAGATTTGTTTCCTTCATGGTATTTTTTACTAGAACAAGACTAAAAATATATTTTTATCCTAGTCATTGTATAATTAATCTCACCTTGGTTCGGATTTTATATTTAAGTTTGTAAGATCTGGTTAGGAGTAACCATAAGAATATTTAATTCAATTTCTATCTTGTTTGGTTTATCCTTCCGAAAACCACTTTACTATCCTTCACACCCATTGTTAAAATGGTTTCTTATTTTTATAACCAATTAAATACAACCAAAAATGGATATTGTGAGTATATGAAATCATAATTAAATATCTTATGAAAATGATAAATTCTATGAAATGATTCACCATGTTATCTTTTATTCAAAAAATTCGATTTAGATATGATTAACTATAATTCTATAGAACATACTAGCCTTTATATTTATCAAATACATCAAACTTATGATCTCAAACTATCAATAAACATTGGATTTTATATCTATAAAGTCATCATATACTCTAAATTTATCTATACCATTTCTCTAATACTAAATATAATAGTATTTCCTCATACCTATTGGGATATAGTTGATAACTATCAAAGTACTCCATGAGAGGATAACCCTTCTAGGTGGGAATCATAAAAATATACCCCAATAGCATATTTTTCTTCTTGAATACCACGAGAGGAGTGTCATGTTTCATCCAAAATTTATATGTGATAGTCCCCAAGGATTACAATCACTAAATTCTCTTGATACCAATTATAATTCCCTATTCCTCTAACAACCATACATATTTTCTTAACAGTAAGGATTGCATATTTTTATATAACTGTAATAATTTATGATCATATATTTTTAAGATTAGGAAATAAATTACATCACATAGATACTACTACATATTTTCTATTATTTCTATAAAAATGGGATTCTTAAGTTAACAATCATGTTTCATTCGTGACATATTTTCTTTATTCAAGGCCAATTTTCTTAAGTCAATGATAGTATTCATAATTTTTCCGAATCATCCTGGGGCCATGTGACTTTTTTAAACTTTATATGGATATATAAATTTCAACAAGGAATATAAAATAATGAAAACTCATTATTCCTGTGAAAAACATGAATTAACATGAAAATGTTTACCCTTTTCAACCAATAAAACATTGGGCACTAGAATAAAAGATATCCAAATTATAAATTCCATAATTACTCTATGAAAAACATTAAAACACATTAGAAATTATAATATACCCATTAATTAATCATTAATAACATGGTAAATTATGACAATAATTCTTTAATAAATAAATATTCTCCTTGAAAAGTTTATAAACATTCTTTTCCATTTAAAATAAAAATATTTCTAGAAAAATATTGTTTGAAATCATAAAATAGGTATCTTGAAGAATTACATTCATAACCCATGATGACTCATGTTTGAACCTTTTGAAAAATAACTAAGTCTTAGTTCACTCTATAGAAGTACCCTACTTAATTATCTCCCTCTATTTAACCTTCAAAGAATGAAAATTACCCAATGCATCGAAGATTTATATTTGGATCAAACATCATCATCTACAATTCCAAATTATTGTATCATGGATAAATTTTTTTATTTTACCTTTCCATAATAAAACAATCATAAAACTCATTTTAACCCATAAGGAAATAAAGTCTCATTTTCATATAAAAATGTGGAGGAATGTCCCATTCTATTGAAAAAATTAAATCCAAACATTCCCAGAATACTGGGAATTTAATTGAATTTTAAGAAACTTGAAAACATGAATAATAATATTTATTAATAATAATGGATTTTACAACATGAAATTCCCCTAATTCTGAATATAATTAGAACCATTCTTCTATCACTTTCTTAAAAAGAGTCAAAAGTGAAACACATAAAAAATGATAACCCTATTTCATTTTAAACCATTGTATAGAAATTAAAAATTAATTGGAAGTAATATTTACATATATTTTAATTATAAATAAGAATAATCTTGAAAAAAAATTAATGAACATAAAAAAGGATAATTTATATTAATTGAATACTTTAAAACAAGTTTTTAAATAAAGAATTTTCATATTACTTTAGAGACTTTTGAATCAGAATAAAATTGAAGGATATAAATTGAAAAGGACATATAAAAAACATGAATATTAGTAAATTAACTTTAAATACATCCATATGGAATTATATACACCACACAAATATAAAAATGCTATGATAACAGAATGAGCCTCAAATAAAGAAAAATGAGATGATAAATCCCTTACCACATATCCCAACTCTCCACATACATCCTTTCCTTTCATGAATAATAAATGTGTATTAATTTTATACTTTCTCAAGAACAATTTTCATATTCATTAGTTTAATATTATTCATTTAAGTTTAATTATTAAAATTTTATATCTAGTTATATAAACGTCAGATGTTTTGAGGTTATTTGGTTTATAATATCCAAAATAACTTTTGTATGTTTACTATGGTAAAAGGGTCCATAATTTCATCATATTCGGAATTTAAAAACTTATAATTATTATATTGATAAATTAAATATATTTTTAGAACCATCCATGAAGGAGTAAAAAAATGAATCACATTTATTCGTGGGTTTTGTAGTCCATACATATTCATAAGTCGCAATATCATATTCCAACAGATTGAAAGGTAAGATGGTGAGTAATATATATTATTTAAAAAGTATTAGTTAAATGAAAAATATGACATATATATATATATATTCATTTATCCATAATTTTAAACTAGTAATTAGAGGTGGTGATGATAATTAAAATACATCCTTTTGTGGAGATTGTAGCCCGTATGTATGCACGGGCGATGCTCTAATTTGTCATTGAATGAAAAATCCTATAAAAAGGGTTATAGAATAAAAATAATAAAATCTTAATATATTTTAGATACTTATGTTTTTATATTTAAAATTTATGGTTTTCAATAGGTATAAAAATATAAAATTAAATTACATTGATTAAGCATTATACCTCCTCTTTTGATATCCTCCTTTTGATTAAGCTTAAGGCCTTTGAAGAGTGATTTATAGACACTAATGGGTATTGAGGATGTATTAATTGTTTATATATATATATATATATTTGGGAATGTTTAAGAGATAGAACTGAAATTTGGTTATGTTTTGAAATGGTTGAAGTGATCCCCTTATTAAAGGATAAAATCAATGGCAATTTCACATTTTTTCAATGTTTTAGGGTCATGAAAGTAACATTAACAATAAAAACTGTAAGAAACATGAAACAAAAATAATGGGATTTATATTTTATCATAAGCATTATTTATAATAGGATTTTATGATTTCCTAATGTTTTAACAACAATTTTGAAAATTAAATATCATTTGATGTAATTTTCATTACTTTTTAAATATATTAAATTAAAAGGCATCAAGATAAAAATGAAAAAAGAATAAAAATATATTAACCATCACTAATCCATTATAATTATTCAATAAATTAATATAATACCATAATTCATCCAAGACATATTAATTTTAATGCTTTTAAAATAATTTACTTCATGTTTCTATTGTATGCACAGGTTCTGCCTAAATGTTACATAAGAATTCAAGGTAATTATAACATCAATAAAAAATAAATAATCCATTAATATCATTATAATAATGTATTCATATTAAAAATAAATATTTATAACAATATATAACTTTTTTTTCTCTTTGAAAACATATTAGAGATATTAAAAGAAAGAGGATGACATTTTGTAATTATCATTTATATAAATAATTTAAAGGTTATAATCAAATGATGTTTCAAACAAAATTACTTATTTTAAAAGATATAATTTTTTGTACAAAATAAAATCATTAAATGAAATAGAGACAATTTTTCAATTGATTTTTATATTTTATCCCATAGTTTTAACCCCATCAATTTCATTTTACCTTTTACCGTAGTGATAAATTCTTATGTTGGTTAATATCTAGTTTAACAAAAAATGAAAATTTCTTTATTATATAATTGGAATATTTTTATGGCTGAACCAACTTCCGAATCTTGGAAGGCTTCACCCTGGGTAGACATCCCTCACTCCAATAAGTTCTTTGAATTTATTTATCCCATAAGGTTGACCCCTCAAAAACTTTTCTGGAATATTTGGCATAGAAGCCTTATGTTGTTTGAGAAATGTTTTTTAGATTGATACCCCCTATAACAATAGGTCTAGCTAGATTACTCCTGCAAAACCAATGAAACCTTCTCTCAAAGTGACTATCCCACAAAAAAGAAATAATATATATTTCAATGTTATAAAAAACCTTGTTCAGAACCTTCAAAGTCAATAAGATTTTCAAAGGAATAGAAGATAAAAAAATTAATTAAAGTGATTATACTTCCAAAATATAAGAACCTTTATTTCAAATTGAGAATGTGTCCCATGATGTTATCGACAACCAAGTCAAATTGATTAATGAGAATAGCATTTAAGGACACTAGTGAACCCAAAAAGTCAACAGTGAAGGAAACTTTTTGCATACCAGGACTATTCTCCAAGCCCCTTTCCCTTCTCTATGAAAATTTGTTGGGACCAAAAAACTACTCTCTTCACGGTTGATAACTTTACCACTCCAAGCACAATACAACTTTACATATCCATTAACCCCATTAATAAACCTTATACTACCATTAACAAAGAGCATAATGTCATCTGCGAACATAAGATGAGATGTACTACCAACCAATTTACTGTTTTGGAAGGGAAGTACCTTTCCCACCTCAATTAAATGTTCAATGAACCAGAAGAAGATATGTTGAGTAATAAAATTGGGTGGTAGATAAGGGATCTTGATATAGAAAGACCCTAATTTCATTAAAAAAACTAAAATAGTTTCACACGAATGAAATAGAGAGCCAAGGGGAACTAAAACACTGAAAAAGAAAATAAATTACCCAAACTGATAACCTTATGCCATCGAGGACCCTATTGATTAAGCTCTATTTAAATATACTATAGGATTTATTCATATCCAACTTTATGGCCATATTACTCCAAAATGATTTCAAAATTATGTCACAGATCACTTCCTATGCCAAAAACATTATCTCCCTAAATAGAGTAGCCCTTCACAAACCCATGTTGTTTCTCATACACCCAACTAGAAAGGAACGTAGAAAGCTTCTTATTGAGAATTACAGTTAGAAATTTGTTGGGGACATTGAAAAAGATAATGGGTCCTCAATGGTTCAAGGTTTGGGGATATTTTATCTTATGAACTTGCAGCATATTTGTTTCACAATCAACTCAAGGAAGATTTACCCCTAGGGAGAATCCCTGAACTATTGAAATTTGACTCTTCTTAATAATATCCCTTGTAGATCTGTAAAATGATGCTCGAAAAGCATCTAGAATCGGTGTACTAGCTAGATTAATAGACCAATCCACCTCTTCAATTTCTTTCTCATATGGGATGACCTTCATTAATTCATTAACTTAATCAGTCAAAGAACATGTATTAACATCAAAGAGCTTAGATAATCCATTAGAATAACCCTCCACCAAGAATTGGTTGGGATTTGCTAAAATAGATTTAAAGTACCAATCTTCCATCTTCCCAACCACCTCCCTATCATTGGAATTATATCCATTTTCCAAATGTAGATTGAGTGAAAAATTACTCTATTTTTCAGTGATACAAGCATGAAAAAATTGTGTTTTTCTCCCCCCCCCCCCCCACTAAGCCACTTCACTATTGATTTTTCATAAGTTATACTCTCCTTCTTTAGCATCAAATCAGCCAACTGATAATTCTTTCATCTTAGCTCTGCAAACACACTATCCTCCCAATATCTCTCCAATATCACCCTAAACATTGTTTATCCATTCTAATGATATGTTGGTCTTGATCCTCTGATGTAAGAACCATGATCCTGTAAATAATATTCCCTTTAAGGAACATTGAGTTATTATGAAGAGAAATCCAGGGGTTGCCTATAAACGAGATGTAACCGAAACATATAACAATGTACTGAAACTCAGAATTATCGGACCATAAGGATGATACAGGAAAGGATTAATCCCAGGAAAATCCAAACTACATAGTAATACAAAGAGGAGAATGATGCAAAATACGGAAACTGGTTGAAAAACATTGATGATAGGAAAGGAAGAAAGATCCACCCCATTCACAAGTCATTGATCTAAAAAGATCCACAATCGATGGACTCCTCATTGGTTATTACACCAAGTGAATGTGTCACCTAATAAACCAGTATCCATAAGACCTTTGAGAGTCAGGAAATCCACAATTTCTTGACTTTCTCCCCTGGGAAAAGGACCCCTACCTCTCTTCTCATCCGAAAAGGTCATAATATTTACTTTATCCCTAATAATATGAGGTATATCCTCTAGATTAATAGAACTTTAATCATACCATATACTTTCTATAACATGAGAATTAAACTAGTCATAAAAAATTAACTGAACGAACTCTCTGGATCCCAATAATATCATGTAACTTGTAAACTGATCTGAAGAGGAAATAAGGTTAACTGAGATTTCATCTTTCCAAAAACAACCATATATGTAAATTAATAGGAAAAATATTGAGAAAACACTAAAATATCAAATTCTGGGTGACGACCAGAACTTTGATATGGGAATTTTTGTGTTCCCAAATTGGAGCTATTGAAATAAAGTTAGAATGAATCTCATTGGATATGAAATTTGACTTTAACCAAGTTCCGAAACTATGATCATTGCTGAAAAAAATATTAATAATTGAAAGGGAAGATGTTTGGCATTGGCCCTAGACACAGGACACTACATTTTCTTAAAGGATATACTTTTAGACTCATATTTTGACTGATCTCTAGTTCTAACTTCACTAAGAGTAGACTGGGACTGAGGTACTGAAGATTGATATTTATCAACCAAATATTTTGGAGTTGAAGGAGAGGTGATCGTAAGAGGTGAATCCAAGAGAGACACATCCATTCTCCTAGGGGAGCTTATAATTGGAGAATAGGTTTTCACGAGGTACTCAATTGAATTTCCTTGGTCTATATCTATAATAGAAATACTCATCATGGAGGGGTAAATAAAGAACAGAAGGTTCGCTTGAATGGAACGGGGAAAATGAATAACATAAGAAAAACTAAGGTCAGAAGATAAGCGTTGTCTTTGTTGGGTAACATCAACCAGGTCCTGACAAGAAGAAACCCAGTCCTCCACAAATCTAATTACTATGGAAGATTCGGCTTCCAAGACAAGTGGAGGATAAAAAATAATAAATTTATTACCTCAATATTCAACACCCAGAATAGGCCCAAATGATAATTATCAGACACCACTAAATTAACCTAATGAGGATGGTGAATCTTACCCTGATCCCATTGGTTTTCATTTCTAGACTTGTGGCATTTAGGGAATGTATTCTATTGAAGATGAAAGTGAAAAAAACTAAATTTCATTACATTATTCCATAACAATTATCCTAGCATCATTATTTCATATAATCTCACTAGACACTTATATTGACACGTCATTCTTAATAAATTCAATACGTGGGATCAATAAAAATCTCCACACACGTCCTTTACTTTTCAAAATAATAATACAGTTTTAATTTTATTACTTATTAAGAAATTATTTCTATTTCATTACATTAATAGTTTTAATTTTATTTCATTTATTAATATAATTTATTTAGTTAAGAAATTAGTTCAGGTATCATAAGTTGTTTTGAGGCAATTCAGTTCATAATCTCTAAAAAACTTCATTAGGTTGACCATGGTAAAACTTTTCATGGTCCCAAAATCTATAGAATATTAAACATGTTATAATTATTATTTTTATTCATTAATTAAAATTTGATAACTATATATAAAATATTAAAATTTTAAATGAATCATAACTCTTCATGGAGTTAGTTGTCCACATGTACACACAAGTTACGTTATCATTTGAACATATATGGAAAGGAAAGCTGGTAAGTAATAAATTATCCTTATATAATCATAATTATTTAATAGATATCATATATATTCTTTTTATCCATCATTTTAACATATAATGAGAGCCAACTAAGAATAATGAAATACCATATTTCAGGGAGATAGTTTCTAGTATATAAAAACAAGGACTGATTTAATTTTAAATAGTTGAAATAGATATGTAAAAGGGTTATAACACTAAAATAATAATATTTTTGTGTTATTTTAGATATTTGAATTGTTATATATTATTTTTATGATATTATTTAAGGAGGTATTACAATAAATAAACTTATAAGATATCAGTGAAGACTTATACCTCCTCTTTGATATCCCTATTTTGACTAAACTTATGGCCTTTGAAAGAGATTTATATAGTCACTACAATGAATTTTATATGTGGTATTAGAAGTATAGAAATATATTTGGGGACAGATTTGATGGAAAACTAATCATTATTTTTGTTTTGAAATGATTAATGCATGACCCTCTTTATAGGAAAAAATAAAAGAATTTCGAAAAAATTTCAATGATTAAGGGTATTTAAGAAATTTAAAAACTTCTACGGGAAAAATACATAAAAATAAATCACAGGCTCAGTAATTTACCATAGAATTGATTTATGATACTATTTTTGTGATTTAAACATGATTTAAAAACATTTTTTACATTTAATATGTTTTAAAGTCATTTTGTTGACTATTTACGTATATTTACAAAAAAGGATTAAAGATAAAATGGTATTTGAATATAAATACTATCACCATCACTAATACCTTATAATTATTCAATAAATACCTTGAATACCATAATTCTTAAAAAACATATTACTTTTAATTATTTTAGATAATTTTGTTACTTTTTTTATTTCTATCATAAGTGTTCTGTTGACATTGTGTAAGTATTCAACAAAATTATACCACAAATAAAATAATTAAAAATATGTCACTATCATAAAAAATTTCATTACCTTCAAGATTCACATTTATAATATTTCATAAAATATTTTTATCCCCATGAAAACATATTAGATATATTAAAATAAATTGTGTGACATTTTGTAATTATCCCTTACTTAAAATAATATAAAGGTTTTAATCAATGAAATGTGCAAAATAAAATTCCATATTTTTGTATCCTAGATAATTTTGGTAAAAATAAAATCATAAAATAAAAATATTAATGTATGGATTTATTTTTGTACCTTATCCAATAGTTTTATGCATGTTTAACACATTTTACCATTTATTATTGTGATAAAAATTTACCATTTTCACTATTAAATTGGACTAAAATTTAAATTTACCTGATTAAAAATTTTGAATACATGGATTACAAATATGGAATCAATCTCATCTAATTTAATTTTTATAATTGGGAGAAAATAATTTTAATATAAGTGTTAGAAATACAAGAAAATTATTTTCATAGAAAAAAAATACTCATTTTTAGTATAAAATTGATTTTATTATGTATAATAATAATTCCAATTGAATTAATTGGGGTTTGTTTAATTATATAGGACTAGTTTTACTTCAAAATAAACCAAATTATAATGGGAATTTGAAATTTTTCTAAAATATATAGTAGTTTTTACAAAAATCAATATTTTTTGCTCGGTATCCAAAAATCAATCATTCCATAAAAATATTCAAAATTTATTAGAATTTATTTATGATATGATGAAATAAAAAATGAAATCCATTTTTACATATATAATTTATAATTTTTATAAATCTATATTTTAATTAAAAATTAAAAATATAATTAAAACCTTATTTTATAGAAAATGACCCATTTATACTTTTAATAGTTTTTATCCTTATTTGATTTAATTATAATCATTCAAAATTTAGTAATTATTTACAAGAATCTAACAAATAAATTTGAATAAGGAAAAAGATTCAATATATATTATATAATTTTATTACTCTTTTCTATACCCGCAAAACTAACAACTTGATTACAATGATCATATTTAAATAATAATATTTCTATAGTGTATCTTTGATCATTTATGATCAATGTTGTATGTGAAAAAATTCTATAAAATTAATTCTATAGTATCAGGATTTTATATTATACAACCCTCAAATAAAATTTCTCCTCCTAATATTACATCATTCCTGAGAAAAAGAGATTAAAATATTTTCAAAATCAATTCTAATGAGTCGAAGTGGAATCTGAAAACCATTAATTTAAAATTATTCCCAATAAATTCACCTTAAAATCGAGGAAATGAAAATAAATGATTATTAGAAGATGAATATTCATAATTAGAAATAAATAAATTTTAATACATATAGATAGAATTTATTTTTAAAAATAAGCAATAAGTTTTATATTATAGAACTTATAAATTCCTAAATTTTTCTTAAACCATGAATTATATATTATGATAATAAAACTTAAGAATGAGTTTCTAAGAGAATAAAAAAACATTTTATTGATAAGTATAAATAAATTAATCTTACTATTATAGACCTCTAAATAATTAATTCACCATCGGTATAGAGAATTTAAAAAAACATACTTGCTTGATTTATTACCATTCAATAGGCGTAATTTCATCATTTTATTGATTTAAAGTATTTTTATACCTTTATTATATATAATATTCTAAATGATAAATAACTATGATTTTATTTTCATTTTTAAATTTATAAAATAACATTTCAATAGATCAAAAATTCCATGTAAGGATGGAAATTTATTTCTATTTTATTTTTCTATTAACCAAAACCAAAAAATGTTAGAATAAGATAAGATAGTATAAAATATGAATAAAACATCGTATGAAAAAATTATTCGTTAATCTCCAAAGACAAAAAAAATAAAATTCAAAATTCAAAATTCAAATTCCATAAATAAATAACATTAAATATTTTCAAAATATGTCGATCCAAATTTTAAACCAAAAACTAGTAATTTTGTATCAGTTATTCCATTGAGATCAATTTAACAGTTTTATTAAAATAATATCAATCACTCATTAAGTTTCATATAAAATATTTATATTCTTTAGACTTATAATCTCAAAAATATTATAATAGTTTCTATAAAACAATTTTATATTCTTCCATAAATTGACCATATAATTATTTCTCAAATACCATTTGATTTAATTATTTTAATTTCTCAGAATAGTGAACTTCTCCATAAAGAACATTAGTATCATTATCACCAAATGACTTTTCAATCCCATGGTTATCTATATGATACAACATAAGTTCCCTAAATGTTACAACCCTTTAACCAATTTAAGAATAATTATCTCAACACTAATGATTATAATAACCCTAACAGTTATCAATACCCAAAAAATATAAAATCATTATTAATAAAATAACATTTTCACCAAAACACTTGTTAAAATTTTGGGTTATATATACCTCAAACTTCTATTAAATATCAATAAATGTCTCTCAAAGAACCCATATCACATAATAATTCAAAATTGTATTAGTTAATTGAAGCATTTGATCATCTTAAAATTTACAACCCTTAAATAAAATACCACAAAATCATAACTCTGGAAGTCATATAAATATATAATTCAACTATTCTTCTTCATTTATAAATATTTAACCAATATTTTTCATCTTATCCATTAATACTTGATTCATATAATAAAAAAAATATGAATCATATCATAAGATTTCTCAATATCAAAATAATTATATTTCCTAATTTAAACATCAACAAAACTATTAAAATATCTATTACCTTTATGAACTATTCAAAGTTTATTCATCTTAAATTGTAAAATAATATGACTATCAGAAACCTTTAATCATATGAACATGAAGATCCCCTTCATGAAATTTCTTCACAGGGCCTCGATTTATATAATGATTGAACTAACCACATTTAAAAAATTCAATTAATACCTTAGGAATAATTTTATCCCATCCATTTACTTATCTAAAATATTAATTTTATGATGAAACTTTATTTCCTTATTCCCATATCTTCCATTTATAAAAAAATTTAATATTCTTTTGATAATTTTTCATAGATTACTCTTCCCACATTCTTAACATATATGAAGTTGAGATTTGTTTCCTTCATGGTATTTTTTACTAGAACAACACTAAAAATATATTTTTATCCTAGTCATTATATAATTAATCTCACCTTGGTTCGGATTTTGTATTTAAGTTTGTAAGATCTGGTTAGGAGTAACCTCAAGAATATTTAATTCAATTTCTATCTTGTTTGGTTTATCCTTCCGAAAACCACTTTATTGTCCTTCACACCCATTGTTAAAATGGTTTCTTATTATTATAACCAATTAACTACAACCAAAAATGGATATTGTGAGTATATGAAATCATAATAAAATATCTTATGAAAATGATAAATTCAATGAAATGATTCACCATGTTATCTTTTATTCAAAACATTCGATTTAGATATGATTAACCATAATTCTCTAGAACATACTAGCCTTTATATTTATCAAATACATCAAAATTACGATCCCAAACTATCAATAAACATTGGATTTGATATCTATAAATTCATCATATCCTCTACATTTATCTATACCATTTCTCTAATACTAACTATAATAGTATTTCCCCATACCTATTGGGATATAGTTGATAACTATCAAAGTACTCCATGAGAGGATAACCCTTCTAGGTGGGAATCATAAAAATATACCCCAGTAGCGGATTTTTCTTCTTGAATCCCATGAGAGGAGAGTCATGTTTCCTACAAAATTTATATGTGATAGTCCACTAGGATTACAATCACTACATTCTCTTGATACCAATTATAATTCCCTATTCCTCTAACAACCATACATATTTTCTTACCAGTAAGGATTTCATATTTTTATATAACTGTAATAATTTATGATCATATATTTTTAAGATTAAGAAAAAAATTACATTACATAGATACCACTACATATTTTCTATTGTTTCTATAAAAATGGGATTCTTAATTTAACAATCATGTTTCATTCGTGACATATTTTCTTTATTTAAGGCCAATTTTCTTAAGTCAATGATAATATTCATAATTTTTTCGAATCATCCTGGGGCCATGTGACTTTTTTAAACATTATAGGGATATATAAATCTCAATAAAGAATATAAAATAATGAAAACACATTATTCCTGTGAAAAACATGAACTCACGTGAAAATGTTTACCCTTTTCTCCCAATAAAACATTGAGCACTAAAATAAAAGATATCCAAATTATAAATTCCATAATTACTCTATGAAAACCTTTAAGACACATTAGAAATTATAATATAAACATGAATTAATCATTAATAACATGGGAAATCATGACAATAATTCTTTAATAAATAAATATTCTCCTTGAAAAGTTTATAAACATTGTTTTCCTTTTAAAATGAAAATATTTCCAGAAAAATATTGTTTGAAATCATAAAATAGGTATCTTGAAGAATTACATTCATAACCCATGATGAATCATGTTTGAACCATTTGAAAAATAACTAAGGCTTAGTAAAATCTATAGAAGTAGCCTACTTAATTATCTCCCTCTATTTAACCTTCAAAGAATAAAAATTACCTAATGCATCAAAGATTTTTATTTGGATCAACCATCATCATCTACAATTCCAAAGTATTGTATCATGGATAAATTTTTTTATTTTACCTTTACATAATAAAACAATCATAAACCTCATTTGAACCCATAAGGAAATATAGTCTCATTTTCATATAAAAATGTGGAGGAATGTCCCATTCTATTGAAAAAATTAAATCCAAACATTCCCAGAATACTGGGAATTTAATTGAATTTTAAGAAACATGAAAACATGAATACTAATATTTGTAAATAATAATGGATTTTACAACATGAAATTACCCTAATTCTGAATATAATTAGAACCATTATTCTATCACTTTCTTAAAAAGAGTCAAAAGTGAAACACATAAAAAATGTTAACACTATTTCATTTTAAACCATTGTATAGAAATTAAAAATTAATTGGAAGTAATATTTACATATATTTTAATTATAAATAAGAATATTCTTGAAAAAAAATTAATGAACATAAAAAAGGATAATTTATATTAATTGAATACTTTAAAACAAGTTTTTAATTAAAAAATTCTCATATTACTTTAGAGACTTTTGAATCAGAAGAAAATTGAAGGATATACATTTAAAATGACATGTAAAAAACATGAATATTAGTAAATTGACTTTAAATACATCCATATGGAATTATATACACAACACAAATATAAACATGTGGTGATAATAGAATGAGCCTCAAATAAAGAAAATTGAGATGATAAATCCCATACCACATATCCCAACTCTCCACATACATCCTTTCCATTCATGAATAATAAATGTGTATTAATTTTATACTTCCTCAAGAACAATTTTCATATTCATTAGTTTAATATTATTCATTTAAGTTTAATTATTAAAATTTTCTACCTAGTTACATAAACATCAGATGTTCTGAGGTTATTTGGTTTATAATATCCAAAATAAATTTTGTATGTTTACTATGGTAAAAGGGTCCATAATTTCATCATATTCGGAATTTAAAAAAGTTATAATTATTATATTAATAAATTAAATATATTTTTAGAACCATCCATGAAGGTGTAAAAAAATTAATCACATTTATTTGTGGGTTTTGTAGTCCACACATATTCATAAGTGGCAATATCATATTCCAACAGATTGAAAGGTAAGATGGTGAGTAATATATATTATTTAAAAAGTATTAGTTAAATGAGAAATATGATATATATATATATATATATTCATTTATCCATAATTTTAAACTAGTAATTATAGGTGGTGATGATAAGTAAAATACCTCCTTTTGTGGAGATTGTAGCCTGTATGTATGCACGAGCGATGCTCTCATTTCTCATTGAATGAAAAAACATATAAAAAGGGTTATAGAATAAAAATAATAAAATCTTAATATATTTTAGATACTTATGTTATTATATTTTAAATTTATGGTTTTCAATATGTATAAAAATATAAACTTATATTACATTGATTAAGCATTATACCTCCTCTTTTGATATCCTCCTTTTGATTAAGTTTAAGGCCTTGGAAGAGTGATTTATAGACACTAATGGGTATTGAGGATGTATTAATTGTTGTTTATATATATATATATATATATTTGGGAATGTTTGCGAGATAGAACTGAAATTTGGTTATGTTTTGAAATGTTTGAAGTGATCCCCTTATTATAGGATAAAATCAATGGCAAATTCACATTTTTCAATATTTTAGGGTCATGAAAGTAACATTAACAATAAAAACTGGAAGAAACATGAAACAAAAATAATGGGATTTATATTTTATCATAAACATTATTTATAATAGGATTTTATGATTTCCTAATGATTTAACAACAATTTTGAAAATTAAATATCATTTGATGTAATTTTCATAACTTTTTTAATATATTAAATTAAAAGGCATCAAGATAAAAATGAAAAAAAGAATAAAAATATATTAACCATCACTAATCCATTATAATTATTCAATAAATTAATATAATACCATAATTCATCCAAGACATATTAATTTTAATTCTTTTAAAATAATTTACTTCATGTTTCTATTGTATGCACAGGTTCTGCGTAAATGTTACATAAGAATTCAAGGTAATTATAACATCAATAAAAAATAAAAAATCCATTAATATCATTATAATAATGTATTCATATTAAAAATAAATATTTATAACAATTTATAACTTTTTTTCTCTTTGAAAACATATTAGAGATATTAAAAGAAAGAGGGTGACATTTAGTAATTATTGTTTAATTAAATAATTTAAAGGTTATAATCAAATGATGTTTCAAAAAAAATTACATATTTTAAAAGATATAATTTTTTGTACAAAATAAAATCATTAAATGAAATAGAGACAATTTTTCAATTTATTTTTATATTTTATCCCATAGTTTTAACCCCATCAATTTCATTTTACCTTTTACCATAGTGATAAATTCTTATGTTGGTTAATATCTAGTTTAACGAAAAATGAAAATTTCTTTATTATATAATTGGAATAGTTTTTTAAAAAATATAGAATTGATTTTCTAAGATTTAATTTCCCTAAGATTTATACATTAATTTTAATATAAGTGTGTGAAACACTATGAAAAATAGTTTTTAGAAAAATAACTATTTTATGTTTACAAATTATTATTTTTCAATAAATGGTGATTAATGTTGATTAACATTGAATTAATTGTGTTATTTTAAATAAAATGGGACTAATTTTACATTATAACAAATATAAAATATAATGGTACTTTCTAAAAACATTAAAATTAATGACATTTTTTATAAAAAACTATATTTTCATTATTCCCCAAAAAATCAATATTTTTAAAAAAATACCCAAAATTTCACCTTAAGATATATTTTAAATTATTATATATAAAATTAAGTATATTTTATCAAATATAATTTCTAAATTCATATATTTTTATTTTAAATGAATAAAAAAAATATAAATAAATACTCTTATAAAAAAATGAGCATTTTATACTTTTTAGGGTTTTATTATTATTGTATTTAATAATAATTATTAAAATTGTGTACTTATTTCTTTTGAACTAATAAATAATTTTTAATTGTGAAAAGTTTGGAACAATTATTTCATAATACGATTACTCCAACTCAATCCTACCAAATGAATAACTAGGTTATAAGGATTATATTTAAATAACAATATTTTTCTAGTATTTTATGGTTCATTTAAGTTTGGTGTTTCATGTTGAATACACCATAAAATAAAATATAAATTATTGTATTGTTAAAATTATCATGTGTTTTTCTCTATTTAATAAATATCCTAAAGTTTTTTGATTCAATATGTCACTACATGACTGATCTAAAGCTGATTCAAATGGAATATATATGAGTTCCATACTATAATCTGTTGTTCCAAATCATATGAATAGTAACTTTCTAATCTATAGAAATTAATATGAATTTAAATACATGGATTATTTGGAGTCTTTAAAGGTAGAATGATAAAGATATTCTTTAATATTTTAAATTATTTTTAATGAAGATTTAAACATGAGGGATTATATGTTATTATTAGATATTTCAAATTTAAATATTTGAAACATTTATTTATTGATTATTAAGAAATAAAGTGATGACATTGGACTAGTATAAAATTTTAAACTGGATCAATATGAATAATATCAAAAATAAATATATTTTTTGGGAATTACGTATAACTACAAAATGAATAATTAAAGATGAAGAAATTTGTTTGAGAATTTTGATAGGGATATTGATATATTGTTATGTCAAAGAGGGATAAAATGAATATTTTTTAATTTTTTTGTACCCTTGATTTCATTGGATTCTAAATAAATCCCATTTTAAGTGCTATTGATCTAGGAACTTACTACCGAGAAGAAAGAAGATCATCTCGTGTACACATGCTCGCATGCATGGATTTATTATTCTAAACATTTGAGAGGAATACTGGTATCCTATAAATAAATTCATATTCATATATGATTAAAATTTTATATTTAATGAGATCTAATCATTGGGATTAAAACATTTATAATGTTTTACATATAGGATTCAACCAAGAGAGTGGAGGCTATATTCAATGGTTAGTGATACAAGGGTAAAAAATTCATTTCATCTACTGTTGAAATACATGTTCAAGGATGTAACAATAACTTAAAGTTTCATATATATTGGATATCATATCAAGATTAATGGATATGAACTTCTATTATCATATAATCAATTTTATATAACTGGTAATCCATGCCTTGTAACATAACCCAAACCTGGAATGGATTATGCTATCATATTGATGAAAAAACATGTAAAAATTATTGTATGCTACTTTATTTTTCTTATTATAACATGTGGTGTGAGGAATAGATATTGGTTTTGAATCATGTGTCTAATAGGTCATTGGGGTTTAGTGCATAAAATAAAATATTTATAAAACACCACAGATTTACCCCATCTCAATGGTGGACTGTTAGACATAGTTATAAAAAGTGGTATCAAAGTTATCCCCCCGGATATCCTTCTCTTTTTGAATTTATATATAAAAAGATATATATCTATGAATTAAATAGGTGAACCCTTTTTTATCGAAAAAATACTAAAGGTTGGAACTTTAAAATTATACCTTATTTTATTTTAAAAGGTTTGGATTTTAGTTATTTTTTTATTATGGTATTTTCACCCATAATAGAATATAGGGCTATTAATTTTTATAGAAATAGGAAATATAATATTTATAGTAAGTCCAATTATTTTAAATCTTCAACCTTTTTTAAAAAAATGTAACCCCAAAATTACGAGAATGAATAAAACAAAATACATATTTTAAAAACATGAGAAAATGTTTTATGGGAACATCATGATATAAGGATACAAAATATAGATTTATAGAACTATTATTTAAGATGTTATAATAAGAGAGTATAGAACTATGAATGAATATTTTAACAAGGTAAATTATAATATTAGTCATATCATAGGATTTAGAGAAAATCTAGATGATTCTACTATGGTTAAAAAATTAATGATTAATATTGAAAATATATTTTACCTAATGTTTTCAACCATTAAAGAATGATAATATAATTCCATTGATGATTTGTATAATATGATTCTAAATTATAATATAATAAAATCACCTATTTTATTATAAATTTAAGGATGGTATATATTTCAAATACATGATGAAAATTAATATCAAAGAAGAATATATTTATTCCTCTAGAGGTTTAGGGGATGATAATTTGATTGATGAAATCCCTAAGAAAGTTTTGGATTTATATCAAAAAAACTAAAAATAAGATATGGAATTCATAAATAATGGATTCCAATTAAATGGATTAGGTCAGTTGGAATATGAGTTTTTCAGTATATTTTCAGAGTTAAGATAAGTGTGATGTGACCAATGAGAAATATTATGGTAAAAATACTTAAATAAGGATGAGGAATAAAAATCTTCCTTGATATTTTTTAAGAAGTATGATATATGAATAAATAAAATTAACAGAATAAAATAATAGTATTTTATATAAGGATGAGGAATATAAATCTTCCTCGAGATTGTTTTTGAAATGAAATGTTTGATAAAATAGGAAAGCTTTATGGAATGGGTTAAGAAAAGGGAAGTAAACACTAGTAGTTGATAAGAAGAATGATAAGATGGACCTATATGGTGCACATGGTGAAAACGTGACTTAAAAGTTTATTTTTAAAGAAATATATAACTTAGTAAAATGTTCAGTTCTCTCGATAAATATTCGAGTTAGATGAAGAATTATGTATATGATCATTTTTTTAGAAAGTTATCACATTGATTACTTTTACCATATCAATGTGAAAGTTCTTAAGAAAGAAAAAAATCAACAATGAACCAGAGAAAAAGGAATGTGATAAAAAATAAGATCTTAATAAAGATAAATCAAAGTGTATTTGAGTATAAAAGACCCTTGAAATTTTTAATATTTATTTTTATAAGGATGTGGAAGTGAATTATGGATCATCATATCATATTGCGAACTATTATCCATCAGATCAACTAAAATATTCTATAACTACATATGAAAGTGTTAAACCCATTTCATCAAATAGTGAAAGTTTCAAATATCAATATATGTAAAAATAGGTTAATATAAACCATTAGTATAGTTCTATTATAGTTGGGTAAGTAAAAAGTGATCAGTAGAAGAAAAATTCAAAAAAAACCTATCAGAAATAATGTTGTAATTTCATCAAGACAATGAGACTATTTTCCAATTAAGAACTAAAAACTCATAGAAGAAACAGTTTTAAGGTATTTTGGTAGTTTTTTGGTTCATATGATTATAAATTATATGTTTTATTTTAAAATATGTATATCCATTGGAATAAGATAATAAAATAATTCTTTGGTGGGTATCTAGAAAATAAAAGCGATAAATTATTGAGAAAGAAACATTGAATGAAGCATCATATGTGATGAATATCGAAAATAGGTTTTATTTTATTGAATAAATATAGGATAGATATGTCTAGATCAACCAGTATCTAGTATAAATTTATGAAATGATTATAGATCAATAATAATATAATGCTAGGAAAAGGCAGAAACAACTGAAAATTAAGGCCGATAAGTCACTCATTATTGAAGTTCCTATCAGAAATATTATTTTAAATCCATGAAAACATAATTTGTAGGAACAATAATCATATTAGAAAAACTTGTTTCCATAAAGAATCATTTATAGGCTGTCTAAATCAAGACATATTCTTTTAACTCTATGGAAAATTAATTTTTTCTTAGGCTATACATGATCATCATATATTCAAATCAATCATGATGGTTTATAACGAACATGTAAATTAACTAATCCATACACCTTAGGAGTATCAAAACAGGTGTGCAGCAAGTCTTATTGTCATATACTAGGTAATCCTCGTGTCAATAAAGACACAATTTTTTTATTCATTACCCATAAGTAAATGTGTTCCCAAACCACATCCACTTATAGTATCCATGAATGGATTTATTTCTAGGAAAACCATGTAATATCTTTCTAAGCAAAATTTTTTTAAGTTATCCTATAATTAGTCTCATCCTAAGGGTACACACTAAAGTTTTCTCATCCTAGTTTTAAATGGTTAAATAAACATTTCTTGAAAACCATTTACAACAACATAGGATTTTAATTCATATACATACATAATTTTAGATGAATATTCAACTCATTTCACAAATACACACCCATAGATTGTAATGGTTAAGTGTATTTAGAGACCAGTTACAAAATCTTATTAATTAATGAGATATCTTAAAAAATATCCCATAATTATCGCCCCCTTTTGTTTTCTTTATAAACATACCCTAATTAATATAGTTCTTAATAACTTGGGGAAAATAAATACAATAAAGGGGGATCTTAGATGCTTAGTCAAGATTAACATGAGAGATATCATTATATGATTATATGAAATCTTAAGATAAGAATAATAGTATATGATCTTGAACATAACATTAAAATTTCATACCCAACCTATCATAGATAAAAAAATAGTCATTCCCTAAATAATTATCATTCTAAAAGACATAATTCATAATAAAATTAAATAATCATAATTCATAAACCATAAGATCATGAAATAATTGATTTTCACCAATATAGGTATAGAAACCTTTCTTTCAAGGTTAACTACCAAGACCATAAATTAAAGTGGATCAGGCCTTGTCAACTATTTCCCATTTTGGATTAATCCAATTATCCTCATTCCCATTTTGGATGAAGCCCATCGGCCTATTTCCCATTGTGTATCAATCCCATCATCTTTTTTCCTTTTTTATCTCATGAAATTTAATGAATTTCTTAACGAATTATAGGGACTTATATGTCCCACCCATAACATAATGAAAATTATATATATATATATATATATATATATATATATTCCACTAGACCATAAAACATTCCTCATATAAAAACCCATTAAAAACTATATTTAAAAATATTCATCATATGAGAATCCAAAAAAAAAAAATGGGTATCATAAAACATTTCATCAAAACATAACCCATAAAATAAAAGGTTTCATAAACATCTTTTAATCATTAAGATAAACCACACATAGAAATAATAAAAATGGTATCATTTTATCATATCACTTTTAAACATCAACTAACATAAAATGATGTCATATTATATAGAAAATTAATTTTAAATAAAAATCACTAAGAACATTTCTTGAGGAAAATATCATTTCTTTAAAAATATCCTTTTAAAGATATAAATTCATAAAATATTTCTGAAATAATTTTTATTGAATATAAACATGAAAAATTATAAATTAATCTTGAAATAAAATAATGTTCATGATGATGGGAAAATATATTCATGTCATACATGTTAAAATAAATATTCCTTTACCATTTTTGGTTAATGACAAATGGAAATTTTTAGGAAAATAACATAAATATTCCTTTTAAAACACATTTTAAAAATTAATACATGGTTAATAATGTATTTAATAAATATATTAGATAATGTAAAAAAATTATTTTTCTATATAACATGTTTAAGGAGGAAAATGGTTTTTGACTCAAAAGAAAAATAAATATGATTTTTCTTAAAAACTTTCATTTCATCTCGTCAGTCCTTTACGAAAAAAAATGAATAGAAAAAATGTATCCTATATAAAAAAATAGTAGAATAAAAGAAATGAGTTTCTTTATAGGTAGATCATAGTATTTCTTAATGATAAATTTAATAATTAACAATACTTATAAATAGTGAGATTTTAATGTAAAACCTTTACCACTTGGGTATCTTTTGAATTGTATGCCCCATTAAAGAATAACATCCAATGTATATTTTAATTCCAGTAAAAGAAGTAGATTCATTATATAACATGTAAAATGGTAAGTATATACATCTCATAAAAACTATTGGTTCATAACATAAATTATGTCCCAAAAATGATATTTGAGACAAAAATACAATACCTTAAGTCTCAACATCCTTCACACAAGTTCGAACCTCCACTTCTTTTTAAAAAACACTTTAGTATTATAACAAAAACCATATTATGAGGGGTTAAAAACAATAAAATATCATTTATGATGATGTTAGGGTCGGTCTTGATTGAACCAAAATGTTTTGTAAGTGTGAAGAGAAGAGTAGATGGGGTCGCCTTTTAGAAGTAAGGGAGAGGGAAACCATGGAACTTTTGAAATGAAAGAAGTATACCCAAATTTTTTACATTTAAAAAGGATCTAAAATATATATTTATTGAAACTTATAGGTGATAAGTTATAAATATGTCCGTACAATGGTATTTGGAAATGTTTATATATAATATTACCCCTTATATTTTTAGTTTAACCCTTGGTCAACCCACTTTAACCTTAATTATGGTAATTAATTTTTACTATTTTTACTATTTTTTTGACCAAGAAACAAGTTAATTTTATTAAATGATATTAATTTTGATTTTTCCAAATATTGAATTAGTTTTTTTTTAATTTCATTAATAGTGTTGGAAAGTAATAATTGAAAATTAAATCCGCAAATGCGATGAAAAAGCGGTTTTCCAAAGAGAAAAATTCATTAATAGATAATGTTTTAAAAAACAAAATGAATATGAAATTGATTCCAATGAAATAATTTTTCTAAAAAAATATATTATTGAACTAACATAACTTTTTTAAAGACGTAAAATAAAATATGGCTTTTAAACACTTTAAAAAAAGGCAGATTTTGATAAAAATCTATATTTTTTACTATTCATCATTTTTTTAAATATTTATCAAAAATTAACTCAAATATAAATTTGACATTTATATTTTAAAAATGAAAATTATTTTTTAAAATAAATTTTCTAAAATGGTTAAAATTTAATTTTTTTTATTTTTTTAACAAATAATTACAAATCTTGATTTTTAGAAAAATGTATTTCAAAAATACAAAATCACCTTACAAAAAAATAGGGAATTTTTATAAACAAATTTACTTTTCCAAACACTTTATACCTAGTTTTCAAAATATGAATATTTATATTTACATCTCCATATTTAATGACTTGGTTATAACATATAAGTTTAAATAATTATAATATGATATTGTGGTTCTTAAAAACTAGATGTTGCATATAACCGAAGTTATCAAAGAAATTAAATATATTCATAAAATATATTTAATATAAACTATTGGGGTTACATGGAGATTCTTGATCATTCACATACACCACCTATTCCATGACCTCCTCCTCTTTTACATGATAAGGCATCCTCATTTACTAAGTGTTTAGGTTGTACCAAAATATAATATTTTTATTTCTCTCTTATGAATGAGTTTGATAATATTATAGGGAATAAAGAAGAATTGATAACGGGGATAATTTCATATATGTATGCGATTTGAGAACCCAAGGCATTTTTTTGATTCCAAAAATGATTTTAAAAAATAGGTTTAGATAATGGGGAACCAAACAGATTTGATCAATAATATTCAAATAGTCCCTCCTGTACATTAAGAAATTTTTGAGATAAGTGAAAATAAATTAATGAAATGAAATATCTCATAACAAATTTAAAAGGTCTCTATCATATTAATTCATATTTTAATGAAGCCAGAGTTTTGATGCATCTCCAATATACATGTTCCAAAATCTCCCAAGGGTGAGATCTGATATTTATAAAGATGTTCTTGATGAGTTTAAGTCCTTTAAGATAGATTTTAAGGAATTATTTCACACTCTATTTAGTTTTTAGGTAATTCAATTTGAATTTGTAACATCTTGACCTGAGATCCACTAAAGTGGTGCCCCATGCCAGTTGGCTATTGGGCCCAAGCACACATCCTTGTTTTCCAAAGTATTCCATCTATTAGTGAGTGTCTAATGGTGGTACAACAGGATGAATATACCCTCTATATCAGTGTAAAATATATTAGTAGAATAAGAAATAAAGGAAATGGAATATAGTAATAACTGTAAATCAATAAGGAATGAACAAATACTTTTTTTCTGATACAGGGATGTGGGTTGAGTTAAATATATCATTGCTGATTCTAGAGAAGATAGCCTTGAAGTTGGAGGGGATACTTTCTTGGAATCAAGATATTTTATATCCGGTTTTTCCCAGGCATTGTTCCCATTTTTTTCTGCAAGGCCACATGGAGCAGGTTTGTAGGAAATCTAAATAAGGTGATGGGCGTGTTCATAAGAATATTATCTAGGATGAGAATTAGGATGATGATTTGAGAAGAGTTGATCTATCTGAACCTATTATCAATCTGGAATCAGTAAAATGGATAATTTTTATTCATATACTAATAATATTATATGGTATTAGAGTCTAGTTCTGATATGAATATTGGTATTCCTTGAATAATGTCTCAAAGTGGTGATATATTCTTTTCTATTGGAATTTGTCCAGATTTACATGTTTCCTTGTTGTTTATCGGTTGTATATCCAACTTAGATATTCTATTTTGATTAACTTTGAAATAATATGTCTTTAGGATGTTTTTGGAAGGCTCGGTTAAACAATGTTTTCCCTAGATAGTCCTTTGAGGTATATCTGGTTGGATCCTGGAGCAGTATCTTCTACAACATTGACATTAATGGAGTCAGGTGAGCATGATATGACTATAGATTTTTTTAGGGACATCCATAGGAAAATTACGTTAGAGGATAAATGAAATTTATTTGAGGATTCATCACGAATTATTTCTTTATCCCAAAATAGCTTGGGAGTCTATAAGGTTGTTTTATGGAAAATGAATATCTTGTTGGTCAATTATCCCTAAAAAAATATATGATGGTTCTTGATTGGGGTTCCTCAGTTTTAGCGTCCTCTAATACTGGAGTGTGTACTACGGAAAAGCATTAGTATATTAAAGACTATCTAGACTCCCATTCTATTCCGAACAAGATGCATGTGGCCAAAGATAGGGAAAATGTGTTTCATTGATTCCATTGATTATATGGAATGCTCGTGGCATTGGTGCGCGAGTGAAGTCGGATTTTTTATCCATAGAAATAAAAAAGAATAAGGTGTGTGTTTCTCCTATTCTGGAACATAATCTGAACTTGAATACGATTAGTGATTTTGCCCATAAACTGAAAATGCATGTATGGCTGCATGCTGAACCAGATAACCAACATATATGGGTTTTTTGAAATAAATTTTTTTCAATTTCCTTTGTAAAATCTGGTGATCAATACATTATGGTGAAAGAAAACACTAGTTCGGACCTACTTCTTTTGACTTTTGTTTATGGAAGTCGTGAGTTTCAAAGGAGGGAGTTTTTTTGACTAATTTGGACAACTTTGTTTAGGAGGATATTCCTTGGATTGTTGATGGAAAATTAATATTATTGCTGAGCCATGTGAGAAGAATGGAAGATGTGTGTTTCCTCGGGTAGCTGGCAGGAGTTTTATTCAGTTGATGGCTAGGCAATGGATTATTTATATAGGATACTCTGGGTATTGCTTCATGTTATGTAACAACCAGAAAGGAAGTAATCAATCATGGAGTTGGCTTGATAGGTTCTTGGATAATGTTCATGCTGTATTTAAATTATCTAATGAGAAAGATGATCATTCGGTTCAAGGGATTTTAGATCACTCTCCTCTTCTTGTGGTTGTATCCTCTTGTTATAGAAGTGAGAATCATTTTTAGTTCTGTGAGAATTGGAATGATATATCTGAATATCATCATATTTTTAAGGATTTATAGGAGGAAACAGTTCAAGGTTATTCATGGGTAGCCATAGAAAATAAAATGAGGTGGCTTAAGCACATGATCCATTCCTGGGAGAAAAATTTTCCTCCTTCTGGTCAAGAATTGGAATTTATGAAATTGGAGATTGAGAATAAGGAAATAACTATTGAATAAAACTATAATGATCGGGTCTATGAGGATATTATGGATAAGAAAAATGATTTTGAAGATCTTAGTCTAAAGCAGGAGTGAATTAATCATGAAAAATCTAGAGTCCAATGGCTTCGTAAGGGAGATAAAAATACAGCTTATTTCTATGCATGTATTAAAGAGAGGAGAAGGATAGTTAAGCTGAACATTCATTTGGAAGATTGGTCCTTATCAAGAGATAGGTATGTGATTGGTTCTTAGATTTTTATTTCTTTAAAAATATTATTTTTGATCCTAATCCAAATATGGTGAAGGGTTAACCTAGTGGGAATTCATAACTGCTTGAGGGGATTTCGAATATGATGTTTGTCTTGGATAATAGTCTACTAAAAGTTATTCCTATTGAGTAAGGGACTCATGATGCTATGTTAAGGTTGAACCTCGAAATTTCTCCAGGTCCAGATGGTTTTATAGGTTCTTTTTATAGAGGGTCATGGGATATATTTAAAGTTGATGTGTTTTTAGAAATTCAGGATTTCTTTCGAGGTGGCTATATACTAAGGGTGGCTGGTGCTACTACTTTGGTGTTGCTTACTAAGTTTAAAAATCCATCCTCAATTCATGAATATAGGTCAGTTAGTTTGTTTAATTTTCCTTATAAAATATTATCCAGCATCAATAATTTTCATCTGTATGTTCCTGTTTCTTAGTACATTTCATTGGAACAACGTGGTTTTGTAAGAAGTCATTTTATCTAGGTAGCATTGGCTTTATCTCATGAAATGATTCATGATATCAATGTCAAATGCTATGGTTAAAATATGGATCTGAAGCTGGATATGAATAAATCTTATGATAAGATGGAATGGGAGTTCATCGTCATGGTTCTGAGATGTATAGGCTTTTCATTGTGGGTTATTGATATTATACTTCATTATTTCAGTTCCCTGTGAATGTCAGTCTCATATATGGGAATAATTCATGGATTTTTAAAGATAACTCTTGGTCTTAGGCAAGGGGACCCTATGTACATGACCCTCTTTAGTCTTATGCAATATGGTCTCATCCATCTTATCAATAAGAGAGTACCCATATGTGATATTTTACCGTATCAGTGGAAAATGAATCAACCACCGATCTAACACTTGATGTTTACAGATGGCACTTTAATTTCCATTAATGATATTATCATATCAGTTTGTGGTCTTATGAAAGTTCTTGATTAGTACTATTTATGGAGCAAGACAATTATCAATAGGAGAAAGAGGAATTTATATATTTCAAATAAATGTGGTTCTAAGTAGGTTCTATCCATTTCCAGGTTACTGAACATGCATAAGGGCTTTTTTCCCTTGGATTATCTTGGTTCCCCTATTTCTCTTGTTCATATTCATATTAGGTAGTTTGATGCTATCATTAACATAATTATGAGGTGTTTTCTTGATTGGAAAAGCCTTTTCTTATATTTTGGATGAAGTGTTTCTTTAATTAATAGTGTTTTGATGGCTATTCTGATTCATGTTCTCTCATCTTGAAATGTGCCGAAGGTGGTTATTACAACAGTTGATCAAATGCTGGCTGATTTTATTTGGGTTGCTCACTTTGAGGGGAAATGTAATTGGTCTTCATGGAAAATAATGGCTAGACCAGTTCAGGAAGGTGGTATTAATTTCATATGTCTTATGGATACAGTGCATTGCATGCATGAAAAACTAGCTTGGGAGGAGCTGGAGGGTTGTACTCTTTGGGGTAAAATCATGTCCTTATAAGGTGGGAACTATGTGGTAAAAAACAGGCCTATTTCTCCTTTCTGGTCTTTAATTATATGTTTTTTCCTGACATTCTTCAACACTCACGATGGATTATATGAAGGGGCGATATTTCTTGTTGGAATCATAATTGGCTTAGGTCGAATATTAGTTTCCTCGGTTATCTAGTTCCTTTGATTTCTATCAAAGAGTCCAGTGGATATCCTGATTTTATCAATATTGTACAAGATATGGATCAAAATAGATCTTTTGATATTATTGTTTTGAATCAGGACTGGGACATGTGTGTGTTCACTACTTCGAAGTCTGGTATGTTTTCTTCTAAAGAGTATTGGATCATTTCTATTCCTCAAGATCAACATGAAATTGGGAACTATACAGTTCTGTGTAACAACATTCCCATAAAATTTAATTTCCATGTATGGAGAATTAGAAACCATGTTGTCTCTATGGATGAAAATGTAAAGAGGAGATGCATTAAACTGGTTTCTAAATGCCACTGTTGTATACTTAATAAGGAGGAGGACTCCAAACATCTTTTCATTGAATTTGATTGGGACATCATTGTCTAGAGGTTCTTTGGATAATTCAAAAAAACATTTAACCATTCCCTTATGGATCTTCTTTTTTAGAGAAGTGGTTTTATGGTTTTAATGGTGCAAGTAGTAAA
The DNA here is from genome assembly GCA_963277665.1 of Viscum album. NCBI lineage: Eukaryota > Viridiplantae > Streptophyta > Magnoliopsida > Santalales > Viscaceae > Viscum > Viscum album. Next base: position 414,414,725 of record OY728145.1, read on the forward strand.
AAAATCGCATGAGCTATGATTCTCAAGGCATGGTGTTGGTGCATTTGGCAAGTAAGAAACAAATATCGTTTTGAAGTAATTTATTACACATGAAGACCAATTATCATCAAGAAAAGATGCTTGCTTCTTGATTTGGTATGTTATTCTAAGATTTATAGTGATAACCCTTCTTTGAGGAACATAGAAATATGTTGTTCTGATTTTATTCAATCAGATCATATGTAAGGCGTAATTTGGTTATCTGGATTCCACCAAGCATGGGGATTAAGCTTAGTTTCGATGGCTCATGGTTGTAGGAATTATCCGAGGTAGAGGAGTCGTTTGGGATACGTATGTAAGTATACTTCTTGAGTTTACTATTTTTTATGGGAGGAGATGTTCCATCCAGGATGAAGTCATGGTGATGTATACAGGAATCACATTTTGTGGTCAAAGGAACTTATATCTTGACTAGATTGAAACTGACTCAAAGATCATCTATGATTCGATGAGTGGAAAGATTTATCCTCCTAGGTTGATTTCATATATTATAAGGAAATGTAAAGGCATACTTGACATCTACAAGACACCGTTTTTACATATATGGCATGAAGGTAACAAAGTAGCAGACTATATAGCTTCCATGAAGGTGGTAGATCAAGGTACCAATAATCATTGTATTTCTAGTTATCTTCAAATGGAACTAGAAGGGATGGATTTACCTAGGGGAGACCAGCATGGTCTCAACTATTTTAGACCACCATAAACTATTTGGGTATAACTTGTGGTCTTTTTTCTCTAGGTCTTTATCCTTAATAATAAAAATGAAATGTTTATGATGATGAGGAATAAGAAATGAATAAATGATCATGCATGAACATGCGTTCAAAATATATACATGTAGGTATACATAGTACATAGAAAAGATTGAAAAAGGAAATAAATAAATATAATATAATATAATATAGCTATATCCCAAAAGAATAATGAGCACTAGCTTGGTCCTCTATACCAAAACTCCATCATAGACCAGAAGGAGAACAACAAGCAACTACAATCTCAGAACATGATCATGAAAACAAGAGATCTTTTTAGGAACCTCAGTGCATTGGTGACCTAAATAAGGTGTGAGATATACTCAGTTGGACACCAAAAATAGTTTCTAATGAATTATCTTGTCCTTTAATATAAAATAAATCAGTGTGTAGGTATAACACACATAACAAAATGCTGTAATAATAAATATTAACAAGTCAGATCAGGTTCATTAAGGACACATGGTTGAATATAACAACTTGGATCTAAGCTAGGATATCTTCAAACATATTACTATGCATATATATGTATTATATAAGTGTGAATTTATTTATTTACAATATAAATACCTGAATATATAGACATATATTTAAAAATACAACATACTAGTAAGGATCAAAGACATATCTCTTGCGTCTCTAAATAATCATAAGAATTTCATACCCTATGAGGGATTTTAGGTCTATAATACCTCAATGAATGAATAAGTACATCTCGTCAAACAACCATAAGGGGTCAATTTAGAATGCAGAAAAGGGTTCTTAAAATATATAGTTCATAATTACAATTATCTAAAATAGGATACATGAATCACGTTTTTCATCCAGCAAAAGGATGTGAATGTCATACTCAACATCATAGTCAAGGGGGTGTGTGGCGCTATTCCCAATATCCCATGAAATGATAGATTATATTCCCACCATACATGAACTATGGGTGTGAGATTTCATGATCAATGACCCTAACCAATTTCACTCTATTCATAAATAAATTAAAGGTAATCTTACTTGCCCTATAAACCTTTATCCCAACATTTCATAAAGTAGAAATTTACATCACTCGAGGAATATTGGATCCTTTCTAATGTAATTCAATTTATCATTTTTAGGTAAAAGTTATAAAACCATCCATTACATAATGAGGTCAATTTATATCACTATAGTATTTTATTCATAACTCAAAAGATTCCTTTTAAATTTAACAATAACTATGATTCCATGGGAAGCACTCAAGGAAAAAATACAAATCACTGTACACATGATCAATTAATTCACTTTTTTATTTATAAGGTCACACTCCCCAATGGGGGGTTTTATTAAAAAAAATTACATCTCAATGTACAATTCATTTGATCTAGTTAAACTATCTCATTTATGAATCAATAAGGAATCCCACCATAAAAGTGATTTATGAAAGCCACGAATTGAAATCAATGTAATTAAATAGCACACTCAAAGGGGTGGCTCAAAAAGAGGAATACAATTGATATCATTATTCCATTCATACATTTTGGGGTGTTTTTAAGTATTAATTTCATTATTTAATCGATCATTCTTTCCAATAATAGAGAGATTTAGCTAGTTTTATGGTATTTGGCAGAATAAACTGAATATTTGGAAAAATAATATAAAGGGGAGAATTTTGGAGCTAAAAACACATTGCACCATGACCGAGTGAAAATACACGATACCAAAATTTTGAGGATGATGAGCCATTAGAAAACTATAGATTAATAGTTTCACAACATGTAACAAAATTACATGATGTGAATTTATCAGGAAACTGCCACCGCTAGTACCTACCATGACAGGATTTCACACTATGAAAGTCAGTTACACATCATGTAATTCATTTACACAACCTAGGATTTTTCCAGATTATTTTTTTTGAAGAGATCAACAGGAATTCATAACTCCTAGAAATTAAAATATGACATGCCGTGTAACCACTTTACACATCATGTTACTTTACATGATGATGTTTCAAAAGTCTAGATTCTACGTATCATCAATTTTTCACAAAATCTGTTACAGGGGACCCGCACCAGACCACCTGTGGACCAAATAGTTATGATATTAATTAATATAAAAGCCCATATAGATCCTATAAAATGAAGGACATGATGCTTCTATTGGAAATATTGGAGATCTAGAGACCAAAGATTGTAGCGAGAAGCTGGAGGGTCGTTTCCGAGTTTTTCTTCATATCCTTATGTTTTATTGATTTTTTCTCCTCACCTATTATTATATAACCACTTGGATGAGAGGGTAAACCCATGATTTTATTGGGTAATTTAATCTAAGGGGGAAGGATCATTTGATTTATTTCATTTTAATTATTCTTGTATTTCATTTTCTGTAATTCTTACTTAAAATTTCAATCCCTTTATTTTTCTTCTATCATTACAATTAACATTTTGATCTTAAAAAATCATAAAATTGAGCTACAAAAACCCATAAATAATTCATTTACATGGTCAAATTTAAGGTAAATTAGGTTTAATTATGGTTTTAGGACAAACCTCTTTCTGCAAAATACTAAATTTCTTCACCAAGGGCAATATGAGATTGTCACGTCAAATAGGGGACACCATAACCATTGGATCTTCATTTTCTCAAATAAAAAACCTTTCATGAATTAATCAACTTATTTTCATAATTAAAATTACACCAAAACCCTGAAATTAAAAAACCCTTGTGCGCTTTTAAAATTTATTTACGAACCAATCAATCAAACTACTTCGTTCTCATTTTGATTTAATCAAATCAATAAAACAAATCTTTTCTTCACATATTTCAACGATTTAATAAAATTAAATATTTTGGAAACCTAATAAAACTGAATCACTATATATGTGGATTGATCTTGACCTACTTATATCCTCATTTTAAATAATTAATTATCATAGTTTGATATTTTATATTTTTTTACATAGACCCATAAAGAATTAATGATGCCCTCTGGGCCTATCAACAATCAAACATCAAATAAAAAAGTGTTGGAATCACCCTAACAAGGTGATTCAAGTTGAGGCTCTTACCTCCTATCCTGTAATAGTGTTTAAGGATGTTAAATCAATGTCATATGATTTAATTACATGCATTTAATAATTTGGGAGAAACAATTGGAAGATTCTGTCTCGTGGAATAATGAAGATATGATATAAACAAGATGACTTTAATGAAAAAGTGACAACACCACATACCTATTGTTTAGGACTGTCTACTCATCCAATATATTGATTTTCTTCCAGATGAAAATGATGAAATTAGAAGAACCATCAAATTACCATAAAATAGGGAAAATGAGCTCACATGAAATTAGCATTATGAATAATGAGGTAAAGAAAGAAGAGAATCCCTAAGAGTAGAGATCTTACCAAAGTGGTTCCAACACAACCAATGGTGAGAGAAATAGAGTCTGGATGAAGATGAGGATTCAAATCCTAGGAGATTAGTGGTGGGGAGCTTTAGCTGCTACCTTTGGTGTGAATGAAGAAAAAGTAAAAGGAAGGGGAGGAATGAAATAGGTTGAAGGGTGAAATGGATGTTTCCATCCCATTAATGAGTTGCATGGTTAGGCCGATCGTCTTGGAAAACTATATGCCAAGTCTATGGGATTCAATATCCAAATACACACCCCAAACAATTTTACAAACCATGAAAATAAACCATTCTTATCTACTTTTTAAGTTTCGCTAACGGTGTGGGCTAGGAGGAAAATTTTGAAAACTGTGTGCAACCCATGAATCACCACTTTAGTAAACTGCAGACAAACCGCATGACCATCCTCCTCCTCTTTCATGGTTTAACTAAACCATGTGACACCAAATGAGACACTAAATAAGGATTCATTGTTACTACCAGGGGTTTCATGGATTAAACAATCGCTCCCCTTAAAAAATGGGACACACTTTTTGCCCGCAAAGTTAAACTAATAGTGTTCTAATCATACGCCTCACTCAGCTTCTCCCAAAACAAGTTCTTTCAGAGATTGATGCTTGCAAAACTCAACTAAACACCTAGGACATATTTTGAGACATAAACCTACCCCAAAACATCTTCTTGAATAGATTTAATGCTCATAATTATATTCCCAATCTCAGTTTAATATCTGGATCTTCCAACAAACATAAATTTAAAAAACTATTGGAATTTAACATGGTCCAAAAATATGATATGTTACAATATCCCCACCATATACATTATTTTCCCTGATATGCCATTGGGAAAAACCAAATCAATACCCAACCAACCTGGTTCGTGAAGTTTTAATTTAATATTCATGTTTCATTCTTAAATACCCAAAAAACCTCCAAGAGTCAATTTAATAATATGGTTGTTAAACCACTAAAAATATTTCTAAAACCTAAAAAAATGAAAATATAATAAAGGGATTACCATATCCTAAGTAACTTGTGAATTGATTTCATAATCATCTCCTTTAACAAGCGGCCTAAAGAACTCCCCACCTCAGGTATTAACCTTTGCATGACCAATTTTGAGTCATGGTACCAAAACAATTGGAATTTCCTATTGAAGCATGTATGTAGAATTATAACATTTATTACATCATGTTTCTCCAAGGATACCCCTCATTACAGGTGATGAAATTTCCGCTAGTCTTGATTTGAATATCAATGGTCAACTCTGATTGATCCATCAAAAAACATGCCACGTTAGATTTCTTTTAGAGGCCCAAATGATCCTTTCCATGACACCTTCCTAAACACACCAAATGTATGAAATAGTTTCACAATGAGCACATAAATTCTTTTAAAAACAGACCTAGTAGAACCAAATCAGGATGAATATTCTAAAAATGACCTTCTTATATGATCTTCGTCTTTCAAACGATAAACCATGATGCCTTTAAGTAGAGGAATCTCGAGACCACACCAAGAACATTAATCAAGGATTATAATTGAGTTTCGATGAATTATCCAAAATGAACCATCCCGAGTTATTTTTATTAAATAGAATATGAGTTCCAAAATTACTATCCAATTACCGATCTTGCAACTCCATGACTCTTATCACAAGATGGTTATCACCAACCACAATGGAATTCGATTTTTTTTAGCATGGTGTATAACTAATTCTCACTCAACGTACTCTGATGGAAGTCAATATAGGGGACATGATCATCACTAAAGTGTGAGTAAACCAAGATGTCACCAAAATGTATGTATGTTTACCTTAAATTCATGATCACATTCAAATGAGGCTATAATGACCTTAGCCAATGCCTGAAACCACCTCTCCCAACCATGAGTGTCTAGGTTAAAACATGGTTCAACCATCCCATGGTTTAAAATTAGACATTAGGATAGACATCATCACAGGAACTACCTTGAATTTACTAAATCTTTTGGTTTCCTTTCCTAGATCCATTAATAGAAAACCATTGATCCTTGGATCACTCTCAGCTACTCACTAATTGGTTATCCAAATGATAAACCACACAACTATGAGGTACCAAACGAATTCTATGTAGTGGTTTTACACTCCCATATCACTTAGTTCTAGACTTGATTCAAACCCCTATAGGTATTTCATAATTAAGTACAAGATTACCATGCTACTTAGCATGTCAGTATGATTAAGGCAGGATCTCCATTAGATCTCACCTTGAAAATTGGAATCCATGAGTTTCTTTAAGTATTTAATACAATTATGACCACTTCTGAATGGTCACGTATGATTGTGTTCCTTAAACACTAAAGGAATATTTTATCATGACAAACATAATTCTCTCCACCATAGGAGTGTCCTAGTCATCATGTTGTTGAGGATGAAAAACATCTGACAACACATGTTCCACCACCACGAAATCTGGTTCCTTGATGTGTCCAAAACACAATTAAAAAGAGAATATCATGAGGATAAGAAAACCAAACCCTCATACTCAAACTAGGTTGGATTCACCTTTATATGCATATTTGACACTCATCCATGTCAAGTCCACATATGTCAATTGCATCAGGCATAGAAGTGACAACTAATACGGATTTACTATGACACATCACATGATCCTCTGTGTAATCTCTTCCCAAATCACAAGCATAGTAAAACCTTTGACTTCCTGGTCAAGGGTAGAATTCTCATAACATGCCTACAAAAACAAGTTCACTCTAATCCAAAGATGAAGTGTAAACATAGTCTATAAGTTCCCATGAAAGTTCATCCAACTGGCCGGGTCATCATACAATCTAAGTTATTATATGACCTTATCACTCACACAATATATAATTTAACATATCTATTTAACTCAACTGGAACCACACATAAAAACTCATGACTCAATGATAAAAAACTATGTAATTTTCAATACACATTAAAATCATGTGATATCCTTCAATAATAAGAGGAAGGTCACATGACCTACCTTGTTTTTGATCATGTATGAGGAATTTCTAACATTCTGAACTAGCGAATTATGTGATTTTAACATCTTTAATAAGGATTAACTTATGGAAGAGTTATACACTTACATAGGGTGCTACTTTAATATTAAAATTCTTAATTTGGAAAAACATCATCATAATGGTACCACTCATCAAAATTTTATCATACGCATTTAGAAATTCTTAAATGTTTTGAGGGTGTAACTTCTACTAATATATACCATTTATAAATAAGAAGACATCGATATTAAAAAAATGTCATGGCTAAAAAGATCACTATGTCTTACCAAAAATTATTTCTATCCAACATATACATAGAAGAAGTAAACTAAGATTTATGGGTAAAATCTACATTCCCACTCCAAGGAAAACTCAAAAAATGGCCCTTACACAATGGTTCCTTCTATACAAAACAACAATAGTATTTTTATTTAAGGGAAATAAATAGTGATAATTTATTAATCAAATAATTAAATTCATACATCAAGGGTATTGAGTCCCAATTTTAGAGAAACTATACCATCCACTTTATTTAGCCGAACTCATGAAATATTTGAAAAATTATCACATATTTCCCTTTTTAACCAACTTTTTTATTCAAAAGTTTCCACATATGGTTCAGCTAAATAAAATTTAAATTTCCATTCTAGATAAGAAAACTCTATTTTGTTTTTAATTGGAATTATAATTAATAGATACCTCATAATAATAAATATCAAAAGTATATAACAAGACTTTTATTAATTAGAGGGACTATTCAAGTAAGATTCCATATGTTTCTATATAACAATGTATAAGTGTCTACAGACACATTAAATAACCATTCAATTTAGCAAGAGCATAACCCCATGGAGTAAAAATTTAGAAAATATAGAGAGACATTGAAACCTATGAGGGTACCACTAATCCATTTAAGATTTCTAGAACACCCTTAATGGGTTTAACACATAATCATATAACATCAAGACCAACATTCTTGGACCATGTCAAATTTATCTCATAATCAACATGCCATAATTAACATACATGGGTATAGTGATGAATTTTAAAAAATTTATCACATAGTCTTCATACCCAAAATATAGAGGACTAAGCATTCAAAACTTAGAATTTATCACACGTTTAACTAGAAAATAACAAGTACATGCTTAAATTTATCAAAAATAATTAACATCATTACCATTTAAGATTCAAACATGGTTAATAAATTAACAAATCATTTTATGCCAATATTTAGAGCTTCTAATTCAACATAACGCCCTAGTTGGATAGATCATCATTATCTAATTTGTAGGGGCCAATATACAAAATAAATTGGACAATTTATTCCCATTTAATTGAAACTATATTACTATATTTTATTATAATATATAGCGATTCTAAATGAGATGGTTCAATTATATGGGTCACCATTCTCCAATTTATAAGGGACCATACACCATGTAATGTTGTAGTCTAAAACCCATTTAATTGAAAGAAATAATGTTTCAACTCAAGAAACTAATGGATATAGTTCAAACATATCCAAGGTGCATGGTTAAATAGAATGAAGCAATCAAACTATATGATGAATCTCTATTTACGTTGATTCTATCATGTTATTCAATCTCCTATATATCATGTTTATCGGTAGGAATTCTATTAAAAACCAATAAATATATAAAATCATGGTAGAAAACATCAAAGACTGGTGTACAAATAATCAAGGAGCGTAATTATAGAATCCTGGCATACAAACATGCATGTTGTATAACAATGAAAAAAATATACAATGAACCCTACATAGAATGGAATATGCATGAAATCTAAATCTATATGTTCCTAGTATTGTGCTTTCAAAGATACCTCCTTTCTATAAAAGGACAAGGTTATAATCCATAAAATCCATAAATTAATAACTTGTGAAAGCACAACTATCACCCATGGAAAAATAATAATCAACTATAATTTAGAATAATAGTCCCATACATAGGACAGTTGGTCTTTAACTCATGTATGGTTTATCCATAAATAGACACAATCTATTATAAAGTGTGGACATGTTTCTAGTCTCTGGTATAATATCTCAAATAGAAAGACAAAAGAAGAAGGATCTGATACTATTTATAGCATCCTGACATGATATCCCAAAAAATAGTGCCCCAAGATGGTTGTACACTAGCCCTCCAGTGCACCTCATTATATTCCAAAGGTTTCGTACTAGTAATGAGGGTTTAGTGGTGTCACAGTAAGGAGACTATACCCTTTGGTTCAATTAAAAATAAAGCAAAATAATAAGAAATAAAGGAAAGGAAATATAATAATAATTGTAAACCAATAATGAACAAATAAATGATCATTAATTAAAATTCTCTGAAAATATATATATTTTGGTATAAATAGTACACAACAAGACTGAAAAATGAAATAAATAAATAAAAGACACAACAAATATATCTGAATAGCATAACGTGAACCATCTCAGTCCTTGGCACCCATACTTCATCCTAGTCCAAAAGGATAATAGCAAGAAACACTACTGAAATATTTTCCTTCAATAGAGCTAATAAAAGTTCTTTATCAGTGATATAGAATCACATTAAATGTAGGAGATGTTAAATGGTTAGCATTATCAATGCTAAAAAATGCTGATAAAGTCCCCCTTTAATAGCACATATAAAATACACTGATAAAGGAGACCATTATCATCTCTTTTTTATGGTGATAAAGGGGGCCTTTATAAGTGTTTTTAGCACTATTAAATTCCACCTTTATCAATTCTTTTTTAGTGCTTTAAATACCCACTCTAACAACCCTAAAAAGCATTGATAAATGCATTACTATTAATGGGTATACTTTTTTTTCACGCCCACACCCCCGCCCCCTTTATTAGCACTCCCACCTTAACTAGAACAACACCCAACCCTTTATTAGTGCCCCTTATTTTCACTTAAGATAATCCCCCTCCCTATTGAATGATAAACAATTTGGATACAGAAGCTAAAAACTCAGTTTTGGAGGCCTTATGGGCCTTTTGTGGACTCAAAATAGGTGATTGGGGGATACCTTGGGTCATCAAGGCGTATATATCATCACAATATTCTACTTGATATGTGGTATGACCCAAAAATAGAACCCTGAGCAGAAGTTATGGATGTTTGAAATGCCATCCAAAGTGAAAAGAGTGAGGTAAGATGACTATAAACTCAGTGTTTTCCTCAATGAAGGTTATAGGGGGTTCTCATGGGTTACCATAACATATTGATAATTACAAGACTTTATTTGATATGTTGTATAGGATGAAAAAACACCTGGATCAGAAGTTATAATCATTTAAATTTTATGAAATTGGGATATCCCAACTAAAAACATAGTTTTATGGGCCTTATGGGCCATTTTGGGCATTTAAAAAAGGATGGATCTTGTAGACCATAGTACTAGACCCTATGTGGAATATATCTTGTTATATTCTTTGATTCGATATATGGTGGAGCCAAAATATAAACCCTGATCAATATTTATGCCCTTATGGGCCTCTTTGGGTAGTTCAGGTTTCTTAACATTTTTAGGGGATTTAAGTGTTCCCTGGTTTATTTTATGTTTATCAAGAAATATACCCTTTATGGAACATTTTTAGAAGCTCCGAGGAATTCCATTTCTATCGACATTTCTTTACCTATGCTGATAATGGGCCCCCATTAATAGATCCTTTTTATCATTGTAATATAACCCCTTTAACAGCACTTTATCAAGCGCTAATAAATGGGTTTTTTAATTGCTATTTTATCTATCTCTATTAAATCCCTTGGAATGAATAAAATCAGTTTTTTAGTAGTAAAAGTACAATACAAAAACATGATCCTACAAACATGAGATCTGTTTGGGTACCTGGTGTAATAGTGGTCCAAACAGGGTGTGAGATATAATCAGTAGGGCACCAACAATGATGTCTAATGTGTAATTTGGTCCATGAATAAAAAAACATTGTAAAGGTATAAAAACTATTAAATCAGTGTTGTAATAATAAATGTAAACAAGTTGGGATCAGGTTTCTCATAGACACCCGACCGACTATACGTGCATCAACATAATTCGGGATGTCTCTAAACAAGTCACCAATATATATATATATATATATATATATATATATATATATATATATATATATGTATATATATATATGTGTGTGTGTGTGTGTGTGTGTTTATATATATTTACTCTATATATACATTGTAATTTAGAAATATATATAAATACATCATACTAGCCTAGACCTAAGGCATAACTAAGGCATCATTATATAATCCTAATAGTGACATACTCTATAAGGGACGTAATTCCCATAATATCTAAATAAATAAATAAATAAATCTCATCCAGTAGTCCTAAGGGGTTAATTTATAATGAATAAATAGCTTCTTAAAATAAATCGGTCATAATCCTAATCATCTGAAATGGGATACAGTAATCACATCCATCATCCTGCTCATGAATGTCTCCATCATGCTCAACATCCCAAATAATGGGGTGTGAGACGCCATGATCAACAACCCAATTGATCTGAGACACCATTCCCTCCATCCTCAACCTGGGGGTGTGAGATGTCAGGCTTGCTAAACCTAATCAAGTTCTCTTTGACTAAAAAAATGCAAGGTTATACTACTATCCTTTTGATCCCTTATCCTGATGTTTTTATAAATAGGAAACCGATATTGCTCAAGGAACATTGGATCCATTCTATTAGAATTCACATCAACATTCTTAAGTATTGGTCGTAAAACCATCAATTCCATAATCAGTATAAATTATATCACTGTGGAATTTTATACATAAGTCACAAGATGACTATAAATTTAATAATAAATATGAATCCATGGGAGTCACCCATTCCAATAATAAAAATCACTAGGAACATCATCAATCAATTAAATATTTTCTTTATAAGATAGTGCACCCCAGTTAGGTTTTTTATTTGAAAAACCTGATATATCAATATATAATTTATTTTATTCAATTGAACCATCTCATTTAATAATAAATAAGTAATATCACGCTAAAAGTTTCTTTAATCAAGACATTCATTTAAATCAATATAATTAAATTTCACGCTTTATAGGGCAGCTCAAGAAGAGGAAAACAATCAAACATCACATAAAAAAGTGTTGAAATAACCCTAACAGAATAATTTGGGTTGAATATATCACCTCCAATAATGTAATGGTGTGTAAGATAGTAAAGGTGTGTTCGAACCATTGCATTGAAGGCATTTCATAATTTAGGACCGACACCCAGAAGAGTAAATCATGCAACATGATGGAAATATGATATAAGCAACGTGACTTTAAGGGGAAAGTGACTAGACCACCTGCCTCATGCTTCAGACATTCCAATTATATAATATAGATATTTGATTTGAGCTGGAATAGAAGGAATCATAAGAATCATCCACATTCCTAAAATTAAGGAAAAATATATCACATAGGTTTAGTATTTTTTATAGAAAGGTAAAGTAAAGAGAGAAGAATGAGGATTCAAGATCTTACGGATGTGATTCCAACACAACTGACGATGATCCAAACCAAGTTCAAAAGAGGAATATGATTAAATGAATAAAAGATGAGGGGAGGGGACCTTATGTAGATTCCCCTAGTGTGCATGAATGATAAAGAGAAGGAGGTGGAGGAACTAATTATGTTGTAGTGGGAAAACAATCTTTTCATCCCATTAATGAGACGTATCATTTAGCTGCACAATTTATCTTATAGCGCACAAACCATGTGTTACTCACTATCCAATGACACTCCCTACATGATTATCTCACAATATTTTATATACCATGTGTTTCTACTGGTTATGTGGCACTAGGGGTGTAGGATAGTGGAAAAATTTAGAAAACTATGCACATCATGTGTGCTTCCTCTGTAATAAACTACAGAGACCCCACATGTCCATAAGTATACCCTCGCATGGTTTAACAAAACCATGAGCCACCTCCTACTATACTAGAGAAGCTTTCATAGTAACACTTTGGTGTTTTCATGGTTTAAATAGTTATTCCCCTTAATAAAATGGGTCACATAGTTGACTCACATGATTAAACTAATCGTTTTCCAACTGCAACCCTCACTCTACCTATCTAAAAAACCTATTCTTTTAGATATTGACACTTAAAAAACTCAAAAAAAGTCTCCAGACATATCCCAAGACTTAAACCTCACTCAAAACATCAAATTCAAGTAATCTAATTCTCATAATTACATTCCAAATCTCAGTTTAAGATTCATCTCATCAAACGAACAAAAAGTTAAAAAACTATTAGAATTTAAATTCAGTTCGAAATGAAAGAAATTATAGAATTAAATATGATACATCAACCAACTACTATATTTCATATATATACTCCCTCAGTAGCTCCTATATTTTATAATGGAGTTGATTTGATTCTTTCCAAGTTGATTTCTATACCTTCTAAAATTCGATGTCTTAACTGTGAGTTTCTCACACTGATTTTATTGAAATATTTTAATAGAGATATTTAAAAAAAATAAAAGATACTAGATAAGAAATTAGGAATATTGGTACTAGAAATAAAATTTACTTATATGAAATGGTGCGATATTAAAAATAATCTGATTGAAAATTGTGGGAAAAACTGAATGTATCAAAATATAATCAAGGGTGGATTTACAAGTCTCTCGATCCAATATTCAGAAACCAACAATGATTGTTATGTTTTTAATAAATTTTTTAAAAATAAGTTGAAGGATTATACTTTAAAGAGGATTCTAGTTCCCAAGAGTCTAAGGATGTTCCTATAGTTTAATTTTTTTCTACAATGAAATATCTTGTTTTCTATAAGCCTCTCATGTTTTCACCTTCAATATAAGTAGTTTCTCCTAAGCCTACTTTTTACACTCTATTTGTGACTAATTCCCCTTCTTCTAGTGCCTCATTTACTCAATATCTATCATGTGTTTCTTAGTAGGTTTCTCAAGTATTGGTATAGTGAATCTCTAATGTGGAAAAGAAGTTGTAATACATGAATGGAATAATGATTAGTGTTCAAGGGCTAGTGGAATGAACGTTGGAGATGTTGATATCAGATTTTCTAGATTCTTTATCCACTTATTAGGTTAATCTATTGTATTGTGATCCTTATAGTTTAACCTATGGTTATCTTTAATCCTTTATTGGAGATATGAATAATGGTTCCTCTCTAGTTTTTCAAATGCACTGACATGCATCTTCTATCATTCCAAAGTTATAAAAGTCTGAATTCATTAAGAGAATATAAATATTTGAATATCCCCTAATCTGAATTGGAGGGATTATATCTCTTGTAAAATATCCTCTAGATACATTTTTAAGTACCTGTTAATGATTTTATGTAGTTTATGATCCTAATAATATCTATAAGAAAGATCATTCCAAGGTGCAATATGGGATCTTCACACATTTCTATTTTGTCTTATGATTTCCATATAGTTGAAGGGAATATGAAAAGGGTACTTGGTCATCATGTTGAGAGGTCAAATGAAAAATCATTTATTAGAAGTGAAGAGTGTGCTACTCTATAGACATGATGAGTTTTGAAACCATCACCAATGTAGCCTCCTCCTACCTCCAGAACCACTCATATCATCTTGTTACCTCCACCAAAACCATCTTCTCATTTTGATACTATACAGAATCCGATGAATTTTTACTACAAATTTGTATATATATTTATATGGTTGTTGAGTGGATATATTTTTGTACAAATTATTTCCAATTAAGTAAATTTAACATTAAGGATTTATTATTCTTTTCGTAGAGAATTTTTTTATTTAATGTATTCCCTCACTTATTTATTTTTAATTAATTCTATTCATTCCATAAATTAATATTCATTTCTATAACTATAATAAAGCAGTTCATATCTATATGTGCTAAATCAAAAGTGTGTTTGTGACCATATTCACTTCCTCGTTAATGATACAAAAGTGGTGAGAAATATTTCTCTAAGAAGAAATCTTTTTGATGAAGTATCAAATTAATTGGGAGAAGAAAAATATAAATATAATATTTTAAAATAAATATGTGTATTCTTTGGTTTTCTATAAAATTATATAAATACATTTCAAATCACTTTTTTTAATAGATTTTTGGTTTCGTGATCATTAAAATGAGGGGTGATTGATGGACTACAATGTTTTTCCCAAAATATCGGATGTACTTTATACTTTGATAAATAAAATACCCTTTACATATTATTGATGTATTTTTTTATGATTTTTGATTATGTTTTCCCAATATTTTAATTCTTTTTCATATTAAATCATTAATTCTATAATTCTAGACATTTTGGCTAAACATTTCCTAGTTCTAGAAAATAACCCAGGTAAGGAATTTTTCTACATAGAGAAGAGTCTATGTCTAGAATTAACCAACATAAATCTCATATGTGAAGGATCAACCTCTATGAAATTATTAAGTCATGGAAACGACCATGTAAAATTCACCAACATCGACGAATCACCTACATCAATGAATCAATTATGTAAGGATTCAACTAGATAAATCAACTGCTACCTGAATTAGTTACATGGAGTAATTGGCTAAGTGATTTGGATATGTTTTGAAATCAACTATTTTGTTCCAAAGGGATACATAATTCAATACATTTATGTAATAATTTCTATACATGAGAAAATATCCTACGTAAATCAATTTCCTCAATGAATCAATTACATTACATGGAAAGTTAACTATGTGAATAGAATTAGGTTCATAAAGAAGTCCTATAAAAATTGGATATGTAATTAGTTTAGGTGTGAGGGGAAGGACTATGAGGATGAATTCAGTAATAGGAATTCAAATTAATATAATTTTTCTACGCGATGATCTTGAATCAGCAACATTTATCTACACATGCAATTTATTACAATTAGAGCACATTTAGTGAGTTTTAATGATATTGTGATTTCATTAATTTTTTGTTTAACTCATTATTATAAAAAAATTTATAATAAGAGGTAAGTACCAATAAAGGAAACAAGTAAAATGATATATTAAAGTACTATACTTTTGATGAGGTATTTTTAGGAAAGGTACATGTAGAATTTGATTTTGAATCCATGATTTTAAGGATTAAATGTTGTGTGTTTAAAAGTGATTTTTTCATGAATTTTATATGTTCTCTCAACTGTGAAAAAGGGGATATTTAATAGAATTGAAGCACCTAATACATCATTAAATAATTCCATCTCGAAGAACTAATTCACTGATCTCATGGTAAGATAACATTGATGGTTTTTTTGTAATACCTTATTGGAGCCTAGTTGAATGATATAACTATTATTGTTCCAACTATCAGATAATTTAACTCAGTCATAAAGTCCCATGAAAATGGACCAGAAGTCCCTAAAAAAGTTCTAGTCTAGTGAAAATCACCATGCTCCTAGAGTTTAGAATTGGTTGAGTGGACTATGGGATTTCAATTTCTTTTACAACTATAATTATATGTGTCTGGTTTCTTTTATTTTTAAATTTATCTCATATATGTTATTTTATTAAGAAAATATCATAATAAATCATATATAAGGAGGGTTTTTTTCTAATCGAATAAAATTTAAAGGATTCAATTCGCCCCTAATAGAGTCTAAATGTAGTCTGCCTTAGACAAAAATGTTTTTTCATTTAAATTCTTGTATAATTAATGGTCATCGAAACCCCTTAGACTTATATCTTTCATCCTTAAATTGATGAAATATCAATAATCAAGACACATAATATAAAATATATCTATTAATTTAATCCCAATGTAAATACTATTTTATATCTCTATACATCTTTATACTTATAGGAGGAATAGATAATGATAAACTAAGAGTTTCATCTAACATTCCCTACTTCATGTCTGGTATTGATTATACACATACTCAATTTCTAATCTTTAATATTCTCATAGGATCATGGTTAAAATTTGGAATGTTCCTAAACTTCTTCAATAATTACTCATATTCCTTCTACACCTTCAAAATCCACTCTTGTATGGATGATTGAATATTTATATGGAAAAAATATGAGATATTTCCCCTTTCAACAATATTTCTAGATCCATTATTTTCAAATATAAAAGTAATATATCTTTTTTGATCCTCATAATAGACAATCTAGCATGAAACGTTTTACTTAGAGCATCATCCACATTGTTATCCTTCATATGGTGGTCATATAGTAAGAAATCGTAATCATTGATTAACTCTAACCATCTTCTCTGAAACATAGTAAACTATTTCTATGTAAATATATACATAAATAATTTTTTACCTATATATATTTATCACATTTCACCATAAAAATAATTTATTCATATTTTGGATCGAAAATTTACCACTTATACCTCCAAATTATGGGTTGGGTAAAATTTCTTATGAATTTTCAATTAGAGGGAGGAGTATTACATCTCCATGTTAGTATACATGATGAAATAACATAATCCCATTTATGATGGAACATTATAGATCACAAACCCTTATCTACTATAGTGTTGTGTAAGAATATGAACACTACCAAAAGTTCACATTTAGTTAATTTATCATAAAACTCATACATCCTTGTGGTCCTTATAAATATTCATAAATGTTATTTATTATCTTCCTTTATGATTGCGTATATAAAAATATCATCTATTAAGACTAACATAAACTAATCAAGGTTATCAGTAAAGAATAAATTTGTTTAATTTATAAAGAAAACTTGATCCCTATTTATTCTAAATGATGTTGCTATAAATTCCTAACAACTATAACTCAAACATAATGAAATCTTGAGTATATAATCCCCTATATCAGTAAATTATGATATAAAAATTAAATATCAATCTTGTAAAAATATAGAGCTCCTCATAATTGATCAAATATATCATTAATACTGGGTAGAGGATAATTTTATTTAATATTGATCTTCTCAAGTTCCTGATAATCAATGCATTGATACATTAACACATATTTATTCTTAAAAAATAATAGGGACACCACATGGAAAATAACTCGAATGAATGAATCCCTTGTTTATATACTCTATTAATTACTTATTTAATTTTTGTAACTAAATTAGGGCCAATATATATACATTCTTTGAAATAAATGTAGCACTAGATGTGATTTATATTGAAAACTAAACTTCACGATTCAAGGGAAGAAAATGAAAATTACTATAGAAATACATCATCCTATTCTTGAACAAATGGAAAATTTTCAATATTGAGTTTCTCCCCAACCAATTAAGAAAAATATACCTCATGAATTGGTATAAAAATCCATATGATAAAATTAATTTCCATTGGGCCTTCATGTTCATAATCCTACTTATAGAAGATTGAAGGTTGATTCAAAATATAAAATTTAACTTCCCCTCATCAATAATTAACATGATCTATATACCGATAGAAATAATACATGACCAAAATTACATCAAAATAAACTAGAGGCAGAAAAAATTATTTATATGAATAAAAATACCAATAGATTATATCAGAGAGGATCTATAAACATGATATTATTTCATCGCATAATTTGTATTTTTTACCACTGAAACAATAAGTAATCGTAGAAGTGGTGATGTGATACCCTTAAAAAAATATGCAGATATAATAGAGTTGGTAGACCGAGAATCATATAAAACGTTTTCAGTCCTTGAGTGGGTGAAAATTATACCTATCATTACATCACTAAGAACTTCCCCTTCATTTTTAGTAATTACATAAGCTTGGCCTTCCCCCTATTTTTCTTTTATGGTATCTTCCATTGATATTTTGTACACTGGTTGGAATAGTCCCTCATCTCATTACAATTAAATCACTATAATTTGATGGATTATCCCTCACCCTATCATTAGTGATCATGATATACTTTTTCTCCATATATCATGAAAACTTCTTTTCATTTTAAGCATATAAATGTGACTCCTTCTACAAGTAACACATATTAGAAAATTATTCTTTATCTCATCCCCCTTATATATTCTTTGTTGATCCATCCCATTATTCTTCTACATTATTTCAAAACCATAAGACATGAATAATTATTTCATTGTCTTGATATCATGTGATACTATGTTCTCATATGATGAGAAATTTTTGGGAGACTAGTTTCTTTTAAATTAGTGAATTAATCCAAAAAAAGAAATGATTGATCTTATTCATTAGATTATGTAAGTAGTTCGTAGCATTCCTTGTTAACCTTGTAAATTTAGCTTCAAACATAGAAACATTTTCATCATTGTCTTATATCAGACTCAAGGGTAGTCTCTCTGTATCTTATTTTTCCATGAGGAAAATAATTTTCAAAGAAATTTTCCTTGAAATAATTCCATTTTATTCTTACTATTTACACCTCATACATAGATTTTTAAATCAATGAATAATATTGATCTGAATCACATTAGAGATTATAAAATTCTATGACAACATTATACATTTCATTACATACCAATGTGGGAAATATATTCTCTAAGGAAATTACCACTTCTCAGCTAAATTTTTTTATTAACATTGAATGATGAAGGTTACTGATGCATGAAGTGATCCAACTTTAAAAATAATGTTTCAATGCAATAAGTTCTTTTATATAAGAAAGGTTATTACTCATAACCTGATAAAACTATTTTAACATAGTCATAATATGCGTAGTTTCAACATAATTCAAGTTAAATTATTTTTTAGGGAAATATCTACATTGATTATGTGTCTTAACACATTTTCCATTACTTTGTTAATGTTCCTTTTCCAAAAATGGAATACACTAGATTATATTATTACATTATGAAACATTATGTTTAATTATGAAACTAGTGAAAGACATATCATAAAATAATAATTTATGCATAACTAATCTCAAAAGCATAAATATGGTTTCTTTGGAAACATTATCAAATCAAAAAAATGATTTTAAAATAATAAATACATATTTGTAAATAACATGTGAATTAAACAAATAATATCCATTTAGAGTGTTAAAAATGGTTTTTGTATGGGAACAGATACCATGAACCAGAATGATGGTCAATATATACTCGAACAACTTTTTTGGGGTTATTACCCAAATATGCATCTTTTACACCACATCCAATTATAGTATCTTGAAAGGGATACATTGATAGGAAAACCACAACATATCTAACATAAGGAAAATATTATGATGTTACCTTATACTTGTATATATCATCAATTCCATTTATAGAGTTATATTCCCATATCAATGGTTTCCTAAATCCAGTTCACAATGTATCTACTAAACATACTTTGATACCAATTACAAATACCACTACCCTAGTAGCACCAATTTGGTGGTTAATTTATTACATTATAACAAGACACAATTTATCACATACTAAAGGAAGGAATAGTTTAATAGTATTTTTAAACTATATATATAGGTGAATCTGACATTACATTTGAAAAAATAAAATACAACACAAAAATTTTGTTTGTGAATAACATAATTCTCTCTAGAATATTCCATTATATCAATCATAAAACATTTCATGGAATCTCAGTGAAAGAAAACACAACAAATGGCTGATCATAGATACTCAATAATGGAATGCATACAATAAAAGGAAAATAAAAAATGAATAATATGCTTAGAATAAATGATGATCAAATAATTATATATAAATAATCAATTGAGCATAAAACATATCCATTTAAATAAAAAATATTCAACTAATCTGATGGGAATAAATAAAAAAAATTATAATTATTAAAGGCATAATGACAAAAAAAATAAACATATCATTAAGGCCTTATTCCAAGAAATATAAAAATATTGTAAGGACCTCTTGATAAGATATCTACATAAATGGGTAGGGCCTCATCCATATACCCACTCTATTTTTGTATCGTGAGACATATCGATGCATCAAGTGGCTATATGATTTTTGGTCCCATATTATACTTACTAATTCAAATGAATTCATCAAATGAAAATATAATATAACTTATGAAATATTATTTAATATTAAAACAATATCCATATAGGAAGAACTAAAAAATAGATTATTAATAAAATGCCTTATCAAACTGGTCATAAACTATCCAGATAAAGTATAAAGATGTTACAATTACAATATATACCCAGTGGAGTATAATTAAATTAAAATTTTGTTATCATTGATGAACATAAATTCAATAAAAAGTTCATTTAAAACATTCTTGAGGAAAATATACTTTAACATCGAAAATAACAATTTAAAACTAAAACTTTATAGAATATTAGGAAAAATATTTTCTTTGAAAATAACCATTAAAAAGTTTAAATTAAGTTTCAAATTATTCATTATTCATGATGATATAAAATTTATTCATTATGAGTATGTTAGAATAAGTATTGCATTTAAATTTTTGGTAAAAATTCCAATAGTACATGTTTCAGAAAATTAAAAGAAAATTACCGAGAATTTTTTTATAGAGAGTCATTCATGGGTGACTATCTTTAATAAATCTTTTCTGATTATAGAAAATATTTTTTAAAATATTTTATGGAATATATGGATATGGAATAAAAATATTTTGGATTGAGTATAAAAACAAAGTTGGTTTTAATTAAAAATATTATCTAGGTATCTTGAGTATCTAAATTAAGTAAAATGATAGGAAAAATTTAAATTTCAATAAATAAATAGAGGATAAAAAATACTATTTTTAAGATATAAATATCAAATATTTCCCCAAGTAGAGACTAAAACATAAATAATCCTAAATACTGATGAGATTTTGTAATAAACCCTAACCTCAAGTCAAAATTTCTTCATATTTGGTATAAATTAATTTATAATAAATATAGATTAATTTATAAATCTATTAAATAATCACACACATATTTATGATATAAATATTATCTTATTAAAAACTTTTATCAGTTTTTTATTAACAATTTTTCATTAAAATCACTATTTGGGGTGATAACTACTTCATTTTTATTTTAAATTTTATATTTGTAGTTACAGTAATTGTACCTTTATCATGGTTCCTTAATTTAAAAAAAAATTAATCTTGATATAAATTTAAAATATAATCATGTTATATTTTTTTAGTTTCATTCATAAAATATAGGGAGAGAGGAATGAATTAAACCATTCGTTGAGGCAGTAAGCCATATATATGCATAAACACGGTATTCACTTTTTAACGAATGGAAAGAAAAAAATTTAAATAATAAATCACATTTATAGGATCATTATTATGTCATATATATCATATATAGTCATTAAATCTCTCCTTATTGTCATCCATGAGAAGCGTAAATGAAAAACAATTTGCAGCGCTTCATAAAGGTGGCATATGCATGAGCGATGTTATCATTTTCCAAAGAATTGGAATTGTAGATAGTATGTATTAAATTATATATAAATAATTATAATTATTTCATAAATATAATATATAAACATTAAAAACATCTTAATACCTATCCATAAAATATGGTGATGAAAAATGAATTGTATCTCTATGTAGATGAAGTAAGTCGTACTTATGCCAGAGCGATACCATCACTTCCAATTTGATAGAAATGAAGGTTTATAATGCTTATTTAATTATTAAAATATCATTTTAGTGTATTTAGGAAACTGAAATTATTATTTTATGATAAATAATTGTTTTTTGAAGGTGGTATAAGAAGAATTAAATTAAAAGAGGTCAGGTACGATGATTACATCTTCTTTAGGAGACCATCTTTAGATCCTTTCATAAAGAAACAATGGTTGGTCTCTTGGGAATACCAAAATCTCTAGAAATTGGGTAAGTATTTTTGAGAAGATAAATTAACAAGGATGTTTCAATCGAGTATTTTCAAAGTGGTGTAAGGAAGAGTGGTAATGGGTACCCTTTTATAAGGGAGGGAAATGAAACACATTGAATTAATTAAAATATTAAAATACAATTAATCCATTAATAATAAAAATAGTTAATAATGATCTATTTATGAATAAAAATAATATAATGTCAAAATATTATCGTTAAATTAAATTTAGAAAGGTTTTTGTGTCATTTTGAACATTATATTCTTTATTAACCTCTTGGTGAACCAATGTTTACCTTAACATTGGACATTACTTTTTCAATAAAAAGTCTTTATAATTTTACTTATAAGGTAAAAATGAATAATAATGGTAAATGGATGAAATATATGACCATATGTTATCCTTATTTTACAATTTCAGTTTTTTTATGATATATAAATAATTTAATTTTATATATTTTTCATAACATATCATTATTTTCAATTTACACAATATTCAATTAATTTCATTTTAATTCCCTAAATAAATATATGTAATTAAAATATAATCCTATAAAACATCAATAATATTATATATTAATCTATAATATTAATGGTTCATAATAATTACTCCAAATTTTTATACTTGTCTATATTTTTAAAATCATTTATTGTATTTTCCCACTAATTGAATAAATAATATTTCTGTATTGTGTAACCATTTAATGTAATTATATAATCCCTAAAAATATAAATAAATAACCATAATAAAATTAATTTGATTATAAATAGAATAAAATATATTGTTTTTTCCAAATTTATTTCATTCCTTATGTTAACATAATGGATATGTTTAAACCCTAGAGAGTGACATTTTGCATTTTTCATTACATAAAATAATGTAAAGCTAAATATCAAATAAAAATATGACCAATTGAACTTAGTTTCAAGATTTGTACTCTAATTTCAAAAATAACTTTATCCAATATGATAAATGTGTGTGTTAGAGAAATTTTAAATCCTTTTACCATAGTTTTAACAATATTTTATCAGTTTTACCCTAAATGAGGTAACAATAATTTACTACAGTTATTATTCATAATAACAAATAAAAGAAAATAATTTGAAAAATGAGATCCCAAAAATTACAAAAATTAATACTATTTTGCAATATTTAATTTCTATATGTGGTAAAAATTAATTACAAAATAATTTCACAAAATGCGCAAAAACCTGTTTTTTTAGAAAATATTTTTTAAGCACAAAACTGGATTTATTCTTATCCAATGTCAAGAAAAAATATTAGTTAAATGTTCAAAAAAATTATTCAATATATAATATATAAATTTCATTAAAATAATTTCCCAATAGTGATTAATTTAATTTATTAAGATAAAAACACATTGCACTCATAAAAATATTTTTTTTCAGAAAACAACTCTTTTTTCCTTCATGGGATTTTTGTTTTCATTTTTAATCAATTGATAATAATACATTTAATTTTATATATGCATGAAATATATATTTCTCATTATTTAGTTATTATTATTCATACCGTCCAATTTTAATAGATAGGTTATAATAGTAAAATTTAAATAACATTTTAATATTAGATGATGGGATTTTTAGACACGGTACTATGTGTAATAAAAGATATCAATGAAATTATTTTTATTTAAAAATATATATATTATAAATTCTATGGTTGTTACAAGATGTTCTATATGGAATGTGTCTTTCTACTAGATATCATGGTGACCCATAATTGTCCCATATTATGGTTTTTAAAAGGGCCTTTTGATATATCAAAGGGACTATGAACTATAGGATATTCTATAATAAGTCAAAATAGTTGAATCTATATAGATTTAATTTTGTAAAATGGGTTAGGGGTTGTGATGATTGAAGTTCCATTTTAGGTGTAGTCTTACTTCTATAAATAACACTGTTAGTTAGAACTATAAGAAATAGAACTCCACCAGTTTGATACAATATAGGTTGAATGTCTCTTAATGATTTCACTAAAATGATTTAGATGAAGGAGAAGTCAAATAATTTGAGGGTGAAAGTTGAGAAACCTCATTTTGATAATTCATATTCTACTGGAATCTCTAAAAATATTATTCAATTCTCTAGTTCCAATAATATTGATAAAATGATATATTTTATAGCAGAGAGGGAAGAAAATAGAGACATCATGCTGTAATTTATTCTTACTCAAGATCATTTATTGGATATTTTCACCAATTTTATACCTAAGGATATATTTTATTCTTTTAGTTCAAACATGGGTTTCAAACCCATCCCTCTTCACTAATATGTGTTGGTAATAATGATAGAGCCAAAAATTTTAATACTTCTAGATTTAATTTCAGTGAATAAATACCAACAATTTTTTTATTTTTAAGGAATTGAATCCTTTTCAATTATCATGAATAGTTTTTAATTATTTGAGAAGTGAATTAATTCATCATCCTTGGACAATATTATCCATTTTTTATTCTTATATTAAAACAAAAAAATTAATTTTAAATTCATTTATAATTATTTTAGGTGTTTAAAATAAATTTTTATGGATTAGGAATGTTTGAAGATGAAAGGAATAAGTATAAAAATTAATTTAGTTCTATATATTAGAAATATCAATGTAGGAGAATTTGGACATGATGTTATTCAACTATATATGAGAATTTTTCTACAAAAAATCCCATATATGAGAATCCATCCATGTTTGGTAAATAAGATATGTAAAATTTTATATAGGGGATATCTAATAAATGGGAATTTTGGAATCTCATGCTTGTATAAAAATTTGTATTACATAAGGTAATTAATCTTCATGAATCCAACCACATACATAAAATTTACAATTTAGTAACTCTTGAGACATTAATGTACCACATTGAAGATGCCTAAATATATATGAAAATATTCCATCTATGTGAGAACCCTTTGCAACCGTAAATAGGAAATCACTTTCTCTTCGATCTGAGGCCCTAGGATTATATCAGTATCTGAAATATTGTAAGGTTCTTTGGAGGTTTGAAAATGTAATGTTGGAGGAGGAGAAAAATATTTAGAAATTTAAAGAGATCAAATAAGCTACAAATACTTACACACATATTTTATTTCACTAGATTATAACGGAAAGTAGAAGAAAAAGGGGAAATCATGGGAGATGATCTATCCCTATAATGATAAAATTCCTACTAGTTGTGGAGGATATATATATAGGGAAAAATTCTTTTGATTAATTTTAATTCATTTTTCTCATTTTTTTAAAAATTATTTTAATTTATTAGAAGGTGTTTTTTCTCTTTAGTATTTATTCACTTCGAACATTCATTGGATAATTATTCATGTAGGTCCAAGCGCAGTGGAGGCGTCTCATGATGGTATGTCTATATCAACTTTTAGTCATATATCATGTGTAATTATATATTTACATGTTAAAAACTTCATGTATAAAAAAATTAGATTAATTAACTAGACTAAAACTATATAACCAAATTAGAAGGATATTCATATATAATTTATAATTAATTTATGGATGATATAGTGTTACGTTAACTTGTAATTCCTCTTTCATTGATGAACTGATGGAATAGATCTTTTCTTATCATAATTTTTCTACAATATCCAAGTGTATAATCTCACAATATTTGATCAAAAATGCACCATAATCTCTGAAAAATGTTGTAGAATCGACAGATGCTAGCACCACCAATCCTGATCTCTTACATTGTTCATAGTTGGTCGCTGTGGAATTTTTGTCAATAGAGGAAGAACTCTTGATGATCTCACATTGGATTAAAATTTTAAGGGGAGAGTATACTATTGATCTCTTGATATATTTTTAGGGATTTAGAGAGTCTCAATCTATCCATTGTACATACAAATTTTGTTTTAAGAAAGATATATAATTTGATATTTATTATAGAAGGTTTAGGGTAGGAAAATTTCACACTAAACCCTTTCTCAATTCTATAATTCCTAGTTGACACCATATCTAATAATAATAATATAAATTTTATTATTCAATTGTTTGGATTTTCAACAAATAATGAATATAAATAATTTTCATTTATACCATTTCCTATCAGCCACTGAATCTCATTTTTCTTTCCCTCGTCGATATTTACCAATCCCTAAATAATAAATATTAAATAAACTAATAACATGACATTATTCAGTGATAAATATATTAAATATTAAATTTCACATAACTGAAAATTAATATTTATTACTATTATTTTACACACTTATTCTTTTTAATAACATATAATTAAATTTTTCTGGTCATCCAAACTCATGTAAATATTATTTATTCTAATTAATAAATTTAATAACAGAATTTTACTGAGATTTATAACACGCTTAAATTTTGACCCTTTATGCTTATTAGAGGAATTTGGACTAAAATCATGATGACCAAGGTTATCTTATACCAACATTCCATGGAATCCATAGATAATGAAGTTAACATCACAATGATGTCCAACCTCTTACGAACTATTATCATGTAATATAATCCCTCTATCAAAATATCTCAAATCAAGCAGGTTGAAATCTAGTGCCATCAACTTATATGATCATTGTCTCTCCCTCTTTGACTTTATGGAAATGAAATCCCCCAACAAACACCATATCCCTGAATATAATTTTTTAACACAGGTGAGACACACTAGTGTCCTGATCCAGTTAGTTATATGACATTAGGCGTACATCCCCATATGCTAGAGGGTAACAACTAGTAGCGAAGGTCTAATATCAATCACGGGGAGAATATAAACTCAATATAAAAGTAACATAATAGTGTAAGTAAATAAGAATAGCAATAATATATAACCAACAACCTGAAAAAATTAGTATCACATGATGAGAAAAACCAAAAATATAATATCCAAAACTAAACAGTAGATATGTCATTCAAAATATTTGTCATGTGTTATTATGAATAACTCAAAATAAATAAAGACACCTAAAACTCCCAAAAAGGACAAGAATCATGTTTAGTTCCCTCATACATGATGCACCCCAACTTATCCATCTAACATATGACTCTTTACCTTATCCTATCTTAAAAACATTATGTCTATTCATGTACCGATCAAGAATACTATGTACAGTGTTAGTAAAACTTAGGAGGCCACCAAAAACAATGTATAAAATGTTATCCACTCTATAACAATGTATATAGTTGTATACAGAATAATTTAAATTTTTTAAGTTTAATAGTTTTCATTTCTAATTATCATTTATTTAACCACATAGGCCTTGGGTTCCCAAGGACACCCACATTATCAATACTCTCTTCGGACTATGCTAAAGTATGAACTATCTCCAAGGGATATCACATATCACACTACAATAGTAATAATTTTTCATATAGAATCATTTCATTTTCTATAAAATATGAAAAACTGTCTAATGCCAACATTTTGGGCCAAGAAGGCCATGTATAACACCCCATTGGTATTTAAAGAATTAGTTTTTATCCTCAAACAAGTTTTTTACTATATGATTTTGAAGCATCAGTCAATTCCCCACACATGTATATCAGTCAATCACATATGGGATTTTGAAGCATCAGTCCACATCCACCACATCTATGTCACAAAATTACACGTATCCCAATATCACATTTAGCATAATATCACATGTAACAAAATTCCACAAACATCAAGGTTAAGCATCATTAAGCTTTTTTCAAAACATTATCATAATGGGTGTACCAAATCAATTATCATTACCATATTTTTTATTCACTATATACAAATGGATTAATATAACTAATTCACCATCAAAACATTTATCAACATTTAATCATTTAACTCATTAACCCATTTAGGTTAATACATCCATTTTATAATCCTCATTTTCAATTAATTAATTGACACAATAATTGAATGTTTTCACAATTCCCATATCCCATCAATTTCCCAATCATAATATTCCATTAATTAATTAACCAATTAATTAATCTATCTTGAAAATTTTCAATTTCCACAATTTAACCCAAATCATTATCACATGGAAATTAAATTAAATCAATTCAATTTTCAATGAAATTTCTAAATCATGTAAATTTAAATTTCCATAATTAAATATACATAATTAAATCAAGACAATGGGATTTTAAATTTAGACCACTGAACTCAAAGTTCATGATGAATACTCACCAATAGAAATCCTAAAATTATAGTAGAACATTTAATTGCACAAAAAATAGTGAGTTCTAGATCCAAAAACAAGATCCATGATCAAATGGATTTTATCTACAAAAACCTATA
This sequence comes from Viscum album, assembly GCA_963277665.1. Classification (NCBI taxonomy): domain Eukaryota; kingdom Viridiplantae; phylum Streptophyta; class Magnoliopsida; order Santalales; family Viscaceae; genus Viscum; species Viscum album. Next base: position 414,443,959 of record OY728145.1, read on the forward strand.
TCTAGACCCATTCCATTGGAGGAAAACCATTCCCTTTTTATCTGGAAAGAGAGACTAGAGAGATAGGAAACCACACTAGATGAGAATATCTGACAGGGAGAGGTTTAGATCATCAATACATTCAAAACCTTAAGAATAAGGGTTATAAGGTCTTATAATCCATTAAATAACCTATAAAAATGAGAGAAAATATTTAGGGTCGAGTTGGGTCGACTCTGGGTGAAGTTTGAGGGGGTGGTTCAAGAATTTCTAATCAAATTTTTTGGATTAATTAATCCCTTATGCACATTTTTCTACGCATGGGCACATGGTTTTCCAAGGCATATGCCTTAAATGTGATCCTCTTCTATGGGGGGTGCATAGTTACTCCTAATAGGGCATATGGTTAAACAAATTTGGCACCAACCATGAAATCTGGCTCTATCTGGGGTTTCATGATTTTCTAGAGTAGGGCGCGCTATTTGGGTATACCATGCTCCAACTATGCACTAATCATTCCCTACACCAATTTAAAATCCTAGGTATTTATAGAATAACATGTTTTCATATCTATTAATATTTATGAATAAGATATTAATTTTACATTAAAGGGGATGCTTTTTCCGAAAGCGTACTCAAAACGCAACAATGGGTTTCTTAAAAATCATACATTGCATGAAATTTTTATTTATTCCAAAAAATAAACTTCTTATTTTGAATTAGGACATAATAAAGTTACTTTGCGTGAATTGATTGATATTTTTATGATAAGTATCCCAATTTAATGAATAGTGATAATATGCTAAATTTTAATTGAAAATAACTTTTTCCATTAGGATAATTTATATGGTTAAATCACATTATTTAATTATTTTAATTTTTAAATAAAATATATTTTTATAGCCTATTATAATATAGGTCATTGATATTAATTCTATATTTAATTCATATGTAAAAACATTTCATTATTTTGCAATGTTTTAACTTTTAAAAACCCAATTTCTCATTTTGATAATGAGAATTAATATTAAATTAATTTCTGACAATTATTTGTTTTGAATTCTTAAAAATGGTTTCCACATTTTTAATCATTAGGTCCAAATTTTGTAAATACATACCTTTAATTTCTGGACATTATGAATAGTATCTTGTGTAATTATTTTTATTTACCAAGGTTAAAAGGTATATTAGGTAAATAAGGGTAACAAATAATATTATAATAATGTAAAGCTACTCTAAAACATTTCCTAATACTATTTGGTGTGTAATGTGTGAAAAAAAATCCATAATATTAACACTTTTCATTTGGAATCTACTTGGGTAAGATAATGAAATTTTATAACTTTTAAGTTAAAGTTAAGGGAAATATAACTTAAACATGTATATTATTACTAATAAAACTTTAATAAGACTTATAAAAGTTATCTCTTTTACTATAAATAGTTATTATAGAGATAAAAAAATTTCCTACATCATGGTATTTTATTTATAATTTTATGAATTTAAATAAATAAATTTATTTATGACACAATGATGGTGTTGTGTTTAGCATATTAATGAAATATTCAAATAAATTATATTATAAATATTAAAATAAATTTTATTTAAACATTTGGATTCCATCCAAGAATTTTTTTGATGAAACTGACATGTTATAGAATAGTTAATTCATTTTTATTCAAGTAATCAAGTTTTTATTACTTTAACAAAAATCAAATACTAAATAGTTTCAAAATTGACATAAATGAGTTTTTAAAAAAAATAATATTTTCTTAAATGATATAATAGTCTTAAAAATATAATATTCGTATAAATTACTTATATAATGTTAAAGGTATCATTAATGATCCAATTTTGGTTCTATTGTCATTTCATAGTAACTATAGTATGAATATATTATGAAAATACAAGAAGACATGGTAAAAGTAAATGTTTTTTACTATGGGTTAGTGCTAAAAGATAAGGTTAATGTTGTGACCTAAAATTGTCTAAAATATATTGGTTGAGAGTATTTAGACCCATCCTCATCTTATACTCAAAATATATCACTTTTTAGCTATTATAAGTTGAAAATAAATTTATACTAAAATAATATTTCAAGACATTCCTAAAGTGCCCCTCCTCCCTTGTATAAAAGGAAAACATTTCTACCCACTTAATAACACATTTAAAGCCTATTGGCTCATCCAAAAGTTTCTCAAATAATGTACAAACATCCCTACCTTCCTCTTAGAATCCTTACATTGTGTAGAAGGAAATTCAAGAATCTTTTTTGGCTCAACTCAAAAGATGTTTCCCGATTTTGAGGTAACGTCTCTTCTCAAGCTCCTTTCATTTATTATCCTTATCCAACACAATAACCTATATTTATTATAGTATGTTATAAAAAAACCAGTATACTAAATATAATATGAATTTTTTAGGCTAATGGTTATACATACACTTACACACACCCCCATCTAATGGATATAGAACATATTGTTCTTGTGTACGATGAAATGTTGCCTCACGAAGTGATGATTGTTCAATTTCCTCCTACCGCCACTCATGGTGGCCATTATGATAGAAATTTATTTCTATATTTTATATGTATTATATTTATATTTTCTCTATTCTTCTATAATTTTTATTTAATACATACCTTTATGCTTTGAATAATGTGTAAATATGATAACTTTATTTGAGGGAGTGGGGAATACTACCCTCTCAAACTGATATGACTCATTCACGCCATACATGGGAAATATATAGGATGTAATTAATGATAATATTTAATAAATATATCATATATAATATACTTAAATTATAATATACCTACGTATCATTTTGTTTCTATTTCTTTAATATAGTACTGAAATGAGAGTAGCGTTCATGCGTATGTATGACCTACCATCTCCATTAATGGTGAATTTCATTTTTTTTCTCCAAATTTAATAGAATACTATAAATAAATATATATTGGATATATATGATATTTTAATCATGAATAACATTCATTATATGATGGACTTATGACCATGTGGACAATTTGGATATAACAAGTTCAATTTTATCTCAAATACTGAATTTCAACTAAATGTTTGATATGAACATAAATCATTAATTAATTATTATAACATGGTAATAAGTTATATAAAATAAATAAATAACTTGAAAAACTTTCACAAAAAATTATAAATTAACATGAGTTAATTATTACGAAAAATAAAGAACAAACAAGACAAGTCGGACTCAAGGTAAGGGACTTCATCTCAATCTCTTTTCTTTGGGGAATATCTTGATGTTATAATCCTTTATTTTTCTATAATGTGTGTATAAAAAAATTATTCCTTAAATAATTAATTATTATATCCAAATTATATTTAAAGTTGTTTATAATGTAATTCCTTAATGATATGTATTCATGTTTTTATTATGTGGTATGAGAATTCTCAACATCTCTTTCCATTCCAGTCCACTTTAATGAGGTATACCATTCAAATTTCCTCACCATGATATTATTTACATTTTATTCAGTATATATAAGTTATTATGAGTCATTTATGGATGGAATACCATTTTATCCCTTCGTTTTAATGTTTTATAAAACCTTGTTTGATAGCTGTTATACTGCATATTTTTCATCTCAAAATCTTTCTCTTTTTGTCAAGAACTTGTTTTATTTTGTTTATGTGATTTCCCAATCCTATTTAATTTCCAAGTATATTGAAAAATACATAAGAATTATTTATTTTATTCCATAATAATCATATATATAACCCACTTTTCCATTTTGTGGGTTATAAATTACATAATGAATATGTTTTTAAGCGCTTTTTAAAATTATAGGATTTTGATATGAAGGCCAAATATTTTATTCCCTATGGGTTATTTATGGAATATTTGATAAGGATATATGTGTATAATATTAAAATAAATAATTCTTAATGGTTTTCCCTAATTTCTCTCTAATTTATTAGGTAATGAAATTAAAATCTAGAGATGACATGTTTTATGACACCTTGGTGAATAACCCTGGTAATTTAATGCCACCTTGTGGATAGATGTTGGTGATTTGACACCTTGGGGGTGGAATATGGTGAAATTATTATGAATGTATAAATTAAATATTATATAAAAATTTTCAATTTATGATCTATGTTCTTGTTGTTATTATATTCCTCTTTCTCAAGCCTCTAAGAAAGTCATGTTGTTATTATTTATATCTCTCCAGATCACATGTAAACGGTTCCCCTTGTTTTCCCTTACTGATAGTTTTGTGATAATCACTAGTTTTTAAATGTTTGTCATTGGTTTTAAGATTGGTAATGATAAATAATATTCTGTGATGAAATTATTTTAATATTTTTCCATAAACGAAACCATGTCCTTTTTAAAAGCTTTTTTTCTGTTTCTGAAAAAATGGATAATGAGTAGAGGTGTCTACTTTGTAATAATCAAGTTGTTATGTATACATTATGGAATAATTATCTAAATCTATAAACATGAAAATATCATCAATGTTATTTAAATTCAAATTATTGACTTAACTCAAGAATTAAGGTCGGGTCCTTATAGTTGTTATCAAAGGAAAGGTTTAGATAACATTAAGGATTAATAGTTTTTGATAACCACTTGGTAAGTCTCTATGTTTATTATTTGTAGTTAAATCATTGTTTTACAAATTTTTCAAATCATGGAATGTCTATTAAAAATGGGAAGAGGAGGATCTCAAATAACATTTCTATCTCTTCTTAATGACTTTTTTGCAATAATTATTGCAAAGCCATGTTTAGGTGATTGTGAAACGTTTTCTAACATACAACTCCCTTGGAAGTAGTTTTTAGAGATATCAATAACCTCATTTATACCTCAATACCCTCATGGATCATGGTTTGTAATTAATAAAATCATATTTTCTCAATATTCTCATATTTTCAAGGAAGGTAAATACTATTAAGGAATTTTCCAATATTTTACCTTATCACGATATTTTGGAACATTATATGATTTTGAAAAAGGAGTTTAAGAAGGATACCCTTGCACAAAATATTTATATTTTCTTTTAGAATATAGTATTCTATTAAATACTAATGGTATTTTAAAAGAACCATTGATTGAAAGATTAAACTCACACTCGGTCTGAATAATTTTTTAAAAATCATGTTTTATCTGATGTTTTGAAATTATATGTCATCCATGGTTATTTTTTGAAACTATTTTTCTATGAATTCCCATATGACCCAAGTTGTACAAGGTGTATTTGGATAAAGGAAGCTAATTATTTTGAATAATATCTAAATCATTTATTACAATGCATGGAGCTTATATCTACATGAACACAATGATGATGAAACTAGGTGGACACTAGGATCAAGGTATGATGTTTTTTCTATTGGGAATGGTTTTATTTTATCATATAGAGGTGGAATAAATTTATTTCAATATATATAAGACTTCATGAATTAAGATTTTGAGAGCTTTATTATTTTGAAAAAATATTAGAGGTATAAGAAAACCATTGAAGATAAAACATGTTAGGGTTGTTTTGTGTTTTATAAAAAGGGACAACCCATAATATGGGTGACAACACATCAGGTCTAGAAAGGCTGTAGAAATCCAAACCAAAACTAAAGGGAAAAAAGGTCACATCGCCTACCACTGGCCTATGTGAAGTCCCTAGTTAGTATGACTTATTATTTTTAGTTAAATTATTTTATATATTAATAAAAATTTGATTTTTTGAACTTATGTTTTATCAAATGGATATCCTTAGTGTATAAAATGAATTGGTGATTAAGTGATAAATGTTATTAAGAATATGTTCTCTCATTTGAGAACACTATGTGACTAAGGAAAATAGAATATTATGGGATTTAATTTGAGGATTATTGTTTGAAATTTTTATTTTGGAAGAATGTATGTTTTTATTCTGGACATATGATTATTTGGGTTATTTATTGAAATGATTAACCTATCATGGAGACTATGTGATTAGGTTAATTACTTTTTTGTATGAGACTTTAAGAGTAGTCGATGTTATTTAGAGAAAAAGTTTAAGATTTATTATGGAAGACTATGTGATCAAATCCTTATGAATTTGGGGTTTCAATATTAGTTTGTATTATTTTGAGTAATTTTAAGGACATTTTTTTGTTGAATGGTCTATTTAGAACATGGAAATTACTATTGAATTTTGGAGATTAAATGTAGTCCTTATTCTTATAAATGATTATTGTTCATGGGGGATTACTTGGTCTTGTAATAAAAATTATTGGTTTTGTTTAATTTATAAATAAAGGGGTCATTTATAATTCATGTTTGGTGGGTTATGTGATTCTATAGAAGTTGATTATAGCGCCTTCGGTGTGGCTAATTCATCTTGAATACTCATTGTTCAAAGAAAAGATGAGTTTATAGTAGATATTTATTGAAGGATGAAACTCTTCTTGACATCTAAGTATGTTTCTTTATGTTCTTAGTCATGCTCATAAATAAATTCCTCAACTTTATTAAAAGGATATAACAAACATTTTACATTTACTTTTCCTACTAGGAAATCTAAGACCGATTAACCAATCACAAGTTTATGGTTTTCAAATTGTCAACTTTCTCTTGATCATGTTTTCTATAACTATCCATTAGAACCAGATGGTTAGTTTTTCATCCATAGCTATGTTTTCCTACATGGAATCCTAGTATGTGTTATATCGAGTGACCTTTTTACTACTCTTTTATTCTTCAAAAGTGGTAGTTTTTTTTAATCTTTTTCTGATGAGGTATTTTCAATGATGTTACTGAGCCTAATTTTAAAATTTTGAGGACGCAATTTCGAATAGGGTGGAAGGATGTAACATCCTAGCTACATATAGAATAATAAGTTTTCATATTTATTAATATTTATGAATAAGTTATTCATTTTATGTTAAAGGGAACACTTTTTCTGAAAGAGTCCCTGAAACGCAACAACGAGTTTCTTAGAAATCTTACGTTTCACCCAACGTTAAGTTATACCGAAAAATAAAACAACAATATTATTAATATTTTAAATGGCAGTTAATGACTCACCATTATATTGGTGGGAATGAATAGAAGTAACTAAAATATGACTAAAAATGTTCGCTAAATGTTTTTACATAAACCCAATGAATTTTAGAGGCTTAAAATGAGAATGAATAAAATTTTAATCATAAAATACTCTAATATTTTTTAAGGTTCATTTACTACCTTTTGATGGTGATCCTTTTTTAAATATATTATTTGTCACTTTCATATGTTAAATTTGACAAAATAATCTTCTGATTTTTAAGCTGTTCATCAAAATTTACTTTGGATGAATTTTTTATATTATTCTAATTACTATCATGTTTTGATGAATAGTAAGAATATGCTAAATTTTAATTGAAAACAACTTTTTCCATTGAGATAATTTATAAGGTTAAATCGTATTATTTAATGGTTTTTAAGTATAAATAGAATATATTATTATTATTTATTACAATTTATTCCATTGGTATTACTTCTATTTTGAATTTATATATAAAAACATTTCAATATTTTAAAATGTTTTAACTTTTAAAACACCAATTTCTCATTTTGACAATGGGAATTGATTTTAAATTGATTTATATCAATTTTGTGTTTTGATTTTTGAATAATGTTTTCAATATATGTAATAACAATGTATAAATTGTGTAAATAGGTACCTTTTATTTTTGGACATTAAGAATAGTAACTATTGTAATTATTTTAATTTACCATGGTTAAACTGTAAATCAAGTAAATAAGGGTAAAAAAATAATATTATAATAATATAAAACTACCCTAACAATTTTCCTAAAACTATTGGGTGAGTAATGGGAAACCAAAACAATCCTTAGGCTGAACTTTTGGCATTTGGGAGCCACTTGGGTAAGATAATGATATTTTATAACATTTAATTTATAATTAAGGGAAATATAACATAAAAATTTATCTTATTACTAAAAAATTAATTTGAGTTATATAAGTGATAAATTCGACAATTAAAATTAATTATAAATATAAAAAGATTTAATACATCATGGTATTTTATTTCAAATTTTTAGATATTAAATAAATAAATTTATTTATGACACAATGATGATGCGTTGTTTACTTTATTAACAAAATATTCAAATAAATTATATTATAAATATTAAAATAAATGTAATTTTAACATTTTGATGCCATAAACTAATTTTTTGGATGACAGAAAACTGTGAGGTATTATTTAATGTTTTTTTTCTAAGGAATATAGTTGTAATGACTTTTACAAAAATCAATTCCTAAATAGTTTCAAAATTGACATAAAAGAGTTTTTAAAACATATATTATTTTATTAAATGGTATAATTTTCCTAAAAATATAATATTTTCCTAAAAAACATATATAATGTTAAAAAATTCATTAATTTTACACATGTGGTTTGATTGGAATTTTATAGTAACTATAGTGTCCATATATTATTAAAATACCAGAAAACATGGTAACAGTTAATGTTTTTAACTAGGGGTTAAATATAAATGCTAAGGTTAATTTTTTGATCTAAACATGTATAAAACCTATTGTTTATGGGTATAATGATCCATACTCATATTAGAATCTATAGTGGCCACTTTTTATCTATTAAAATTCAAAAATTAATTATTAATAATATTATATTTCCAGACATTTCTAAAGTGTCCCTCCTCCCTCTTATAAAAGGTCACCACTTCTACTCACTTACTCACACATTTCAAGACCCATTGATCATCCAACATCTTCTCACATAATATAAAAACATTTCTCCTTTACTATTATAATCCTTAACTTGGGCATAATGAAATTCAAGAAATCCTTTTGGCTCAAATCAAATAGAGTTACCTCATTTAGAGGTAATGTCTCCTCTCAAGCTCCTTTCTATTATTTTCCTTCTACAACCCCCTAACCTATCATTTTTACATTACTTTATAAAAAACCAGTATACTCAATATAGTTGGATTTTTTTATGTAAAGGGTTCTACCTACACTTACAGACACATCTATCTAATGGATATAGAACATACTATTTCTATGTACGAGGAACTACTACCTCATGAAACGATGATTGTTTAATTTTCTTCTACCACCTTTCATGGTGTTCATTATGATGGATATTTATTTATATATTATATATATATATTATTTATATTTTCTATATTCTTATATAATTTTTATTTACAACATACATTTATGATTTCCATAATGTGTAAATACGAAAATTTCATTTGAGGAAGTGTAGACTACCACCCCTTAAAGTGATATGAATCGTTAATTCCATACATGGAATGTATAAATAATGGTGTTAATTAATTTATGTAAAATATATAGCATATATATTATACCGTAACTATAATATTCCTACATATCATTTATTTTTCATTCTATTAATATGAGAATGGAATGAAAGTAGCATTCATGCGTACGTACGACCTGCCATCTCCATTAACGGTGCATTTCATTTATTATATGTAAATGTTATGGAATACTGTAAATAAATATATAATGGATATATATGATATTTAAATCATTAATATAATTCTGGATATGATGAACTTATGGCCATATGGACAATTTGTAATCATAATAAGTTCATTTTTGACTCAAGTACCAAATATCGACTAAACATTTTATATGAACAAAAATCATAAAGTAATTATTATAACATGATAATAAGTTATATAAAAGGAATAAAAACATTATAAAGGTTTTCAAACAACTAGAAATTAACTTAATTTTATTATTTTGTATGATGATGAACGAATGAGACAAGTTGGGCTCAAGTTAAAGGAATTCGTCTCAATCTCCTTTCTTTGGAGAATTTCTTGATATTATGCACATTTATTTTACTATAAGATTTATATAGAAGACTTTGACTAGTTATATCATGAATAATTATATTATAATTATATTTAATGTTTTTTTATAATGTAATTCATTAATGATATGTATTCCAGTGTTTCTTATGTGGAAAGGGAGTTCTTAATTTAACTTTCCTTTCAAGTTCACTTTTTTTGTGGTATATCTTTAAAATTTACATTCCATATTCTTATTTATGTTTTGTTAATTATATATAATGTATTATCAGTCATTTATGGATGGGATTCCATTTTCTTCTATCTTTTTAGTTTTTTCTAAAACCATGTTTCGTAGCTGTTATGCAGCAGAATTTTCATCTCAAAATCTTCCCATTTTTCTCAAAAGCATATTTTATTTTTCTTACATGATTAACCAAACCTATTTAATTTATAAGGGTATTAAAAAAGATATAAAAATAATTTATTTTATTATTTAATTGAAATAAATAAAAACCAATTTTCCTTTTCATTGGTTTTAAATGACATAATGATCAGGTTTTTAAGCACTTTTAAAAACTCCATGATTTTTGATATGAAACCAATATATTTTATGCTATATGGTTTTTTTATGAAATGTTTTGTTATGATTTATGTGGATAAAATGGAAATAAAGACCTATTAAGGGTGTGCCATGATAGTGATCCAATGCATTGGGTAAAGAAACAAATCTCTATAGATGACAAGTTTTATGATACCTTCATGAATAACCTTGTTAATTTTTATGACACCTTGGGGATGGACCTTGGTGATATGATAGCTTTGGGATGGACCTTGGTGATATGCTTAAGAAAGTATAAATTAAATATTGTATCAAAATTTTCAGGTTATGATCCAAGTTCTTATTGTTATCATATACCCTTTTCTCATGCCTTTATGAAATCCTTCATGTTCTTATTTATATCTCTTAAGATCACATGTAAATTTTTCCCTAGCTTGACCTTATTGAGATTTTTGTACTCATAACATGTTTTTAAATGTTTTTCATTGGACATAATTTTGGTAAGGAAAAAGATATTCTATGATGAAATTATTTGAAGATTAGTCTTGAAATGAAACTATGTTCTTTTTAGAAGATTTTTTTGTTTTAAAAAAACGATAATGGGTAGAAGTGTCTATATTGTAATAATCCAGTTGTTATATATAATTTATGGACCAATTCTATAAATATCTAAACATGAAAGGATACTTAATGTGATTGAAATTAAAATTATTTTATTAACTCATCAATTAAGTTTAGTTTCTTACACCAAAACCCTTCCAACATTTTACACTTTCACCAAGAAACTTCCCATGTTATAACACAAACAAAATATAGTAAAAAAAGAAAAATAGTACCTGTAAATGAGCTCAAGTAATATTTATTAAAGCTAAGGATATTAAAATATCCCTATATTATAATATGTCATCCTCATGATATACTCCCTTGAATATCAAATATTCTGAGGTAAAAAGGTTGTGCCACTAAGCCCTCATATGCACTTATCTCTCACATTTTTCCTCCTACACATGACCATGTTTAAAATAAATGAACTATAAGAATGATCATTCCCAAAAAATCATTGTTATCTGACACACTTATCATATTTTCAAAAAAGCATTATTCTGTCTTATGCTCAACATCATCCACAAAAATCACATTAGAAGGGTTGGGGTGATGCTAAAGAAGTTGGGACACTAGAAAAACATCATGCATAGAATTATTCCTTTGTAGAAGAGCTAGTCGGTACACTAATGGACCAATTCTCTACAGCCTCAAAAATTCCAACAAACATGGGTTCTAACTTTCTCTATATCCATATCATGTGGTGATCCAATCTCGGGGACACCAAAAGGAATACCCGATCACCCTCTGCAAACTTGAGGGGTCTTTGATTTCTATCTACATACTAATTAGGACTAATAAAATCCATATCCAAATTCTACCAAATTAGATGAACCTTCTCTAAAGTCTCCTGCATGATAAATGGCCGTATCAACTCTGACATACCTTCCACCATCCAATATAGAGGTGATCTTTATGGACTACCATAAATATCCTCATATGGTTCCATCTAAATTATTTTTTGATAACTGTTGGTATAGGAGAACTCCACCAAGTCTATATGATTCTCCTAATACCCACCAATGTCTACGAAACACACCCAAAGTACATCCAAAAGAAAATATATAGTATGTTGTAACTTTCTGTCTATCTTGGGGTAAAAATTCATTCTCATTAAAATTTGTGTACCAAGCGCCTTCTATAAGACCTTCTAGTAGAGAAATGTCAAATGAGAGTCGTGGTATTAAACTATACTCCATGGAACCCCATATAGACAAACTATCTCCTAAATGTACATATCTACCAAATAATCTAATGAAAAAGTCTCCCATATATTCAATGAATGCACTACTTCTATCAGTCGGTCCACAATCACCTAAATACCATGATTCTTCCAAGGAATCCTCAGGATACCCAATACTAAATCCTTTGTAACATCAACCCACTTCCATTATAGAATTGGAAAAAAAATGTATTAAACAATCAGGTCATTGATGGTCATCCTTCACCTATTGATAGTTGTACCACCATTTCATGAACCATGTTATCTCCTTTTTCATGCGCGACCTCTATAACTATCAGCTTAGGTCATAGTATATTTTGGTCATACCTGGATGCACCACACATTTTAAGTCATTAAATCCATGCAGAAAATCATCTCACATACTTGTTGGAATGAAAAAATTATTCCTAAAATAGATGATCTCATCCTCAAATATGGTATAATAGGAAGGTGGCTCCCCACCTTCAAGGTTTTCCCTCAAAGAAAAGCATTGTTGACCTGATAATTCATTTCCCTAATTTGACTCAAAAGTGTATACTCTAATAAAACATATATAAGATTCAATGTCTCCTAGATCTCTGGAACCACAACATGCATCTCATATAGTAAATCCTTCATATTCCACTTTATACTAGACTCCTTAACTACCTAAATCTATGTTTTCATTTTTAAGGTATCATCAACTTTCTTTCCACTTTCAGGGGAATATGATAGATAAAACTTGAATGACTAAATACATTCAACCCATATCCACTATTGGATATTAAAATATCATTGGGAAATTGTATAATTTAATCTATTGTGATTGGTATACACAATAATCTTCTCTACCAATTGATAATTCCACTGAAACATCAAAACATAAACCACTACTTCTAACTCAAGGTTGTGAATAGAGTATTTCTTCTCATTTGGCCTCATGTTTCGTGAACCATATTCCACAACTCAATCTCCATGAATTAGTAATGCTCCCAAAATGACTTCAGAAGTGTCACAAAAGACCATATACTCCTAACCTTGTTTGGGTAGGATCAAGATTGGTATCATTGTCAATTTGTTCAACTCCTGAAGGAAATTCTCACATGATCCAGACATTAAACAAATTACCGCTTTCTCGTTCAAGCCTGCTAAATGTAAAAATTTCTGGATGACTATCCAAAAATATCCTGTTAGTCCAATATACCCATGGATATCAAAAAAATCATAGTTTTCTCCCATGATATAATATACTAAACCTTCTTTTGGTCTACTAACACTCCTTCCACTAAGATTATGTGAACTAATAAATGTACCTAATCCCTCTGAAATTAACTCATAGATAGTTTGGTGTATATATGTTGTTATCTTAGTTTACTTAGGATGATGTAAAGACTTTGGCCATGATATTCATGAGTCTTAGAGTACACCAAGATGACATCCTCAAATACTACCACAAACTGATCTAGGTATGGATGGAAGTTTCAGTTCATCGAGACCATACACATTGTTGGGGCATTCATTAGCCCGAATGACATCATGACAACCTCATATAATACATACCTTCTTTTTAAAGCAGTTTAAGGTATATAATAAAGTTTAAGAATAAACTTATGACACCATGATATCAAGTTGATCATGGGGAAGACACAAGTTCATATCAACTGGTGAAATTGATCATTTATACACATATGAGGATATTGGTTATTCATCGTCAGTCGGTTAAACTTCTAGTAATCAACACACTAGAATAGTTTAATTTTATCCTTATTAGGAAAAAAATTGGAGAATGACAAGGGGACATACTCATATAGATAAATACCTTATCCTCTAACTCTTCTAGTTGAGTCTTCAGTTATTGAATCTTTATTGGTGCCATTGTATATGGTGGATTCAAAACTGGTTCTACCCTAGGCATTATCTGAATTATAAAGTCAACATATATCTTAGGTGTAGGAACTAATAAGCCATTAGGAAACACATCATATAACCTATCAACTATTCGTGTAAAGACATAATGCTTTAAACCCCCCATCATCCATCATCAAACATGCAACCTAGGTAGTGAGCTCCCCCATTTGATGATGAATTGTCCCCTAACGACCAATCTTGATAGCCCACTCTCCATTATGAATATAATTGTAACCATCAGGATATGAAAAAATCACTCTCCTAATGTAAAAATATGTGTGGGATCAGTATTATACTCACCTATCCATACCCTTTACTAGGTCAAAGACTAACATATTTATAATGTAATGATCCCAGTGAAAACAATATTTTCCATCCTCAAGAGAACACCCCTTTCATAAGAAAACATCTCTTAACCATGCCCCAAGGGTGAAAAAATTGTCTTAAAACCACTCAAAAACTCTACATACAATCTCTAACCATTCACAAGTTATGAAGATATAAATTAATGAGAGCCTCTAGTATCAAATAAGGCACTATGTAGAATTGAAGATATAAGAATAGTACCTCTAATTGTATACGGTCTAGCCTCTCTATCCACAAGTGTAGGCTAAAATGCAGGAAAATATCCTTACCCTCTTCCTTATGCTTCATTTTTAGTCCCTTTAGTTGCACCACTCTACTGAAACATGCACTCTTTCCCTGAAGGACCACGTCTACTACCTCTACTACCATGACCAGTAGAACTATAACTACCAGAATGGTATGTTTTAGAAGGTCCCCTTCCCATAATCTGGTTCTGTATATATCCTTAGTCATTAACCATATATTGTGTGTTATTGTAGGACCTCCATAGATTTTCCATCCTACAATGATATTAGTACCTTATAGGTAGTTTGGGGAATAATATTCTAATGTGACTCGACCTACCACACAGTTGGTAGGCCAACTGAGTAAGGTTCTATGTATCTGATCCTTATACACCCTTTTTTCACAGATTTGGTCAAAATTCTCATAAATATTCTTCCTTATCTCTAAATTCATACCTCCAGACCATCCAGAAGAAACCTCCCATCCCTTACCCGAAGCTTCCTTCATGTTCCCATCAGATATGAGAGCCAGATTAACAATATTTGGGAAATTATTGAGCTTGAAGATATTAACCTAGGACTTAATTTCACACTAATCTGATCCATAAACTATTTTTACACAATATACACAACCCCCTAAAATGATGGAATAAATCACTAGAATTCTGTAAAGTTTCCAACATATTCAATCATGGACATACTCCCCTGAGTCAGTCTCATGAACTCATATTACCACTTATTTCTCAGTGTCTCTAGATAAAAGTGCTACATGAAATTCTCTTGAAATTACTTCCACTCCATATTATACAATATTCCATCCCTACTATAGATGTCCCATTAATTCTTTTCTTGACCATGTAACATGTAAGCATCCAATTTGGCTATCTTCTCAAAAGTAATCTTCTAGTGGTTCATTATATTCTAGATAGACTCAATCCAAAACTCTTCTATCTTAGTTATACGCTATCAAATAAACATTATAGGGTTATGAACTGAAACTATCATTTCATGTTATACATACTCTTCACTACACACCCTAGGAATCTTTCTATAAACTGCATGAACTATGCAATGTTCCCTCGGAACTACTCTCTCACTACCTAACATTATTGGTACCTCAGGTTCCACTACTAGAGGATCATTTCCAATCATAAACACTCATTATCCCCTCAATAAGAAAACCCATGTAAGAATATATATACATTTCCAAACACATGTCTTAGGACACATAACATAAATTTAACACATTTAACACGAATATTTCAAAAAATCCATAAAAAGTCATTCCTCCAACCCGGCCACATGGTCAAAATTGAGGAACTATCACTACCCTTAACCATCATACATATAGGTCATGGTGAAGAAGGGTAAACAAATTCATATACTCATGTTTCCCATTAGACACTCATTTCAACATTTTTTATCATTTAAAAAAATTGATTTCACATTTAGTACCTTATTCATTAAGAATTGACACAAGCAGGAAAAGAACATTCATATAAAAAATCACCAAACAAAAACCTAATTCTTCCATGAATGGTTAAAATGATGCATATAACATAATAATCCTATGTGTATAGAAGTATGAATTAATAAAAAAAATCTCAATCCATAGTAATACATGATACAAAACATAGAAAAAACTAAAAAACAATAATCACATCACAAAAAATGTTTATCACTAAAGGTGAAATTGCATCAAATAGTTATAACAACATCATTATAAACAATACCTCATTGGGTATCTAGATTTTACTTTCATACAAGGGTTATATACTCCCTTTAACAAGTTATTAACCAAGACCTGAATCATTATAATCTCCAGTTTACTTTTTTAAAATAGTATGAAAAAATAACATAAAATAAAACTTATCTGATGCCACTTTGTATCATCCCAACTTGAGTTCCACAAACTGGTGCCCTGAGCTAGTTGGTTGCATGCCCTTAGGAGTTCCTACCTATATTAAAAAGGATACCATCTTGCAAGGAGGGTTTAATATAGATCATGTGGAGACTATACGCTCCTTGTCAAAGTTGAACAACTGCAAAAAAATAATAACCAAAAGATATAACCAACAACCCGTCAAAACCAGTATTACATAATGACCAAAATAGGAAATACAATATCCAAAACTAAGTAGTAGAGATTTCATGTAAAATAAAAGTCAAGTTCCACTGTGAAAAACCCACAATAAATAAAGATGTTAAAAACTATCAAATGTTTCTTCAATCATGATTGTTTCCATTATCCATGCTCTATCCCACCTCATCCATCTATTATAGGACTATTTACTTTGTCATGTCCTACAAACATGATGTTTATTTGGGTACCGATTAGGGAGATCAAGTAAGTTATGAGTAAAATTTAGTAGGAAACCACCAACCAAGTATAAAACAACATGAAATAAATAATAGTGTATGCATTTTTATAAGGAATAAGGTACGAGTAATAAGTTAAACAGATTACATTAAAAATTATTCTTTATTTTACCACATAACTCTCGGGTTCCTGAGGACACCCACGCCATAAATACCTACATCATCCTATGGCATAGTCTAAACTATCCCCAAGGTATATCACATATAACAATACCATAGTTATATTTTATCACATCAATTCATTTCATATTACAAGAAATTGGAACTATAGTCCAATACCAACATTTTGGTCCTAGAAAGATATGTCTAGCACCCCTTAGGTATTTAAAGCATAAATTTGTGCCCCACAACCCATTTAACACTATGTTATTTTTAAGAATCAATCAATTTCTCACACATGTATATTGTTCAGTCACATATGGTATTTTGAAGCATCATTCCATGTCTCTGACATGTATATCAAAAAATCACATGTATCACAATATTAAATGTATCACAATTCCATAAATATCAAGTTTAAGAATCACTAACCTTAATTTAAAACATTCTCATCATGGGGTACCAATTAAATATCCATTAAATATTAGTTAATTAGTTTACTAACATAGATTAATATAATTAATTCACCATCGAAACATTTATCAACATTTAATCATTTAACTCATTAAATAATTTAAGTAATCCAAGATTTCCATGATCCTCACTATCAAATAATTCATGATAACATAAAATGAAAATTTCCACAATACCAATTTCCAAAAAATTTCACAATCACAATATTACATTAACTAATTAACCAATTAATTAATCAAAATCCACCAATTTCAACTGCCCCAATTGAACCCAAATAATTATCACATGGAAATTAAATAAAATAAATTCAATTATAAATGTAATTTCCTATTAAGGAAAAATTAAATGTCCAAAATTACATATATGTAATTAAATAAAGACTATGTGATTAATAATTTAGACCATCTACCTTATTTTTGATGATGAACGCTCACCAACAGAAATACCCAAAATGTAGTGTAACGTACAATTATGCAACCAAGTAAGAGATCAAGATCCAAAACCTTAATCAAAGAAATAGTTGATTATATCTAAAAAACAAATATCAATACCTATTTCAATGGAGTAAAAACATTAAATTTTCATACATAAAGAGAGATGATAGAGAGAGAGGAAACCATATGGGATGGGAATCCTTTATCGGGAGAGGTTAAAATATTTAATCTAGGATTCAAATTGTCATGAACGGAGGTTGGATGGTCTTAGAATATATCTAGAAAACTAAAAAATAGTAGAAAACTTTTAGGGTTGATTTGTGTTTACATTGGGTAATGTATAGGTAGTTTTAGAATTTTTAATCTATTTTTTGGAATAATTAATCTTGTGCTCATGGTTTCCTAGGCCGGGACGCATGGTTTTCCAAACCGTGTGCTTTAACTAAGCATATCTTCTTAGGGGTGGATGGTTTCTCATAAGTGGGCACACAATTTGAAAACCCATGTGATAACCCTAAAATCTCTCTATATATAGGGTTTCATGGGTTACTAGGGTATGGTTCACAGTTTGCGAAAACAATTCACCAACCGTGAAATACCGAAATCCCTACCAAGATTTTCTAATTTCACCCAAAAACCTCCAATGTTGAAACCCAAGAAACAATTACTCAAAAAATTTAAAGATTTCTTGTAAAAGATATCAAGACATCTCTAAAAAAATCAGGATTTTACAATAGAATTATTTAGGTATTTCCATTCCCATCAAAGGTCCTGATATTTTAACTTTTATCAATAGAAAAAAAGAGATAGCTTCATTCTCACATTATTCAATAATGCGACATCATTCATTATTTGACCAATGTATCATACTTGTCCATGAACATATGTCTCCATATAATTAGTCAATACATCAAATTATTCATGTACTAACATCTGTTAATCTTAATCATAAAGTATATAGATCAGTATATATGTCCACATATTGGAATAACCAATGACGCATTGAAATGTCGAATTTCTATTGACTGGATTGTCCTCATAAACTACTATCTTAGAAATTAAAAATAGATAACACTATGATATGGTGTCTCGATATATTATGATCATCTTACCCCTCATATAATATATTGTAAATGATGAATCAAAAAAATATAATCTATAAATAGAACAAGGTTCAAGAATATTGTTGTGGCACCTCAAGGTTGTTATCATAGAGGAGAACTGCTACAACCTATCAATGTGACATATTTTATAAAGATATTATCACATATAAATATCATGGAGTAGAAAAATAAAAATATGATAATAAAAAATTGTTAATTATAAAAACATGTAATAAATTATTAAAAAAGTATGTTATAGTTCACCAATTCAAATAGACTCACACATGCTTGAGAGATAACTGATAACAACATTCATCCCACTATCACTCACATGATACATGTGCTTCTTTTTAGATAAAGCCTTTATCTAGGGGCCTTCTAGGTTTTCCTATATCAATACTCTGATCACTTCAACTTCACCTCTTGAGAAAAATATCTCAATAGATGAAACTTCCAAAGTATGTGATTTTTTTTTTGTGTGACATTGTCTATTTAGGACATCAACCACAATAGTGTTATCAATGTAAATTAGAATATGATCTCTATTAATATATACCACATAATTCTATTGGAAAAAATTTTCAATCCAAAATGATTCCTTGGCTATATCAGAAGTTACATATACTCAAAGTATGTTGTTGAATTGGTGATAACTAGATTATTTGAGCTCTTCCAATACACAACTCCTCAGTTTATAAAAAATATCTAGACTACGAATTAATATCATTCTAAAATTTCTGAAAACTATCATCTTCATAACCCCTGATGACTATATCCTTGTCACCTCCATACACCAGGAACACATCCATAGTACACCTCATATCATTAAGGATAAGATTAATAACATTCGAATATTGTTCTCCTAGATCTTCCGGATAACTTCCTATCATGATAAAATAAAATTAAGAATCAATAATCATACATAACATGGAATACATGATGGATCCTATCAAATAATCATATAGGATCTTAATCATTCTCTCTATTTACTCTTATATTTGAGGAAATATTTTCTTGGAATGATGTATACGATATTACACTAGAACCAATCCTTCCTTATATTGTTCCATAATAAAAATATTTAGTATTCATTCAATATATGTACCTTTACAAACTTCAAGAATCTTATTGGATCTATCCTGCATAATCTTGATCCTTAGAATATAAGCTACTTCACCTATCTCATTCATGGAGAATCACTTTTTATTCCTTTCCTTAAACTCTAGTAAGGATGGTATATTTGTTTTAATTATTAATATATCATCAATATAAACTAATATAAAAAAATTAATCTCACTAAATTGCATGTAAACACATGGATCTCATTTATTTTTAATGAAACAAAATTCATTTATGGATTCATTGAATCAAATATTCCATGTCCAAGATTTTTTATTTAATCTATAAATGGACCACTAAAATTTTATACCTTTATAGAATTTCCTAGAGTCATAACCCATCTTGGTTATTTTATATAAACTTCCTCTTAATTTTCATCACTATGTAAATATGTTGTCAGATTTATTTTCCAAATCTCACAGTCATAGTAAGATGCTATTGTAAGTAAAATTATGATGGAATTAAACATGGAAAGTAGAGAAAATGATTTTTCATATTCAATTACATGACATTTAATAAACACTTTATCCAATAGCTGTTATTTATAGTTATTTACATTACCATCCATTTATATTTTTCTAATGAATACCAATTTATACCCAATAGGCTTTACATTAACTTGAAGATCGATCATAAACAAAACTTGGTTTTCGTGGATGGAATCCATCTCAGAATTCAAGGATTCTTACCATATTGTAGCTTTTAATATCTCAATTTACTCCTTATAGAGTAGAGGATCACTGTTTTTAACTAATAATGAGTCACCATAATAAATTAATAGAAAACCACATCTCTCTGGTTATCTTAACTCTCAAGTGATCCTACGTAGTACTTGTGTTTTATGAACAAAATATTCTTTGAGGACTAGTAGAATCAATTCTTACACCAAATATTGTGTACATTGAGATTAAAATTCATCAAATCAAATCTTTCATCAACCATACTCTATGAGGATGTTCTACCTATAAAGAAATGTGACATTCCTTGTGATAGTTATTTTCCTATATAAAGGCTTGTATTTATAATATCTTGTGGTTGTTTTGGGATATTCTATAAAGATACACTTCATGCATCTAAGTTCTATTTTCTTTCTTGATATAGCCTTAAGAAATTCCTCACATCCCCATCCATGAAAATTTGAAAATTTATGTTCCTTTTAAATCCATAACTCAAAGGGTATATCATTTTTCTATTTAATTAGTACTTATTTATGTAATAATAATGTTTTCTGTAGTGTATATCCCAAAAAGGAAAATATAAGGCTAATGTGAATTATCATCGACCTTAACATATCCAAAAAGGTATGAATTATCCTTCAACTAACACTATTCTACTATGGTTTACAAGGTGAAATGATTTAAGATGAAATCTTGTAAACCAGTAGAAAATTGATGATGTCTTGGTTAAGATATTCACTACCTCAATCTGATCAAAGTTTCTATATCTTCTTATTGAGATATTTCTTAACCTCGCTCTTCAACTCTTTGAATTTCTCAAATGCTTTAGAATTATACCTCATCATGTAGATTTAACCACACCTATAAAAGTCATCAGAAAATGTAATAAAGAATGAGAATCCACCAATAGATTATACTTCAAATGGTATAAACACCAAAGTGTGTACCAATTCAGAAATATCTTGGAACCTTTCACTTTTACAACAAAATTATGGTTTTCTAATCTTAACTTGTAAACAAACATGACATAATTCAAGTGGTGTAAGCTTAAAAGATTCTAAGTATCCATCTTGATAGATCATTATGAAATAATTTCCTTTTAGGTGACCAGGAGGGTGAATCCAAAACTTCTTGTTATATGATTCACACACATTAGTTTAATCATCTAATTATATTATAAGGTTTTTGTTATTTAATAAAAAAATACCATAATTCAATTATTTCATACCATAATATATGATATCTTTATAATAAGTAGTATCCATTATTTACAAATTATAAAAAAACCATACATATCTAAATAATAAAAGGCAATTATGATCTTGGTAGAACTAGGAATGTAATAAAATTTATTTTAAAAAAATAAATCATGTCTGAAATGTGATATGATAATTTTAAATGTCTAGGGAAGCCAACCCCAGTCTACTGCTAACCTAAAATCCTACTCATCCATGTTAATCATTCAAAATCTCCATGGTTCCTACATTTGGATACAAATGTTAAATACACAAATATTATCTAATTCCTAACATTTGTAAATAAAAAAATTACACACAATAATAAAAAAAACTCGATGATTCTTGTTGATTATTTGGATGGGTGAAATTCCACTTCCAGTGGCCATACATTACACTTGAAAAAAATAATGCATCCTATTCATTTCCTTAATTGTGGATCATCTTATTATAGGAGGGTTGGTGCTTTGAATCCTTATAATTGGAATGAGTCTTCATACCCTTTTATATATTCCACTTATTCTTATTCACAATAAGAATAGTTGGTTTGTCACACCCCATGTCTTTATCAACTTTTAAGATAAGAATAATAAGTTATTAAACTGTCTTATCGTTATTTCATATATTATTATTTACAATAAAATTAGATAAATTTTTAGGTAGCAAAGAAAGAATGAGAGAGGTATGAAACTCATTAGGGGTTTTAAAACCCAAGATATTCATGTGTTCAATATATCCAATCATCTTGAATACATGTGACCCTTCTAGGATGGACTATCAAAGCTTACACATGAAAATAGATATGGAGATAACATATCTATCTAATCTCTCCTTCTCTTGATATATATTTTGAAGGTGTGAAACTATATTATATGCATTAATATCCTTATATATCTTTAAAACCTCATTGGACATGGAGGATGATAAAAAATTGGATATCCATCGAATTGTCCATGTGATTTACATAGAGAGAGAATTCTTCCTCACTAGCATATTTGGATGGTGTCTTAGGAAGTGGGGTTTCAATCACATATTTTTTCTTTTCGTGGAATAGTATAACATGCAATCACCTATACCATTCATGGAAATTAATTCCAGTGATAATGAAATACTTATATAGTATGGATCACTGTGATATTTTTGAAGGTGTTTGATATTTTGTTTTCTTCAAATTAAGAGAATTTATTAGTATTTGTTTTGATTAGTAAAATAGATAAAGAAATTTAAAATTAAAAAAATTCTAAACAGTCTCCCAATATTTTTTGAAACCAAATATCATATCCATTATACTCATAATATCTTGTTTTTTAGATATTCTAGTCACTCAAATCCATACACCCTGTCTCATAACATAGAATTGGGTCTGAGAAGCTATCTAAAGAGTTTTAGATAGGTTTAAATTTCCAACCACATTAACTCATAGCTCATTGATCTATTGAGTGGACTCTATAATCCAGAAATCATGTTATGATATTTCCCCATCCTCAATATCTTAGTTAGACCATGAACTTCTTAGGAATTTATCCTCTATTGAAAACTAAATTAAGTCAACTCAAGACATCATGATAAAATTTAAATAATAATTTAAAGCATCCCAACATGGTTTCTTAATTAACATTGAACTATGAGGTCGATTATAACTTATTTAGTGTAATTCTAAGATGACTTAATATTTTAATTGATGGATTTTTATCTTTATTCATAGCCCCCATTTTATCCTTTTACATTCCTTGATAAAATTAAGGAGATTTTAATTAATTGATTATCCCCATTTGATTAAAAATGTATGTTTAATTAGATTATATTATATTCCATCTGGATTTCATATTAATTTATTTATTAGGTGGTCACACAAAATTCAAACTAAAAATCATGAAACTAAAATAGATAAAATATAAGTGTCATGATTATGAGATTAACAAATGGCTAGTTTATCAAGGAGATTCTAAACTAACCATCAACCCTAGGGAAAAAACCATGAACCATAGCTTAGTTTATGTTGAATTATTCAACCTTGTATCATATGAATCATATCGATTGGTTTCTCCTTGGATTCATGACTTGTAATACCCCAACAATATTGGGATCTCTATCATTATATAAAATATTAATCACATGCAGGTGAGGGGATCTAATAGATCTGATAAATGGGGTATCCATAATAGAAACTATGGACATAGAGACCATTACATAATAGGGAGGAAGTGGTGACTCACATTATAATGGACAATACGTTTCATACATAGGTGTTATATATTTATTAATGAATATTCACTACAAAAATAAATAAATAAATAGTCATTATAACTGTATATGTCTAGTTTCCTTGAAAAATTGGAATCATAAACAATTGTTTCACAATATCTATATCATCTCCCACTTATTTCCACATAAGTTGATTTTTAGGCATATGATAGTTAATCCCTTACTTCATATTCTAGTGAAATAAAACATAAAAAAAGGTGATATTAGATGCTCAGTAAAGGAAAAAATGGAGATAAAATGAATTAATAAGAATAATATGAGAATAAGTGTATAAGAACATGAACATAACATTTGAAAATTATACCTTTCTTATCAAAGACCATAATCTTCAATCATGGAATAAATCATAGAATCCCATAAGACATTAATTATTAAATAACAGTATCCATGAGATAATAACATTGGAAGAAGACATGGAATTTTTGTTATACAAATAAGAAAAGAAATTAATTTTTTTATTTTTCAAGGCTCATTGAAAATACCATCATAACAGAAAAAAATTTGTATCGAACTTGGTTCACTCCCCATTCCATCCATGTATTACTGAACTAGGTTAATTCCTTATTCCATAGCTATCAATATCATGTGATATAATTATTGTAAAAACACATTGGATGGAGATATATGTCTCATCTATCACATAATGGGAACCACACACGTGTGTTCCAAAATAGCATAAATTGTTCATCTTATTAGAACCCATGAAAATAAATGGATTTCACAAACATGTCATCATTGGATAACACATAAAGAAGTAAAATAATTAATAAAAATAAATCCATAATAAACATAAAGAATCTAGAGAAACAATTAGAATGGTATCATAAGATTATATCCTCAATAAATAAAAACTAACATCAAATATTTTTTTATTATATGGAAAATGATTTTGAAATATCACTTAATATAATTCTTGAGGAAAACATTCTTTTTATTTTGAATGTTTTTTAAAACGTGAAATATTACAAAGGAAAACATTTTATATGGAAATAACCTTATATGATATTATAGTAATATTCATGATATTAATGATTCATTAATGTAGTAAAATTATCTCTTTCTATATATTTTAAAAAATATTCCTAAAATATATTTTTCAAAAAGTCACAAAGTACCATCTTTGTAAAATGACAAAAATATTCTTCTCATCCCATTTTGTGAAAATTAAAACATGGTTAAAAATGACTTCAAATATTAATAGGATAATAGTGAAAATATATTTTTTAGGAATCTTGGACATGATATATAAATATTCTTCAATGGATACTTAAATGTAAACAATCCTGAATAGTGATGAGATTGTGAAATAAACTTGTACCTCAATAATTGTCTTCATTTGTTTACGTTCAAACCTAATGTATAAAAAAAATTTATATATCATAAATTTATTCCATAAAATTAATTCTATAATAAAATTTAATATTTAGTTATTACATTTTACCGCCATTTTATTAATTATTGGTTATTAAAATCACTATTCTGTGTGATAACTACTTTTTTAACCATGCATGTTTCTGTTCGATAGTCATGGTCATTATACATTGGTCTTGGTATAATAATTTATAGATTTTTAATCATGGTATAAATAAAATATAGAATAATTATATACATTTTTATAATCATTCTTAGAATGTAGAAATAGAAAAGTGAATTATATCATACATGTCGATAGTAAGCTGTACATACACATGAATGTTGTATTCATTTTTAGATTGATGGAATAAAATAATGTTAAATAATAATTCATATTTATTGAATCATTATAATATCATATATTTCATATATATTCTTTAATACCATCATAATAATCATTCATCAAAAATATTGATTTAAAATTAATTATATCAGTATTTTGAGATAATAAACCGTACGTATGCATGAGAGATACTTTCACATTTGTTTGATTAAAAGAGATTGTATAATGTTATTTTCATAATAATAATAATAAATTGGAATATTTAGGATAATAAATTTTTTATTTTATGATATAAAACAGAGATTTATATCAAGTAAAAAATAGTATAAATTGAAAGTGATCAGTTAGAGCGACTACATCTTCTTCAGAATGACTCATTTTGATATCCTATAAAGGTTTATAGGGTTGGAATTTTGAGAGGTAAATAACCTTTATAGAGTGTATTGGATAGAGAAGTAGAGAAAATGGTAGGGTATGGTTTATATATAAGTCAAAAAATAGTGAAAATAAGTGAGGGAGTAGGTACACTTTTATAATTGAGGCAAGTGGAACATTTGGAATTTCTTAAAATGTTGAATTATAATAAAATAATTTTATATGCAAATACCACCATATGTATATGTATTAGAATATAATGAATTGTAAGGATTTCATTTCCTAAACCAATGTATTTTTGTTATGTTTTGGTATCATTTTAAACTATATCACATGGATTAATACGTAGTTAAATTATTTAAATTTTAACTATGGTAACAAATATTTTTTTATTAAAATGTTATTATTTTTACTTGTATGGTGTCAATTGGACAATAAAAGGATTATTGATTTCATTTTATATAATATAATTGTAACGATCCGGCACCGATCAGCCACCCGAACAGTGCTAAACGAGTTGGGTGCTACTACCTTAGGTGCACCTCCCCAAATTCCAAAGGATGCCGACTAGTAGCGAGAGTCTTATACGTATAGTGGGGAGGATATACCCTCTCAGAGGATAATAATAATCGTACTGGTCCGAGAATAATAATAAAGATGTAGCGGAAAGAACGACTCAGCAGACTCAAACCAGACCCGTAGAGGGGAAGCACATTCAATATCAATAAACAGCGTAAGAAATAAATATACACAACATCAACCGAAAGTAAACACAATAGCATTCTGAAAACCACATGTATCTACTAGACAAACAATGAAGCATCCATAACGAGTCAATTTAAAAAAGTGTGCCATTGGCTAACCAACTGTAGCTACAATCAAACAAGCATTCTGATATGGGAAACAAAACAAAACAAATTAAACTCTAGCTAGGAAAGACCTTAAGGTCCATACCATCTCCATGAAACAACTAACGCAGCCTAGCTCCTGAAGCTGACCTCTTTCTTGCACGTAAATCCATAAAGTCTGCACACATCCCAAAGGGCCTGTGCAGGGTGTGAGACGAATCTCAGTAGGATACCACCCAATGGTGTGTAACTAATATAAATGTTTAGGCATGCATGCATTTATAAGGAAAAATTTAAATAGTATGATGAACTAATAAACACAAACTCCACTGGTGCTCAACAGCCACCATGGAGTGTCACCTGCTTCGGCCAACGCCAGAATCTCCGTCAGTTAACCCAGCACCATGTGCCTCTAGACACCTCGTTTCTTAAGTACCGACGTCCTGAAGGCACGCCCAAGAATAGTAACCCGACACCATGTGCCTCCTGACACCTCGTGTCACAAGTACCAACATCCCGAAGGCACGCCCAGGAAGTGACTCATAGGAACAACGATACATGTCCTCAAATAAGAATCTGGAGGGACAGCGATATCTGACCTCAAATAAGTAACTGGAGGGATAGTGATGTCTTCCCTCAAATCACGGCAAGCCTCATCCCCCAACCTGATATCCTCAATGCTATCCCCTGAAGGCTCCTCACCTTCAACGTGGCATTCTACAGCAAGCACCCCCAACCAAAATACATTAACCGCATCTATGGGGGCCTCTACCCACATGAGTTGTCAAAACCACCTCATCATGGAGTATCTATGTGTGCACACTACTCAAAGTTCTGGGTGAGCAGTATTCACCAAAATAGTACCAAAGACACCAAACATCTGACACCTCGTGTCCCTACAACCATGCCGCTCAAGAGTAACATGGGCCATGCCAAACCTGACAGTTATCCTGCCTCAAGACGACGTCCATGACACCCAATCCCATTTTCAAAACCGCCCAAAAATACCTGGGCCATTCCCAACAAAACCAAATGGTTCCAGCATATGGAATTCAACAATTACATACATCACATATATCATCAAAGGAAAACAATTACTTAAAATAAGCTAAACAACTAAACAGTTGAATGCCCAAACTATGTGTTGTCCCATACCAACACTGAGGTCTCTAAAGCCTCTATCAATTCATCTCAAGGTTTAATCAACTAAACTCAATAGTTCAAAAAATACAGTTCAATTAAAACCATTTTGGAACCCCTTCCAAAATGCCCCATATAAGCAACAGCCTCTCACCCAGCCCTACTCAATCAAAATAGGACGAAGGGCATACCAAAGGTATCCCATAGGTCTAATAAGTAACATAATATGAAATAGCAGATAAACTAGGGTCTCTCTCAAAAATACAAGAAAAGCGCCATAGGTCGTACCACCCAAAAGTACACGAAAACACAAAAGAAGTTATTCACCACTTACCTCATACTAGTATGATTTTACTCCTCCGATGGAAACCTCCATTTAGGTCTAAAATGATGTAGATCTACAAAAGAATCAAAACTGCTCAAACCCTAAAAACTCATTCCAGAATAGAAATCAAAAAAATGGCTAAAGGGGAATAAAGTCCTTACAGAGGGAGTTCCAACACATCAAACGGTGTTCGTATCAGAGTTCGGACGAAGATCCGGGAGCAAGAAGAAGGTCTAGACGGCTCTCCCCACGTAATCCCCAAGTGGAAGGAAGAAAAAGAGGAGAATGGGAATTCCCGGGAGGCCCAGAACTTAAAAACCCTAATTATAAATGGTTGCATGGTTAACCCACATTGTTGGGAAAACTGTGCACCAACCGTGTGGTTTCCACTGCCTCACCCAGGAACTTCACACGTCCAACCTGCATGGTTGGACAAACTGTACACCGCCCGTGTAGAGCCCACTGTCTCACCCACAGACTGCTTACAGTTTGTCCGCACGGTTTGTACAAACCGTGTGCCAACCATGCGCACCTAAAAACCTCCCCAAAATTTAAGTTTAAGACATAATTGTCCAATTTCTCTAGTTTCTCAGAACGAAGTCAAAATTTCAAACAGGGTTGGGATTTTGACCCGTTCCAAAAACCCGGGTTCTTATAATCTCCTCACCTTAACATATCTCATCCGCGATCTATCAAACGAAACCCGGAGATGGAACTGAACGTACCACCCCGATTAAAGAAACCGAGACTTCCCTGGTCACATGGTTCTGGCTAAATTTCTCAATGGGATCCCCACTATAGGAATTGCCTAACTCGGTCTCAACCTGACAAAACTCAGAATGAGTAAAGGTTTTCTAACCTATTTCTGGACTCACAGTCCTCTCATGTCGCATCGTCACCCTTGTGCCTCATTAGCACCCCAGTGTCATTCCCGACACCCAAACGTATCCTGCACCGCATTGGTTTCCGCCTCTACAAGGTCCCACATCCCGTGGATTCTCAAAACAAACTTGGTTCCTATCACCTCAAGTAACCCGTAGCCTCGATGCCCTGATGCCCATGGGACCTCATGTAACCCACATCCTTGATGCCTCGATGCCCATGGAACCTCAAGAAACCTGCATCCTCGATGCCCCTGATGCTACGCATCTCATACATATATATAAATATATCACACACCCAATATGGTGCCAATCCCATTGACTAGCATCTAGTCAGTCCACATAGATCATGTGCATCACGTGCACTCAAAACGGACATGCCTCTACAGGTCATGCCAAAAAGAAAAAATGGAAATCATTACCACACCCTAGGTGTACCTCTAACCGTTGTCGGCTCACCAGCCTGCTCAGTCTCTGGCAGCTCCACTGTAACGACCCAAAGTTTCATTAATGGAAATCCATCTTGATCAAATTAAATGTTTCTTTATGTTTATATAAAATGTCAAGTTCTTTGGTTTTATGTTAAGAATTTTGATTGTTGATAATATAGTCGTTGAACAGTGATCACATGATTAGTATAAATATAGGGGTTTAACAAATCCAATTTACTCAGACAAAAGAAGTGATGGCCTCGTCCAGTAGAATCGCTCTGTACGAAGCCCATTTTTCGGAGCTCGAAAAAGAGGTGGAGTCTTTGGGCTTCGTCCTTGACCAATACCAAGCTAAGCTTCATCATGTCGAGCTCTAACATGACCATCTACGGGAAAAGTGGAAGTTGATTGAAATTACCACTCGAGCGATGTTATCCGAGCCACCCCAAGAGTCTGTCACCATCGCACACCTTACCCTTAGGTCTTATGCGGCTGTTTTAAGGGGTTATGTAACAAATAAGTAGTACTATGATCATGTACATTATTTTTTTATATAATAATGAATATAATTTCTAGTCATTTTTGATACATTGTAAATAGTTTTTAAAGTTCAAATAGTGTTTTTAGTTATTATTTAATTAAGAATTCTATTTTATTAAATTAAGGGATTTTTGAATTAAATAATATTTTAATAAAATATTATTATTATTATTATTAAATTAATTTTTATTAAATATAAATGATCTTATAATTTTATGAATGAAATTATAATTTTTATTAAGGTTTGAAATCCATTTTTTGTCAAAACCCGTGAATTTTTTATAAATAGAAGTTTTTATTTTAAAAGTGAAAATTAACATATTTAGAAAATTATTTATATAAAATAAATGTTATTTATGGAATCAGGATGTCAAAATTATCCAACGGTGAATTCTTCATAATTTTCTGAGATAGTCAAATTGTTGGGTAAAAATTAAATATCGTTTAAATATATAATGTGTTTTATGGCATCATAATGACCCAATAGTGATGTAATAAAATACTATAATATTTATGTTCGGCCAATATATGTTTTACCATTAAAATAATGTGATTTTATATTTTTTTCATTTACTTTTCAAAGCATTAATGGTCCCCTTAAGACTTATTCAACACCTTGCCTTTTTAAATTAATTTCCATGGGAGTGTGACTCACCTCCATATAAGCAACCCTAATATTTTAATAAGTTCGGACTTTGGCCTTATGAAATATTATTTTCCTCTTACCTTTTCCAAAAACCATGGGCAAAAACCATGGGATGGTTTGTGGTTTGGATTAATTTAATGTAAGGGGTCTCAAACCTAAATAATAAAGAAATCCCTCACCTTTCCTATATAAACCCACCCAATCTCCCAATTCCTCCCCACTAAAAGCCTTTGGAGTTCGTCCAACCTCTTCCCTACTCTCTCTAGAATCCTCCCAAGGTGCCCCAATCTCCCAAGAAGCCTCTCACAATCCTCTCTCTATCCTTTGGAAGCACACTTCCAAGGGTTTTTTCTTCCTTTCTCATTTTTGTCAATTTTCTTTAAGTTGTATTTCCCTTTTAATTTCAATTATGAATGTTGGGGTATGGTTTTGCACCTCCCCCATACTGTCCTCTTATTTTTTTAATGATGGTATACCCCTTTCTCTCTCATTAAATTCCTCCCATGTACACTCGTTACTATGCCAAAATTCCGAAAGGAACTTCTCTCTCTTCTTTTACATTCAAGAAATAATTTTGTATCATGAATATAAATTCCATTACAATTGTTTGGACATGTATCTATATGTCCTCCTAACTGTCCATTGCATGTAAATATGATTTGGAACCCCTTTATCTCTCATCAACCATTTTTATGAATTCTTATGTCACGCCGTTACGCTGCCGAAATCTCACCGATTTTCTAAGCCAATTCCATTGTATAGTGAATACCATGCCCATTTCTCCATCAAGGGTATTCACCTTTATGCACATTTAATCATTGATTATAAAGTTTCATGTATTAATTCCACATTCCTTTTATCGTGTAATAAATTATTATGTTTTATGAATCCATGTTTTATGATCCATGTGGCACACTTATGCATGAAATGAAATGTTTAAGAAGGGTGCACCCTTATAGCGCTCCAATGCATTGGGTAAAGTATAGTATCATGATAAGTCATGTGTAATGAGTGTTTACTCATGCTAATTCAAGTGCAATGAGGGTTTACTCATGCTTTATGTGTAATGAGGATTTACTCATGCTCCATGTGCAATGAGCCTTGGCTCATGCTAATTCCATGTTAAGTGTTGTTGCCACATTTCCATGTTAGGATTATCTTGCTTTATCATGCCTTTATGTTCATGTTTCTCTTATTCTCTATTGATATGTCTATTGTCTAACATGTATTGTACTCCTCATGTTATTCCATGTGTACTCCCTTACTGGGCTTTATAGCTCACCATTTTCTTATGCATGTCCTCAGGTTATCCCATACAATGCTAAGTATGAGGGAATGTAGTGGTCGTGTAAAGGAAGTTTTCAATAAAGATGTTGTATTTCATGTTGTAAGTTTTTATGTAGTGATCCTAATCCCTGAAGACACTAAACCTCTCGATATTTTTTGTTGTATCAAGTGATGTTTTATGTAATAAATCATGTTTAAGTTTGTAATAAAAGCTGGGTTGTCATAGTTGGAATTGTAAAATCCCCAAATGATAAAGGGTTAAATGAATAAATGATATGACTCATGTCAACAAGGTGAACCTTCCTTTTCGGGAGCCTGTTTGATTAGAACTCCATAGTTAAGCGTTCTTGGCCTGGAGTAGTGATCAGGATGGGTGACCTTCTAGGAAGTTTCTCCGGGTGTGTGTGAGTGAGGACAAAGAACACTAGAAAGGACATGTGTTGGCCTGTGGGGACAATCATTAGTCAGATGACCCGTTCAGGCATGTGGGTGGACCCTGGGGTGGGCCCCATGTGTCTGGGGGAAACTGGTGGTACTTGGTGGGTCAGGACCCAATGACCATGTTAAGGTGGGGTGGTTGTGCTGTCACTGGGACCCGGTTGTCACATTTGGTATCAGAGGAGGAAACCAGCCTTAAGTGTGGTGCACTACCTGGGTTGAGATGTAGGTCCCACAATGAGGTCGTTGTGCTCTAAAGGGGGGGTGATTGTAACATCTCCAAATGATAAAGGGTTAAATGACTAAATGATATTAATCATGTCAACAAGATACACCTTCCTTTTCGGGAGCCTGTTTGATCATAACTCCATAGCTAAGCGTGTTTGTCCTGGAGTAGTGATCAGGATGGGTGATCTTCTGGAAATTTTCCCAGGGTGTGTGTAGGTGAGGAAAAAGCACACTGGAAAGGACATGTGTTGCCCTGTGGGGAAAATCATTAGTCAGATGACCCGTTCAGGCATGTGGGTGGACCCTGGGGTGGGCCCCAAGTGTCTGGGTGAAACTGGTGGTACCTGGTGGGTCAGGACCCGATGTCCATGTTATGGCGGGGTGGTTGTGCTGTCACCGGGACCTGGTTGTCACATCCATAGTGTGCACCTGGCCTGAAGTACGGTTTCCTGACGCCTGACCTCCCTATGGTACTGCTCTAGTCACCAGCCACTAACCCCTCAATTGTGTCTCGCTGTCTCTGTTACTTCTTCCGCGTGCAGCTGGACCTCGGCTACCCTCTCCTGGTACCAAACCTGAACTAATTCCAGAGGCTACAGTCTGTCCTAGTCCCTGTCTACTGGCTGTCTAAGAAGTTTGCCTACAAAACCTCTCTAGATTCCCGACCTGTCCACATGCCTGACACTCCTTAGGAAGCCTATCACACTAAGTCCGTACATGTCCTGGATATCCGCACTAAAATAAAATCACTAACGAACTACCACAAGGTGGTCTAGATAAGTCCTTGGCCTGACCGCCCCGTTGGAACTCATCTTGTCCTCGCTTCCTACTATCTGAACCGTCACTTGAAGCGGTCGCCCAGCCAACCTGAGGTCTATCTCTCTGGTTGCCCTCCGCTATGAGCGCCTGATTCACTAACTCTGAGAAGGAACCTAGCCGGAAGATATTCACCTAGAGCCGAATGGCATGTCTTAATCCATCCTCGAAGCGTCTCACCCTAGCCGCGTCATCACTTACCATACCAGGTGCAAAGCGAGATAGCTTAGTGAAAGTAGTTGTGTGGTCCCTGACAGACATGTCTCCCTGCTGAAGGATCAAGATCTCCCGAGCTCTCTCTGTTCTCAGTTTCTTCGGGTAAAAGTGCACAAAGAACCTATCCTCAATTTCCTTCCATGCCAACCCCTCATGCATGCGATCCTGAACTGGCACATCCCACCATTTCATTGTTGGTCCTCTCAGCATGTAGGTTTCCATCTTGACCCTCCGCCCTGGAGGCGTCTCGAGCTGCTTGAAGAACATCTGCATGCTCTGTATCCATTTCTCAGTCTCCTACGGACCACCCTCACCCTAAAAAAGTTTTGGGTGCTGCGACTGGAACTCCCGCGTCAGGTAGTCCATAGATGGCTCTGTACCCTGCGCACCTCCGTTGATCCCCTGCAAGACCCGCACCAGGCTAGCTCGGAGCTACTCGTCGAACCACGGCCCGAACGCTGTCAAACCCAGCTACTACCTTGCCTATACTAAATCCTGGACCTGATCCTGTCCCTAATCCTATACCTATGGCTCCTACTCTGCCTGCACTGGATCCTGAACCTGATCCTGCACCTGCGGCACTGTACCATCTCCCTTCTGACGCTCCATTTGAGTCACCCCAAAGGAACCCGTTGAATACAATAAATGGACATACATCCCATATATATATATATATGACAATATATTCACGCAGATAGGAAAAGCAGTAAAAAGGCAGCATAAGACAACCACCCTTACTCTTCCCCACTACAACCATGCCCCATAGCATGCTGGCCTCATGGCCGCCTTTCCCGCCCCTAACAAAGCCAAGTATCAAAGTACCTCGGTCCATTCCCATCCTGACAACTAACGTTTCCTCAAACCGACGACCGAGTCACCAATCCTGGTGATCAAAATCACCTCAACTGATAGTACCTTCCTGCTCGTACAAGACTCATCCCCAAAAACCCTACCACATGCAATTTTACATATATACAAATCATGTCATAACACATTGCAATAAACAAGAAATTCTATCAGGAATTTCACATTTCAAATTTCAGAGCATATGATCACGACAATTGATTTTTATTCACATGGTGTTATTACTTCACAAAGCATACTTGCAATTATAAAATTGAAATACCTTAAAATGTGCCTATCAAAATCCAAGCCAGCAAGCCTTGCCATACCAGACCAAGGTACGATTCTCCCTTACTACACCGGGTCAAGGGTCATATATCACAATCAATAACATCACACACCAAGTGAGCCACCGGGGTGGAAATCATATAAACTGTAATCAAAGAAAAAGAAAACAACAATTCCCACCCATGACAACTTGGTCCATCCCTCGTACCTAGTGCTGCAGGCACCCAAGCACAAGCTAGAAACCCAGTTCTAGTAACAACCTATCTCCAGTCTACCATATCCAAAATTGTAAATCCAGTAGAAATAAATGAAAATCCTCAATCTCATTAGTAGCCAGCAAGACACTGCTACTAAATCCCTTTCAAGAACTCCTCGGATACCACTTTGTATTGACTCGGACCCGATCAGCCACCTAAACAGTGCAAAACGGGTCGGGCACAACTACCTTAGGCGCACCTCCCCAAATTCCAAAGGCTGACAACTATTAGTGAGGTTCTTATAGGTATTGTGGGGAGGCTATACCCTCACATAGGATAATAATAATGGTACAGGTCCGAGAATAATAATAAAGATGCAGTGGAAAGAACGACTCAGCAGACTCAAACCCAACCCGCAGAGCGGAAGCACATTCAATATCAATAAACAGTGGAAGCAATAAATATAAACAACAACAGCGGAAAGTAAACACAACAACATGCTAAAAACCACTTGTATCTACTAGAAAAACAACAAAGCATCCATAACGATTCAATTTTAAAAAGGGCACCATTGGCTAACCAACTATAGCTACAATCAAGAAACCATGCTGATATAGGAAAGAAAAAACAAAGTAAACTCCAGCTAGGCAAGACCTCAAGGTCCATACTATCTCCATGCAGCAATTAACGCAGCCCAGCTCCTGAAATTGGACTCTTTCCTACACGTAAATCTATAAAGTCTACAAGCATCCCAAAGGGCCCGTGCAGGGTGTGAGATGAATATTGATAGGATACCACCCAATGGTGCCTACCTAATATAAGTGTTTAATATATATACTAGTGCTCAACAGGCACTATGGAGTGTCACCAGCTTCGGCCAATGTCGGAATCTCTGTGAGGTAACCCGGCACCATGTGCCTCCTAAAACCTCATGTCTCAAGTACCGACATCCCGAAGGCCCACCCAAGAATAGTAACCCGGCACCATGTGCCTCCTAACACCTCGTTTCTCAAGTACCGACGTCTCAAAGGCAAGCCCAATAACAGACCCAAAGAAACAGCGATACCTTCCCTCAAATAAGAATCTAGAGGGACAGCGATATCTTCCCTCAAATAAGTAACTGAAGGGACAGTGATGTCTGCCCTCGAATCATGGTGAGCCTCAGCCCCCAACCCGATATCCTCAATGTTATCCCCTGAAGGCTCCTCACCTTCCATGTGGCTTTTTACGGCAAGAACCCCCAACCAAAATACCTAAACTGCATCTATGGGGTCCTCTACCCACACGAGTTGTCAAAATCACCTTATCATGGAGTATCTATGTTTCCACACTACTCAATGTTCCAGGTGAGCGGTAATCACCAAAATAGTACCTAAGCCACCACACATCTGACACCTCGTTTCCTTGCAACCATGCTGCTCAAGAGTAACATGAGCCATGCCCAACCTGACAGTAATCTTACCTCAAGCCGACATCCATGATGTCCAATCCCATGGTCAAAACCACCCAGCAATACTTGGGCCATGCCCAACACAACCAAATGGTTCTAGCTGATGCAATTCAACAATTACATACATCTCATATATCATCCAAGGAAAAAAAATACTTAAAATAATAAAAACAACTAAACAGTTGAATGCCCTAACTATGTGTTGTCCCATACCAACACTGAGGTATCTAAAGCCTCCATCAATTCGTCTCAAGGTTTAATCAACTAAACTCGACAGTTTGAAAAAGACAGTTCAATTAAAACCATTTTGGCACCCCGGCCAAAATGCCTCATATGAGCAGTGGCCTCTCGCCCGACCCTACTCAATCAAAACAGGGCGAAGGGCATACCCAAGGTATCCCATAGGTATAATAAGTAACATAATATGCAATAGCAGATAAAATTGGGTCTCTCTCAAAAATACCTGAAACGCGCCATAGGTCGCGCCACCCAAAAGTACACAAAAACATGAAAGAAGGTATGCACCACCTACCTCATATAGTACAATGTTACTCCTCTGATAGAAACCTCCAATTTGAACTAAAACGCGGTAGATCTACAAATGAATCAAAACCCATCAAACCCTAACAACTCATTCTAGAATAGAAATCAACAAAAATGGATAAAGGGGAATCAAGGCCTTACCGAGGGAGTTCCAACGCATCAAACGGTGTTCGGGTCAAAGTTTAGATGAAGATCCGTGAGCAAGAAGAAGGTCTGGGTGGCTCTCCCCGCATAATCCCCGAGTGGAAGGAAGAAATAGAGGAGAATGGGAATTCCCGGGAGGCCCAGAACTTAAAAACCCTAATTTTAAGTGTTCGCACGGTTAACCCGCATGGTTTGGAAAATTGTGTGCCAACCATGCGGTTTCCACTGCCTCACCTAGGAACTTCGCACAGCCAACCCGCACGGTTTGAGAAACCATGCGCCGCCCGTGCAGAGCCCACTATCTCACCCAGAGACTTCGCACAGTTTGTCCGCATGGTTTGTAAAAACCGTGCACCAACCGTGTGCACCTGCAAACCTCCCCAAAATTTATGTTTAAGCCAGAATTGTCCAATTTCTCTAGTTATTCAGAAACAAGTCAAAAATTCAAACAGGGTCGGGATTTTGACCCGTTCCAAAAACCCAGGTTCTTACAAAAATAATAACATGATATGTTCTAAACAAAATTAAGATTTTTAAATAATTTAATTAAATATTAATACCATAAAATATCCTTATATTCAATTTTATTACTATTCACTCTTTTGTCTTTTGAAAAAATCAAGAAAATATGTCAAATTAGAACCATATATTTTATTATATCAATAAAATGTCAAGATCATATAGATAATTCGTAGATAACCTTAAATATTTTTGATTATAATATTTTTAATATAATTTATTTGATTTTTTCTATTAATTGACTAATTACTTCATTAACACTATGTAGAAATTTTGGGTAAATATTTAATTGACCAAAAATATAAATAAATTACCATGTTTAATATAGATGTTTTATCTTTCAAATAATTTTTTATAGTTTTTCATATATTCTAGTTAACTCTATATTAAAAATTGTTCAATTATTAAAAATAAGAGTGTGATGTTTTTTAACTTTCTTTGATATTAATAATATCTAAGTAATTTTAATGGAAAAGTAATCATCAAACAACTCAATTTAGAACCTTAGGTATTAAGGTTAAAACTAAATTCATCCAACAAGATATAGGATAAAAATTTATGTCCTTATCACTTATTTTTATTCCATATTAACCTATTTCACCCTTTATCGAGGTAATAAATTTTACCACAATTACTATTCATACTGACTACAACGAATTAAACTAATTAAAAAATTTGGAACTAATAATTAAAATTATTAAATTCATTTTATCTATTTTTCTAATAACCCAGGTTGTTATAAAATATGTTGTTTTCATTATGTAATTAAATAGTAAATTTCATTATAAATGTATGATGAAATAAGTGGTATTTATAGAAATTAAGGAATCTGTAATAATAGAATAGAAACCTCACCTATGGGAGTATAAATACAATTTTTGCATCTTATAAGTGAAAATATTATACATTTATATCATGGAATAAGTAAATAAATGTTTTAGAAATGATAAATTAAGTGTTGGTATTTTTGTGAAATAAAAATGATTATTTACGATTTTATAATTAA
Source organism: Viscum album (assembly GCA_963277665.1). Lineage (NCBI taxonomy): Eukaryota > Viridiplantae > Streptophyta > Magnoliopsida > Santalales > Viscaceae > Viscum > Viscum album. The sequence continues at coordinate 414,483,256 of OY728145.1, forward strand.
TATAATAATTTAAAATAATTTTTATCTTCATAAAATAGATTCATAAATTAATATATTTTTTTCTAGTATTATAAGATAATTTTATGATACGTTAATTAATTTTTCAAAGTGTTATAAAATCAATATAATTTTAAAATCAGTATTATTTGAATAAATCATGATTTTAATTAAAAATAAAATTTTACATATATAAAATTTTATTTTCATAAAAGGGGTACCATTTTTGAACTCTAAAAATTTATGGTTAATGTTTTATATTTTTCTAAAAATTTTGAATTATTGGTGAATAGTGAAATACAATAATTTACAATATACGCTAAATACTTGAATTATTGAGTCTTGGATGAGGTATGGATGACATAAGAACCTTTGGTTCAAAATAAAATGAATTATTTACCTTATTTATTTAAAAAATATCACTACTGATATTATTAATTGAAAATTATAAACTACTGAATAAAATATTAAAAAACACCTCTCTTCTCTACTATAAATACCACCCCCAACACCTATTATCCTCACAACTAAAAATCCATGAATCTTGTCCAAATTTTGTCCAATAATTTTTCTAGGCCTATCCCTCACATCCACACTCCTTTGGTCTCAATAAAATAAAAAAACCCAATTTAGCTAAGGAGGTTGTCAAGGATAAGAAATCCAGTGGTAAAATCCAATTTCATTTCCTTCTATTTGCATTTCAATTTATTTTATTTTCTCATCCCCTCCTCACCTCCTAGTCCAAAGTGACATGATAACTCCAATATCTTAAATATAATGTAATTTTATTCTATTAATGGATTATCCATCATCAAACATGTCCTCTTCTCGTCTTATTAATGAAATGAAAACGTCATCTGTGATGTGTCTATTTACCATCATCATGGACAATGGGTTTTTATTTTCATTTATCACCTTCATGACAGGTCATAAATCCATTATTATAGTAAAATAATATTTAATTATACATATTATAATTTATATAATGTTCTATAACCAATATATAAATATTATATATAATAAAATTATATTAGTTTTGGATGGTCATAAAAAAATCCAAAATAAATTAAATCATTTTCATTAATATTCTATCTAATGAATCATTCTACTATATAAAAATTAAAATAATATATTATTTCATTGAAAATTATGTAAAAATTTTAATCCAATTTCATTCCACTTATGGAATTTTTCTTCATTTTGATGAGAAAATCCATAATGAACCAGCTATGAAAACCATGAAATAAATGTGCTTGAAAAAATGAAAATAACAAGATATTATTAATAAATGGGTGGAAATATATTATAAAAATATCATATACGGTATAATATTTATGTAAATAGTTATTTAATAAATTTATATCACTTTTTAATCCATTATAAAGGAGGTTACAACACAATTTAATGAATACAAACTAGAGGAAAGGGAATTTCCTTTTGAAATTCCCTTTATTATCTCTTTTTACAAAAATCAAAAAGAATGCATCTTCTAATCAAATTCCACGTGAGAGGATTATTTTCTTTTCATGAATCCTTATTGTATTAAGATACTTTTACAATATTTCATGCTTATTTTAAAATAAATAATTTTCTTTTGTATGTGCAATATATTCATTTAAACTAAGTGATTTTCTTTAAGGAATATTTTTACAATGAAAGTATTCATGTTTTGTGATTATTTTTTGCCCTTGGGTATTTTTTATGAATGAGGGTTGTTCTATAATATCACTACAAATCATTGGGTATGTTTATGTTGGATGTTTAATGTAATGGATATTTCAAGTGCAATTTCAATGGTTACATCATACAGTAGCTGTAAGGGTTTCATTATAAGTAAGCTATGAGGGTTACAAATCATAAAGTAGCCATGAGGGTTATAATCCTAAGTAAGATTGTATGAAAATGATTCCTAGAGTTATCTAAATGGGTTATTTATGTTTCCAATGTTTTATAGAAATATCACGTTTTTACAAATTAAGTATATGATACGTTAAGGGTGCTAAGTATATCTTTGTGAAAATGATTTCATATGTTTGTATGTATTCATGGTCTAATGATTTATCCCTTACTTTTTTTCCTGTATAGATTTTTTTTGTGCTCATACAAATTTTTAATTTTTTTTATTTATTAAGTTCGGTTAATTGGAAATAAAAATACTATATGTTGTGAAGACTTTTTATGAAAACAAGTAACATTTTATTATTTAAAGAATGTTCTATTATGAAAAAATGGATACTATTTTAGAAGCATCCATTTTTTATGATATTTGGTTGTTATGTGTGAATTATATCCTAGTTATCTAAAACTATAAATCAAAAGGATCTTTGGGAATGTATGAAAGTGAATTCTAGATGAATTAACCAGATTATGAAATTTTTTAGGATGGGCCTTTATAGTTGGTATCATAGCACTATTTAGATAAAATTAAGGGTTATTATGATATTAATAGAATAACATAAATTATTTTTACCCTATTATTTCATTAAAATGATAAAGAATTTTTAAGATTATAATGTTTTCTCATCTAAGATATGTCTGTTCAGAATGGTTTTTTACATAAGAAATAAGGATGCCGACATTTTAAGGGACATATGGGATAATATCTTTCTGAATTTGGAACTAGAATGGTGGGAATTGTAACTGAGTAGTTTTTTATTTTAATGGACCTTTTGAAACATTATATAAATGGTGTTAGAATCCCTGAATAAGAAAAAACATAAATACCACAATGGAACATGACAATAGTAGAATATTTTATGAGAGAAAACCCTCATGCTTTTAGTGGATCTTCTAACTCAGTGGCTCCTGAATGGTGTATTAAAGCCCTTGAAAAGATATTTTATGTCATGGGGTTTCTATATAATCATAGGGTTAGTCTTTATATTTATCATTTTGACGTTGAATCTAACCAATGGGGGTCCATTGTGAATATTATTAAGAGAATCTAGACACCCAGGTTAGTACTCTGCACTGGGAGTTATATAGAGTGTCTGATTTAAATAATCTTGTTCTGGTGTTTAATAATTTTGTGAGATCTTTTAGAACGTAACGGTCCCTGTTTTTCAATCTATGGTTTCCCACTTTCCCTTAAAGTGGCTTAATAAAAAATTATATTTAGATAGATGAATTTAAGAATATTTTCCTAGAATTATTTTTATTAAGGTGGTTAGTAATAGGATAGCATAGAAATTAAATAAATTTAAACAAAACGGGGAAGATTCTATTTTTGGGAATGAAGAAAACTTCACTAGATTGGAAAGGTACACTTCAAATCTTATTCGGTATTTTGATAGTAAAATCAACCGTTTTTACGTAGGATTAAAGACAAGATACATAAGAACATTGGCTTCCCATGAACTCAAAATTTATGATATACTTCTTCAATGATCTAAGAGGGTAGAAATAGAGATTTCCAATGATCATGTTTATTTTTTAAACAAGAAGAATAAGGGGTCCAAATTGCATGAAATGGGTAAAAATAAATAAAATAAATTTGAAGGTAAGAAATTCTAGTTTCTAGTTTGTGGAATGTGCGGTAAAAATAACCCAAGGGAATGACTTGACAAATCTATAAAGTGTTTCTAATGTGGTAAATTTGGAGATTTGGCTTGAGATTTAAATGAAAATGATCTTATGTTTAATTCTGATAATAAAACTATGATGTGTTTTAAATGTGGTGATATGGGGAATTATGCACATATCTTCCCAAAGAAGGATCTAAATGATGGGAAACAACCAAAATTTAAGAATAATGGTTGAGTGAAATAATTTTCAACTACTTTATTAGATGTTGGTCCATCCAATAAAGTGGTATCATATACATTTTTTTTTTACTCATATTTTGATAATGACTTGATTGATATAGAGTCTTCAAATTCTTTTACATCTGAGATATTTTTTGGTAAATTAGAAATTTCAACTTACGAAATGAAACCAGAACTTATGGTGAAAACAACAGGGTAATATATTAAGGGAAAAGGAATTATAATAATATTCTTGTTGTTTTCTATAGAAATAAATTAGCTACAAACTTTTTTATTTTTACCTTAATAGGGATTGATGTTGTTATGGTTGTGGATTGGATATCTGTTTATGATTCTAAGATCGATTGTAGAGATAAATAGGTTGTTTTTTAGTAATATATTTCATTTTTATAGAAGAATGAATCTATACCATTGATAACATATCATGATGTTGAGGAACTGTTAAAATAAAAAATGAAATTTTTCTTGTACATATTATTAAAAATAAGGTAACTATTCAGATTAATGATGTTCCAGTGGTAAATGAATAATTGTATGTTTTTCTGATGAGTTGTTGAATGTTATACCTGATCGTGAATTTCAATTTAATTTTTACCTAATTCTTGATGCTAATACAATTTTAAAACCCCCATATTTAATAGATCAAGTGAAACTTTTAGAATTGAAAAAAAAATCTATTGTTGGAGTTTCTTGATAAAGGTTTTATTCATCCTAGATCTTCACCATGGGGTGCTCCTATTTTTTGTTAAAACAAAATATGGTTACATAAGACTTTGGATTGATTATAGATCTTAAAATAACAATACTGTTAAGAATAATTATACATTATCTCATATCAATAACCTGTTTGATCACCTATAGAGAGCTCAATAATCTTCAAAGATTGACTTGAGATCTAAGTACCATCAGTTGAAGGATAAAGAGGAAAACATCCTAAAAACAACTTTTAATTATAGATATCATCATTATAAGTTTATTGTTATGACCTTTGGTTTCACAAATTACCATATTTTATATAAGGATCTTGTAAATAAAATCATTCATGAAAATTCTATATATTTATTATTATTATTTATTATATTTTGGTTTATTAAAAATATTATGAGGATCAAAAAAATATATAAGTGTTTTTCAACAAACCCTTAAAGAAAATAAGTTATACCAGAAATTTATAAAATGTGATTTTTGATTGTAAGAAATTTCTTTTCTTGGGATCATTTTAAATAGAGATGACATAACAATTGATCCCAACAAAGAAGAAGTGGTTTATGAATGTCCAAGACCAAAAATTGTTGCTGAGATTCATAGTTTTCTTGGATTATTACACTATTACTAATGGTAGGTTAAAAACATTTCATGGATATATAACCAGCTAACTATGTTAACGTGAAAATGGGATAAATTTATTTCGATAGAATATTGTGATGTTTTTCTTCAAGAAATGAAAATATATTGGTGAATGCTCTAGTTTTGGATCTTCCTTCCAGGTATAGAGATTTTTTCATCTATAGTTATTCTTCACTGAAGTGAATTTTTTGTGTTATGATGTAGAAAAGTCATGTAATTTCTTATGATTCAAGATAAATAAGACCTTAGGAGTTAAATTATCCTACAAATGATATGGAATTTGAAGTTGTTTTTTCGTCAATAATTTGGAAACATCGTTTATATTGAACTAAATATGAAATATATATTTATTATAAAAGTTTGAATTATATATTGACTCGGAATTAATTAAAAAAGTGGCAGAGAAGAAGGGTTGAACTGATAAAGGATTATAATTGCATGGTCAATTACCATCACAGAAAAAGCCAACAAAGTGGAAGATTCCTTGAGTAAAAAAAGAATGCATCATTAACCATGTTAAATGTAGAACTTGATCATTTGATTAATTATTTGATGAATTTTTTCCTAGAAGTTATAGGTGTATGAAAATAATCTGTATTTAGTGGCCAGTATAGTCGTCTTTATTACATGGAACTAAGAAAGTGTATAAGGAATACCATGGGTTTTAGAAAAAAGTTATATTTTGTTAAAAAGGGTAATTTTCTAGTATTTCAAAATGATAAAGATTATGTTCTCAGATTTGGGAAGAGATTTTGTGTTCTTTCTGATTTTGAGTTTAAGAAATAATTATTATGAGAAGCTCATAGTTCTCTATTTTTCACATTGATAACACTAAGATGTAAAAAGACCTTCAGAAGTATTAGTGGTGGGATGGAATGAAAATATATATTTCTTATTTTACCATGAAATTTTTAACTTTTCATTAGGTTAAAGCAGAGAGCCAACTACCAAAGGTGATGCTTCAGTATTTTCCAGTATGATATTTGAAATGGGATAATATATCTAGGGATTTTGTGGTGGGACTACCAAAGGCTTCTCGAGGTAACAATGTGATTTGGGTTGTTATTGATTGACAGACTAAACCTATACATTTTCATCATATTGGATCTGACTATGTTCCTAGGTTCACTTATAACTCTTAGAAATTTCTTAAGAAGTTAGTGGGACTAAAATTCAATTTCAGTACAAACCATCATCAACAATTTTATTTATAGAACAAGTGAACAATTAAGAGCATAGATGACATACTATGTACTTGTTCAATGGAATACCAGGGAAGTTTTGATCAACATCTTTCCATAGTTGATATTTCTTATAATAATAGCTTTTATTGAAGTATACTTATGGAACCTTTTGAGTCATAATATAGAAAGAGGTTTTGAACTCCAACAATTTGGGGTGATGTAGGGGAGTGGAAGTTGATAGGACCAAAAAATAGAGGAAGTGGCTGAGAAATTAAAGGTGATACTACAACATAAGACCACTACTCAGAGTATGCAGAAAAGTTATGCTAATAACTGGTGGAAGGAATTTTTTTTGAGGTAGATTATATTGTCTTTCTCAAATTTTATCTATGAAAAAGTGTGATACATTTTGGTATCAAAGGTAAGATGAGTAAATGGTTCATTTGACCCTATAAAATCCTAGAGAAAGTTTTGTTAGTTTCCTACAGAGTGAATTTTCCTCTTAGTTTTTCCCATGTATATATTTTTTTAATGTTTTTATTTTAATAAACTATGTTCGATAATCATCTCATGTTCTAAGACATATGAATTTTCAGTTTCAAGATAACATTTTATATGAGGAAATGCCTATTCATATTCTTGACCATAGAGAGCAAGTATTCCAGAATAAGGTAATTCAACATGTTAATGTTTTGTAGAGAAACAACATGGTTGATGAAGAAACGTGATAATATGAAAATGATATGAGGTAAAAGTATCCCCCGTTATTTAATGAGAAAATAAAAATTTGGAGGATGTAATTTCCAAAAGAGGAGGAAAATTTTAAAATCTAGGTACTTATAAAATAATTTGTTTTCATTCTAGAATAAAATAGATAAATTAATTGTAAATGTATAATAAAAGAAGTGGTATTAATATAAATTAAGGAATCAATACTAATATAATATTAACCTCACATATGATAGTATAAATAACATTTAATGATATTATAGGTGAAAATATTATATATTTATATCATGGAATAAGTAAATAAATCTTTTCAAAATGATAAAAAAGTGTTGGTAATTTAGTGAAACATAAATGTTTATTTAAAATTTTATAATTAATATAATGATTTAAAAGAAAATATATTTTCATAATATAGATTCAAAAATTAATATTTTTTGTAGTAATAGGATAATTTTTTGGGTCCATAATTAATTTTTGAATGTGTCATAAAATCTGTTATAATTTTAAAATCAGTATTTTTTTAATGAATGATGATTTTAATTAAAATTTAAATTTATCATATTGATAAAAAAATTCGTAAAATTAAGTCTATTTATTGAATTCTTCTTGTCAAAAATGGTTAGGGATATTTTTTGGTATTTTTATAAAAATGGATAATTTTTTATGAATAATAAAATACAACAATTTACAGTATAAGCTAAATGAAAAAATTATTGAGTCTTGGATAATGTATGGATAATTTTAAAACATTATATTTAAGATGACAAGAACTAGTTAATATATTTAGTCACAAAATAATAAATATTGATATTATGGAGCCAAAATAATAAACTAATGAATAAAATAATTAAGAAACACTCCTCTCATGCACTATAAATACCACACCTCACCACCTCTTCTCCTCACACATCCAAATCCTTGAATCTTGTAACACTTATTCCCAATATTTTTCCCAAGATTCTCCCCCAAATCTAGGATCCTTTCATATAAATTAATGACCAAATCCAATTTTCCTATGTAGGTTCTCAAGATGACGAATTCATGAGGTAAAATACTCTCTCATTTTATATAATTTTCTTTCTAATTTCTTTTCTTATCTTATCATATACTCACATTCCTAATCTGAAGTTACATGATAACTACAGTATCTTACATGTAATGGAATTTAATTTTTTAAATTGGGTATCCATCATCAAACCTCTATTATTCTATTCTTATTCTAAAAGTTGAAAATTTAATCAGTGAGGTGTTAGTTTATCATCATTGTGGATGATGGGTTTTAATTTTACTTTACTGCCTTCAAGGATGGTCATAAAACCGTTATTATAGTTAAATTAGATTTTATTATACATATTATAAGTTATAAAATGTTCTAGAACCAATATATTAACATGATATTAAATAAAATGATATGTGTTCTTGATGGTTGTAAAAACTGCCGAAAAAATTAAATCATTTTAATTAATGTTTTATCTAATGAATCATACTCATATTAGATAACTAATGACATATGGTATCATTTAAAATTTTTGGAATCGATTAAAACCATTCAATTCCACTTTTGAAGTTTTTCATCCATTTGATAAGAAAATCCATAATGAACCATCCATAGAAACCATGATATAAATGCACCCAAAATAATAAAAATAACAAAATATTATTAATAAATTAGTGGAAGGATGTTATAAAAAGGTCATATACAGTATTATAATTATGAATATAGTACTATAATAAAGCTATAAAAATCTTTAAACCATTATACATTAAGTATTACCACATTTGAAGGATGGCATGCCTGAGGTATGGTACATTCCTTTTAAAATCCTCTTTAATGCCTCTTTTTACAAAATGAAAAAAGAATATATCTTTTTAACTTATACAGCATGAGCAGGTTATTCATTTTTCATGAATTCTTACTATTATTAATTCTTCATTAAAAAATTTCATGTTTATTTTCAACAAAAATGTTTTCCTTTATATGTGTGATGTGTTCTTTTAAAATAAGTAATTTTCCACAAGGAATGTTTTTATGATTCAATTATTAATGTTTTTTGATTATCTTATTATTTATGGGAATTGATTTTGATGAAAGGTGGGTTTGTGATATCCCTCCAATCCATTGGTTATGTTTCTGTTGGAAGTTTCATGTAATATTTATTCCAACTGCAACTGCTATGGTTACATCAGAAGAGAGTCATGAAGGTTAAATTATAAGGAAATCGTGAGGGTTATAAATCCCAAGGTAGTTGTGAGGGATACAATGTTATGTTATTTTGGTAAGAAAATGATGTCCCAAATTACCTAAATGGTTTATTTATTTTTTATATTTTTATGGAAATATCATGTTTTTATAAAGTAATTATATGATACTTTAAAGGTGAGAAGTATATATTTGTGAATATGATTTCATATGTTTATACATATTCATGGACTAACAATTTCTTTACTTATTTTTATATCCCTTACTAAGAATATTGTGATAATATCATGTATTAAAAAAAATTCATGGGGTTTAAGGTTGGTTAAGAGGAAAGAAGAGGTCAAGATATTGTGATTAGTTTTCATGAAAATAAATCATGTTTTATTATTTAAATACTATTTTATTATGAAAAAATGGACACTGTTTAGTATAATTACCTTTTTATTCTTGTTTTTTATTATGTATGTATTATAACCTAATTTAATAAAACTCTAAAAAAGAGAAATTTTGGAATATATGAAAGTGAATTCTAGGTTAATTAACTATATTATGTAATGTTTAAGGCTAGGTCCTTTTAAATTCAATTTTTATAAATTTTATAATTTAATTTTAAATTAAGTACGCAAAACATGACGAAAAAATTTTTTTTAGGAAAAATAAATTAGTAATAAAATCACTAGATTTATTCATATCTTAAGCATCGAAAATTATTTTTTTATTGTTTAAATATTTTTATTAAGTAAAAAATATATATATTTCAATAAAATCATTCATGAAGATTTATCAAATATTTCCATATAAAATTATTTATAAAATAATCATTTTTAAAAGACATCACTTTTATTTTAGAATAAATTTTTTCCTGAATTACAATCAATTGAATTTATTTTATAATTTATAGACCATATTTTTTATAATTTACTTACTACTATTCACTCCCTTTAAGCTAATTTCTAGGTAATAATATGCTCATAATAATAGTATGTGTTTCGTTTAAACACTTTGTTGTATGAAACACAACTTAATGAATAAATAAAATTAGTTAGAGAGAAAATTTTCATAAAAATATCAAGTTTTTATATTCTACCCCCTTAAAATTATTTTCACCCTAAAAATTTTTCACTCAAATATAAAAAAATGAGGATACCACTACCTCACCAAATTCTCAGGTTCCCATGTAGCTTCATCAAATTGGTGGTTCCATAAAAAATCATTAAATAGCCAAGTGGTATTGTTTCATAAATATATTTATCTATAATAAAGAACCAATTTTTTTCATAAGAAAGATAATTCTCTAGCAATATGATCCATGATTTTTGTACCTCTAAAGGATATTGTATGAACTTCCTCAAAAGAGATATATGGAACACATCATTAATTTGAGGGGGATTTGGTGGAAGTTCCAATCCATAATATAATATCCCATCATGATCAATAATATAAAAAGGACTTATATACCAAGTTAGTACCATGAATTTATTTTCAAATCTCTCCAGTCCCTTGTGGGGAGATATTTTAAAGAATACCTTTTCACCCACTTCAAACTCTAGAACTTTTTTATTACTATCAGTAAAATGTTTTTATTAACTCTGATATAGTCTTCGTATTATTTAATTTATCTAACCTTATATTATATTTCCTAAACTGGATCAGGTCCCAATAGCATTCTTTCCTCAACATTAGTCCATCATATTGTAGTTCTTCACTTCATACCATATATGGATTCAAAAGGGACCATCTGAATGATGGAGTGAAGAATATTATTTTATGAAAATTCTAATAATTAAAGGATTTGATCCCAACTTCATTTGAAAAGCATTGAGAATGATCTCAACATGCCTTCTAGTGTTTGAATGGTTATTTCATATTGTTCTTTTGTTTAAGTATGATAAGTTGTACTGAAACATAACTCTATATCGAGTTTCATAGGAATACTTATCTAGAACTTCGAGGTTCTCCAGGCAATATTATCACTCCCTTAATATATATTATTCAAATATGATCAAGATAGAAGTCGTCTTAGATAAAATTCAAGTGTTCCCAATTCGTATGGTGATTGATTACAACCCATATATCATTATTTCATTTTGATTTCATGGGGATTTTGACAAAAAAATCCATGGAGATGTCTTCCAATTTTCATTTTGGTAACATCCCCAAGACTTCTATCTCTAAACTTTAACTTCTCAACATATCATGCAATGAGAAACATACTCTTGAATATATGTTTTAATGTCAAACCACTATAAATACTCTTTCTGGACTCTATACATAATTGGGCCTCCAGAGTGAATAGAGAATTACGAACCATGATCCTCATACAATAGATAATTATTTAAATTTGGCATGGGAGGGACACAAACATGGTTCCTAACCCTTATTATTACATCATAATTAGTTTATAATAGAGGAACATTTCTCAACTTATTTTATAGCTCTACATTTTCCTTCTTCACCTCCTAAATAATAAATTATATAGATGGTTGACCATTGATTTGAGAAATATATTATTTATTCCATTTCTTTAAGATTTCCATATCAATCCTTTTTAAATCCAAAAAATATGAAATATTTTGTTATCCTCATCATAGATTATCTAACATGATCCTTTGGTCTCAAAGTATCTTCACCCAGTTTTCTTTCCCACGATAGTAATGTATTGAGATGTCATAATCATTAATCAACTCCAACCATCAAATTTTGGGCATATTAAAAAACATCTATTTGAATATATACTTTATTTTTTTGATCATTATATATATCACACATTTATCTCTAATTATAATTCATCTATATAGATTACATTCCCTCCTCCACCATATGATTTTTTAAGCACATAGGCCCTAAATAACCTTCTCTTTATTTCTTCCAAATTTTCTCCACATTCATTCATCCAATGGAACATTTAATCCTTCCATGTTTACTTGGTGAGTGTATTTGATTGGTGGGATAAATTCACAAAAAAGAGACCACAATATCCTTCCAAACCCTGAAAAGTATGAATTATTTTACTGTGGTTGGTCTAGGACAACATTCAACAACTTCCATGTTTGTTGGATCAAAAAATATAACCTCTATTGAGATTATGTAACCCAAAAATGAAACATTATGAAGTGAAAATTCACACTAGGTAAAATGTTAATAAATATTATCCTTTCTCAATGTCTTCATTAAAATCCTCAAGTGATATTCATGTTCTAAATTTATCTTTTAATATACAAGAATATCTTCTATAAAGGCTACCAAAAACATATCAAGATAGTCTCTAAATCCTTTATTCATTAAATCCATGAAAATGGAGAGGGAAGTAGTAAAACCAAAATGAATCACTATAAATTCATAGTTTACATACCTTGAATAAATTGGTTTCTTCAGTATATCCACCTTATTGACTCTCAATTCATGTTATTCACAAAAAATATTCGTTTTGGGAAATATTGAGATTTGTATATTTGATCAAATTAGTCATCAATATGGGGAAGATGATACTTGTTCTTGATAGTAATCTTGGTATGCTCATGATAATAAATGAAAAGTTTCATTGATCCATATTTATTCTTAACAAACTGAATAGGTGCACCCCAAGGTGATGCAATAAGTTGAATGAATCCCCAATCAAGATTCTACTAGAGTTTCTTCTTTGATTCATGCAACTAAATTGGGACCATTTTATAAGGATTATTCTAAGTAGGAATAATACAAGATATGACTTATATTAAAAAACTACATCATGATTTAGTGGAAGAACTATCAATTATATAGGAAATACATCTATAAAGAGTTATACAATAGGACTATCTTTAATTTTGAGTTTATCCCCAACTATCTGAGAGAGATAAACTTCTTTTATTTGAATTTAACCCACTAGAAGGATGTTATTTCCATTGGATGTTCATATTCAACCTTGCATCAATATATGATCATAGTCTCATTCAGAGTATGAAATATGACATCCTTTACTTGTAAATTTATATTAACTTAATATTGAGATATCTAATCCATGTAAAGAATCAAATCGAATTGAACTAAATGAAGGATCATAAGATTTTTGAGATGCACTTTCCCATAAAATTCCATCAGAGAAGAATTAAAACATAAGATGTGATTATTATTCCATTATATGTATTCATTCATAAATAAATATCTAATCATTAAAGTGGTATGGTGATGCCCTTATCAAATACTTTATAAATAAAGGATTTGGTGGATCCATAATCAAATAAGACATTAGATTCTTTACAGTGTATGGTAAGTATACCTTTCACCGCTTTGTTTTCGTACTCCACATATCCAAGAGTTATCACATGCTATTTTACATTGACTTTGGTCAAAATAGGATGCCAATTTCAATCATCATCATTAACCCACATACTCTAAAATTTGTTATAATAATTCCCATTTTCCTTACACTTGAATAATTGAAGTGTGGGGTGTATTTTGTGTAGCCTCCTATCTATTCACACCATTAAATAACGTTTTCCCATCACCTCAGTAGTAAACTTATCAATGAAATTATTTCCCACACATAAAACATGTACTAGTACCCTTAATAAAATTTACTCCATGTTTCTTTCCACACGTTGAGCATAAAATGGATTCTCATATTATTTTCTTCATGGGTTTTATATTTTTCCCTTGAAATAAATCTATATTTTTGTATCAAAAGAATAAGATTCATGAGTAAATTTAATCTTTATATCAACCTTAATTGAACATAAAAAGATTTATTAATAGCTACTGATGTACTTTCTAGATAATTCCCTTTCAATACCTAGTTTAAAGACCATAAATAATCGATCAACCTTAAATTTTGGTTAGATGTTAATTCCATATGCTTACCTCACATGGCTCATATAATTTTTTCATCGGTTCCAACATATTAATCATTTTTTTAACTCAATTAATTTCTTCTCAATTTTTATATGAATAATTAGGGAAAATTAATTATTGAAAAATATGTTCTTGAACTCATACCATTCCAGGGTGTAAACTTCATCCCATTACATCTTAATCTTGATAGTATAACTCCATTGATCCGCTTCACCTTCCAAATGATAGATAACCAAAATGAATTTATCATCTTATGAACAATGGAAAACCAAAAAAAAATAGTGGTACTAATCCATTTCTCAGCCACTAGTTTTTCAGAAGACCCCTCAAATGAAGGTTGATGCTACCTCATGATGGAATTATTTAATGGTTCCCCCCTATTTTCTCATGTTAAAGTCTATAATGATTCATATCTTGTGAAATTTGTGTGATCATACCAAAATATTTTTCCTTTATGATCCTATAACATTATTTTTTTAGGAGTACAATTATTTCATTACTCATCGAATTTATTAATAACACCACTCCTTTGAGTTCTAAACATTTACTAAAACCAAAAAGAATAATGTGATAAACACTAATAATATTATTAAAACAATATATTCCATGGAAATTAATTATAAAATTTTAATATATGACATATTAGGTTTAGTCATAGTTTATTCGTGTTTTTTACCAAAATTATTGGATCATAAAATAATCTTTGACTTATCCGTAGGGTTCAAATAATGTTATCATATCCTAGTTTCCAACAGTTATGTAAAACATTCTCTGAAACAAAGTATAATGGCCCATATTTTTCATACATAAGTATTAAATCATAGATGAATTTTCATTACATTGTATAAAAATCTACATTAGAACATTATAGGTCTAGTGTATTTAGAATCACGAAATCATAAAAAAAAATTCATAAAATAAATGCATCTCTACCCACTTATTTCATCATAACATTCTTCTTTTTAGGCATATCACAATTAATACCCTTATTCATATCCTAGAGAAAAGAAACATAAAAAAGGTTATCTAAGATGTTCAGTAAGGGTAAAAAGGGATATTAATATGGTTTTATAAGAATAATATGAGAATAATGTTATAAAATCATGAACATAACATTTTAAATTATATATTTATTATCAAAGATCATAATATTCAATCATGTAATAAATCATAAATGTTCCTATGACATGAGTCATAAGAGAACATGAGCCATGAGATAATAACATTGGAATAATAAATTGAATTTTTGGTATATAAATAATTCTACAAAATAATTTCCATATTATTCAAGTCTCATTTCCCATACCATAATAGTAGAAAAATCCCCATACTAAGTTAGTTTCACTCACTATTATATCATTGTATTATTGTACCACATTTAATATATATTCTAGAGCTGTAAATCACTTGAGATATAAATATTTACCCAATGAGTTTTAAAAACATATAGTTACCACACATAAACTAATAAAAACCATACATATGGGTTCAATAAGAACAAAAATTATTCATTATAACAGAACCCATGAAAAAAATGGGTTTTATAAACATTTCATCATTGTGTAACCCATGAAAAAATAACAAGATTCATAAAAATAATTCTATCAAAATATAATACATCCAAAGAAAGAATAAGGGAGGTAACTCTGGAGCATATCCCCATTAATTTATAAGTAACATAAAATATTATTTTCCTAGATGGAAAATGATTTTGGAAGATCACTTGAAATAATTCTAGAGGAAAATTTCATTTCCATTTTGAAAACATATTTTTTGAAAATCCACACAATTATAAAAGTAAAAATTATTTGTAAACAAAATTTTAATATTTTACAGGAAGACTTGGAAAATTAGGTTTTCGTGAAAACAAAAAAAAATCTCAAGATTTATATGTTAGAAAAACAGTCCTTTCTTATTTTTTCGGAAAATTCACAAAGTTCTTTGTTTATAAACAACAAAATGAGGCCTATAAAACTATATTTTTAAACATAAAACAAGACTAAAAATGAATTTAAATAATCATAGAATAATATTACGCACATTTGTAATTTTTTAGGAAATATGTGCCTGAAATATAAATATTCCTTAACAGAGAAGTAAATACAAACAATCCCAAATAATGATGATATTTTGAAATAAACACATTCCTCAAGTATTTTCTTATTTTGATCACATTAAAACGTCATGTATAATAAATTTTAATTTATTATAAATTTATTATATAACCTTAATTATATCATACCATTTATTGTTTGTTTACAACATCTTATCACTCATCTATTAATAATTCTTTTATTAAAATCATGGTTCTGGGTGATAACTACTTCATTTTCCAAGCATGTTTTGGTGTGACATTCCCAATCAATATATATTTATCATAGATTTATAATTCAAAGAAAGTTATTAATGGTATAAAATTAATATTAAATAATTAAATACATATTTATAATAATTCATATAATGTAGTTATAAAAAATGAATTACACTATTCAAGGAGACGGTAGGTTGTGCGTACACATTTACATTGTTTTAGTCAAATTTACTTTTTTTATTAAAAGGGAGAAACTATACAAAAAATAAAATAAATAGATAAGATTAAGGAGGCCTAAAATGATTCAAGCCAAGGGAATACCATTTAATCAGGTAACCCATTCGGGCTCGAAAGTGGAAATGCCATGCAAACAAACCGGATCGTGACCAAGGACTTCCATAGAAGCAAGATGATATGCAATATGGTTACCCTCGCGCCAGGTGTGGATGATTTTGGAACCATTGGAGAGTATACCTTTGAAATTTCTGATAATATAGGTAATAGACCATGGAGTGGAGTAGATATCCTGCAAAGCATCATGCAGATTTTTTGAATCTTTTTCAACTTCAGCTAAAGCTAATCCCTTCTGGTGAAAAAGGATGATACATGTGAGCATGGACTTGGATCAGCCTGAAGAGAAGATCCATGTAATAAATGGTAGGATAGGGAAATGAGGACCAATCCTCGTGAATCCCGGACAACCCCACCCCCATGCAGAACTCCCTCAGAGCAGGACCCGTCAGTATTGAGTTTAAGACCCCTGATAGGGGGAATCCATCTAACCCAGAGACCTCTATCAATACCAGATCTCTACTGAAAAACATGAGGACTAGAAAACATCTAGCTCAATGATGGTGCATCCCACTGGTTGAAGAGAATATGAGCCAGATCAATGAGTATATTTTTCAACCGGATGATGAGAGACTTACCCGTAGACCGCATCCCCTCATGCCTGAGTTTGTTTTCATTTCTCAATTGATGGAATAAAAGAAAGGTAAATAATCATTAATTTTTATAGAATCATTATTATATCATATATATCATATATATTCATTAAACGCATCATAATACCCATCTATAAAATATGGTTATGAACAATGAATTATATCGCTACATGGGGACGATAAGCCATACATACACATAGGTGATGCTTTCACGTCTTTTTTGAAGAAAAAGATATTATAAAATGTTGTTTCATAATAATAATAAAATTCTATAATGTATAGTATACTAAAGTTATTATTTTATGATAAATATAATATATTTTGAGGAGCTAAGGAAGATTAAAAAAATAAAGTGACTGGTTAGAGTGATTTCCTCTTCATCAAAATGTCATATTTGGAACTCCTATAAAAGATTTAGGGATGGTATTTTGAGAGTATTAACACCTATAAAATGTGTATAGGGAATTTTAGAAGATAATTTCGCAGGTTATGATCTTTATTTATGTCACATAGTGGTGTAAGTAATGAAGGGAGGAGGTTCCCTTCAATAATTGAGGTGAGAGGAAGTTTTCAGAATGTCTCAAAATATTAAATTAAAATTTATTATATTTCTATCTGAATAACATAAAATTTCCATGGATTATAATATAATATATTAAAAGATTATAATATCATAAAGTAATAGATTTTATACAAGTTTATTCTTTATTGTAAACCTTATTATTTTTATTAACTCATAGTTAACCTATTTTAATTTTAACTACAATAACAAATTTTTTAACATTAAAATGTTGTAATTTTAAATTATATTGAATAAATTGGTCCATAAATGGAAAATTATGAGATTTTATAATGTATAATAATCAAAATTTAGTTTTAAATTTTCTTATTCTTTTTAAATAATTTAATAAAATATTAATCGTGCAATGTATCTTTATTATCAATTTTAATAGTATTCACTATTTTTACATTTAAAATTATCAGTACGACATGTAAAATTAAAATTAACTATTTTATTACATAAATATCATGTCTAGATAATTGATATAATTCTTGTATAACATTAAATGTCTCATATTATATTAATTATCATATTATTAATGTTATCATTTTTATTTTTTTATTAATTTAATAATTACTCCACCCTTGTTGTGTAAGAATTTATGAAAATTATTTAATTCATAAAAATTATAAATAAACTAACATGTTGAAGATAAATATTTTATATTTACAAATAATATTTACAGTTTTGAATATCTTCTTTTTAAACAAAAATTAATGATATTATACTTATTAAAAATAAGAGTGTGATATTAAGTCACATTCTTTGATTTTAAAAATATATAAGTAATTTTGTAGGAAATGTGACCACTAAAGAACAGAATTTTTAACCTTTGGTTGTAAGGTTCAAATTAAATTCAAACAACAAGATATATTATGAAACAATAGGACCATATCACTTGATTTTAATCCATATTTACCCATTTTACCCTCTATCGAGGACATAAATTTCACCACAATTACTATACATATTGACTAAAAATAAAAGTGTTCAAATTACCAAATTTGAACCTTTAATTATAAATATGTAATTCATTTTATCAAATTCAGTTCCTATACATTATAGAAAATAATTTTAATGTTAGTATAAAAAATCTTACAAATACTAATTCTTTTAAGGAAAATAAAATTTTAAGCATAACACTTGATTTATTATTACCCTAAGAATAGAAAAATATTTGTAGAATATTTAAAACATTTGATCAAGTAATTTAAATATACATTTAACTAATGTAATTCACCAATGTTAATTTAATATATTTATATAAAATTTATTATTGTCATAATTGTTTTAAAACCTCACTTTTATTTTAAACTAATATTTTTCAAATTAGAATAATTTGAATTTATTTTATTATTTATAGTCCATATATTTTTTATAATTTATTTATTACTATTCATACCAACCAAGAAAACAACTACATGATAACATTCTCATAATAAAGTTACACATTTTGGTTAAACTCTTAGTTTTGTGCAAGACAATATATTGAAGAAATAAAATTATTTAAAGAGAAATATTTTATAAAAATATCAGGGTGTTACACACATTCCATAAATAAAAATTTAGTAATAATTAATTAAAATGAAACAATCATAGATAAGTGATTGTCTAATCTCATGATCATTCACACATCAAGAAATGATCATGCATTTCCAATCTTATTTATCAATAACATTGATTAGTTCTTTAATAAAAATAACGTGACACAAATTAATGAAATTAATTCAATTTATATTAATTCCATCCAACCATACTTAAATCATCATCATATAGAATTTTAAAAAAATTACTATCATTTAAAATTAATTTATTACACAAGTATACTGGCAGGAAACCTTTTGTCTTTTCCAAATTGTTTACATGGAAATTAATTTAATATATAATTATTAATCCTATGACATGGTGTATACTATACAAAGAAAGACAAATGGAACACATGGTTAATAAGTTTAATTATACATTTAATTAATTTATCCCTAAAAATTTGAGAATAGTACATGCATTAGACTACACTTTGTGTGCCAAAGTACACGGTGTGTACATGTCTTCTACTCATGTCCACAATAGACCCCTTGGGTATGGCCATGTGGGAAACCTTGAATGTGTTCGAGGTACATGGAATATAATTTTAAAAAATGATAAACAACCTAGGGGTTTCTTGGTATGTGTATTCTTGTTTTGTGTATCGGATACATGACTCGCTGGGACACCCCATGTTTTTATCAATGATAAGACAAGGACTACATGACGTGTAAACTAATTACATGATGTGTATATATACATGTTGTATTCTAGACTATCTATATAGACATGATAATCCACTTTTTTCATATCACATATCTGATTAGATTAAATCTATTCGACTTTGTCTTGTGATACACACATGAAAAATATACATGGCATGTATACTGAAAGTACATTTAGTGTACTCTAGTTTTGTCCAGTAAGAACCCTTTTCTCCTCCAGATTGTGTAAATCAAATTATTCTTTATCAATAATCATTTTAAATTTAATGGTTATGTTATCAAGAATTAATAAAGATAATAGGTAATGATTTTAGATCCTAAAATGAATCATTTTATCTAAAAGGAAATACAAAAACATGAAACCAATCAACAAATAATAAATAATTATAAATTAAACATGTGACTACTCGAATATTATATATTCTAGGAATAGTGTATGTTTCCTTTGATGGTATTGCCATCAAGGGTATTAGTAATAAATAATGGATAATCATTTAATTACAATATCAAAAAATCATTTCCAATGAAAATAATGGATTACTTGACTAGATTAAAACACCATAACCAAAAGTGAAGGATATCCAGATGTAATTTATAATTAATTTATGCATAGATATAGAACATCTTCAACTTGAAATTCAATAGTCATTGACAATCCAATGGAATATATCTTATCACACCGTTGTTTCACTATACGATACTAGTGAAAAATCACTCAATCAGTGATCAACACGTGCACCTAAGTCCTTTAATGACATCATATGATCAATGAGTACTATAAAAACTAATCTTGATCACTTAAATTGTTCATGGTTGATCTAAATAGAATTATTCTCAATACGACAATAAATCATGATGATATCTCATTGAATTGAGAGTGTAAGGGAGGATAAAACTCTAGATCTTCTAATATCTCTCTAGGGATTGAAGAAGTCTCACTCTATCCATTCTTCACACTAATTTTATTTTAGGATAGCAGTATAATTATATATTTATTATGGAAGGTTTAGTTTTTGAAAATTTCACACTAAACACCTTCCCACATCCATAATTATTAGTTTCACCCATATCCAATAATAATAATGTAAGGATTACTATTAAACACTTGACATGTGAAAATTATTAAAAATATAAATAAATATCTTTTATAAAATCTTCAATAAAATCATTAAACTCAATTTCCTTTACCTCATACATATTTATCAATCCATGAATAATGAAAATTTAATAAATAAATGGAACTTCATTATATATGTGAAGTATAATAAATATTATTTTTTCTAAATTTGATAATAAATATTTTTTATTATTATTAAACTACATTATTCTTTTGAATAAAATGTGATTAAATTATGGCAATCAACCAAACCTGAATAAATATTATTTATTATATCTTGTAAAATTAAATATTACAACTTAACTAAGATTTCATTTAAAATTAATGGATGACCCTATAGACCTCTTTCATAGTGGAATTAGGCATAACAACCTATATTACAATGTTAGAATCTACTAAAATTCAAATGAATTCATAGAGATAGAATTTAACATCACAACGACTTCAAACCTCATAAAAATGTTTACCATATAATATAACCATTTTATATCAGTATCTAAAATCAAGTAGGATTCATACCATATCTGGTAACCTATTTCATTAGTGTATCATTCTTTGAATTTACAAAAATAAACCCACCCATCAAACACTATGGCCATGGAAATATTTAAGTGGTTTCATTACCATCAAAGGGTTTGAGATGTCAACTTTTAGGAAGAAAAAAATTGGGTAAACCATTTTTCACATCATCCATTAATGTTATATCATTCGTGATGCACCCAATGTGTCATAATTTTCAGTGAATATTTTTCATCATAGTTTTCATCAATACATCAAAGTACACAATTCATGATATCCCTTATTGATAATTCTAAAGTTTAAATATCTATACACACATTCATAGAAAGGAAAATCCAGTGAAACATGAAAATTTGTATTTCCTATTGATTGTCATATTCTCATAACCTCATATCGTGATTACTAAGGGTGAACACCGTGATAAGCTCTCTTAACATCTTATGAGAATTCTACCAATGACAGCGTGTATTGTTTTTGTCACATCAGAGTATTGTCAATGTATACCATCCATCCAAAGAACAATGTTCAATAATGATGTCAATAAACCTTTAGTTTCTCATCATAGTAAGGAAATATTTTGACCTTTCATCACGAAATATATTGTATGGATAATACCTATTAAAAATATTATATAGAATAATAACCAAGATGTGTTTAGTATACTTATTTCATAATAGAAACATGTAATTAAGCACTAAACAAGTTATGTATAGGGTACAAAATCCAAAAATTAAAATATATGAAATTAATGTAACTCCTCTTAATGATTGAATCTATTTGGAAATGTATTTCCCTTGATCATTTGGAGTTCTTATAATGTTGACTACTTAGAGGAATTTGGGTTTTCAAATCACATTCTTGTGAGTATTAATAATTATGTTGAAGTCTAGATATAATTTCTAGGAAACATTAAGTGTAACCCTTGTGTAATTAATTCTTGTATTGAATAATCTAATAAGATAAAACTAAATATAATAAATAATAAGGGTTTCAAAGCGTTAAAACTAGACAAAATTTGATTCTACTTTAATTAAATTTCCACACATTCCTTTCAATCTACCTGTACTTCCAAATTTCACTGATTCCCTAAGTTTTTTTACTTTTTTCACCCACCTATAAAACCAATCAAACACAAAATCAAAATAACTTTTTGAAAAAATAATTAACAAGAATTAAAAATTTAACTTTATCTATAAACTCACATAGAGACAACCATTGGGGCCATTTTTTTAATTAATTAGGGGATAATAATGTTGTTTTAGTGGGTTCCATGAAAAATACAATACTTCAACATTATTTTGTTATCAGGGAGGTTACCTAAGATAAATAATTTTATTTTTGAAGAAAAAAATTTCTAATTTCTCTATATCTTCTTAACATAATGAAATTGAAAGAACTTGTGATTATAATGCTAAGATTGGAAAAGTACTGAACTTGAATATATCATCTTAAACCCTATTAGTGATGAATCTATAAGATAGAGGATTAAAAATTTAATTTATTACATTAAGATTTCTAGGTAAAATCTTCATGAAACTAAAATTAATAGTGTTAAAAATAGATCCCATAAAGAGTTATATAGATCTCATGAAGTCCACCAAAATAATATGGAATATCATGATATACTTATTGGATTTGAAATAAATTATTGATTCATAAACTAACTAAAATTTTTTAATAGACTTATAGAAGAAGATCCATATAAATAAAATCAAGAATTCTGTTATCTATAAGATAATATGATACCTTTTTATATTCAATGTAGACCAAATGATATAAATAGACTTCAATTTTCCCTTAGAAATATTATCTAGATAGTGGTTGTTCTATTTTCGCTAAACTATAGTTAGGGACTAGGGAGAATTAAAAAAATATCATTGCAAATTTATTCCCGACCTCGAGAATTTATTCAATAAGAAAGTTAATTTATGATATTAAGGAAACTCAAGGGGAAACGTAGCATAAATATTGGTAGATATTTAGAAGGTTGTGTTTTAGTTTCATCCACTATCAGATTAGTGAACGACTACTAATTTAATACTTTTATGATTTTGTTTCTTAAAAAATATGAGTAATATTGATTCTACTCTAGGAGATCCTTTTTAGACAAAACAACTACTGCTACTAGGAACTTATTACAAACAAGTCATATAATACCCAATAAATATGAACAAGAGGTCTTCTACATGTTATATATACTTAGGACATACTCACTTATACTTCTATGAATAACATGATTATTAGTAATATCACAGATCATGCCACTATGGTTAGATCCATGATGTTCTCTAACGCCTCTCAACCCTAATCGCAATCTGAAGCTAATTTCCATTATAATTTCATGATATAAATTTTTATTCTTTTGAAAATTTGAGTGATTAATGTCAAAAAAATTAAAAAACCATCTGAAAATTGAAAAGTTATTTTTCCAGGAAGATATTTTTTATCCAATCAAAACGGTATTTTTAATATAAAAAAAATTCTAGTCAAACAAGTATAACTAGACTCAAGATATATTTCTATATCCTAAACAACCAAAAATATTTTTCCATCGCCAATATAATAACTCATAGCCAATATATTTCAATGAGAATGCTAATTATTAACATGACAAAAAGTTCCATCCTTCTCAAACCACATTAAAGTGAAACAATAACCATCGAGAAACTATGATGTAATAGTAGATCCTAATAAGTACCTTGATGACCTAAATAGTAAAATTACCCAATGATGTTGGTATTATATGTAATAATATATTTTGAGTACTATATCGAAAAACTCATTTGAATCATGAACAAAAGGTGCATAAAAATGTAAGTGATATGAAAATTATGAGTGGTACTGAACTGAAAACTCCCCAATATGGAAATTCACACACTACATTGAAACCCACACCTAATGATAAAAATTCCAAACCCTTTTAATGCCTCATGAAGAACAGAAAATCAATTTTAAACTTGATGAAATCTCTAAAATTTATTTTTTATAAAGCCTAGTGTCATAAGGGGATGATTTTCATAAAAGGAATAAGAAATATTGTAGTATAATTACAAGAATGTATATTAAAAAAATAATTAAAATTATCAAGAGTCACTATTACAAAATTTTCTTTTAATAGAGCTAGAATATGCCTTTATAAGCACTAAAAAGTGTTGATAATGTGATAATGGTTAAAATACTTGAACATTAATCAGTACTAAAAAAGCTCGGCTAAAGGAACTCTTTAACAGTGATAAAAAAATTATTGTTAAAGGGGGCCTTTAGAATAGGCATTTATAAGTACTAAAAAGTGATGATAATGTGACCATGGTTAAAATATTAGTGCTTTTATCAGTGCTAAAAAATATTCACTAAAAGAACTCTTTAACAGTGCTAACAAAATCAAAATTATAGGGGGACTTTAACAATTATTTTTTATCACTCTTAAAGTCCCATTTTAACAATAATATTTAAAGTACTATTAAAGGGGGCTTTAATAATGATTTTTTAGCACTAATAAATGTAGCGCTGTTAAAGGTGGTAAAATTTTATTTCTTTTAGAAACCTATGATCCTGAGACCTTTATCAGTTCTTCTACAACCCCTTTAATAGAACTCCACCCATATCAGTGCTTATCGCCCCACCACCACTTTTATCGAGGCTTTTTGATTTTCTAGCCTCATGTGCATCTGCCTGTATTTGAACCATGCACCTCTCCTTTGAAGGTGGACCACCTTTATCACTACACCATGTTGTGTGGCTGTCTCTTTGAGGATATTTCAGTTTATTTATATATGTATATATTTACATATATTTATATAATTATTTCTAAATACATTTATTCAATATGTGTGTGTGATATATATATACTTATATTTATTTAAATATATTATATTCATATACATATAATATAATATAATATAAATATATATCTTTTTATTAATACACACATATATGTATATGTATATATATAATGTTAAACAATGTTAGATATTGTTTTAAATAAATTTATAGAATATTTATTTATTTAGATATTTTAAAATATACATTTTTACATTACTATGTTGATATATTTATTTATATGAGTGAGGTATTATAATTAAATCTAATAAAACATTCATATATTTAATTAATAATGAAAAATCATTGTGACGCAGAATAAAATTTCAAGGCCATAATTTCAATATGAAAGTAAGACCTTGGAATAAATTTATTCTTCAATAAAAAAAGGAAACAAAATACCCTTAAACATGGCTAAAAATCCATTTAATGTTAAAACTATTAGGGTAACCTGACTATAATCTCAGTTTTGGAGGCCTTTGGGGCTATATTTTTCATCAAATAATGTGATTGAGGGTGTAGATCTCATTATAGGATTCGATTTGGTATGTGGTATAGCCCAAAATGAAACTCGGATAAAAAGTTATGGTTGTTTGATGTTTGGCTTATATTGTCATCATATATTAGATATTTTATTAATTTTATGATTTTTATCATCAAATTGATATTTATTGACTATTACTCAGTAATATTAAGAAAATTATTAATTAAAAATATATTTTTAATTATTTTATGATCCATTTCCACCAAATATAATATATATTGAGTTTATATTTCTATTTAACTAATATAAAACATATTTTAAAAACCATATATTATATTTATATCGATATAAAAGTATTAATATATTAATATATTATTCTTAATGAAATATAATTTTTCATTGAAGTATACCGTTATCAGCGCTTCTTTAAAATAAATGATAAAGGTTAAGCCTTTTTAAGTACTTGTAAAAAATGGTAATAAAGGCCCCCCTTTAATAGTGTTGTTTTAGTGATATTAAAGACCACCTATTACAGCACTAGAAAAAAATCACTGTTAAAGACACCCTTTAACAACACTTTTTTTAGTGCCAACAAAATGGGTCTTTAACTGTGTTTTTATCTAGTGCTGGACAAACCTAGTTTTTTAGTAGTGTTGAATATAGACCACCAATGTAATATTCATAGAGTAAGCCCTAATAAAAAAGACTACAAAGATCAAATGGGACAAAAAGAAATTGGAAACATATATAATAGTTCTAGTAAATATTCCATTACTTGAAGAAATGGAACAATTTCCATGAAATGAAAAATTCTTAATGGATATGTGTTTTCACAAAAGGAAATTCAAGGGGGAGAAAGAGTCAATTTATGATGGAATTTTTCTTCTAGGATCCAATGTTCATTACCTATCAAATTAAAAGTTATAGAAACCTTTAATGTTCACTATAATATAAAAACTTTTGATTTATTGGATTTCATGTTATACCTAGGTGATATCATAAATGTTATTACCCATTAGTTATACTTATAATTACACTATAGAGATCCCAAACATGCAAAAAAGCATTGTCCAATTTTCCAATGTAGGAATAACCAAACCTAAAAGAGATATTGAGGATGTTTTGGTACACATCAAATACATTATTTTCCCTATACATATTTTTTGTTTTTGATATGGAACAGAATATATTCTATACCCATACACCTCATTTATTTGGAGACCCTTTTTGAAATCTACCCACTAAATCATCAATTTCCATAAAGAACCTTTTCACTTTAATTTTTTTTGTGAATTTCATCATTTTAATATTTTTCAATATATGAAACATCCAAATGAGAACCATTAATCTCCTTAAGTTAACATATAAAATTAGTTTCAATCTACTAGTTTCTTGATTCCATATGTGTTGAAACTTTAACTATCCGATTTGAAAATAATTTGTTTACTAATGTTGAATTTGACTTAAATAAAAAATAATAGGTTTATTTTGAAGAGAAATTGAATGAACATAATGTTGTTTGTGACCTATATAATTTAAATGGTATTGAAATGTCTATATAGAAGATATAATATCTTACTCTATTAACTATGTTGTGGAATGAACTTATAAATTTCATGTTAAATAAATCATAAATTCAATAAAAATAATGAAATTTAATTTTTACCCTAAAATCATGAGTATCCCCTAAAATATTGAATTTATCATGGGAAATATATTTGTAATAGGAATGAGGCACAACATGTAGTCCCTAATTTACACCTAAAAATTTAACATTCTGTTCATGAATGAGACGTTAAAATTGATAATTTTGTGAAAAAACCCTTCTTTATCCAATCAAAACACCCCTTATGAGTTAGATTTGAAACAGATTATTATAAACATAATGTATTCCTTCTTATTTGAAAAATGATATATTCCATATAAAAATTTAAAAATAGATCAAAAAGGTCTAGATATCTGTCTCTAAAAAATCATTAGAACCCAAAAAATATCGTTAGGTCAGACTCTAACTAACCTGATTATAATCTCCCCTTCAGTGTGAAATCGTATATTTTATTAAAAGTGAATGCTAAAAGATTTTGAGGAAATTTCAAAAGATATTGAATTATATATTTTATAGTTTATATAGATGGAAGTTAGAAATTTTTTAGTTTCCAAAATAATTTTTCCCATCTTTAATATCTAGTGGGTGAATCCCAATATATTCTTTAAAATTGTAGATTCAATCTTTCAAATAATGAATTTTAAAGATATTTTTTTAGTTATATTGAAAAAAGAAATTGAGGATGTAAATTGATTATATAAAACTCAAAATTCTTACTAAAAAAATTATATTATCATTCCATTTGTTGACTAAGTGGATAAAATACTTACAGGATATATACACTATTGTTTTCTTTATGGAATCTCAATTTACTTTCAAATTCATATTGCACATGATCAAGATAAAACCAATCTAACATGTCCTTTTTGATGTTTTTTACTAAAGTATTACCTTTAGTATATGTAATTCCCCAATAACTATCCAAATATGTGTGTTGATTATTTTCTTGATTTCTTTTAAAATATATATGGAATTATTTATTAATGATTTCTCTTTTTATGGATCCATAGTTGAATACTATTGGAAATTCTTGTCTATTTTCATTGAAACTTGTATTGAAAAAATATCATTATAAATTATGAAAAATTTCATTTCATGGTGTATGAAGGAATTTTCGTGGCTATGTAGTGTTTAGAAATGGAATTAAAGTTGGTCAATCTATGGGTAAAATCATTTCATTGCTTCCATACTCAAAAAACCATGTGAGATGTAAGATATTTTCTCAGACATGTTGGGTTTTATAGAATATTAATTAAAGAATTTATCATAATAGAATTTCCCATGTCCATATTACATTATCAAGAAACCTAATTTGTCTTATATTAGAGTTGTAAATAATCCTTTTAGGATGTGAAGAAGGATCTTATATCCCCACCCATCATCCTACCCCTAATCTGGGACCTACCATTTGAATTGACGACTGATGCATATGATGCTAAACTTATGGTGATTTTACATAAGATAGGGGATAACCAATCACTTTTCCTAAATTATGACTATCATACTTTAGATAAATCCCAATCTAGTTACATAACTACTGATAAAGAGATGATAGATATTTTATTGTCCTTGGATATGTTTTGATGCTACATATTGGGCTCTAAAGTGATTTTTTTCTAAACATCCTATAATTATATTCTTAATGAAGAAATAAGCAACAAAAAACCCAGTAATATAATATGGATCTTATTATTATAAGACTTCAATGTATGTATAATGGATAATAAAGGAATTGAAAATCTAGGGACTAACCATTTAAGACGATTCCCCATTATTTTTAATATAAATTTTCTAATATATCTCTCAATTCATGAAACTATATAGGATCGAAACTTATATGCTATTAAGAGTGATAGAACATGGTTTAAGGATCTTGAAAATATATTTTACATTAAATAAGATTCCCATTGGTTTTATTAGAAAAAAATAAATGATTTTTACTTATTCCAAAAGATATATTTTGGATGATCCAAACCTATAGAAGAATTATGGATATAAAAAAAATAGAGATTAATTAATTATTATAAAGTTCCATTAGTCATAATTTTTTCTCTCACATTGAGTTATGGAGGCCATTTTAGAGGTGATTTTTAATTTTTTTTAGGCCCTAAAAACATCCAAATCCATGGAAATAGAACTTTAAGGATTGAGATACTTCAATAACACATTTAATTTTATGATGTGTTTAATTAGTGGTGTATATATATATATATATCATGGTTAAATTATCTAATTATTTTGGATATATTTACACATTACCATTAATTTATTATATTTCCAAGTTGGTGTAAGATATTCCTAAAAGATCTGATGATGGAAATGTTATTTTAAATTTTGTGAAGGGGGGTCTATTTTAAAGATTTGGATTTCCCATGTTTTTAATCACTAAAAAAATAATTCATTTCTCCAATTGAACGTTAGAATATATTTTGAAGAAATATGGAGTTATACACGGAATTTTAAATCCTATCACTCCTAAAAAATGTGATGGTTGAAGTGTTAAATCAAGAAATAAATTAGATTTTGGAAAAAATCTAAACCCAAAAAAGAAACAATTTTGGTTTTAGAGTGTATATGTTATTTAAGATTATAGAACTTATTTTAAAAATAAAATTATAATTTCACCCTATAGTCTTGTGTATGTAAAATATTGTAATATTCATTTTAATTTAGTTCATAAATATTTTTAAGCTATTAAAATGTGTAAAATGATTATATTTTATACTGGGAAGAAAATAATCTTTTTTATAGGTGGTGGAAGAGATAATAAAAGATTCATACGAATATTACAAGTAGTATATTGAGAAAACCAAGGTTTATCATAATGTAATAATCCTTACTAAATAGTTCATAGTTGGAGACACAGTTCTATTTTTTGATTCTAGACTATATCTATTTTTAGGTAAATTCCAATCTAAATGGTCATTCCCTTTCCTTATTAAACATTGTATTATTTGGTGTTATGTAGATTATATAATTAGACATGGGATCACTATTTACTATTAATGGGAATATATTGAATATCTTTAGAGTCAATTTTCGGGAGCTTATATGAAATGAGGTTCACTTTCATCAAGCAAAGTAAAACTGAACATTAGTTTCTGTCCACCTATACTTATTTTCATTATTTTGACCCTTATTTTTTATATATAGTTGTCATAAAACTCATTTAGTGATTAAAAAATTTCATAGAATTATTTTTTGGGGAAGGAAAATTATTTTTCAAGTTAGAATTTTGTTATTTTTCTGTTTTTGTTTTGAGTTTTCAATTATACTATTTTCTTTCATTTTTATGTGTTTTTCTTTAAAAGTCATCTTGTTTTAAAAAACATGAAAAAATAAAATTCATACAATTTTCTTCTTCGAAATCCATTTTCTAATGTGAAATATTTTGACCTAAATAAATTACAAGAATACTAAATGAAATTTGTTTTAAATACAAAATTATGGGTCATTTCACAAAAACGGACCTCAAATTCGTGAACGTCACTCTGTAAATCACAATCCCAATTTTTATTACCTTACGATGAGGTTTATTAATTATTATTAACATATTTATTTCACTCACCTCATTTCTTGAGTGAACTAAAACAAGTTTTTTTACTATATTTTGACTTTTTTCTGTGAAAACATGAGGGTTGAGATAATTGTATTTTAAATGATAAAATAAATTCGTTCATTTTAAAATATTATTTTCAAATAATAATTTTACTTAGTAATAACATTTCATTAAATCCTTTTTATCCTCTATTAAACATGATACAACTTGTTGATTTTCCACATTAAAAGACACTTTTTGATATCTACCATGCTCTAAGAAGTAATATTCATGATATCTGTTGAGAATAATTATAGAGGAATCCATATTATGAGGATATTAATCTTTTTGGGATTGTTTGGGAGAAATATAAAAGGATAAATAAAAGTTTTTCTGCTTAAAGTCGTACCTTACTGATGATTTTCATGAATTGAGTTCTCAAATCCTAGGAAGAAACCTTCTGGTTTATAATTGATATAAAATGAAATAGAAATAGTTTTTTTGAAGTTGAAAACATTTTTTATCATTATAAATAAAGTTTTAAAGAAATATACATATAATTCAAAACTCAAAATATATGACGCAAAATTCAAACATAAAATCTAGAAATGTTTTGAAAATAAAAAAATCATAGGAAAATAAAAACTGTGAATGTTTTTTAGTGGAATCATTTGTACGGATGAAATGTTGAATAATGTGGTCTATACATGGTGTTTTCATTATTATTGGAGAAAATTTTCAAACAAGGAGATTGGTAAGTGTACTATTTATTAACAATAAATTAGATTCATGAATTTTTATATAATATCACATCCAAGCCCCACTTATTCATCCATTATAGTTTTTATATTTGAAAACTACCAACATTATGCCCCTAAAAATAACCTATTTATTCTTCATGATAATAAAGATTCCTTGAATCAAAATGGGTGGAAATTGAAGAACTTTTCAAGACTATGATTACCCTTGAATATATTTATATGATTAGTTCTTTTCTTGGGTTTTGATCGAAATGCTTACTTGTCTATGATTCCATGTATTATGTGTAGAGAAATAAATAAATCATAATTTTTCAATAATTTTACCTAGAATTTTAGGGAATAAATATCCAATATTTTAGAATTTTCAAAATAATTTTATAATTTCTAGATCTCAATAATAATTTTGATTTTGTTGATAGAATAGATTAACTCATTATCCATGTGTATTTATATCCACTTTGGAATTATTGGAATAATTCCTATATTTAATTTTATATTCCTTGATAATTAATTCAAGTGTTTAAAATATATTTTAAAGGATTTATAAAGTATATTGTTGGAAAGACGAAAATTGGGAAATTCTATACATCCACAATTATCAGTTATCCAAAAACCAGAATTAAAATAAATAGTGATCCATATGCGTATGTGAATTTGGACATATATTTTCCCATGTATATGAATATAGCCATGTATGGGAAATCTGATACACCAAATTCCCAATATGTGATCACCCATGAATTTGAAATTTTGGAACTCATGTACAAAACAAATGTTTTGAAATTAAAGATAATTAACTATATGAATCCATCCTCATATAAAAACCTCCTTTAAAAGAAATTCAACTACATCGACAACCCACATATGGGATTTCTTGCTACATAAGTGAATAATCGAGCTACATAAAAAATCCTCTACAGCTAATAATAGAGAATAATATGAACTTTGTGAAGATTAATTAATATTCTCTATCACTATTCAAGAACCCTATAAGAGTCATCCATATGGAACACATCAAATTAAATAAGTGGAATCTCATGGAGAACCATTTGACCAAAATAAGAAATTATACAACAGATTCTTAATATATTTTATGGCCGTGATGATCAAGTGGATATTAAGTATTTGAAACAGCAAAAAGATATCATTGTTTTACTAAAGCTGAAGGAGGTGGCACCAGTGTCTATTTGAAAGTCAAAAGAGATCATCTAGGAAACATACACATACATATGCACATAATTTCCCTAGTTCTAAAAAAATTCAAGAGAGAGTCGAATTTAAGGGATATGATTTAGCAATGAAAAGGTAAGCTATATAGAAACCACTGGTATTGAAGATCCAAGGGATCCTTTTTTAGTCTTTTATTATTTATAGTAATCTTTTTTATTAATTAGAGTTATTATTTTAAATAGTGAGTAATGAATTTATATCTTTTGAAATTATTCTCGTATAATATTTATTAGATGGTTATTCAAAAATATTAAATTAAATTGGTTGTTATCTTTATTTAAATTTCTTTTGAAGGTTCATTCATTTGGTCATCGGTAATTCATTTAAGTTTGTGTACATAGAGGTCTTTTGTTAGTCATATCACTTTCCTAGGATTATTAAAAATTATATAAAGCAATTTATATAATGTCCTAGAAATAGTTTGGTGTTTTATTTGAGGCCTTGATACATTAATAGAAGAATTATTTCAGATAATTCCAAAGAAAATGAAGAATTAAGTGTAACAATGGTTGAAACTAGTCCAGATTTTCTATTTTCAAATCTGATATCCATACTTTCTTTTCAATCTATCACTGATTCCAATTTTTGTTGATTCCCTACAAAAATTAGTTCATTTTTACACCTTTAAAATGAAGTTAAAACCCAATTCAAATTACATAAAAAAACAAACTAACAATAAGTGATAATAAAACCTTATCTAAAACCTTCACGAGATACAATCATGGGTTTTTCTTTTCTAAATTCCTTAGGGATAATAATATTTTTTGACTGGGATCCATGAAAAATACCATCCTTCCAGTACCCCCAGTAATCCTTGGATTATATTATCAAATAGAGATAATTAATTACAAAAATATTTTCTTAAAATCTACTTTATCAAATATATAGGGGTACAATTATATACAAATATTTATATACCTATGTTTATTATGAAAAGTGGAAATTTTCTCAATGGGGTGACTTCCCTCATTGAGGGGAGATTACATTACATATTTACCAAAATATTTCTTGGAATCAGGAGATAGAGTTATCTCAAGAACACTACTCTAACATATGATTTTGGTGTTAATATGGTTATATTTAGATATAATTCATGATTTAGTGTTTATATGTTGAGTTCTATGATGATAATAACGAATAGTTTCATTGGATGACAAAAAATCTCAAAGGATATATGTATTTATATATAAACTAATATATGACTTTAAGGAGATGGGAATATAAATTTTTCAAGAATCATATTTCAGAAGTAACCATGTCATTTTTATTTTTTGTCTTTAATTCATTTCATAAGTCTCTATTGTATAAATTTGATGTAGAAAGATAACTATTATTGATCATAAGACCTTGGTGTATGACTTCTCCTAGCTCCATAATTCCTAATAAAGAGTATGAATTTTAATGTCACATGAAATAAATTTCTTGATGAGCATATGAATTCACTGATTTTATTCCATTCAAAGTCATACAATAAAATAAAAAATTACATGTTTTTAGAATTATCTATTTTTTAGATTTAAAATAAGATCATGCTCATGTGTTTTTCTTTATCAAATAAATATCACAATGGTTTTGAATTCATGATGAGTTTACTAGAATTATTAAATCTGATTCTAATGGATGAAATATGAGTATCATGCAACATGTTTTTGTTCCGTTTCATATAAATACTTACTTACCTACATGGTGGAATTTATATGAATTTAAAGTCAATTATTTTACTACTGTTTTAAAGAGATAATTATACCTTGATTATTGAACATTTTAATTTTTTTAAATTGGGATTAAAATTTATAAGATCATGTATATTCTGAGTGATTTAAAATTTAAATTTTTGAAACCATTATTTATTAATTCTTAGAAATAAATGATGTTGTTCTATACCAAAGGATATTTTTACTCAAAATTTGGATGAATTTATATAATAATTAAGGAAATATTTTTCCCTGAATTCAATAAGAGTATAAAAAGGACCAATAAATAAGAAAAATAGTGTTCATGAATTTTGAGAGAGATCCCGATATACTAAATTTTTTAAGAGAGGGATGTTCATGAAGTTCTAAATATATTACACTCATAATTTTAGTGGAAGTGAAATAAATATCATTTTCTAATGATATTGAACTCGGAAATTTATAATATTAATGAGGAATGTCATCTCATATAGGCATGATTTTTTCATTATGGACAGGTCAATGGAAGACCAATCTATTGTTGTTGTATTGACATTAATTTGGAAAATAATGTATCTCTGAAATTATATTTACATTGATGTTGTATCATCCATGATCTTCTAAATATATTCTTCAACCAATAGAAAGGGTATATTCAATGTATAGTGGTATCTTGATAAAAAATGCCTATCATTTTATATTATATCACATGTTCATGGTTGTCACCTGAGCAAACATTGTAATACATATTTTATATCTTATCTGCAATCCATGATGTATAATTACCCTATTTTTTAATCATCATATTGATGATTATACAAGCCCCATAATTCACCATGAACATATAAAATATTATTCTATCATATTAAGGCTAAAAAAATGTAAAAATTATTGTGTACTTATTAATTCTGTATATTATTTTAAACTGGTGAGAATGATTTATTGAATCAAAATCATGACTTTAAAATTTCATGTGGGTTTAATTTTTAATAGAAACCTTATTATAAAAGAAACAACACTAATTAACCCCCTCTAAATGGTGTAAGATATTACATGGGAACTATAAAATGACAACATTTCTCTCAAAATCATCTGTAATAAAACCCTTTAGTTTCTCAATTCATATATTCTCATCAATGAATCAATTGTGGAATGAAATATTTTTATTAAATTGGTACACAATGAACATCTTTTCAACCACCATAACTAAGAATAGATGAATAGTGTCTAATGATGAAAAAGATTAAAATTCATCATAACCATCAATTACAGAAATTTTGGAGTGACCCATTCACTAAGCATGCTTTATTCTAACTACCTCACTATATTCATTGATTTTTTTAGAACACACCCTAGGTATTGATAAACAAAAATTATTTGTTCCATGGATAAACTTCCCAAGTATGATTTTTTCAATGTGTTCAAGATCCTTAGGTACCACATTGACCCATTTGACACATTTTTAAGTCTCTTCAAAATAATTGGTCTAGACATTAGATAATAAGTTGGTTCGTTATTAAGTCTACAACCTCCATGTTTGTAGAAGAGCTGTTTGATCAACAATAGTATTTTCTAATTTTATTTCTACCATTCTACTTCTCTACTATGTATCTTCAAAACCTACTTCAATTTCTTCATCATTAATGAATTATTATAAATCTACTTAATATCCATGTACTCCACCTAGGTTCATCACTTCTGCATAACTATTTTCTTTAATTGGACCATTAATTTATTAAAAATGTTACTCGTTGGGTTATAAAATATAATCATTTTTTATAAAAGTTATATCTTTACTTACAATTATATTTATATTCTTTTTTATATATAATTTTTATTAATTAATTTTGGATGAGTATATAAGGAAAATACATTCTATCCCATGAGCTCTAAACAAGTGATTATACTCTTTTTGGGGAATAATGAATTTATTTTATAAAATTTTAATGTACATTACTATTGGTTTTCCAAAACCACATCTCATAGGGTTTATTTGATTAATTTAGACATATAAAATCCTTTTTGTAAATATAAACTAATGTTAACACTATTTCCTTCCAATATATCTCAACTAAATCCTTCTTAATGAATACTGTTGTAGCCATGTTATTTGTAATATGGTTTCTCTACTCAACAACACCATTTTTTAATGATTCCTCAGTACTGAAACATGGTTCTTATCCCATTATTAATGAGATATTTTACACATGATAATTAAAGAATTTCATACCAATCACATTTCATAACTTCTGAATTTTCATCCCAAACATCTTATCTATGAATCTTTGATAATATGTAATACAATTGACCCCTTTATATTTTTGAGATATTACCACCAAATAATCCATATTTCTGTAATAATAATAAAAATATAACACAATATCTCTTTAAATTAACTGATTTGGTTAATATTTTTCTAGACATATCAATGCTATCCAAATAAAAAACAATCACATTGACTTCATATAATTTGTATTGTAAATTTTTTGAATAATGTGTCACATGAATGTATGTATGTAATATCATGATATTTGAGTGATATCATGAGATAAATTATTCTAAAACCTGTATTCCAATGAATTTTAGTTCAAAAAACAAATCATTTTGTGGAAAAAATTGTTCTCCTCTTCCCTATATAGATGAAAATTGTCTTCTTATCCATAAATTAGGTAGTGATTCCCCTTTTTTAATTTAATTTCATTAAAATTATATCATCTATGATTTTTATTATACAAGGTATATTGTTGAGATTGAACCCATACAATGATTCAAATAATTAAATTACACTTATCAAGAAGTGACCATGTCCTTCAACCACCAAGACATCTTGGTGCCTTAAATATTTCCTTCAAATTTTGTAATTTTTAGATATAATGATATTCAAAATTACATCATTGATAAATTTAACAAAAACTACTTTTTCATATTTTATCCCCATGAGAATATATTTTTTCACCTTTATATGGGATTCACATACACTACCAAGGATCCAGACTATATCCAAATCCAATAATTATGGAAAAATATCCTATCGTGATCCAAGATTATTTTTTCCATTCCTTTAGCAGTGAATGAAACTATTCCACCTCCATATTCTTTTTATTATCTTCATATTTATAGGATTTATATTTATTACTATTTTATATCCTTATTAATGATATTTATATATACTTTGATCTCCTTCTCCTAGTCAACTTTGGTATATTTCTTTATACTTGATAGAGAAAAATGAAGTGTACATTTTTATTATGATAGTTATGATTTATTTATGATTTTAAATAAAAGAAACCATTTATTTAAATTTTTTACTTAAATAATTGGTTATTTGAATTATTGAATAAAATTGGGTAAAAATGTAAAAATCTCTTAATTCTGGAATTTTGAAGGATTTTAATTACTTTTATATTTAGATCATAACGTTCAAAATATATATCCAATTTATGTTATTAGTTTTTTTAGGATTCCATTACTTGTGGGCTACAAAGTTCTCTTCAATACCAAGAGCTAATTTGTCTATATAGAGGCACGAGTAAATAAATAAATTTAAAAAAGTGTTTGGGAGGACGAAGTGGACCTCACCTTCAGAAATGAGGCATAAATTCGGGTACACACGTCAAATTGAGGTGACTAAAAATGTATTTAAAAGAATAATCATTTACCTGTTTTACTAATAAATTACATGGAGTTATTCAGTCCTTATGGAGGCCATTAAATTCTCAACCTTGAAGAAACATTTATGAATCATTCATCCACAAACAAATCATAGTGTAAATTACATATATAATTTAATATACATGGATAATAGAGCTTAGATTTTGAGGAAATATTCTTAACATAACTTGGTATAACTTTATTGAAAACTACATTTTCTTATTCGGCCATTAATAGGGATAACCATGCATATCCTTTTGGAGAAACAATTATGGAATCATAAATTCATCCCCCACCTATAAAAGGAGGCGAACCCTTCCATTCCAAATCATCAGTCGACCCCACCAAGAAAGACATCTCCACCAAAGAGTATTCTGGATAAAAATATCCATCATTTCTTCTTCTTCAATAATTTATTTGGTTTTTTTTATTCATTTTAGCTCTATTTTTCAATTTTTTAATTTTAATTTCATTTATTATTTAGTTTTAAATAAATAAACTCATACATTTTTTTTATTTCCACCGATTCTTTTTCCCATTTTCTTATTATTCTTAATTTTATTATTATTAATATGTTTATTATTATAATTAATTTTAATATCACTATTAATATTATTATTACTATAACTATAACTATTAATAATATTATTTTAACATTTTTATTTTTTTAACATATTTTCTTCATATCTTAATAATAATAATAATAAATTTTTATTATTATTGTTATTATATTATTTATAAATTATATAATTTACATTATTTTGTTTTTTATTATCTTTTATTCTATATCTCTCTCATCACAATTATAATATATTTTATTCTTTTATTTTCTCACCTTCATTCTTTTTAATTTTATTTATATCATTTTATTCTCTTTATTTATCCTTACCCTCCATAAATTCCACGAAATGATCTATTACTCTCATAAATGAGACGTTGACCCTGAGGCTTGGCCCAGGGAGAGTTCAAGGTGTTTTAAAATATTATTTTGAGTTTATTTTATGTTTGTAATAGATTCTAGTAGCACACATGGGTGAGGCGAATATCCCTAATGCGGAGACATCCACCCAATGTCATAAAACTCAATCTATTATGTTCTTTGGTTTAATCACTTTTACCTCTCTCCATTGGTCATTTTTTCACGTGATAGAGTGGAACTAATAAATTGTAGAAATGACATCAATAGAGTTGAGTCTTGGAAGTTAAAACCTTCTAGACCAAGGTGTTTCATCAATCTTGATAAAAGAAGGAGGTGGAATTGAAATTTCTTAGGAATTAAATGATACTATACAATTTATTATTAAATAATAGTTGACCAAAAAAGAGATTTCATTCTTGTATTAACAAAATAAAATCAAACATATGAAGGAGAATAATGATTGAACCCAAAACTGAACCCCCAAAACCAAGTGCTTTGGTCATTACTCATTCTATCGAGATTTTCACATTAGTATAAATTATAATATCTATTATTTCATATCATTAATAAAAAACCCAAAAAATGTAATTATTTTCTTAGATCAGTGAAAACCAAAAAAAGAGATCACTTTTGTGGAATAGATTATCTTAGTGAACATAACTAAAAGGATCTTCAAGTGAGATAACCCCAGTTTTCCATTTTGTTACACTTAGTAAAATTTTAAGTTCTTTTGACCATGCCTCGTGATAAGAGTACATCAAAACTAGCATCATTTTTGGGGACACAATTAGTAGTCTTCTTATATTTATATATTCACATCATAGATAGATTTTGTTTTTTTTCTATAAAAAAATCCAAAAATCCCATCTTTCCATGATGTATTCAAATTCAGATTATTATGCATGGGTAGATTACGAAGAGTTGTAGTAGTATCAACAATAATAAAAAGAAGAAAAATATTATAATAAATATCAAGCGCAAGAAGATAGAGAAATCATATAAAAAATGATAAGAAAAACTGATAAATCCTTTGAATATGTTCATTTGTTAATGGAGAAACCTTAACTTGAGACAGAGTAAGAACTTGAGGAAGTGGTGGAAGAACATGCACCACACATCTTTGAAATTTAAGAAGATGAGGAGGTAATGGTAAAGGTACCTGAATATTCCTTCCACCTTGATAAAAAGTTTCTAGAGAAGATATATTAATGATCATTTTCTACTGATTTACAAGAGGGAGATGATTTTAATTTGGACAAATTTTGAAGAAAATTGTTAGAAATTGAAATTCAACATTATCTTCTAAATTCTTAAAAAGAATAAGAGAAACCACCCTTTCCTATATATCCATACTTGGAAGAAGAAGATGCCTCAAAAGTGGTGTAATTTGAATAAATAATGGTGTAACCTAACTACCTACCTACATCTAGTGAACATTGAGTCCAAGTGGAAATTTCAATTGGAGAGGAGATTCATGATGAATTGAATCAGGGAGTTAACCCTTTTACGAACTCGTTATCTTCCAATATCATTGAAATTAAATTGATTATCACTCCCTTCTATTTGGATTTTACATATTTGGATTAAACACATTTTCCTATGGTGGATGATGTGTAAAATCAAATTGCACCTGTTTAGGAACTCATGGAGCTTCATGAACATTTTAAAAACCTCCAAGAGGAAGCCCATGAAGAGATAACTGTCCCTTACCTGAAGAACTAGAATTTCATACTACTTTTATAAAAGGTGATAATCTGATTTTTAATTTCCAAATTATAATTGTTTTTCAAAATAAAATTACCATCTAACTCACCCTTTGACTATTCTTTTAATACATCACATATAAAGAAACTAATAGAAAGAGAATAATATGTTTCAAAAGGTGAAACAATGGAGGTGGAGGTTCCATAATTAATCCTACCCCACAATTAAATTTATACCAAATTGTGAAGGTGTGGATCTAGTGTAATCTATACACGGAATTCTCTTCTATAAGAACAAAGAATATGATGTTGGTAAAATTCACATGTGGTGGTTTATGTCAAAGAACCCGCAACTACAATAATACTTTGAATAAAAACTTATACTACCCTATGGTGGTAGTAAAAATTAATGGCCCACTTGGGGGATCATACAAAGATTTATCTTTACATGATTTCTATAAATTTATATATTAGTTTGATTCTTAGAATTAGTTCAGCATACAGACCAATCCCTCCTATCTTTTTGAGATTTAATGACATGATATTTGTGCTTAATTGGGTAGTTATATTTTATAGGTTCATGATGGAATATATAAGCCTTAAAAAATTATGGTTAAGGGTTATTCTTCAAGAGAATTAGATTTCACTCTTTATTATCTTATAAACTCCCCAATTTTTTTTTTCCAAAAAACATGTTGATCTTTAAAGATGAAATTTCATTCCCAAATTTTAATTATGATTTACTTGTCTTATCTAGGAGAAATAAATTTTTAGGAATCACATGATTCTATGTTTTAGATTTAAAATTTTAATGAAATTGAATGAGTAAAATGAAATATTATATGATTAAAGTGATGCATGTATATTAAAATGAGGACTCATGATTTAAGGGAATGGATTTTTTCAGGTAACTGAAATTTACCAACCGATTTTCATGCTATGAATTTACAACATTCAAGTGATTTTTTTATTATTATTCATGGCTTGAGTGATTTTCCAATATCATATTTCTTTTCCCAAAAAGATTTCTATACCAAATACTCTTTATATTATCTTGAGTACATTTCTTGAGTTGTCTTGGAACATAACCCTTACCAAAACATTCATTTGAACTTTCCAAAGTAATGAATATGAAAAAACATGGTTAAAATGATTGAGGTATATTTTTATAACCATTTATCCTAAAAATACCACCTTTACATCAATAATTTTTTAACCCATAGAGATCATGAATGACATTTAGAGGAATGAGCCATGTTTCAAGGTATTTTTTTCTATTACTACTTTCCACATAGTTTTTTCATGATATTTTAAAGTTGATGTTTTTGGGTTAAGGGAATAATGTTAAATGGGATGATTTATTTTATAAGTAAGAAGTATTGGTTCTTATTGTGGGAATTATAAAAGGATTTTGAAGCATTCACTACACTCTATGTTTTCACTATTGAAGATAAAAAATGGTAATAACAAAAAGAACCAAAAAATGATAAATTTTTTTGTGATTTAAGTAAACCAAAAATCAACATTACTAGACCTAATATTTTAATCATATGTAGTTAGGTGGTTTATGGGTGGTTTATTCAAATCAAAATATTTCGAAAAAAATGAAAAAAATTGAATGTTTCTATGAAAAAAGAAAAAAAAGTATAAAAGATATATATATATATATATTCAAGAGAGGTAAAAATCATTCATTATGCTTAAATAGATCACAATAATTAATTTAGACTTTGGGGGTGTTGTTATTTGATATAAATTGAAGGGGAGAGTGTCATTATAATTTTACATTGAATATCATCCATTATGATTTAAGAGATAAAACTTATCGTTGAGATTTGATTTTTTAAAATCAAGTCCTAAAAACCTTATTCCTTAGAGAAATTTGAACCTTGATTCCAAGCCCCCATTATTTTATGTTTTTTCCCATACAAATTTTAGAAAGTATTTCTTTTACAAGATTATGGATAAAGAGAATGTTCTCATGATATGAGAACAACTATATGTGAATTGTAACATGATTGATGAGAGAAAAGACTCTAATGTTAGGTAAAACATTATTATACATGTTTAATAATATTGAAATGAGGATCTTTAATAGATGAGAGAAGAAGCACCATCAAATTTTAAAGGGGAAACTAAAATACATAGATTTT
Source organism: Viscum album (assembly GCA_963277665.1). Taxonomy (NCBI): domain Eukaryota; kingdom Viridiplantae; phylum Streptophyta; class Magnoliopsida; order Santalales; family Viscaceae; genus Viscum; species Viscum album. The sequence goes on from OY728145.1 coordinate 414,526,546, forward strand.
TTGTTCCATTAAAAATGAGAAATTGAATTGATATTTTATGTGTAATTTAAAACATTTATTTTACATTTATAATTGTAAAATTTTACAAAATTAAAATTTAAATATTGATAACATTGGTGCCCTCTTTAATTCCTTGTTTATTTTTTATGCTTAAGGGAAATCATGTTTTAAGTGTGGGGGTATTTGACAGAGCAAAATTAAGTGTAATTTTTTATTCAAATTATGATGATTTCTTCATTATATTCAATTATAAAACCCATGTATTTTGAATTTTTATTATAATAATTTGTAATTTGAATTATAGAATGAAAATTGGCTAAAATGTGAAAATTTCCTATTTCAAGAATTTTGAAAGATGTTAATCACTTTGGTGTTTTGATCATAACATTTAAAATATTTATATAATTTATGTGATTCTTTTTTTAGGATTCCTTGATTTTTTTTTTCTACAAAAATATCTTATGTACCTAGATCTAATTCATCCATATAGAGGCCTGAAAAAATCAACCAATTTGAAAAAGAGTTTGGGTTGACATAGTAGAAGAACTTTATATAAGACTACATTAACTTATTCATCCATTAATGGGGTTAACCACATGCGAAATTTTAGAGGAAGAATTATCACGCCCAAATATCCCCCCTTTCATATAAAAGGAGTTAAACCCCTCCATTCCAAATCATTAGTTGACACCACTAATAATGATATATCTACTAAGGGAGAGTTCATATTCAAATCTCCCCCATTTATTCTTATTATTCAATTTTTTCGTCTTATTTATTTTAGTTTTAGTTTTCATTTTTTCAATGGTATTTTAAATTCTCTTTTAGTTTTATATAAGTAAATTCATGCATTTTTTTTGTTTCCACCCATTCTTGAACCTATTTTTTCATTCATAATTTTTTACTATTATTGTTAATATTAATATTAATATTAATATTAATATTAATATTATTACTATTATTATTACACTTACTATAATTATTAATAATATTCTATTAACACTTTTATTTTATTTTCTTGTCATCTTATTATATTAATTATAAAAATAAATAATAATAATAATTTAATATTTTCATTGTTATTAAACTCATTATAAATTATATAATTTATTTTGTTTTGTTTTATTATTATCTTTTCTTCTCTTTATCTCTATATCATCCAGATTTTATTTTATTTTATTCTTATATTTTTTACATCCATTGTTTTAATTTTATTTATTTTATTTTATTATATTTATTTCTCTTTCTCTATCAATTCCATAAAATGATCTCTTACTCTCAAAAAATGAGATGTTGACCCTAAGTATTTTCTCAGGGGGTAGGTAATGGTGTTCTTAAATGTTCCTAAAAGTTTATTTTCTGCTCATAATAAATTTATTTAGAAAACATGGGTGAGTCGAATGTCCAAGATATGGTGACTTCCCCATCAATGACATGCAACTTAATCTATTCTATTCTTTTTTCAATCACTTTTCCCACTCTCCATTGGATAGTTATTCATACAATGGATTTGATATAATCAATGGATGAAACAACATCGATAGGGTCATGTCCTGAAAGAAAACTCATTCTAGACCAAGGTGTGCCATCATACTTTATTAAAGGAGGATGTTATAATTGAGATTCATTAGTAATTAAATCATATTCCAAATTTCTAAATAAATAATAATATTATAAATAAGATATCTCATTCTTGTATTATCAAACTGAAATAAAAATAAATGAAGGATAATAATGGTTGAACACGAAACTAAACCCCAAAACCATGTTCTTTATTCTTAACTCATTAGGTCTAGATTATCATATTAGTATAAATTAGAATTAACCTTATTTAATATCATTAATAAAAAACCCTAAAATATTTCAATTATTTTCTTATGTCAATGAAAATCACGAAAACATATACCATTGGTGAAATAGATTAAGTGATTGATCCAAAATAAAAGACTCCTCAACTGTGGTGACCCTGGCCATCCACCATGTTTCACTAGGAAAAATTATAATTTCTTTTGACCACACCCCGTGACATGTTTGTATCAATATTATTGATGATAAATTCATTGATTTTTTTGAATAACCTTTACAGCAAAAATAATTTACAATAAAATTATATAATGATTTGGAAATTATAATCTTCAATTTTTTATTTATCTGAGCCTTTAAATGTATTGTTTCAATGTAATACATATCTTTTGTATGTTCCATGTTTGTAAAAAAAATTATATAGATGTGGTGATTAATACTTTAATTTATTTCTCAATTTATAACCTTTTGCATCTCGTTTGAGTCTTTAAAATAAATATTCTTCCAAGGACTGGGTGCTTGGGGTCTCACATCAACTTCCACTGATTTTTTCTTATAAGAAACCCAATAATAATATTTCCTTTATTTTAAAAAAATTTTACTTATTGGAAACAAATAAATTTTCTATTATCTAACTATGTTCTTTATTATTGTCTTTATAATCCCACACACTCAAAATCCCTAGTGTTATACTGTGAGTTAGAATTATCCCATGATCATCGATATTTCAACACTTCTCTATCACTTCACATTAAATATCCTTGATCCTCATGACATGATTTTCCACTAAGATGATCAATACATAAATATTCTAATCATAATATCCAATTTAATACATATATTTAACCATAGTTTGTAAATTTTATGGATTTCAATATTGATGTAATTCAATCTCATATTTTTGACTTTGATTTTTATTCTTCCTATCATGTCACGAACTTTTTGGAATATTATACCACTCCATTATATTTCATAATTTTATCTAACAGAAATCAATTTCTTCAATGGAAACATCTAGTTTAGCTTTGAGGTAAACTCTTCCCTCAAATTCAAAAATTTCATCATCACTATCCTCTATTCATGGATTTTTTTATTACAGCCATAATGGATTCCTTATTATGTTATTTAATGTCCCAAAATTCATCAACATTATATCCTTACTTGTAGACACATTCCAATAAAATAAAATTATTCCTTTTAATGAATTTATACTATGATATTCACATTCTTTTCACATCCTAATATTATTTTTTTAGGTTTTTCATCTCCATTTTCATCTAGTAACTTATTTGATAACTTCCAATGATATTCTAAATTTTTATATAATATTAAAAATACGGTGGAATTTTGAAATTCAATTTTATTTTTCCTCATTTGAGGTATCATAGAAATGGAATAAATCACTTCCTCAATCTCCCATTTTTTGGATTATTATCTATTGTGAGTTTCTTCATCTCCATGAATTCCATTTCCTAATAATTTTCCTTTATCACATAGTTTTTAACATTTTTATTATATAATATGTAAAAAAGAGTTATATAAAGATTATCCTGCATCACTTACATTATATATTTTTCTTTCCAGCACTGAGAAAATTGCATTGAAATATGAAGGTAATATTCTTAGGATACACTTAATTATTGTGATTATGTCTAGGTTTTCTCTAATTCCATGCATATCCCCTATAATAATCTTCACCAAGTCAAATTATGAATTAAAATACTCATTCAAAGTATTATCATATCCTTGTTATTATTTCAAATTACCTATAATTTTCTTATATTTATATTGGAATCAACTTCATATATGTTTGGAGGTTTTTTACACATGGTGTGTGGGAACATAAATGAAACCAAATTTATATATATATATATAATTGGATAATGATTCACCTAAATTGTTTTTTCCTTTTTAATTGGATCCCCTCTATCTTCAGTATTTTTTTGTTAATGCACCACTCTCCATTCTGGTTGAAATCCCATGTACAGAATACATGTAAACCTCCATTACCAAAGATCACAAATAATCTTTAATCTAATTCTTACATAAATTAAGGTGTTTTCCATAAAATACTGAAATAACCATGTCATTATAATCCACACCTAATTATTTTAACAGGGAATTATCCACAAAAAACTTTAAATTTGATGCCACTTTTTTCACTAAAAAAGGTAAAAACTCCATGGGGTGAATTGATGTATATCAATTTCTTCCAATAAAACCTCTCTGAAAATATTATTCCACTAATATTAGGAGAACTCCCCTCCCTTGTGAAAAATATTTACTGTTAAAATAATCAAATAAAGACATAAGAAATTTTAATTATTTGAGCCAAACTAGGATAATATATGGTGTATGCAGTAATGATATACAGATGAACCAAAAACACTAAGAAAACTCATTTTATAGAATTTGAAGTATCCAAATTGAACCTCTAAGTTTTAAATTAACAAAAGAAAGTCAATAATATTTTTACAAGATGTAACTAACTCATATCATTGTAAAAGATAGTTCCTTCAACATACAATAATCTATAATCACACCGGTGATGGTGTAGAAATAAATTTTTTTTATCCACTTGATGAAGACCTAAAATTCTAGTGAGATAGACTCCTAGATCTCTTTTTAAGTAACTTTACAATAATCTCCAATAATTCTTCTTATCTTCTCCCTATGTATCTCTGTTATCCCATGATTATTCTTCTTATCCTTAAAAGAAAACATATGTACTATATTATTAAAATATATCCATATTACCATTTTTATTGTTCTTCAATTAACTCTAATAATGTTTTTAATATACTTCATAAAAACCTATTTCAAACCGAGTCAAGACCGCCATTTTAATTCCAATATCTCCATCCTGAAATATAGAAAATATGAATATGGAGGATTTATGACCTGATACTTTAACAATAAGATAATGGGTGATGGAGTTCAAGAGAGAAATTTCAATACTCTGCTTTCATATATATTAAAATATTTTAATTTTCATAAAAACAACTTTCTATATGTTGCTAATTGTTCTAAAATACATTAATGTAATAATGTACTAGGGTGTATGTCACACTGATAATGTCATAGTAATTCCCCTTTATGATGAGAACCTTGAAGTTTCATGATGATATTCTTAAATATAGTTCTATGGTAAGATGACATACTATGTTAGGACAGATAATATATTGACTGTCGTGTTTGATTACTCATATGTGGAATAGGATTCTTCTAATTAAGTTTTCACTTGATAATCCCCTATATAGGATATTTTGTGAACATACCCCCTAGTAGGAATTCTTCATGTTTTCATGTAATCAAATATTCATAAATGTGAGTATGTGTAATGTTTAATAGACTTTAACATTAAAATTAACTCATTCCATGACTCAAACACATAGATTTACTGACAAAAATCATGATTCCATATGTAAATAGAATGTAGGGCATTTAGGGGGATTCATGATTGACATGTCATTAATGTATAAGTTGAGGAAGGATTTATCTCTTCCATCTTTGTGAAAGCTAATATCTTGACCCCTTTATTCGAATAGATAAATCACCTTAAATTCCATTTCTATGTGGTAATGATGTGATTATTTCATAGAGTCAAAGAAAGGTGTATCAAGAATATAGGTTGGTGATATAGATTTGTGACCTGCATGTTGAGATATTGTGACAAAGGGATTGTATTACACAATGAGCATTCATTTGTGGTTGTCAACAATGAGACATTATGTTCTTTATCTTGGGTTCCTTGACCCATAAAAGACATTAATCTTAGAATTTAGGTAGGATCACCTAATGCTAATGAGAAACAACCCAATAGGGTCACACACTAAGTGTTTCTATTGATATTGAGTAAATTATATTTTAATTTAATTAATGGAATAAATATTATTCTCCCGAATGAGGAATAATTTTTCTCATGTTTTATCTATAGATAAAAATTATTAATGAATGAATTATTTAATTAAATATTTATTATTGTGTTTAAAAAATGTAGAGGAGATAGAGTGAACTGGTATTGTGTCTCGTGTAGATTTTGTATTTACAAGTTGGTAAAATAATATTTATCATTACATCTATTAGTGAACACCTCTAAATAATAACAAGAATATTATTATTATTGTATGGAATTGGATTTGAAAATGACTATTATATAATTTATTTTCTAGTACAGAATTAATTAATAATTTAATAGAAACCCTAACTCAATACACAGATGGTTATGTCAATTTTTTAGGCTTAATTGAGAATCGAGACTTCAAAATTTTTACATGCAAAAACATTATCTCTCAATTAATCTTCACATATTTCTAAAAAGAAAAATATTCTCTAGATAGATTCCATCAAGATAAAATGATCTTGAGTGATCAGGAACAAAAATGAAAAGTGATTTATTGTCCTTTCAAACAATCGAAAATGGATAGTTTTTGTTTGAAGATTAGAGGATCATATGTGTATCAATGCTAGAGGTATTCTACGCTTGGATTGTTATAACATAATGAAGGTAACCGAAAAATGGGTTTTCAGATGGTCAACGTCATCTATGAATAATGATCCTAAGACAAGTCATCATTTCCTTATTTATAATATAAATTAATTATAAATTTAATATGTAAAGATCCTATCTAGGTTCCAGGATTTCTATTATCTGAATAATAGGTGTAATACTTACATTTTTCATTATATTTATCTCTTATAATTTTTTTTAATAATCCACTAAATTGAAAAAAAAACTATATCGTAATTTTTCCACCAATATTCTTTCTCTATTCTTAAGAAAATTGGTTTCTGAGTGGTTATGTTTTTAATTTACCAAAAAAGTATTGTATTTTTATTTATAGAGAAAATAGTGTAGAAAATGGAAGTTGAAAACATATAAGAATAAATTTAGGGGGTCTAATGAAGTGAATGCCAAGAGAATTATCTTGAAAAAATTGACTCCCCTCTAGAGGAATGGATCTGGGGTTAGAAAAAATAAGAAGCTAATCATGTTGAGATGCTATAGAGGCAAGGAAATCTGACACTACATTCCCCTCTTTCTAGGTATGAAGGATAGATTTATGATCATTTATCAGTCTCTTTCAGTTTCTGATAGCGTAGTTGATGGACCAAGGAACTTGAGTCTTGCCTTAGAGTTTATTAAAAAGAGCATGTGAGTATTTCTAAATCTCTCTAATAAGAATGTTCTACTGATTTCATAACAAGAGCCCAGAGAGCATAGAAAGGGTCTCTACTTTTAGAGAATCACTAGGACCTAAGAAGAAAGATAAGGTCCCGATCAATGATCTGTAACTATCTCTGATGATGCAACCCCCACACATATTACCCATATAGCACGAGCCATCTGAATTCTCCTTTATACCTAAGGATATATCCTTCCATCTAACCCATGTGCCTTGGGTAGGGGAACTCGAACTGGGTAAGGAATGATGTTGGAGGATCAAGGAAATGGAGGGGGAATCCTCAATGACATTATACAACCTGAAGTGGTCCAGAATGGGGTTTCACCTTTGGAAGAGAATACCCATTTGATTTGGAAATGAACCTCTATAACACAAAAAATTCCTTGAGGACCAATGGAGCCAACATCTAGCTATTAAAATGGCTTCTCTTGCCTTCTATTCTATACTAGGGTTGTCCATTACTTGGAACCATTTCTGAAGGAATATATTATCAATGTAAACCCGATCATACCAGCATGTAAAATGGCTAAATGAACTCTAGATACATTTATCCAAGTCACTGTTAAATAAAATGTGTGCTACTGATTCAGTTTGTGCCTCTCGACAGTAAAGGCACTTTTAATCCAAGAAAAAACCTCTCCACTGAATATTATTATTCATGGGTAGTGTGCCATTCCAAACTCTCTATACAAGGAACAAAAATTTGGAAGGGAGACTCTAGAACCATAATGTGTCTCCCAATTAGTTCTGAGGAAAAGCAGCAGATTAAATTTTAAGTAAGTCCCTCAAAGGGAATGTACCTTAGGCTGAGCCTGTGAACACCAACTTTTCTAGGTCGTTAGGTAGGGATATTTTATCAAAAAGATTCTTCTGAGTAGCATTCAGTGTAGTCCGACTGAGGAGATTGTAGTCACTGACTTCCCTAAAAGATATGTTTGGAGTGGTTCATAAAGGGAAGATGAGGATAGACCCCGACCAGTTATGATGGCAGTAACTTATTTCCCCTTTTCCCAAAATCCACTAGGTGTGCAACTGAAGGAGAGAGAAATATTGCAGGATAATATTACAGATTTTGGAAGGTTTACATAAAGTAGAACTCCCCTCAACACCATAGGTGGTTTGCATATGATTTCACTATAAATAACATTCCCACAGAACCTCACAGGCCAGCTTGGCCTGAAACCCATACATAGAGGCAGAAGCACTCTATAGGATGATACCCCCATCCCCCATAAGCTTAGCCATATACTTCCAAGAAGCCTAGTGACATTTATGCTGTTATTACCCACCCCAAAAAAAATATAGTAGAGTAGATTCAATATTGGAGATCACATTCTTCGGGACATTAAGAGTAGAGAATATATTCATAGGAATGGAAGATAGAACTGAGTTGATCAGCATGATTCTCCCATCAAAGGATAATAGCTTATTCTTCCAGTTGAGAATGCTCTTAGTGATTTTATCTATGACTAAGTCGAGGTGTCTAATAAAGAGGGTATTAGGGGACACTGTAGTACCCCGATAAGTCATAGGGATGGATACTTGGTGCATAGAAAGCCTAGACTGTAGATACCTTGATCAACTATTTAAGCATTTGGAGGGAGAAAAGAAGAGACTCTTATCTCTATTGAACACTTAACTACTCCATCTACCATAGATATCAAGATCCTAATTAACCCCCTAAATTGATCTCTTGCAACCACGGAAAAAGAGGATTGTGTTATCTACAAACATCAGGTGAGAGACACCACCACAAAAAATATAGTTGTGATAAGCATTCAATTTCCCAATATATATACAATGATTAAGGTAAAGGCTAAGAAAATCTTGAGAAATGATGAAAATAGAGGGGTAAAAGGGATCCCCCAATTGAAGACCTTTGACAGCATTGAAAAAACAGAATTTCATGCTAATAAAAGAGGTGGCCATCCAGGGAAAACTGAAGCAGCACAAAAGAAGGTCAATAACCAAGGGATATAAACCCATGATCAAGAGAACCCTAGTGATAAAACGTAATTCCACACTATCATAAGATTTAATCATTTCATGATGAATGGAAACGTTGATACCTAGGGATTTTAAATTAATGAAACTTATAACTTCATGGGATAAGGAAATATCTGCTTGTATGGATCTTCCTTTCACAAAAATGTGTTGCTCTGGGGCTACCCATCTCGGAAGAGTGGTGGAAAATCTTGAGTTCAAAATGAAAACTAGAAAATAATAAGAAAGTTTATATAGACTAATAGGCTGATAATGATTTAGAGGAGAGGAAGATGTAACTTTGGGAACAAGCACCAATTTAGTTGCACACACCACTTGGGGAGGTTACCTCCTTGAAAATAGTCTTGGACTTCCCCTATGAGGCTTCCTAAAATTGTATCCCAAGACACTCTATAGAAGGATCTTAGAAAATAAATAGTCCTAGGGGCACTAACATGATTAATTAACCATAAAACCTCCCAAATTTCTTCCTCATATGATAAGGATTGGAAATAAACATTATCAACCTCAGACACTAAGAGGGGAATCACGTCCAACAGGGTTGAGGAGCCCCTCAAGTAGCCACCTGCCTCGAGGGGGTTCAGATCATCCAACAATGACTTGATGTGAGTGTCAGCAAGGCTCCCAATAATATATTTGTAATTTTAATAGGATCCATCCTCCATTAATATATTGGGACTGAAATGTATTATTTTTTCCTTGATACAGGCGTGAAAGTAGGTTGTATTGTGGTCTCCTTTGCAAAGAAACCTCGTTTGGGACTCCTCTATATCAACACATTCCTACTTCAATAGAATATCAAACTGTAGGTTTTTTTACATTGGAACTCTACAATACATGAATCAGCCCAAGTAATTTCCAGGTCCAATGCATTCTGTTGTATCTCTCTATTGATATTCTCTATGGCTGTGTTAGTTGGGGGAAGATGTTTTACCCAGGAAGTAAGTTTGGACTTCAATCATCTTAGGATATTGTGGAGAGAAGCACAAGGGTTTCCACAACTAGAGGAATCCCACACTATACTGACAATGTCATAGAATGTAGTTTCATCTACCTAGGAAGAATAAAGATGAAAGTGGCGAAAGATGTTAACTCAGGCTGCCAACAAAACTCTATGGACCGAGTGGTCTGAGGGCCCTCGCACTAAGTAGAGGATATTGAAATTGGGAAAGGCCGAGAGGGACTCCCTATTAATTAAGTAGCAATACAAATGACTCTATGATCTATAGTTTTTTTTGTTGATTGTCACACCAGGTAAAAGGATAAGTAGATAATCTAGTATCCATGAGTCTATTGTGAGCCATGAACATGGTGAAATTTTGAATACCCCTTCTAAGAAAATGGGCTTGTTTTTTTATCTTCTAGACTAGAAACAACATTGTAATCACCACCCACAATACAAGGGGTGTCTCTCAAATTAACTGAACATATATCAACACATAATGAACCATGTCCATGAACTTCACACATAACATAGACAACTGATAGAAGGGTTTATGTAATTCTGACCATAATCTTGATGTTGATGCATTTATCTAAAAGGGAAACCATATCAATAGAGAACCTTGATTTCCAAAACATCCATATGTGAGAGTTGGAATGGGAACCATATAGAAAACCGTGTTCTCTCATGCGTTAAGAATAACACTTAATTTTACCAGACACTTGTTTAGGATCAAGAACCGTAACCAAAGAAGCTGAGTGAGAGAAAAATTCATTGGAGATAATGTCCGATTTTACTTGCGATCCCAAGCCTCAAGCATTAAAAATGAGAATATTAATCATTAATGGAAAGATGTATGGCTTTGGACCTAGATTCATATCCCTTGTATTTCTTAGAGTGTATGATTTTTTATTCTATTTTCGACTGAGACCAGGTCTTCATTCTGCTTGAATAAGGGTGGGCTGAAGATGAAAGATGATATTCGATTAACAATAATTCTAGAGTATAAGGTAGTTTACTCCCTGTGGAGGGGACCAGAAGAATAATATCTAGGAATTGAGGAGGAGAACTAATGAAAAGAGAGGAGTTCTGCCAGAGGTTCTCAGTAGACTCCCCTGGATCAATCTCCTTAATGGAAGGACCGGTAGGGGAGAAGGGGAGAGTCTCTCCCAGGAAGACTGAGAATAACTCCACAACATTGAGAAACCTAGAATACCTAAACAAGGGGGACTACTGGTGAACCTGAACCATGTCTAGGAAAGGTAGAACCAAATCCATCATAAATATGAGCTCAGAATAGAAGGAATCGTCCATTCAGGGAGGAGAGGGAGGTAGCAGCACTTTCTTCCCACGAACATTAGGATATGGACTCATACTAGGAGGCGGATTTGTAGAAACAACTTCAAAAGTCACAAAAGGATAGGTAATGGAAACCTCGGCATGGAACTTCTCTTTGAGGGACATGTGACACTCTAGGTTAGAATTCCCTTGGAGAGGGGAACCCTAATAGAACCGTGGAAGTAAGGGGTAAACTAGCACCTAAGACTAGCCATCCATCCCATCCACTTCTAACAGAATCTTAGGAGAATAACATTATTCCATCTAAAATAACCTTTCATATCAAACAAATAATCTTCATGGAATTATAGTGAACATAAACAAAATAAGGGTGGGATCAAATGCTCAATAAGGGTTAATTACAACATAAACTGTTATGAATCAATAAGAATAATCAACATGGAAAGGAAGGTAAATGAGCAGACATGCCATTTAAATAACTTGACTATCATGGTGAGATATGAAGAATCCATATATAAAGGTAGATAACTAAAAACACATTCCATTTAATCAATAAAATTAAAATTAAATGCATCTATAGAAAATATTAAAAAAAATCTCAAGGATAATAATAATATCTTAATTCTTAATGAATGACATGATAAATTATTGGATTCCTTGTTTCCTAGTAACATGATACCTTTTCCATCATGATCTATCCTCAAGATATTTTAAAACATATGTGTACAAACAAATACAGTTTGACCAACTGTATTTCTAATATCATGATCAATCCTCAAGATATTTTAAAATATATTATTACAAACACATAGGGTTTGGCCACCTGATTTTGTCTCATGAGACTGCTGAGGCATCAAGGGTACTTCTATAAATAGTCCCCAACCAGTTTCATGAATTAACAAATCATTCCTCATTTATCATATAATAAATTTAATTAGTAAATAATCTAACATATCATAATGGATCGATATTGACTAAAGGATGATGATTTATCTATATTCCCCCAGTAAATAAAATAACTTTGAAAGTAAACACTGCAGGTAAAAATGGTATATGATTAAGGAAATTATCATATCTTTCACATAATAATATATATATTTAAGGTAAATTTAATTTCTAGTGAAAACTATTTAAATAAAGTGATTGTTTCAATATAAAGTTAACAACCACAAAATAAAGTGATATTTCACAAAAACTTTTTGCACTTAGTAATTTTCAAGTCAAACCCCCTTAGATGGAATAATTAAAATTGAATCTTAAATATCATGAAGAATTAAGTATACATGATATTACATTTCAAGGGGCATTATATATACTAAATAAAAGTGAATTGGTGAATAAACAAATATGTATTAATGGGATGTAAATTGAGACGAAGTCTAGTATATCATTATTCCTTTGGATTCCATGTTGTTTAACATCATGTAAAGTGGTTTTAAACATGTTATTAATATATAATGTAACCATATTAATATTTATAATATCATATATTATCCTCTTAAAAAATTTATCACCCATTATTTAATAATATTTTATTATTTACCATGATTCGAGTGATAATTACGTTTTTCTCTCTCGAATGTTTTGTCATACATGACCTTGATCATTTGAATATTAGATTGTTTCATTATATAAAAATATAATAATTAAATAATTATTATATTTATACCTTAATTGTATTTTTATGACCAATCATCAATGATGGGTTTGACAAGGGAAGTATGTTATGATCATGGAGACGGCAGGTCATATGTACGCATGAGTAGCATTTCCATTTTTAAATGATCATAATTGAAAGTTGGTAAGAAATATTTTATCATACTAGAATGATAATAATAACATAAAAAACATTTTATTTAATTAAATATTCTTTTATATATAATCTATGTTTTGAGGTGGTGAAAATTGAGTCTCATCGCTTCATGAAGGTTATAGTCCAAACATACACGAATGGCGTTATCATATTTAAGTGTAAAAATGAAATGAAATATTAATATTTCAGAATTATGAATATTTAATGAATATCAAATAAATTTCAAAGATATTATATATAATCATTAAAATTGTTTTTTATCACTTTTTATGTAAAATATTTGTGAATGACGAATCACATTACTTCACGAGACGATAATCTTCCATACACACAGGCAATGTTATCATATCTCTAATGGAATAGAAAGTAATAAGGTATATAATATATAAATAATACAAATTTATAATTATGTTATATATATTATATATAATTTATACCCATCATCATACCCAACCATGATAGGTGGTAATGGAAAAAATAATTACATCGATTCCAGAGGTGATAGTCCTCCTTTCACAAGAATGATGATTTCATCACCCATTAGATGGAATTAGAGAAAGTTGTAAGTCATGAAATTATTATAAAAAATACCATTATATTTAATATATAATGGATATTATATAATCTTTGTATAATAATAATTCGAGGAGGTAGAAAAGTAAGTAAAATAAAAACACTTATTGAAGAATGTTACCTCTTCTTCGGTGTCCTCCTTGGGTTTTCACTAAATGCTTCTTAGGTTGGGTTTATTCCCAAATACGTGTTTCATGGATGAGGTTATGTAATTTGTAAAGTTATTTTTCTATGGTTTTTTTATCCAAATGTCTTTAGAGGTGTGACAAAGCGAGGGGAGTGAGTTTCCTTTTAAAATTGAAGAAGAGTGGCATTTTTTAAATACCGAAATCTATACCCTATTTGGAGTTTTCCCTGACACCATACACCTCCAAAATTGATTAGTAATGGAGGGTTGGGGTGTTTATTTGGTAAATAAACAAGTATAAAACAAAAAAATAAACAAATTTTTATCATTATATTCTTTAGTATTTAAGTTTACTCAATTTTACCCTTTTAGTTTCTACCACAATAACATGTGTCTTTTAATTTAACAAGGTAATTTATACTTAATGAATAAAATTAAAATTATATTTATTATATAATTTATCCATATTGATTATAATGATAATTTATTAATAAATATACTATTTTCTTGTAAAATTGTTTTTAATACAAATGCATGAAATGCGCAAAACCCTGTTTTAGACTTAACCTCTCTAATTAGTTTTAAATGTTTCCACAAATAATTATGGTAAAAATTTATGTTGAACATATTAGATAATATAAATTATTCTTATTCCTAATATAGAATCTATTTTTATGCATCCATCTCATATAAGTCTAAAAAAATTAATTTAAAATTAATCCCACGGACGTGATGAGAAATATGGGGTTTAAAGTGAAAATATTTAATATTTTAAAATGTTTTTATTTAAAAATTAAATATGAAATTTTTTAAAATGACTAAAAGTGGATTATTTCGAAAAAAAATTAACTAATTTTACTTGAAATCCAATTGAAAATAAAATTTATTATTTTAAATTATTTAAACAAAAAGATAGTTTTCAATTAAAATATTTTATTTTCCACAATTCATCAATAGATGAAATTTTCAAAAAAATCCAATAAATTCAACATATGATAATTTTAGAACCTTTATTTCATAAAAAAAATTTATATAAAATTTCTAAAATTGTTGGAAACAAATTTTATATTATGTGTACAAGACACAACGAAAACATGTTTTATAAAAAATACAATTTTCAGAAAAATCTATTTTTTATATTAAATTATTATTTTTATATTTATATTAAATATAGAGATAATAAAAATGTGTAAGATATATACTTTCATAATTTAGTTAATCCTATTATTACCTATCATCAAAATTTCAAAGGGATAACTATCATATTAAATAATTTTATTAATAATATATTATTTTGGTAAAACATGGCCTTCTGTGTAAAAAAAGAATAATAATAAACCTAATATCATGTGTAACACATTCTAAAATTTGGATTCCATGTAACTCAAGATAAAATTAGTGTTATGTGTAATTTAATGTAAAAACAATGTTTCATGTTTCATATTTTGTTGAATAAAATGTTATTATTTTAAAATTTTAGAGTGTTGCATTTTACCCACCATAAATAAATTATTACCTCATAATTTAAACAAGATATTGCTAATAAAGGGTTTTATATTTGTATCTTTTTGTTTAAACCCCACATAGTAATTTTTTTTTAATAAAATCCATCTTAATAAGAGATAAAATGAACTACAAACATCATGTAGAATAACATATAACTAGATTTCTAAGTAGGAGAACATTGTTGGAAAGTGAATATTTGAACATAGATGAAAAGAATATATGTATATAGATAGTGATAGAGGTCTTTGATCACAATAAATTTAATTATTAATTGAAAGTTTAGGGTATCACATCCATAAATATGTAATGATTTAAATGGCCACCAGTTTAACAAATATTAAGGTATTGGGATAACAATTTTATTTATAGATCATTTCCCTAAAGTTGATGACTTCATCTACTATAGATGAATATAGGTAAATATACATACTTTATATTTTTGTAATATATAATTACAATATCATCCTTAAGTTGTGCTTTGATAAATTTTTTATCAATCCCTTAATCCAAGAAATAAATATCCAAAACTGAATTTTTTTTATTCCTGGAATATTAAAATTAACTTTTAACAGATGGTAATATCCTTAAAATATGTATTTACTTCTATGTCTAACTATTTTCCAAACCCAATATGTTTAGCAGAAGTTATCTAATATAATAAATCAATATTTAATCCCAATATGTAATGATACTGGTTTATCATTGATATTTATTCTTCAAATCAATAAAATAAAAAAAATAACACATTAACTAGGACATAACAAAGGCTATTGGTGGGTGTGAAACCATTATCCTCTTTTGGTCATGGTTACCAGCCCCATCGCCATTCCAGATGAAACAGTTTGTCAACCAATATACGGGTTGTCATTTTTCTAAAATAATGTTTATATAATTTCTATAATATTCCCAAAAAAATATAATGGACATCCTTGAAATAAAATCAATCATTAAATAACCTTTTTAGTATTTTTTTCATTCAACTAATTTTTTTATCAACAATGATAATAATATTTTTTGAATAATATTATAATTTAATTAATTTATATATTATCAACAATGGTTATCAATACCTCTAAACTGGTCCATTTAAAATTTAAAGGCATTATTCCATAAATTTCATTATTTATTAAAACATACAATTTCCATAAATTTCTCTAAAAAATTATTTAATCTTCATAGAACCCCATCACATTAAACCTAAAAATGGGTTTTATGAAATTGAACTTATCAAAAAACATAATCTCATAATCATGTGACGGTATTAAAAACACTTATGTTAATTAATAAACATGTACTTCTAAAATTTAACCTAATCCTTTGATGTTTCATCATTATTATAACCAAAATATCATTTCTAATGATACTTCTAAAATTCTAGTCCTTAATCCCAATACAAAAATACATCAATTTTTTATCTCAACATAGATATTTCTTTGATATAGAGTTTAAAATAGACCATTCATATTAATTATATATTCAAATCATTAAAAATAGTTTGTAAATAAAATGTGATGTATCCTAAGAATATCTCCCAAGAGTGTAAAACTATGTGCGTATTATGGCTCATTGTCATACAGCAAGTGATGATCGGGTCAAGCCCAATTTACCCTTTTCAAACTTAATACCCTAGGTACTTCTATTCTTGAATGATGTCCACATTTAGTATCCAGAAAGAGACATATTTCTAAAAAAACACAAAATATCTACCTTAAAAAAACATTAGTACGATCTTCTATAATTGTCCTTAAATTATATCCTAGGGTCAGGTTCCTGAATCTAATTTTTCCAAAATTTTGTTCCCATGATTTCTAATATAAATCCTTCTAATATCAACTATGGAAACCACAACCCCAGTGGCCTAATTTTAGTGTCTTATAATATTAAATTTTGATAAGATACAATAAATCACATCCCGAAAGACTAAATTGTTTAGTAGTATTGGTAATCTTGATAGATGCATATGTTTTGAATTACCTTTTATTAAAAAAATACAAAATAACGATTTTCACAAGAATAAAATTATTACCACTATAATTTCTCTTCATATCAAACATTTTACTCTTCCTATAATTTAGGGGAAAGGAAAAAATATTAATTTGGAGCTAAAATGCTCAAAAAAATGTCATGTAAAATGAACGATATTATGAATCAGTAAGCATAATCGATATGTCAATTTTGATAGATAAACACATATTTCGTTTAAATTACATGGATATCATGGTTAAATAAATAAATATCACTCTGAAAAGGTAAATAATTGAAAAACATTCCATATAGTCAATAAATTGAAAATATTTGGAAGACAATGGCCTCGCATTCCCTCGGCTCGTTCTGCTCTCCCGTTTGCTCTGTCCGCTTGCTTCGCCCTCTCGGCGTCTAGGGTTTTCTCCTAATCTCCTCTTGCTTCAGGCTTCCTCGACTCTCTTCGTCTCCCCCATCTTTCCCCAGCCTCTTCCATGGCTTCTCCTAGGGTTTCTTCCCCTTCTACCTTTCGCGGATGGTCCGCACTGTTTTTCTCCTTGTTCCTGTCCTTCAACTTTGCTTTAGTGGAGGAGCTTGGATCTTAACCTATGCTTATTTTCCTCACTCTAATCTCATGTTCCAACATTCTCCTCCAGGTCGGATCTGACCGTTAGATACTCAAAGATTTTGGGTGGAGGCTCGGCAGTGTTGGGTTCTCCCAGCATCTGATTGTGTTCTCTTTTTGGGTTTCACCCTTTTTCCCCCTTCTTTGGTCTTGGTTTGGATTCTGATTGGGTTTCATCCCATTTATATTTTCCATTAATGCTTCATTTCTATTTGTCGCATTCCTTGTTTTGTTTTGGGGGATTTGGTTTTCGATTTTGGGTCTGTTTTGGGGGGGTCTCGCAGATGAGCTCCATCGTGGTCTTCATCCGCTATTTCTATGCTCTAGCTCCAGGTCTCCACCACTCTCTCCGAGGTGGATCTGCGTGGTGGTCTTATCGGTGCTTTGGGATGTGAGGTCGAGCGGTCTTGACTACTGGAGGTTTCATCTTCGTTGGCCCCAGGAGGATGAATGTGTTTGCTGTAATTTCTTGTTCAATGGTTGCTCGGTGAAGTTGTTGTTGTTTTTTTGTATCTGGTTCGGTGGCTTTCGTTCCATGTGTGGTGATGGAGTCGAAGTCAATAGTCATGTCAAGGAAGAAGTGACGATGGTTCTTCTGATTTGGTTTTTGAAGGATGAGCTGCTTTTAGGTGACTGTGTTTGTGGTGTTTATTGCGGGCATGGATGCAGCAGTTTCGGTGATGAGGATCTTCGGTGGACGGTTCTTGGTGATGCTACAGATGATGACAAGTGTTTCGTTATGTTAGGGATTTTGGCTCGAGACTCATGTTTGTGGTTTGAAGGCCAAGGTAGGGCGCGTCACTTTTTGATTTTGAATTTGGTGAATCCAGACAGTTGGCATGAGGTGTTCTTGTTTTATGTGAAGTCTGTTTTGTTGTGTTTGAATCAGTTTTTGAATTTTTGCGGTTCACACTCACCCTTAAAGTGGTTATGGAAAATACAAAAAATAAATATTTGCGGATAAATTGAAAATCAAATGCATCCATGTATAATATTATAGAAAAAACATCACGGATAATAATAATAACTGAAATGGCAATAATGTATTTTCTTAACTAGTGGACATCGTATTTCCCATGAACATGATATCTTTACCATCAAGAACCATCATAAAAATATTATAACATCTATATACATAATGATACAATATGGATAACTATATTTGTACTATCAAGATATATCCCCGAGATAGTTTAAACTATCTTTTTAAAATGCTTATGGTTTGGCCAACTAATTTTGTCGCATGAGACTAATGATGCATCAATGGGATTTATATTAACAATCTCTAACCCATGAAATTAATATCCAAATAATTACTCATAATTTAATAATCAATTTAATTTATAAACAATTTGCCTTATTATAAAGTATCTGTATTGGGTAAAGGATATATATTTATCAATTTTTCCATAGTCAGTCAAATAAATTTCAAATTAAACACCAAATGTAAAAATGGTATAAAATTTTAGAAATAATCATATCCGACATATAAAAATATTTATATTTTAGATAAATTTAATTTCTAATGAAAAATGATAACTATAAAGTTGTTTTTTCAAGAGAAAGTTAACAATCACAAGAGAGAGAGAGAGAGATTTCACAATAAATGTTACCACTTGGTAAATTTCAATTTAAATCCCCTTGGGTTGTATAATTAAAATTGATACATAAAATACCATTAATTGTGAATTATTAATTACATTAAATCTTAATATCCATTATATACACAATATAAAAGTGATTTGGTGAATAATAACAAATAAGTCTCAATGGAATGTAAATTGAGTCAAACCCCCTACCTCACACATCCTTTTGTTTGAACATTATCTAACTTCCTGTATAATGTACTTAAGAATTTAATTAATTTATTCAAGAACCATAATAATATTTATAATATAATTTATGATACTATTATAACATCTAATCACCCATTTAGTAGTAATTTTTTGTTATTTTCCTTGATTCTGGTAATATTTACCTTGCTTTCTCATGTGTTTTTTGTCATGAATGATCTAGTTCATTCCCATATTACATAGTTTGATAATATTTAGAATAATATTAATGAAATAATTATCATATTTATACATCAATTATACCTTTATTACTAATCATTAATGATGGTTTTGATAAATAAAGTATGTTTCGATCACGGAGACTGTAGGTCATACATACACATGAGTAATGTTTCCATATTCCAATGATCATTATGGAAATGATTTAAGTAATATTTTTACATCCCAAAATGATAATTATATCATAAATAATATATTATTTCATTTAATTATCTTATATATATCATCCATATAGTGAGGTGATGAAAAGAGAGTCGCATCACTTCATGTAGGTGGTAGTCCACACGTACTGGAACAATGTTATTGTTTTTAATTGTAAAAAAATAAAATGATATATTACATTTTTATAATGATTAATATGTCATTAATATCATAATTTTTTCATTTACATCACATATAATCATTAACAATATTCTTTGTCACCTTACATGTAAAGCGTTAGTGAAAGACGAATCACATCACTTCATGAGGCGGTAGTCTGTCGAACACATGAAGGGTGTTATCATGTCTCATAAGAAATGAAAATTAATAAGTTCTATATAATATAATTAATAAAGAGGTATAATTATTTTATATATGTTATATATACTTTATGTAACACCCCAAGCTTCTACAGTACGCTTCTCTTTGAATAATACATTAGCGTGTGTTGTACGCAACTTCGAGTTCTAACACACACCACAACCAATCAAAGTAGCTGTTATGAATAGTAATACCTAATTTTTGAAATTTTATAAATTTTATATTTCAAAATGGACTTTATTTTTGGATTTGGAATATCGAATTTATCCTAGGGTGAAAGTTTGGAACTTTTCGGATAACTTTTAAATTTTGATGAATGGTGAAAATTACTAAATTTTAATTAAAAAAAACTTTTTTAATCAAAATAATTAATAGTGAATTTTTTTTATATTGAGTGGTTTTAAAGTATAATTAGAATATAATTTTACCATTTTATCCAATAGTGGTCATTATAATTAACTTCACTTTGAAATTGGACATAAACAATTGTCAATCTTTTGATTGATATTGTTTCTTAAAAACACACTATTTGTTTTGACTACAGGAATTAATTATAAAATTAAATAATGAAACTTATATTTTTTTAATTTTTTTAAATAGTCACCATTTTTGAATTCATATTATCAATTATTTCTTAGGTTGAATTTTTTGTATTTTTCTGAAAAACTTCAATTTTTGATGAATAGTGAAACCACTAAGTGGTAGTTTAAAAACTAATTTTTCATGTAAATGAAACATTACCACTTTTGTGATTTGATTTTAAAAACTCTGACATACATGGTTTTCATTAGGAAGAAAAATGTGGTTTAATGTGATTAAAATAATTTTTTGTGAATAGTAACTTTTATGTTTTATTAATCGCGATTAAAGGTAATTAGTGAAATTTAAGGTAAAAATGATATTATAAAAATATAAATATATCATGACACTTGTCCTGCACTTATTTTATGAGTCATGGCCTACCAATATAATCCATTTGTCAACTTGGGGACCCCATGGAGCCACTTGGGTAAGAAAATGACATTAATAACTTTTTATTTAAAGTAAAAATAAAATTGTCACACACAAGTGTTGTTTTACTAAAACAATTATTACATGGGGTTATATAAGTTAATTTTTTTACTATAAATATTAATTGGAAATATTAAAAGATTTCCTACATCATGGTAATTTTTTATAATTTTTAGAAATTAAATAAATTAAATTTTATATGACACAATGATGATGCAGCGATTACCTCATTAATTAACGATTTAAATAAAATTAAAAGATAATGTAAACTCTAAGACATAAACTTGTAAAAAACCTATTGGATGAGTAGATTTAGAACCCTTATCACCTTATCCTCGAAATATATCATTTTGGAACCTTTAAAATCCGAAAACCATTTCATAATAATGTACCATTTCATTACTTTCCAAGAGTGCCCCTCCTCTCCTCTTATAAAAGGCCCCCAACTCTACCACCTTATTCACACCATCAAAGCCATTTGGCTCGGCCAACCTCTGCCGAAATGCTCTCTAAACTTCCCTATCTTACTCCTAGAAGCCTCACTTTGGGCAGAAGTCTTCCCAAGGAAGCCTTTGGATCAAATCAAAAAGAGTTATCCGATTTTAAAGTAATGTCTTCTCTTATGTTTTATTTTTATCCAACCCCTTAAAATCTTTTTATTACTTTATTTTGTAACAAAAACTGTATCTAAAATATACTAGGATGTTGTTATGATAAGGATTTGATTTACACTTACACACACCTCTGTCAAATGGTTAAAGAACATACTGTTTCTGTGGGTGGCGAAATACTGTTTCACGAAACGATGATTGTTCAATATTATTTTAACACCTCTAATGGTGGCCATTATGATGACACTATTTTAATATATGATATATATATTATGTTTATGTTTTCCTTATGCTTCTGTATTTCTCATTTATGGCTTAACTTTATGATTTCCATTATGGGTAAACGCGATAATTTCATTTTAGGAAGTGTGGACTATCGTCCCCTCAAAGTGATTTGAATCGTTAATGTCATATGTAGGACGTATAAAGGATGGAGTAAATGATAATATATATGATATTATACTGGAATTATAATACACCTTTATATAATTATGATTTCATTCCCTTAAATACAAAATAGAAACGAAAGTAGCGTTCATGCGTACGTATGGCTTACCATCTCCATTAACGGTGCATTTCATTTCTTACCTCTAAATGTTATGTAATATTATTAATTAATGTATATACTGGATATATATGATATATATGATATCTACATCATGAATATAATTCTGGATATAATGGATATTTTACAACATGAACAACTTGTAATTATAAGAAGTTTATTTTTGACTCAAGTACCAATGATCGACAAAACGACCGTTATTAACATAAATAATTACATAATGTTCGTAACATGTTAATAAGTGATATAAAAGGAATAATAAAATTGAAAAAGGTTCTTAGTAAATTATAAATTAACTCTAGTTTATTATTCCAGAGTTTAAAGAACGGTCGAGTCAAGTCGGACACGAGGTAAGGACTTCGTCTCAATCTCTTTTCATTGAGGCATATTTTATTTTATACACAACATTATTTTATACGGTGTATAAACCCCTTTGACTTTTACGTTTATTCAAAAGTAATCTTTTTTATACGAAGCGTTTTACTATACGAAAAAAGGGAATGTTTTTTTTGTCGTACGTATGCGGCGACAACAACTTCTCCGCCACTGTGACCATTATTTGAGTTTCGGCTTCATCTACAAGCCATAACTTTTTTTAAATGAAAAATAAATACCAAGATTTAATTTTCTTTTATTTTGGTATTGAAAATGGTTTTGATAATGTTTTTATTATATCAATGTGTTGTATTGATATCTTGTGATTGAAATGAGGAAATGTTATGTTTCCTTTATGTAGTTTTATGTGATACGATTATGTTATGGTTTATGATATGTTTAAACTTGTTCATATGAGGAATGTATTGGACTTAATAAGTGACGGGTGGAGCCCGCTATAGCTCCTCGATGCATTGGTAGGTCTCATGAGACAAACTAGTGTCTTGGAAAGAGGCCTTGAAAAAATCTTATTTGTAGTCTTGGCACGAGGTCTTGCCTACGTGGTTATGATAGTATGTCATTATGCATTCCATCATTATGAAAGTGGTTATTGATATTGCATGTGATTATTTGACTAGTAGAATATCCATGTAATTATTTAATGGCATTATTTCATTTTATTTTTAACATATTATTCTGAAGTTCAAGTTTAAAAGGCTTTTGTTTTAGTTATACATTGCCTTAAATGTTAATGTTTATTTTTGAAAGCTTCTGCTATATTGTTATCCTTACTGAGCATCTGAGATCACCCCTTCCAATGTTTTAATTTTTTCCAGGATTTGAAGAAGTATATTATGAATGACCTGAAGGGATAATATGAGGGGATATGAAGACAATATGTTGTTGTAGTTTTGTTTTACTTTATGATTTAATGTAAGATTTATGAATGTATCTAGTGTTTCCAAGGCTACTTAACTAATCGGTCTTTCGAGACTTGATCTTTTGTGATCATGCCAATGTTACGAAATAATGCACTGACTCTGGGTAACTGGGGTTGGGGAGTTACACATTATATGCATTATCATACCAAACCTTCAGTGGTGGTAATGGGATAATGAACGACATCGATTCGCAATGCGATAGTCCGTCGTAGACTCGAATGATGATTTCATAACCCATTTGATGGAAGAGGAGATGGTTGTAGGAAATGAACTTTTTATAATAACATCCCATTATATTGAAGATTATTATTTTAATATATCATCATGGTAGACTAAAAATTGATGGATGTGAAGAAAGATGTAAAACAAAAATGCTTATTAAAAGACATTACCACTTATTCTGGTATCTGCCTTAGGTTTTCACTAAATCGGATTGGATTTATGACCACAATATGGATTTTAGGATGAGCTGTGGTAATTTGGGATGGGATTTTTATTGGTTTTGGGGATCAAAATTTATTTATATGTGTGAATAATTGAGGTGAGTGAGTGCCTATTTATAATCGAGGAGTGGATTGTTTTTGTTAATACACAAAAATATTCACTATTGGGAGGTATTACTTAACTAATGTGACTCAACTATTTATTAATAATGTATTTTAGGGTTTATTTGGTCAATAAAAACCTTCACTGCACAAATAAGAGCACATTTGTATCATTTTTCCATTAGTCTTAATGTTTACTTAATTTTACACATTTTATTTGTACTCTAAAAATTGTATCTTTTTATTTACCTTGGTAATTTATCCATTAAGAATAAAATTAAATTTTTATTTATTATATAATTTAGTAATAATTATTCTATTCTAAAAATAAAATTATTAAATTAGATCCTATGTTCATGTGAAATTAATTTTAACACAATTCCAAGTAATGTTCAAAACCCTATTTTAACCATAATTGCGCTTTTTAAATTTAAGTGTTTTCACGATTCATTGTAGTCAAAAATTAATTTAACCATATTATATAATTTTAATTTTTATGATTCCAAATATTAAATCCATTTTTCCAAATTTATCTCACAAAAGTGTAAGAATTTAATTTGTAATTAATCCCACAGATGCGATGAGAATGCTTGTTTTAGAAGTGAAAATGTTCAACGATTTACGATGTATTTATATTAAAATTAAATATGGAAATTATAATAAATGAACTAAATTGGATTAATTGATATAAAATTAAAATAATTTTACTTCATAACCAACTCAAAATATAATTTCTCATTATATATTATTTAAAAAAAAAGTCCATTTTCAATTAAAATTACATTATTTTTTTACCATTCATAAACAAATGATACTTCTTAGAAAAATATAAAAACATCACCCCAAGATAATTTTGGTATCCATATTTCAAAAAAATTAGATTATTTTTCATATAATTTTTTTAAAATAAAAATTTGTTTTAAATTATGTGCCAAAGGCATGACTAAATCGTCTTTTAGAATAAAAAAACCAGAAAAAATTTATTTTTCATTTAAATGATTCTTATTGTTTTTATAATAAATAGATAGATAATAAAAACGTATAAAATATATATGTTTATATGTTAGTTAATGCTATTATTACCCTCCATTCCAATTACTAGGAGGTAACTAATCAGTCTTTCAAGACTTGATCTTTTGTGATCATGCCAATGTTACGTAATAATGTACCGACTCTTGGTAACTGGGGTCGGGGATTTATAGTTTGTATCAGAGGAATTTTAGTACTAACCTTGGAAGCTTGATTTAGATAAACTCTGATTAGAGAACATAGCCCAAAGATAGACTTTGAGGATTAGTATAGAAGAACTTCCTAGAATTTTTGTATTATAGAGATTTTGTGAGTTTTCCGAGGAAAACATCCCTGTCTGGATACGAGAAGGTAGATCCATCTCTGGAACAGATGTACCTAGGGGTAAAACCCGAAAACACCGCTTTGAGCTAGACTCGAACGGGAACTGGTGCACGACAATGGGCTTTGCTGCACTCTTGGTTACGACACTCCCGGGGGATATGCTTAGGATAATTCTCATTTTCTTTACAAACCATTATGAAGGGTTTATGAGTATATACTTCCTTAAAGAAAACATTTTTATGATTATAGTTCAATTTATGTTAAGTGTTTTACAAGTATGGAATTATGTATTTTGATTCATAAACTAATCTAGTTTAGGCCCTTATTTAGAAATGGAGCCTAGTGGGAGGAATGGAAACCGTGTCAATGCACGCACTCCATATAGGGATTGCCCTCCTGCTCAAGATAATATTTGTGGAGCTGGAGATACAACTAGTGCTGATCAACTTATCACCATACTGGGATAACTCACACAGGTTATGAATAATAACCTTACTCGTATGGAGCACCCTGATCCGCAACGTGGAGTATCAATGTTAGACCGCTTCATGAGGAAACAACCACCAAAATTTAATGGGGGTACAAATCCATTAGTAGCTGAGAAATGGATAAACTCCTTAGAGAAAATATTCCACGACTTGTGGAGTAGCAAAAGGGAGAAGGTTGTCATGGCAGTTTACCGCCAAACTAGAGATTCTGATCAATGGTGGTCAGTGATTCAAAACAAAAAGGAATATGAAGAAGTATCGAGAATGGAATGGAGGGATTTTAAGGAAATTTTCTTAGAAAAATAATTTCCACATGACCATCGAGCAGATATGGAAATGCAATTTCTGAGTCTAAGGCAGAAGGAGGATGAGAATGTCGCAAATTATGAGGCTAACTTTACAAGGTTAGAAAGGCATGCTCCAGATTATAGACGTAACACAATAAGTAATATTGATCATTTCTTTGATGGTTTAAAACCATTTCTCCGTAGAGCATTAGTCTCACAAACCTTCTCGCCGTACGAAGATATTGTCTCGTGTGCAATCAAGACGGTAAAGGAATTATCTAAGTCTTATGACTTTAAAGAAAAGCAAGAAAAGAAGAGATCTTCTGATCAATTTGGAAATGGAAATAAGGGGAAGAAGGGAAATGTTAAATATCATTCCTATAGTAAATGTGGAAAGAAACACCCCGGTACTTGCTTGAAGGGAATGGGAGTCTGTTACAAGTGTGGTGAAAAAGGACACCAAGCTCATGATTGCAAGGTAAAGAGAGTTGTTGTCAATGTGGAATGCTATAATTGTAGAGATATGGTACATTATACAAATGAATGTCCTAAGCTTCAGGGGAACTTACCTCAGAAGAGGCCAAGGGATCAAGACCAAGCTTATGTTATCACTACTGCTGAGGTTGAAGCTCCAAAAGATGCGGTGGCAGGTAATTTAATGGTTTCTTCAAGTTTAGAAAATGCATTATTTGATTCTGGATCATCGCATTGTTTCATATCTTCTCAGTTTACTAAGAAAAATAGATATTTCCAATTTAATTTAACAAGATAATTTTCAGTCAAATCTCTTAAGGGAAGTATCATTGCAACAAAGTTTTGTGAATCAATCCCCATTAGAGCACATAAATGTTCTTTATCCACTGATCTCATTGTCATACCTATGATTGAGTTTTATATAATCCTCGGTATGGATTGGATTTAGGACTGTGATGCAAATATTTTTTGTAAGAAGAAGGAGGTTATGATTTTTGATGATGATGATAAGGAACACCTTATTTTTAGAGCAGAATTGTCACCACCTAATGCTTATTTAGATCCACCCCCAGTAGCTCAACTAAATTCAATTATTGGGGAGGAAGAGAATGAAATGACTGAGGGTGAGGAAAGGAATGTTCAAATAGAGGATGTACCTATTGTGGAAGAATATGTAGATGTGTTTTTGGAAGATTTACCTGGACATCCTCCAGAAAGAGAAGTTGAGTTTTCCATTGATTTAATTACTGGATCAAGGCCTATATTGAAGAACCCTTATAGAATGGCCACCGTGGAATTAGTTCAACTAAAGAAACAACTAGAGGAATTGAGTAATAAGGTATTTATTCTCCCTAGTGTTTCTCCATGGGGAGCCCCTGTCCTTTTTGTTAAGAAGAAAGATGGATCTATGAGGTTGTGTGTTGAATACAGGGAGATCAATGCTATAACAATAAAGAAAAAAGTATTCCCAACCTCGCATTGATGATTTATTTGACCAACTTCATGGATATCAATACTTTTCAAAGATTGACCTTCGATCTGGATACCAACAGTTGTGTGTGAATAAGGAAGAAATTCCGAAGACAGCATTTCAAACAAGGTACGGGCATTACGAGTTTACTGTAATGCCTTTTGGATTGACTAATGCACCCTCTGTATTCATGGATCTAATGAATAGAGTTTTCAAGGAGTATCTTGATGATTTTGTGGTGGTATTTATTGATGATATCTTGGTATACTCCAAAAGCTACAAAGATCATGAAAATCACTTGCACATTATCTTGAAGACTCTTAGAAGGCATGAATTATATGGGAAGTTTAGAAAGTGAGAATTCTGGCTTCAGGAGATTTCTTTTCTTGGCCATATTGTCTCTAAGGATGGAATTTTCTTTGATCCTTCTAATACCAAGGAAATCCAAGAATGGCCAGCACTGACGAGTATAACTGAGGTATGCAGCTTTATTGGTTTGGCAGGTTATTATCGACGTTTTGTCCAGAATTTTTCCCGATTGGCTAACCCATTAACGAAGCTCACACGTAAAGGGGTTAAATTTTTCTGGACAAAAGAGTGTGAAGAATGTTTTGAAGAAATGAAGAGAATATTAGTCAATGCTCCTATATTGACTCTACCATCGGGGAATGATGGGTTCATTATTTATAGTGATGAATCAATGAAAGTACTTGGTTCTGTCCTTATGCATAATGATAGGGTTATTGCCTATGCATCACAACAAATAAAAATTCATGATAAGAACTATCCTACTCATGATCTAGAGTTAGCTGCTATAATCATTTCCTTGAAGATATAGAGACATTATCTCTATGGTGGAAAATGTGAGATATATACCAATCACAAGAGTTTGAAATATATTTTCTCACAAAAAGAACTCAACATGAGGCAAAGGAAATGGATTGAACTACTCAAGGATTATGATTGCACGATACAATACCACCTAGGGAAGGAAAATAAGGTTGCAGATGCTTTGAGTAGAATAGATCATGGAGTTTTTAACATGATGAAAGTTGAAAGGGATCCTATTTTCATGGATCTAGTAAAGATGGATATGGGAATCACCATAGAGGGTGAAACATCAAAACGTTTTCAAATGGTTGCCAAACCATCTTTACTAGAAAGGATAATGTGTTCTTAGGCCGATGATGAAGAGTTGAAAAAGAAGATTAAATATATGAATGATGGGAGATTGAATGACTTTGTGTATGAAGATGGAATTTTGAAATTTGGGAGGAGACTTTGTGTTCCTGGTATACCTGATTTAAAGAAGGAATTGTTGGATGATTCTCATGGTTCAAATTTCTCTATACACCCTGGGAGCACCAAAATTTATAGAGATTTAAAGAGAAATTTTTGGTGGGACAAAATGAAGAGGGAGATTGCTAATTTTGTGTCAAGATGTATGGTTTGTCAACAAGTGAAAGCTGGAAGGAAACTGCCTGGTGGAGTATTGCAAACTCTTCCCATACCTGAGTGGAAATGGGATAATATTACGATGGACTTTGTCATGGGACTACCAAAGACTCCAAGAAGGAATGACGCAATATGGGTCATTGTTGATCATCTCATGAAGTCAGCATATTTTCTTGCTATAAGAGAAGATCTACCACTTGAACGTCTAGCAATACTGTATATTAATGAAGTTGTGAGACTTCATGGAGTACCCCTATCGATTGTCTCAGATCGTGATCCCCATTTTACATCATGATTTTGGAAAAGTATTTAGAAGGCCTTAGATACTGAACTTCGTTTGAGCACTGCTTACCACCCTCAAATAGATAGACAATCAGAACAAACTATTCAAACCTTAGAAGACATGTTGAGATCATGCTCACTTGACTTTCAGGGTATGTGGGATCAATATTTACCTCTGGAATAATTTTCCTATAACAATAACTTCCATTCAAGTATTCGGATGGCACCATATGAAGCTTTATATAGAAAGAGATTTCACACACCAACCTGTTGGGATGCCGTTGGTGAAAGAAAACTTGTTGGCCCATAACTGGTGGAGGAAACGATGGAAAAGGTGAGGGTAATCCAAAACCACATCAAAGAAGCTCAAAGTAGACAGAAGAGCTATGCTGACAACCAAAGGAAGTATTTGGAATTTCAGGTAGGAGATCATGCTTTCTTCAAGGTATCTCCATGGAAGGGAGTTATACGTTTCGATAAGAAGTGTAAATTGAGTCCCAGGTACATCGGACCCTTCGAAATTCTAGAACAAATTGGGGCTGTAGCTTACCGTTTGGCAATGCCGCCAAGTCTCTCCAAAGTTCATGATGTATTCCACGTATCACTGTTGAGAAAATACATACCTAACCCAATGCATGTACTCACCTATGAGGAATTTGAACTGGAACCTTATCTGTCTTATTGTGAAATGCCCGTCAGGATTCATGATACAAGAGATCAAGTGCTGAGAAACCGGGCGACTCGTCTAGTAAAAGTTCTATGGAGAAACCATAAGATGGAGGAGGCAACGTGGGAACCAAAGGAACATATGATGAAGAATCACCTGAGACTTTTTATACAGTGATATTATATGAAATTTCAAGGACGAAATTATTTTAAGGAGGGGAGAATGTAACACCCCAAGCTTCCATGGTACGCTTCTCTTTGAATAATACAGTAGCGTGTGTTGTACTCAACTTCGAGTTCTAACACACATCACAACCAATCAAAGTAACAGGTATGAATAGTAATACCTACTTTTTGAAATTCTTTAAATTTTATCTTTCAAAATGGACTTCATTTTTGGATTCGGAATATCGAATTTACCCTAGGGTAAAATTTTGGAACTTTTCGGATAACTTTTATATTTTGATGAATAGTTAAAATTACTAAATTTTAATTAAAAACAACTTTTTTAATAAAAAAAATTAATAGTGATAAATTATTATATTTATTGGTTTTAAAGTATAATTAGAATACAATTTTACCATTTTATCCAATGGTGGTCATTATAATTAACTTCACTTTGAAATTGGACATAAACAATTGTCAATCTTTTGATTGATATTGTTTCTTTAAAACAAGCTATTTGTTTTGACAACGGGAATTAATTAATGAAACATATATGTTTGTAATTTTTTAAAATAGACACCATTTTTGAATTCATAATATCAATTATTTCTTAGGGTGAATTTTTTGTATTTTTCTAAAAAACATCAATTTTTTATGAATAGTGAAACCACTAAGTGGTAGTTTAAAAACTAATTTTTCATGTAAATGAAAAATTACCACTTTTTTGATTTGATTTTAAAAAATCCAACATTCATGGTTGTCATTAGAAAGAAAAATGTGGTTCAATGGAATTAAAATAATATTTTTGGTGAATAGTAACTTTTAGATTTTATTAATCGCGATTAAAGGTAATTAGTGAAATTTAAGGTAAAAATGACATTATAAAAATATAAAAATATCTTGAAACTTGTCCTAAACTTATTGTATTAGTCATGGCCAACCAAGACAATACATGGCTCAACTTGGGGACCCCATGGATCCACTTGGGTAAGAAAATGACATTAATAACTTTTTATTTAAAGTACAAATGAAATTGTCACAAACATGTGTTGTTTTACTAAAACAATTATTACATGGGGTTATATAAGTTAATTTTTTTTACTATAAATATTAATTTGAAATATAAAAAGATTTACTACATCATGGTAATTTTTTTATAATTTTTAGACATTAAATAAATTAAATTTTTTATAACACAATGATGATGCAGCGATTAACTCATTAATTAATGATTTAAATAAAATGAAAAGATAATGTAAAATCTAAGACATAAACTTGTAAAAACCCTATTGTATGAGTAGATTTAGAACCCTTATCACCTTATCCTCGAAATATATCATTGTGGGACCTTTAAAATCTGAAAATCATTTCATAATAATGTAACATTTCATGACTTTCCAAGAGTGCCCCTCCTCTCCTATTATAAAAGGCCCCGACCTCTACCACCTTGTTCACACCATCAAAGCCATTTGGCTCGGCCAAAATCTACCCAAATACTCTCTAAACTTCCTTATCTTACTCCTAGAATCCTCACTTTGGGCATAAGTCTTCCCAAGGAAGCCTTTGGCTGATATCAAAAAGAGTTACCCGATTTTAAGGTAATGTCTTCTCTTATGTTTTATTTTGCTTCTCCAACCCCATAAAATCTTTTTATTACTTTATTTTGTAACAACACTAGTATCTAAAATATACTAGTATTTTTTTATGATAAGTATTTGATTTACACTTACACACACCTCTGTCTAATGGTTAAAGAACATAATGTTTCTGTTGGTGGAAAAATACGGCCTCACGAAACTATGATTGTTCAATATTCTGTTAACACCTCTAATGGTGGCCATTATGATGACACTATTTTCATATATGATATATATATCATGTTTATGTTTTCCTTATTCTTTCTTATTTATCATTTATGGCATACCTTTATGATTTCCATTATGGGTAAACGCGATAATTTCATTTTAGGAAGTGCGGACTACCGCCCCCTCAAAGTTATTTGAATCGTTAATGCTATATGTGGGAAGTATAAAGGATAAAGTAAATTATATTATATATGATATTATAATGTATTTATAATACACCTTTATATCATTATGATTTAATTACATTAAATATGAAATAGAAATTAAAGTAGCGTCCATGCGTACGTACGACTTACTGTCTCCATGAACAGTGCATTTGATTTCTGACCTCTAAATGTTACGTAATATTATGAATGAATGTATATACTGGATATATATGATATATATGATATCTAAATCATGAATATAATTCTGGATATAATGGATATTTTACCACATGAACAACTTGTAATTATAAGAAGTTTATTTTTGACTCAAGTTCCAAAGATCGACAAAACGACCGTTATTAACATAAATAATTACATAATATTCAAAACATGGTAATAAGTGATATAAAATGAATAATAAACTTGAAAAAGGTTCTTAAGAAATTAGAAATTAACTCTAGTTTTTTATTCAGGAGGTTAAAGAATGGTCGAGTCAAGTCGGACACGAGGTAACGACTTCATCTCAATCTCCTTTCATTGAGGCATATTTTATTTTGTACACAACTTTCTTTTATATGGTGTATAAACCCATTTGAATTTTATGTTTATTCAAAAGGAATCATTTTTATACGAATCGTTTTACTAAATGACAAAAGGGAATGTTTTTTTTGTCGTACGTATGTGGTGACAACGACTTCTCCGCCGTCGTGACCATTATTTGAGTTTCGGCTTCCTCTACAAGCCATAATTTTTTTAAATGAAAAATAAATACCAAGATTTAATTTTCTTTTGTTTTGGTATTGAAAATGGTTTTGATAATGTTTTTATTATATCAATGTGTTGTATTGATATCTTGTGATTGAAATGAGGAAATGTTATGTTTCCTTTATTCATGTTTTATGTGATACGATTATGTTATGGTTTATGATATGTTTAAACCTGTTCATATGAGGAATTCATTGGACTTAATAAGTGATGGGTGGAGCCCTCTATAGATCCTCGATGCATCGGTAGGTCTCATGAGACAAACTAGTGTCTTGGCACGAGGCCTTGACAAAATCTTATTTATAGTCTTGGCACGAGGCCTTGGCTATGTGGTTATGATAGTCTGGAATTATGGATTCCATCATTATAAAAGTGGTTATTGATATTTAATGTGATTATTAGACTAGTAGAATATCCATGTGAATTAGTAAATGGCATTATTTCATTTTATTTTTTCCATATTATGTTGAAGTTCAAGTTTAAAAGGCTTTTGTTTTAGTTATACATTGCCTTAAATGTTAATGTTTATTTATGAAAGATTCTACTGTATTGTTATCCTTACTGAGCATCTGAGCTCACCCCTTCCAATGTTTTAATTTTTCCAGGATGTGAAGAAGTATATTATGAATGACCTACAGGGATAGTATGAGGGGATATGAAGGAAAGATGTTGTTGTAGTTTTGTTTTACTTTATGATGTAATGTAAGAATTATGAATGTATCTAGTGTTTCCAAGACTACTTAACTAATCGGTCTTTCGAGACTTGATCTTTTGTGATCATGCCAATGTTACGCAATAATGCACCGACTCTGGGTAACTGGGGTTGGGTAGTTACACATTATATGCATTATCATACCAAACCTTCAGTGGTGGTAATGGGATAATGAACGACATCGATTCGCAATGCGATAGTCCGTGGTAGACTCGAATGATGATTTCATAACCCATTTGAAGAGGAGATGGTTGTAGGAAATGAACTTTTTATAATAACATCACATTATATTGAAGATTATTATTTTAATATATCATCATGGTAGACTAAAAATTGATGGATGTGAAGAAAGTTGTAAAACAAAAATGCTTATTAAAAGACATTACCACTTATTCTGGTATCTGCCTTAGGTTTTCACTAAATCGGATTGGATTTATGACCACAATATGGATTTTAGGATGAGATGTGGTAATTTGGGATGTGATTTTTATTGGTTTTGGGGATCAAAATTTATTTATATGTGTGAATAATTGAGGTGAGTGAGTGCCTATTTATAATCGAGGAGTGGATTGTTTTTGTTAATACACAAAAATATTCACTATTGGGAGGTATTACTTAACTAATGTGACACAAATATTTATTAATAATGTATTTTAGGGTTTATTTGGTCAATAAAAACCTTCACTGCACAAATAAGAGCACATTTGTATCATTTTTTCCATTAGTATTAATGTTTACTTAATTTTACACATTTTATTTGTACTATAAAAATTGTATCTTTTTATTTACCTTGGTAATTTATCCATTAAGAATAAAATTAAATTTTTATTTATTATATAATTTAGTAATAATTATTCTATTCTAAAAATAAAATTATTAAATTAGATCCTCTGTTCATGTGAAATTAATTTTAACACAATCCCAAGTAATGTTCAAAACCCTATTTTAACCATAATTGCGCTTTTTAAATTTAAGTGTTTTCACGATTCATTGTAGTCAAAAATTAATTTAACCATATTATATAATTTTAATTTTTATGATTCCAAATATTAAATCCATTTTTCCAAATTTATCTCACAAAAGTGTAAGAATTTAATTTGTAATTAATCCCACAGATGCGATGAGAATGCTTGTTTTAGAAGTGAAAATGTTCAACGATTTACGATGTATTTATATTAAAATTAAATATGGAAATTATAATAAATGAACTAAATTGGATTAATTGATATAAAATTAAAATAATTTTACTTCATAACCAACTCAAAATATAATTTCTCATTATATATTATTTAAAAAAAAAGTCCATTTTCAATTAAAATTACATTATTTTTTTACCATTCATAAACAAATGATACTTCTTAGACAAATATAAAAACCTCACCCCAAGATAATTTTGGTTTCCATATTTCAAAAAAATTAGATTATTTTTCATATAATTTTTTTAAAATAAAAATTTGTTTTAAATTATGTGCCAAAGGCATGACTAAATCGTCTTTTAGAATAAAAAAACCAGAAAAAATTTATTTTTCATTTAAATGATTCTTATTGTTTTTATAATAAATAGATAGATAATAAAAATGTATAAAATATATATGTTTATATATTAGTTAATGCTATTACCCTCCATTCCAATTACTAGGAGGTAACTATCATATTAAATAATAATATTTATAATATATTGGTGTTCGGTAAAACACAAGCTTGCATGTAACGCAAGCATTTAAAGATACTCAATATTGAATGTATTGAAATATAAACTCAGTATTTTGTGTAATGAGTTCTAAATATATATTGGTCATTATAATTCATGATTAACTCATTGTTGCATGTCGGAAATGTTATTGAATAAAATTCCAGTCTTTTAGAATTTCATGGTGTTACTAGTGGATCACATGATGTGTAGCTGGAGTAGACGTCATGTGGTCCTGCATTCAAAGAACATTCTATGTCCTTTTTTGGGTTTCATGTACAAAAAGAATGTGCGATACACAACTTGTATCTAGCTAGTACACATCATTAAGTCTATCTAGGGTTCATGTTGAAGCCCAAGTCATTTACCTGAATACACATAAAATGAGTAACACAATGTGTAGCTCGTAAGTACATGCCTTTTAGTATCCAAAGAATGGATATAATCAACATTAAATTAGATTAATAATATAAAAATTAAGTACATATTTATGTATTATAACTTTATGTAGTTGAAATTTTAGCAATGGTTTTATATAACTATTGAATTCACAATTAATTAATTCAAATCATCTATAATTATTGGTTCTACAATTTATTTTCCATGAATGAATTTATTATGGGTATCTCAAAGGGAATATAGATGGTCATTAAGATAAAATGGAATTGATTAATTTATAAACTAACAGAAAATTGTTTATATTAAAAATAACTAAGGAATATAAAAGAATGTTAGACAGTGTAATTTTCTCTAATTGTGGCATGATTAATGTTTTTCATCAGCTTAATGATAACCTATTAATGTTTTGGATTAATTTAATTTAATTTATATCATGGGTTTTTAATTATTAATTTTTTAATTACATATGATGGCCTTCAATTCATCCCTACCTCCTTTATTATTTAGGACCTACGTATCCAATTTCATTTATGTAATCCACTTTTACAAATCATTTGGTTCCACTCACCTTCATGTTAGTTATAAATAATTATAATAAATGGATTATCCTAAGGCGCATAGTGGTGGTTAAAGATGGAACTAAGACAATTCCAACTCAATTGATACATTTGTGGATAGGTGGGATATTATAATTCAAGCCAATACTGACACAAGGAATTTTACCCAGTTCAAAGCATTATTTATTCTTCGTTCAATAAATCAACATTTAAAAATAATCATGATATGTTCATTTATAAATTTATTTATTTCTGTATTATGCATTATTTTTTATAGATTCAATATGTAAATCACATTAATAAATTAACTAATGTACAAAGATGGAATATAAAAAAATGGATTATATGTATAATGTTATATTAAAAACATGGTTAATTGCTTAAGTAAGATCTACTTAATATTAACTATACATGGAAAATATAGAACAAGATAGTGTTACACATGATATAAAAAATCCCTCTCTTAGATATTAATTCAAAGTTGGACTTCAATTACTTGAATATGAAAGAAATCCATATAACTAAGCATTTTACCAACCCTCAATAGAAAAATTACTTTAATTGGGTGTTTTTATTATGGTTTTCGGTTGACTTAACCATGTGACATAAATAGAAGTATCCCTCACTAGAAATTGTGTAACTTAGAGGAAGGTGATGAGGAAATCCATGCCATGATTTCAATATTGAGGAATCCACTCTAGTGATTTATGAGTCATAAGCCCATAGTTGGTAATGAACTTCTTACCTAAATACCTTCAAGTTTCTTGAACAACCATCATTAGAGTTATACGAAGGGATATTTGTATCATTTTTTTGGAATTCCATAGAAAATAGACTTTTCAGGTCCAGTGGGGATGGTTTGTGAGACTTGATAAAATAGTGGGAGACTTAATATAAGTAATATTAATATTCTTTCTTCTATAATTTATAATCATAAGATGAACTAACAATATTCTCTTTAATTATTATAATAAATGACAAGTTCATGATCCAAATTATCACTTTTATAAATATTGGAGAAAGGATATCTCCTCACTAGTAGTTACTTCTAGTAATGGTTCAAAAGTCTTTGGGTTGTGTTTCACCATGAATGGAAATATTACATGCTAGAATCCTCACTATCTATTCCTCTTTCTAGGGAGTAGAGTGATGAAGAGTTCGATGTCTATGAAAAAAAAAGAGAGATAAAGTTGGTGTTTAGGGTTTAATTAGTTCACCCATGTCTAGTGAACTCTTGAATTATCATGAAAAAAAATATGTTCTTATTTCATTGTTGATCATATACAAGGTCTTTAATATGAGAGAGCGAGACTGGAATGATTTGAGATATCAAGAATTATTTTTATGAGTATGTTTGTAGAGGGTACTATATATGTCCCTCATGTAGTCAAACACATTGGCTACATTGAGTTCCTATAGTTTATAAGTTTTAAAATACCAAATAAACTATACACCAATCTCATACAAGAATCACTCCCCTGGATGTTCTCCAACTTTTATTTTAATTATTATATAAACAACATTGAGAAGCCTCTACTATATCTACCTACTCTTCTTCACCTAGTTGATAAAAAGAAAAGATGTGAAAATCCTTCCAACATTTTGATGAATAGAAGGAAATTCCAATTGAATAGATATTATATTAAACTTCCTAGAAATTCCCTTCAATGAAGATAAATATCAATGATAAATAGAGGTAGAAAGATGCTATTAATTTTTCATCTGGAAAGAAGGGTCACTTGAAGAAAAACTACTCCTAAGAAATGATGAATGTTGTTCAGGTGTGTTTGTTATCAAATGAAATTTATATCTTTCTAAAAAATTTGGTATTGGATACATCTTATGGTGATCAAATATTTATTTTAAATATAGGAAATATTTAGATTAAGAAAGGCTGACCAAAGGGAGGGGGATTTATGAGTAGCGAATGGAGCCAAACTATTTGTTGTGGAAATTAGCGACTACCACCTCCCGTTGCGGGCATGAATGATCTTGGTATTAAACAATTCGTATTTTGTTCCTATTTTTTACAAAAAAACATTGTTATTTTATCTAAACATGATAAATATGGATTTATTTTCATGGTTTGAAATAAATATTTCTTCTTTTATAAAGATAGAATTTCATATGGTAAGGAATATTTAAATAACGGTCTTTATATGTTAGATTACACTAACCAAATTATAGAAATTGATAATGAGACTAATTCACATGACTCATACCACACCAAACATTGGAATCATCATATTGGCTATATGAATGAAAAGTGTTTTATTAAATTACATCCAGATGTATATTTAAATTCCTTTGAAATAGATCATTCTGATGTATGTTGACCATTTCCTATTTATGAAATGGATGGGTACTCATAAATCATAATTTTTATTTATGAATTTAGTATATGTGGATATGTACACTTGATGAAGTTAATTTTAGATTCATTTGATACCTTCAAGGAATAAAATAATGAAGTTTAAAATTATCTTGGTAAGAATATTAAGAAACTGTACTAAGACAATAGTGGAGATTATATTAATCAATACTTCATTTATTATTTACAATAGTTTGGGATTTTATCCCAACTCACTCCTCCTTATACACATCAATGGAATTGTTTAAATGAAATAAGGAACTACTCGATTGTTTAAATATTGAGATCAATTATGAGTCATGTGAGTTTTCTGTTATCCTTTTGGGGATACACATTACATGAAGTATAAAAAATACTAAACCAAGTTCCAACTAATGTGATAGATGGAATACCATAACAATTGTGGAAGGGAAATAAATCATTATTATTATTATTAATTTTTTGGGATGTGAAATATTTTTAAGGAATCTTTATAAAAGAAAGTAGCACTCCAAGTTATAATGTGTATCATTATTGGATACCCAAGTAAACAAGGGGATATTTCCTATACAAACCATCATAAAAAAGGTAATTATGAAAATACGCTCTATATTCCTTTAGCGAGAGAATATATCTAATGGATATAGTGGGAAAGATATAGACATCAATGACATACATACATAGGGTACACGAGAGTTGGTGTAGGAACATAGTCCACATAGCCCAATGTAATAAAATATTCCAGAGACATAAATACCATGTAGGAGTAAAATAGAGGTTAGAGAACTAGAATGATATGGTTTTTTAGTCATTGAGGATGCTTAATCATTATTAGTTTATTTTAATGATCCTATTACCTAGATTGAACAAATAAGTGGAAAAAATGTTTCCATGTGGGAAGAAGCTGTGAAATTTGAAATGGATTAAATGTTAAATAACCAATTTTGGATTTTATTATATCCACTAGTGGATGTAAATATTATTCGTTGTAAATGGAAATTAATAATGAAAATAGAGATTGATTGAAAATTCAGTACTTATAAGTCATGATTGGTTACAAAAGGGTACAACCAATATTAAGGATAAGACTATCGGGAAACATTTTCACTAGTTGAAATGATGAAATCCATTAAAACTTTTATTTCCATTGCAGCATACCACGACAGAGATTTTTAAAATGGAAATCAGGAAAACCTTTATTTGGGGGAAACTTTTGAAATATTTCTATATGACACAACCAAAATGTTTTTTGACTCTAAAGGATTCCAAAAAGGTATGTATGTTGTAAAGATTCATTTATGAATTAGAGTCAGCATCTAGTTTGTGGAACATTCTATTTAATGAAACCATAATAGAATTTTGTTTTATAAATAATTAATGTGATAATTTTGTCCATAATAATATTAGTGGGAGTACATATATTTTTTATAGTATATTTATATGAAATATTATGCATTGGAAATGAAATAACATTCTTATAGTATGTTAAATCCCATTTGAATAAATTATTCTACATAGAGGAATTAGGAAAGACACTATAAATTTTTTTGATCATGATCCAACATTAAAAATACAAGAGGTTGCTCAACCTATGTCAAAGTACACATATTGTGAAGATATTGAATAGATTTAGTTTAGAAAGATCCATGTGGAGATTTTTTACAATGTCACACGTAATTCACCTTCCTTGAAATTTTTTTTCTCAAACACATGAGGAAATATAGGGGATATAAAAGATTCCATATGCATTAGTGATTGGGTCAATCATTCATGATATAATATATACTATTCTATATATTGCTTATGCCATATGTGTGGTAGAATGATATCAAGATGATCTACATGACCACCAATACATGGAGGTTGTAAGAACCTGGATATTCTTTTCAGGTATGTTTTCATTTTTTGGTTGTTTTTGAGAAAAAAG
Source organism: Viscum album (assembly GCA_963277665.1). Taxonomy (NCBI): domain Eukaryota; kingdom Viridiplantae; phylum Streptophyta; class Magnoliopsida; order Santalales; family Viscaceae; genus Viscum; species Viscum album. The sequence continues at coordinate 414,567,580 of OY728145.1, forward strand.
TGGAATTTATGAAACTTTTCCAAGTATACGCTATGTACTTTATGAGTATACGACATGTACACGGTTATGTAGTACCTCCGGTTTGAGGTTTGTGACCCTTGTTTCGGTTCGTTTATGTTTTTTTGAAGTGGTTGGATGATGTTTGAACAATTCTGGGAAAAACTTTTAAAGTTGTGGAGGTCGTGCAGGGGTGCATAGTTGGAACATAGTCTTAAGAAACCATGCAGCCATCCCAGAAAACCGTGCACCCTTGACAGTGGGCTCTGCACGGGCGGTGCACGGTTTTTTAGACCATGCTAGAAAGCCATGCGAAGTCCCTAGGTGAGATAGTGGCAACTTAACGGTTGGTGCATGGTTTTCCAAACTGTGTGGGGTAACCATGTGGCCACTTAAAGTTTGGGTTTTTAAGTCCCGTGCCACTCGGGATTTCCCATTTTTCCATCATTCTTCCTTTCACTCATGGCTCACATGGGAGTTCCAGTTTTCAAAGGTTGGGGAGCTCCTTGTCTCATTTTAGATTCAAATATAAGGGGTTTCTTAGTGGATTAATGGCGGTTCTCCTCAGCTAAGTCCCTCTTTTGGTTCTTTGATGTTTTGGTTAGGGTTAGCCATCTCCCTCTCTTAGTTTCCTTGATCCAAAAGAGTTTCATTTAGATCTAGGATTTTGTTTCCTTTTTGTGTTAAAGTTTGAGCTTTCTGTTGTTAGGGAAGGGTTTTTGAGATGGTTTTGGGGAGGCGTTCACCTAGTTTGATGTGCATTTGGGCGAAGGGTCGATTTCCCCAAACCCTAAGAGGTAGGTGGTTTGGGCATTTCAATTGAATGTATTTGAGTAATATGTGCAATTTTTTCCAATACCCTTGAACAGGGTATTGCGTATTTACTTTTTTACCCTTGTTAATAGACTTCCATGCTTATATGATTGTCTAGATGTTATTTGGATATGAATTGGTTTGATTGACATGTTTTGGATGTGTTTTCCCATGCATGATCTATTTATGACCATTTTGTCCTGCTTCGCCTTTTTCTCTGCCCTGCCTATTTTTCTCATTCCCTATGTTGTAGAGGGGAGTGTTTGTTCTCTTACATGCTTGATATGGTTTAGACCGATTATCCAAGTAGTTCTTGAGGTTTACTTAGGCCGTATTGCATTTCTTTTCTCATTTACTTACACAGGGATGTGAGAACATGGTGTAGTAGACTATAAGGAGAACTGACAGAGTGAGCTTCCTCAGAGAGTCTTTTAATCACTTTGACTATAAGGGTAATTGACCAAGTGAGATTCCTCATTGAGTCATTGACCACTTGAGTCTATAAGGGGAATTGACAGTGTGAGCTTCCTCAGAGAGTCCTTGACTACCTTAGACTATAAGGGGAATTGACCGTGTGAGCTTCCTCAAAGAGACTTGAATCACTTTTGACTATAAGGGGAATTGACCGAGTGAGCTTCCTCAGAGTGTCTTTGACCACTTGGGGTTATAAAAATAATTGATCATGTGAGCTTCATCAGAGAGTCATTTACTACCATAGACTATAAGGGGAATTGACCGTGTGAGCTTCCTCATTGAGTCTTGAATCACTTTTGACTATAAGGGGAATTGACGGTGAGTGCTTCCTTAGAGAGAATTTATATATTATTATGACTGAACCAGAGGGGATTGGTTGCATGTACTTCCCAGAGGGTTACCTTGCTTGAATAGCTATTTATTTGATATGTGGAACTGTTTATTACTGAGTACTTTTTTGTTTATTGCATTTTTTCTTATTACCTAACATATATATTCACTGACTGTTGGGAACAGATCTTCAGGTGGTTTCCTACTGGGATTTAGTCTCACACCATTTTTATGTCATGCTTTTAGGACCAAATAGATTATATTGCTATAGTTATAGATAAGGTAAATCGCCCTTCTACTTCAAGTACTTGACTTGTTGTGGAGCTGGAGAGCATTGGACCAAGCTTCGGCTTGCGATGCTAAGGATCTGTTTATCTATTTTCTTTTTTACTTTTGGTTAGTACTATTTATATTCCATCATTGTGAGTGTTTGGCCGCTTTCCTATACATATGTATCATGCATCATTATATATATTTTCTAGTTGTTATCTCTTCTAGTTTTCTGTTGTTCACTTTTGTATGGATTTTTATTGTTTCCGCTGTTGCGATTATTTTCTTCCGTTGTGTTACTCTACCAATGAGGGAATAGTTTCCCCACTATCACATCCAAAGTCCCTCACTACTAGTTGGTGGCCTCTAGCATTGGGGAAAATGCGCTTGAGTCCATGTGAACAACCGGGTACGGGGCGCCTCTAGGATGTTTCCGGAACTAGGACATTAAAAAGTAGTATCATAGGAATTTTTTTCTTCTTGACTTATTATTTGGAGCCTATATCTAGGGATAGGATAGAATAGGTACTTGGTAAAAAACTGTGCCTAGGAGTAGCTAACCCATGTACATGGAAAATCCAATCTACCTCAGTTATTTCAAATTTTCTAGTTTTTTAATTTACAGTTGATTTGATTTCACCATTGGGTGATTCACCTGTTTTGTTCTGTTACCATTGATGCCATTAAGTTTTTATTTATTTCGCAACCTGATGAGATAAAGGTATGTCATCTCATGCATCATATATGAACTTGCTAGAAATCACATGTCATGCATTCTTGCCATGCCATCTAGGATGTATTAGTGATTATATGTTGTTATGATAGATGTCCTGTAGCATATGCATGCTATTGTGATAGATGCCTTAATAAAATATCTACTACTTGATAGGGTATTGTTTGTGTAAGGTTTTGTTTAAATGAACACCAAACTTTGGTTCTTGAGGTGTTATGGGCCCTCATGGACCAGAATTTGGTAGATCATTGCCTTGTTTTCCTTATTATAACATGTATAAGATGTCATGATTTGATTCGCGGAGAGTATGGGACCTCATAGATCGGAATTTGGCACTTTCAATGTTCGTTTTAGTGTTTTTTTGGATTCCTGAGTAGTTTCGGAGGCTTACTATCTGGAAAAATCCCGAGTACATGTCGTGTCCATCTAGAACACGCCGTGGGGTACAACTCGTGTACCCGACCCTGTAACAAACAACACGGGTTGGCAAAATCTATCTATTATGCGTCGTGTCCATCTGGAACACACCGTGTAGTGTGAGCCATGTATCGAGTCGTGTCCCTAACAACACGGTTCGATGAAGCTTGTCTAGTACACGTCATGTTTCTCTTGAACATGTCGTGTAGTCTTGCTTTAGGAGATTTCTGTGGCTTGACCGTGTAGAAGGACTCGGGCAGGGGAAGAAGATTTAAGTAAATTCCATGTGTTAAGACAACATGTTGTGTGTTTGGGGTGTTACATGACCTAGGTTGGCAGAAGTACAATCCCATGGGAAGAGTGGGCATACGAGGCCACATTGCCCAAGGGACACAGTGGAGTGCCGATCTTGCCGCAAGATGGGTCACCTTCAGCACTTTTTTCAGATCTTTTCACTAGCAGCCGGTGACAGGAGTTCTTCTATGACCCCTCGTTCAAGAGTAGCACCACCATTTTCTCACCATTCTGGGAACTGGAGTTCTTCCGGTCGTTCAGGCCGAGGTGGAGGTCATTGTCGGGGTGGTCAGTCACCAGGCCACCAGTGAAAATAGGTTAGATTAGCTCAGAGTGGTTAGGCAGGGTCATAGGGCCACGGTGTAGGCTAGACTTTTGCAGTGGAGCGGACCCAGCAGGAGCAGGATCTCGACCCCTCTATAGTTCGAGGTACAATCCTAGTTTCCTTAGTTTTATCTTTAGCTCTTTTCGACATAGGGTCTTCTCATAGCTTTATATATCATGCTGTTGTGAAGAGCCTTGGGCTCGGCATCTTTTCTTCTGTCGATATCTTGATGTTAGACAATTCGTTGGGGATGAGAACATCTAGTGTGTGTTAGTGAAATGAGTACCCTCTTGAGGTTTGTTGGGAAAAAATCACTCAAAGAATCATTGAAGCATTTTTGAGGTGATTGTGTTTGTTGAAAAAGTGGAAATCTGTGTTGTGATTGTTGACAAAGCAAACCATGATGTACAAATTTGTTGACAAAGAGGATTTCATGGTGACATGTCAAGTTCAAGAGCTATGGTTAACGATCAATGTTTGATTCAAGAACGTTGACAAAGGAATGGATGATCTGGAGGCGGTACAAAAAGAGAAGATACAAGATGGCACCATTTTCCAGTGTTTCCCAGATTTTTGGGCCTGAAAATCGACAAATGAAGAAAATTGGTTTTTGGAAAAAGGACTTGTGCGTTGTGTACTTGAAGGAGAAGAAACTTCCGCACCTTATGTTTTTCAAGATCATAGAATCAAAATATGTCAATGGGATAAGGGGTGCCCAAGTTTTAGAGTTGGTCTCACAAGTGATTTTCAAGGAAGAGACTTGCGCGCCGAAACTTGCGTGCTGAGGGGAGACACGAGCACCCTCGCGCATGGTGTCCAAATGCCTATAAATATAGGTCGACCCCTCCTCCGTCAGTGCAGAGTTCAACAATTAGAAAAATCAGAGCTTCAGTCATGCAGGTGTGGTGGTCGTGCAAGTGGTGTGTGGTCGCGCAAGTATAGGTTGCGTTCCAGGTGATAGTTTCACACCCAAGGTGGTCTGGGTGAGGAAGGAAGAGAGTCGCATAGGTTTTGAGTTGAAGAAGGAAGTGTCGTGCAAGTGGTTTGGTGACACTTGCATGCCATGTTTTTAAGAAGCGCGAATGTTGTTGGTTGCGTGCCAATAATGGTTTGGGTGTAAAAGGTATACGTCGCGCAAGTTTGGAGTTGGAGAAGCTTGTGTTGCACAAGTGGTTTAGGTGAACTTGCATGCCAGTTTTGACTTGTGTGTTGAGAATTGCACGTTGTCTTAGAGAAGGGCGCCAGGTAAGGTTGATTCACGACAGAGATTCAGGGTTGTGTGAAAGCTGGAAGATTTCACGATACCTTCGGTGCAAAGTGAGATTCATCAATGGGTGAAAGTTGGACTTCAACAGAGAATCCAAATACAACAGGGGATGTATTCATTGGTGACAATGAAGAGGCCTACTGGTCTATAAACTATAAGTGGATCCTTTCCATAGTAGTGAGAAAAGGAAGAGGAAGAGGTGATCCTATCCATCGGTAGTGAGCCAGAGAGAGAGAAACATGGAGTGACCCTTGGAAAAACAGTGAGCTGACCCTAAACCTTGTAAAGGCAATGAGCCTTGGAATAAAAGTGATCTATCCCGAACCTTGTAAATTGCAGTGTGCTTATAGTGAATTTGGTACATCGGCACATTGCTAGTGTATTCTCCTTGGATGTATCCCAGTGAGGGTGAACAAAGTAAAAATTATTGTGTCCTATGCATTCTTTACTTCCTGTTTATCTTGTGCAACGGGAAAGAGAGAGAAGAGTGTTTTTCTTAATAGTGAAACAAGATCAGAACGAGCTTTAATTTTAAATTAGTCATACCATGATTCACCCCCCTCTCAGGGTATTCAGCCTTGTGGACCTAACAATTGGTATTAGAGGGAAAGGTTGATATTAGTTCTTCTCTCAATGGAGGTCACCAATCATAAAGTGATTCTGATCTTCGATGGGAACAATTTTTAGCTATGGAAGAATCAGATGCAACACTACTTCCGATCTTTGGGAATGGATGTATTCAAAACAGGAATGTATGGCATAACAGCTGATATTAATAGTGGAACATTATCAAAAGCTGGTCGTAGAGATTTGGATACTGATGCCAAAGCAATCAATGCCTTAGGGGGAGCCCTATCCAATCCTATATATACAAAGGTGATGTATTGTAAAACTTCACATTCCATGTGGGAAAATTTATTGAATATATATGAAGGGGATACAAAGGTCAGAGAGGCAAAGCTGCAAGTGTTGTGGAACAAGTATGAAAATCTGAGGATGAACTCGAATGAATCTGTTGATGCATTTTTTGACAGGGTAAATATTGTATTGGAAGACATTATAGGTCTTGGAGAAGTTATCAAAGATATAAAAATTTTGAAGCACATCCTGAGAAAACATCCACATCAGTTCAATCTGGAAGTTTCTATTTTGGAAGATAAAGACCCGAAAGAGCTGACATTGGATAACCTGTACAGCACCCTTTTTGCATATGAAATGAGAAATGATGATAAAAATGCTTTGGAAAAGGGTAAATCCAAAGAGGTGGAATTTAAGGCCATGAAAAATCTCACCATTGAATATTCTCATGAGGATGAAGAAACAGATGAGGTAATGTCATTCCTCTCCTCAAATCTTCAAATAAGAAAAGGAATGTTCAAATGGAAACTTCTGCATGCTTTCTTTAGATGTGGAAAAGTTGGTCATCATGCTGCAAGGTTCCCCAAAATGTTTCAAGAAGAAAATGATGAAGATGAAGTTGAAATTCCCAAGAAGAGATCTTTAGCCTATGTGAAAGGGAAGAAGCAGTTAAAGAGAAATTTTTTCAGGAATAAGAATATTCTTTCACAAGAAATAGACAGTTCAGATTAGTCTGAGGTTTAAGAGGTGGAGGAGATTGAAAATTGCAAAGATCGTGGAAAAAATGCTATGGTGGCAGTCATCGGTAGTTCTCAAGAGAAGAACGAAACCGAAGGTGATGATAAAGAAGAAGAATTTGAAGGAAGAATAGATATTCAAGTTGAGTTAGAGGCTTCTCTTGAAGATATAGATGTTTGGAGAGCCAAAACAATGAAATCAAACAAAGTTTTTCATGATGCCAAACTCTATATGCAACAGCAGGATGAAGAGAAGTGTGAGATGATGGATGAAATTGATAAACTAATGTTACGAACACCAGTGAACTCAGAATCAGTTAGTGAGTATAAGATCAAGATTGAAGAATAGAAAAGAGAGATCGATGGATTGAATAGAAAAGTGAACGATCAAGTCAAGTGTACCGAAGATCTTGAAGAATAAGTGGTCAGTCTGTGACAAAAAAGGAAGGATTAAGAAAAAATCTTGACTTCCAATATGATATCAAGAAGGAAAGTAAATCAGAGGATAGACAAGATGATATAGGAGGCTAGTAGTTCAGTAGGAAAGAAGCAGCAATTGAGATCAGATGCTAAGTCTGAATTGGGGTCTGATCAAAAACAAAAAACTGTGAATATTGATGTCAGACCGCAAGCACCCATTCCGAGAGTGAAGGTATATTTGGGTACGAAACAGAATATTAGCAGATCCCAAGGGAAAAATAGCAGTGCATAAGTGACACACAAGGATTCTCTTTACATTACGTGATATTGCTGTGGAAAGATGGGACACTCACAAAATGTGTGTTCTATAGCCAAGAGATACTGAAGGGATAATGAACAACAATGGCAGCCAAACATAGCTCAATATTACATAAAATCATTTGAAGGTCATTGTTTTTTGGGGTGGTGGATTTGGGCACATGGCTAGATATTTCACATCAATCATACAAAAGAATGTGCCAAAGAAAAACTCGATTAGTCCTAAGCTGCAAGTTAGGGAATCGTCAAGTGAGATGACAATGCAAAATTGATTTGTAGCTCTACAGGATGAAGTTGGTCCATCAAACTCTAAAAAGATCATGTTCTGCAAACTACACTGGGTGTGAAGTCGAAGACATGGATCAAAAAGAAAAAGGATGAGAAGGTAGTAGTTGCTGAAATTGATCTTAAAGCTTCAGATTGTTCAGGAGTATGGATCTTTGATAGTGGTTGCACATCCCATATGACAGGGAACAAGGATCTCATTACAGGCATAAAATATGACAAATATGGAGTTTTCATGTTTGGGAATGATGAAGGGATAAATATTATTGGTTCCAGAAAGGCTAAATTTGGGGGGAAAGAAATGAGACGTGATGATATCTTGGTAGTAGAGGGCCTCCATCATAACTTTCTCAGTGTCAGTAAACTATGTGACTTTGGGAACTCTATCCGATTTACCAAGAAGATGTGTGTTGTGAAAGGAAAAGATGGAGCAGTTTTTCTACAGGGAAAAAGGACAAAGGGAAATCTTTACCTTGTAATTGGGGAAGATGATATGTGTCTCTTATCTAGAGAGGAATAAAACAAGTTGTGGGATAAGCAACTTGGTCATCTATGTCAACCATCTATGGAAGATCTTGTAAAGTGTGATGCTTCTAGAGACCTTCCCAAATTATTACATGATCGCACTCATACATGTGATGTTTTCCAACAAGGGAAGATCTTCAGAAATACATACAAGCCAAATGAATAGAAATCAAGTGGAGTGATCAAATTGGTTTATGATGATGTTTGTGGACCTATCTCACCATGAGCCATAAATGAGAAATGGTACTATGTCCTTTTCATTGATTATTATAGAAGAATGGCTTGGTTATTTTTCATTACCCATAAGACAGAAATGTTCAGTTATATCAAGCAATATAGGAGGGAATCAGAAAGGATGATTGGGCAGAAAGTTCTGAGGTTTCGTACTGATAATGGTACAAGATTCACAAACAGTCAAGTGGAATACTATCTTGAGAAACATGGGATAAGGAATCAAGTTTCATCAGTAAGAACTCCCCAACAGAATGGAGTAGATGAAAGGAGAAATCGGATCATCAACAACATGGCCAGAACAATGCTTATTGAAAAGGACCTACCAAAGAAATTTTGGAAGGAAACTGTTTTGACATCGGTCTATATTTCGAACAAGGCTCTATTGTGTCCGAAATAAGAGAATACTCTGTATGAAATGTGGTACGGAAAGAAACAAACATTGAAATAGTTTCGAATCTTTGGAAGCATGTTTTTCATCCTCAACAATGAAAACCATAGGAAGTTTGAATCAGGAGGAGATGAGGGGATATTCCTTCGATACTTAGGTAAAATAAAATCATATAAATGTTTCAAAAAAAGTCTGGGAAAAATTGTTGAGAGCAATGACGTCACTATTGTGTAAAATGAAGAGAATATTCAACAACACAGTGAACAGTTTTTTGATCAAAGTGATGAAGAGGATAGCAACACAGGAGGAGCAGAAGTTGCAGATGATGACTCAGAAGAAGACACTGATGATGAACAAGAAATTGTCAAGTCTGTGTCTGCAAGGAAGCCAAATAGTCAAGATAAAATTGATAGTCAGAATATCATTGGTGATCAGACAACTCCAGTTCGGACAAGAAGAATGAAGTCACTACAGCAGACATCTTTCTTATCTTAGGTAGAGCCAAAATGTTTTACTGATGCAGCTGAAGATTAAAATTGGGTTCAAGATATGAATGAAGATATTGATCAGATTGAAAAGAACCAGATGTGGGAGATTGTTTCGAGGTGAGCAGATAAGAATGTCATTGGGGCTAAATGGGTCTTTCGCAACAAGATGAACAAAGATGACACAGTGATTAGAAAAAAGCACGATTGGTGTGCAAAGGATACTCCCAAATAGAGGGTATTGATATTGATGATACATTTTCACCAGTTGTAAGGATGGAGACAATAAGATTATTTTTATCCATATCAGTGCAAATAAAGATCAAAGTGTTCCAAATGGACATAAACTCTACATTTCTAAATGGGGTTCTGGAAGAAGAGGTGTACATTGAGCAGCCAGATGTTTTTCTCATTCATAAGGATGAGAACAAAATTTTCAGGCTGAATAAGGCGTTGTATGGGCTGAAACAAGCACCAAGAGCATGGTACTCAAGGCTTTATCAGTACTTGAAGAAGCTCGGTTTCCATCATGGGGGATTTGACTACAATCTTTATTTCTAAAACAACAGTAATCAAAGGATGATGGTGTTGGTTTATGCCGATGACATAATATTTGGCGGATCAGATAAATCTTAGTGCAGATAGTTTTCCGAATTCATGAAAAATGAGTTTGAAATGTTAATGATTGGAGAGATAACGTTTTCCTTGGTCTAAAGGTGACACAAGGAAGGAATAGAATATTCATTTCTCAATCCAAATATGCCAATGAAGTTTTAAGAAGGTTTGGAATAGATAATTCCAAGGAGATGAAGACTCTGGTTGCTACCCGGATGAAATTATCAAAATATGAGGATGGAAAGGCAGTTAATATCACATAATACAAGAAAATTATTGGAAGTTTGTTGTACTTGACCGCAACAAGGCCTGACATTGTTTTTGCTACCTGCCAAGCAGCGATATATCAGAGTAATCCCATAGAAAGGCACATGCTTGCAGTGAAAATAATACTTCTGTATATCAAAGGCACTGTGGATTTTGGTCTGATTTATAATGAAAAATCTCAATCAGTGTTATTTGGTTACATAGATACAGATTGGGCCAGTTCAGTAGATGATATAAAATCAATGTCAGGTGGTGCATTCTATCTTGGTGGATTGTGTAGTTCTTGGATAAGAAAAAAAGAAAGATTGAATTTCATTGAGAACCATGGAAGTTGAGTATATTGTGGCCACTCAAGCGTGCACACAGTTATTGTGGATCAAGCAGTAGCTTGAAGATATGGGAGTTGAAGTGAATTCTCCGATCGGAATCCAATGTGATAACTCAAGTGATATAAATCTCAGCAAGAATCTCATCCATCACTCAAGGACAGAGCACATTGAGGTAAAGTATCATTTTATCAAGGAGAAGGTTGATCAGGGAATCATGAAGTTGGAGTATGTGCCTACAGAGCTACAAGTTGCAGACATTCTGACAAAGGCCTTACCCAAGGAAGCGTTTGAAAGGAATTGAATGGATTTGGGAGTTCAGTCGACTTCCCGCACTTAAAAGTGTGGATGTGGAACCCCCCCTCCCCGACGTATGATGTGTTTTTGCCTAATGTGATGATATGTGTTCTCTACTCTATTACAGACTGCAAAGGAGTGACCTTTGGGTTCGTTGAAAAAGGGGGAGAAAATAGTGATTGTTCAGGGGTGACAGTGTGGAAATTTGATAAATCATAATTGATATGGGGAGAAGCTGACAGGTGGAGCAGCGGGATAGGGGGATAGCAATGAGAAAGGGGGAGAATAGTAAATCTGACGATGATAGGAGTGATCAGTCAAAGAATAGATATCATAACAGTCGAGGATCATGATAAAAGCAGAAGAGTGGTGTTGGAATGTGGTGAGAACATTTCCAAAAATGGAATCAGTATGGTGTCAATAACGGGTGTCGGAGTTGAAGTGATTCATTGATGAACTTTTCATTTACTCTTGTTTATCACACCGAGCATTGTTCATGTAGTCTTAGAGTATGTGTTGTGTAAATCTGTGATCGCTATCGGAATCTCAATAGGCGAATGGTGGCTGAATAATTAATGATGTATCTTTTTATGGAGGAGTTTTCAACAAAACCAAAGGGGGAGATTGTTGGGGAAAAATCTCTCAAGGCATTATTGAAACATTTTTGAGGTGATTGTGTTTGTTGACAAAGTGGAAATCTATGTTGTGATTGTTGACAAAGCAGACCATGAAGTACTAATTTTTTGAAAAATAGGATTTCATTGTGACATGTTGAGTTCAAGAGTTGTGGTTAATGATAAATGTTTGATTCAAGAATGTCGACAAATTAATGGATGATCTGGAGGCAGTAAAAAAAGAGCAGATACAAGGTGGCACCATTTTCTAGTGTTTGCCAAATTTTTGGGCATGAAAATCAACAAATTGAAAAAAGTGGTTTTGGAAAAGGTACTTGCGCGCCATTGTCTTTAAAGAGAGGAAACTTGTGTTCCATATGTTTTTCAAGATCAGAACAACAAAATATGGAAAAGGGATATGGGGCGCCCAAGTTTTAAAGTTGGCCGTGCAAGTGATTTTCACAATAGAGACTTGCATGCCGAAACATGTGCGCCGAGGGGAGACTTGTGCACCATTGCGCAGGGTGTCCAAATGCCTATAAATACAGGTCGGCCCCTCCTTAGTCAGTGCAGAGTTCAACAGTTAGAAAAATCAGAGCTCATGTCGCTCAGGTGTGGTGGTCGCGCAAGTGGAGTGTGGTCGCGCAAGTAGAGGTTGCGCGCCAGGTGATAGTAGCATGCCCAAGGTGGTCTAGGCGAGGAAGGAAGAGAGTCGTGAAGGTTTTGAGTTGAAGAAGGAAGTATCATTCATGTGGTTTGGTGACACTTGCGTGCCATGTTTTGATGAAGCGCGAAAGTTGTTGGTTGCGCACCAATATTGGTTTGGGCGTAAAAGGGTGTACATCGCGCAAGTTTGGAGTTGGAGAATCTTGTGTTGTGCAAGTGGTTGAGGTGGACTTGAGCACCAGTTTTGACTTGCGTGCCGAGACTTGCGCGCTGGCTTATAGAAGGGTGCTAGTTAAGGTTGGTTCATGGCAGAGATTCAGGGCTGCGTGAAAGCTAGAAGATTGCCCGATACCTTTGGTGCAAAGTGAGATTCATCTACGGGTGAATGTTGGACTTCAACAGAGCATCCAAATACAACAGAGGATGTATTCATTAGTGATAGTTAAGATACCTACATGTCTATAAACTGTAATTGGATCCTTTCCAGAGTAGTGAGCAAAGAAAGAGGAAGAAGGTGATCCTCTCCACTGGCAGTGAGCCAGAGAGAGAGAAACAGGGAGTGACCCTTGGGAAATCAGTGAGCGGACCCTAAACCTTGTAAAGTCAATGAGCCTGGAAATAGAAGTGATCTATTCCGAACTTTGTAAAAATCAGTGTGCTTATAGTGAATTTGGTACATCGGCACATTGCCAGTGTATGCTCCTTGGACATATCCCAGTGAGGGTGTACCAAGTAAAACTTGTAGTGTCATGTGCATGCTTTACTTTCTATTTATCTTATGTAATGGGAAAGAGAGAGAAGAGTTTTTTTTTAACAGTGAAACAAGATCAGAATGATCTTTAATTTTAAATTAGTCATACCCTGATTTACCCCCCCCCCCTCTCAGGGTATTCGGCCTTGTGGACCTAACAAGGTTGGTGGGTGTCACTTTTTATGGGATATCTATGTCCTAGAGATGATAAGATATGATGTCATTCTCAGAATGGACTGGTTGGTTCCCTTCTAGGCATTCGCCTATTTCTATCACTATAGGGTGAGTTTCATATCACCAGAGGGTGGATTGTTTCTTGATAAGGGTAAATGGGATGTACATATGAGCAGAGTGGGCCAGGAGCATCATGGTTTAGGAGTTACATTCTAGATTTATAGTCTATATCTGGATGACCGGGGGACTTCACAGATGCACTTTCCTCCAGTGGTGGATTGTTTCAGAGATGTCTTTCAAGAGTACTTTTCAGGTTTGCCTCCAGAGCGAGATGTAGAATTTTCTATTGAGCTTGTTCCAGGAGTGGCACTGATGTCCATTCCTCCATATAGGATGGCTACAAAAGAGTTGTATGAGCTCAAGAAACAGTTGGATGAGTTTCCAGCAAAGGGTTTCATCTGTCCCAGTACTTATCCTTAGGGTTCGCCAGTCCTGTTTGAAATGAATGTAGATGACACCCTTAGGCTTTGTGTGTATTATTGGAAGTTGAACTAGTTGATGGTCAAGAACTGAAATCCCTTGCCGAGGATTGAGGATATCTTGTATCACCTTCAAAGGGCCCGGGTGTGCTCGAAGATTTACTTGAGATCTAGTTACCATAAGTTGCATGTTAGACCATCATATATAGCTCTTACAGTCTTCCAGAGTAGGTATGGTCTAAAGGTGTATATGTTTATGTTTTTCGGTCACACGAACGTGCCTACAGTTTTCATTTCACTGATGAACTAAGTGATCCATCCACACTTTGATTCATTCATGGTTTTCTTGGTGGACGATATCTTGGTGTATTATCACACTTGACATGACCTTTCCAAACACCATAAGATCATTCTGAGTACACTTAGAGAGCATAAGTTATATGATAAGATCTCAAAATGCCACTTTTGGATAGATCAGATTCACTTCTTGGGTCATGTTATCTCAGAGACATGAGTGTCAGTAGACCCAGAGAAAGTGAGGGCAGTAGTTTCTTAGGAGTAGCCAAAGAATGTCTTTGAGGTGTGGGGTTTTATATGGCTGGTTGGATACTATATATGTTTCATTCATGACATTTTACACTTAGCAACACCACTGGAGAGTCTGACTAAGAAGGGTGCGTTGTTCTTGTGGTCAGATTCTTGTGAGTCACCCTTTCAGGAGCTGAAATGGAGGTTAACTTCATCACCAATTCATATATTTCCAGATCCGGGAAAGATCTGTACTGTTTATTGTGATGCTTCATGTATCGGTCTAGGATCTATGCTTATGAAGGTAGAAGGATTGGTTGCGTACGAGTCTCGGCAGTTGAGACCACATGAGAGGAATTATCTGATGCACGATCTCGAGTTGTAAGTAGTTGTTCATGTTTTATGCTGTTGGAGGCATTATCTTCTAGGAGAGTATTTTTTGGTTTTCACCGAACATAAGAGTCTCAAGTACAACTTCACTTAGCATGATCTGAATTTGAGATAGTGAAGGTGGGTTGAGTACCTTCAGTCTTTTGACTTTGAGCTTGCCCACACGCCTGGGAAAGGCAACACAGTGGATGATGCGTTAATCAAGAAGACTCGGATAGAGGAAGTTCAGGATGCTAGTAGTGAGTGGTGACTTATGGCTCTGTTCTTTGAGATGCATTTGAAGGTTCACTACAAACAGGGGCATACTTTCCTTTCTTCTATAGATATTACCTCTACCCTTCTTGATCGAGTAAGAATGAGGAAGCTATCAGATTCTGAAGGCCTGGTCCTAAGGGAGAGTGTGTCAGCAGAGGACCTTATTCTTGGATGGACCATAGTAAAGGATGAGATCTTGCATTTCTAGGGGTGCATATGGGTGCCAGTAGACATACGCGAGGATCTGATGCTTGACATTCATTCCCTAGTTTGGGTAGTTCATCCTGGCTTCACCAAGATGTATCGTGATCTACACTGTCAGTATTGGTGGGAAGGTATTAAAAGAGATGTTGCAGGTTTCGTCATGAGGTGTTCCACTTGTCAGCAGGTGAAGGCATAGAATTAGCCACCAACATGGCTTTTTCAGCAGTTACCCATTCCCGAGATGAAATGGAATGATGTCACGATGGACTTCATGACTAGTTTGCTGAGGTCGCCTCGATGGAATGATGCAGTATGGGTCTTCATTGACAGACTTACGAAGGTTGCTCACTTATTGTTGATAAAAGAGACCATCAGTGTTGATAAGCTAGGATGGTTGTACATCCGTGAGATTGTACTGCTCCATGGAGTTCCACACTCTATTGTTTCATACAATGATGCATGTTTTACTTCTCAGGTCTGGCAGGGGATTCAGAAGGCTTTGGGTACACAGGTATATTTGAGTACAACTTACCATCCGTAGATAGATGGAAAATCCGAGCGTACGATTCAGGTGCTTTGGGACATGCTCTAAGCATGCATTCTGGGTTTTTGATGTTCTTGGGAGAAGCATATAGCTCTTTTGGATTTTTCCTACAACAATAGTTTTCAATAAACTATACAGATGGAACATTATGAGGCTTTGTAAGGTAGGCCATGTCGATCACCCTTGTGTTAGATGGAGGCAGGAAAGATAGATATGATGGGATCTTGTCTTGTTCAAGAGACCACAGAATAGATAGAGTTTATTCAGAAGAGGATGGCTACCGCACAATCTCGACAGAAGTCTTATGATAATCAGTGGAGATGACCTTTGGAGTTCGAGGTCAGGGATCTCGTTTTTCTACATGTCACACCAAGGTTGGGGAACAGAAGGATTAGGAGATAGGAAAAGCTTTTGATGAGGTACATTGGGCCGCTTGATGTGTTGGAGAGAGTTGGGGTGGTTTCCTATTGGTTGTAGTTATCTCAGAGGTACCGGGCTATGCACGACTTCATCCACGTTTCACAGCTCTAAAGTTACTTTTCAGACCCGTCTCATGTTTTCCAACCTGAGGAGGTTGAGTTGGAAGTGGACGCATCATTCAAGGATCCTCCTATCTGAACTATAGATCATAGTATAAAGGATCTCTGTGGCCATTCTATTCCAGTGGTACGAGTGATATGGCAGCACGGGCGAGTACATGATGAGACTTGGAAGAGGGAGGTTGATGTACGAGCATAGTGTCCAGAGTTGTTCGGAGTTTCTTCTTCTATGTCTCCTTCCTAGGGAAATTTAGGGATGAATTCATTTATGGGTGGAAGTTTTTAAGAACCCGGATCTTCATTTTAGGTATGTTTTCCTTTTCTGGTTGTTTTTGGGAAAAAGAGGAGTTTCTGGAAATTTTTGAAGTACACATCATGTACACGGTTATGTAGTACCCCCAATTTGAGGTATGTGACCATTATTTTAGTTTTTTTGTGTTTTTTGAAGTGGTTGGTTGATGTTTGGACAATTTTGGGAAAATGTTTAAAGTTGTGGAGGTCTTGCAGGGGCACATAGTTGACGCACGGTCTGAAAAAACCATGCGGACAACCCAGGAAATAGTGCACCCTTGATAGTGGGATCCACATGGGTGACACATAGTTTGTTAGACCGTGCGGGAAAGTAGTTCGATGTCCCTGGGTGAGACAACGTTAACCATATGTTTGGCACACGGTTTTCCAAACCGTGTAGGGTAATGTTTCGGCCACTTAATGTTTTGGGTTTTATGTCTTGGGCCACTCGGGATATCCCATTTTTCCCTCATTCTTCCTCCCACTCGTGGCTCATGCAAGAGTTCCAGTTTTTAGAGGTTGGGGTAGCTCCTTATCTCATTTTGAAGGAAAATCGAAGGTCTTTCTTGGTGGATCATTGGTGGTTCTACTCGGGTAAGTCCCTCTTTTGGTTCTTTGGGGATCTGGTTAGGTGTATCCCTCTCCCTCTCTTAGTTTCCTAGATCTACAAGGGTTGCATGTAGACCTAGGGTTGTGTTGCTTTTGTGTGTTAATGGTTGAGCTCGTTGGTGTTAGGGAAGGGTTTTTGAGGTGGTTTCGAGGAGGCATTCACCTATTTTGGAGTGTGTTTGGTCCAAGGGTCGATTTAACCAAACCCTAAGAGGTAGTTGGTTTGTGCCTTTCTGTTGAAAGTCTTTGAGTAATATGTGAAAATTTTCCCAATACCCATGAACAGGGTATTGAGTATTTACCATTTTACCCTTTTTAATTTCCTACCATGCTTTTATGCTTGCGTAGAGGTTATTTGAATATTAATATGGTTGATTTACATGTTTTGGATGTGTTTTCCCATATAAGTTCTGTTTACGACTGTTTGGTCCTGCTTAGCCTTTTTGTCTACCCTGCTTATTTTTCCCATGACTAGTGTTGTAGGGTGGAGTGTTTGTTTATTGACATGCATGATATGTTTTAGACCAATTAGCTAAGTATTTCATGAGATTTAATTTGGATGTATTGCATTTCTATGCCCATTGACTTACACAGGGTCGTGAGAACCTGGTGTAGTAGACTATAAGGGGAATTGACCATGTGAGCTTCCTCAGAGATTCTTTGAATCCCTTTTGACTATAAAGTGATTTTACCGAGTGAGATTCCTCAGATATTCTTTGACCACTTGGGGCTATAAGGGGAATTGACAGTGTGATCTTCCTCAGAGATTCCTTGACTACCTGCGACTTTAAGGGGAATTGACCATGTGAGCTTCCTCATAGAGTCTTGAATCACTTTTCACTACAAGGGGAATTGACTGAGTGATATTCCTCATATATTATTTGACCACTTGGGGCTATAGGAAGAATTGACCATGTGAGCTTCCTCAGAGAGTCCTTGACAACCTTAGACTATTAGGGGAGTTGACCGTGTGAGTTTGTTATGAGATTCTTGAATCACTTTTGACTATAATGGGAAATGACTGTGAGTGCTTCCTCATAGAGTCTTCATATATTCTTATGACTGAACCAGAGGGGATAGATTGTGTGTACTTCCCAGAGGGTTACCTTGCTTGGTTAGCTGTTTATTTGATACTTGGAACTATTTATTGGTGAGTACATCCTTGTTTACTGTATTTTTTCTTATTACCTTCCATATATATTCACTGACTATTGGTCATAGATCTTCGGGTGGTTGCCTACTGGGATTTAGTATCACACCCTGTTTGGGTCATTCTTTTGGGCCCAAATAGATTATATTGTAGCAGGTATAGATAAGGGCAAGTTCCCTTCTACTTCAAGTACTTGACTTGCTGTGGAGATCGAGAGTATGGGAACCTGCTTATGTTTGCGATGCTGAGGAGTTGTTTATCTGTTTTCTTTTGTACTTTGGCTTAGTACTATTTGTATTCTAGTAATGGGACTGTTTGTCTACTTTCCTAGATATATGTATCATTCATCATTATAGATACGTTCCAGCTGTTATCTCTTATAGTATCCTGATGTTCACTTTTGAATGGATTATTACTATTTTTGCTATTGCTATTATCTTATTCCATTGTGTTACTCTTCCAATTATGGAATAGTTTCCCCAATATCACACCCAAAGTCCCTCGCTTCTAGTCGATAGCCTTTGGTGTTTGGGGAAATGCGCTTGAGGCCATGTGACCAACCAGGTACGGGGCAGCTCTGGGTGGCTTCCGGAAATGGGACATTACAGATGTCATGATTGTTCTTAATTATCTATGGAAAACTTAGGATATGTTTCTATTCTTTATTGGATATGGGTAACTAGTCATTAGATGATATGTCGAAACTAAATTCCAAATAGATCAAGATGATCTAAAATAACAAAGTGGATAAATATTTACTCTTAATGGAGGTTTTGTGAGCTATAAAACATCAAATAATGATATTAAAGATTCTACAATAGATTATTAATATATTGTTACTTCTAAGTTAGCTAAATAAGAATTTTTTATATGTAATTTAATCTAAAATCACTATGTGGTACCTATGAGTAAAGATTTTATGACACCCTATAGTGATAATATAATAATGTTGGATCTTGTAAAAGAGACAAGGTCACATCTTTAGATGATGTAAATAATTTATAAGTATCATGTATTGATGGATTTTTCTTAGAGAGGTTAAGTTTATGTGAGTATAATATCCATGTAAGACAATATTAAAGGCCCCATGGATAAATATTTGACTTATTAGAAACATGATTATCATGTGAGGTTTATCAGAATGAATGTCTAAGGAATTAGAAACTATCTTAAGTGAATGTTTACTGGAGTTTGATTTATATAAAAATATGCATTTACTTTGATTGCATGTATATTTGAGAATTTTAATATTAATATAACATCTTGTTACATATTGTTCATTTTTTCTTCTAACATTAATTTAATAATGTCTTAGGGTATCATTCAGACTCATAATGTCACCCCAGTTCCATACTGCGATGAGAACCTTGAAGTGTCATGATGATATTGTTAAATATTGTTATATAGGAAGATAAATTCCTATTAAAAAACATATTATATAGAGTTTTATGTGTGAGTAATAATAATTAGATGAGACTTATTCTCAAGATGTTCACACTTGGTAATCTCTAAGATAGAATATTATGAGGGAAGACCTACCAGAAATAATATTGTATGTTTTAGTGTCATTGAATATTTATATACTCAAGCATGTGAAATGGTCCTTAAACATTAATATTATCATTAATTATTTTCATTTCTCACACAAATTGATTTGAAAACAAAAAATTTAACATCAAATGTTCGTAGGAAGTAGGGTATATTTGGCGTGTCATGATTGACATGTTATTAATGGATATGTTGAGGAAGGATTTGAATCTTCCATATTTATAGAAGTCGATAAGTCTACCTGTTGATTATTATAGAACTATCACCTTATATTTTAGGTCTATAGTGTGTCTATATGTATATATTTGGGAGTAAATGAAGGATGTATCATGAATATAGGTTGATGACACACATGTGAAACCAAATTTTTGAGTTATTAGGACAAAATGATAATACTACACAACAATTGCTCATATTTGGTTGTCGATAATGAAACATAAATTTCATTATCTGGGGTGCCTTGGCCCATTACTAGATAGTAATATTATACTTTAGGTAAACTCTCCTTGTTTCATTAAGAAATAATCCTCGAGGGTCACATACTATGTGTTTCCATTGATCTAGAATAAATTCTATTTCTATTTAACAAATAGAATTAATATTATTCTCAATACTGATAAAAAAAAATTTCAAGTTATATCTTTCAACAATATTTATTGATTAATGAAATATTTAATTAAATATTTATTCATGTATTCAATAATTTCCATGGAGTTAGTGCGGACTAAGATCATCTCCAGTTATGAATATTAATTTTCAAGCAGATAATATAGTATTTATCATTTCAACAGTTAGCACTCATCATAAAAAATATATTATTATTATTATATGAGATATGGTTTTATAATGATCAGTGTTTCTTTTAAGGTCTTTTATGAAATTAAATTATATCTTAACCCAAAAATTAATGCTACAAATATAAGGTTATTTCTTTTGGGTGGGGTTAATCCATAATCGAGACTTAAGAAAAGTTACGCACAACAGAAATCTCCCTCTATTCAACTTTATCTCTTTTTCTAAGTAATGAGAAACTATAGATAGATTCATTCAATAATTAAGGATCTTGAGTGATCAGTATAAACAATACAAGATGGTTGATTCACCATGATATCACATGAAAATAAATCAGTTTCATTTGGATATCACATGATAATGTCTGAATCACTACTATATGGATTCTACAACATGGTCCTTACAACATAATTAAGTTAATTTGATTTTTTTTTTCAAAAAATCAATATCATATATGAGGATATTTTCTAATAAAAGGTTTCATTTCGTTCAATAAATTATATATGAATTAAAAAATTGACATGAAAAAATCCTCTCTCTATTTTATGTTTTCATTTATATCAATATTAAATAGAAAAATTTCATTAGGAATAACATTTACGTCAAGTAAATTTTTTGAATAACCCATCGAATTAGAAAAACACCAGGGTTATATTTCCCAATTAGATTTTTTTTGCTTCACCCAGAACCTAAAATGATAATAACTTTCACAAAATGACTCAAATTTATCTAAAACTACGATTCAAAATCCCTATAACTCCGCAGAAATACATCAACCATAATGTAATATCATAGAGAAATATATGATCTTCAAACTAATACTTATAAAAAACATCTTGTGTGATAAATCTAAAATTCTTATTTGACTTGAACACCATGGAATAACATTCATAATCAAATAATGGACACCTAGAGTCCTTTAATAATAACTTTTCCATAACAAATACCCATGATATTATCCTCTAAGAATGAAATAGAAAACTCTTGATTGGTAGAATCACTATAATCTACCTCAGACTTTTCATGGTGTGGCCATATATTCTATAGCACATCCACTTCTCCATATAAAAATGGAAGTAAAAAAACATCACATATTACATGGGGACCCTTACATGTTATATAAAAGAAATATTACATATATAGATAAATCCACATATTTTTCACTTTATTAAAAACCTCTTTATAGAATGACACATAATTCCATGGGGTTGACACTAAGTTTACTCTAAAATATCTTGGATCTTTACTCTAAGGGGGTTTCTACCCCTGATATAAACCTGCCAAAACAATTAATCGAAAAACGCATCACACGTTCCGGGCTATTGTATCATGATGTGACTCTTATCTTATAGGCTGATCTACCATTTCTTTCAAACATCCATTATAACTTATTCAACCTATGTTTTGACTATATAAGGTCCTTTGGAAATCCTAAAACTATTCCTTTTCAATAAAAACATTACAAACATATTCTTTTTTATTTTTTATAATAAAAATCTATTTTAATACTTGGTGTTGTAGACCCAACATAAATAATATTTTTTCATTACCATATCATTCTTTTAATAAGTAACACATGGTGTACACTTACCATAATAGTGTTGATATTTTCATTTCTACTATATACATGTTAATTCCCATGGATTATTTATTATATCAAAGTTTTATAGTAGTTCCCAAGTTATATTGACAACCTCGAGATACTATGAGATTAATCTTAATCATATGTTATGTGGTCTAGATACATTATACCAACTGGACATAAATTAGGTCATACTATTAGGTGATTCTGGGACATAACCATTGATACCTATTCTCATTAAGTTCTCATTTGGTGGTCTTGATTAGAGGTGATCATGAGGAATGAACCAAATATTGGAAAACCACTTGTTTTAGGTGTCATTAGTAGTTCCCATTTGCGAACACATGTAATGGTATCCTACCATTAGATTATTATTAGTGTATACTTATTTGATTAGTTATTTTGATGAAATATATAAAATATATAATTAATTTCATAATGAGTTATATTTCATTTAGTGAGTTATTGATTGTATGACATTGATTGAATAATCAGGATATAATTTTCACCACTGAAAGGATGTGATATCATGATAATAGTTGATAAGTATGGTAGTAACTTCACTGAATCCATGCCCATGGTAGAAGAAGGTATTTCCATCTAGTTATGTCAATGAATAATAAATAATTAAAGGATTATGACATAAATAATTCATCCTGCTCTCTGAGATATCATGAGAAAATGTGAGTATATTATACTGTGTGTGTTCATGTGAAAGGTTGCGATTACTATGAATTTTCTTTATCACCTTATGGGGTTGGTTGAGTTGTAAGAAATGGCTATGGGACTGGGAATAACACCCACTACTAGTGATATAAGGTCTTAGATGGTAACAGATTGATCAAATTCAAAAATTCACCCCATTATAATGAATATGTGATTATGATATGGTGGGTCCCACCGTAAGGTTTGAGTAATGTCTTAGAATATATAATCACTAATATTAAATTTATTTATTTTATTTTAGTTTATAATAATTAATATTGAATTATTTAATAAAATCATTCACATGTATCAATGTAAATACATGAAAAAATATTATATAAACAAATAATATTTATATATTCAGAGTTTGTTTTATATTTGTGGGAATAATGAGTCCAGTTAATGAGTCAATTTTATCAGGTAATATATTAATTATATTACAAGAAAGTGATAAAAACATAAATGATATTTATAACACTGTTAGTTGGACATAACACGTAATTTATAGATTTTTCATTGGGTAATAAATATTTGGTGGTTGAGGAGCCATTTCATGAAATTTTGTACCTCTCTTTTTAAGGAGGATACTATAATATGAATAACTATTCATTCGATGATTTTGAGAGACTCTCTCTCCTCTCCCACACAATCTAGAGAGAGGAAAAATTGTTCCATGTAATTTTAAAAATATCTCCTTCGCATATCGGTGGAATGACGTAGCGGTGATAATTGAGAAATGAAAGGTTTTCTTAAATCTCCACTATAGCACCAAAATTTATGAAAAACACTCTCACTGAATTTAGAATAATATTTGGATGATCTAGAGGGATCTCAATTTAGTTCTTTTGAGTAGTTATCATTATCAATGAGATGTTATCGAACATTCCTTCAAACGAAATCAATTAATTTTATGTTTAATTTTAGTGCTTAAATTCTTCACAAGGGATTACCATATTCCATAATAGGCTACATATAATTAGAGTCGATGTAGTAATGTCGATTGATGATGGGAAAATTTTAAGTTCCCTCGTACCATCAATTGGTATCAAACTAATCACATTATTTTTTATCCAAGAAAAAAATTAAATTTTTATTAGATTCATGTAGAGGGAATCTTTATAGTCCCAATGTCAATGATAGATATCCATTGAGTGACCACCAATTGGTATCACATACATCACCCTACTGATGGATGCCTCCCACGTGACAACCATGTCATTCCACCATCCTCCTTCTGTACTTGTTGGCCACCCCATCGGCCACAGGCCCACAAGACTCACTTGGAGCCCATTTTCCACACCGCATTCCTTAATATTCCCACACCATCATGCACTTTTCCTCCCATTTCTATCAGAAAATTGTGTTTATGAAGAGCCCCTAAAGTGAACCTAGGTCTCCAAAATAAACCCCACTCCCACAGCATTCCTCTACTAGGCCTCCCACAGGCTCAACTACCTAAACCTTAACCTCCCTTTTTTCCAGATCCCATGTTCCATAGCTTCCAGACCCTATCCCACTTGGGAACCCAACTACTGGCCTCCCACTTAATAGGGTTCCACCATCCAACTCATTGGTGGCCAATATAGGTATGATAGAACCTAGAAAAAATGGGGCACTTCCTGACCTTCCCAGCCTATTTCTGGTCCATATTAGGCTTGAAATCCCTTTGATACATTTTATGGGTTACTTGGGTATGAAGAAGAATTTAATAATTTTTGTTTTTAAGTAATTTTTTGGAATAAAAATAATTTAATTTTTCAAACACTGTGAAATGTTTTTGATTTAAATTATTAAATTAATGATTTTAAGTCATTTAAATCCCTCAACATGTCTCAAATTTAATTTTAATTGCCCATTTCTTTTATGTTCTGACTAATCATGATAATAAACCAACAATGGTATGTCTCAATTTTAATTTAATTAAATATTTATTGATATTTTGTGACACATAATTAATATTTAAATTTATATTGATAGGATACATGTTTTATGTCCTCAATTAATATGAATTATGGCTTTTGTGTCCACGAGAGACTTTTTCCATGTGTATTACACATTCCTGATGTAACAACCCAAGCTTAATATACATGGACATTACACATATTTTGTGGAATACTAAATACATTTTATAAATATACGCTCCCTATATTCTAAGGCACGATTTGTATGAAGAAATCCCTAATATTCCATTGTCACTCATCGAATTTTATGAATCTTCTACTTTTCTTAATTGGGCTCTTATTTTTGAATTCTCCTGGAGACGGCCATCAATGGAAACGTTAAATAGATTTGTATTTGGTTTGTGGGATTTATAGGATAGGTCTACTGTTGGTTTTCTCGACAACAGGAACATAATGATTCGCTTCACATCAAATGATGTCCTGATAAAGGAATGGCCTTACACACCTCACAACTACAACAGGTCCAGATTCTACCTACATAGATAGATGTACGACCATCACATGAAGCAAGACTCCCCTTCAGTGGATATTTGGGTGAGTTTCCCTAATCTTCCACATTATTTTTAGAACCCTTCAATTCTTAGTATGCTTGGAAATCTAATATGAATATTCTTATGTTTCGATAGTCATACCAAGGTACTATGTCATCATGTCAATCCAAGAGTGTGTGACGAAGTAAATGTGTCACAAAATCCTTCTAATTTAATTTATAATACATTTGGGGAGGAATAACATTGTAGAAAATAGTTCGTGTATGAATCATGGGTGGATTATTGTTCTGTATGCACGCAATTTTGACATTATTTAGGGGCCTGTAGATGTGGGACGAGATAGCATGAGTCTGCGATCAGATGTAAGGATGGTTCCTATTGTCAGGGAAAGGGGTGTGTAGATCGATGAGGCAATCCATGGTGAACCATATGGTGGGTAGAGCACCTTATAGAAGCTGTATATGGAATTGGGAGGCAGGTATAAGGGCCATGACAGTGGATATGTGCCTAGTCGAGATGCACAACTGAAGGAACCTGCTCAAGTAGGTGTTATATCAAAACGTGGAAATCAACTGGAGTATATCCTTTTGATTCCATATAATGGTATGGGGTTTTTAGGCCCTTGGTTTACTACTAATATAGCTGTTGGCCTACCATTTTCTAAATCTGTGAGCCCAAGGAATGAAACCTTATAGGATATTAAGGATGTTTCATTGGAAGTGGTAAATACAGAAGATGTTTTTGAGAATAGCAAGGATGGAGAGGTCAAATATTCAAGGGGATGTGAACCCATTGAAGATAGAGAAAGTTGGGTGAAGGCAACAAGTGGTGTGATATTGGAAAGATCCAATACAAATGTTAAGGTTTGAAATCTTTTCCCGTGTCTTGAGGTTGATGACCTGAGACTGGATCTGGAGGGGGAAATGTCTCAGGAGTGTTCCTTTATGGAGGTCCCAGTCACACAACTTTTGATAGTTGTGGTGGATGAGGTTCACTATAAGATTATTGATGGTGAGGACACTCAATCAGAATCACAGGAAGCTGGCCTCACTCAAATGTCCAACATGCCAATGATTAATAAGATAATGATGATACAATTTTGGTGCTTCGGCCAGGCCATTCAAGAAAGTTCATAAGGGTATTCATAAGGAGAGCATGAATTACCCTTCCTTGACTATTTCAATGGAGACACAGTTAGAAAAAAAAGTTGAAATCCAAGAATATGCACAATGACTGTAAATCAAGTGTCGTGCTCGAGTAATACTTGGAATTTTTCATGAAATCGGGAGAAGAATCAGTTGAACAAGTTTTTCCTCTCAATGAAATTGATGAAGTCGCTAAAATTATGGGGAGATCATTAAGGATGACTCTCAATGAGGATAAATATGTCTGGATAGACAAGCAGGACCTGATGTTAGTTGGGAGCTTCAATAATTGTAAGATCAGTCTTGAGGAGTATATTCATTCTTGGGATAAGATGGATTTCCAGTTTGAAGATATTATTATGGATGCACTAGACACTCAGGTTACTGACATCTCTTTTAAATTAATTAGGGAGTCTAATTTTGGTAGGATTAAATTGCTCTTTAATGGCTCTTGTATTTCCTTTTTTCTTGATCTCATAGTTTCTCACTTTATCCTTAAAAGTGTTGAAAAATAAAAATTTATTTTTCAGTCAGATAAAATTGAATTTGCATAAAATAATGAATTTCGGGAAAAAAATAAGTACATGTTATTATTTCCATAGTTTACATGGAATTTCTTCCATGACCATCATAGTGGAAAAAGTCCATTACTGAACCGAGTTTACTTATTTTTCTAGCCATATATTACTGGAAAAAAATTACTTGTCATTCAAGTCATGTTTATCTCATAAGATATAAATCTTTACCCAATTCATTGTAGGGAGATATATGTCCCACCCATTTCATAAAAAAATTATTCTTACATGTTCCACATAAACAAAAATCATTCATCATAGCATAACCCATGAAATAAAATGGGTTTCTTAAACATCATTCCATCATAATACATATAAAATAAATTGATTTCATAAAAATACATCCATTATAAACATAATCTAATCAAAATTAATAGTAGGGATAGAAAAATAACCATATTTTAAATTAGATGGAAAAAAATTGATAAAACACCTGAACTTAATTCCGGAGGAAAATATTCCTTCTTTTTCAAAAACATATTGTTTTCTAAAAATGCCACTCAAATTTAAAATAAAAAGGACTTATTTAAAATAAACATGAAATCGTGTTGAGGAAGATTCTTGGAAATAATGAGTTATGAATATTTAAAAATCCTTTCATTCCATATATGTTAAAAAACATTATTCTTGTACACTTGCTGGAAATTTCAAAAAGTACCTTTTATAGAAAATGAAAGAAATATTTCTTCCATACAGTTTAATAAAACTTCACCAATGGGTAAAATTCACTTTAAAAATATCATAACAATAGTAATAATATAATATATTTATGAAATATGGATATTTATGACAAATATACCTCATTAAATACTTACGTAAAAATAATCTCAAAAAATAATGAGACTGAAAAATTATCCCTTACCTTAGGTCTGATATGCTTCGTATGTACCTGAAACTCATGTATAGTGGGTTTAAACCATTTATTAACTTGTAAAAGTAACGTAATAATATTTATTATATCATATATGACTCCCTTATGACTTTATATTACCCATTAATTTGTCAATTCCATGTTAAAGCTACGGTCTGGGTAATAATATTTTTATTTATCGTACATGTTTTAACTTGTAATTCTTGATATTATTACATGGATCATGATTTATAGAATCCCATAATATAACATTTTATTTTTATATCATAAATACTTAATATATAAATATATTTAATATATATATAAATGAAATCGAATACATTATTCATGGAGACGGTGGGTCGTACGTACGCATGATTGATGTTTTCGTTACCTTATTGAATTGAATAGCAGAAAGTAAATGAAATATATAAATATAAATAAATAAAATAGAATTATTATGTCATATATTTAATTATTATTTATTATATATATCATATAATCATTCTTGAAGGATTAACTTGGATAATGAATCACATCACATTGTGGAGACGGCAGGCCGTACGTACGCACGAGCAACAATATCATTTACTTAATGGTTAAATGGTATGGAATTGGATAGTATATTTATTATATAGAATAATTAACATTTTATATTCTGTATTTTGATCCATTATACTAATCATTATAACCCTTTAAATTAAGTATTGTTGAATAACAAATTACACCACAGCGTGGAGATGGTAAGTCGTACGCACACACCCATAAGTATATTTTTGTTCATAGGATTGATAAAAAGATGTATAAGGATGTCCCATAATTATAATAAAATCCTTGTATGTATAATATAATATATTTATTACTTAATTATGGTAACAACATAAGAAGATTAGGTAGAATAAGAAATTAATTTTGAAAGAGGTGATAAAAAATACCGTGTTTTCGAGTATCGCCATTTGAGTTTCACAAAAAGTGACTTTATGAAGGATTTATGCCAAAATTGTGGACTCTGGGAAAATTTTTGGGATGTTGGAATATTATTTTAGTATAATTTTTATGAGAAAATGGGATTGAGATTTGTGACTAGGTGGGTAAAGTTGGTGACCTTTTATAAGAGGGAGGATGTGCACTTTAAGAAAGTCTTGAAACATTAATTTATTTTAAATATATTTTTATTCTATAATGATCCCAAACTTATTTATATAGAAGATAAGAGGAGTATGGGTAGAAATACTCTCAACCAATAAAATCCAGACATTTTTTATTTTAATTTAATCTTTATCATTTGGATTTATCCTTATTTAATCTATTTAATTTTATTTGTGGTAATAATATTCTAAATATTAAATGTGTATAAATATTTACTTATGTGTATTAAATTTCCTATAATTTGAATTTTTTTTCAAATTTGGGACCATATAAATTTCACTTTTTAATTTATTAATATTTTTGTAATTTTTAAATAATTTAATAATATCTTATTTTTATAAAATATCAATAGTGTCAATTTTGACACTATTTATTTATTTGACTTTAAAAAAATCTATACAGAAGATAAATTCAAAAAAAAAAATATTTAAAACACTCTTGACATTTCATATTGACCAATAAAATTCTTGGGTCACATTAATTAGTTCATATGATATTTATTTTAATAGTTTTAAAACCATTTATTAAATATTTTTATCTATAAAATAATTTTTACATCACTATAGTGTCATCATTAATGGTAATTATTTAATATCTAAAAATTATAAATAATTTGACATGATATATTTAATTTCATTAGATATATAGAGACTATTTATATTCAATATTTTACTAATTTTATCATTACATTAAAATTTATATACATATAAGTGATAAGAAAGTGACATGTTGTCACTTTCTTTTGTTTTAATAATAAATACATCATTTTCATAGAAAAAAAGTCCATTAAATTAATATATTCTTACCCTTATGTTATATGGGTAGATTATTATTCATAAAATGTTATTTTGGAATGTATTAGGGTAATTTTATTCTCCTTATCATATTGCTTGTTACCCTAATTTACCTGATTTACCATTAATTGTGGTAAATAAAAATTACCAAAGTTACTATTCATAATGTCAAAAAAATAAAATTAACCTATTAAAATAATTTTTATCCACTGATTTCAAATATGGAATTAATTTTTCATAATTCAAAATTCATATGTTTTATTAATAAATTTAAAATTAATTCATGTTGTCAAAACGAGTAAATGGGTTTTTTAAAGTAAAAAACCTGCAAAAGGTTGATATAGTTTTATATCTAATTTCAATGTGAAATTACTTCCAATGTCCATCAATATATTAAATGATAAAAAATTATTTAAATTAAACTTTAAAACCAATTATGAAGATAATCTGACTATATAAATAAATTATATGAAAAAGTAGTTTTGTATTGAAATGCAGTATTTTGAACTACTCATTAAAATATGAATTTTATCATAAAAATTCCAAAAATTAAGAAAAATTAAATTTTTATGTCTATATTAAAAATTATAAGTTTTTTAATTCAAATATATAAATGTTTTAAAAACTATATTTAAAATGAATTCACTTATAACACCCCAAGATTTCAGAGTAAGTTATTTTCTTTAAAATAAATAGCTTGCGCTACACGCAACACCGAGTTCGAGCACACCCCAACTTACCATACTAGCCGTTCAAAAAACAGTTCTGAATAGTGTTAACTTAATTTTGAAGTTTATATACTCCATAAAATTTAAACAACCATATTATGTATTTCTTATACATAATATAAGAACAAATTCAATTTTTTAGATAAAAGAACTATTTTTCAAAAAGTTCAATTTTACTACCTTTTAATAGATATCCCTTTTTAAATACATTATTTGACAATTTTATATATTAAATATTACAAAATAAACTTCTTCTGTAGAATTGGGACCTCAAAATTTAGTTTGGATAAATTTTCGGTGCTTTTCTGGTAACTTTCATATTTTAATGAATAGAGAAAAATACTAAATTTTAATTAAAAAAAATTTAATCAAAATTATTTAGAGTGTAAAATTATAAATAAGAATGGTTTTGAAGTATAATTATATTATATTTTTATCATTTAATCAAATGTTGGTCATTTGAAGTAATATTACATTTACATTGAACATAAACACATATCAATCTTTTGATAATTTTTACTCCTCAAAAACCCGCTTTCTGGTTTTCACAATGGGAATATTTTTTAAAATTAATTAATACAACTTATATGTGTTGAATTTTTTAAAATATTCATGATTTTTTAATTTTGAATATCAAAATTAGATTTGTGTAAATTTTTGGTATTTTTCTGAAATATTTCAATTTTTGATGAATAATGAAAAACACTGTGTTATTGTTTAAATTCCACATTTTATTTAAACAATTATTTATTTTATTTAAATTTATTTTATGTAAAAATAGATAAATGATACCAATATAAGTTTTATTTAATTCATTGGTGTTGTTTTATAATAGAATTAGATGTATAAAATTTTATTGAACTTTTTAACGTCTTTTACCCACCTTCTTAGCACATATGCAAATTTTCATATAACAAAATTTTACCGCTTTTGTGAATTGAATTTCGGAAATCCAAGAGAAACTTTTGACAAAATTAAGTAAAATTTGGTTTAATAGGATGAAAATAATTTTTGGTGAATAGTAACTTTTCAATTTTATTTTCCCTGGTTAAAAGTAAATTAGTTAATTAATGTTAAAAATGATATTATAATTACCCTAAAACATGTCCTAGTTCTATTTTATAAGTTTATTTAGACCAAAATAAACCTTATAAATAAATTATTTTCTTTTTTATCCCCATAGAATAGATTTGGACATTTATTATTGTTTTATATAAAAAGGAGATAAAAGTGTTAAATTCAAAGTTTAATAACTAAACCATTTTTAATATATTTTCACACATAAGATAAATTTGAATATAAATATTCATTATAGTGTTAAACATATATCCTACATAATGGTTTTTTATTGATAATTTTTTGACATTAAATAATTAAATTTATTTATGACACAATGGTAATGTAGTAATTACCTTATTACTGAATGATTACAATAATTGATATTATAAAAATTAATATAATTGTAAATTGATAATTTTTATGTATTCCACGAATTTTAGAGGTTATTATGACATTATAGGATTTATTAAATAATTTTTTTATGTTATAATGTTTTTATGAATTTCAAAAAAACAAAATACTAAATAGTGTCAAAATTGACAGAAATGAGTATATAAAACAAATACTATATTATTAATTGATATAATATTCCAAAAATCTAAGGTTAGGCCCAAGAACTTACATAAGGTTATATATATCAATAATTAACCACTTTTGGTTCTCTTGTATTTTTATTTTATGTTTATTAACCATTTATTATAATAATACTAGAATTCATGGTAAAAGATAAAAAATTTACCTAAGAGTTAAATCTAAAATATAAGGTTAATATGGTTTCCTAAACCGGTATAAAACCTATTGGTTGAGATGTTTTTGTCCCATCCCCACATTATCCTTGATATAAATTCTTTTGAATCCATTTTAAACTGAATATTATTGTATAATAAACTAATATTTCAAGCTTTTCCTAAAGTGACCCTCACCTCTCTTAGAAAAGGGTCCTTCCCCTTCTCATCATTTCAAACCTCCAAATCTATTTGGATATACCATCCTCAGATCAAATATACTCCAAACTACCCTCAAATAATCCTATAGGAATTACTTTGATCATAAAGTCTACTTAAGGATCCCTTTTGAGCAAATCGAAATGAAGTACCTGAAGAAGAGGTAATAATTTCATTACCTCTTTCAACGTTCTTTTCTTATTCTACTTACTCTTTTATTGTTGTTTCCATACAAAAAAATAAATCTAGTACCTTCTAAATAATGTTATTTAATTATAAATATAGTAAAACCATATTCATTATTCATCAATCCTATGAATGACAAGGTCACCATACATGTGTACATACGGATTACTGTCTCCACGTCATGGTGTAGTTCGTTATTCAACACATAATTATTTTTATGGGTATGATAATGAGTATAACATATGTAAATAATAAATATATAGTGTTAATTATTCTATAAATATAATATACCAACAAATTATATATGATTTTACCACTAATAGATGATATTGTCACTCGTGCGTACGTACGACTTACCATCTCTAAGAAGCGATGAGATTTTGTTCCCCATCGTAAACATTCAAGAATAGTTTTCATTTGATGAATAAAAAAAAGTTTATAAACTTAATATAATTATGGATATGAATTAAATACATCATATCCATAATAAACATTACTTAAGTAACAAAACATATAAAGGAAAAAGAATCAGTTAACACCCAAAACAATGATACTACTGAAATATCATTAACAATGAAATATTAGAAGATCATATATGAAATAATATTTATGTATGTTGTTATTTTATAATTTAATAACAATTATTTCACCATTATACAGGAGGATAACCTACCCTATACTATGTAAAAGTACAAGGTAAGGGGTTTTCATCTCACTTTTTATTCCCATGACATTCATGTTATATTTGCCACTATTTTCTATTGTGTGGTATATTTACTGCCCCTAATTGTATTATTTTTGTAAAATACTTTAATTTATGGGTATCTACATATTCATTTAAAGATCCTTCTTTCATGGATTGTATGCTTTGTATGTTACCAAATCGGCAAAGGAACTTCTATTAGCAATTTCAACTCATTGGGTTTTACACACACTTCATTGATTATTTTCCTCCAAGATTATGTGTCAAATCACTATTTATTTATTTATGTTGTAATTTACACTCCCCATTTTGTTGAAATATATTTAATACACATAATAAATCCATTTATAAATTCTCAATTCATTGATATAAACTTGATAAGGGAAATATTAACTCAATTTCCATTCACTGAGTTAATCATCTAAGTCATTGGTATTGTTTTTACAAGAATATGTGTGAATGTCCTCTGATTGACTTAAACTGAATATAAAATCATATTGAGTGTATTTATATTTGTCCCACATTAATATTTCATTGATTAATCCTTAATCTAAGTATCAGGTCTTTATAAGGGATTTCGCCTCAATTTACATTCCATTGAGACTTCATTGTTGTCATACGCCAATTCACTTTGATATGGTGTATATAATTTCATTTGACATATTATATCATGAATAAATTTACTATCATGATATTATTAAGTTTTTATTAATTATATTCCTCAATTATTTATATTCAAGCGCCTCTCATTTGGTTAGGAACCCTATAACCAAAATATTGTTTTAAATGTTTTAAAGATTTATTCTTATAAATATTTCTCATTAATGTCCATGTTTAAAAATTGTTTTAAGGCCTTATTTATATGGACATGAATGTTTTAAAATTAAAATTTCTTTAAAAGTTTCAAAGTTGTATAGGACACTTTGATTCAAAAATCTAATTTTAACTCTTTCTTTGATAAATAGTGATACTTTTAAATGTTTTCAAGAAAAAGGGAATATTTCTCTCAAATATTTTTACTGATTATTTTCATCTATATCAATATCCTAAATTATTCTTGATTGAGGATTATTTATTTTTATATAATATTATTTATTCTATTGAATGAGTTATGTTTGACTGTGGGCATGCTCTTGTTGTACCATTCATGGTTTGTGGTTAAAATATTGACATTACTTAGGCCTATTTTAATATGGATGCTTAGATTATGTTTTGAACTTTTCATATAAGGAATTCATTGGACTTACTAAGTGATGGGTATAGCCCTCTTTAGCTCCTTGATGCATTGGTAGGTCTCATGAGATAAACTAGTGTCTTGGAACAAGTCTTTGAAAAAAAATTATGTGTAGTCTGGGCACGAGGCCTTGAATGTGTGGTTATGATGTCCAACATTATGCATTCCACCATTATGAAATTATCTATTAATATTACATGTTATTATTCGACTAGTATAATATCCATGTGAATAAGTAAATGGAACTATTTGATTTATATTTTCCATATTAAGGTGAAGTTTAAGTTTAAAAGGCTTGGTTTTTTAGTTTTATACATTGCCTTAAATTGTCATGATTATTTATGATAGTTTATTCTATATTGTTATCCTTACTGGGCATCTGAGATCACCCATTTATAAGTTTTATTTTTTCTAGGATGCGAAGAAGTATATTATGATTAACCTGCAGGAATAGGCTAAGGGATATTAGTGTGTTCTATGTGGACATAATTCTTTTGTTTTCATCCATTTCATTACATAATGGAAAACTTATGTATGTATCTAGAACTTTGAAGGATACTAAACTAATTGGTCTTTCAAGACATGATCTCTTGTGATCATGCCAATGTTATGTAATAATGCACCGACTCTGAGAAACTAGGGTTTGGTGTTACAGTTGGAATCATAGGAAGTTTGGTACAAACCTTAGAAGCTATATTTAGAAAAACTATGGTTAGAAAACACTACCCTAAGATAGAATTTGAGGATTAGTAAAGAATAAAATCCAAAAAATTTGGTAATGTAAATATTATGTTCATTTTATAAGAAATTCATCCATGTTTGGATACAAGAAGGTAGAGGTGGATCTGGCATAGATTTTCTTAGGGGTAAAACAAAAAAATGCCGCTTTGAGCTAGTCTCGAACGGGAACTATTGCACGACAATGAGTCTTGTGGCACTCTTGGTGATGACACCCCTAGGGGATATACTTTGTATAATTCACATTTTCATTTCAAAATGATTTAAAGTATTTTAATATAAGATTAGAATAAATAACCTTGGTTAATCCTAAGGTGTTTTAGATTGAAAATAATGTGTCATGATATTCTCTACATAATTTTATGAATATTTTTACTCACACTAGGCTTTATAGTTTTAATAATGGCTAGATTCCAAGTAAGTCATAGTAAAAATGAACATGATGTAAAAGGTGGGCACGATGATGGAGATGAGAAACTAAATGGAATGTTGATAGGTGTAAAAGATATCATGTTCATGCTGAAGAAGGTTATCAAAAAATATGTTTAATAATATATACATTAATCAAATACAAAAATCAACAAAGAAGATAAAAGCAGAGAATGATAAGAGATCCATCAGTGGAGACCATAGAGAAAAGAAAGATCAATTTTCATCATGCCAGAAATGTGGAAGGAGACACATATGAAAGTGTGTCAATAGAACAAAGAAATGATTTTTGCGGGGGAAATGAGGATATAAAGTAAATAATTGCATAAGGAAAATGAAGAGTGTTATGGAAGAAAATAAAAATAATTCTAAAAACCTATTTACAGTCATTTTTCATAAATGTAGGGGACCTGGGCATTACCCGAGTCGATGCCCTATTCTATAGGATAACCAATAATTCAAGGAAGAACCTATGTGGAAATAAAGGATGGATAAATGTTTAAAAGTATCAATGCTCTTTGTTGATGGGATTACTTTGGAAGACATTTCTCTTGTATGTGTAACCCTGCAATTTATTATGTGAAAATACTATTTGAGGAAAAATTATCTTTTATTTTGTGGATATAGTTAAAAAGAACCATTTGGGTTTATATGCTGCTTGAATTTGAGGCAATTAAAGGTTATTATTTATTGGGATGTAAATGAAAGGTATGAGATAAAAGTTTTAGTTAAATTATGTTATTGTCATTTTGAATAATTTACCTCATTTTGGGAATGTTATAAAAAATATTTTATGAGAAAGACAACATGTATGCCGTGTGACAACCCCTGGCGTCTGACAAAGCTGCGGGATTCAAAACCACAACTAAAGTGGCACTGGTATTTATTACCTACCACTATACTACATGAATCCCTTGGTAAGTGTGGCTAATTACTTTAGTTAAATGATTTTATTAATGAATAATAAGTTGATTTTGTATTTTTTGTGTTATCACATGAATATCCGTTGTTTAGGAATGTTATTTTGTGATTAAGTGATAAATTATATTTTGAAATATGTTTGATCTATTGGGAACACTATTCACCTATGGAAAATATAATACTATGGGATTTAATTTGAGGATTAATGGTGGATTTTTTTTATTTTGGAAGAATCTATGTTTTTTATAGATATTCAAGTTATTAATGGAAATGATTAATCTATCATAGAGAATATGTGATTTGGTTAATTACACTTATGTATGAGACTTTATGAGTAGTTGGTGTTATTTGTAGAAAAATGTTACAATTTACTATAAAAGACTATGTGATTACATTCCTTATAGATTTGGGTTTCAATCTTTTTTGGATTATATTGGAGGATTTATAGACAATTGTTTATTGAATAAAAATTGTTGACCTTTGGGTGTTTTTTGTTTATTTATGGATATTAAGATTATTATTTCTTTCCATAAAGGATTATCCATTTTGGGGTCCATCTGATCTTTTAATAACCATTTGATTTTGGGTAATCTCTGAAGAAAAGGGAAAAATATAGTTCATAATTTGTGGACTATGTGATTCTCTAGAAGTTGGTTTTAGCACCTCAGGCGTGACCAAGTCATCATGAATACCCATTGTTTGGAGAAAAGATGAGTTAGTGGTAGAAATTTATTAAAGGATGACACCCTACATAAAAATTAATTATATATGTTTATGTTCTTATTAAATCTCATAAATAAATTCCTCAACATTATGTAATGGAACATAAAACAAAAATGTTGTCTATTTACTTTTCATACTGAGAAACAATACATTGTTTAACACATAACATGTTTGTTGGTTTCTTTTGTTAACATTCTCCTGATCATGTATTCTATCACTCTCCATTAGAACATGATGCTTATTTTGTCTTCCATATCTATATTTTCCTATATTGAAACGTACTATGGGTTATCTCGGGTGACCTTTGTACTTTTCTTTATTTATTTTAAAGTGGTTCTTTTATTGACATTTTTTCCGATCTGGGACATTTAATGATTTTCCCAAGCCCAATTTTAAAATAGAGAGGACACAATTTCCAAAATGGGGGAAGAATGTAACACCTCAAGATTTCATTGTAAGTTATTTTGTTTAATGTAATTTAATAGCTTGCGCTACACGCAACACTGAGTTCGAGAACATAACGACTTACCAAACTAGTCGTTCAAAAAATGGGTATGAATAGTATTAACTGAATTTTAAATTTTATATACTCTGTAGAATTTTAATATCCATTTTATGTGTTTTTTTGAAATAATATAAGAACAAATTCTTTTTTTCAGATAAAAGAAGTATTTTTCAAAAAATTCAATTTTACCACCTTTAAGTGGAGAACCTTTTTTAAATCCAATATTTGACAGTTTTATATATTAAATTTTACAAATTAAACTTCTTATTTAGAATATGGACTTAAAATTTTAGTTTGGATAAATTTTCAGTGCTTTTCTGATAACTTTCATATTATGATGAACAGTGAAAAATACTAAATTTTAATTGAAAACAACTTTTTTAATCAAAATTTTTTATATTGTTAAATTATACATTATAATGGTTTTGAAGTATAATTATGTTATATTTTTATCATTTAATCAAATTTTGGTCATTGGAAGTAATTTTACATTTAAATTGGACATAAACACATATCAATCTTTTGATAGTTTTTACTTCTCAAAAACCCGCTTTCTAGTTTTGACAATAGGAATATTTTTTTTTTAAATTAATTAATAATACTTCTATATTTTAAATTTGGTAAAATAGGAATCATTTTTTAATTTGGAATATAAAAATTATCTTTGGTTGATTTTTTGGTATTTTTTTTGAATACTTGCAATTTTTTATGAATAGTTAAAAACACAGTGTTATTGTTTAAAACCTAATTCTTATTTAAATAATTATTTATTTTAATTAAATTTATTTTATTTAAATATATTTTTATTCAAAATAGATAAATAGTATAAATATAAGTTCAATTTAATTTATTGGTGTCATTTTATAATAAAATTAGATTTATAAAATTTTGTTGAACTTTTCAACGCCTTTTACTCACCTTCTTGGCACATTTTCAAATTTGCATAAAACATAATTTCAGGGATTCTGTGAATTTAATTTCAAATATCCGAGAGATACGGTTGACATCAATATGTAAAATTATGATCAATAGGATGAAAATAATTTTTTGGTGAATAGTAACTTTTCCATTTTATTTACCACGATTCAAAGTAAATATGGTAATTAAAGATAAAAATGATATTATAATTACTCTAACACATGTCATAATTCTATTGGATAAGTGTGTTTCGACCAAAATCAACCTTATGAAAAAAATATTATCCTTTCGATCCACGTGGATTAGATTAAGACGTTTTTTATTATTTTATTTAAAGAATAGTTAAAAGTGTTAAATTCAATGTTTAATAACTAAACTATTATTAATATAGGGTTATAAAAAAGATAAATTTAACTATAAAAATTCATTAGAAATCTAAAACAATTTCGTACATAATGGGGTTTTATTTATAATTTTTATAAATTAAATAATGAAATTTATTTATGACACAATGAGAATGCAGTAATTACCGTATTATTGAATGATTAAAATAATTGATATTATGAATATTAATATAATAGTAAATTGTTACTTTGGATGTATTCTAATAATTTTATAGGTTAATATGACATGTTAAGGTTGATTAAATTAATTTTTTTCGAAGTGATAATGTTTCTATGACTTTCAAAATTACCAAATACTAAATAGTGTCAAAATTGACATAAATGAGTTTTTAAAACAAATATTATATAATTAATTGATATAATATCCGTACAAATATAAGGCTTGGAAAAATTACTTAGATAAGGTTATATATATCAATAAGGAACCACTTGGGGTTCTCTTGAATTTTTATAGTATGTTTATTAACCATTTATTATAATAATACAATAATGCATGCTAAAAGTTAAACAATTTAACTAAGAGTCAAATTTAAAAGATAAGGTTAATATGGTGACATAAACCTATATAAAAACTATTGGATGAGAGGGTTTCAACCCAACACCAACTTATCCTTGAAATAAATATTTTTTGGAGCAATTATAAACTGAATATGATTGTATAATAAAATAATATTTCAAGCTTTTCCTAAAGTGACCCTCATCTCTCTTATAAAAGGGTATTTACCCTTCTCTTAATTTCACACCTCCAAATCCATTTGGATCAGCAAAAATCTGATAAAATATCCTCCCAACTACCCTCACATCAACATATAGGCCTTACATTGATCATAAATCCATCTTAAGGAGCCCTTTTGATCAAATCAAAAGGAAGCACACAAAAAAGAGGTAATAATTTCATCACCTCTTTCAATGTTATTTTCTTCTTCCACATACTTTATTATTGTTGTATTGATACCAAAATAATAACTCCAATACCTTATACATATTTTGATGTTATTATAAATATGTTACAACCATATTCATTATTCTATCAATCCTATTTATGACAAAGTCACCATACGTGCGTACGTACGGCTTACCGTCTCCACGTTATAGTGTAGCTTGTTATTCAACACATCATTATTTGGATGGGTATAATAATGAGTATAACTGATTTAAATAATAAATATAACATTTTAATTATTCTTTATTTATAATATACCATCAAATTAAACATGATTTCACTACTAATAGAATGATATTGTCGCTCATGTGTGCGTATGAATTACCGTCTCCATGACGCGATGGGATTTCGTTCCCCATCGTAACCATTCAAGAATAATTTTTCAATTTGATGATTAATAATAATTTATAGGAACTTAATATCATTCTGTATATGAATAAAATACATCCTATCCATAACAAACATTACTTATGTAACAAAACATATAAAGGAAAATGAATCAGTTAACACCCAAAACAATGATAAAACTGAAATATCATTAACAAAACAATATTAGAAGATCCTATAAGATATAATATTTATGCATGTGTTTCTTGTATAGTTTAATAATAATTATTTCACTATTATACAAAATTTTGACTTACCCTCTACTAAGGAAACATATATGGTAAGGGGTTTTCATCTCTCTTTTTATTCCCGTGAGATTCTTTCTATATTTGCAACTATTTCCTTTTTGTGTCATATGTACTTCCCATGATTGTATTATTTGTGCAATATAATTTAATTTATGGGTATTTACATATTCATTGTATGATCCTTCTTTCTTGGAGTTTAGGCTTCTAATGTTATCAACTCGGTAAAGGAATATCTAATTTCAATTTCAACTCATTGGGTTTTACGAACAATTCATTGATTATTTTACTCCAAGATTATGTGTTAAAAAACTATTTATTTATTTATTTAGTAATTTCAAATCCCCTTGGTGTGTATAAACTTTTTATATAAAAAATCTCTGCATTGATAAATTATCATGTCATTTATATGAACTTGATAAGGGAAATCTTAACTCAATTTACATTCATTGAGTTAATAATCCAAGTCATTGGAATTATTTTTACAAGAATATGTGTGAATGTCCTATGATTGATTTACATGTAATATCCAATCATATTTAGTGTATTTAT
This sequence comes from Viscum album, assembly GCA_963277665.1. Classification (NCBI taxonomy): domain Eukaryota; kingdom Viridiplantae; phylum Streptophyta; class Magnoliopsida; order Santalales; family Viscaceae; genus Viscum; species Viscum album. The sequence goes on from OY728145.1 coordinate 414,608,660, forward strand.
ATTTTTCACACATAATTATTTACTTTATTAATCCTTAATCTAAGGATACGGTCTTTATAAGGGCTTTCGTCTCAATTAACATTCCATTGAGACTTCATTGTTGTTATACGCCAATTGAATTTTATATGGTGTATATAATTTCTTTCGAAATATTATATCATGAAAAACTTTATTCTCATGATATAATAATGTTTTTATTAATTTTATTCATCAATTATTTGTATTCAATCACCTTTCATTTTGTTAGGAACTTTTTTACCAAAATATCATTTTAAATGTTTTGATGATTTATTATTCTAAATCTCTCTCATTAATGCACATGTTTTAAAAATGGTTATATGGATTTATTTATATGTAAATGAATGTTATGATATTAAAATTCATTTCAAAGTCTCAAAGTGGTATGGGAGACTTTGATTCAAAAACCTCTTTTAAACGATTTCATTGATAAATAGTGCAACTTTTAAATATTTTGAAAAAAAGTGGATATTTATCTCAATTGTTGTACAAATTATTTTCATCTATGTCAATATCATTCATTATTCATGATTTAGATTGATTTATTATAATACAATCTTCCATATTGTGTTGAATGAGTTATGTTTGACTGTAGATGTGCTATTGTTAAACCATTTATTGTTAAAATATTGACATTTTGTCTGTTATTTTTAATACGAATGTTTAGATTATGTTTTGAACATTTCATATGAGTAATGATTTACTTATTAAGTGATTAGTAGAGCCCTCTATTGCTTCTCGATGCATCAGTAGGTCTTATGAGACAAACTAGTTTCTTGGCACAAGGCCCTGAAAAAAATTTATTTGTAGTCTTGGCACGAGGTCATGACTATGTTGTTATGATGTCCAGAATTATGCATTCCATCATTATAAAATTATAAATTGATATCACATGACATTATTAAGCTCGTAGAACATCCATCTTAATAATTAAATAGAAATATTTGATTTATCATTGCCATATTATACTGATCTTTAAATTTAAAATACGTGTGTTTTAGTTTTATACATTGCCTTAAATCTTTTTACTTATTTATGATAATTTCTGCTATATTGTAATCCTTACTAATCATCTAAGATCACCCCTTTATATGTTTTCTATTTTCTAGGATGCGAATAAGTATATTACAATTATCCTGCAAGAATAGGCTAAGGGATATGAGTGTGTTCAAAGGGGACACAGTGTTTTTGATTTTCTTTATTTCATGATGTAATTTAAAACTTATGTATGTTTCTAGAACTTCCAATACTAATGAACAAATCGATATTTAGAGAAATGATCTCTTGTGATCATGTCAATAGTATGTTATAATGCACCGACACTGGGTTACTAGGGTTGGTGAGTTTCAGCACCATCCAAATGCTAGAAAACTGCATTTTTTTAAAAAAACTGCTTTTATCTTAAAAATTGAATTTGTTCTTATACCATGTATAGAAAATGCATAAGATTACTTTTAATGTTATAGAAAATTTCAATTTTGGTTAATACTATTCATAACATCTAGTTTATATCCCATTAATTATTAATATTTTAATAACAAATCATTGTTTAGTGAAACGTGGTATTGCGTATAATGCAAGTTATCAAGGAAGGTCACTCTTTCATGTCATGCAATCCAAGTCAGTGTTGCGTATAGTGAAATAATAATTTTGTGTTTCCTATAACATAATACAAACATAGTTCTTTTATACATTGAAAAAAATCTATACTCAGTGTTGTGTATATCATATGCCAACTCGGTGGTGCATACGACAAGTCAGTTTAGTGTGAAAGAAATGTTTGACTTAGTGTATAGAATGATATAAATTAGAATTGTAGTTTAATAAAAAAAGTGTCCATAAAAACATGGGGTGTTAAATTATACCCCTTTAAATGAGTTTTACCCTTTAAAATTATGAGGTTTATTATAGGATTAATACTTAAAAGTTTCATTCATGGAAAGCCACATCGTAAAAAGGAATACTAATACTTCATTTTAAAAAGGAACGTTAGAAACATAAAGGTTACCCAAAGTAACTCATAACTTGGTTTCCACATCGGAGAACATGGTTGGAATGTGAAAACATGGATATGGAAGAAAAATCTAACCATCAATTTCTGATGGATAGTGATAGAGAATAAGGTTTGGAGAAAGTTAACAACCATAAATCCATAAATCTATGAATATTTATGGGACCACATTATTCATCGGATAAGAACGTACTAAGATAAAAAATTTTGTTTTAATTATCCTAATGTTAAAGAATTTTTCATGAGAATAAATACTGACTTGATATTGATACAATATAACTGTTGTTTGTGCATTGAACAATTTTCACTTCTTCTCCGATTTAAAGAAATGATGTAGAATTTGTCATTCTTGAATTTTTAGCTGATTATGTGATAGAATGATACATCATTCCATATATCTCAACAAAAAGGTTAACAAAGATTATCAAATATGCATAAGTCCTTCAATATTTAGAGAATAAATTTATCTAACAAACATAAATTATATTATAACTTATACAGTCCATAAATGGATAACCATACAATCCATCAAAAAATGGAAAATATAAAACTTTAGCACGGGGTGAACTAAAAATTCTTAACATTTATCCCTCAAATATCATAAGGTATCTTTGGTTGGTCACATTCCATAATTGTGAACACCTTTATCATGTATTCTCTTGAGACAAGGTAACAACCTGAATTATCAGATATCCTTGTTAAAAGCATCAATTTTTCAATATTCCAAAACTTATTGGATATATTTCTTAATTTCCAAAAAAATTTCTACTTCATCCATGATAGCTGAACCCTATTATCAATAAATCTATAATTAGATCTAAAGAAACTTTCATCATCTAATTTACTTATTCAAATTAAACATATCTTTAGACAAGAATCATAATCTTAACATTAGGGGCATATTAAGTGTTATATTCCCCTTAATCATGTTCTATAAAAGTATATCACCTTACACTTAAATATTTTTTTTGGGTCCTTCAAACTATTCAAAAACTTTTAGAAAAAAACTTATATATTTCATGATTCATATAACATTATATTTGAATTATGAAACATATAAACCTCAATCATCCAACTTTATTTTTAAACCATTACTCTAGATCCATCATCTTCATCTTTCCAAAAATTTGAATCATATATTCAGGATTCTCAACCTCAATATTCTTATGTTTAATGTAAAACATTCTGGAAGAACGTCATATACCTTTCACATTTTGTTTACAATCTCTCTATCGTCAGAAGTATGACCAATAATCATAACATTGTAATGATTATCTTCATGATATTTGAACTTCAAAAATTGATCTTCATAATTCCCATAATTTCCACATCTGAAACATTCGATGGTTAGACATGTTATATATATTTTTAGCTATTGACTACGAAAAGAAAGGAATGTATGAGAAATAAATATCAAAAATTAGAAACACATAATTAAGGTAAACTAATTATAATATTTCAATATATGAAATCTTCGGTTTAACCCTAGGTTTGTCATGATTATCACAAAAACCCTAGGATTCTAAACAATACATTAATTATCTATAGGACAACCCTAGACATTCCTTATAAATATATCAATGTATCTCACTAAAGTTTTCACATCCTAGTTTCTAATGGTTAACTAAACCTTTTCTCTAGTACCAACTGAAATAACCCAAGCTTGATGTACATGGAAATTACACTTCTTTAGAGGAATAATTAATAAAGTAAGACAATATATTCCCAAAGAGTGTATTAGTTTAGTGTCTTTGGAATCATGGAACATAATCTTCTAACTTGATGATAGATCCTCAAAATCCCCCATAAAGATCTTCCCCTTAATTTTTCCAACCTAAAACAGTTCTTTATCTCCTAGAAAAAAGAAAACATAAAATAGGTGAGATCAAATGCAGTTAAAGGTAGACATGAAGAACATAAAACAAAACATAAACATAAGAATTTGAGAACATGAACATAAATTTTGAATAACCAAATCATTAGTCATGAAATAAATCTTGGAAGTACATAAGGCATAAATCATAAAGGAAAATTAACCATAATAAAATATCATTGGCATAAAACTTGTAATTTTTGAAAACAAATAAGCATAAATTATAATTTCATTTGTATCCCAGACATTTCTTCCTAGTCCATCATAGTGGAAAAATTCCATTACTGAACCGATTTTAGTTATCGTTTAAGCTATATATTGTTGTACCAAATTTACATGTCGCTCTAGTCATGTCTATCTCATGAGATATAAATCATCACCAAATGCATTTGAGGGAGATATAGGACTAACCCATATCATAATGAAATCATTATTACATGTTCCACAAAACATAAATGATTCATCATTGCATAACCCATGAAATAAAATGGGTTTCATAAACATCTTTCCATCATAATAAATATAAAATAAATGGATTTCAAAAAAAATAATTCCATCATAAAAACAATAAAATAAAATTAAAAATAGGGATATAAACATAACCCTATGTCATCTTAGATGGAAAATAATTTTGATAAAACACTTGAATTTAATTCTTGATGAAAATATCATTTTTTTAATTTTTTATTTTCTGAAAATGCCTATCAATTTTAAAAGAAAGAATTTAGTTTAAAACAAACTTGAACTTGTGTATAGGAAGATTCATGGAAATAAGGAATTATAAATATGTAGAAATATTTTCATTCCGTATAAGTTAAAAACATTCTTTTTGTACTCTTTCCAGAAAAGTCCAAAAGTACCTCGTATAGAAAATGAAAGAAAAATTACTTCTATACCATTTAATAAAACGTCCCCAATGGGTAAAATTGATATTAAAAATAGTATAATATTATAAATAATATTATACATTTATGAAATTTGGATGTGGTAGATAAATATTCCCCAGTAAATTCTTACGTATAAACAATCTCATAAAATAATGTGATTACAAAATTATCCCTTACCTTAGGTATGATATACTTCATATGTATCTAAAACTCCATTAAAGTGGGTTTAAACATATTATAAATTTGTAAAATAACCATAATAATATTTATTATATCATATATGACTTATATTACTCATTCATTTATCAATTCCATGTTAATGTAATGTTTTGGGTTATAATCGTTTTATTTATCATACGTGTTTTGACTTGTTATTCATGATCTTATTAATTAGATAACTATTTACATAATTCCATAAATTAAAAATTTATTTATATAGAATAAATATTTTGTATTGAAATATATATAATATATAGGTAAATGAATTGCAATACACTGTTCATGGAGACGGTAGGTCGTATGTACGCATGAACGCTATTTCTATATCCTTATTGAATTGAATGGAAGAAAGTAAATGACTTATATATATATATATACATAAATAAAGTATAATTATTATTTCATATATTTCATTATTTTTTATTATACAAACCTTATAATAATTCTTGACTGGTTATCTTGGAGAATTAATCTCATCACGTCATGGAGACGGTAGGCCGTATGTACACACGAGCGACGATATCAATAACATAATAGTTAAATGGTATAGAATTGGATATTATATTAATTATAAAAAATAATTTTCATGTTATATTTATTATTTATATCAATTATAATCATCATTATACCCATCCAAATTAAGTGTTATTAAATAAAAAATTACACAACGGTGTGGAGACTGTAAGTTGTATGGATGGACGCATAGTGATATTGTTATTCCTAGGATAGATAAAATAAGGTATAAGGTTGTACCATAATTAAAATAACATATAAGTATGTATAATATACTGTATTTATTAATAACTTATTGTAACAACATAAGAAGGGGAAGTAGAATAAGAAAATAATTTTGAAAGATGGGATAAAACAATTACCTCTTTTTCGAGTATCTCCTTTTGATTTGCACAAAAGGTATCCTTATGATACATTTCAGACCAAATTGTGGACTCTAGGAGTATGGAATGGATTTTTAGAGATTATTTGAGTAGAATTTGGATGATCCAAGGTGATTGGGAGTTTTGATTAAGTGTGTATAGGTGGTAGCCTTTTATAAGAGGGTCGCGGGGCACTTTAAGATATTTTAGAAATATTAATTTCTTATAAATTCGTTTTCTATTTATAATGCTCACATACTCATTTATTTCAAATATAGGATGATTATTTGTCAAAATAATCTCAACCAATAAAATTTATACATTGTTCAATTTCATTTTAAACAATATCCTTTTGATTTATCCTTATTTAATCTATTCAATTTTATTTTTGGTAATAATATTCTAAATATTAAATGGTTATAAATACTTACTTGGGTGTTATAAATTGGTAATGATTGGATAATTTATAATATTTTAGACCATATAATTTTCACTTTGAAATTTTTAAATATTATTGTGATTTTTAAATAATTTAATAATATGTTATTTTTTTATAAAATATCAATAGTGTTAATTTTGAAACTATTAATTTATTTGATTATAAATAAAATTCATATTGATGATAAATTCAAAACTAAATATTTAATACACTCTTGAAATTTCATATTAACCTATAAAATTTGTGGATCCCATTATTTAGTTCATATGATATTTAAGTTAATATTTTTAAAAACATTTATTTGATATTTCTATCAATAAAATAATTTCTACATCACTATTAGGTCATCATTAATGGTAATTATTTAATATCTAATAATTATAAATAAATTTAATTGATATATATAATTTAATTATCATTCTATATTCTATATATATATATATATATATTATTTTTCATCATTTTTATCACTACATTAAAGATTTTATACTTAAAGTGATAATAAAGTGACTTGTTGTCACTTTCTTTGGTTTTAATAATAATTGCATATTTTTCAAGGATAAAAGACCCTTAAATGAATCAATTATTATAATTAGGTGATATGGGTCGACTTTTAATCATTTAATAGGATTTTTTCAGGTGTTAGTGTAATTTTATTATCCCTATTATATTTGTTTTTGCCCAAATTTACCGATTTATCTTTAATCGTAGTAAATGAAAATTACCAATGTTACTATTCTTAAAGTCAAAAAAATACAAATAACCAATTAATATAATTTGGACCCACTGATTAAAAATATGGAATTAATTTTCCATAATTAAAATGACATAATTTTTAGTAATTAATTTAAAATTAATTCTTTTTGTCAAAAAAATAAAATGAGTTTTTGAAATGTAAAAAGGCATCAAAAGATTGATGTGAGTTTATATCTAATTTCAATGTTAAATTACTTAAAATGAACAACAATATATTAAATGATATAAAATAATCCAATTAAAAATTAAAACCAATTAAAAAGATAATATAATAATATAAATAAATTATATGAATATCTAGTTTTGAATTAAAATGTAGTATTTTTCATTATTCATTATAATAAAAATTTTATCAGAAAAATTCCAAAAATTACACCAAATTAAATTTTTATGCTCCTATTACAAATAATAAGTCTATTGTTTCAAATATAATATAGAAAAGTGTAAAAAACTATATTCAAAATGGGTGCTCCATCAAAAGGTGGAAAACTGCATTTTTTTTAGTACATTATTTATCCGAAAAATTGAATTTGTTCTTTTATCATTTCTATAAAATACAAAATATGAATATTAATGTTATATAAAAATCAATTTTTTTAATACTATTGATAATGGATATTTTATATCCCATTAATTTATAAGATTTTAATAATATTTCATTCTTTAGTGAAACTCAGTATTACGTACAACGTAAGCTATCAATGAAGGTCGCTCTTATGTGTAACACAAGCCATGTTCATGTTGCGTGTAGTGAAATCTTAATTTGGTGTCAGGTATAACATAATCTAAGAATATTTATTTTATACATTGAACAAAATCTATACACAGTGTTTCGTGTATCATGCGCCAACACAGTGTTGCATACAACAAGTTGGTTTAGTATGAAAGAAATGTTTGACTTAGTGCATTGCAATATATAAATGAAAATTTTAATTTATTCAAAAAAATGGTCCATAAACACTTGGGGTGTAACTTCTGATCCCCATTACCGTCATGATAGTATCTATGTATTATTATGAGGATTTTATAAGACATAGATCACACTGATACGAGCTGGTATTCCAAATGACATGGTGATACATTGGACTCGGGTAGGAGCTACGAAATGAGTTAGAAATCACACATGTATTCTAAACCTAGGGTCACAGTTCTCCATTGAGTGTAAATGGATAAAACAATACCAAGTTCCCAAGATCAGTCAAATTTATTTTATTTTTGAATTGTTTATTATATTTGTGAATATTCATTTTTAATAAATAATATATAATAATAAACTAAAATTCATTGATTAAATCCAATTAATAAGTTAAAAATTAATTTTATTTACTATATGATTGAGTTGTGAGTGTGATCCCATAGTATGCGAATTTTAAATACAAAATTATTTCATTAGATAAATTATATATAAAAACCATTAAGTAAATGTAATGTTTCAACACATTCTATCATTTGAATTTGAACAAAACTTGGTGTATGTGATGCTCATTAGCCTATGTTGAGTGTGATTCCTACTACTGTGGATTTATTATGAAATGAATTGTTAGACTTAACTAAATATGGTATAAAATAAATATATGTATCCAGATAATCATCAAAGGTATTTTTTTATTAATCAATAAAGGGTACCACCTTACATGGACCGTTGTAAAGACAAAAACACAAACCCCTGGGTGGCCAAAAGTAATGGAGGCCAAGTCCATCACCTCTAACAAAGTTCACCCCTTCAGGTTTTAAAAATAGAGAGGTGGGAAAGAATGTGACATTGATGCAATGATCCACCATAACCATAGATGCAAGATGGTCGGATAACATGTTCCCCTCCCTCCACGTATGGGTTACTGTAGTATTATCATCAAGAATGTGTTTGCATTTTCTAATGGTCTATACAATCAAACATAGAGTGGTACCATTTTCATGCATGGAGTCACAGATGATCTTGGAGTTGATCTCAACCTGGGATGAAATTTAATGATTTTATTAATGAATAATATCTAGTTGTTAATCAATATATTATGAATAATATACTACTATTTAATTTTATAAAACAATGACAAGTAGTACCACATATAGACTGAAATTAACATTAGACAATGAATGTTTCCTTACCATCAACAATTTATAAGAGTAGTACATGCACTTTTTCAATGTTCTATGATATATAAAATTCTATGTGATAGATTCCCAATCTTAGTTGAGCCACCTAATCAAGAGAGGGTGTGAATTTTTTTTACTTGATGCACTTATATGATGCATTTGATATTTACCGCAAAATTCTATCATTAATTTTAAATTAGTTATGGAAAAATCATTAGAAAAGGAATGATTTCACATGTTGTCTCATCTTTGGTAATATTGTGAGGAGAAATTCAGGTGAGATGTGAATGTGTTGATGATTTCACTGAATACATGTAAATTGAATGGTGGATCATGATCGTTCAATAGACCCCTTTCTAATATCATTTTAATGCAAGAACATAAATTTATTATAGGATTTATAAATTAAAACTAAATGGTAAAAAACTTCATTACCATTTGGGTAAGTTTCTCCATGTTTATAAGAACTTGAGGAAAGATTAATTTTTAGTTATTATAGTGAAAAAGCTTGAAGATATGTGAAAAGGCCTATGGAAAGTGTGACACCGAAGGAACCTTCACAACATAATTCAATGTAAAGGGGAAAGGTATTGAAAATGAGGTTATTTTCATCACATATCATGAGATAAATACATATAATAATTAATGCAATGAATCAGAGTAGAAGAAATAAATGGATTTTACTTAGAATATATTCATCAATATATATGTGAAGTTTTTTATACTTCATGGGTATTAAATACAATATTCCAATCACATATGTGTATTGAAATAAAGTAAACATGTAAGGAAAAATGTTACAAGAACAAGGGTGAATTATTTAAGTGGTTGAGAAATGGTTATTCCTAAGTATACAATGAGAAGTACACAACATTAAATTTTCATGATTAATGGTTATATAAAAACTTTTGTTAAGTATTACCAATAAAACTATTTAATTTTTACATTGGAAACAAAGAGGAATTATTCGATGAATGAAGGAATAATCTTTGTTTTATGTAATACTCAACTAATAGTTCATTAATTATTTAATCATTAGCAATAATAGATGAATATAAAATGAAAGACTCTAACACCCAGTTGTGTAAATATAATTATTTTTCTTGTAAAATTAATTTTTGTTGTCAAGGATATACCTAGTATGATTTTAGGCAATTTTTGTTTTAAATTCCATATGAACTATTGAAAAATGTACTTCTTTAGTTTATGACAAATAAACCTTTAGAAATAAAGATAATCCATAATGCATTCATAATTATTCCATCTAGAGAGAATGAATTGTTCCTAGGATAATCTAGTTGTATAGATACTTTATAAGATCCATTAATTATTTAATAAAATTTAAAAGTGATGTGAAGAACATGGATGGTTATAAGATATGTATATATTTGGGCCCATGTGGCAAATAATTTATTGACCAAGCATACATTGATCATGAAATGAAAAGTTGATATACCCATAATCTCACATTTCTTTATAGACATGAATATAATGATGTTAAGAAAGAAGATCTATGATGAGTATAACATGAAATTATTGATCAATCAAATTTCGAATGGATTAATTCCTAAATAAATATTTATTTATGCACATAAGATCTATAAATTAAGTAAAAGGGGAGTGAATGTTAAGACTAATATTCATTGTATAAGCTTCCAATATTTTTAGATACATTCTTAGAAAAAAAAACAAAAATATACCAAAACCATCTGAATAATATAATGAAAAAATGGTTATCATTTCAGTTATAGTATGATAAAAATCTATATTTTTCATATTAAAAATTATTTAGATGCAATGTGTTAGGTAAGGATATAAACAAACTTGCATCAATAAAAACATAATGTGCATCTACTATGATTTTCTTAAAAGTTTGTAAGAATATTTTATAAATACCTAAGATATAAAAGTTATATTCAAGTGCTATAATATATTTATATAAAATGGTTTGTGTCTCTATTTGAGATAGTGTGAGGAATATTTACTTGGGATTATTCAATACCTAAGATGTAGAAATATTTAGTATAGGAACAAACTCGAAAAGGGAATTTGGAAAAGGTATGTTCTATAGATACATACTATGTAGGTTGGTTAAAATAATAGTTGTGGTTTCACATCATTATGGAGGGGAATACATTATTCCTTGAGAATAATGAATCATATTTATAATAAATAAATGAAAACAAGATATGATTGAAATATTTATTTCACAAATGGATTCCATGTATCAATTGATAGGTAATTAGTATTTTAAATGATTCAAATATTGAAACTATGGTGGTATTTAAGAGAATCATTAAATGGGTTGTACAATAGTAGTACCAATAAGGCTTTATTGGTAAAAAAATTCCTCATTCCATAATCTACTATAATTATTTTTTTCATAGAAACTTTCTATGATCATTATATTTGTAATTAGATGGAACAACCACATTTTAAAAAAATTCTCTAAATGATACTACTAAAAAGATTTGGTGACACCATAAAATGATAATAAGGTGTTCGATTTACTAAAATATGGTCTATGATTAAAGTAAGAAACATGATCATTGAATATTCATTGGTAATGAATTTTTTCAATGTGTCTACAAGAGGTTAGTGGGAGTCCCACTATTTTCAAATTAAAATACATTGAAAACATATGGAAAAAGTGTTGTTCATACATTTAGTTAAGACCATACTGAAGAAAACTCTATAGATATTTAATTAAAGTTGAAAAACTATTTTATGAAAAAATATATAATAACATATATCTAATTGGTTGCTTAGACTAAGTCAAATGTACTTTTACATAAAAGGTATTGAAAAATATAAGTTGAAATTTTTGGAAAACAAATTGTTACCAATTCCACATGGAATAAAACTCTCTAAAAAGATATGTGAGATAAATAGGAAGATATTAATGTTGTGAGTTTAATTCCATACTCTTTTGTGATATATAAATTTTATTTTTCCTAAAAATATACAAGATATGATATTTCTAACATATATTTTAAAGTAGAAAAATATCATTTATACCTAAGAGAACTACATGGGAAGAAATATGAACTATCCAACTATACATGAGAGAGTGTAACAGATATGTTCATTATACAATAAGAGGAATAGATTCTTGTTTAAATGATAAAAGATGGTATTCCTTTAGATCATCATGATCAAACATCGAAACTAGGATTATTTAATGGGAAAGAGAAGCTCATTTAGGCCAATAGTTACTATATATATATGGTACCGACTGAATTGTGGATTTTGATTTAGATAAAGAATAATTTAAAAATCTAAAATGATTTGTTACCGTTCATGGTATAACACCTAGTAAGTAATGTTTTTTCTTAATCTAAATATTGATAACACTGCTACTAGTACTAGCTAATATTTAATGATTTTAAAGTGGAAAAAAGAAATATAATCAGGTATATCATCTATTGAGGAGCCTTTATCAAGGGTATGAATTCATAATATAGATTTTATAGGACCGATTACTAAATCTATAAATCAACATAAGCATGATCTTATCGTGTGAGTGCTAACAAGGATAGTTAGCAAGTTGGCTCTAGTGAATGTGAGAGTGTATCAATAGTGGGTTCCCTTTACCGAACATGAAAAGTACATTTCAATTAACATATCTTATATATAGTGTGTTATGAATGATTAAAAATTACCATAAGATTTTTTATATTTCTATATACACTATTTACATATTAATGTCTACAAATTATTTGTCATATCAAAATTTTATACAAATTACCTAGATAAAATAAGAACCTCAATATACTATGAAATAAATCATAAACATATTTCTTATTGCATAGATATATTTTACTAACTAGACACATATAATGTCTAAATTCTAATTTATGGGGGCTCATAATAATATAGAATTATTTTCATGATGTTTTCACATGGGGATCTTGAGTTGATGAAATCATGAGGACTGACCCGAAAATAGGAACACTACATGTTTGAGGTTTCATTGGTATTCCCAATCAGTAAACACATGTGATTGTATATGAACATGAACTATTGTCACTATATACTATTGGTTTACATATTTTTATGAAAGATTAAAATAATTCCATTAATTTCATAGTGACGTATCTTTTATTGGGTGCATAATTGGTGGTATGGCATTGATTGAATAACCATGATAAAATTTTTCACTTTTGAAATCGTGTGATATCTAAAAACTTTTTGATTAGGATGGTAGTGCCTTCACTAAATCCATTCCATGGTAGAAGAAGGAAATTTCATATAGTTAATTCAATTTATAATAAAGCAAGAAAATATTATGACACGATGTTTGAATCCTTCAAATTGAGACATTACATGGAAAGTAGATTATATTACATGACATGTGTTTAGAGGAAAGTTTGTTGGTTTTATCTGTTTTACTAATATTCCTAAGGGCCTTGATGGGTTGATAAACTCCACTCCTACTTTATGAATAGTCATCCCTGATATCCAGATAAGGGGTCTGAGTGTTACGCACTTGGAATATTCAAAATTCTTCCCTATTCTAATGAATATGAGTTAAGGATATTTTGGGATTCACTGTGGGGTCTGAATAATGATAGAGAATATATGATCCAAAAGAGTAAATAAAATATTATTATTTGAGTTTAAAATAATCGTCATTTAATTTTTTTATTAAAATTATTTACAAGTATTATATTAAATCATGTAAAATAATTATATGAACAAATATTATTTTAATATTCAAGGTTCGTTTAATATTTACAAGAATGACGAGTCAAGTTAATACCTCTATTTTATTATGTAATATATTTATTATAATAAAAACATGTCATAAAAAATAATTTTTATGACATATTTAGTTTGGAAAAACACACCCATTATGGATTATTTATAGGTTAATGAATATTTAGGGGTCAAGGGGTTGATGATCCATTATGAGTATTTTTAGCTTATTATTTAAGGGTGGATGATCTCATGTTAGTGACTATCAATACTATGATTTTAAGAGAAACTATATCGTCTCTCCCACTTCCTAGAGAGAGAGAGAAGAAACTATTCCAAGAAATTGAATAAAGGTCACCTTTTCGAATTAATGGAAGGACATAGCAATGATATTAAAGACATAGATGTTTTATTCGAATCACTTTTCTAAAACAAGAAACTTGACAAAAGACATTTTCATAGACTTTATAAAAATTGATGGATGCTATAGAGGGGTCTAGATTTAGTTCAATCAAGTAACAATTTCAGGTGATTATTGGTTTTCAAACACACCTTAAAATCAAACCAACTAGTTTTCATTTTAATTTTACTGCATAAATTAATAACATCTGGTCCTAGGATTCTGTACTAGGCTATGTATCATCATAGTAGATGTAGTTATGTTGATCAATAATGTATTTCTTTAAATAATTATCCTATCTTTGACTTTTTTCTGGCTTTTTACCTTCACTGTCATCATTTTAACATATAAAAGGAATTAAATACTAAAATCCATCATTTGCATTGGTTTTGAAATTAATAAAATATCATCATAATATAAAAAAATATTATTTATCATCGTATTTTAATATATAATATAGTTTATTTATAGAAACATTGATGGCATATTTTTTTAATATATGTATTTATCACTCCCATACTCTTGATCTATGCCTTCCCATGAAAGAATCACACTAAATAAAAATTAAATCCTAAATTTAGTTCATCTCAAATTTAATTCATAGTTCAATGAATTTTAAATGAATATATAATGACCAATATTTTCATACATAGATAAACCACCTTAATAGATGAATATTTATTTCATATTATATAATCACACTTAAGGGTCATGAAGGATTATTATCTTTGGAAACATGGATACATAAACAAACAATTCATAAGTGAAAAACATCATTACCCACTAAGTTCATTATAAATAGAACCCTTATTAGTTATATCTTACATAATGAACTCATCTATAACCTTGGGAAATAAATCATAAGATAGGGTGATATCAGATGATCGGTAAGTGTTAACAGGGAAGATATCAACATAACATGAGAATAAGGGTATGAGAACATTGTCTTAAATTTTAAAATACATACCCTGCATATCATAGATCATAATCTCGAGTCGTGGAATAAATCATGGAAGTTAATAATACACGAATCCCAAAGGAATTAAATAGCATAAGCCATGTGGTAATAAAATTTCTATAAGACATAGATTATGGAATACAAATTGGTATAAAAAATCATTTCCTCAATAGTCAAGGAACATTTCGTAGGACATCATAGTGGAATAATTTAGCTCCCGAAATCATCACAGTAGTCAAGGTTAACTCTAAAGACCATCATATTAGAAAAATTAACTTAGTGAACGGGTTCCTCCTTCATTATAGACCTATTTATCTAATGATATATCTATCTTTACTCAATTTATTAGAGATAGATATAGATCCCACTGTCCACATAATCATACATTTTTGTTCCAAAAGATCATAAATCATTCATTATATTTTAACCCATGAAAAGGGATTGATTTTCATAAAAATTTCACAATATAATAACCCATTGAAGAGAAATAGGTTTCATATACATTTAATCATATCATAACATGTGGAAATGAAACATGTTTCATTAACATTTCAACGTATCATAAATCATTGATAAGAAATGGGTTTCATAATAATCTCTTTATTAAAAAATAATCCATACAAAGAATAATGATTTTATAATTGGATCATATAACTATTAAATATTATTTAACATCAAATTATGTCAACATAGATGAAAAATTAATTTTAAATATCACTTAGAAAATTTCTTGAGGATAATATCCATTCTAATTTGAAAACACATACATAAAATCAAATAATTTATTAAATAAAAATGAAACATTTTTCATTAAAAATATAATTTTAAACTTGTAAATGAATATTTAAATCATTTAAAATTACAAATTTTATAAAATACCATTCATTCCGTAACCATTAAAAAAATAACCCTTTCACATTTTCTATAAAAAGATAAAAGTGTATATTCTAGAAATAGAAAACATGGTTCCTTATAAAACATTTTATTAAAAGGTATAATGTAACACCCCGAGAGTTTATGAAAAATATTCTTTTAATTTCATTAATGTCTTGTGTTGTATTCTACACCAAGATTACCTTGCGCTATACGCAACACCGTATTAGCTTGCAGTATAAGCAACACTATTCTTGGATCGTGTTACACAAAATTTTGATAATAGTTATTCTACGCAACATTGAGTATATATATATATATATTCAATTTATAAATGAAATATGGTTGGATTCTGTTATACGAAAAAACGAAGTATTCTTTCACAACACGCAACCCTGACTTGGCTTTCATTACACGCAATCACGACCTTCCTCGATAGCGTGTGTTGTACGCAATACTGGGTTTTAATAAACAATGATATATTATTATAATATTGTCATGAACTAGCCGTTATGAATAGTATTAACTAAATTTTGAATTTTATAACATCATTATTCATCTTACACATTTTCTAGAACATGGTATAAGAACAAAATAAATTTTTCGGGTAAAATAAGTATTTTTCAGAAAATGCAGTTTTGCCGCCTTTTGATGGCGCACCCACTTTAAATCTAGTTTTTGATATTTTTATAAGTTCAATTTGACAAAATAAAATTCTTCTTTTGAATCAGGATATAAAAATTTACATTATATAAAGTTTTGATATTTTTCCGATAACTTTCATATTTTAATGAATAGTAAAAACACGCTATATTTTAATTAAAAACAACTTTTTTCATCGTAATATATTATGTGGTTAAATTATAATATTGAATGGTTTTAAAGTATAAATAGAATATATTGTTACCATTTAATATAATGTATGTCATTAGCATTGATTTTTCCTTGAATTCGTAGGTTAAATCAATTCAATCTTTTGCAATGTTTTAAAGAAAAACCCGTTTTCTTTCGACAATGGGATAAATTTTAATTTAATTTCTGCATCTTTTGTGAATTGAATTTGGAAAAATGGATTCCATATTTGGAATCAGTGGGTCCAAATTATGTTAATAAGCTACTTTTTATTTTTGGGCATTATGAATAGTAACTACGGTAAATTTTATTTACCATAGTTAAAGGTAAATCAAGTAATTAAGGGTAAATATAATATTTTAAAATTACCCTAAAAAATGTCAAAATCATATTGGATGACTAAAAGATGACCCATATCACCTAAGGGTCGGATTAGATTCATTTAATTAAATTTTTTCAATGAAAATAATTTAATTATTATTAAAACCAAAGAATGTGACAACATGTCACTTTCTTAAATCTTATAAGTATAATAATTTTAATATAGTGATAAACTTCATGAAACTTTGAACATTAATAGTGTCCAGAAATATAATACAATTATCTACATCATAGGAATTTATTTAGAATTTTTAGGGATTAAATAATTATCATTTATTATGACACAAAGATGATGCAGTAATTGTCTTATTAATGAAATATTGACATAATTGATGTTATAAATGCCCAAATAAGTGTAATTTGAGACTTTTTATGACTTACACTAATTTTCTAGGTTAATATGACATGATATTGTTGATTTAAGTAACTGTTTTAGAACTTATCATTCTGTTATGAATTTCATAAAAATCATGTACCAAATAGTGTCAAAATTGACATAAAATAGTATTTAAAACAAATATTATATTATTAATTGTTATTTTATTCCTAAAAATCTAAGGTTCAGACAAATGACTTAGATAAGATTATATATATTAATAATAAACAACTTGGGGTTCTTTTGGCTTGATATAGTAAGTTTATTAACCATATAGTGTAAGAAAACAAAAAGACACGGTAAAAGTTAAATTATTTTACTTAGAGTTAAATCTAATTGATAAGGTTAAAATAATAACCTAAACTTGTCTAAATCCTATTGGATGAGAGTATTTCGACCCATCCCCACCTTAGCCTCGAAATAAATCAATTTGGAGCTATTTAAAACCGAACTTAAATTTATAATAAAATAATATTTTTAGTTATTCCAAAGGTGCCCCTCTCCTCCCTTATAAAAGGGCACCTCCTCCATCTTTTCCTCACACAACTTTGAGCCTTCAAGCTCGGCCAAACCCTTCCAAATTCTCTTCTCCACTTCCCTAGAAACATCCTAGAGGTTCTGGTCTTCCTCAAAGACCAATTTTAGTGCCCTAAGAGGAGGTCTCAAAGAGGCGCTTCAAAGAAGAGGTAATTTCCGTTACCGATTCGTTCACCTTTATTTCTTCTTCCACTTCTTCTTCTTAGGTTGTTTCATTATGAAGTAATAACATCAGTATCACTCATATACTGATATGTTATTATAAGTATTAAACAATCCTATTTCACCATCTATCCATCCTATGGAAAACGAATTCACCGCGCGTGCATACGTACGGAATACCGTCTCCACGCCGTGGTGAAATCTATTTTCCACCACCACCTTACTTGGATGGGTATAATGGTGTAAATAATAACTATATATTATTATTTTAAAGTGATATTGATTCTGAAATAGTATACATACACTCCAATACAGTCCCACGATCATGAGAACGATATCATCGCTCGTGCGTACGTACGGACTACCGTCTCCACGACGCGATGAGATTCATTATCCACTTTAACCATTCATGAATGATTATAAAGTATATATAATAAGTAATAATGAAATATATGACATAATAATGATACTGGATTTATGTGTATATATATGTATGACATCTACTTAATTCCATTCAACTCAATAAGGAAACGAAAACAACATTCATGCATACGTACGGCCTACCGTCTCCATGAACGGTGTATTTATTTCCATTTACTGATTTATTATATATATGTATATTCTGAATATATATATATAAATCATGTTTTATATTTTGTAATTAAGTAATCATGATCTAAGTAATCATATGAATAATTACAATTCAAAACACGGACGACAAATGAAACAATTTCACCCAAAACGCTCTTTAACATGGAAATTACAAAAGAACGGGTAATATAAAGTCATAAGTGAACCATATATGATATAATAACAATGAATATGATTCTGGAATAAGTCAATAACATTATTTAAATCATTATACAGGAGGTTCGGACACTTACAAAGCAAGTCGGACCTAAGGTAAGGGAAATATCACAATCTCATTTTTATCCGAGATTGTTTATACTTTGGAATTTACGGGGATGTATTTTATCATCCACATCCATGTTTCCTCAATATGTAATATTTATATCCTTCTACAATAGTTTATATCCAATTTTACCCTTCGGTAAGTTTTTAGTAAAAGATATGAAAGGAATCTTTTGTCGTTTTTCGTACGAGGTACTTTTTTGACTTTTCCGACAAAAAGTACGAGAAGAATATTTTCTTTTAACTTATACGGAATGAATGGATTTTTAAAACATTATTTCCAAGAAGCTTCCCTTAAAAGTTTTAAAGTTTATTTTTAATCAAATTCTTTTAGTTTATAATTGTATGACATGTTAAGAAAGGAAAAGTGTTTTTTGAAGTAGAAAGGATATTTTCCTCAAGAATGGAGTTCAAGAGTTTTATCAAAATTATTTTCCATCTAAGACAATATAGGGTTCTATTTCTATCCCTATTATTACATGGATTTGATTATGTTGTGATGGAAATATTTTTATGAATTCCTTTATCTTATATGAATTGTTTTATGATGTCATTATGTTTAAGATTCCCATTTGTATTACATGGGTTATGCAATGATATATGATTTATGATTTTGTGGCACACATAAGAATGGTATCATTATGAGATGGGTGGGACCTATATCTCCCTCCAATGCATTGGGTAAAGATTTTATATCTCATGAGATAGACATGGCTGGAACGGTAGGTTATACCGGTTCAGTGAAACAGGACTGAAACGAGGGTGACTCGGTTCAGAAAGGGACTTTGTCCACTAAGATAGTCTTGGCAATGAGTCTTGACTAACAAGAAATGATTCTCTATGATTATGTGTGTATGCCACAATGTTTCATGTTTTAAGTTATGATTATTGTGATTACATTTCACTGCCATGATTTATCCCATGTTATGAAATTATGCTCTCTTTTGCAGGTTAAGATTTTCAAAATGTTATTTTATTATGATGTGATTGATATTTATTTTGTTTACCCTTACTGAGCATTTGATCTCACCCTTTTATGTTTTCTTTTCCCCAGGATATAAAGAAAGTTTTTAGGTATAAAAAAAAGGAAGATCTTTATGGGAGATGTTGAAGATCTTTCAACAGGATTAGAAGATTATATTCCGAGTTTCCAAAGACACTAAACTATTACGATCCTTGTGTGTGTGTTTTTTTTATGTACTAAGTATTCCGAAAATGTAATGTAATGTCCATGTACGTCAAGCTTCGGGTCTCTACAGTTGGTATCATAGGAAAGGTTTAGTCAACCTTTGGAAACTAGGATGCGAAAACATTAGTGAGATCCCTAGAGATATTTCTAAGGTATGTCTAAGTCTAGGGATGTCCCTAAGGTTAAGTATACGTATAGGTTATAGTACTAGAATTACGCTAACGATCATAGAATTAAACCTAAGATGTTAGATATTGAAGGTACTCCCCCTTTATTATGTTGTTTTCCCTAGCATGATTTTTTCCTCTCACACTATTCTTTTTGGGTTTTAGACGATGGCTGGAACCCGAAGGAACCGTGTTGATCAATGCAATGGACAATGCAATGATTGCCCTCCTTAACAAACAAAAGTTATGGGAGATGGAGTGAAAAATCTTATTGCTATACTTACACAAGATTTGAATCATTCTGGACTTCCAAATGAGCAGAGAAGGGAACAATATTCTATTGAGTCCTTCATGAGGCAACGTCCACCTTCTTTCAGTGGGTCTTCCGATCCACTTGTTGCTGAACAATGGATCAGTACCACTGAAAATATATTTTCAGATCTTCAATGTTCTGAGCATGATAAAGTCATCTTAGCAGTATATCGTTTGGAAGGTGAAGCTGATCAATGGTGGAATCTTATCAAGAATACGAGGCCAAGAGATGAAATTGATTCCATTGAATGGGACGAGTTCAAGAACTTGTTTTTCAATAAGTACTTCCCTCGTATTCTTCGAACAAAGATGGAAAAGGAGTTTCTTGAGCTGAAGCAGAAGGATGATGAATCTGTTGGTATATACGATGCAAATTTTACAAGACTTGCAAGGTATGCATATGGCATTATCATCCAAGCTGAAAGTAAAGTTGATCGATTTTTCAGTGGCTTAAAACCAAGTCTTCGAAGGGAATTAGCTATAAGAGACTTCAGTAGATATGAAGAAATTGTGTGTTGTGCTATCAAGGTAGAAATGGAAGTTGGTGTTACATATCCATCTCATGGTTTTGATAATAAACGAAAGATGGAGTTCAAGGAGAAATCTCAGAATAATGGTGAAAAGAAGATGAATGTTTCCTTATGCACAAAGTGTGGAAAGAAGCATGGTGGAGATTGTCTTAAAGGGACTAGAAAATGTTTTAAGTGTGGAAAAGAAGGTCATCGAGCATCTGAGTGTCGAAGTAATGGAAAAAGGGTTTCTAATGATGTGAATAAAGAAAACACTGCAGAGAACGCACCAACAACACTTCAATGCTTCAAGTGCAAGGAAATGGGGCATTATGCTAATAAATTCCCTAATCCAAGGGTTAGTGATGATCGACATGAGCAACCGCTTAAGGCAAAGGACAAAGGGAAGTCACATGCGATCACTATTGGCGATGTTGAATATGACAACGATGTGGTGGAATGATTAAGTGTTTATGTAATGGGATTCCAAAATAATGTTGTATCATGGAGTATTGGAAAATTTATGTATTGGTCTAATGTGGTATTCAACGTTATTGAGATATTTTTGGAAATAATATGATATGCGCATAATGAAGGGAAAACAAGAAAATGAAATGTTTAACAGTATTCATGAGCTCATGATTGATATAAGGACTAAGTGATATCATGGTTTGAGTATATAGAATTTTGAGGATTTTGGTATGTGGAAGGTGTTAACTTTTAACTGCATTCATGTTTTCACTAAGGTTCAATGGGTATTCAAGAGAATACATGATTAAGGACTTTGAATGTTTGGAATGTGACCAACAAAACATATCTTATGATATATGGGGATCAACGATGGTATTAAATCTCTGCTAATCGTTTTCACTATGTTATGAGAGTGGACTGCAGTATTATGGATAAGCCTAAAAATTGGAATGGATTATGTTGGACATAAGTTAGTATTGTTTAAGGATAGAAGTTTTTTTTTCGATATTATTGATGGGATGTTATAGTAATATAGTTTTAGAAAAAGGACAACCTGCAGGACGGGCGACAGCCCATCGCGTCGGACAAGGCTGTGGGAATCAAACCCACAACCGAAGTGCGACTGACCTTTATCGCCTACCACTGGCCTACAGGAAGTCCCTGGTTAGTATAAACTAGTTTTATTTTATTAAGCAGTATGATATATGAAGTATAAGTTCATTTTTAGAACCATATACGATTAACCATAAGATGGACTTATAACTTTTGCTAACCTTTTGTTTGAAAGGGATGGAATGAACCATCATTCTATCACATGATCTGCTAACACATCACGAATGTCAAATTCAACTTCATTTCTTTAGGAGATGAAGTGGAAATTGTCCAAAGAATGACAAACGGTGAGACTATACCAAAATAAAAAAAGTATTTCTTCTAATTCCAATTTCATAAACTTTAGGGAAATGATCTTGAAAACCAAAAATGTTGTCTTAGTGCTCTTCTATCTGATGAATCAGATGGTACCTTAGATCGTCACAAATTTATGGCTTTGTGATTGCTAGATTTTCCATAGCCATGTTCTCTACCACTCTCCATCAGAACATGATGGTTAGATTTCTCTTCCATATCCATATTTTCACCTATGTGGAAACCCAGTGATTAGTTTATTTGGGTAACCATTACGTTTCATACTTTTGTTTTTAAATATTGGTTTTGGTATTCCTTTTTACGATGTGGGTTTCGATTAAAGAAACTTTCGAACAGTAAACCATTTATAACCCCGACGAATTTCGAGGGCGAAATTCATTTTAAGGGGGGTAGAATGTAACACCCCGAGAGTTTATGAAAAATATTCTTTTAATTTCATTAATGTCTTGTGTTGTATTCTACACCAATATTACCTTGCGCTATACGCAACACCGTATTAGCTTGCAGTATAAGCAACACTATTCTTGGATCGTGTTACACAAAATTTTGATAATAGTTATTCTACGCAACATTGAGTATATATATATATATATATATATATATTCAATGTATAAATGAAATATGGTTGGATTCTGTTATACGAAACAACGAAGGATTCTTTCACAACATGCAACCCTGACTTGGCTTGCATTATACGCAATCGTGACCTTCCTCGATAGCGTGTGTTGTACGCAATACTGGGTTTTAATAAACAACGATATATTATTATAATATTGTCATGAACTAGCCATTATGAATATTGTTAACTAAATTTTGAATTTTATAAAATTATTATTCATCTTACACATTTTCTAGAACATGGTATAAGAACAAAATAAATTTTTCTGGTAAAATAAGTATTTTTCAAAAAATGCAGTTTTGCCGCCTTTTGATGGCGCACCCACTTTAAATATAGTTTTTGACATGTTTATAAGTTCAATTTGACAAAATAAAAATCTTCTTTTGAATCAGGATATAAAAATTTACATTAGATAAAGTTTTGATATTTTTCCGATAACTTTCATATTTTAATGAATAGTAAAAACACGCTATATTTTAATTAAAAACAACTTTTTTCATCGTAATATCTTATGTGGTTAAATTATAATATTGAATGGTTTTAAAGTATAAATAGAATATATTTTTACCATTTAATATAATGTATGTCATTAGCATTGATTTTACCTTGAATTCGTAGGTTAAATCAATTCAATCTTTTGCAATGTTTTAAAGAAAAACCCGTTTTCTTTCGACAACGGGATAAATTTTAATTTAATTTTTGCATCTTTTGTGAATTGAATTTGGAAAAATGGATTCCATATTTGGAATCAGTGGGTCCAAATTATGTTAATAAGATACTTTTTATTTTTGCGCATTATGAATAGTAACTACGGTAAATTTTATTTACCATAGATAAAGGTAAATCAAGTAATTAAGGGTAAATATAATATTTTAAAATTACCCTAAAAAATGTCAAAATCCTATTGGATGACTAAAAGATGACCCATATCACCTAAGGGTCGGATTAGATTCATTTAATTAAATTTTCTCAATGAAAATAATTTAATTATTATTAAAACCAAAGAATGTGACAACATGTCACTTTCTTAAATTTATAAGTATAATAATTTTAATCTAGTGATAAACTTCATGAAACTTCGAACATTAATAGTATCCAGAAAGATAATACAATTATCTACATCATAGAAATTTATTTAGAATTTTTAGGGATTAAATAATTATCATTTATTATGACACAAAGATGATGCAGTAATTGTCTTATTAATGAAATATTGACATAATTGATGTTATAAATGCCCAAATAAATGTAATTTGAGACTTTATATGACTTACACTAATTTTCTAGGTTAATATG
Organism: Viscum album; assembly: GCA_963277665.1. Classification (NCBI taxonomy): domain Eukaryota; kingdom Viridiplantae; phylum Streptophyta; class Magnoliopsida; order Santalales; family Viscaceae; genus Viscum; species Viscum album. Next base: position 414,633,471 of record OY728145.1, read on the forward strand.
ACATGTTATTGTTGATTTAAGTAACTTTTTTATAACTTATCATTCTGTTATAAATTTCATAAAAATCATGTACCAAATAGTGTCAAAATTGACATAAAATAGTTTTTAAAACAAATATTATATTATTAATTGTTATTTTATTCCTAAAAATCTAAAGTTCGGCCAAATTACTTAGATAATATTATATATATTAATAATAAACAACTTGGGGTTCTTTTGGCTTTATATAGTAAGTTTATTAACCATATAGTGTAAGAAAACAAAAAGACACGGTAAAAGTTAAATTATTTAACTTAGAGTTAAATCTAATTGATAAGGTTAAAATAATGACCTAAACTTTTCTAAATCCTATTGGATGAGAGGATTTCGACCCATACCCACCTTAGCCTCTAAATAAATCAATTTCGAGCTATTTAAAACCGAACTTGACTTTATAATAAAATAATATTTTTTGTTATTCCAAAGGTGCCCCTCTCCTCCCTTATAAAAGAGCACCTCCTCCCTCTCTTCCTCACACAACTTTGAGCCTTAAATATCGGCCAAACCCTGCCAAATTCTCTTCTCCACTTCCCTAGAAACATCCTATAGGTTCTGGGCTTCCTCAAAGACCAATTTTAGTGCCCTAAGAGGAGGTCTCAAAGAGGCGCTTCAAAGAAGAGGTAATTTCCGTTACCGATTCTTTCACCTTTATTTCTTCTTCCACTTCTTCTTCTTAGGTTGTTTCATTATGAAGTAATAACATCAGTATCACTCATATACTTATATTTTATTATAAGTATTAAACAATCCTATTTCACCATCTATCCATCCTACGGAAAACGAAATCACCGCGCGTACGTACGTATGGAATACCGTCTCCACGCCGTGGTGAAATCTATTTTCCACCACCACCTTACTTGGATGGGTATAATGGTGTAAATAATAACTATATATTATTATTTTAAAGTGATATTTATTCTTAAATAGTATACATACACTCCAATACAGTCCCACGATCATGAGAACGATATCATCGCTCGTGTGTACGTACGGACTACCGTCTCCACGACGCGATGAGATTCATTATCCACTTTAACCATTCATGAATGATTATAAAGTATATATAATAAGTAATAATGAAATATATGACATAATAATGATATTGTATTTATGTGTATATATATGTATGACATATACTTAATTCCATTCAACTCAATAAGGAAACGAAAACAGCGTTCATGCATACGTACGGCCTACCGTCTCCATGAACGGTGTATTTCTTTCCATTTACTGATTTATTATATATATGTATATTATGAATATATATATATATATAAATCATATTTTATATTCTGGAATTAAGTAATCATGATCTAAGTAATCATATGAATAATTACAAGTCAAAACACGGATGGAAAATGAAACAATTTTACCGAAAACGCTTTTTAACATGGAAATTACAAAAGAACGGGTAATATAAAGTCATAAGTGAACCATATATGATATCATAACAATGAATATGATTCTGGAATAAGTCAATAACATTATTTAAATTATTATACAGGAGGTTCGGACACTTACAAAGCAAGTCGGACCTAAGGTAAGGGAAATATCACAATCTCATTTTTATCCGAGATTGTTTATACTTTGGAATTTACTGGGGTGTATTTTATCATCCACATCCATGTTTCCTCAATATGTAATATTTATATCCTTCTACAATAGCTTATATACAATTTTACCCTTCGGTAAGTTTTTAGTAAAATATATGAAAGGAATCTTTTGTCGTTTTTCGTACGAGGTACTTTTTTGACTTTTCCGACAAAAAGTACGAGAAGAATATTTTCTTTTAACTTATACGACATGAATGGATTTTTAAAACATTATTTCCAAGAAGCTTCGCTTAAAAGTTTTAAAGTTTATTTTTAATCAAATTCTTTTAGTTTATAATTGTATGACATGTTAAGAAAGGAAAAGTGTTTTTTGAAGTAGAAAAGATATTTTCCTCAAGAATGGAGTTCAAGAGTTTTATCAAAATTATTTTCCATCTAAGACAATATAGGGTTCTGTTTCTATCCCTATTATTACATGGATTTGATTATGTTGTGATGGAAATATTTTTATGAATTCCTTTATCTTATATGAATTGTTTTATGATGTCATGATGTTTGATATTCCCATTTGTATTACATGGGTTATGCAATGATATATGATTTATGATTTTGTGGCACACATAAGAATGGTATCATTATGAGATGGGTGGGACCTATATCTCCCTCCAATGAATTGGGTAAAGATTTTATATCTCATGAGATAGACATGGCTGTAACGGTAGGTTATACCGGTTCAGTGAAACAGGACTGAAACGAGGGTGACTCGGTTCAGAAAGGGACTTTGTCCACTAAGATAGTCTTGGCAATGAGTCTTGACTAACAAGAAATGATTCTCTATGATTATGTGTGTATGCCACAATGTTTCATGTTTTAAGTTATGATTATTATGATTACATTTCACTGCCATGATTTATCCCATGTTATGAAATTATGCACTCTTTTGCAGGTTAAGATTTTCAAAATGTTATGTTCTTATGTTGTGATTGATATTTCTTTTGTTTACCCTTACTAAGAATTTGAGCTCACCCTTTTATGTTTTCTTTTCCCCAGGATATAAAGAAAGGTTTTAGGTATAAAAAAAAGGAAGATATTTATGGGAGATGTTGAAGATCTTTCAACAGGATTAGAAGATTATATTCTGAGTTTCCAAAGACACTAAACTATTACGATCCTTGTGTGTGTGTTTTTGTTATGTACTAAGTATTCCGCAAATGTAATGTAATTTCAATGTACGTCAAGCTTCGGGTATCTGCATATAAATTTTAAATAATATCTTTAAAATATCATTGGATAATATAAAAAATATTTACAACTTTTTAAGAAAAAATGGGCATAAAATAGAAATGTTTTTGGGATAAAGAGGGAAATAAATTCGGGTTTTCATAAAAACATTATTTTGGATTTATAAGTTTATAAAGAGTGTCAAATGGAATGAAAACAAGAAATCTATAGAAATTTCCATGGGATAAATTATTTAATTATTTTATTGATATATATTTATCATAATATTTCATTTTTGGAATCATAATAATAAACAATTTTGATTAACAATGATATTGTAACATAAAGCCTTTACCACTTTTGTAACTTTTGAATTTTATGGTCCATGATAGAATAACACTAAAAGAAATTTTAAATATCATGATAATAAATAAATAAATTATATAAAATTTCAAGTGGTCCATATGTATCCCTTATAAAATAAAATAGGTTCATAGCATAATGTATGTCCCAGAAAAGGATATTTGAGACAAATGTCCTTTATCATAAATCTCGAATTTCATCATACACATTTCAACATCCTTTATAATTAAAATAGTTTTATTATAAATATATTAAAAACATACTGAAATATATATATATATATATAATACCACGTATTATTTACTTATAACTATTTATCACATATTTATAAATAATTCCTTTTTAAAATCACATTTCGGGTAATAACGACTTCATTTTTCATGTATCTTAAGTTTTGGTAGATTTGAACATTTTAATATGATTGTGGTTACATAATAACCATGATTTTTTAATGATTTTATTATCCTCTATATTGATTATATATTTATTTATATTAATACATTAATGTTAGAGATAAAAAATAATTACACCATTCTTGGAGAGAGTACGTTGTAAGTACACATGAACGTTGTTTTCCATTTTCTTGAAAGATGTTGTGAAAGAAAGAGAAATAATTTATCACCTTGTATGATAATTTTTATGTCTTTGTCATCAAATATAATATTGTATTCTACCATTTCTACTATCTCTGTTAGAGTAAAATGAAAAATGTATCACAACCCTTCATGGAGGTGGCAATCCATACATACGCACGAGCAATATTTCCATTTTTCAAAGGATTGAAAAGTAAGAAGGTCGAGGTGATATTGTAATTAAATAATTATCCTTATGTAATACATATCAATATATACTATAAATCCAAAATTATATACATTTTTTAAAGTTACTGATGGTAAATGAACTACTACAGTTCGCAAGGAATTAGTCTGTTGTATACTTGATCAATGGTTACATTCCACATTTGACACAAGAGGAGACTGATATAGGTTATGAAATTAACATAATATCATATTAGTTTATGTAATATATTAATGTTATTATACAAGAATAAGTGTGGAATACTTTAAGATGTTATAAGAATAAGAAAATGAAAACGCTTGGTTAAAGACTATACATCTTCTTCAGATAACTTCATTAGGTTTATTCCTAAAGCCTTATTAAGAGGGATTCCTAATAAAAATAAGGCCTCTAGGATATGGGGTTGTAGTTAATGAAGGAATTTGGGTTGTTTTATTTTGAAATAAAATTATTTGGAATTGTGAAGAGGAGAGGATAGCGAATTCATTTTATATGATAGAGATAGGATGCACTTTGTGTTTTTGATAAGAAAAAGGTACACACACATTTTTCAAATTTCAAAATACTCCAAAATAGAAACTTCATAAACATTGGATAATATAAGGTCTAATTATGGCTATGAAATAGTATCTGGGCAAGTTTTTCTGTCATTTTAACCTTTAACATATTAATTTAACCCCCACTAAACCCATTTTAACCTTAACCACGATAATTGATTTTTATTTTTTTTAATATTCATTTTGGAAAAAATTAATTTGAAATTATTAAATAATATTGATAAAACTGATTCCAAATATTGAATTTTTTTAAATTCAATTAAATTAAGTGTTGGAATATAATTTTAAATTAACCCCGTTGATGAGATGAAAAAGCAGTTTTCTAAGGAGAAATATTTCATAAGTATAGAAATTTTTAATATATTATTTCAACATCTTATTTATTTTAATGACATAAATTAGATAAATTATAATATAATTGAACTAATTTAACTTTTAAACCATATTAAAAAATAATGTAACTTTTGAATACTTTAATATAAATTTTATTTTTTAATACAAAATAAATTTTTTTATCTATTCATTAAAAAAATACTTTAAAAAATACCCTAATATATTTTAAATTTTTTGATTATTAAAAATATTTTAATTTTTAAAATAAATTCTTAACAATTTTCAAAAATTAAATTTTTATACTTCAAAAAAATTAAGAAAAATATTTGTTTTGTGAAAAATGTAATTTCAAAGCATATAAAGACATTTCCAAAATAATAGGTACTTATTTATCAATGTATTTTATTTATAAAAAACATTTATATGTAATATCCAAAATGTGTTCATTACTATTCATACCTACACGTTTAACAACTATGTTATAATGGTCTTTTTTAAATAATAGTATTAAAAGTGTATTGTGGTTTTCTAAAAATTGGTGATGCATGTAACACAAGATATCAAAGAAATTAAATTTATTTGAAAAAAAAATTCATAAATTAATGTTGTGTTACACACTTCCACCCTTAAAAAGTTTTTTTCCCACAAAATTCCATCTATTTAATATAAAAAACTGAGGATATTTTTTCACCACTATATCCTTAGGATCCCATATAGCTTTCTCAAGTTGGTAGTTTGGATATAAAACCTTATCCAAGTGAGTGGTCTTGTTTCATAGAAATGTCTCTTTATAATAAAAAATATCTATAGGTTTCTATTCATAGGATGGATCATTATCCATCGGTATTACTTCATTGTTTGATACATTTGGAGGATCATGTATTTACTTCCTAAAGATAGATACATGGAACACATCATGGACTTGAGAGAGGTTTAGTGGATATACTAAGTGATAAACCACAATCCCCACTCATTGAAGAATATTAAAGGGGCCAATACACCTGAGGATAAGCATTCCTTTCCTCCTGAATAAAATAAACTTATTCTATTGATAAATTTGTAGAGAAATATTCTCAAAATATTCAACTTCTAGATCATGTGGAAGATTATTAGCAAAAATAATCTGTCAACTTTATGCTTCCCTTATATGTTGTTGAATGGATCTAACATTCTCTACCATTTTCCAGCAAGCTTAGGTTCTAATAGAATTATTTTTCATACTTTTTACTAGTATCTTGGTGATTTATACGTCTTCCAATAGCAGGCTTCATAAGGATCAATCTTAATTCTTGAATTAAAGCTATTGTTATATGAAAACTCCACTATAGGAAGGTATTGATTCCAAACACCTCTAAAGTCTATTGAAAAAGATAACAACATATTCTATAGGTTTTTAATTTTTCTCTCAGAATATAAATATTTTTAGGATAATAAAAAGGGATTAAACTCAATTTTTTATAAAGAGTTTTCTAAATTACTTTCAGAACATCGAAGTAAACCTTAGATCCTAATCTGATATAATTAGATTTAGTACTCTAGGAAACCATATCACTTAATTAATATATATCATAGAAATATGATCTAGAGATAAATATTTACAAATAAAAATGAGGTGTTTTGACTTTGTATATTTATGGACTACGACCTATATAACATTGTTCCCATTATATTTTTGGGGAATTCAGAAAAAACATCCAGAGTGATGTTTTCCTATTTCTATTCTGATATAGTTAATGGTTATAACATCCCATTAAAATTTTGTATCTCAGCATTACCTTTCTAACATAACATGAAATAATATATAAACTCTTCAATATCCCTCTTCATTCCACCCCACCAAAAATAGTATTTCAAATTTCAATAAATTATTATACTTAAAGGACGAATAAATAATGAAAAACTATGATCTTTACTCAAAATATAATTAAAATATTGTATGTATGGGACACATACATGGTTCTTTGACCTTATCATTCCATCACAAATAAGATTAAACTTGGGAAATATTTATCACTTTTTTCTTTAACTCTACATATTTTTTATGTATCCCTTTAATCATCACTTAGATAGATGGTTCAACACTCATATGATAAAGATAATATTTTACTCTTTCCTTCATGATCACCATATCCTCCCTTTGGAAATCTATAAATATTGTATCTTTTGTGATCCTCATCATGGATAATATAACATGATCCTTTCGACTCAAAACATCGACTGCCTTGTTTGCTTTCCAAAGGAGGTAATATATTGATAAATAATAATCCTTAATCAGTTCTATCCAACCTATATTGATCATATTCAACTCTTTTATCCAACCTATATTGATCATATTCAACTCTTTGAATGTGAATTTATACATTAAACTTTTATGATCAGTATATATATCACACATTTATTTTTAAATATAATTCGTTCTTATCTTTAATGTAAAAAATTACATCATCTAATTCCAAATCATGATTAGGGAAATTTTTCTCCTGAACATTAAATTGGCATGAGGCATAAGCTATCACCATATCATTCTGCATGAGGTTACATAAAAACACCTTATTCAAGGTATCACTATATATTATAAACCCATATCCATTATAGGGTAACATAATTCTAGGTGCGAATAATAATATTCTATTTATTTCCATGAAATTTTCCTCGCATTCAACTAAACTGAGGAACTTGGATCCCTTCTAGGTTAAATTGATGAGTGAATTTAATATCCCTAAAAAATTATCCAAAACGATTTTATAATATTATATAAATTGAGAAAACATTGTCTCTCAGTCATAAAGGTTAGTTTGGTCAAATGTTATATATCCTCTGGCTTTGATGGATCAACTGATATACCGTAGATTCAGATTTTATGTTCCACGAAATGAAAATTTTGGTATCCAAAATTCACACTTAGTAAATTTTTCATATAATTTATCCTTCCATACGGTCATGAGAAAAATTATCAAGTGATATTCACACTCGTCCATTATATTTGAATATATATAAATACCATCTATAAATACTACCATGAACTGGTCATGGTAATATCTAATGTCTATATTCCTTACATCCATAAAGATAGAGGGGACATTAGTAAGACTAATTAGCATCACTATATATTCATAGTTCTCATACCTTGTGCAGAATACTATAGTGGGTATATTATCCTTCTTAAACCTTAATTGATGATATCTAGAATGAAGGTCAATCTTGGAAAATTAATTATATCCTTAGAGTTGGTCAAAAAAATCATTAATACAGGGTAGATGACAAAATTTCATTTTTGTGATCTTGTTAATTTCTCAAGAATCAAATATGAGTCACATTGATACATATTTCTTCTAAACAAAAAGGATAGGATCACCCCCAGTAGACACACCTATTTTAAAAAATAAATTGTCAATAATCCCCTTAAATTACTTATTTAAATCTTACAACTCAATCGAGGACATTCTATATAGATACATTCAAATAAGTGTTGGACTAATAATGAAGTCTATTGTGAACTCAAAATAATGATTAAAAATAATACTATGAAACAATACTATAAAATCATCATCACAATATTACATAATTATAATATAATAAATATTTAGTTTCTCCCCAACCATATGAGATAAACACCACTTTTTACTATGAATCATGACCCATACAGTAGGTTAAATCTCTATTAAAAGTACATATTTATCAACACGCTGATAGAAATTCAAAGGTACATTTGGAATATAAAATATGACTTAACTTATTGTAGAATTTCACATGAGATATATGTATATTAATCCAATATATTATTATTGAATTCAATACAAGGTAGAATAATAATATTTTTTGGAATCAAATTTCCTCAAACTTCAACTCGAGAGGAATCATATACTTGAGATGAGATCGTGATTAAATTAGAAATTTTCACTATTAATTCAATATATAATAATTGAGGATATGATTCAACCCTCCCAGAATATTATCCTTACATAAAGGATATTATATTACTATTCAAAATTAGGTTACTTCAATATTTTATGAAACTTATTACCACATCAATTTCATTATTCTATCATCAATCCCACACTAAAACCATAATGGTTTTCATGAATATAAAACATAATTAATTATTGTGATTAATCATGAAAAATCACTCATATTATATCTAAATCTTGACGCCTTCATTTGAATCTATTAAACCTTATGTTTAACCTAGTTTATTCACTGTCTTTATTCAAATAATTCACAATGTATTGTAAATATATTTTGAATTTTAAAAGCATATACCTTGGGATTATCAAACCATGTTTATGAAGAGGTCTGTTGTCACACACTGGGTGATGATTGAGTCCAGCACAACACACTATTTTCAAAGTTATTACCCTTAGGTAAAACTATGCCAGATCCACATCCATTTTTTGTATCTATAGATATGTTACTTCTTAGAAACCACAGACTCAATCGTCACCATCATTCATGAATATTTTCCCATATATAGTCTAGTCCTTAGACTTATCCTTGGACATATAGCCAAAAAGTCCGAGATCCAGGTGGGAAACTTCTCCCAAAAAATTATATATAAAAAGATTAAACAGTACAAGACAACTCATAAAAGGGGGGCCTCAGATAGCCTTGTGTACACAGTGCCAATCCTATCATTGTGGACAAGATCGTTGCAGTACTCAGGTAGTAAAAATGACCAACTTGAGCTAGCCTCCATAATTGCCCTTTTTGAGAGAGTGTCTGCCACCTGATTTGCCTCTCTATACACATGAGACACATCTAAATAAATCGACTCAGCAAGGTGCAGAGAATTTACCCAGGCAGCAAGCATCTTCCATGGCACATTCCTGGACCGTTCCTTCAGAATATATGTTGCAATAGAACAGTATGATTCATGTCAAATCTTCCTCCAACCATAACGAATTTCATATCTAATTTCCTTTATCATTTCCCATAATTCAGCCTCGATTGCATTTCCATTTCATATATAGTGAAAGAAGCATCCTTTGACAAATCCTCGATATGTCCTGAACACACTACCACATCCAGCAGTTCCAGGTGCACCCGCGACTGCCCCATCCACATTCACCTTTAGACAATCAATTATTGGTGGAATCCACCTGATATATTTCACCATTTTGGGCCTCCTCTCCCTGCCACTTACACAGAGAGATCTCAACAAAAGAAAATCATAAATTTCATTATTCATTGAACCAGATTGATTCATAGAAGTAGACTTAATGCATCAGTGCATCATCATAATACCCTACTTGAAGGAGGGCCTTCCATTGTTGAAAACAATATTGTTGCAGGCCTTACAGATGTATGATATTAGAGAAACAGTAGCAGCAATGAGCATGGATTTGACCTGCTCACTGCGATCAGCTTGTATGGACGAGGTCTGCAGTGCATTAACTGAATTAGAGGCTAATTGACAGTGGAAAATGCTATTCAAATATCTCCATAATCGAGCAGCAAAAGGGCCGCGAATAAAAACATGAGTAACAGTTTCATTCTCATCCAAGCAAAGGAAACATACCGGTGCAACACTCATTTCAGTTCGATGCAGTGCAGATTGGTTCGGCAGCTGCTGCTTCCATATACGCCATATTAGAAGTGAATCAGAAGGTAAGATGTAAGGCCTCCTCACTACCTCCACCCAAGAAGGTACTCCAGGAGAATTTCCACATTGAGTATTATAGGATTCATGGCTAGATAAGCATCCACTAGGCGCTGGTTTCCATATGAGGATGTCATAGTCGACATATTCATATTTAGAAATCTCTGTCTGAAGATGAATAGGTATAATGACATGAGCCTATGAATTCCCCTACAGGTCAGAAATAGAAATACTCCATAAAGACAAAGGATTGTTAGTAGAGTGATTAATTGGGGAGGACATCCATTGAGTGCTCCATCAATTCAGTTTAGAATTTTCACAAACCAGCCATTTGGCTTGTGTCATAATGTAGGAGCATGCATTTCTCACTGACGGTCAAATAGAGGATTTAAAATACACAATCAAATTCTTCTGTAACCTGCCAACAAATCTACTAGACAGAACTTCCAGAGAAAAGTCAGTACTAGATAAAAGTATCTAGGTGAAGTTTTGAATCAATGCATCATTGAATATCCTAACATCTTTAACCCCCATTCCTCCCATTGCCACATGCTTTATACAGTCCTTCCATTCCATGGTTATTAGCTTCCTCTGTTCTATCAAACCATTCCCAATGAAATTTTTCATCATACCACTAATTTCCCTGAGTAGAAAAGCCAGCCATTTATAGAGTGAAAATGAGTAAACAAACATTGAAGTGATAACAGAGTTCACAAGACATATCCTACCAGCTTGAGACATGGTCTTCCCTTTCCAACTGGCTAACTGATTTATGATTTTAAGTGAAATACCCTCTAGGTAGACTCTTTTCACTCTTCCCCAAAACAAAGGTACCCACGGTAATTAAAGGGAAGTGCACCTCTCTTAACACCATGCCTTCTGGCTATTCTATTTTGCTTCACTATTCAAATTCCTTCCCCAAAGATAACAAATGATTTCGTCCAGCTTATGACATGGCCTGACACTTCTTCATAATGATTGAAAATAACCTTTATACAAGAGTTGGTCTTCCTGTCAGCTTTGGAGAAGAGCAGAATATCATCAGCATAGAATAAGTGAGAAGGAGAAAAACAATTCATCCCAAATGCCATCCTCTGGTAGATCCCAGAATTGACAAGATCATGAAGGCATGTTCTTAGGTAGTTTTCAGCCAAAGAGAACAACATCCCAGATAAAGGATCACCTTGCCTAACCCCCCGAGAGCATTGAAAAAATCCCCTGGGTGATCCATTTACCAGAATAGATAATCTAGCACTTTCTAGAATATAACGCACTATACCAATAAATTTATCTGAGAAGCCCTGCATGCTCAAGACTTTGAAGATGAAATACCATCTAATGGTTTCAAAGGCTTTTGATATGTCAACCTTTAGGGCCATATTACCATCCCTGACTTTGGTTATCATAATGTTGACACACTCTGAAGTAGTTAATAGACAATTTTGTATGCTCCTACTAGGAACAAACCCAAACTGATTAAAAGAAATAAGAGACCTTATAATCTCACCTAGCCAAATTGCCATGCTTTTACTAATGACTTTTGGAATAGTTTTTCCAATAGAAACAGGCCTGAAATCCTTAATATCCAAAGCATTATCCTTCTTGGGAATCAGGGAAATGAAGTTTGAGTTCATCCCAAATGGAATTTAGGAGTGATGAAATAATTCTCTTACTACTTCAGTCACATCCTTATGTAGAATGTCCCAATAAAACATAATGAACTTGTTGGAAAATCCATCTGGCCCAGCAACACTGTCCATGTTTAAAGAGAGAAGAGAATCATGAATTTCATTAATGGTGGGGATGTCAGTAAGTATTTTGTTCTGTGCCTCATCCAAGCTAGGCTCAATGCATCTAATAATTTTATCTGAGTTTTCCACCCCAGAATCAGAGTAAAGATTTTGAAAATAGCATGTCACGGAGTTGGAAATGTCATTATCAGAGGTAAACATGATATCATTAATTTTTAAATCCTTGAGACTCCTTCTTACTTTCCTCTCCATGTGCATGAAATGGATGAACCTGAAATTCCTATCCCCTTCCTTCAGACATCTCACATTGAACTGACTTCGAGCCAGGTTTTCTTTAAGAGACAAGAGATTATCAAGCCTTGAGGCTGCCTGTATCTCCTCTTGAGATGGAAGGTCCTGAAGGATATTACTTTTTTGGAACTTGGAAAAAAGTGAGTCAGTCTCTTTAATGTCATGATCAAGGATGGAGAAGGAATTTTTACTCCACTCCCTTATTCTGGATTTTACAATTTTCAATTTACTAGTGAGGATATGCAAAGCACTGCCTTGAACAACCTCTTTCCAAGAATTCTGTAATAGTCTCTCTACACCCTGGCACAACCAACCATGCATTGTTAAATTTAAAGGGATTTGGAGATGATCTCAGACTACTAAAACATATATCAATTAATATGGGATGATGATCAGAGTTCAATCTAGAAAGGGTCATGCCAGACACTTCCATTTCCTTACTTTTCCTATCCATCTGCACCAGGAACCTCTCTATTTTACTCGCTTTCCTTCCATTAAGGGTGCATCTACTCTAGGTAAAATCATCACCTGAGATAGGCACTTCAGTCATTCTTCATTGATCAATACATGAGGAAAATTCCCTGGCTGATGCTCTACAGAAGTAGTTTCCAGTTTTTTATTCTCGTCTCAGAACCGTGTTAAAATCACCAAGTACCATCCATCTCATGTCATTGTGGTCAGCTCTTTCCAAGAGATTCCCCCACAAGCTTCTTCTTCTTAAATACTGATTAAAATAATAAAAAAAGGTAACACACAAAGTATTTGATTGAAAGCAACAGGTCAGGGAGACATACTGATGATCACTTTAGAAGGACTCAATCGTCACAGTACTGTGATTTAGAACCCATAAGGACACCATTTCATTACTCATTTTATTGGCTGCAATAAAAGAGTACCCCAAAGCAGACCAATTAAAGGCCATCAACCTATCTAATTTCATTCTGGGTTCTGCAATGCCAAGTAACATTGGTTTATTGGTCAAAATGATGTTCTTATGGGATTTGACCGTGGGAGAGTTCCCAATACCCTAGAAATTCCAAAAATAGAACATTCATTAATGAGAGGACCACTGCCTAGTATAGAGGCCAGCATAGCCTGTTACTATGAATTTCTCTGATTCTGCCAGTTTATCCCCTTCTGTACCAGTTGGATATCCTCCAAAAGATTCATGAACATCATCATCAGTGGATAAGGAAGTGAACCTGTTCTCTGAATTAATTGGTCCTGTCAAGGTGGCAGGAAGAATCCTCCTTGCAACCTTCAAAGCTTGTACTTGTGAGAAATCCTCAACCATCTCATCATCCTCCTGTGATGACTTATCAATGTGAAGTATATTATTTTTAGGGTTTCCTTGAGCCTCTTTTTCAGGCTCCTGTGAACTAGGAGAGCCCCCATTAACACTAGGTAGCTCATTATCAGTCTGACATTCTGGAGGCCCTTGTGATGTATCCTGTACCAGATTATCATGTGTTGAGCCCTGTATAACAGCGGAATCTTTATTGGCTATTCCAGAGTCATGTTCAGCATTTTGTGTATTCTTCATATCAGCCTTTCCCTAGTCTTCCTCATCCTTCCTAGCATTTGATGGATCCAAACCATTATGATCATCATGCTCATTGACACCATCATCATTGACTTTCAATGAGTTCTCCTAAACCTCCGGCATGCCATTCACTTCCTACTTCACAGGAACCTCAGGGTTAATTCCCTGATCTTTTTCTTTCCTTCAACAGTGTAAGTCATCATGAACCTTGATATTAAAGATTGAGCAAAATCTGTTCCTATTACATTCAGTGAGGATATGCCCAAAAATGTGGCAATTGCAACAAAATTTGGGTTTCCTCTCATAAAAAATCACAAGGTTGACGATATCATCTCTAGTGGTGAAGACAACTTCCTCAACTAAAGTATTATCCATGTCAACCTCCACCAATATACTAGCATAATGCCCAAAATTGGGACTGTCAGGTTGCTTATCCAGTCTAATAGGATTCCCTATAGATGAGGCAATATCACATATAATTTGAGGATGTCAATATAACCAGCTCAGTTTATGGATACATATCCATACCTGTGCAAAGGAGTTCCTGACAGAGCTAGGATCAAAGTTCTGATCCCACTCATGATTCCGACGAAATCCAGGATTAAGAGAGATAGACCCTAGGCTCTGTGAACACCACTTTCATTCATCATAGGGGAAGACAATATGATAGAACCCCTTCCCCATAGTCATCATCTTCCCGTCACTAAATCCCCAAATCTTTGCAATCCTATTGGTAAGCTCATGTAATTTACATGGTCTAACACCTTTTGGGATAATCACCCGGGAAATAATAGAAAATTTATATAAGCTGACTCGCTCCTCAACCGTGGCCTGATTCACAGAGACATGTGTGATGCGCCCTTTTCTGATAATCCTCCATGAGTTGTACGCATCAAAATCCATGAAGGAGAAACCACAAGTTTTCTTGGCCACATCAGCAAAGCTTTTCCCCTTACATAAAGTGTCTTTGCTGACCAATTTCTCCGATTTCCGCTTCGCACAGAGACTGAAGAGATCACGATGCCCTATTAGATCTTCATCTTTCAATTCAATATCACCCTTCCCTGCTGTATCAACGTCACCCTACCTGGGACTAGGGTTTTTGCCGCTTGTTTGTTTGTGAGTTTCCATCCTATACTTGGATATATACTCCTAGATATCACTAAAGTTTTTTCATACTATTTTTGAAGGATAGAAAACCATTCCTCTTATACCAACTATATTAACCCACACATTTCATGCATAGATATTACATATTAATAGAAAAACATTCAATTTATTTTACATAAACAAATTTGATCACTATTAATGTTTATTCTCTTTTTAAAATTTGATACATAAAAAATAGTTCATAAGTGAACCACATAATATTCCACTAATTTCTTCATTACTAGAACCCTTCTTAGAAATATCACACATGATATTATTTTTTATGACCTTAGGAAATGAAACATAAAAAATGGTGAGCTCAAATTTTTATCAATGGTTCATAAGGGAGGTATCAACATAACATATGCATAATGGTATAAGAAAATGATATTAATATCTAAAGACCATACCCTGTATATTAAAGTTCATAATATTGAGTCATGGAATAATTATTAGTAGTTAATTAGACATGAATCATAAACTAATTAAATAATGTTATCCTTGAGTGCATAAATTTGGCATAAGACATAGATTTATGGCATACATATAAGAATAGAAAATTATTTCCTCAGTAGTCAAGGTTCATTAAGAAGGATATCATTTTATAATGGGTTCACATCCCAAAAAATCATATTAGTCAAGGTTCACTCCCAAGACTATCATAGTAGACAAACTCTCTTACCGAACTAGGTTCACTCCCCATTCCAGTCATGTTTGTCTAATGAAATATCAATATTTACCCAATTCATTGGAGGGATAGATGAGTCCAAGTCATCAAATAATCTAAACATTTGTTTTCCACAAGATCATAAAAAAACATCATATCATAACCCATGAAAAGTAAATGATATTTATAAACATTTCCTCATAGCATAACCCATGGAAAATAAATGAGTTTTATAAACATTTTGTCAAAACATAACATGTGGAAAAGAAATGGGTTTCATAAACATTTCATCATTGCATAACCCATGGAAAAGGTATTGGTTTAATAAATATATTGTCATCATAATCATAAACCATCCATATATAAAAAAAATATTTTTTAATTGGATCATACCCCCAATAAATATTAAGTTACAATAAAATATTTCATCTTATATGGAAAGTGATTTTGAAATATCACATATAACATTTCTTGGGGAAAATATCTTTTACACTTAAAAACGCAATTTTAAAACCTAATTATTTATAAAATAAAAAAATTAAAAAAATTATTAATAAAAACATGCAAACTTGTCTTTAATTTTTTGAGTATGATGGTAGTATAAAATACTCACCATGTCATATTAATTAAAATAATGATTCATTTCAAAAAATTTAGTAAAAATCAAAAAGTGCTTCATTTGGAAAATAAAAAATATATTTATTTTAATTTAAAAATAATATATTAAATTTATAAAATATTCTTTAAATAATAATTTTACAATAGTAAAAACATTTTTTAAAATATTTTTAGAAAACATGGACATATAAGAGAAAGGTTTTTAGACTGAAGAGAAAAATAAAGTCGGTTTATCATAATTTTGGATTCATGAGTATATAAAAAGAGTAGAATTGAAGTAATGCATATAATTTATAAAAATAAATATGGTATATAAAAATTCAGGAGTGTATTTATAGATATATAGTAATATTTTCTCATCACAAGCATAATAATAAACAATCTAGATAAATAATGGGATTGTAACATAAAACCATTACCACATTATAAACTTTTGAATAATAAGTCCCATTAAAGAATAAATTTAAACAAAAATATAAAAAAAATTATAATAAATAAATTAATTGTATAACATGCCAATGATTTTTTATATACACCCAAAAAAGAAGATAGGTGCATAACATAATATATGTCTCAAAGAAGGCAATTTGAGACAAAATTACTTTACCTTAAGATTCGAATTTTTTGTACACATTAAAACATTGTATATAATAATTATATTTATATATATATATATTAGAACTATATTCATTTATATCATACAATAATTATTAAATTATAACCTTTTATAACCCATTTATTAATAATTCTTTTTTAAAATAACGTTTCATGTAGTAACTGATTTGTTTTTCATGTTTTTTTTGGTTTGGTTGTTTTGGTCCTTTTAATTTACTATTTTTCCATAATATAATGAATTTTAAACATTTTATAAATATCCGATATAATCATTATATATATTTTTAGATTAATCCATTACTGTTGTAGATAAAAAATAAAGTACACCATTTATGGAGATGATAGGTCGTATGTATGCATGAATGTTGTATCCATTTTCTCAATGAATGGAGATAAAGAAAGGAAAATAATATATCACTATTAAATAATCATTTTTATATCTTATATATATTATATATTCATTAAATCTATCCTTACTACCATCCATGTCGAAATAAAATGAAAAACATATCACATCGCTCCGTGGAGTTGGTAGTACACATGTAAGCACGAGTGGCATTATCATTTTACAATGGATTGTAAGGTAAGATGGTATATGTGGTTATAAAACTATATAAGTATAGTTATTTCATAAATATAATTATATCTATATATGATATAGGTATATTAAAAATTAATTAATTCAGTTCTTGTGGTGGTAGTCCATCATACACATGATCGACTGGCTTTCTTTCCATTTCATGGAATAAGATATGGATATATATAATTACATAAACATAATAAAGTATATGTTTATGTAAGATACGTATTTTTTAATATAATCATATTTTAATAAGTTTAATTGGTTTTTTAAGAAGAAATATAATGAAAACACATGATGAAGGATTGTACATCTTCTTCGGAGAACCTCCTTATATTTACACCTAAATCATTATTTGGAGGGTTTACTAATCTAAATAAAGACTATAGGAAATGGGTAGGAATTTTAGGATGGAATTTGGGTGGGTATTTTCTGAACCTAAAGGAAATATATTTTTTAGATGAGACAAGAGAGGGTGCCCTTTTATAAGCAGGGGAGAGGACACGCTTGGGATTTCTGAAGCAAAAAAGGTTATAACCATGTTTTACACATTAAAAAAGGAAAAACAAATATCTCATTACTAACCCTTATAGGATATAAGTTCAAAATATGGACATATAATATGATTTGGACATGTTTTAAGGTCTTTTAAACCCTCTTCATTTTAGTTTAAACCTCGGTAAACCTGTTTTAAACTATACCATAATAATTAATTTTTAATATTTTTACTGTTCCTCATGAAAAAAAAAATTAATTTGAACATATTATATTATTTTAAAAATTATTATTATAAATATAGAAAAAAATTAATAATTAAATTAAAAAAGAGGAAGAATTTAATTTAAAATTAAACCCGTAGACACGATAAAAAAAGGGGCTTTCGGAAGAGAAAAGTTTCATAAATATAGAAATATTTTATATAAATATTAAATATTAAATTGATTCTAATGGCTCAAGTTGGAATATTTATAATATTATTGAACTAATTTTAATCCTTTAACCCTATTAAAAAAAACTAAACTTGTAAATTATTTAAAAGAAAACTTAGTTTTAAATAAATATATGTATTTTTAAAATTCATTAAAAAATAATCTTTTCATAAAAATATAATAAATTTTCCCTAAGATTAAATTCACATATTGATTACAAAAATGGGTTTAATTTTTTCGTTTTTTTTATAAAAATGTAAAAAAATGTATTTTATGATATTTTCATAAGAAAATAAAAAACATTTTTTTTATAAAAATTAATTTTTGAAACATATAAAGACCTTACAAAAAATTTATAAATATATTTTATTCATATAGAACCTTTATACTTAATTTTAATAATTTGTTTATTTCTCTTCATACAACTATGTTTAATGGCTATGATATAATGGTCGTGTTTAAATAGTAGAATTAATAGTATATTATGGTTTTCTAAAACTCAGTGTCGTGTGTAATAGTAGATATGAAAGAAATTAAATTTATTTGGAAACAAATATTTTATAAAATAATGAGGTGTTATAGAATATGAATTATCTAAATCATTATTCTAAATAAGAAAAAAATTCTAAATAGTCTCCTCCCATGTTCGTTATCTTTTACTCCATTTTACACTCCCTTGATTAATTATATACAATAATTTTATACTCGATGTTATCTTATTTCTCAAAGTTCTGAATTTTAAATCATTTTTATCTCTTTTAATAGGAATGAAAACTGTGGACACATAATTTTTTCTATTTATTATATAAATACCTTATTCAAGCATTAAGTATAAAAAATTCCACAACTAAGGTATTTTAAAAGGTCGACATCCATTAAGGTTATTTTTAATAACTTGGTGTTGAATGAAATGTTTGGAAACCAACTTTCATATTAGTATTGACTTCTAGTCATGGATTGTTTTTATATATTCAGAAACACAATGCTAAATTTTTTTTCAAGAGTCATACTATTTGTCTCTAATAATACATTTTAATCCAGTCCAAATAATTTATAGAATTATAATTTAGTATGGCTCGATAAATTGTTACTTTTTAACTATAAATGATAAACCTTGGTTTGATTTCATAATTCTAGAATTCACATATTAAAATGTTATCCGATAAAAAACATTTTTAGTTAAAAATTATTACATGGGTTCTAAAAATATGTAATAAAATGTTTTAAAGGTGGAATTTTCTCTTAGATCATGATGAACATGCTGCACTCAAATGGGGAACAAACAACCCATAGTAGTACGGTACCCTTACCATACACATTTATAATAATAAACCATTGAATTAAGTTATAAGTGTTATTCACATAAAACATAGGTAATTAATCAATCAATGTGGAAAGAGAAATATAACCTGGTAATTTGATAATAATAACTGGACTTATGCTATAATTTTTATCCTTCAATAAAACTATAAAAAAAATAGGAGTGTATGTAATTTATTAAAAATAAAAGGAAATGAATATAGAAATGAAAATAAAACCTTTTTTATCCACCTAAGGTGATCTATTACCACCCAAATTATGTTATTGCCATTATATTTACTGGTGAGTCCTATTATGAAATACATGATTATGTTTTTCCATTTATATACTGATATGGGAAATGGGTTAATTATACATTTATTCCTCTATCATTAATCATTGATGTGTTGGAATACTAATCATTGAGATAAAAATTCAACAATCCAATTAATTTTTTTCATCATATCCCAATACATATTAGTGAATCTTGAATGGAAATAAAAGGAAGAGTTATACACATCATCTAGATGTTCCCTATTTAGTTCTGGTTTTTATGGAACACATATCTTTTATCTAAATCTTATAACTCCATCTTCAGAAAATTTGAACTCTAGAATATTCATGTCCTTCTTATAAAGATCCTTGTCATCTTTTTCAGCCCCGATGATCCTCTCAATAATGAATGGTGGATTAATTATTTTAGAGGGATAGGATGAATATCCTTTTATGATTCTCATATACATACTTTTGATTCCCATTAAGATTGGATCATTATAAATATAGATCACCGATAGGGGTTTTCACCTTATAAGGATGGTAATGTAATAAACAATAATAATGCATAATAATTTCTAACCACCTTCATCAGTGCATATTGAGGTCCTTTTGTGTGTGTGTTTGTGTGTAATTGTGGTTTTTTGTTATCTGTATATATATCACACTTCTCCCAATAGAGATAAGGTCACCAAATCTTCATTGATAAGATCACTTCAATCTATTTCATATCAAGCATCAAGAATTTTTTCTCATGGATCATTAATCGTTGGGAGACATAGTCAATCACTTTATTATCATGCATGAGTACACAACCCTATCCCCTTTTGGATGTATCACTATAGATCATAAATCCACCCAACCGGGTGGGTTATGTTAAAATATGTGTTGTGGTTAACCTCTTCTTTTACTCTTTAAATATCTCTCTATATTCATTATTCTAGACAAACATCACTCCATTCTAATTTATCTTGGTTAGTGGGCTTTTTAGTTGTGAGAAGTTTCCCACAAATCAATTATAATACCCATCTATTCCAAAAAAAACTATGGGTCTCTATCATAAATATTTTATGGGTAATACTTCAATTTCATTTATTTATAAAGGATCCATAGATTCCATTATTTGGTGATAACATGCCTCATGAATGTTACATGATCCATCCAAAACTCACAATTACTATAATTTAAAAATAAATTTTCCGTTTTCATGTTCCTTAAGAAAACATTAAAATTTTCATCTTCTTTACCTTTTATTTTAGAGGAAATAATATAATAATATATGATGTTTTCAATAAATTTGTTGGGGTAATCCCTAAATAATATATTAATTAATTCCTTAATAATATTTGGAGAATTAATGAGTCCAAATTTCATCACTATTAACTCAAATTGCATGTATATTGTACAAAAATAAGCCTTAGGGATATACTTCAACCTCACCCTTACTTGAAAATATCATGAGTAAAGATCTACCTAAGAGAACTACTACCCACCATGTAGATAATCGATCAAGTCATCAATTATTGGAAAAGGATAAAAATTCTTTATTATGGTCTGGTTGAGATCATGATATTCAATGAAGAGGAAAATTTACCCATCATTCATCTTGATGAAGAGGACAGATGCACCCCTATAGTGAATCACTTTGGAATTAAAACTCTTTATCAAGATTCTCCTATATTTTATTATTCAAATACTAATGTTCAAGGGTATACCTTATATAAATAGTCTTGGATATTAGTAATGATGTGGGTATAATATAAATTGAGAACTCAACCTCATGCCAAAGAGGAATTCCAGCCAATTCTTTGGGAAATGCATCAACATTTTCCATTACAATAGGCGTGTAATCAAGGATGATACATTACATGGTATCAACCACTTTATCCAGATATTATTTATAATAAATAAATAATACCCATGCTTTAGATGATGATATAAATGTAGATTCATTCTCATCCCTCCAAATGTATAGAATCGATGGGTGACTCATGTTACAGATAGTGATTTACATCTCCCAAAAATTTATTTTTTCTCAATATAATAAAATACAATCCATAACCAAAATTTTATTGAACTCTTTTAAAGGGAGTATCAAAAGTTTTTCTATGAAATTCAGATTGAAAATTTTGATTGGGAATGAGTTATATTCCTTGGATGAAATAATTGACTCATTTTCTATCTTCAAAAATAACTTGAATTAAATGTCTGGAGGTGGAATTTGAATATTTGTACAAATATTTTCTAAATTTAAAGAATGTATAAAACCAGAATCAAATAGTATGTTCAGTATTCTTGAATTCATTATTAGTGTACTTGTCACCCAATTATTTTTGGGATCCATTTCACCCATTGGGATGTAATAATCTATCCCTTTCTCCAATAGTCTTAGATATTGTAAACATCAGTTATTTTCAAAAAACCTTGTTTTAGTGAATTGATTCACATAGTGTCATTATTCCTTATAGTTGAAACATTTAATGGAAGGTTTAAGGTTGACAATATAATTACTTTCTTCCATATCATTGGTGTGTTTCCTTAGTATCATTATATATCAAGGTTTCCTTCCTTCCCACACCTAAATAAATTTATTTTCCCCTTTAGAAAATTTCATGGATGCTTCATTCCACTTCTGACAAGTGGGGTATCGAACATCCTTTCCCTCATTATATTTCACTACTGCACCATTAGAATTAAAATAAGTTCTACAATTTCTAACATAGGACCCTTGAGACACATGAGATTCACCGATCTCTGTTTAAGCATTAAGGTAACATTAGACAAATTCCTCAAAGATTTCAAATCATAGAATCATCAAGGACATTCATAGATTCTACATTAAAAACTAAAGAAGTTATTAAATTTACTTTTGGGATCATTGAAAAATCTAGAGGCATATCATGAATGTCCTGTAATGCTTTCCTTATATTCCTTGATAGATTCATTATCTCTTTGATTGAGGCTAATAAATTCAATATCAATTTTTTATTGGATAATGCATGGAAACTATTTATCAAAAAGAGTTTTTTAGAACTATTTCCACTCCACCATTTTGATATCCTCTTTAGGAATTGTTTTCTATCAAAATATACCATTGATCTACTTCCCATTCTATATGATTAGAAACCAACATTCCTTATCTTGTACAGAGTATTTAAGGACACATAATAATTTTTTAATAGAGTTGATTTATTGTTATTTAATTATGGGATAAAAAGATCAACTTAATGTTAGTGTCTTTTATAACATAAAGGTCTCAGTTGAACATTTTTCATTATTATGGGGATGTGGGTGTCCCTATTTATTGAATTTTTTATTAAAAACTAACGTTTATTAATAAAGAAACATCATGATGTTTCTGATTCATACACATATTAAGGTGGGAATCTCATATGGGTAGTAATTTCATTTCCCCTCACGTGGGTTATTGAATCAGTTCCTCATATTTCCAGAAATTGACTAGAATAAAAGGAAACCAAGGGTTGAGATATTTAAAAATATTAAACATATAATAGAGAAAATATGACCATTAAATGGATAGCTTATAAATTACATACATACCATAACCATATAATTTTTATGTTTCAATATATGTTATTCATTTTATATTTCCTAAAGTAATTTTGTTTTGGGAATTTTTATTCCCTTTATAATGGTTTGTATAGAGTTTGGGAATTTACTAAATCAAATTATTCAGGATTGTAAAAATAGGTGTGGAACAATGACTTTTTGTCTTGCACCAGGTAATTATCTAGTCAATTATAACACCTGGAGTTTTTAAAAGGAACATAATGTTTGATTTTGTACATGATACACTACATTGAGCTTAAATAAATAACTAAATATTATTATATAACATGGTATTTAAAACCTAACTGTTATAATATAGGGAATGAATAGTGTTAACTAAATTATTAAAATATTGATTATAATTGTTTATATAATGATCCATTTATTACAAAATTAACATGAAATGAAACTAAAAACCAATTGAATATAAAAGATGTATTTTTATAAAAAACTTTTTAAATGTGGAAAATTATGTTTATATAATAATAAAATCACTCTTTTTGGATTATATTACTAAAATACTAATTCTCTATATTTTTTAAAATTTATATTAATTTTTTTTCAATACATGGTATAAGAAAAAAAATCTATTTTACAAATAAAATGAGTATTTTTCTAAAAATATATTTTTACCAAGTTTTTTATGAAAAACAAATTTTAAATCTTTATTTTAACACATTTAATGTTTTATTAGAAACAAAAATATTCTATAAAATAGGTACATAAAAATTCACTTTGATTAAATTTTAGGTATTTTTAGGATAAATTCATTTTTAAATGAATAGTGAAAATAGTGTTTTTTAATTTAAAACTACCTTTTTTCCAATTTATTTATATAGTTAGTTTGTTCTTTTAATATTATTTAATGTGAAATTAGATTATGTTTTTATAATTTAATCAAATTTTGGCTATTAGAAGTAATTTTAAATAGGAAATTGATATAAACACATGTTAATATTTTGATGGTTTTAGTTTCAAAAACCTGTTTTCTCGTTTTGACAATGGGGAATAATTTTAAAATAATTAATGAAACTTATGTGTTTAGAGTTTTAAAAAAGGGATTCCATATTTTTAATCATAATTTATATATTATGTAAATATTTCCCTTTTATGTTTGGACATTTTGAATAGTAACATTAGTAATTATTTTTATTTACCATGGTTAAAGGGTAAATCAAGTAAATAAAGGTAAAAATAATATTAAAATAATATAAAACTACCCTAACACATCAATTTATCTTATAATATGAGTTATGGGAGACCAATAAAATCCTTGGGTCGAAATTATGGTCTTTATAAGCCACTTGGGCTTGATTATGACATTTATAACATTTAATTTATATTAAAGGCAAAAATGTCAGATCCCTGCCTCTCCTTACTAAAACAATTTTAATAGGGGTTATATAAGTGATATATTCGACTATAAGTAGTCATTATAAAGATAAAAGTATCACCTAAAAAATTTTATTTATTTATAAATTTAATAAATTAAATAATTAAATTAAATTATGACATAACGATGATACATTTATTAATTTATTTTGTGAAATATCAAATAAATGATATTATAAATACAAAAAATAAATATATTTTGAGAGAATTGATGGTATAAATCAATTTTAACAATTAATTGCACATGTATTTTTTGATTTGAAGAAGTTTTTTTGAACTTATCTTGCTTTCATGATATTATTAGAAAGTCAACAAATGAATAGTGTCAAAAATGACACTATCATTATTTTAAAATATAAAATAGTTTATTAAATGTTATAAAATTTCAAAAATATAATATCTGACCAAATGGTTAGGATAAGTCCTAATATTTCAAAAATGAAACTTTTCTTAATCTTTTGACATGTTATGGTAATTACATTAATACACAATGTATAAATAACATGATATCACGGTAAGATTAAAAAGGGTAAAATAAGGGTTAAACAAAAAAAATAAGGATTAAAAAATATTAAAAACTTTTCTAATTTTAATTATATGAAGTTTATTAGACCCAAAAGCATATTATATTTGAAAATAAATTATTTTGGGACCATTTGGAACCAAAATATAGTTAATATTATTTAATATTTTAAGAGTTTTGAAGAGTGCTTCTCCCCTCTCCTATAAAATGGTACCCACTTTTGTCTAATAATCACACTTAAAAAGACTTTTCATTAGACAATATCTACCCAAAAATATTAATATAATCACTTTATACACTCTTGGGTCCTTATTTTCGAAAGAACACCCATATTAGAGGTGTTAAGGTGTTCTTCAAAGGTGATCAACCGAATAAGAGGTATCGTTTTCTTTAAGTATTTCTAAATTATTTGTTCTTACACTTCTTAAAACCTTTTTCAACCATGATTGAATAATAACTAATGTATCCCCAATATATTATGATGTTATTATGTTAATATAATAACCTAAATTCATCTCCACTTTCATAAATGGGAAATTAATTAATCATTTATGCATACGTGTGAACTATCACTTCCACAAACTGATCTAATTTTTTTTTCATAACTGTCTCTTATTAATGGTTATAATAATAGAATTAATGTTTATATATGATATTCATGTCATATTAATCAATATAATATAATAATATTTCAATTATTTTCTTATTTTCCAATCACAAAAAAATTATAATGTTATTTGTGTGTACGTTTGAACTATCACCTCCACGAAGCGATGTGAATAATTTTTATTCACCACATCACATATATAATATATATGTATATATGAATTATTAATATTATGTTAATAATACCATGATCATTTTTTAAATATAAAATAATAATTACCTTATTTCCATAATGATCAATGAAAAATGGAAACGTTACTCATGCGTACCTACAGCCTACCATCTCCATGATTATAATGTTATTCATTTTTCTTTACCATAATTAATTATTTCATTTAAAGTTATAATAAATTTATAAAATATATCCTAATTTCATGAATATTATTTTCAATATCATGGACTTACGATCACGTGGACTATTGACATCGTACCAATTTCATTTTCAACTCATGTGCCAAATATTGACAAAACATCTGATGTGAACTTAAATAAACTATTTAATTGTTATAACTTGGTAATAAGTGATATAAATGGAATAATAAACATGAAAAAGGTTATGAATAATGTTGAAATTAATCTAATTTTATTATTCAGGAAGATAAATAATAAAAAAGACAATTCAGATTTAAGGTAATGGATTCTGTCTCACTCGCCTTTCAATAAGGCATTTCTTGATAATACACACCTATATTCTTTTATATGGTGTATATACTGACACTATGAAATTTAATATCTATATTTTATATATAATAATTTTATTTATTGTATTTTTAAATTTATTAATTCATGGAGATTAATATTAAAATGTTCAAAGCTGTATGGGACACCTTAAACATTTATTGATTTAATTATAAAATCTTTTTCTTCAAGATATTAATTTAAATATTTATTTATATGAATATAAAAGATTATATAAGAAATTTTAAAACTATATTTAATTTAATTCAGTTATTTCAAAAACAATATTTTTGTACAAATAATTTTTCTTTCATTACAAAATGAAAAAAAAGAATGTTTTTGTTTTAATGTATACGACAACAACAAATTCTCCACCACAGTAACCATCATTTGATATTTGGATTCCTCTATAAGACATACTGTTTTTTAAAAGAAAATAAATACCTTATTCCATATTTGGGTATTTTGGTATTGAAAATGGTTTGGAAATTGTATTGACAATTTCATGTTCTATGAATTATTTCTTGTGATTTCAAATAAAATTATATGTGTTAAATGTTGATAATTGGATTATTTTATGTATATAATTATATAATGGTACTTAGAAATTTGACAGGTGCTTATGTGATAAACCAAATATTTGTGGTTACATGATAAATCAATAATGGGAGGTTATTTGATAAACCAAAGATGGTTGGTTCTGTGATAAACCAAGGATGGGTGGTTATGTTATAACCACAAATGCATTGGGTATTGAAGTCAGTCGTATGATAATTCCTTTTTTAAGATTGAAATGTGTAGAAGACAACTGTATGTTCATTCAATTAAGTATGACTATTTCCCAATTTTTTTACTTATAAATGATATGTTTTTTATGAGTGTTCATAAAAATCATTGATTTTAAAAAGGTAAGATAGCGATCTTTTTGAAATGATGATCTATTTTTCAGGTTAAAAATATATGGTTTATTCTAAGGAAATATTTAATGTGTTTTCACAGTCTAATGATTTCTTTATTTATTTTCCTTATAGATATTATGTGAATATTGTAACACCCCAAGCTTCCACGGTACGTTTCCCTTCGAATAATGCAATGGCGTGCATTGTACGCAACTTCGAGATTCTAACACACCACAACCAATCAAACTAGCCGTTATGAATAGAAATACATAATTTTTAAAATTTTAGAAATTTTATCTCTCAAAATGGACTTCATTTTTGGATTTGGAGTATCGAATTTAGCCTAAGGTAAAATTTTGGTACTTCTCGGATAACTTTAATATTTTTATGAATAGTGAAAATTACTAAATTTTAATTAAAAACAACTTTTTTAATCAAAATAATTAATAGTGATAAATTGTTAATTTGAGTGGTTTTAAAGTATAATTAGAATATACTTTTACCTTTTTATCCAATGGTGTTCATTATAATTAATTTCACTTTGAAATTGGACATAAACAATTGTCAATCTTTTGATATATATTGTTTCTTAAAAACACGCTATTTTTTGTGACAGCGGAAATTAATTATAAAATTAATTAATGCAACTTTTATGTTTAGAATTTAGTAAAATAGACATCATTTTTTAATTCGGAATATCAATTATAGCTTAGGGTGAAATTTTGGCATTGTTCTGAAAAACTTCAATTTTTGATGAATAGTGAAACTACTAAGTGGTAGTTAAAAAAACTGAGTTTTTCATAAAACTTAATTTTACCGCTTCTGTGAATGGAATTTCGAAAATCCGAGAGACAAGGTTAATATCAAGAAGTAAAATGTGGTTCAATGAGATGAAAATAATTTTTGGTGAATAGTAACTTTTTACTTTTATTTACCACGGTTAAAAGTAAATAGGGTAATTAAGGGTAGAAATGATATTAATATTAGCCTAACACATGTCCTAATTCTATTGTACAAGTGTATCGCGACCAAAAACAACCTTAGGAGTAAAATATTATCATTTAGGTCCACTTGGATTAGATTAGGACATTTATTATTATTTAATTCAAAGAAGAGTTAAGAGTTAAAATCAAAGTTTATTTACTAAAACATTTTTAATATAGGTTTATACATAAGATAAATTAGATTGTAAATATTCATTCGAAAGCTAATACGATTTCCTACATAATTATATTTTATTTATAATTTTTAAAAATTAAATAATTTAATATATTTATGACACAATGATGATGCAGTAATTACCATAATAGTGAAAAATTAAACTAATTGATATTATAAATACCCAAATAAATATAATTTAAGACTATTAATGAATTACACTAATTTTATAAGATAATATGACATATTAGGAATGATTTAATGGACTTTTTTAGAAGTAATAATTCTATTATGAGTTTCACAAAAATCAACTATTGAATAGTGTTAAAATTGACATAAAAGAGTTTTTAAAACAAATATTATATTATTAATTGATATTAAATTATTAAAAATCTAAGGTTCAGCCAAGACACTTATATCATGATATTTATATCATTAATGGACCACTTGGGGGTCTCTTGGTTGTATATATTATGTTTATTAACTATATAATATAAAAATACAAAGTGACATGGTAAATGTCAAACTAATTAACTAAGAGTTAAAACTAAAGGATAAGGTTAATATAGTGACCCAAACCTATCTAAATTCTATTGGTTGAATTGTTTTCGACCTATCCCTACCTTAACCGTTGAATAATCAACTTTGGAGCCATTATAAACCGAATATGAATTTATTATAAATTAATATTTTTAGCTTTTCCAAAGGTTCCCCTCACCCCTCTTATAAAAGGGCACTCCTCCTTCTCATTTATTCACACCTTAAAAGCCTTTTGGTTCGGCCAAACCCTGCCCAAATAATCTCTCAACTTCCCTCACTACAACCTAGATTCCTTAGTTTGATCATAAAGCCAACCTAAGGATCCCTTTTGATCAAATCAAAAGGAAGAACCCGAAGAAGAGGTAATGTTTTCACCACCCCTTTTCAAGTTCCTTTCTTCTTCCAATTCTTCTTTATTTGTTATTACCATTCTAAAATAATAACTCTAGTATCTTATATATACTGTGATGTTATTATAAATATGTTACAACCATATTCAGTATTCTATCCACCCTTTGAATAACATGTCACCATACGTGCGTACGTACGGCTTACCGTCTCCACGTCGTGGTGTAATTGTTATTCAATATATTATTATTTGGGTGGGTATAATAATGATGTGTAACTCATGAAAATAATAAATATAACATGATATTGATTCTGTATATATGATATACCATCAAATTATATATTATTTTAATATAAAAAGAATGATATTGTCGCTCGTACGTACGTACGGACTACCGTCTCCGCGAACGCGATGAGATTCATTCTCTATCGTATCCATTCAAGTATAATTATCATTTGATGATTTAAAAATAATGTTTAAGGACTTGATATCATTCTGGATATGAATAATATACAACCTATCCATGACAAACATGTCTTACGTAACAAAACATATAAAAGAAAACGAGTAAGTTAACACCTGAAACGACGATAATTATAAGATATTATTAACAAAGCAATGTTAAAAGATCATATATGATATCATATTAATGTATATGATTCATGAATAATTTAATAAAAATTATTTAAACATTATACAGGAGGTTAACCTACCCCCAACCAAGGAAAATTACAAGGTAAGGGGTTTCTTATCTCACTCTTAATTTCGTGAGAATTCCATTGTTCACCACTTATTTATTGCATGTGGTGTATGTGTACTACCCATAATTGTATTCATTGTGTATTATACTTTAATTTATGGGAATTTACATCATCATTGTATGATCCTTATTTCATGGGTGTATGTTTCATAAGTTACCTAATCGATAAGGGAATTTGAAATTCCAATTTCCATTTATTCGGCTTTACGCAAACTTCATTGATTATTTTACTCCGAGATTATGTGTGGAATAACTATTCATTTGATTATGTCATAATTTCCACTCCCCTTTCTGTGGATATAATTTTTATACACATAATCACTCCATTGATAAATTCTTAAGTCATCGGTATGAACTTGATAAGAGTAATTTTAAATCAATCTCCATTTGTTGAGTTAAATATCCAATTCATTGGTGTTGTTTTTACAAGAATATGTGTGAATGTCATCTGATTTATTTACACTAAATATCCAATCATATTGAGTGTATTTATATTTTTCACACATAATTATGTCTTTGATTTATCCTTAACCAAAGGATATGGTCTTTATAAGAGAATTCATCTCAATTTACATTCCATTGAGACTTCTTTGTTGTTATACACCAAATCACTTTTATTTGGTGTATATAATGTACTTTGACATAGTATATCATGAATTACTTTATTATCATGATATTAAAATGTTTTGATTTCCTCAATTATTTGTATTCAAGTGTCTCTCTTTTGGTTATAAACTCTAACTAAAATACCATTTTTAAATGTTTTAAAGACTTATTCTTCAAAATCTTTCTCATTAATGTCCACGTTTTAAAAAATGGTTTTAAGGATTTATTTATATGGACATTAATGTTTTAAAATTAAAACTCCTTTTAAAAGTTTCAAAATGGTATGGGATACTTTGATTCAAAAATCTATTTTTAAATGGCTTCTTGACAAATACTGTGACTTTTAAATGATTTCAAGAAAAAGGGGGATATTTCTCTCAAATAGTTTTGATGATTATTTTCATCTATGTCAACATCCTTCATTATTATTG
The DNA here is from genome assembly GCA_963277665.1 of Viscum album. Lineage (NCBI taxonomy): Eukaryota > Viridiplantae > Streptophyta > Magnoliopsida > Santalales > Viscaceae > Viscum > Viscum album. The sequence goes on from OY728145.1 coordinate 414,665,218, forward strand.
ATTGAGGTTATTGTGATACAATACAATCTTACATATTGTATCAAATGAGTTATGTTTGACTGTGGATGTGCTATTTTTATACCATTCATGGTTTGTGGTTAAAGTATTGACATTTCGTATGCTAGTTTTAATACGAATGTTTATGTTATGTTTAAACCTGTTCATATGAGGAATTCATTGGAGTTAATAAGTGACGGGTGGAGCCCGCTATAGATCCTCGATGCATCGGTAGGTCTCATGAGACAAACTAGTGTCTTGGCACAAGGCCTTGGAAAAATCTTATTTGTAGTCTTGGCACGAGGCCTTGGCTATGTGGTTATGATAGTCTGGCATTATGAATTCCATCATTATGAAAGTGGTTATTGATATTGCATGTGATCATTCGACTATTAGAATCTCCATGTGAATAAGTAAATGGCATTATTTCATTTTGTCTTTGCCATTTTATGCTGAAGTTCAAGTTTAAAAGGCTTTTGTTTTAGTTATAAATTCCCTTAAGTGTTTATGCTTATCTATGAAAGCTTTTGCTATAATGTTATCCTTACTGAGAATCTGAGCTCACCCCTTTCAATTTTTTATTTTTCCCAGGATTATGAAGAAGTAATTTATGAATGACCTGCAGGGATAGTATGAGGGGATATGAAGACAATATGTTTTTTTTGATGTAATGTAAAACTTTATGAATGTGTCTAGTGTTTCCAAGGCTACTAAACTAATCGGTCTTTCGAGACTTGATCTTTCTTGTGATCATGCCAATGTTATGTAATAATGCACCGACTCTGGGTAACTGGGGTCGGGGCGTTACAGTTGGTATTAGAGGAAGTTTAGTACAAACCTTGGAAGCTAGATTTAGATAAACTCTGATTAGAGCATGTAGACCTAAGATAAACTTTGAGGATTAGTATAGAAGAACTTCCTAGAATTTTGGTATTGTAGAGATTTTGTGAGTTTTCTGAGCAATACATCCCTGTCTGGATACGAGCAGGTAGAGGTGGCTCTGGCACAGATCTACCTAGGGGTAAAACCCGAAAACACCGCTTTGAGCTAGACTTGAACGGGAACTGGTGCACGACAACGGGACTTGCTGCACTCTTGGTTACGACACTCCCAGGGGATATGCTTAGGATGATTTACATTTTCTTTACAAACCGATTTAAAGTATTATATATATAAGATGAGAGTAAATGACCTTGGTTAATCCTAATGTGCTTCAAATTTAGAATATGGGGACATGTTAATCTCTAAATGATTGTATGACTACTATTACTCACACAATGCTTTCTGGTTTTAGTCAATGGATGGATTCCAAGGAAGTCATAGTGACTTTGAGAATGATGTACAAGGTGGGAATGGTGGTGGCAATGAGCAAAAAAATGGAATGTTGATAGGCGTAAAAGATATTGTCTTTATGCCAAATCATTTTTCCAAAAATATGATCAACAATATATATATTAACCAATTACCGGACTCAAAAAAGAAGAGAAAGGTGATGAATGATAAGAGATCCAGTAGTGGAGACCATGGAGAAAGAAATCCTCAATTTCCATCATGCAAGAAATGTGGAAGGAGACACCCAGGAAAGTGTCTCAATGGGACAAAGAAATGCTTTACGTGCGGGAAGGAAGGACATAAAGTGAATAATTGCCAAATAAAAATGAAGAGTACTATGGAAGAAGATAAAAATGGTCCCAAGAATCCATTTACAGTCATTTGTAGTAAATGTAGGGGACCTGGCCGTTACCCGAGTCAATGTCCTATTCTATATGATATTTTCTTGGTCAGAGAAGAAGCTATGTGGAAAAAAATGGTTGGATAAATGTTTAAAAATTATTAGTTATCCTTGTTGAAGGGTTTACTTTGGAATAATTTTCTCTTGTATTTGTAACCCTAATGTTTGCCATGTGAGAATGATATTTATGGAAGAATTATCTTTTCTCTTGTGGATATAGTTATAAATAACCATTTGGTTTTATATGATCATTGGGTTTGAGGAAATTACAAATTATTATAATTTGGGATGAAAATGCAAGGTATGAGATAACATTTGTGGTTAAATTATGTTATGGTTATTTTGAAGAATTTATCTCATTTTGGTAAAGTTATAAAATTTAGTTTTTGAAAAATGACAACACGTAGACCGTGTGACAACCCGTCACGTCGGACAAAGCTGTGGGAATCGAACCCACAACCAAAGTGCGATTGGGATTTATCGCCTACCACTAGACTACGTGAAGTCCCTGGTTAGTGTGACTATTATTTTTAGTTAAATTATTTTATTGATCAATAATAATTTGATTTCGGATCTTATGTCTTATCAAATGAATACCCTTAGTATAGGAAAATGATTTGGTGATTAAGTGATAAATGTTATTTTGGAAGTTGTTCGCTTTGGTGTGAACACTATATGCCCAAGGAAAATAGAATAGTATGGGATTTCATTTGAGGAGTAATGGTGGATTTTTATCTATGTTTTTATTGTGGATTTTTAATGATTTGGGTTATTTATGGAAATGATTAGGTTAATTACTTTTAAGTATGTGACTTTAAGAGTAATTAATGTCATTTGGAGATACAATTTAACGTGGAATACTACATTCTTAATAAGTTTTGGTTTTCAATATTAGTTTTTATTATATTGAAGGATTTTAAGGCCAATTGATTATTGAATGGTATTTATTTAACTTTGGGGTATTGTTGGTTTAATTTTGGAAATTAAGATTAATGTTTATTTCTCTCAAGGAATGTCCTTTTGGGGGATCATTAGATCTTGTACTAACCATTTTGGTTTTGATTAATCTCTAAAGACAATGTAAATATATAGTTCATCCTGCATGAATCATGTGATTCTATAGAAGTTTATTCTAGCTCTTCCAGTGTTACCAAGTCTTCTTGAATACTCATCGTTTAAAAAAATGAGTTAGTGGTGGAAATTTATTAAATAATGAAACTCTACTTAAAATTTAAGTATATATCTTTATATTCTTAGTCAATATCATAAATTAATTCCTCATCCTTATGTAATGTAACTTAAAACAAAAAAATGTTGTTTGTTTACTTTCCTACTAGGAGACTAATGGTCATTTGTCCCAACACAAGTTTGTGGTTTTCTTATTGTTAACTTTCTCCTGATCATGATTTCTATCCCTCTCCATCAAAACTTGACACTTAGTTTATCATCCATATCCATGTTTTCCTACATGGAATCCGAGTATGGGTTATCTTGGTTGACCTTTATACCTCTCTTTCTTTCTTTTAAAGTGATAGTTTTATTGACTCTTTTTCCGATGTGGGACTTTTCATTATATCCCCAAGCACAATTTTAAAAATTGCGAGGATGCAATTTATTGAAGGAGGGGAGAATGTAACACTCCAAGCTTCCACGGTACGTTTCTCTTCGAATAATGCAATGGCGTGCATTGTACGCAACTTCAAGATTCTAACACACCATAACCAATCAAACTAGCCGTTATGAATAGAAATACCTAATTTTTAAAATTTTAGAAATTTTATCTCTCAAAATGGACTTCATTTTTGGATTTGGAGTATCGAATTTAGCCTAAGGTGAAATTTTGGTACTTTTCGGATAACTTTAATATTTTTATGAATAGTGAAAATTACTAAATTTTAATTAAAAACAACTTTTTTAGTAAAAATAATTAATAGTGATAAATTATGAATTTGAGTGGTTTTAAAGTATAATTAGAATATATTTTTATCTTTTTATCCAATGGTGTTCATTATAATTAATTTCACTTTGAAATTGGACATAAACAATTGTCAATCTTTTTATATATATTGTTTCTTAAAAACACGCTATTTGTTGTGACACCGGGAATTAATTATAAAATTAATTAATACAACTTTTATGTTTAGAATTTAGTAAAATAGACATCATTTTTGAATTTGGAATATCAATTATAGCTTAGGGTGAAATTTTGGCATCGTTCTGAAAAATTTCAATTTTTGATGAATAGTGAAACTACTAAGTGGTAGTTAAAAAAACTGAGTTTTTCATAAAACTTAATTTTACCTCTTCTGTGAATGGAATTTCAAAAATCCGAGAGACAAGGATAATATCAAGAAGTAAAATGTGGTTCAATGAGATTAAAATAATTTTTGATGAATAGTAACTTTTTACTTTTATTTACCACGGTTAAAAGTAAATAGGGTAATTAAAGGTAAAAATGATATTAATATTACCCTAACACATGTCCTAATTCTATTGGACAAGTTTATCTCAACCAAAAACAACCTTAGGAGTAAAATATTATCATTTAGGTCCACTTGGATTAGATTAGGACATTTATTATTATTTAATTCAAAGATGAGTTAAAAGAGTTAAAATCAAAGTTTATTTACTAAAACATTTTTACTATAGGGTTATACATAAGATAAATTCGATTGTAAATATTAATTAGAAATCTAATACAATTTCCTACATAATTATATTTTATTTATAATTTTTAGACATTAAATAATTTAATATATTTATGACACAATGATGATGCAGTAATTACCATAATAGTGAAAAATTAAAATAATTGATATTATAAATACACAAATAAATATAATTTAAGACTTATAATGAATTAAAATAATTTTCTAGGATAATATGACATATTAGGATTGATTTAATGGACTTTTCTCGAAGTAATCATTCTGTTATGAGTTTCAAAAAAAATCAACTATTGAATAGTGTCAAAATTGACGTAAAAGAGTTTTTAAAACAAATATTATATTATTAATTGATATTAAATTCCTAAAAATCTAAGGTTTGGCCAAGAGACTTATATCCTGATAGGTATATCATTAATTGACCACTTGGGGGTATCTTGGATGTATATAGTATGTTTATTAACTATATAATATAAAAATACAAAGTGACATGGTAAATGTCAAACTAATTAACTAAGAGTTAAAACTAAAAGATAAGGTTAATATAGTGACCCAAACCTGTATAAATTCTATTGGTTGAATTTTTTTAGACCTATACACACCTTAAACTTTGAATAATCAACTTTGGAGCCATTACAAACCGAATATGAATTTTTTATAAATTTATATTTTTAGCTTTTCCAAAAGTGCCCCTCACCCCTCTTATAAAAGGGAACTCCTCCTTCTCATTTATTCACACCATAAAAGGCTATTGGTTCGGCCAACCCCTGCCCAAATTGTAACACCCCAGGTAAATAAGGAATATGACATTTTCATATTTATCCATATTTGTGAATAAAATATTAATATGACTTTAAAGGGGACGCTATGCTCGATGGCGTGCCCAACACGCAACAACGAGTTTCTTGGGAATCTTACATTGCACTCTAATAATAAAATAATATTATTCTAAATGGTAGTTAACATGTAGCCGTTGTAATGGCGGGAATGGATAGAAATAACTAAAATATGATTATATATTTTCTTAAATATTTTTACATTTATACAATAAAAGATAAAGGCTTAAAATACGGAAAGAATTCAATTTTAGGCGTATATGCCCTAGTTTTCACTAAAGGTTCACTTATCACCTTTTGATGGAGAACCGTCATTAAATATAGTTTTGTTCACTCTTAAACATTATTTTGGACCAAATAAAACTCTTATTAAGAATCGGGACATCAAAATTTACTTTGTGTAAATTTTTGGTATCTTTCCGATAAAGTTCTTTTTTTTAATGAATAGTGTAAAATGTTGTATTTTAATTCAAAACCACTTTTTAATCTAATTTATTTATATGATTAGATTATATTTTGAATTGGTTTTAAAGTGAAATTAGAAAATATTTTTACCATTAAATCCAATAGTGGTCGTTGGAATTAATTTCACTTTGAAATCAGACTTAAACTAGTGTCAATCTTTTGATACTTATTGTTTTATAAAACCACGCTATTTGCTCTGACGGCGGGAATTAATTATTAAATTAATTAATGTGACTAATATGATCTGAATTTTGTAAAACGAACTTCATTTTTGAATTCAGAATATCAAATATAGCTTAGGGTGAATTTTTTGGATTTTTCTGAAAAACTTCAATTTTTGATGAATAGTGAATCCACTAAGTGGTACTTATAAAAACTGATTTTCCGTTTAAATGAAATTTTGCCATCATTGTGTTTTGATTTTCAAAAATCCGACATACATGGTTGTCATTAAGAAGTAAAATGTGGTTCAATAAGATTATAATAATTTTTTGGTGAATAGTAACTTATTAAGTTCTTAATCGCGATTAGAGGTAATTAGTGTAATTTAAGGTAAAAATGATATTATAAGAATGTGAAAACACCATGACACTTGTCCTACACCTATTGGGTGAGTCATGGCCGACCAAGACAAGCCATGAGCCAACTTGGGGACCCCATGGAGACACTTTGGTTGGGAAATGACATAAATAACTTTTTATTTAATGTTAAAATTAAATTGAAACAAACATGAGTTGTTTTACTAAAACAATTTTTAAGTAGGGTTACACAGGTCCACATTTTGATTATAAATAGTCATTGGAAATATGGAAAGATTTCCTACATCATAGTATTTTTTTTATAATTTTTAGACATTAAATAAATTAAATTATTTATGACATAATAATGATGCAGCGATGACATCATTATTTGACAATTTAAATAAAATGGAAAGATAATGTAAAATCTATGAACTACACATGTACAAAACCAATTGGATGAGTGGATTTCGAAGACTTATCACCTTATCCACGAATTATATCAATGTGGGACCTTTTGAAACCGAAACACATTTTCAAATAAAGTAATATTTCTTTACTTTCCAAAAGTGCCCCTCCTCTCCTCTTATAAAAGGCCCCCACCTCTACCTCATTTAACACACTCCTCAAGCCTTTGGCTCGGCCAAACCCTGCCCATTTACTCTCTCCACATCCCTCTACTCATCCTAGAGGATTCCCTTTGGGCAGAATCCTTTCAAAGGAAGCCTTTAGGCTCAAATCAAAAGGAGTTACACTTTTAAAGGTAATTCACTCTCTCATGTTCATTTGTTTTATTTTGCTTCTCCAACCCCCTAAACTCTTTTTATTTACTTATTTTGTAACAAAAACAGTATATTAAATATACTAGGATGTTGTTATAAGATTTATTCGAGCTACACTCTCACACAACTACATCAAATGGTCAAAGAACATACGGTTTCCGTGGATGGTGAAATTCTGCCTCCCGAAACGATGATTGTTCAATACTCATTTAACACCTTCAAATGTGGCCATTATGATGTCACTATTTTTATATATGATATATAATATGTTTATGTTTTATTTATGATTCTGTATTTTTCATTTTTGTCTTACCTTTATGGCTTCCATTATGGGTATACGCGATATCTTCATTTAAGGAAGTGCGGACTACCGCCCCCTCAAAGTGATTTGATTCGTTAAATACCATATGTGGGATGTATAAAGGATGGAAATATGATATTATATATAATATTATACTGTAATTATAATATACCTTTATATAATTATTATTCCATTCTATAAAATACGAAATAGAAATGAAAGTAGCGTTCATGCGTACGTACGGCTTACCGTCTCCATGAACGGTGCGTTTCATTTCTTACCTCTAAATGATTATGTAATGTTATAAATGCATGCATGTACTGGATATATATGACATATATGATATCTACATAATGAATACAATTCTGGATATAATAAACATTTGGACACACGAACAACATGTAATTGTAATAAGTCCACTTTCGACTTAAGAACCAAATATCGGCAAAACAAATATTATTAACTTAAATGATTACATAATGTTTATGACATGGTAATAAGTGGTATAAAAGTACTAATGAACTTGAAAAAGGTTCTTAAGGAATTAGAAATTAACTCAAGTTTATTATTCAGGAGATTAAAGAACGATCGAGTCAAGTCGGACCCGAGGTAAGGGATCCTACAACTCTCTTTCTTTATAATTACACCCTTTTATGTCATTTATTTTAAGCTCATATTTCTTATGATTGGGATGTTCTTTTATATTACTCCTACTGTAATTTTTATTTTCATGTGATGAGAGACCCTATTATCTCTCATCAATCTATTTTGGAAGTTTTGAGTGGCGCCGTTAGGCTGCCGAATTTTCGTAAGAGATCTAACCTCTCTCTTTCTTTTTAAGTACTCTCCTTTGTGTCACTTCTTTTAAGCTCCTCTTTGTAATGTTGGGGGATGTTCTTTTATATTCCTCTTGATGTACATTTTATTGTAATGTGATGAGATACCCTATTTGATCTCATCAATCCATATTCGAAAGTTTTATGTGGCGCCGTTAGGCTGCCGAGTTTTCGTAAGGGATTTTTTCATCTCACTTTTATTCCCATGATATTTATGCTACATTTGCCACAAATTCCATTGAGTGGTGTATGTACTGCCCATTATTCTACTCTTTGTTTAATATAAATTCGTTTATGAGTATTTACATCAATGATCTATTGTCCTTCTTTCATGGGGTGTATGTTTTGAAAGATACCCAAGTCGGTAAGGGAACCTTTCACCCTCCTCTTTTTTAAAAGACTTCTTTTGTTGGGTCTTTTAATTTACATATTGTTATGTTGGGATATGTTCTCATATATCCTTATTGATGTAAATTTTATTTCCGAGTGATGAGATGCACTTTTTATCTCTCATCAACTCATTTTGATGTGATGCCGTTAGGCTGTCAGGGGAACTTTTTAACCCAATTTCGATTTCTTTGGGTTTAACATGTAGTCATTGAATATGTCATCCATTGAATATATGTGAATGTCCTTTTATTGTTTTACACTTAATATCCACTTATATTGGTTGTATTTATATTTGTTACACATATTCTTGAGATTGATTTGTCCTTAATTTAAGGATACCTTCTTTATAAGGGATTTTGTCACATTTGACATTTCTATTGAGGGTTCATTGTTGTTATGCACCAATTCACTCTTATATGGTGTATATACTGTCATTTGGAGTATTATATCATGAATCCATTTATTCTCATGATATTATAATATTCTGACTAAATGTTATTCCTCAATTATTGTATTCAAGTGTCTGTAATTTTGGTAAAACCCCTTTAACCAAAATATCGTTTTAAATGTTTTAATTATTTGTTCTTATTAATATACATGTTTTCAAAATGGTTTTAAGGATTTATTTATATGGATATTAATGGTTTAAAATTTTAAGCTTCAAGGTGGTATGGGACTTCGTCTCAATCCCCTTTCATTGAGGCATATTTTGTTTTATACACAACTTTCTTTTATACGGTGTATAAACCCCTTTGACTTTTACGTTTATTCAAAAGGAATATTTTTTTTATACGAAGCGTTTACTAAACAACAAAAGGGGAATGTTTTTGTCGTACGTATGCGGCGACAACGACTTCTCCGCCGTCGTGACTGTTATTTGAGTTGCGGCTTCCTCTACAAGCCATACCTTTTTTTTAAAAGAAAAATAAATACCATGTTTTACTTTTCTTTTCTTTTAGTATTGAAAATGGTTTTCATAATGTTTTTATATCAATGTGTTGTATTGATATCTCGTGAATGAAATGTGGAAATTTTATGTTTCCTTTATGCATGTTTTATGTGATATGATTATGTTATGGTTCTTGGGCATTATTATGAAGACGGGTGGTTCCGTGATAAACTAAGGGCGGGTGAGCCTGTTATAGCTCTCCAATGCATTGGGTAACGCGAAGGAGTGAAACGTTAATGTTTATCTGAAGAGATTTAGGGAATATACTATGATGGGTATTCCAAACGTAACCAAGAGGGTTACTCCCTACGTAAGAATGTTATGAATGCCTCAAGTTACCTTTATGTCTTATGTTTTCTATGATTTATTCATGATTTGATATGCCTATATTTTATGGGTAAAGTATGATTTCATTCTTATGTATATACGAACTCATGTTTCCTTTCCATATTTTTATAACCCTTACTGAGCTTTTTATGCTCATCCCAAGTTTTTGAAATGTTTTTCACAGGTCAAGGGAAAGGTACATGATGTGATGATAGTGTCGAGGATGTGTCAAGAAAGAATCCATGTTTCATTTTAAATATGTTTCCATTGATGGGAAGAATGAATACTGTCTTTTATGTAACCACTTTGTTTAAATGTGGAATGTAATGCAAGTTTCATGATCTAATTATCTAAAACTCTAAACCTGAAAAGATCCTCAATGTGTAATCTTGTAATAACTCTAGATTAAGTAAGGTTTAAGGCTGGGGCCTTATAGTTGGTATCAAAGGTCGGTTTAGATAACTTTAGAGGTTAGGGTATTCTTTAAGCATAAGTGACATTACCATAATGGTTAGGATTTCAGAAAGAGTCCTAGTTTTAGATAAAGTTAATGAGTAAGTATATCTTAGTGTTTATCTTACTCATTAGTACATGATGGTTTTGTTGATATACTCACACTGACATTTTTGTTTTTAGTGAATGGCTGGATCTCGCAGGCACCAAAGTGACAATTGGATTGAAGGAAACTGTGGTGGATCTATGATTAAGATACTAGGTAAAATGGAGGATTCAATGAGGAAACTCATGGTTGTTCTAAACCAACTATCAAGGAGTCATGATCAACCACTTCAACCTTGGTGAGTTCTCTAGTGCATCATGTACGATATGGCCAACTCGATGTGGAAATTCAGGTAATAATTATTAAGGTAACCATTAGGGTTTATATGATCCTTACTTTTGAGGTAATTATGGGTTATTATATGTTCTGATGGAAAATGAAAGGAATGAGATAAACTTGAGGTTAAAATATGTTATGATCATCTTTGAAGATTTTATCTCATTTTGGGGAATGTTTTAAGAATTATATAGTTTTGAAAAAAGACAACACGCAGACCGTGTGACAACCCGTCGCGTCGGACAAAGCTGCGGGAATCGAACCCACAACCAAAGTGCGACTGGTATTTATCTCCTACCACTGGACTACGTGAAGTCCCTGGTCAGTTTGACTGATTCTTTTTAGTTATATGATTTTAAGAATTAAGAGTAAGTTGATTTTGGAGGATATGTGATTAGGATAATTACTTTTCAATGTGAGGCTTTAGGAGTGACTAATGTTGTTTGGAGATAAATGTTACGATTTAACTTGGAAGACTATGTGACTAAATCCTTCAAATATTTGGGTTTCAATCTTATATTGGTTTACTTTGAAGAATTTTATGGACAAATTGTTTATCGGATGGTCCTCGTTGAACTTTGGGTTTTGTTGGACAAATTTTGGAGATTAAGAATAGATTTCCTTTTTTTATAAGGGGTTATCCTTTTCTGGATTATCTGATCTTGTACTAACCGTTTTGGTTTTGGTTTTAGTTAAAGCCTAAATACATGGGATGTATATAGTTCTCTTTTGGGGATTAGGTGATTCTCTAGAAGTTGATTATAGTACTCTTGATGCGAACAAGTCTCCCTAAATACTCGTCTTTTGGAAAAAATATGAGTTTGACTAAGGAATCTAGTAAAAGTTGAAAGTCAACATGATAAGTGATTATGCTTCCTTATGAATAAATTCCTCAATAAAAAGTAACTTAAAACAAAAATGTTGTCTATTAACTTTTCCTACTGGGGAATCGAATACCGTTTAACCCATCCCAAGTTTGTGATTTTCTCATGGTTAACTTTCTCCTAAACATGTTTTCTATCACTCTCCATGAGAACATGACCCTTTATTTTTTCCTCCATGTCCATATTTTCATACTTGGAATCCTAGTATGGGTTAACTCGGGTGACCTTTGTACTTATCTTTCTTTATTTTAAAGTGTTTTTTTACCGACTCTTCTCCGATGTGGGACGTTCAAGGATGTTTCCAAGCGCAATTTTAAAATTGCGAGGACGCAATTCCCAAAAGGAGGGAAGGATGTAACACCCCAGGTAAATAAGGAATATGAAATTTTCATATTTATCCATATTTGTGAATAAAATATTAATATGACTTTAAAGGGGACGCTATGCTCGATGGCGTGCCCAACACGCAACAACGAGTTTCTTGGGAATCTTACGTTGCACTCTAATAATAAAATAATATTATTATAAATGGTAGTTAACATGTAGCCGTTGTAATGGCGAGAATGGATAGAAATAACTAAAATATGATTATATATGTTCTTAAATATTTTTACATTTATACAATAAAAGATAAAGGCTTAAAATACGGAAAGAATTCAATTTTAGGCGTATATGCCCTAGTTTTCACTAAAGGTTCACTTATCACCTTTTGATGGAGAACCGTCATTAAATATAGTTTTGTTCACTCTTAAACATTCTTTTGGACCAAATAAAACTCTTATTAAGAATTGGGACATCAAAATTTACTTTGTGTAAATTTTTGGTATCTTTCCGATAAAGTTCTTTTTTTTAATGAATAGTGTAAAATGTTGTATTTTAATTCAAAACCACTTTTTAATCTAATTTATTTATATGATTAGATTATATTTTGAATTGGTTTTAAAGTGAAATTAGAAAATATTTTTACCATTAAATCCAATAGTGGTCGTTGGAATTAATTTCACTTTGAAATCAGACTTAAACTAGTGTCAATCTTTTGATACTTATTGTTTTATAAAAACACGCTATTTGCTCTGACAGCGGGAATTAATTATTAAATTAATTAATGTGACTAATATGTTCTGAATTTTTTAAAACGGACTTCATTTTTGAATTCAGAATATCAAATATAGCTTAGGGTGAATTTTTTGGATTTTTCTGAAAAACTTCAATTTTTGATGAATAGTGAATCCACTAAGTGGTACTTATAAAAACTGATTTTCCGTTTAAATGAAATTTTGCCATCATTGTGTTTTTATTTTCAAAAATCCGACATACATGGTTGTCATTAAGAAGTAAAATGTGGTTCAATAAGATTATAATAATTTTTTGGTGAATAGTAACTTATTAAGTTCTTAATCGCGATTAGAGGTAATTAGTGTAATTTAAGGTAAAAATGATATTATAAGAATGTGAAAACACCATGACACTTGTCCTACACCTTTTGGGTGAGTCATGGCAGACCCAGACAAGCCATGGGCCAACTTGGGGACCCCATGGAGACACTTTGGTTGGGAAATGACATAAATAACTTTTTATTTAATGTTAAAATTAAATTGACACAAACATGAGTTGTTTTACTAAAACAATTTTTAAGTAGGGTTACAACGGTCCAAATTTTGATTATAAATAGTCATTGGAAAGATAAAAAGATTTCCTACATCATAGTATTTGTTTTATAATTTTTAGACATTAAATAAATTAAATTATTTATGACATAATAATGATGCAGCGATGACATCATTATTTGACGATTTAAATAAAATGGAAAGATAATGTAAAATCTATGAACTAAACATGTCCAAAACCAATTGTATGAGTGTATTTCGAAGACTTATCACCTTATCCACGAATTATATCAATGTGGGACCTTTTTAAACCGAAACACATTTTCAAATAAAGTAATATTTCTTTACTTTCCAAAAGTGCCCATCCTCTCCTCTTATAAAAGGCCCCCACCTCTACCTCATTTAACAAACTCCTCAAGCCTTTGGCTCGGCCAACCCCTGCCCATGTACTCTCTCCACATCCATCTACTCATCCTAGAGGATTCCCTTTGGGCATAATCCTTTCAAAGGAATCCTTTAGGCTCAAATCAAAAGGAGTTACACTTTTAAAGGTAATTCACTCTCTCATGTTCATTTGTTTTATTTTGCTTCTCCAAACCCCTAAACTCTTTTTATTTACTTATTTTGTAACAACAACAGTAGCTTAAATATACTAGGATGTTGTTATAAGATTTATTCGAGCTACACTCTCACACAACTACATCAAATGGTTAAAGAACATACGGTTTCCGTGGATGGTGAAATTCTGCCTCCCGAAACGATGATTGTTCAATACTCATTTAACACCTTCAAAGGTGGCCATTATGATGTCACTATTTTTATATATGATATATAATATGTTTATGTTTTATTTATGATTCTGTATTTTTCATTTTTGTCTTACCTTTATGGCTTCCATTATGGGTATACGCGATATCTTCATTTAAGGAAGTGCGGACTACCGCCCCCTCAAAGTGATTTGATTCGTTAAATACCATATGTGGGATGTATAAAGGATGGAAATATGATATTATATATGATATTATACTGTAATTATAATATACCTTTATATAATTATTATTCCATTCTATAAAATACGAAATAGAAATGAAAGTAGCGTTCATGCGTACGTACGGCTTACCGTCTCCATGAACGGTGCATTTCATTTCTTACCTCTAAATGATTATGTAATGTTATAAATGCATGCATGTAATGGATATATATGACATATATGATATCTAAATAATGAATACAATTCTGGATATAATAAACATTTGTCCACACGAACAACATGTAATTGTAAGAAGTCCACTTTCGACTTAAGAACCAAATATCGGCAAAACAAATATTATTAACTTAAATGATTACATAATGTTTATGACATGGTAATAAGTGGTATAAAATTACTAATGAACTTGAAAAATGTTCTTAAGGAATTAGAAATTAACTCAATTTTATTATTCAGGAGATTAAAGAACGATCGAGTCAAGTCGGACCCGAGGTAAGGGATCCTACAACTCTCTTTCTTTATAAGTACACCCTTTTATGTCATTTCTTTTAAGCTCATATTTCTTATGATTGGGATGTTCTTTTATATTACTCCTACTGTAATTTTTATTTTCATGTGATGAGAGACCCTATTATCTCTCATAAATCCATTTTGGAAGTTTTCAGTGGCGCCGTTAGGCTGCCGAATTTTCGTAAGAGATCTAACCTCTCTCTTTCTTTTTAAGTACTCTCCTTTGTGTCACTTCTTTTAAGCTCCTCTTTGTAATGTTGGGGGATGTTCTTTTATATTCCTCTTGCTGTAAATTTTATTGTAATGTGATGAGATACCCTATTTGATCTCATCAATCCATATTCAAAAGTTTTATGTGGCGCCGTTAGGCTGCCGAGTTTTCGTAAGGGATTTTTTCATCTCACTTTTATTCCCATGAGATTTATGCCACATTTGCCACAAATTCCATTGAGTGGTGTATGTACTGCCCATTATTCTACTCTTTGTTTAATATACTTTCATTTATGAGTATTTACATCAATGATCTATTGTCCTTCTTTCATGGGGTGTATGTTTTGAAGGATACCCAAGTCGGTAAGGGAACCTTTCACCCTCATCTTTTTTAAAAGACTTCTTTTGTTGGGTCTTTTAATTTACATATTGTTATGTTGGGATATGTTATCATATATCCTTATTGATGTAAATTTTATTTCCAAGTGATGAGATACACTTTTTATCTCTCATCAACTCATTTTGATGTGATGCCGTTAGGCTGTCAAGGGAACTTTTTAACCCAATTTCGATTTCTTTGGGTTTAACATGTAGTCATTGAATATGTCATCCATTGAATATATGTGAATGTCCTTTTATTGTTTTACACTTAATATCCACTTATATTGGGTGTATTTATATTTTTCACACATATTCTTGAGATTGATTTGTCCTTAATTTAAGGATACCTTCTTTATAAGGGATTTCGTCACATTTGACATTTCTATTGAGGGTTCATTGTTGTTATGCACCAATTCACTCTTATATGGTGTATATACTGTCATTTAGAGTATTATATCATGAATACATTTATTCTCATGATATTATAATGTTCTGACTAAATGTTATTCCTCAATTATTGTATTCAAGTGTCTCTAATTTTGGTAAAACCCCTTTAACCAAAATATCGTTTTAAATGTTTTAATTATTTGTTCTTATTAATATACATGTTTTCAAAATGGTTTTAAGGATTTATTTATATGGATATTAATGGTTTAAAATTTTAAGCTTCAAGGTGGTATGGGACTTCGTCTCAATCCCCTTTCATTGAGGCATATTTTGTTTTATACACAACTTTATTTTATACGGTGTATAAACCCCTTTGACTTTTACGTTTATTCAAAAGGAATATTTTTTTTATACGAAGCGTTTACTAAACAACAAAAGGGGAATGTTTTTGTCGTACGTATGCAGCGACAACGACTTCTCCGCCGTCGTGACTGTTATTTGAGTTGCGGCTTCCTCTACAAGCCATACCTTTTTTTTAAAAGAAAAATAAATACCATGTTTTACTTTTCTTTTCTTTTAGTATTGAAAATGGTTTTCATAATGTTTTTATATCAATGTGTTGTATTGATATCTCGTGATTGAAATGTGGAAATTTTATGTTTCCTTTATGCATGTTTTATGTGATATGATTATGTTATGGTTCTTGGGAATTATTATGAAGACGGGTGGTTCCGTGATAAACTAAGGGCGGGTGAGCCCGTTATAGCTCTCCAATGCATTGGGTAACGCGAAGGAGTGAAACGTTAATGTTTCTCCGAAGAGATTTAGGGAATATACTGTGATGGGTATTCCAAACGTAACCAAGAGGGTTACTCCCTACGTAAGAATGTTATGAATGCCTCAAGTTACCTTTATGTCTTATGTTTTCTATGATTTATTCATGATTTGATATGCCTATATTTTATGGGTAAAGTATGATTTCATTCTTATGTATGTACGAACTCATGTTTCCTTTCCATATTTTTATAACCCTTACTGAGCTTTTTATGCTCATCCCAAGTTTTTGAAATGTTTTTCACAGGTCAAGGGAAAGGTACATGATGTGATGATAGTGTCGAGGATGTGTCAAGAAAGAATCCATGTTTCATTTTAAATATGTTTCCGTTGATGGGAAGAATGAATACTGTCTTTTATGTAACCACTTTGTTTAAATGTGGAATGTAATGCAAGTTTCATGATCTAATTCTCTAAAACTCTAAATCTGAAAAGATCCTCAATGTGTAATCTTGTAATAACTCAAGATTAAGTAAGGTTTAAGGCTGGGGCCTTATACAAATACTCTCTCAACTTCCCTCACTACAACCTAGATTCCTTAGTTTTATCAGAAAGCCAACCTAAGGATCCCTTTTGATGAAATAAAAAGGAAGAACCCGAAGAAGAGGTAATGTTTTCACCACCCCTTTTCAAGTTCCTTTATTCTTCCACTTCTTCTTTATTTGTTATTACCATTCTAAAATAATAACTCCAGTATCTTATATATACTGTGATGTTATTATAAATATGGTACAACCATATTCAGTATTCTATCCACCCTTTTAATAACATGTCACCATATGTGTGTACGTGCGGCTTACCGTCTCCACGTCGTGGTGTAATTGTTATTCAATATATTATTATTTGGGTGGGTATAATAATGATGTTTAACTCATGAAAATAATAAATATAACATGATAATGATTCTATATAAATATATATTATTTTAATATCAAAAGAATGATATTGTCGCTCGTACGTACGTACGGACTACCGTCTCCACGAACGCGATGAGATTCATTCTCTATCGTATCCATTCAAGTATAATTATCATTTGATGATTTAAAAATAATGTTTAAGGACTTGATATCATTCTGGATATGAATAAGATACAACCTATCCATGAAAAAATGGATTACGTAACAAAACATATAAAAGAAAACGAGTAAGTTAACACCTGAAACGACGATAATTCTAAGATATTATTAACAAAGAAATGTTAAAAGATCATATATGATATCATATTAATGTATATGATTCATGAATAATTTAATAACAATTATTTAAACATTATACAGGAGGTTAACCTACCCCCAACCAACGAAAAGTACAAGGTAAGGGGTTTCTTATCTCACTCTTAATTTCGTGAGAATTCCATTGTTCACCACTTATTTATTGCATGTGGTGTATGTGTACTACCCATAAATATATTCATTGTGTATTATAATTTAATTTATGGGCATTTAAATCATCATTGTATGATCCTTCTTTCATGGGTGTATGTTTCATAAGTTACCTAATCGATAAGGGAATTTGAAATTTCAATTTCCATTTATTCAGCTTTACGCAAACTTCATTGATTATTTTACTCCGAGATTATGTGTGGAATAACTATTCATTTGATTATGTCATAATTTCCACTCCCCTTTATGTGGATATAATTTTTATACACATAATCACTCCATTGATAAATTCTCAAGTCATCGGTATGAACTTGATAAGAGTAATTTTAACTCAATCTCCATTTGTTGAGTTAAATATCCAATTCATTGGTGTTGTTTTTACAAGATTATGTGTGAATGTCATCTGATTTATTTACACTAAATATCCAATCATATTTAGTGTATTTATATTTGTCACACATAATTATGTCATTGATTTATCCTTAACCAAAGGATATGGTCTTTATAATAGAATTCATCTCAATTTACATTCCATTGAGACTTCTTTGTTGTTATACACCAAATCACTTTTATTTGGTGTATATAATGTACTTTAACATAGTATATCATGAATTCCTTTATTCTCATGATATTAAAATGTTTTTATTTCCTCAATTATTTGTATTCAAGTGTCTCTCTTTTGGTTATAAACTCTAACTAAAATACCATTTTTAAATGTTTTAAAGACTTATTCTTCTAAATCGTTCTCATTAATGTCCATGTTTTAAAAAACGGTTTTAAGGATTTATTTATATGGACATTAAAGTTTTAAAATTAAAACACCTTTTAAAAGTTTCAAAATGGTATGGGACACTTTGATTCAAAAATCTATTTTTAAATTGCTTCTTGACAAATAATGTGACTTTTAAATGATTTCAAGAAAAATGGGGATATTTCTCTCAAATAGTTTTGATGATTATTTTCATCTATGTCAACATCCTTCATTATTTTTGATTGAGGTTAATGTGATACAATAAAATATTCTATATTGTATCAAATGAGTTATGTTTGACTGTGGATGTGCTATTTTTATACCATTCATGGTTTGTGGTTAAAGTATTGACATTTCATATGCTAGTTTTAATACGAATGTTTATATTATGTTTAAACCTGTTCATATGAGGAATGCATTGGACTTAATAAGTGATGGGTGGAGCCTGATATAGCTCCTCGATGCATCGGTAGGTCTCATGAGACAACTAGTGTCTTGGCACAAGGCCTTGGCAAAATCTTATTTGTAGTCTTGGAACGAGGCCTTGGCTATGTGGTTATGATAGTCTGGCATTATGCATTCCATCATTATGAAAGTGGTTATTTATATTGCATGTGATCATTCGACTAGTAGAATATCCATGTGAATAAGTAAATGGAATTATTTAATTTTGTCTTTTCCATTTTATTCTGAAGTTCAAGTTTAAAAGGCTTTTGTTTTAGTTATAAATTGCCTTAAGTGTTTATGCTTATTTATGAAAGCTTCTGCTATAATGTTATCCTTACTGAGCATCTGAGCTCACCCCTTTCAATTTTTTATTTTTTCCAGGATTATGAAGAAGTAATTTATGAATAAACTGCAGGGATAGTATGAGGGGATATGAAGACAAGATGTTTTTTTGATGTAATGTAAAACTTTATGAATGTGTCTAGTGTTTCCAAGGCTACTAAACTAATCAGTATTTCAAGACTTGATCTTTCTTGTGATCATTCCAATGTTATGTAATAATGCACCAACTCTAGGTAACTAGGGTCGGGGCGTTACAAATATCCCACGTTTTAAAATATTTTTCACAGGTCTTAATATTGGTGAAGAAAAAGAATATAACATGATGAAAGTATTGAATATGTGTCTTAAAGACAAATCATGTTTGACTTTAAAAGGGTTTTCTTTGGTAATAAAATGGATACTGAGAATAAGTGTCCACTTGTAATGTATGAGTTTACAATATATGATTTTTCCTAATTCTCTAAAACTGTATACCTAAAATATCTATGGGAAGTAAAGAAAAAAAAATCCAGTCAAAATTCACAATAATATGTTTTTTAAGGCCAAGTCCTTATTGTTTCTATCAGATTAGGGTTTAGAAAAATTTAGAGATTAGGTTGTATTCTTATCAGAAATAGATATAATCACAGGATTATAAGTTTATGTTTGATACTATGTTTAATTTCTTATAAACCCTTTTGACTCTTATGTTATGTAATTTCAAGGTGATTAATTGTATTTTTGGCAACATTTATTTTTGAGGTAGTTATGGTTTATTATTTTTGGGGATGAAAAATGAAAGGTATAGAATATCCTTTGAGGATAAAATATGTTATGGTTTTTTAAGACATTATATCACTTTGTTAATTCGTTAAAAATAATACAGTTTTTCAAAAATGATAACACACAGACCGTGTGACAACCCGTCCTGTTGGACAATCCTTTAGGAATCAAACCCACAACTGGAGTGCGATAGGCCTTTTTCTCCTACCACTTACCTAGGTGATATCCCTGGTTAGTAAGCATTCCTATTTTTAGATAAATTATTTTAAGTATTAATAATATGTAGATATGGGAACCATATATTTCATGGAATATATAACCATTTTATTGGAAAATGATTTTAGGATTAAGTGATAATTGTAATTTTGGAATACGTTTAATATTTTGTGAACATTATATGATATAAGTAAATAGAATATTATTGGATTTTAATTGAGTAATAACATTTGAATTATATTATGGAAAAATATATTATTTTAATTTTGGAATTATGGGGAATCATGTTATTTATGGAAATGATTAAGCTTTCATGGATAACATGTGATTAGTTTAATACGTTTTTTTTATGAGACCTTAAGAGTGATTGTGTTAATTTGGAGATAAATGTAAAAATTTATCTTAGATGCCTACGTGATCAAATCATTCTCAATTTTGGGTTCTAATCATAATTTGTATTATTTTGAAGAATTTTCTTGACAATTATTTTTTGATAGGTATTTTGTTGAACTCTGGGTATTAGTATTGAATTTTGGAGATCAAAAATATTCATTCTAATTATAAATGATTAATCGTTTTGCAGGATTTATATGATATTTTACTAACCATTTTGGTTTTGGATAATTTTTAAAGGTAGAAGAAATAAATATTTATCCTTTTTTGGATGATATGAGTTTTTAGAAGTTGATTATAGTGCTTCAGGCATGAAAAATTCATCTTAAATAATCATCATTTAGAGAAAAGGATGATTTTGTGGTGGAATTAAATTAATGGATGAAACTCTACCAATCAAGTAATTATATTTCCATATGTTCGTATTGTATGTAGTAAAATAATCACTCACCTTTATAAAAAGGGTCTCAAAACAAACATGTTTTTGTTTAATATTCCTACTATGAAGTCAAAGACTGTTTAACACATCATAAATTTATGGTTTTTGGATTGTTAACTTTTTCCTATCAATTTTTTATATCACTCTCCATCAAAAAAATATGGTTATTTTTTATTCTATATCCATGTTTTCCTACATGGAATCCTAGAATGAGGTATCTCAGGAGACCTTTGTATAGTCCTTTATTTTTTATAATGTGGATGTTTTATTACTCCTTTTTCTGAAGTGGGATTGTAATAAAGGTATTATGAAAGGTCATACCTTTGTTACCAACCCCCTATTAAAATTTTGAGGACTCAGTTTCAAAAATTTGTGGAGAATGTAACATCTCTTGTTTTTAAAAGGAAACACAATGTTTAATACCGTACATGATACGCCACATCAAGAAAAAATGAACAACTAAATATTATTATTTAGTATAGTTTTTATCACCTAGACATTGGAATGTAGGGAATGAGAAGCATTAACAGAATTATAAAAATATGGTTTACACATATTTATATAATGATTCATTGTTTACCAAATTAACTTGAAATAAAACTCAAAAACAATTTAATATAAAGAATGTATTTTTTATGAAAAACTTTTTAAATGTGAATAATTTTGTTTATAAAATAATTTAATCACTCTTTTAGGATTATATTAATGGAATATTAATTAAATATAATGTTTAAAATTCATCTTATGTGTTTTCTATACATTATATAAGCATGAATTTAATTTTATGGATAAAAGAAGTATTTTTATAAAAATTAAGTTTTACCACCTTTTGATGGAGATTTTATATTAAATAAAATTTTTGAAACTTTTATAAGTTTTATTTGGAAATATAAACCTTTTATTTGTAAAATGGACATAAAAATTTACTTTGGTTATTTTTTTGGTATTTTTTTGATAAAATTGATTTTTTTAATTAATAGTTAAAAATACTACATTTTAATTAAAAACTACCTTTTCATCTAGTTTATTTATAGATATAAGTTCTCCATTTAAATGTTTTTAAAGTTTAATTATATTAATTAAATAAAATTTAATCCAAATTTTGTCATTTTATGTAATTTTACAGTGAAATTTTATATAAACACATGTTAGTCTTTTGATGGTTTTTAATTTTTAAATACTCGTTTTCTCACTTTGACAATGGGGATTATTTTTAAATTAATAACTTCATCTTATGAGTTTTGAAATTTTAAAAATTTATTCCATATTTGGAATCAGAACATCCAAATTCTGTAAATATGTCCCTTTTATTTTTGTACATTATGAATAGAAACATTAGAAATAATTTTTATTTGACACGGTTAAAGGGTAAAAATAATATTAAAATAATATAAAATTAGTATAACACTTTTCCTAATATTATTTAATGAGTTATGGGCAACAGGTACAATCCTTAGGTCAAAATGGTGTCCTTTGGAAGCCCCTTGGGTGTGATTATGACATTTATAACATTTAATTTAATGTAAAGGAAAAAATTTCATAATCACGTCTCTTATTACTAAAATAATTTAAATATGGGTTGTATGAGTGATATCATTTAATATAAAGATAAATTATAAAGATAAAAATTTAACCCATTTCATGATTATTTATATATAATTTTTATAGATTAAATAATTAAATTTAATTATGACATAATGATCATACAATAATTATTTTGTTAAGAAAAATATCTAATAAACGATGTTATAAATATTAACATAAATATAATTTCAGAGAATTTATTTAATACACAAATTTTATGGAAGAATGGTACATTTTTTGATGATTTTAAGAAGTTGGTTCAAACTTCTCTTGCTGTTAGGATATTTTTAGAAAGTCAATTAATGAATAATGCCTAAATTGATAATATTGGAATTTTAAAATATAAAATAGTTTATTTAATGTTACAAAATTTATTAACATATGAAATTCGACCAATTGGTTAGGATAAGTCTTAATATGTCATAAAACATGCTTTTTTGGGTTGTTTGACATGTTATGGTAATTAAATTATCTCACAAAGTATAAATAACATGATATCATGGTAAGATTAAAAAGGGTAAAATGAGGTTTAAATAATAAATATAAAGATTAAAAAATATTCAAAACTTGTCTAAATTTAATTTTATAATTATTATTTGACCCAAATCATCTTATTTTATAAATAAATTATTTCTGGGCCATTTGGAAAAAAAATATATTATTTAATATTTTAAGAGTTTCCAAGGGTGACCCTCCACTATCCTGCAAAAATATAACCACTATTTTATAATATTAACACTTACAAAACATTTTTTAGGCCAATATGTACCCAAAAATACTACTATAATCCCTCTAAAAATTCTTGAGGCCCTATTTTGGGAAGAACACCCTTATTAGAGGTGTTAAGGTGTTCTTTATAGGGGATCAATTGAAGAAGAGGTATCATTTCCTTTAAGTATTTTTATATTATTTATTCTTACACTTCTTCAAATATCATTAAACCGTGATGAAATAATAACTCAATTATCCACAATATACTGAGATGTTATTAGGTTAATTTCATCATCTAAATTAATATCCACTTCTATTAAATGGGAAAGAAATTAATCATTCGCGTGTACGTGTGAACTATCAACTCCACGAACCAATCTAATTTGTTTTCCATAAATATCACTCATGACTGGTTAAAATAATTTAATTAATGTTTATATATGATATTCATGACATATTAATCATTATAAGATAATAATATATCAATTATGTTCTTAATTTCCATGCACATAATAATGATAATGTCTTTCCTGTGTACGTGTGAACTATCAACTCCACAAAGCGATGTGAACCATTTTTATTTAACACATCACATATAATATATATATAATTATATTTAAATTATTAATATTAATTTAATAATATAATGATCATTCTTTAAATAAAAAATTATACTTACCTTATTTCCATAATGATCAATGAAAAATGGAGACATTACTCATGCGTACGTATGGCCTACCGTCTCCATAATTATAACGTTTTTAATTTTTCATTACCATAATTAATGGTTTGATTTAAAGGTATAATAGATTTATAGAACCAAGAATTATTTCATGAATATTATTTTGGAGATTATGTACTTATGGCCTCATAGACTTTTGACATCCTACCAAGTTCATTTTCGACTCTAGTATAGAATTTTGGTAAAATGTCTGATGTGAACATAAATAATCATTTAATTGTTATAACATAAAAATAAGTGATATAAAGGGAATAATAAAATTGAAAGAGGTTATAAAGTAAGTTTAGATTAAAATATGTTTATTATTCCAAATGATAAATAATGAAAAAGAAAAGTGAGACTCAAGGTAATGGTTTCTATCTCGCTCTACATTCGTTGAATAATTTATTAATAATACACACAATTATTCTTTTATAAGTTGTATATACAAAAACTATGACATTTTATATCCATATTTTATCTATAATAATTTTATTTATTACTTTTAAAATTTATTAATTCGAGATTAAGATTTAAAAGTTTAAAGTGGTATGAGACACCTTGAACGTTTAAAGATTTAGTTATCAAATCTTTTTCTTCATGATATTAATTTACATATTTATTTACATGGATATTAAAGATTATATATGGAATTTTATGTATATCTTGATTTTCAATCAATGTTTTCAAATGGAATCTTTCCTATATGAAGAATTTTACTTTATTTACAAAAATATAAAAATAATGTTTTTGTTTTAACATATACGACATCAATGAATTCTTCGTTGTCGTAACCATCATTTGATATTTGGATTCATCTATAATAATTAGTATTTTTTAAAAGTAAAATAAATCAATTACTCCCATTTTGGGTGTTTTGGTATTGAAAATGTTCTTGATAGTGGATTAACTATTTCATCATCTTGGAATTATTTCTTGTGATTGAAAATGAAATTATATGGGTTAAATGTTGATATTTGCAATCTTTTATGGGATATGATTATATAATGGTACTTGGACATTAGATGGGTGGTTATGTGATAAACCAAATATTGATGGTTAAGTGATAAACCAAATATGGTTGATTATGTGATAAAACAAAGACTTGTGGTTATATGATAAACCAAGGATGGGTGGTTATGTTATACCCTCCAATGCATTGGGTATGGAAGGTGGATGTACGAATTTTCCATTTGCTAGAGTGAAATGTGTGGAAGTCAACTATATGGTTATTTCATTAAGTATGATTAATTCCCATGTTACCTACTTATATACGACATGTTTTTATGAGTTTCCCTTAAAATCATTGATTTTTATAAAGTAAGATAATGGTATTTTGGAAAATATTTTCCTTTTTTAGGTTAAAATGGTTTGTTTTATTTTAAGGAAATGTTTATTAAGTTTTTACCGACTAATGTTTTTCTTTATTTATGTTATTTATTGAGATTTTGTGATCATCCAATGTTTTAAAATGTTTTTTTGTATGTCTTAATATTGGAAAGGAAAAAGAAGATGCCATGATGAAAGTATTGAAGGCGTGTCTTGAAAAGAAATCATGTTTTATTTTAAAAGTGTTTCTTTTGGTAAAAAATGGATACTGACTATAAGTGTCCACATGAAATGTATGAGTTTACTATGTAATAATTTTTCCAAATTCTCTAAAATTCTAGACCTAAATGATCTGTGGGAATTAAATAATATAAATTATAGTCAAAATTCACTATAATAAGTTATGTTTAAAACCAAGTCCTTATAGTTGGTATCATCATGGGGTTTAGATACATTTGGATATTACGATGTATTTTTTTCACACATGGATATCATCATGGGTTTATAAGTTTATGTTTGATACTAAGTTTAATTACATATAAAACCTTTTTAGGCTTATGTTATTTAATTTCTAGGTGATTAACTGTATTTTGGGAGACATTTAATTTTGTGGTAGTTATGGGTTATTACTTTCAAGGATGATAAATGAAAAGTATAGAATAACCTTGGAGGTTAAAACATGTTATTGTTATTTTTTTAGTATTTTATCTCATTTTGGTAATTTTATAAGAATTATAAAGTTTTTGAAAGAGGGAAACTCACAGACTGTGTGACAACCCATCGCATCGAACAAGGCTGCAGTAATCGAACCCACAACCGGAGTGTGACAGGCCTTTAACGCCTACCACTGGCCTACGTGATGTCCCTGGTTTGTATGACTTATTATTTTTAGTTAAATGATTTTATGGATTAAGAATAATTTGATTTGGGAGACATATATTTTATCAAATAGATAACCATGGGATTGGAAAATGATTTTGGGATTAATAGATAAAGGTAATTTTGGATGATCCCCGAATGACCCAAAGGCCTACATTTTTATTCATTTTTGATAACCCCCATTTCAAGGGATGAGGGGGGAACCTTAAAAGGCCTGTAGGCTTAGTTATTACATGGACCATAGTCTTAAGAGACATTAAATGACCCGAAGGTCATAGGGAATTCAACCAGACTATAACTACGAAGAACTTCCCCTCCCCACACTAGTTCAGAAAATGTTTTTTACGTCGGTTATTTTTCATTATTTACGTCGGTTTTTAGGCGACGTTAATACGGACGATGTTATAAATAACGTTTTTTACGTTGGTTATTTAAAACCCGACGTAACATCCCTAACATCACGGTGTTTATCACGTCGGTTATGACATAACCGACGTGATAAAAAGGCCTGGGAAACGTTTTAGCACGTCGGTTATCAAATAACCGACGTGGTAAATCGATTCCCAGGCCTTTTAGCACGTCGGTTATATTAAGAACCGACGTGATAAAAGGCCCGGGAACGGTTTATCACGTCGGTTCTAGAAAAAACCGACATGATAAACCCCTACCAATTTATTTACCACGTCGGTTATAAAATAACCGACGTGAAAGCGATATATATATTTTTTAAAATAATTGCACTGCTCTCACCAAAAAGCAACCAGAAACCAAACAACAAAAATAACCATGCCAGCCCTCCCCCAAGCCCCAACTGAACCCCACCCTCATCTATACCCACCTAACAACCTGGCCAGCCCTCCCCCACCACATTGGATCCCCACCACAACCCTTGGACACCCCCCACCCCTTGGACAGCCCCCCACCCTCATTTACACCCCCACGACCCCTAGTACAGCCTCAAACACCCATTGGACACCCCTCCCATATCCCTTGGACACCCCCACCCTCATTTACACCCCCAAGACCCCTAGTATAGCCTCAAACACCCATTGGACACCCCCCACACCTTGACAGCCCTCCCAGACCCCTTGGACACCCCCCGACCCCTGGACACCCCCCCGAGCCCTTGGACAGCCCCAAACACCCCTTGGACACCCCTCCCATATCCCTTGGACACCCCCACCCCTTGGACAGCCCCCCCACCCTCATTTACACCCAACCGGCCCCTTGGACAGAACTCCCAGACACCTTGGACACCACTCCCATATCCCTTGGACACCCCCACCCCTTGGACACCCCCCACCCCTTCGACAGCCCCCCCCCACCCTCATTTACACCCCCCGAACACTAGGACAGCCCCAAACACCCCTTGGACACCCCTCCCATATCCCTTGGACACCCCCCACCCCTTGGACACCCCCCCACCCCCTGGACACCCCCCACCCCCTGGACACCCCCCCGACCCCTTGGAAACCCCCCCCATCCCCTTGGACAGCCCCAAACACCCCTTGGACACCCCTCCTATATCCCTTGGACACCCCCACCACTTGGACACCCCCCCACCCCTTGGACAGCCCCCCCCCCCCCACCCTCATTTACACCCAACCGACCCCTTGGACAGCCCCAAACACACCTTGGACACCCCTCCCATATCCCTTGGACACCCCCACCCCTTGGACACCCCCACCCTCATTTACACCCCCAGACCCCTAGGACAGCCCCAAACACACCTTGGAAACCCCTCCCATATCCCTTGGACACCCCCCAAACACCCACCCACCCCCTTGGAACCTCTCCCCCCATACCAAAATCCAGACCAGAACCTCTCTGTCTGGACCACCGGCCGGCAGGCCCCCCACACCCACCCATCCCCTTGGACACCACCCTGGACACCCCCGACCCCTCTGGACAGCCCCCGACCCCTCTAGAAAGCACCCCCACCCCTCCTGGACACAACCCCCCACCCCCAACCTGCTTGGACACCCCCCTGGACACCCCCAACCCTCTGGACAGCCCCCCCACCCCTCCTAAACACCACCCCCACCCCCTACCCCCTTGGACACCCCCCTGGACACCCCCCAACACCCACCCACACCCTTGGACAGCCCCCCACACCCATCCACCCCCTTGTAAACCCCCCTAGACACCCCCTGACCCCTCTGGACAGCCCCCGCCCCTCCTGGACACCACCCCCACCCCCTACCCCCTTGGACACCCCCCTGGACATCCCCCAACCCTCTGGACAGCCCCCCCACCCACCCGGACAACCCCAAATACCCTCTGGAGAGGCCGCCACCCACTTGGACAGCCCCCCACACCCATCCAACCCCTTGGACACCCCCCTGGACACCCCACCGACCCCTCTGGACAGGCCGCCACCCCCTTGGACAGCCCCCCACACCCACCCATCCCCTTGGACACCACCCTGGACACCCCCCGACCCCTCTGGACAGCCCCCGACCCCTCTAGAAAGCACCCCCACCCCTCCTGGACACAACCCCCCACCCCCGACCTGCTTGGACACCCCCCTGGACACCCCCCAACCCTCTGGACAGCCCCCCACCCCTCCTAAATACCACCCCCACCCCCTACCCCCTTGGACACCCCCTGGACACCCCCCAACACCCACCCACACCCTTGGACAGCCCCCCACACCCACCCACCCCCTTGTAAACCCCCCTGGACACCCCCGACCCCTCTGGACAGCCCCCCACCCCTCCTGGACACCACCCCCCACACCCTACCCCCTTGGACACCCCCCTGGACACCCCCCAGCCCTCTTGATAGCCCTCCCACCCCCCTGGAATCACTGAAAATTTACTATAACAAGAAGTTGGGCCATTCAAAGAATGTTTTTAGGTGTGGAGGAAGAACTGAGTTTCAATCGATAGAGAAGGAACTCGACATTAGGTTGTCTATTCCAGGTGTGGATTTGAAGGAGTTAATGTTTGTTCAGTGACCCAAGAGATTGAATCAGAAATTCAGATGTTGTGCCATTTTCTCATGATGAGGATGAATAATTGGTGGGGTTTGACTTTTAAATGGAGAGCTTAGCAGACCATCATATTTTCTATAGATCAGTAAAGGATGTTAGCATCGAACATAAGGCTTAAGGGATGCTTTCAGATCCAAATATGTATGTTGATGGATGCAATGGATCTAGTAGAGGTTCTAGAAAGAATGGTGGTTTTATTTGTTTAGGATAAGTAGTGAAGAAAAAACTAGTTAATTTTTTACTTGCTGAAAAGAGGGTATCTAAAATTTTTAACATGCCGAGGGGAAATCTGGTGATTCCTCCTCGTGAAACTTTGTTTGTAGGGGGTGAAAATGGTGATGTGATCCCAAATCCATGCAACTATGCCATGGTTGTGTGTGAATAAAGTAGTAACAACTGTAAAAGGGCAACCCATCCAAATGGACACGCCCCAACCCTCTCGGGGATTTATAGAAAACGATGAAAAATTAGTGAAATCATAAAATTAGTCAATATTGCAAGTAGAACTAATAGATCTAGGGATGATAAATAAGATTATGGTGCCAAAAAGAGTTAAAAGAGTTCGCAATCGAAGAATCTTAGCTAGTTTCAACAAAAAAATCACAACACATATATATATACTATCCGCGAAAAAAAACGAACGAGTGGGAGGATTACCTGAGTGCTGCGAGTTTAGATGATTGATCTGAGGAGATTAAATATGAGAAACGATGATCGCAAAATGAATCTAAACCAACGAAATGGACGAGCCGATTCGGGTTTACGCGCGAGAGAGACGAGTCGCGACTGTCGAAGGTAAACTCGCGAATGACAATCCACGGGTCTGGGTAAATTTTTAAATGAGTTATCACGTCGGTTATTCAATAACCGACGTTATAATTTTTTTAAAAACATTTATAACGTCGGTTATTCAATAACCGACGTAAAAACCTTCCTCCGATTCTTTTTTTTACGTCGGTTATTTTATAACCGACGTTATAAAGGGCTCAAAATCCGCGTTTTTTTACGTCGGTTATTCCATAACCGACGTCAAAAACATCTGCGGATTCTTTTTTTACGTCGGTTATAAAATAACCGACGTAAAAAGGCCTTCAAAAACCGCGTTTTTTACGTCGGTTATTGAATAACCGATGTAATAACTCATACATATGTCGATTTGTTACGTCAGTTATTGAAAAACCGACGTAACAAACACCCCCGCTTCTGTTTTTTTACGTCAGTTAATGTATAACGGACGTAAAAAACGAAGCCGCGCGATTAATAACGTCGGTTATAAAAATAACCGACGTTAAAGGTGTACCGAACACAGGTTTTTACGTCGGTTATTAAATAACCGACGTAAAAAACCTCGTTTTACATATTATGACTTCGGTCTTATATAACCGACGTAAAAAATGGTGACGTAAAAAACATTTTCTGCACTAGTGCCAGCATCTGCATCGTGATGGTAGCTCTCTACCTTCGCATGGCGTTCTGGCTAAGATTCTTGTGCAAGCACAGGCTGGTCCTGATGGAATAGCCATACCCTCTCATTCTTCCAAATCCATTGGTTCTGCTCTGGTGAGTGTGCTTTCTCTAAATCCTCCTCTAGGGATTTTGTTTTGTAGAGTCTGTCTGGGGAAACTGCATGTGGCCCAAAGGCCTTGAGGTGGCACGAAGGCCTTAAAGGTGGCCCTAAATCCCTACTAACCCGAAGGCCTAGGAGGTCCAAACACTTTAAGGACACCAATTTCACACCAGTGGCCCAAGGTGAATATTTTTGGTTTCTACAGTACCAAACAATACCTTCTACGGTAACTGCTACAGTAACCGCTATAGTGCCCATACAGTTCCTACTATAGTACCAAAAAATATGACTCCTCCTGGTTTTTAACCTAGGTCTCATGGATTCACTAAAGTATACCTAACCAATTTGGCTAAGGCTCATGTGCGTATTTTTGGGAGACGTTCACTATTTTGGAAACTTTATATGGTTAAGGTAAATAGAATACTATAGGATTATAATTGAGTAGTAATGGTTGAATTATATCATGAAAGAATCTATGATTTTAGTTATAGAATTTTGGGGAATTAGGTTATTTATCGAAATGATTAACCTATCTTGGAGAACATGTGAGTAGGTTAATTACTTTTTGGTATGAGATATTTAGAGTGATTGATGTTTTTTGGAGATAAATGTTAAAATTTATATTGGAAGACTATGTGATCAAATCCTTCTCAAATTTGGGTTTCAATATTAATTTTTATTATTTTGAGTAATTTCCCGGACAATTTTTTATTGAATGGCCAATATTAATCTTTGGGTATTATTGAAGAATTTTGGTGCCAAAAGACTTCCTTATCCTTATAAAGGATTATTCTTTTTGGGGGAATTATCTGATCTTGTACTAACAATTTTTTTTGGTTAATATTTAAAGGTACAAGAAATATATAGTTATTATTTTGTGGATGATGTGAGTTTTTATAAGTGTATTATTGTGCTTCAGGGGTAAAAAAATCTTATTAAATACTCATTGTTTAGATAAAAGGATAAGTGTGTGGTGAAAGTAAATTAATGTATGAATCCATACCAGTCAAGTAATTTTATTTTCTTATTTTTTATTCTAAATAGTAAATAAACTCCTCAAGTTTATTAAAATGTTTTTAAAACAAAAACTTATTCTGTTTAATTTTCATACTATGAAGTTAATGACCATTTAAACTATCAAAAATTTATTTTTTTATTGTTAAATTTTACAAAAAAAGGATTTCAATCAATCTCCATCATATCATGATGCTTAGTTTTTTTTCATATCCATGTTTTCATACATGGAATCCTAGTATGTGTTATCTCATGTGACCTTCGTACAGTCCTTTCTTTCTTTTAAAGTGGAAGTTTTTTTAATCCTTTTTCAGATGTGGGATTGAAATAAAGCTATTATGGAAGGTCATACCTTAGTTACCGAACCCAAATTAAAATTTTGAGTAAGTAATTTCTAAAATGGTAGGTGAATGTAACATCCTAGGTTTTTGAATGGAAACACAATGTTTGATAGCATCCATGATACACCGCATCGAGCTTAAATGAAAACTAAATATTATTATTTAATACGGTATTTATCACATAGATGATATAATAGAGAGAATATAACTTTTTAACTGAATTATCAAAATATGGTTTACATATGTTTATATAATTATTCACTGGTTACCAAACTAACATTAAATAAAACTAAAATCCAATTAAATATAAAGGATGTATTCTTATGAAAAACTTATTAAATATGAATAATTATGTTTATAAAATAATAAAATCACAATTGTGGGACTATATTAATGAAATATTAATTCAATATATTGTTTAAAAATCATCTTACATTTTTTCTTTGAAATGTATAAGAACAAAATAAATTTTATGTATAAAAAGAGTATTTTTCTAAAAATATAGTATTATCATCTTTTGATGGAGATCCCATTTTAAATAACGTTTTTGACACTTTTATACATTATATTTTACAAAATAAACTTATTATTTTGAATCAAGACTAAATAAATTACTTTGATTAACTTTTTGGTATTTTTCTAACAAAAGTTATTTTTAATGAATAGTGAAAAATACTGAATTTTATTCAAAATCACCTTCTCGCCTATATTATTTATATATCTAGGTTATCATTTTAATTTGTTATAAATTTTAATTATATTAAATTTTTATCATTTAATCAAATTTTGGTCATTGGAATTAATTTCACATTGAAATTTTATATAAACACAGTCAATCTTTGGATGGTTTTCACTTTTTAAAAACTTATTTTCTCATTTTGACAATGGGGATTAATTTCCAATTAATTAATTAAAATTTTGTGTATTAAGTTTTTAAAACTCAATTTTATATTTGGAATCATATGGTCCAAATTATTTAAATATTTTCCTTTTATTTTTTAACATTATGAATAGTAACTTTATTAATTATTTTTATTTCCCATGGTTAAAGGGTAAATCCGATAAATATGTGTAAAAATAATATTAAAATATTATTCAACTACCATAAAACTTGTCCTAATATTATTGGATGAGTTATGGGTGACTCATAGAATCCTTGGGTCGATATGGTTACCTCTAAAAACCACTTGGGTGTGAATATGACATTTATAACATTTAATTTAAAGTAAAGGCAAGATTTTTATAGTAATTTCTCTACTTACAAAAACAATTTTAATATGGGAAATATAAGTGATATCTCATACAATAAATATTCATTAAAAAGGTAATAATATTAAATAAATTATGTTAATTTGTTTATAATTTTTAGATATTAAATAATTAAATTTAATAATGACACTATGATGATACATTAATTATTTTATTATGTGAAATATCAAATAAATGATATTATAAATACCAAAATAAATATAAATTAGGAAAATTAAGGGAATAAAAGAATTTTAGGGATGCATATTACATGTGGGAGATGATTTAAATATGTTTTTTTAACTTAACAAGTTTTCAGGATATTTTTAGAAAGTCTACTAATGAATAGTGTCAAAATTGACATAATTGGTATTTTAAAATATAAAATAGTTTATTAAATGATATAAAATTTATAAAAATCTAATATTAGACTAAATGGTTAGTATAAGTCCAAATAATTTATAAAAGAAACTTTTTTTTATTGTTTTTACATGTTATAGTAATTACATAAACAACCAAAGTATAAATAACATGATATCACAGTAAGATTAAAAAGGGTAAATAAGTGTTAAACTAAAAAGATAAGGATTAAAAAATACTAAAAACTTGTATAAATTTACTTGGATGATTTTTATTTGACCCAAACTAAAATTATCTTTGAAATAAATTATTTTGAAATCATTTGGAACCGAAATAGAATATATATTAACTTAATATTTTAAGTGTTTCCAAGGGTGCCCCTCCCCTCTTCTATAAAAAGGTACCCACACTTCTCTAATAATAAATCTTTAAAATCCTTTTGGTATGGAAAATTGCTTCCCAAAACTCTTCCAAGAATCTCTAAACACATTACTTATGCCTTATTTTAGACATAACACCCTTCTTAGAGGCATTAAGTTGTTCTTCAATGGTGATCAAATAAAGAAGGGGTATCATTTTCTTTAAGTATTTCTATATTATTGCTTATTCCACTTATTCAAATATACATAAACCATGATTAAATAATAACTCCAGTATCCATAATATATTGAGATGTTACTATTTTAATATCATCAACTAAATCGATCTTCACTTCCATTAAATAGGACAGGAATTAATTGTTTGTGCTTATGTGTGAACTATCACATCCATGAACTGATCTAATTCATTTTCATATCCATCTCTCATGAATAGTTATAATAATGAAATTAATGTTTATATTTTATATTCATGACATATAAATCTTTATAAGAAAATAATATATCAACTATTTTATTACTTTTCATGCACATAAATATGATAATGTTGTTTTTTGTGTACGTGTGAACTATCACCTCTAGGAAGCATTGTGAATTATTTTTATTCACCAAATCACTTATATAATATATATATAAGTATAATTATATTATTAATAATATTTTAATAATATCATGATCATTATGTAAGTATAAAATTATAATTACTTTATTTACATAATTATAAAAGATAAATGGAAAAGTTACCCGTGCGCATGTACGGCCTACCGTCTCCATGATTATAACATTGTTCATTTTTCATTACCATAATTAATGGTTTGATTTAAAAGAATATTGGATGTATAAAAGTAATCCTTATGTCATGAATACTATTTTTTTAGATTATATACTTATGACCACATGGACTATTAATATCATACCAAGTTCATTTTCAACTCAAGTACCGAATATCGATAAAATGTCCGATCTGAACTTAAATAACTATTTAATTGTTATAACATGTTAATACGTGTTATAAAAGAAATAATTAACATGAATATTTTTCTAAATAAAGTATAAATTAACATAAGTTTATTATTTGGGAAGATAATTAACAAAAAAACAAGTCTGACTCAAGGTATGGGATTATGGATCACTCTCCTTTCATTGAGGTACTTCTTGATAATACACAGCATTATTCATTTATAAGGTGTATATATAGCAACTATGACATTAAATATACATATGTTATATATAATAATGTTATTTATTGTTTTTTAAATGCATTAATTCTTGGATATTAAGATTTAAATGTTCAAAGTACTATTAGAAACCTTGAACGTTTAAAGATTTAATTATAAAATCTTTTTCTCCATGATATTAATTTATAAATATTTTTTATATGGATATAAAGGATTTTACTGGACTTTTTGTTCCTATCATTAATTTCATTCAATTTTTTCAAAAGGAATATTTTTTAATATGAAGAGTTTTACTTTCTTTACAAAACACCAAAGGAATGTTTTTATTTTAACATAAACAAAAACAATGAGTTCTCTTTCACTGTAACCATCATTTGATATTTGGCTTCCTTAATAAGCCTTAGTGTTTTTAAAATAAAAAGAAATAAATTATTCCCTTTTTTAGTTTTTTGGTACTTAAAATGGTTTTAAAAGTGTATTGACTATTTCAATATCATATAATTATTTATTGTGATTGAAAATAATATTTTATGAGTTAAATGTTGATAATTGAGATCTTTTATGTGATATGATTATATAATGGTAATTGGACATTTTATGGGTGGTTACATGATAAAACAATGATATGTGGTTATGTTATAAACCAAATATGGTTGGTTACATGATAAACCAAATATGGGTTGTTCTGTGGTAAATCCAAGATGGGAGGTTACGTTATAACCTCATGTGCATTGGGTATGGAAGTCGGTCATTTGGATATTCCATTTGTAAGACTGATATATGTGAACATCAACCATATGGTTATTCCATTAAGTATGATTATATACCAAGTTACATACTTATATATGACAAGTTTTTTATGTGTTTTCATGAAAATCATTGATTTTTTAAAAGATAAGATAATGATCTTTTTGAAATGATGATCTCTTTTTAAAGGTAAAAAGGAATGTATTATTATAAGGAAATATTTAATGGGTTTTTACTGACTATTGTTTTTCATTCCCTGTGTTCCTTACTAATATTTTGTGTTAATCCCATGTTTTAGAATGTTTTTCACAGGTCATAATACTAGTAAGGAAAAATAAGATGCTATGTTGAAAGTATTGATTCTATGTCTTGAAAATAAACCATGTTTTATTTTAAAAGGGATTCCTTTGGTAAAAAATGGATACTAAGTATAAGATTCCACTTGTAATATACGAGTTTACTATGTAATTTTTTGTCATATTTCTCTAAAACTCTAGATCAAAAATATCTATGTGAGTTAAGGAAAATAAATTCTAGTCAATAATCACTAAAATAAGTTCTATTTATGGCTAGGTCCTCATATCAATACCCAATACACCATTTTGGGGGTGATTACACATCGGTACAACTATTACAGATCCACATCTATTTTTAGTATCCATACATGCATTATGTTTATTGGAAACCACATACTCTATAGTTTACCATAATTAATTCATGGTCTCAAATGTTTAGTCTTATTCAAAAGTCTTTCAGTAAATTTCTCTAATCCTAATCGCAAAAAATAACTAGACATTAATATGATAGAAACTATGACCAACCATTTATTAAATAAACCATAATTCATTATTTATTAAAAAAAATGAGCATATAATACAATCCCAAAATATTAAAAATACTATTGTTTTTGGTAATTAGATACATTATATAACAATTTAAAATAGGAATACACTAAAATTATAGAAAAATAATTAAAATACTCTTATCATTCAATCTCTAAACTAAAATTTCATGGGATAACCATGGGAAGTATATAAGAAAGGGGTGAGATATAAATACAAGTAATGTAATAATCAAATCATAACATGATGAAAGTAAAACATGTTTGTCAATAGTAATATCAAGGTGACATAAAATGGGTGGTAATCCTTGTTTTTTATGGTCTCATGTCTCGGACACAAATAATCGTGGTGGTCCGCATTTAATGCCCCTCATTACCCCTTTCTAAAGGTGACCAGACCCTGCCACCATGGTTGGTGATCTTTTATACTTGATCAAAATAGGATAAAGGGATGTTAGTTCCTCCTTCCATGGATTCCTCTTGGAATCTCGTCATCTCGTCCATGTCTCTCTCATAGATTTAATTTATGTTCCTGAAACTCATTTCTAGTGCTATCTTGAGGTGGATTCTAGTTAATTACACTGCTTCTATCTCAATAGGTAAAAAACCCTCAGTCTTAATAGATTAAAATGTAGGTAATTTGTGTTCATCTCTGGACATTGGGTGTTTTGGAAACTTTTAATGCATTTATATTTTGGAAGGAATCTCTTGTGTAAGGAATCTTAGATACAAAACCCAAGGAATCCCATGTCGACAATGAGGTAGTTGATGACTGATGTGTAAGTACTACAAGGATTTTTCTCTTAGGCATCCCATTTCCACTAAATGGAGTATGGAAGCCGAATCAGGACACATGTTTAAAGACATGTAAATATAGACAAAAGATTAATGTCTTGTGGGGATAGATCTAGTCATGTGTTTAATTTCTGATTGAGAAAAATTGTGGAGTGTGTCCCCATGGTGGAATATTCTACACTTGGATAAAGAGTGTGTCCCCAAATGGGAGTTATTTTACAATGGATGATTTCAGTATTGAACCTCAGGGAGGTTTCCTACAAACCATGTTTAAGAGATGGGAATCAGAAACCACATAGTTAGATTCTGTAGTTTAAGGTAATGTGATAGGACCTATCCAGGAGGTTAACATCATGTGGTAAGAAAACTCATGTCACAGATAGATATTCAATGAGTGATATTGTGGGGATTAAACATAGAAACATTCAAGGAACTTCTTGGAGAAATGATGATGTGGTTTAGTCTTATGTCTGGAAGCTTCCTAGGCATAGCTAGGAGTAGTGATGATGTGGTTAGGGATTACACTTTAAAGATACCTCGGAACCTCTAAGAGTAGTGATGATGTGGTTAGGGTTTACCCAAGGAAGATTTTTGGGTGTTTTGATGAGTAGTGATGATGTGGTTATGGATTATGTGTAGAAGATTCCCAGGAGATGCTAGGAGTAGTAATGATGTTCTTAGGTATTACATGAGGGAGATTC
The DNA here is from genome assembly GCA_963277665.1 of Viscum album. NCBI lineage: Eukaryota > Viridiplantae > Streptophyta > Magnoliopsida > Santalales > Viscaceae > Viscum > Viscum album. Next base: position 414,703,773 of record OY728145.1, read on the forward strand.
CTGGTTGTTTCTAGGAGAAATGATAATGTGGTTGGGGATTGAACATGGTATCTTTCTATGAATATGGGGGTACCATCTCACACATATCACATGAAGAATCTTTTTATTTTTGAACAAGGAGTCCTACTATGTTTACAAAAGGTATTCCAGTATTTTTGCATAGTGTATGGTTATAGTTTAACAACATGTGAAAAGATGTAGTGTGTGGGGATTATGCATTGATCTGTCAATTCTTATCTTCCTCGTGCTGGTTTAAGAAGGAATCTTGTGGATATGTAATAGAGTAAGGTTATAGTTTAAAGTCATGTGAAATGATATGGTGTTTTGGGACTATGCACTAGGGTTCTTCTTATTTTCTTACTCATGTTTGGTAAAGAGGGAATCCCATGTTCACAATATAGTGTAAGGTTATAGTTTATTGTCATGTGAAAGGACATGGTTCATGGGGATTATGAATTGATCTATGTATTGTATCTGCCTCAAGTTGGGTCAAGATGGAATCTTAAAATTCTTGTGGGTTAAGGAATATCATAGGATCATACAGTTGAAGAGGTTGCCCATGGGCATTACTAGGGATAAATAGGGATAAATTTTGTGTTTACACACTAGGGTTTCTCATTCATCATTTTAATGTAATGTTATGAGGGAATATTGAATTTCTGATGGGTTGAGTGATATGATTTGGGATTACACCTGAGATAGAGGCCCATGGTGGTTGTTTAGTGTCCATCTCATGATAATTACATAAGACATTTTATGATTAAAAGATAAGGAATATCATGATTTTGATAAGAGGTATCATATTCTCATCACGCAGGGTATACTACAGTTTAATGTCATGTAGTGAGGAATATGGGGCTTGGATATTTTCAATCTAGTGGCTCCCTACTCCCATTTACCTTAGATGACATAGGAAATGGACATTTTGTGACTCCTCCTCCTCATCCCTACCTAACTAGTGTGGGGTAGGGTTCTCTTCCACTTCCTCCATTTACTATTCCTTTTTCTCTCTCAGTTCAAATATCCTTATCACCTCTCCATCTTACCCTCATTAGATTTTTTTCATAAATTCCAATCATGTGTTGAAGGGGTTCTTATGGTTTGGATTTCATCCCTAGAGTTTATGAATGCCTCCGTGAAGTTGGATCTTTCATTGGTGGTCTACTTTATAAGAGATGACCCTCTATTAATGTCTTCAATAGATCTATCTTCGATTCACAAACATTTCAAGGTCATTTGATTGAAATGATTTTGGAAATGAGGAATTTTCTAATCCAATTCTTAATGTAATATGACCTAATCATCAATTGGGAGAAGTCTCCATGTGTTATATCAGGTTCAAAATTTTCCCCCTTTCGGAGGTCATTTTATTTTCACTTAAATCATGATCCCTCTACCAAAATGATATGGAATTCCATTCCTGCCCCCACCCTAAAATTTCATAATCTGGTGTTTCTTTTTTTGACTTACAATCTGGTAGGTCGTTTCCTCTACTCATATAATCATACATGTGTTATATATCATCTAATTTCTCTAAGGATCTATGTTGAAGTCAACATTTTCAAAGAACCAATGGATTCTTTTGGAATTGTTTTTAAATGTGATATGTGTTGGAATTAAAAGGTTTGTTAAAAATATTGGGTCCCATTTTGATCATCTTGTAGACATCTTGGGAATGATTCTCATATATACCAACAAATAAGTTTGGAAATTATGCAGTGTCCCTTTAATCAGATGCATTGGGAGAGGGTCATCCTTTGCAGTCTGTGGGAGAGATTGGACTGAACACGTCAACTGTTGATACATTGTGAAAATACTTTGAGGAGGAATTTCCAGGTAATAGAGAGATGTGGAAATCTCTTATTATCCAAAAAGAGGAAAGAACCATGCATCTTGAGTAAAAAATTGCCGACATCTATGATCAATTGAGGTGTGAATTGGATAACAGCAATTAGACAAGGAAGGATCATGAAGGATCATGGGGGATCGATTGAGAGACTGTGGTTACTAATAGAAATAAATCATTTTCCTCTGCATATGAAGAGGCTATGAGACTGGTCTGTGTTTCTACCCAGATATAGGAAACATATGAGGGTGGTCCAACCAGCTTCATTTACTGGGAGTTGGTAATGTAGGGAACATCTGATTTTCAAGGGGATGTGTTGATTACAGTGAATAGGTCTATCCATATAAATAATATTGTCACTATTAAACCAAATTATCATTTTTAAGGGTAGTAAATTGAGTGTAAGATAAAATAAAAAAGATATTTAGAGATGGAGGAGAATTCCAATGAGGATTAAGGATCATAATAGAGAGAGACAAATGATGATAGTGATAAATTTTTCTTAGAATATAGTATAGAGGAATGAAACAATAGAGGAATTCACTGGTCCGTAATTTATAAAGGGGAAAAAGAAAAATGGGATTCTTCTAGTTGTATATTTACTAAAAGATATAAATCCAAAAGCTTATAGGATTGATCCAATTTTCTAAAGCAAATAGAGATAAGCTCTGCTAAAAAGTCTCAACGCAAGGCATGGTATGGCATGATTTCAAATATTGGAATGACATAGGATCTAATCATTCACTCTATGAAATAAAAATTGTAGGATTTTATTGTGATTATGGCCCCCTAATAATATTCAGAAATGATAGTTGGGTGATTTCTAGTAGTGGATTCCAACGATGAGAATAGAGGGTGGTTAAAAAAGAAATAACTCATTCTAATAAGAGGTTTCTATGAAAGGAAAGATAATATGGAAGAGTTTATTAAAAAATTGGAAAATTTGGGTTATCACCTTGATGACCTTATCAAGTAAGTTCCGGGAACAAAAGAAAATTAACTACACATTAAATTATATAGTCATAATGATTTTAAGAAAATTATTCTTCAATTTAATGGTTTTGGACCTATTAATGTGTCTGATTCATTATGGTTATGGTGTGTGTGGTTTTTGAGATGCTTTCATTTTGATAGGGTTCTCACATAACCCTCAAAAATGATATTTTTGGGAAAAAAAATTAGAATTATGGAGAGTAATAACAGTTGCTCGCATGATCATGGCGTGAGGCATCCTAGTTTTAAAACATAAGGCTTCTCGTGTGTGACATTAGAGGAATCCTATGTTTTTAGTATACGATTTACTATAATTTAACATCATGCAGTGAGGATTACTATGCAGAGAAAACTTATAAATGTCTATTGTTGGACTTAAGTGAGATATTCCCTTTCTATTTTGACATATCTTGGGAGTTAGGTTTCATGGTTTTAAGAGTTTCTTGAGAAGTGTTTTGACTCATGGTACTTAGGGAATCCAAGAGAAGAATCTCAACTCATGTGAGGAGAAAAAAACTATGAGGATTAGGATGAATTGAGGTATTTTAAGGAGTATAGAGGAGTACCTTGACTCATTGTATTAAATGAGGTGGACATTAGGGCCTTCTTAGGTGAAAAAAATCACACTTTACCTGGCCTTAAAAGTTCACAAGGCATGGCCATATTATGTGAATAGTGATCTTAATGGAAAAAAGATTCATGAAACATCCTAAAACACCAACCTAACTATGGAAGACTCCACATGGGGGAATTCAAAAAGAATTACCAATGGGATAATGAGTTATGTGAAATTGTGGAACACATTGAAGTTTCTAAAATTGATAGAGTTATGCCACATCCTGAAACCTCCTCCTCTAGATGATGATATGATGGGAGTATTTAAAATCTCAACAAAGTTGAGTACCACAGTTTCATAGAAGATAGAGGAAATAATGAATTATTAATACTTTTTTTATTGTTAGGTAATTTTGTAAATCAATGAACCATGAACTATACTTACGTTGTGGGAAGGTTCTTGTTAATTCTTTATGAGGCTGGGGACTTCCACAATCTATAATTCCATGACACAAACATACACTATGTAAAGGTTAACATCAAATCTTTATGTGGCTAGGGAATTTTTTAAACTGAAGTTTAGTAAAAAAAATACTTCCATAAACTATTGTTTACTTCCACTTGTGAAATTTCGTGTTTTGTGACCCAAGTTTTGTGAAATTTCTTACTTTGTTCCATAATCGCCCTTTTGGCTATTTTTATCTGTCTGAAATCGAAAGACCCTAACAATTTAACCATAAGTAAATTCGGGATCAATGGCCAATCAAATCAAAGCCTGTGAAATGAATACACTCTTGGATCAATTTATTCTGAATTATATCCATAACCTTTTTGTATTTATTTCATAAAATAAATCATAAAAATGAACAAAAATGTATGATATAAGATGATAACATCAAGGAGAAATAGGATTGGGTAAAGAAAAAAACATAACATCATTAGTATATTCCTTGGATAATAACCAAGAAATCATAATAAATTGTTCTTAGGATAACCACCCGTGCACTATATATTTAATCTCATGAGATAAAAACATCACCAAATTCATTAGAGGGCTATATAAATCTGGACCCACCTATTTCATTCCAATTATGCAAATTCATTGGTGAGCCACATTGACCATAAATCATAAAAATTTCATTCATAAATTTTAACCCTACTATAAATGAGTGTGGGTTATATGTGTGGAATTCCCCAATCAATGAAGGATTGTTAAATCTAGGTGAATACCCTTAATAGGAAATGAATATATATATTAACATTAAAAATATTGGGCATGGGAAATCATATGATTACATTTTCCACATAATCGATGTACATAAAGATTCATGTAAGGGTATAATGAATGTGATAGGGGTATGTAATTCCTTTGAAATAATTGTGTTAGTAAAATGAAGGTTTAAAAATACATTCCATCATGAAAATTTGTAAATTAAAAGTTATGACTCAAACAAAGTTCTTGAATAAATAGGATAAAAGAATCCCTTACCATATGTGGGCATTTCTAAAAGCTTTAGAGGATCAAATTAAGATATTAGGAACATGTTGGGTGCGAATTAGAGAGATATAGGTATAGTAACTTAATGCTCAATGTGTTTTGAGTGAAGAGGACTGGGAGGTTGGGTTGGTATTTATAGTAAAATAGAGATGTAATTATTATTAATTTTTAAACATCTAGTTTAGAATATATATGATAAAATAATCAAAATAAAAAACCATCCCAAGAGTTTTTGACCATGGTTTCTACAAAAAAAATAAGAGTGATTTTCAATATTTTATAATTCCATGCACTAAAATCTTTAATATAACACCATAGGTGATCTTTAAGTGAGTCATGGTCATAAGGAAATGATTTTAAAACAATAAAATATAATATAGGTTTTGGAGTATTCATTAATGGTTTATAAAAATAATAAAATAACATAAAAACCTATTATTTTAAAGGTATAAGCCTATATTTGGATATTTATGCCTTTTATAGCATTTATTACATTAATTTTGTGCTATTATGATGTCATAATACATACCGTATATTTATACCATATTTAATTTTTACAAAAAAACATTGAATATATCATAAAAATAAAAAAAATCACCATAGAATAATTTTGATGATTTGATTTCAAAAATAATATTTATTTTATCAAATTGTTTTTCAATGTATGATACTTTTCACATTTAAATAAAAAACCACATTTACTAGAATATTCTACTTTTTATGATATTTACCACCATATAACCCTTATAAAACAATAAAATGGTATTTATTAAATTTTATTATGATTTATTTATAAACGATTACTATATAATAAGAAAATTTTAATAAAATATAATTATTTATTAAAAAAATATTTAATTTTTGAAAATAATTTCTTAATTTAAATCATATATTTTCCAAAAAAATACAGTTTTTATTCCATTGTACTAAAATTAAAATTTATCAAATAGAATATACAATCAATTTTGAAGTCATAATAAAAAGGGATGAATATAATAATTATTTTATTAATATATATATATATATATATATATATTCATATTACTATGTTCTATATACAAAACTACATATTACGGCAGTGTACACCCTAAGGGTAATGTGTGTAATGATGGTGCTTTCTTGGGGTGCGTCAGTGAACATAGTTTGGGTCGTGATATCGATAAGATTGAAATTTTACCCTAAAGGGTTTTTTACAAATCAATAGTTATTACATCACAGCTTGGGATTGGTCATGGGAAAAACCAATAATTCTTTCTCCCCCAGATGATCCAATAAATGGACTTTATAGGGTTTGATCATACTGGTCGAGGTCATCACTTCTTCCTTCTATGTCAATTCTACTTTTTCATAACCCTAAATATATTCTCATCTTCATTATCACTGTACAAAAACTATATTATAAATTATTAATATACTTAAAGACTTTTAAATATGAAATGATTTATTTTATAACCATCCAAAATAACAAATGTTGTGAATGTGTTCTCAATAACTATAATACATTAACTCAATCAAAATATAATTTCATTTATAAAAGTTTAGATCATTATAATACCAAAATCCAATAGTGGATAAGGATTATTTGATATAAAATACCACATACCTTTCCCTTCCATTGTGATTCTCTTTAAAATTTTTATAGACACTTTGTTAGGTTGAGTACTTATTATCCCCCTCTTTGGATTGTGTCACAACCTGACCCTCCAGGGCCCGCTTGGCCGGTGTTAGGATGTGTGAGAAACCAAAAGCCCATCTCTAATAGGCTAAGTTCTAATGATAAGTACTGAGTAGAGAATGATGAAATGAGAGGCCCTATCCTAAGTACTAACAAACACACACACCTAGAACCATGAAACAATATAGTGGTATAAAATAAGACAACACATCTAGAGTGAAAATCATGCATTGAATAGAATTTAGGAATGAATAATAGTACAATATCATAATAAACAAGTATAAATGTGTAATATAAACTCCCAAAAAGAAATGATTTCATAACCTAACAACATCAGGGAAAGTGGAACGACTGAAGAGAGCATGGCTGACAATTTATAAGGCTGACCACCAAACATGGTCAGTGCCATGACCTTCTATTCTCTCCCCAGAAACCAATTCCACAGTGTGACCACCAATACTCATATTTTCTAATAAATAAAAAACATGTTTGGGAAAATCCCATACAAGAGTGAGTATATACATACCCATAAGGCACCTTGAAATCACTAAACATGAATCATTATGGAGAGAGTTGTCAAATCAACACCACGATGGAATGTTAATTAGAATATAATAAAAAACACAATAGCACAGATATTCTCAAAAGAAACATTAGAAAATAGTGGAATGGAATGTCAATATCCATAGACCAACTAAGAACAATGAGTCGGCCTGCAGCTTTAAGGGTCAATCTATTATACCCAATTCCGGTCGCAACCTCACTAGAATCATTATAGAGGGATGGTACAGTGAAACCAACCATGCGCCATGTTATTAAGTAATTAATTGATTAATTAAATTAATTAATTTTGGTATATTTAATTTTTTTTAAGCTTACAGATCAATTTTTTATATTTTTAAAAAACAATTTGTTGCTCACGGGTTGAGCACAATTAGGAGTAACCATGCAGCAACCATGTATGCCCTTTAGTGAGTCCAGGTTATAGTGTAGGGCTTGTTCAATGTTATGTAAACCATGTGGGAAGCATCTAGATCATATAATATTTATGTTAGTGATAATTGGCATAGTTGGATCACATTTTTTTTCCAATTGTGATACACCTCAGAGAAATCATGCATGGTGGAGTTTTAGATAGGCAGTGCCCACACATGGTTGGCACATAGTTAAGAAAACCATGTAACTTAACCATTTAATCAACCTTACTTTATAAATTTTTAGGTTATTTATTAGTATTATTATTATTAATTATTTTTATTTATTTTTTGTTGTGTCCTGCCCTAGAATCCACTAAGTGGTTCCCCAAGATAGTTGTCTACGTGATCTCAATTGTGCATCCCTAGATGTCGGAGGCTGAATCTAGCAATGAAGGACTCTGGTGTGTCTATGGGGATACTATTACCTCATTAAGAAGAGTGTAACACAATGTAATACATAAGTATGATGATAAATATAAACAACTAAAGGCAACAACAACGGAATAATAAATAATAAATATCCATTATAAAGAAATAAACTGCATGAAGTTGAATTATAAAAAGATAAAAAAATATTGATTATGATCATGTAAAAGAGATAAAAATTAGTACATGGTATACAATGGATAAAAATATTTACCACATTCTAACAAATAACAAAAAATGACCAAAATCTTCTACTATTATCATCACAAGCATATGCTTGGTCCTATGCTCTAGTACTACATTCTAGAACTGAAAATCAAGTATCCAAAGCTTGACGCTTTACTTTATCTACACTTATAGTCATGAAATCTACTCAGGTGCCAAGGGAAGACTGAGTAGGGTGTCATATATACTCACTATTCCACAACAAATGGTGTCTATATCAATCCATTATATTCATATAAAACGAGCAGTGTGAAAATAGTAATAAATAAAAAGCAATAAAATAAATAAATACTTAAAGTCAGGTTCTTCATGGGATACCCAACTGTATATACTAGATTTTTTCTGAGAAGGATGTCTCAAAACTAAGGTATCTTGTACAAGAATTATATATTGTATAAATGTGTTATAATAAATAAGGTATATAAAAAATATTGAGCCCAAAAATGTGATTTTTCTTAGAGGACATGTCCTTAAATTGAATAAATTGAAATTATTAGAATTATATAAAAGGAATATCTTGAATTTAAATAAGAAACATCCCCATACCATCCAAAGATAAACATAACAAGAAACCCAAGTATTGTAATAGGGGAACAAGAAATACTTAATATCATAAGAGTCTATCCATGGGAATCTAGAAATATAACCCTATGTATTACTCTCTACATGATTTTAAGATAATAAAAAAAACATAGAGTCTGTCCATGGTATCTCAAACAGGGGATCAAGTGTCCCTACTAAAATAGTATAACAATATTTACACTAATCTCATGAAAAAGGTCTCCCCTAGGTAACTGGTATCACTCATTAGAAGGTAGATAAACTACACAATAATATCATCTAAGGAATGCCTAGTACTACTCCCAGTGTATGTACAATTCATTTAAAAATTTAAATTATAGAGAATATTGATCCCTTTCACGGAGATCCATTAATGGAATCCTGGGTATTTCTCTTATCATATCAGGAAGGTAAGTTAGTTATCCTTAGATAAAAAACATTTAATAAGAATGATTTTTGTATTACTTATACCATGTTGTCCAATTCATCTAGTTCAAGAAATTAAACTATGGTATATAACATAGTTCATAACTCATTGAAAAAACACTTTCTTAATTCATTCCATATACTAATGAAATTACTATAAAGTCATACATGCCTGAAAATGTGTTTAAAAAATTTAAGGTCAAGGGAAATTATGCCTTTAATGAAGGCACACCCACAGGGGTTTCTCAAATCAAGTTAATAAAACAAGGGGTTGATTCTCCCCAATCTAATACCATACTAGGCATGTAAAACCATGAAAATTAATTTATTAAACACTTAAGAGGAATCACTGGAAAATCCTAGCACATGGAACAATCACGCATGATATAAATACAACTAAATATGATGGAAAAGAAATATACCACTTACCATAACCCAATAAAATATAAATCATATACTGTCATCCCTAGAATCAATCTATAATGGGAGAAAATGGAAGAATTGATCAATTCTTAAAAAATATATAAAATGATATTATAGAAAAATAGAGAAGGTGATGGGATGAGAAACTATAAATAAATGGAATTTGATTGGGGATCATAACAAGAGGAATCCAATGCACCCATTTTTGATGAAAAGAGATATCAAACATGAGAGATACCAAAACCCCTAGAATGGGTGATGTTGTGTGATCTAATAGAAACAAGTGGGAGGAAAAGGGTGTCTAAGGTTTTAAAATATTTCATAGGGAAAAATTAATTTTCCCCTAATTTAAGGGGCTACATGGTATGGCCACACAGTAGTCCAAACCATGCACCAACCATGCAACAACTACTTCTCAATGAACCCCCCCCCCCCCACACACACACATGGGTTAGGTGCATGGCTAGGATAATCGTGCAGAACCAGTAAAACTAACCACAATAGAGAAGGCCTGCAAAATCACATAGTTGTATGGACATTTGATGAAGCTCACATTTTCATATATTTTAAACAGTAAATCATTGTTTATAATCCCACAAAAGTGTTATTGGATGGGTAATTGTCATGTTTTTAGGTTTTAGTGTTATTTTGAGCCCAAATGTGAAAAACGCCTAATTCTGGATTTAAGACAGATTTTTACGTCAAGGGTATTTTGGTCATTTCCCAAAATTTATATTTCAAAATTTTCTTATTAAACATTTTTTAGAATCTTTATTGTATTTACTTAAACTTTTTCTTCTGGACCAGGAGCTGATTCGGCCATCTAAAGGGTCTAAAAATTCATTGAAGTTTGGAATTTTTCCAGGCGGATAGCGTGGACCCACCCAAGGTAACGGACATCGAACTTGGCCTACACATATCTAAATGAGGTTTTTCCACCTGGGATACCACTAGGGAAGATAGGGTCGTATCTAAAATTAATATGGGGGATTTTTGAGGTCATTAAGGAGGCTATTTAATTACATACTTTTGGAGGAACCTTCCTGGAAGCTTCGTCCAAAAACAGAAACCGATAATAAAAAATTCATAAATCCTTCATACGGTTTTTAAATTAGCTGAACTTTTTAGGAGATATGGAAAATATATTTATGAACAACATTTATGAAGGGGGGAATGCGTGAAGAGGTCATTACGAGTGTATTCAATTCGAAAACTTTCGAGAGTCGAATTCTGCCTATAAAAGGAGGCCCTCACCTCCTTCCCAAAGCATCCCATTCTCCATCCATTCCTTAAAGGCACCAAGGAGGAGATCTCCACCGAGGGAGGCTAGCCACAAATCTTTCCCCTTTATTTTTAATTTATTTATTTTCTTTATTTTTAGTTTTCAATTGTAATTTATATTTCTAATAAATTCATGCATTGTTTTTATTTTTTTGTCCACCGATTCACCCTCTTTTCCTCCTATCATCTTACCATTGTGAACTATAATACTTAAGATCATGAGTAACTAATCCAAGGAATATCCTGAGGGATTAATCATGTTCTTTAACCCAAGACCATGTTTTTAATATTCTTTGATTTAATTCTAAGGATAATTTATAGTGGGTGTAATCCTCACTGTGGTTGTCTAAAGATTAACTTCTTAATCTACAACCATTTTCCCTCGATTGAGGAGGTGGATGGAGGGTGTTCTTGGCGATCGCTAAGTAGAATTTTCATTCATAACCAGTGTAGAATAAGGTGTGCACACATACGATGGAGTGTGTACACTAAGAATATTTAAAACTGGCCAATAAAGGTGCTCCCTGAAAATTCTCTCGGGAGAACTTCCTTTCTTCCATAATTCCATTCTGTTTAGCATTGCATAGTAATTTATAATTGAATGTTAGTTTCCTATTATTTTTTATTTCAATTAATTTATTAAATTCCATTTATTTTATAAAATATAAAACAATAAAAAGAATTATATTAGGTGAACTAGAATAAGTGATTGAACTGACTTCAATGCTCCTCAAGTGAGACGACCCTGGTCAGCCACTGTGCTGCATTAGGAAAATAAATTAGTTTTTTCCACGCCCTACGACAGGAGTGCGTTAAAACTGGCATCGTTTCCAGGGAGCTAAGTGGTTATTTCGATCACTTTTTCAAAATTCACATTTTTTTGTAAATATTTTATTTTTTTTCATAAGAAAAAAATCTTTAAATTTTTTTTTCATGATGTATTCAAATTCAAATTTTTATGCATGGGAGATTACTTACAGGTGAAATATGAAGAACCAAGAATTGATTATTGTGATCTAAATGACCGGGTTGAAATGATTAGTAATAATTTGGATGATTTGGGGAGGAAAATGGAATGGGCATTGGATTATGTTCGTGAAAGGATGGAGCAACCTGACCCTGAGCTGGAGCAAGAACCTGAGATAATGGTGGAAGAAATTTCACCACTCATCATTGAAGAACCATAGGAGGTAAATGTCGGGGTACCTGAAGACTCATTCATTCTCACTCAACCAATTATACCCAAGATAGATGAAAAGGAGAATGATTTTCCTGTTGAGCCAAATTTGGGAAATCCACAAGAATTGAATAAATTCTGGAATGAATGTGAGGAGCTGCTTGATCTCCCCAAGCCTTGCAAAGAATAAGATCCATCACCACTGAAAGAAGACCCCACCCAATTGGTGTAATTTAAAGTCAAGATGGAGGAGACCGACTACCTACCTCCATCCATTGATAATCAACTCCAAGAGGCACTTTAAATTGAAGAGGATATTAATGTCAAACTAAATCAGGTAGATGATACATTCTTAAACTCAAATTCTTTAAATTGTTATGAAACTAATTTGAGTGTCTCTCCCAAATCTATTGAATTTTCAGATTCATCAAACTCATACTACACCTTGGAGGATGATGTGAAAAACAAATAACCTTTTGAGGAACTTTTGGAGCTCCCTCAAGTCATTGAATATCTATTAGAGGATCCCTATCATGAAGAGATCCAAGTTGCTGAGCCTGAGGAAAACAGACAAGAGGTTGAAGCCTCCTTGAAGTTAGCACTGGAAGGAAAGATGGTTGTACAAGTAGCAACAAAAGAATAAGAGGTTCCCTACTTCATCCTACCTCCACCATGCAAGATATACGAAATTTTGAAGGGGGTGGATCTGGTGTACTCTATCCATGGAGTCCTCATAAACAAAAACAATGAACTTCAAGCTGGGAGGAGCCACATGTAGTGGTTCAAATCAAAGAAGCTTCATACACAGGCTGATTATGGATAAAAGCTGGTACTGCCCTCTGGATGCAGTAAAAGATGCCAGGGCCCACTTGGGGGATTAAACCAAGATTTATCCTTCTTTTCTTATTCATATTCTATTTTCATTTCTTTTAATAAAATTCTCATGTTTTATTTTTTTTTAGGTTTCCAAAGAGCAACAATTAGGGGCCTAACTCAATGTTGCATTGCCAATAAGTTAGTCTTAAAGTGGCTGCTTCTAGGAGCTTAACTCAAGGAATCCACTTATAAAATATTGTCAGGTTGTATCTTTCCTTCCCTTTGATTTTCTACCATTATATTTATATTTTGTTGACTTAAAATAATGGGTAGTTAAATTTAAGTGTGGGGGGTGTCAACCTACTTAGTTCTTCTTGTGTGCTTTTCATTTTTGTTTATTATATTTTTAGGATTTTTGAGATTTAATGAATATTCTTATCACTTTTCACACATCAATTGATTTTGAAAGAGTTGAAATGATTTTTGAAATAATTTATTTTAAATGATTTTTGATGTGAAAACATTTTTCTTGAATTGGATTAACAATCATTTTTATGAGTTTGACTAATTTTTGAAATCCATGACCATGAAACACTGACTCAAAATATTTTTCCAATCCTGTGAGGTATTCTAAAACACTTTTACATATTCTTCCTAATACCAACACTTTCTTGAGGGAACCTTTAATATTGTGTGAGAACTAGAATTTGTGAATATTCTCTTTCGAAGCTTTGGATTTCATGGAATGTATTTGAAATGATTGAGGAATCTCTTTGGCTCTCCACATTTTATCCTAAGACCCACCTTTACATTTATCCTTCGTAATCCCTTAGATGCCATGAATTTCCTTATAGGTTTAAGCCACATTACAAGCTAATGTTTCCTTACCTACCCACACTTTTAGTATTTTTGCATGGATATTTCAAGTCTGAGTGTGGGGGAAGGGCCTTTTGTGTGCGTTCATTGGGATGTGTGTCATTTTTGGGTGATGCAAGGTGTGTGTAAATTCTTTGGCCAGTGGACAATAAGAGAATTGGGCATGTGTCATCATTTCATTGTGCTTTATTTGTTTCATCCATTTCTCCTTCAAAAAAAATGGAGATGAGCTTGAATTCCTCATTGTAAATTCTTTTATGACTCATGTCCCTCCCAAAAATCAAGGTCATGAATTTTCATTCATTCATTGTTTTCAATTTTTAGCTCATCCTCTATGAAAAAAAAGAAAATAAAAAAAATAAAATAAAAGAAAATAAAGTTGTGCCTTTCTGGAGCTTTGAAAAATAAGGATAACGTAGATGATATCATTCATTATAATAACTTCTTGTATCATTTCCCATATCATTAAAAGGTTGTGGTGTTGTGTTTCACATTTTAAAGTGGTATTGAGTGAGGAATTTCCTTTTTTTTCACTTGATATAATCACGCATTGTACTTAAAGGTCCAACCTCCTCTTTCTAGCTTGGAATATTTTTCAATCATTTTCCCACCAACCCTAAGCCACAGAATCATTTGAACCTTTAATTAAATCCCTCATTATTAAATTCATTTTAATGTTTCATGCTATGGATAAATGAGAATTTTCACAAACCTATGGTGATACATGTGATTTTCAAGTATGAGTATAACTCTAGATTCAATTTCTCTTGAGTGAAGAGTGACATAAAATTCAATGCGAGGTAGGTTGTGATTGGGCCATAGATTGATTTCTGAGGTTGAACAAATTTTAATGATTGAAATAATAATTATAGAGGTTTGTTTTTCATATATGGTACATGATGGAATTCTATTTTGGATAAGATCAATGATATTTTCTCATTTTTAATTGTTGTGTGGAAATTGATTTGGATGTAAGATGATTGCCCAGGAGTGCAATGTTTAAGTGTGGGGGAGTGATGAAGCTCACATTTTTATATATTTTATACTGTAAATAATTGTTTATAATCCCACAAAAGTGTTATTTGATGGGTAATTTTCATGTTTTTAGGTTTTAGTGTTATTTTGAGGCCAAATGTGAAAAACACCTAATTCTGGATTTTAGACAGATTTTTACTTCAATGGTATTCGGGTCATTTCTGTAAAATTATATTTCCAAATTTTATGATTAAATTTTTTTTAGAATCCTTATTTTATTTCCTTAAACTTTGTCTTATGGACCAAGAGCTGATTCGGCCATCTAAAGGGTCTAACAATTCATTGAATTTGGGAATTGTTTCGGGCGGACAGCGTGGACCCACCCAAGTTAACGGACATCAAACTCGGACTAAATATATCTAAATGATTTTTTTCCACCTGAGATACCACGAGGAACTATAGGGGCGTCTCTAAAATAAATTTGGGGGATGTTGGAGGTCATTAAGGAGGCTATTTAATGACATACATTTGGAGGAACCTTCCTGGAAGCTTCATCTAGAAACAGAAACCGAGAATGAATAATTCATAACTCCTTCATATGATTTCCCAATTAGCTGAAATTTGGAGGCGAGATGGAAAAGATATTTATGAACAACATTTTTGAAGGGTGGAACGCATGAAGAGGTAATTAAGGGGGTCTACAATGAGAAAACGTTCGGGAGTCGAATTCTGCCTATAAAAGGAGGCTCTCACCTCCTTCCCAAAGCATCTCATTCTCCATCCATTCCTTCAAGGAACCAAGGAGGATATCTCCACCGAGGGAGGCCGGCCACAAATATTACCCCTTTATTTTTAATTTATTTATTTTCTTTATTTTTAGTTTTCAATTGTAATTTAGATTTCTAATAAATTCATGCACTGTTTTTATTTTTCTGTCCACCGATTCACCCTCTTTTCCTCCTCTCATATTACCATTGTGAACTATAATAATCATGATCATGAGTAACTAATCTGAGGAATATCCCGAGAGAGTAATCAGGTTCTTGAACCCAATACCATGTTTTTAATATTCTTTGAGTTAATTATAAGGTTAATTTATAGTGGGTGTAATCCTCACTGTGGTTGTCTAAAGTTTAACTTCTTAATCTACAACCATTTTCCCTCAATTGAGGAGGTGGATGGAGAGTGTGCTTGACGATCGCTAAGTAGACTTTTCATTCATAACCGGTGTAGAATAAGGTGTGCACACATACTATGGAGTGTGTACACTAAGATTATTTGAAACTGGCTAATGAAGGTGCTCCCTGAAAATTCTCTCGGGAGAACTTCCTTTCTTCCATAATTCCATTCTATTTAGCATTGCATGGAAATTTATAATTGAATGTTAGTTTCCTATTATTTTTTATTTTAATTAATTTATTAAATTCTATTTATTTTATAAAATATAAAACAACAAAAATAATTAGATTAGGTGAACAAGATTATGTGATTGAACTGAATTCAATGCTCCTCAAGTGAGATGACCCAGGTCAGCCATTGTGCTGCATTAGGAAAATAAATTAACTTTTTACACACCCTAGAAAGGCGGGCGTTAAAACGGGCGCCGTTTCCGGGGAGCTAAGTTGTTATTTTGATCACTTTTTCAAAATTCAAATTATATTGTAAATATTTTATTTTTTTTCATAAGAAAAAAATCTTTAATTTTTTTTCATGATGTATTCAAATTCAAATTTTTATGCATGGGAAGATTACTCGGAGGTGCAATATGAAGAACCAGAAATTGATTATCGTGATCTAAATGACCGGGTTGAAAGGATAAGTAATAATTCGGATGATTTGGGGAGGAAAATATAATGGGTATTGGATTATGTTCGTGCAAGGATGGAGCAACCCGACCCTGAGCCGGAGCAAGAACCTGAGATAATGGTGGAAGAAATTTCACCACTCATCATTGAAGAACCAGAGGAGGTAAATGTCGGGGTACCTGAAGACTCATTCATCCTCACTCAACCAATTCTACCCGAGATAGATGAAAAGGAGGATGACTTTCCTACTGAGCCAAATGTAGGAGATCCACAAGAATTGAATAAATTCTAGAATGAATGTGAGGATCTTCTTGATCTCCCCAAGATTTTCAAAGAAGAAGAGCCAGCACCACTAAAAGAAAACCCCACCCAATTGGTGGTATTTGAAGTCAAGATGGAGGATACCGACTACCTACCACCATCCAGTGATAATCAACTCCAAGAGGCACTTTAAATTGAAGAGGATATTAATGTCAAACCAAATTAGGGAGATGATACATTCTTAAACTCAAATTATTTAAATTTTTCTGAAACTAATTTGAGTGACTCTCCAAAATCTATTGAATTTTCAGATTCATCAGAATCATACTACACCTTGGAGGATGATGTGAAAAACAAATCACCTGTTGAGGAACTTTTGGAGCTCCCTGAAGTCATTGAATATCTACTAGAGGATCCCTATCATGAAGATATCCAAGTTGCTGAGCCTGAGGAAAACAGACAAGAGGTTGAAGCCTCCTTGAAGCTGGCACTGGAAGACAAGATGGTTTCACAAGTAGAAACAAAAGAAGAAGAGGTTCCCTAGTTCATCCTACCCCCACCATGCAAGCTATACCAAATTGTGAAGGGGGTGGATCTGGTGTACTCTATCCATAGAGTCCTCATCAACAAAAACAATGAACTTCAAGATGGGAGGAGCCACATGTGGTGGTTCAAATCAAGGAAGCTTTATCCACCGGCTGATTATGGATAAAAGATGGTACTGCCCTCTAGAGGCAGTAAAAGATTCCAGGGCCCACTTGGGGGATTAAACCAATATTTATCCTTCTTTTCTTATTCATATTCTATTTTCATTTCTTTTAATAACATTCTCATGTTTTTTTTGGTTTCCAAAGAGAAACAATTAGGAGCCTAACTCAATGTTGAATTTCCAATAAGTTAGTCTTAAAGTGGCTGCTTCTGGGAGCTTAACTCAAGGCATCCACTTCTAAAATAATTTCAGGTTGTATCTTTCCTTCCCTTTGATTTTCTACTATTATATTTATATTTTGTTGAGTTAAAATAAGGGGTAGTTAAATTTAAGTGTGGGGGTGTCAACCTGCTTAGTTCTACTTGTGTGCTTTTCATTTTTGTTTATTATATTTTTAGGATTTTTGATATTTAATTAATATTCTTATCACTTTTCACACATCAATTGATTTTGAAAGAGTTGAAATGATTTTTGAAATAATGGATTTTAAATGATTGTTGATGTGAAAACATTTTTCTTGAATTGGATTATCAATCATTTTTATGAGTTTGAATGATTTTTGAAATCCATGACCATGAAACACTCACTCAAAATATTTTTCCAATCCTGTGAAGTATTCTAAACCACTTTTACAAATTCTTCCAAATACCCACACTTTCTTGAGGGAAACTTTAATATTGTGTGAGAACTAGAATTTGTGAATATTCTCTTTCGAAGCATTGGATTTCATGGAATGTATTTGAAATGATTGAGGCATCTCTTTGGCTAGCCACATTTTATCCTGAGACCCACATTTACATTTATCCTTCGTAATCCCTTAGATGCCATGAATTGCCTTATAGGTTTATGCCACCTTACAAGCCAATTTTTCCTTACCTACCCGCACTTTTAGTATTTTTTCATGGATATTTCAAGTTTGAGTGTGGGGGAAGGGCCTTTCGTGTGCATTAATTGGGATGTGTATCATTTTTGGGTGATTCAATGTGTGTGTCAATTCTTTGGGCAGTGGACAATAAGAGAATTGGGCATGTTTCGTCATTTCATTGTGCTTTATTTGTTTCATCGATTTCTCCTTCAAAAAAATGGATATGAGCTTGAATTCCTCATTGTATATTCTTTTATGACTCATGTCCCTCACAAAAATCAAGGGAATGAATTTTCATTCATTCATTGTATTCAATTTTTAGCTCATCCTTTATGAAAAAAACGAAAAAAAAAATATAAAATAAAGTTGTGCCTTTCTGGAGCTTTTAAAAAAAAGGAGAACTTAGATGATATCATTCATTATAATAACTTCTTGGATCATGTCTCATATCATTAAAATTTGGTGGTGTTGTGTTTCAAATTTTCAAGTGGGATTGAGTGAGGAATTTCCTGTGTTTTCACTTAATATAATCATGCATTGTACTTAAAAGTCCAACCTCCTCTTTCTAGCCTGGAACATTTTTCAATCATTTTCCCACCAACCCTAAGACATAGAATCATTTGAACCTTTAATTAAATCCCTCATGATTAAATTCATTTTCATGTTTCACGATGTGGAGAAATGAGAATTTTCACAAACCTATGGTGATACATGCGATTTTTAAGTATGATTATAACTCTAGATTCAATTTCTCTTGAGTGAAGAGTGACATAAAATTCAATGTGAGGTAGGTTGTGATGGGTCATGGATTGATTTATGAGGTTGAACAAATTTTAATGATTGAAATAAAAATGAGAGAGGTTTGTTTTTCATATATGATACATGATGGAATTCTATTTTAGATAAGATAATTGATATTTTCTCATTTTTAATTGTTGTGTGGAAATTGATTTGGATGAGATGATTGCCCAGGAGTGCAATGTTTAAGTGTGGGGGAGTGATGAATCTCACATTTTTCATATATTTTATACTATAAATAATTGTTTATAATCCCACAAAAGTGTTATTGGATGGGTAATTGTCATGTTTTTAGTGTTTAGTGTTATTTTGAGCCCAAATGTGAAAAACGCCTAATTCTGGATTTTAGACAGATTTTTACTTCAATGGTATTTTGGAAATTTCCGTAAAATTATATTTCCAAATTTTCTGATTCAAGTTTTTTTAGAATCCGTATTTTATTTCCTTCAACTTTGTCTTCTGGACCAGGAGCTGATTCGGCCATCTAAAGGGTCTTACAATTCATTGAATTTGGAAATTGTTCCGGGCAGACAGCGTGGGCCCACCCAAGGTAACGGACATCAAACTCGGACTACACATATCTAAATTATTTTTTTCCACCTGGGATACCACGAGGCCTAATAGGGGCGTCTGTACAATAAATTTGGGGGATGTTGGAGGTCATTAAGGGGGTTATTTAATGACATAATTTTGGAGGAACCTTCCTGGAAGCTTCGTCCAGAAACATAAACCGAGAATGTAAAATTCATAACTCCTTCATACGGTTTCCAAATTATCTGACATTTGGAGGAGAGACGTACAAGATATTTATGAAAAACATTTATGAAGGGTGTAATGAGTGAAGAGATCATTAAGGGGTTCTACAATGTGAAAACTTTCGAGAGTTTAATTCTGCCTATAAAAGGAGGCCCTCACCTCCTTCCCAAAGCATCCCATTCTCCATCCATTCCTTCAAGGCACCAAGGAGGAGATCTCCACTGAGGGAGGCCGGACGCAAATATTCCCCCTTTATTTTTAATTTATTTCTTTTCTTTATTTTTAGTTTTCAATTGCAATTTATATTTCTAATAAATTCATGCATTGTTTTTATTTTTGTATCCACTGATTCACCCTCTTTTCCTCCTCTCATCTTACCATTGTGAACTATAATACTCATGATCATGAGTAACTAATACGAGGAATATCCCGAGGGATTAATCTTGTTATTGAACCCAAGACCATGTTTTTAATATTCTTTTAGTTAATTCGAAGGATAGTTTATAGTGGGTGTAATCCTCACTGTGGTTGTCTAAAGATTAACTTCTTAATCTACAACCATTTTCCCTCGATTGAGGAGGCGGATGGAGGGTGTGCTTTGCGATCTCTAAGTAGACTCTTCATTCATAACTGGTGTAGAATAAGGTGTGCACACATATTATGGAGTGTGTACACTAAGAATATTTGAAACTGGCCAATGAAGGTGCTCCCTGAAAATTCTCTCGAGAGAACTTCCTTTCTTCCATAATTCCAATCTGTTTAGCATTGCATGGTAATTTATAATTGAATGTTAGTTTCCTATTATTTTTTATTTCAATTAATTTATTAAATTTCATTTATTTTATAAAATATAAAACAACAAAAATAATTAGATTAGGTGAACTAGAATAAGTGATTGAACTGAATTCAATGCTCCTCAAGTGAGACGACCCTGGTCAGCCACTATGCTGCATTAGGAAAATAAATTAGCTTTTTCCATGCCCTAAAATAGGTGTGCGTCAACCTTCTCACATGTTTTTTGAAAACTGTGTGACCTCTTGAGTGCACTAGGATCTGTGAATGGTTGAGTCATACGGTTAGTATTTCCATGTTTTAATTGTGAAGCTTATTCCACCTCCTAATCTATGGGCTTTGAATGGGTGTCTGACTCTCCTGAACCACTCCATATCTTCTAGAATATATTATCAATAAAACATCAGTTTTTTTGAAGTAGAATAAGTGTCAATACCACTTCAAAAAGTATGGACACTATATCCTCCCCTTCTTAAAACAAGATGCCCCCAATTTTTCCTTTTGAGAATTATAATGCATCATTTGAGAAAATTTTCAGCCATTAAGCATGTACATCAGCCTCCCACTCCTACGACTCATCTTTTAACCATTCTTGAATCCATAACACCCAGAACAGTGGAGATGACCTACCCCATAGATCATTCATGCTCCAATCAATGATACAGATCAGAGGCATCTCAAAGGAAGAATCTGCCTCTATCTCGATATCCTCACGATCAAATGAATGACCTGGGTCTAAATGATACCATAAAATATGATATATATGGAAGATGGCATGCATGGAATGGTACCATTAAGGTAAATTTAATTGATAGGATACCAGCTAGACTCTCTCCATAATCTCAAAAGGCTCGACATAATGAGGTGCTAGATTGCACTGTATCTAAATCTATCTATGAACCAATCTAGGAGAAACTCTTTGAAATATCCAGCATCCCACCTCAAACATCATAGGTCCATGATAATGATTTTTATAAGACTTATTTTTGGACTAAGCTATAGCAATATAGTTCGGAATCAGTTTTACCTACACTGAAGTCTCCTAGAAGAGATGATTTCCTAATAGTGATGCCAAACATACCTCTAACCATCATAGGGGTAAATGAAATGACCTTCCAAAAAGGGCCTCATATGGATATATATGAATCATTTCCATAAAGTTTCTATTTTAGCCAAACATAACTAGAGGTAAGTGTTTCTACCAAGAACCTATGAAATCAAGGACACATTCCTAGAGCATATCCCCTAAAACCATTATTTTCCACTCAAACTACCCATAGGTCTATTAGTGATACATTGTACTCATGAGAACCTATGAGCCTAGTTCACTATGTAATCCATACTATAACTTTGATGTAAACTGGACATCTTAGTCCGATATGGTAGAGCGGGGAACACCATCAAGGAACACATTTTCTTAAATATAAGTCCTCCCAATATCATCACCTAATAAGGTTAATCGAATAAGTAGTAAATGTCAAGCCTTGTTTAACCTATCGATGATCACCCACATTGCATCACGACCTTGAGGTGATCTCGGGAAGCCCATCAGAAAATCAATGGTGATGTCATTCCGTTTCCACTTGTTATGGATTGTGGGTGTAGAATTCTAGAAGTTCATCAGTGCTCCACATTCACCTACTGATAAGTGGAACACCACATGATGAAACCTACAATATAAATCTTTGTACCTGGACAAAAATACTAAAGACATATGCCTCATCACATCTTATAAATACTGGGATGAATTTATTTAATGTAGGCATGATATTATCACATCAACTCATCTTGTTTGTTTGGAGGATCCCAAATATATATACAGAAGTGTAGGATCTCATTCTCATCGACAACTCAACCAGATGGTGGGTCATAACATAAGAAACTATCCCTTGGGTTAAAGACCTCATAATATGATATCTTTATCATCCACACCCATTCCAAAAGGGAGTATGTCATAACATGATCTTCTAAAAAATGTTTTTCATGACACTTTTAAACCTCACGGTTCCTCTCTAAAAACTAATACATAAACTTCCAATCACTAATATCATCCTAGATGGGAAATATTTGGGTATTATGACTCATAGTTTCAATGGTTGTATTACCCCTTGAAGGTGTATAATAATGATCAAAGTTAAAAGACTACAGGTACTCTACCCACCTCCACTTCCTGAGATTCAACTCTTGCTCTATTAAAATTTATTTGAGAATTTTATGATCTGTGTAAATAATGAACCAATCGCCCAAAAGATAATTTCTCCAATAGTGTAAATCGTGAACCCTAGATGCTAGCTCATAGTCATGCATAAGTTAATTCCACTCATTTTATCTCATCTGGAGGGACTCGTATGCTAAAACTCACTCTCCTTTCATCATAACTACTCCTATCTTGATTCCTAAAGAATCATAGTTAACAATATAGATTCTATTTGGTACAGGAAGTTTCAGGATCAGTGCTGAAGTTATTCTCCCTTTTAACACTTGAAATGTTTCCTCACATGATTCAGACCAAAATAACATTGCACCCTTCTTATTCAATCACGTAAGAGGTGTTGATAGACATGAGAAGTTTTAAATGAAATTCCTATAATATTTGTCTAGCCCAAAAAACTATGTATGTAAAAAAAATTCTTGGGTTGATCCCAAGAAATCACAGTTATCATGTTCTATGGGTCAATAGATACTAATACCTATGAAATGATATGACCTAAGAAGAGAACCTTATCAATCTAAAAGTGGAACTTCCTAAACATAACATATAGATAGAGTCCTCTTAGAGTATTCAGTGTGATATCATGATGTCTAGAATGGTCATTTATAGAGAGATAATACACCAATATGTCATATATGAATTCTATCAAAAATTAATCAAGGTATGGGTGGAAAATTTGTTCATCAAGGCCATGAAAATGATAAGAATTTTTGTACTACCGATTGGCATAAATGGTACTCATATAAGCCATATCTACACCGAAATTCTATAAGTGGAATGTATGATAGTCTAGCATGCACCAGAGGGTTTCATGACATCAAATATATCATAGAGAAAACTATTATTCTTCAAATATGGTCAAACATGCCATCTAGATAAGTTATTGGGTGTCATTTATCCACCATAAGCTCGTTCAATAGTCAGTAATCCATGTAAAATATTAGGGAACTATATTCCTTCTTGGCGAATCGGAGAAGTTAACCCCATGATGTAGTAATAGGTCATATAACACCCTTTTACTCTAAATCTTCCAACTTCTTCTTGAAATCCTAGAGATCAGAAGGTTACACCCTATAGGGAGGAATGGATACTAGTACCAGACCTTTCACTAGCTTGATGAAAAACTCTATTTCTATTAAAAGATGTAAACTAGAGATGTTATCAGTGAAGACATCCCAGAAATGATCCACTATACGATGGAAATTCATACACTATATTCCTTGAACACCCATAAAGATACTATCCATAGGGCTATCACTCTACCCAAACCATGATGATAAGGTCCATCTCAAATTTCCTAGATATCCTATTCTTACTTATGAATATAGGAAATTCCCTTAGTTGATTTTAAAGACTTTATACGGTTATAGAAATCAACATGGTCATGGTAAGGCACTACCCATTCCATTTCAAGAATGACATTGAAATCAGTCATCTCTAGGAAAAATTAGTTTCATAAGAAATGGTACCTACCTATCTCAAGGGGGAACCCTTTCACTGGTGTGTACTCTCTATTATGACCCCTAGTGGTGTTTCTAGAGTCATTACACCATAGAATTTGTCCATTTATGGGCCTAGAAATCCCATAATTAAAATAGATATAATGGATTGTGTTTCACATATATCAAATAGGAAAAAACAAATGTAGAGGCTACTAAAATAGAACCTCATATTATTGAGGGGTTTGGAATTTTATCCTCGGGAGTAGGATGTAATGCATAGATATGGATTGAACAATATCACTAAGTTGTAACATTACTAACCTTAGTAGGTCCACTTTATTAGCTCAGAACCTCAAATGTTTAACTACCTTATCCATATCTCCCCTCTTCCTGATAGGCTGGTAATAGACCAATTCCTAGACTGACATGGTGCTACTGACACTTTACCTAAATGTTGGGTCAGTATAGATCCCTTCTCTCTGGGTACATGATGGAATGTTTAGAAGAATCACTAAAGGTGACCAATTTTTCTTCAAAATTGACACTTGGTTGGTTCAGAGTACACTAGGGATTCTTATTCCAAACCCCACCAACACTAATGTTGCACAACATAACAATTTCTTCATGTCATCTAGATGGTTCAAACCCTACATTAACCCCCAAAATGATGTTATTTCTACTAAATAACCCATATCCCCACCTAGACGAAGAACCACATGGGTCCACATAACCATCTACCCTCAGGTTCTACTCTTTGATGAGGTCTTAGATCACTATCTCTGAAATCGTGTTCATCCTAAAAATATTTACCTATGATCAGATGGATTACACAAGAGAATCCTAAAAATCTCTTGCAGTTTTCATCTCATCACTAGTAAGGATCAGTGAAAAACATTGATTCTCAGTGAAACAAGATGAGTACTACATCACCAATATGGAACACTATTGTAGGTGCATAAACTCTAGGGTGTAGTATGATCTCAATGTCTAAGAGAAGAAATAACCATAAAATGTTGTCTAGAATCCCACCCATTATAGACCCTAATGATTTCATGTATTGTAAATGACATCCCACCAACGTTTAATATAAGCATATAGGCAGCAATCTTGAATTTATGCTATTAGGGCATCTCCAAATTCTCTATGATGGATAACTTTTCCTATAGTTATGACTTAGCAGCCCGAGGAATACAATCCCTAGAAAATGTGGGAGGATGAAGCTACTATAATTACCACATTAACTCTTCCATAGTAAGGGTAGGTCATAGAGATTTCTATCTATACTGCATGATGTGAATGAAACTATCTTGAAAATGATCATTGAAACCTAATAGAATATGAACATGATATTTTTTATGTGTCACCATAGGAGGTAATATGGGTGGATCTAGGCCCACCACCTCTTTATCTTGGTCTTCACCACCCTCTTGGAATAAAAATTGAGGATTTCACAATTCCATAACTCTAAAATTTCCAAAATCCATCCATATATTAGATTTAATAATAGATATAAATCAATTAAATAAAGAAAGGATAGATATATAAACTTTATATAATGATTCACACCTATCATCCTAGTCCTAAATACAAGTCTAAGTGATAAGGAATATCATAAAAGTATCAAGAGACTGCCTAATTACCACTAGAATGTTCAGGTTAGGTTGACGATCTCATAGAAAATAGTTTAGGTTCTATTATATTGTGTGTCAATTTCAAGGAATAGAGGAAGACATCCTTTACAATGTAATTGGAATCCATATTTAGTGGTAACTATTTTTTTATAACATTAACTTATTAATTTTCATTATTATATATATGAATATAAATATCCCAATCTAGTTAAATGCATCACCATTCCAATTTTATAAAGACCCATACTCATTATAAATTGAAATTGATATGTCGAGTAAATGTGATAGGATCTGTACATCCAATAATAGAATGTAATAGGCCATTTATAGTTACTAGATTGAATGAACTACCATTCTCCATATATATAAGTATAAGACTCATAATTTTAAATGGAATTTTTTAATCAAACCAAATAATATTTCATCCAATATAATCGGTGATTCTGGGATAAATCATGGAATAATTGGGTTAATTAAGGTGAAATAATCAATCTAGGAAGGAATACACCATTAATATTGATGTATTCACTTTAATTAATCCAATTATGTCATCCTTGTAATATATTTTATAACACATTAATATTTAAGATTCAAGTCACTTATAGAAATCACATGAAATATATGAAATGCACATAATGATATAAATATGGCATGGAATAATGCATGAAATAAATAATAAACATCCCATATAAATAAATTTATAGATTAAATATGAAGAAAAAATAGATAAAAATGATGATGATGATCATGGCATGGAGCTATAAAAAATGATTACATGAGATATAAGTGATACATGGATTTACCTCATAATAAAAAAAATAAAAAAATAATGAAAGCTAATACAATTAGATTCATGAGAATATGATAATTTCTCTACTCCTATAATCCATACTAGAATTGAAAGTCAAATATCAGAAGCTAGAATCATCCCTTTATCTACACCTACAGTCATGAAATATTCTTGGGTAACAAAGGTGTCCTGAGAATGTAGTGAGATATACTCAGTAGGCTGCCCCAATGGTGTCTAGAAAAATATAGTCTAGGAATATTAAACTTGCATTGTACTAATAATAATAAATTCAAGGTAATAAAATAAATAAATACATAATACTGGGTTCCTCGTGGGATCCCCAAACAACTCTACCAACATTGACCTAAGCTAGATGAATATGAACCACAGAAACCAATATAAGAATCATATTGGGTATAAATGGGTCATCATAAAAATGGTATCTAAATTGGACTGAGCCGAAGCATGTGACTTGGATTGGAAGATGTGTCCTTTAATTGAATAAATTTAAAATAATTTTATTATATTAAAGTAATATCTTGGATTTAAATGAGAGGAATCTTGGGCCCATCTAAGGGGAACCATTAAATAGAACCCAAAAATATCATCATGGTTGAAATAAATTCTTAATGTAGTAACATTCCTCCCACGGAGATCCATGAATAGAATATAAAGTATCACTCTGGACATTATGTAATGAAAATTTAAATCCTCCAATTCCATCTCTGATATATCATATAGTGGCCCGTGTATCACTCGTGACATGGTATAACCATCTTTCGACTAATCCCATCCATGGGATCATGCCTAGGGAATCAATATCACTCATAAGAAGGTAGATATACCGCATAGTAATAAAATATAAGGAACAATTAGTATCTCTCTTAGTGTTTGTTCAATGTATTCAAAAATTATAATTATAGTGCTAATGTGACCTTCCACAGTGATCTAAAAATTTTACCCCGAGTATCTCTATCATCATAACCATAAGGTATGTTTTCTGTCAATGTCTTAATATCATTTAATAATCATTAATTTCATAATTCTTAAACTAAGTTGGAAAGTTATTTAAATTCAATCAATTCAACTTTGGTTTAAATCATAGGGCATAACACATAGAAAAAATATCATTCTAATTTCATTTCACATACATATAAAGTTATTTTAAGGGAATTCACACCTCATAATGTGTTTAAAAAATTTAAGGCAAAGGGAAAATTGGCCTTTAAAGAAATAAACGTCTATAACAGTGTCTCACATCATGGAAATCAAGAAAGGGGTTGATTTTCCGCTAGCTAAGACTATAATGGGCATAGAAACCCATTAAAATTAATTAATTTTTCAATTAAGAGGTGTAACTAAAACATTCTGGAGCACTGAACAATGGATCATGATATAAATGAAACTAAACATGAGGGAAAAGAAATAGAACAACTACCTTTACCCTATAACACTGTACTCATCAAGTTTCAACCCTTGAATCAAGATATATTGGCAGAAAATTGTATATTTGATCAATTCCTTGAAATAGGGGAAATGATTTCACACTAAAATTGGGCAATAGATTGGAATAGAACCATGAAATGGAAGGAATGGGACCATATATCTTACTGATAGAAATCTAACACACTTGATAGCGATAACAACAGATATAAGACGCAGGAGATTCCAAAACCCCTATCTTGGAGGATAGGAGCTTCTCTGGGTGTGTGGTCCATTGGAAAAAAGTGAGTGGTAAAGGGGTGTAAGTTATTAAATAATTTTTTGGTGAAAAGGACATTTAAACCACATTTCAGTGGTTATACAGTTTATCCACAGAGTTGGCCTAACTGTGTGCTAACTATGCACGAGCCACTGGCCAAGGATCCTCCTTGCATGGGCTTGGTGTATGGTTAGGCTAAAATGAACATTTTATACAAATAGACACTTTGAATAAAATATTTAAAACCACATGTGAATGAGACCCTTATCATATGGTTGTAGACAAATCATTCGGCCTCCTGAGTGTACTAGGTGCCTCGCATGGTTTAGTCACACGGTTATCCAAATCTATGCGCTAACTATATGCCTCAATCTACCTCCTACAGTTATAGATTTTCTAGCTCCAAAAAAACCACATAATCTCCCAAATAACTCCTTATCCTCTATATTAAATTATTAGCATAAAATGAGTGGTTTTTAATAGTAACAAAAGTGTTTTTACCTCTCAAAAATCAGTAGTATTAAATATTTAAATAACACCTGTAAAATAAACAAAAACATCATCCTCACATTTTTATACCCATCATGAAAGAACCCTTCTTGATTACCCTAATCCTTTACATGATGACACCCCCTCCAATCGGCCTCCTCCTCCTAACATTATCTGACTTCCCCCTCCTCTTATTGTCTCCCTCATGTTGCCCCTCCTTCCTCAAGGACTCCTTTACTCTAACATCCCTTCTCACCTAGCATGTGACACCCTCAGGCCGAACCCAAGGGAATAACCCCCCCCCCCCCTCTAGGTATGCTCTTCCAGGGAGATTCTTCCCAGTCTTATTTGTGATTCATGGTTGACTTTATATCATAAGAATTTTCAGTCTATTTATTGTTTCATCGCAATTTAATCCTCCTCCTATACCATTATTTGATTTGGTTGAATTCTACATAAAATGGTTTGACATGTTTTTAGGGTTGTTTTTACCTTTAGGGTGTCATATAGGTATTCTAGGATTCTTTCTTGCATTTTTGGGAATCCACCCCTGAAAGAGATGTGTGTTGGACCATTCTGGTACATCTGTTATTGATTTGAGGTAGGTATTTAAAATAAATTGTTTTATTTAGGAATTTAAAGTATTCTTGTGATTTATGAATTCTTTTTTTATGAGTGTATAATTATATATTATATTATAGTGATGATTTAAAATCATCTCAGTGTGTTATTATCTCGGAATGAAGATAATATTTTATAAATTAAATGTTTTAATGTGTGAAATGGAATTTATTATGTGATAATATTTTATAAAAATCCTAAGAGGAATTTTGTAATGGTTTTAAAAATTTTCATTGGATTTTTATCCTGATTTTTTTCCAATTAATGAAAACTATATCTTAAATATGGGTTTGTTTTAATAGATATATTTACCACCATATTTTTTATAAAAAAGTGGTTCTTTATTGTATTTCAATTTTTTTAATGGAGTGTGGGATTTATCCCTTGTGAGAAATTCCTTAATGAATCTTTGAAAAGATATTGGATGGAAATTGTTGTACATTGTAATTTTTTTGGATTTCAATGAATATAGCCCTTGTGTAAGGGTGCCTTTGAAATTTTTAATTGGAGTTCATGATTTCCATCATTTTATATAATTATTTAAGGTGGCGTTTGGTGAAATTTGAAATATTCTTGGATTTACAAGACATTTTAGTGTTACAAGACCATTTGGACCCCTGTTTTTAAAAGGGGGATGTATAATACACCCCTTGATTTCGTCAATTTGATATTTTTACACCTCGTGTGGGTTTTATATCACTATATCATTCTTCTTACTCCCCTTGTGCGGTTGTTTTCTATTTATGTCATGGCATGAGATAATTGTGGGGATAATCGTTATTTGGGTGTTGGGTTGAGGGTTATCCATTTCATTTGACTTTCATATTAATAATGATATGCATATTATTTCTCCTAACATCTTTTTCTCCATGGAAACCTGAGTAGCTATGTGCGAGTCTAGGCTTATATTTCCCTAGGTAGTCACAAAAAAATAATATCCCCTCTAGAATGTAATTAGGATTTATTGGGTGTGCCACTTTGAAAGGTATCTGAGAGGGTATGTTTGGTAGTTGTAATGGGAAGAAACATAGGATATTAGGTTTTTCCAATGAGTGAATCCTAGGATAGTTTTATGTTGGGACCTAGAGTAGATCTCATGACCCATCCAATTATTGGATCAATTATTTATATATGTGTTTTTTATCTTGTGATTATTTTCATTTACCATGTTTCATTTATTTTTTCACCATTTCTTGCTTATGTATTATTTTATGACTTTTAATATATGTTGTATGATTTTTTTCTTTACCCATGATTTTTTGGTCAATTCTTTTAGAAGGAAGAGTTTTAAAATATATTTATGAAAAAATGTTTTGAATTTAATGGATATTGTTTGGGTTTTTAATGTGGATTTCAAAATGAGTGTTTTGGTTTAAATATTTATATATATTTTCAAATGATTATAAAGTTACCATTTTAATTTAAATAAGGAAAATGATTTGTTTTATGAAATGATAATTGGTGGGTGTTATTGAAATGGATTTGGCTAGAGTAATTTTTTACCAAGTATGTGTTTTTGGTTTGGAAAAGCAATGTGAAATATGTTGAAAAGTGATTATGGTATTGTTTTGTGTTTTAATAAGCCATATTAGTAAAATTCTATTTTTAGTTTACCTTTAAAATATCATTTGGAGTTTACTTATAAAATGAATTTCACTGATTCAGTGGGTTGCAGTGTCCCACCGAGTGCTTTTGTGATGAAACCTATTGTTATTTTATTTGAATGTTCATTGTTCTTCACTAGAAACACTTGATTATGTTGATTAATTGAGTTCATTTTTCATTTTTTCACATTCAGATAGGGGTTCCCATTTTGTGGTTTTGTTAGACCTGTATTTAATTTTCATTGATTAGATGAATTGTGCAACTTTAATTGATTTATTTTGTATGTATATTTTTTCATTGAAATATATAAATAGAGGGGAACTATAGATACATGGGGTGAAAAAAATCCATTGTATGAGATTATTTACCTTACAGGAGAGGGAGATCAGGGGGTGAGGGAGGTTTTTAGTGCTCGCTACTATTTATCAATTTACTAGTTTTGATATTTTGTGGTTTCTTTTTTCCATTTTTTATTCGATATAGATGTTAGATATAAGGATGAGTTATAATAGATTTTTATTATATTTTTCTTGTAATATTTTACTCTAGGTAAATCCATTCCTATTTGTGTTGCGGTGATTCCCTGGCACTAGTTACCAACCCATGGGGATTGGGAACACCCTGTAGACATGCAGTAGACCAATTTTGGAATCTTTTAGATGGATGACCCAGGATGATTCACTAAAAAAATTTATTATATCATAGATTATTCTTTTCCATAGTATCCTATTGTTTAGGACATGATTTTTTATTTCGGGTGTTAAGGTAATATCGATTTGAGTTTTTCATTTGATCATGAGGGGTATGTGTAGGGAGTGTCTCGTTGGCTCTCCCCTACTCCAGTCCTTGAGTTTTTCATTGGAAGTGGAATTTGAATTCTAATCTTGATATTTTGTTGGATTTCTATTTGATGACTATGGATGTGGTGTTTTGATCTTCATTATCATAGTTCAGTTACTTTAGTGGTGAAATTGGGTTTTGGGAAGGTGATATAGTAGGCATTCATGTTGTGATGTTGGTTTATAAGGCCTAACCAACCATGCACTAACCAAATGATTGATTCAAAAAAAATTCTAGGAACCATTTCATGATTGTCATGTGACCATAAAAATTTTGTCAAAGTTAAGTGAAGTTAAACATCTCATTCATTTTCTTTACAAAGATCACACGACTCTTGGATTTCATTGGGAATTCGGGAAGTCAGATAGGGGTCATGGTTGGTCTTGTGATTTGTTGGAATCTTTGGATGATGTTTTGGTTATGTATTTTGTTATTAAATTTTTTTTATTGTTCATATAATGATAAAAACATTTTGTGTGGGTGAAAAATATATTTCACAAGGAAAATATTCAATATTTTAAAATAGTGCCTTTGGGATTTTTTGTAAAATGATCCTAGTTTCAAAAAATGTTATGAGATAGTCAATTTCATTTAAAATTTGTAAAATGGATTATGTGATACTGATTATTTTAATCATTTACACCCAATGTTTTAAATATTTGTTTCTAATTTTAAGGGAATCCAATTATTTCAAAATTGATTTTTACAGCATTTTTTTGGATTTTACCCTTAGGGATTTAATATTATAAGTGTAATACATTTGAAAAAAGATTCAAAATGGGGATTGTTTAATTTATTTTGAAACAAGGAATGGTGTTTTGATTTTAAAATAATGGGTTGTTATTTTGAAATAAATTTGGTAATCTTTATAAAATTAATCAGGTCAAATAAGGTAATGGGTCTTGAATTTCTAAAATGTTTTTTGTTTCGTTTTGAATGAATGATTTCTCAACTTCAATGGTTTATTGGTCTTTAAAATATGATTTTGGGGAGAAATACTTGATTTCATTTGAATATATTGTTTTTTTATTTCTCACTTATACACGTTGGGAAAATATGGAGTGTTTTTAGGGGCATGACCTCATAAGGGTCTATGTCTCATTTGGATTGATGTTCCCCCCTATTAGAAAGGTATAGTGTGAATGTAATGTGTCCGTATTAGTAGTCATTCCTTGTTTTAATTAACACAACCCAGGATCTATATGGAGTGTCATGAGTAATTTCTTTTATAGAGAGATGCACTTGGGTTTATCCAAGGTATTTATTTTTACTGAATCCTTTGAAGATATTTGGGTCTAGTGCTGTATACATATATGCTTTGGTTTTATGGTTAGATCTGTAAGGATCTTTTTCTTGGAGATTTCTGTGTGAGATCTAGTTTGGGAAGTTCCATTGGTTTTCTTTTGATATTTTTGATGTCTTATGGATGATTGAACGTTTTGGGGTGTGTTTTGACTGATTTTATAGTATTTTTAATTATAGGAAGCCTTATACTAGTGTATTGTTGGGAAATTTTTTATGGCTCATTTCTTGACCACTATTGTTCCCTTGTCTGGTGTAGAACATGGGATGACTTTTTCATATTTCCATATACATGGGAAGGACCTAGGGTGCACGGTGTGATGAATATGGTGTATTTTATTCCTAGTTTGGATTTGGATGTTGTCTGTATATTTAATCCTCTATAGATTCTAGGGTCGTTAATCCATGGAGTTGGATCTGAACAGCCTCATATGCTAGTTGTGACCCTTATGTTAGATCTCTATTATTTCTTTCCAAGAAATGTTTTTTGTTATTGAGATCATTTTTTGGGTTACATGGGATTAGGTAACCCATTGTTTTTATCTTTTGTGATGTTTATTGGATAACTATCTCCTAGAGGTTTGGATGTAGTTGCTTGTGGTTGGATTTTGCTAGTGGAGTTTATAAATTATCTATTTCCATTTTGGGAATGTTTTTGTTTTATTACGTTCTCTAAATCTATGGTATGAGTTTTCTAGATTTTTCACCATTTTAGTTCATTTCTAAATTGAGAGTAGATAGACGTTTGGACACTATTTACATAGATATTTTCATGGATCAATTATTGATTAGTTTTTTTTATGAGAAGTTGAATATTTTTTGATGAATTCATTTGGTTATTAGGGGATTTTCCTTTCTATTAGTAATTTGTTTTATAATTTATTCCATTTGGAAATCTACTTTGACGAGATAATTTTTGGGGGTAAAAAGTGGTATGGGTGGGATTTTGTGAGACCCACTATGTCACTATGAAATTTATTAATTTTGGGAGATTTAATTTTTTTTAAGACCCAATCTAAAATATTAAATTTTTGAATTTATTTTGTTGTGTATAGTTTGTGAATGGTTAGGAGTAACTATATAGAAAATGTGTGGGGAAATTTTGTGAGTCTGAGGTGTAGCATATAACATTCTAATTCTTAGGTAAACCATTCGATAAGCTTTAATATCAGATCTATATGGAAATTCCCATGGGTAGGGATAAAAAATAAGTTTTTTCAATCAAGTGATGTCTAGGAGAAATCATGTTGGGTTGGGTTTTGGAAAGGAAATTGCATACAGATGGTTAGGGCACGGTTAAGAGAAATCTATGGCCTAACCATGCAGTTTACATGGATATTTAATAATTTTGGGGTTTTTAAAAATTATTTTTCATTATTTTTAATTAAAACCTAGAAAATAATCAAAACCATCAGCATCATTGCTCTCTTCCCATTACACAAGACCCCCCACCCCTTGTTTCTATCTTCCGTCATGTGACACCATCACCCATTGGTTTAACTCCTCATCATTAAGCTACTTTGTCTCCCCCTTTTATCATCAGCTTCATCCCATTTACCCTCCCTACTCATGGCCTCCTTCCCTCCATCCTCCCCCATCACTCGTGCATGAAACCCCCCAATAAAACACCATGTCACACACCCCCTTCTGAGTATCCACTTCTACAGTGATTCATCATAGTTTTCTTTGCGATTCTAGGTATGATCTTTATGGAAATTACTTATCCTTATATTTTTTCCCTCAATTTCATCCCCCTTCTATGGTGATTTTATTAGGTGAAACCTTTTTTCAAATGGGTTAACATTATTTTTATGTTTCATTAAATTTTAGGGTTTTATATGGTTATTCTAGGTAATGTTCCTAGGTGTTTGAGTGTATTCCACTAAAGGAGATGCATTTTTGACCAGTCTAGTGTACCCTTCATCAATTTGAGGTGGTTGTTTCTATGATATTATTTCATTTTAAAATTAAATGTGTTCATATGATTTCTAAATTCATTTTGAATAAATGTACAAATATATTTAACATTATTATGATCATTTAATATCATTTCATTGGGTTTTGATCTTGTAAAATGGGTTTCTCCTAAAAAAATCCATGTTTTTATGTTTGAAATGGAATGTATTAAAGTGTAAATATTTTATAAAATGAATAAGAGGAATTTTGAAAAGGTTTTATAGTTTTGAATTTGATTTTAATTTGGTTTTTGATTTTAATGGGTGAAAACTATATT
The DNA here is from genome assembly GCA_963277665.1 of Viscum album. Classification (NCBI taxonomy): domain Eukaryota; kingdom Viridiplantae; phylum Streptophyta; class Magnoliopsida; order Santalales; family Viscaceae; genus Viscum; species Viscum album. Next base: position 414,739,356 of record OY728145.1, read on the forward strand.
TTAAAGAGGGTTTTGTTTTAAAAAAAAGGTATTGACCTCAAAAAGATTTATAAAAAGGGGTTATTTATTGGGTTTTAATTGTTGACTTTAAATTTGTGTGTAATTTAACCCTTTTTTGAAATGACTAAATGGATCTTTGAAAATTTATTTGATGGAAATTGTTTCTCTTTGGCTTTGTTTCAGATTTCGAAGAAGAATACCCCAATTTTAGTGTGGATTTGATATGTTTTAAATGGTGTGCATGATTTCCATCATTTTATATAAATTCTCCAAGTGGAGTGTGATGAAATTTGAAATTTCTTTGGATTTCCGGGCCATGTTTTATTATTAAAGGTAAGTTTTGATCATTGGATATAAATAGTGGATGTAGAAGACACCCCTTGATTTCCTCATTTGATTTGTTTTCACCTTGTTTGGGTTGTATGTCACTATAAGATATTCGTTTCTCCCTAGTGTGGGAATTTTTTGTTTACTATGTGGTTCCTAAGATATTTTTTGGTATATTCATTATTAGGTTATTAGGGATATGGTTATCCTTTACTTATTCCATGCATGTTAACCTTTGTTTTCATGTTCGTTTAACCCACTTATTTAATGGTCATTAGAATATGTGTAGATAAGTCAATGTCTAGGATTATGAGACACTAGGGATTCACACACTACTAGTTTCCCTACTATAATTAAATATGGATTGATGTGGTGTGCCACTCCAATGAGGATGGGTGCATGCTAGTCAGGTGTTGGTGATAGGATTCCAAATAGGCCATCAGTTTGGTACCTAGTGTGAATTCTAGAAGGGTCTCACATTATAACCTAGGGTAGAGCACATGAAACATTCGATTTTTGGATCATTTAGTGATAAGGGGCGTTTTGATATAGTTCTTGTTTGTATCATTTCCATGGTGTACATCATTATGGAACCATTTCTTACTTAAATTTTTCATATAACTTATGATATATGGTGAATTCCTTTTATTCTTAACTCAATTGTTTTCCCTTGATTATTTAATAAATAAAAGAGTTCTAAAATATGTGTATAAAATGATGTTTTTAATTTAATGACTAATAAGTGGCTTTTTAATATTGATTAAAAAATAACTGTTTTGGATTAAATATGGCTTCGGAATGATAAATTTTTAAAAAGTGAATTTTTTCATTTAAATAATTCAAATGAGTTTCTTTGAGAAATGTTAATTAGTGTGTGGTTTTAAAATGTATTGGTCACATGTAAACATTTTCAAAGATTGTGTTGTTGGTTTGGGAAAAAATGTGAAATGTTATGAAAAGTGATTATGGTATTGTTTTGGTCTTTTATAATATATATTGTAAAATACTAATTTTTAGTATACTTTAAAACTAAAAATTTTAATTTCCTTATAAAAATTGTATAGATTCAGCGGGTGTGGAGGTCTACTAAGTGCTTTAGCGTTCATGGCTATTATTATTTCAGTTGAATGTTTTGGATTTTTCTTCAAATCATTTTTATGAGAATTGATTCTTTCAAGTTATTTTTTATTTTATTACATTGGACCATGGTTCACATTATGTGATGTAGTTGGACCTAAATTTACATTTCATGGAATTCTAGGGGTATGACCCTTTATTTCACTTTCTTTGGCCACATGGGTTTTTCAACTTAATACAGATGGGGGTAGCTATATCTACTTATGGGTGAATAAAATCCATTAGAGTGGTGTCTTTCCCATATAAAAGTAGGAGTTTAGAGGGACATGTAGGTTTATGGTGATCAATACTATTTAATGCTTTCCTAGTTTTTATATTAGGTTTTTTATTTATGAATTTTTATTTGGCATGGTCTTTTGATATACTGTAGGTACATATTATATTTTTTTATATTCTTCTATTATATTTTACCAATATTATTTAGAAAACCAATTCCTAAGTGTGTTCTTATGATGCTTAGTCATTGGTTTCCATCATGTGGGGATAGTAAATTCCCTTTAGGAATTTGGTGGGATGGATCAAGCATCCATCGTAAAGACGGCCTGGGCCGATTTGTTACATGCATCGAGGAAATTTTCTCCATCACTAAGGTATCACTATCTTCAGTAGAGGACCCTTGTAAACTCATAAGATATATATTGGAGGGCCTTCTCCATTACACTATGCGATATAGCAGTAGGAGTTCTATCTCTTGTCAATGAATCTCATGTAAATTCTCTAGAACAGGGATGTCCTGAACCTCACCTCTATGTAGCCTAGATGAGGGGAACTACTCAAATAGAGGACCATCCCATATTTATAGATTAATGATGGGGAGTAAAATTTAGAGATATAGGACCCACACCCTACGTAATATGGGGGTGTTCTATCTCTTCCTATTCAAAGGATATTGGGGAATCATTCCCTAGAGGGAGACATGGGAGTATTGACCCCAGTAGCACTTTGGTGATCACACCAAATCATTTTCATCAACTATGAATAGCTGAAATAAGATCCCCACCAAAATAAAATTGTTTTTTATCATAGCTACAAAATATAAGGCCACCATTGTGTTATAGATGAAAACTAGTATAGATAGGTTTCTCACGGGCCTAATTCTGAGTCCCGAAGAAAAAGATTTGTAAAGTGAAAACTCAAAGAATAGTATCGTGTGTGTACTCAATGTAACATGGAATGTAGACTTATTAGGGAACTTGCGCATGTAATTATCTGAACATATCCTGATTGACCATGTGGACATATATGGAGTGTACATTTAGTACACTATGTGTCAAAATGTCTTGGGGTAAGTAATTTTCCTCTCTGCCCATTCCCATGTATATCATCATGTTCTTGTGTACTCTTAGGATCTGGAAATATACTATTACAAAACCATGTCCCCTTTACGTGGGGTGTATTCCCATTTACATTTATGTATGTCCATGTATCACAACACTACATGTACTTCTAGTACATGGTGTGTAAGTCCATCTACCCATCAACTCAGCCTCTTGGATATGGGTCACTACATGGTGTGTTGTATAAGTAGACGACATGTAGTCCCAAAAACTCATTCCATAAATGGAATAAATTTTTTTTCTTAAGAACCATATGCTGTGTGATGGTTTTTTCGATTGGTAAATCCCTTTGAACATCCTGAAACACCCTTTTCCCCCCGATTAAGAATAGATCACCCTACAGGGTGTCCTTAACAATCATAAAATAGCTAAAAATAGTTTAAAAGTGAATCTATGGGGATTATGAAATAAAAATAAAAGATCCTCTTTACTTGTGGGGAAACTTTTGAAGCTTCGGATCAAGACCCACTCTCAGAATCCATTTCACCATGATCAGATCTCAATCACCCTCAAGGATGAAGTCTCAATACACCTTCCCTCCCCTTCCTCTCAGTTCATCCACCACACAAGAGAGAACCCTTCCCCCTCTCTACCATGCATAGAAATCCAAATGGGAGGGGTGTGGTATATTAAATTATTTCAATTAAATTAATTAACCAAAATTATTTATTTCATCCGCCAATGGTCATATTCTACTAAACTCCCAACACTGACCCACTTCAAGTCATAACTTGGGTAAACCCCTTATTATGGAAATAACCCAGGTCATGGATTTCCCATCTGAGGTCCCAATTTCCAAAAAAAAACATTTATCCAAAAAAAATCATGTGAATTCCCTTATATATACTAATAATTTTAATATGTTAATTATGGGGTCCCGTGACACCAAAACAAATGTTATAATTTGAGAAAAAAATCTTCAGAATTATAAAGAAAATTTGAGAGGACTAAATTGGTGAAACTTAACTCCTTATATTTTCCCCTCCATAAAGAATTTTCACCCTAAAAAATAAAAGATACATGAAATAGATGGGGTAATGATCTTGTATCTAGATATCATGCTCCAAGCAGCTCACCTGGACACTTTCACACTTAAAAAGAACTTGAAACAAAAGGTATGGTATGTCTATACTGGATCCTCCCATATAGATCATCACTCACCACATGTTCTCCAATTGTATAAATCCATCAACATTTTCTAGCTCATCACAAATGATAACCTTCAATGGTTCATGTGTATATCTACCCATCCACAGTACATGGATGAAGTCACACACTTGGTCCCACTATGGGGGTAAGGCTAAGCAATATGTAACCTCAAAAACCTCTTACATAATCTCACTGAGTTATAGGAACAATGGGGAAAAGATTACTCCCCAACCATACTACGTATCCCACATTGTGGAGAGACTCTTAAGAAGACATGGTCACCCTAATTGAACTACAAAATCCAATGATTTAAAACTACATAATATTTTTTTAGTTATGGGTTGTCCTCATATTCTCTTTGATCACTTAAATGATCTCTATCATTTATTGCACCTTCTACAACCCAATAAGAGATTCCATGTCCATCTCAGTCCTGTATAAGTGTGACCTATAGGGTCCCTCATACTAGGTCTCAAATGGTTCAATGCTAATATTAGAGTTATAAATGTTATTATTAGTAAACTCCACAAAGGGAAAGTAATACTTCCTACTCCATTCAAAGTCCAACACACATGTTCTTAAGATATCCTCAAACAACATGATAGTCCACTCAGTTTATTAATTCTTATGGTGTTGAAATGTCATGATCATTTATAACTGGGTCCCAAAATACACATACTGTCTCCTCATCAATTTTGATGTAAACTGAGAATCATGACCAGAGACAATCTTAGTGGGTACTCCATGAAGCTGAATGATCTCCCTCACATAACACCACAGTAAACTCTCATCTAAAACCTACTTCTATATTAAAATAAAGAACCCCATATTGGTAAGTCGATCCAAAATCACCCAGATATAATTTTCAACTATCATTATTCATTGAATCCCAATCATAAAGTCCATTAATATTTCATCCTTCTTTATTTTCATGATATCAAGGGGATATGTAAAATCACTTGAACCTAATGTTAAACCTTTGCCTGCTGACATGTAAAACATGGAGAGGAACAATCAGTGATTCATCCACCCCATGACACCCTCCAAAACTACTTATGCAGGTTCATTTATATATTTTAAAGACTAGAATATACTTCCATATAGGAAGTGTGTAACTACCTCAAAAACTCCTCAAAAAATGTGACTAGAACCAACATTTATCCCTTAAAAAGTATGGTGTGCTCCCCTCCCTTAGAAATTCAATCTAGTGAAAAAATTAAGGATATATGAAAATATAATCTAATAGTCAATGTCTACCAATGGAGAATATTTTACACACTAATGAAGTACAAGAGTTACCACCTTAATGGAAGAAACATTTCACCCCTCTCTTCCACTAGGGTTATCCATAATGAACCCAACTACATATACACATATTACACCAAGTGAAAGGGAGACTTCTTTCCAAGGGAATATTCCACTACATTTCCCTTACCTAGAGTATATAGTATATATAATTCATAGTACTATAGAAACACCAACCAAATCCTCTATCTCATGTTTTGACCTTTCTTCACAAAGATATACCTGAGGCTCAGGGGGTTTTAGTAAATAATGGAACTCTTTCCCAAAATATAATGCCTAAAAGTCCTTATAGATAAGAATATCGCTGCAAAATATTGGTCATGATTCATGTAGAAATAATCATGTTTTATGAATTTTCTTGACCTATAAGTGATCAATAACTACTTCTGCATTAACATGAAATTGAGCCCAACTCTAGTCTTAATAAAAACACAATTAACTTAACACCCTCCTCTGGAAGTCTCAATATAGGAGCACTGACCAACCTTGGCCTCAACTCTTTAAAGGATCTATAAATCTTCTCAATCAAGGTAAATGGATGCACTTTCCATATCAAGGAGAACATAAGGGATAATATCATATAAAACCAACCATGAACCTCCTGTATCATCCCACTAAAGCAAAAAAAAAACAATGATCCTTAACAACACTCTTGGGATATCCCCAAGTCGGTACTTAATAAAAAAAAATTTGGTACACTATCACAACTAAGCCTAAAAAATATACACCAAGAAGTATACCTCAAGAAACTAGTTCCATCACTTTAAGAGATTCCCATAAAATTAGTATTTTCAGATAATTTCTAAAACTATCAACCAGTATCTCATATGTCCCACCTCTAATGTAAAGTACATAATGATATCATTGGTAATGACTACCGTGAACCAAACCGAGAAGGGTTGAATGACCCAATTCATAAGTATCATGACCATTGTGGGGTATTTAAACACATTGAGAGGTATCACTATTATCTCATGGAAATCATACTATAATTAGAAATACATCATTGATATATCCTTCTATCAATCCCGAAGCTAGTGAAAACTCATCCCAGGGTCAAACTCCAAGAACCTCCTCACTCATATACATAGGTTTAAGAATTCTTCAATTCTTGATGGTGGTTAATACTACTTGAACAAAACACAAACAACATCGGGCTACCCAAGTTAACACACATGGTCTAAAAAATCCCCTACTCCAAAGATTATGCAAAGGAACCTTCAGCTCCCATAGTTACTCAAGGTCATATAATATGGTATAGTTGATATCAGGCCATCCCTATAGTAGGTCTATGCATAAAACAAACATTTGATGGGGAGTTAAATATGAAACATCCATAGTAAAGACGTCTTACATATCCAATATTATAGGAATCAAAAATTTCATGGAAACCACTACTCAAATTATAATACAAGATAACTTGTAAACTTGATTATATATTTCAATACATCATCTCAATCTTCTCTATCCAGGGATCCTTTTTGCACAAGGATCATTCCTCCCCACTCACTCGGGAAAACTGTACCCTTAATAGTAACAATCAATATAGGAATGGATTTTCGGTAACTTTTTTATAACAATAAAAACATCATAGTGCCTCATCACCAACTAGAAAAAGATTCCAAGTGATGATCTATCTCCCTTCATAGGAAAGTCACACAATCAATTGAAGTGGGAGATCACTAATCCTCCTCAATATGATCCTTCAAAACAAAGGACCAAGAAATATTTGTCTATTGGAAATAACTTGTATTGTAAACAGAATGAATTCCGAGAAAAGTCTTATGTTAGTGTGATAAAACTAAAACTAGGGATAGAGAATACAAAAATCATACCTTGAAACACCCCTGAAGCCTTCATGTTATAATCCCATACTGCATGAAGCTTTAGATCATTTGGTATTCTTATTCTCCCATAAAATGTGATTTATCAAACAGATTAGTACATCAAAAAACTAAAAAACATACAAGTCAAAGGAAATCACCTGCCATGCCTCAACAATATATGCTTTGAAAAACACAGACTCATCTTCATGGTTTTAAATCAGTCCACAAGAACATATCTTGGTGGGGGATGTTTCCCTATTTCTAGAAAATATAAATCCACATCTTACATCACCAATATAGGGCTTAGCTGATACCCTTAATTTCCTTAGATAATTCTCACTTTCAGAACCACCATCTAGTGGTTTCCTAACAAAGTATAACACATGCACAATAGTTTTATCCAGTCATCTACTTCTAGAGAAGTGCATATGTCCCATAATGAATCTTGGGAGATATATAACTTTGAAAATCATGTTTCTCACTCAACAATGGTGAAACATATGATGATACCACAAGAATAAACTACTACTATATGAACATGACTTGTTTCTAACACAACCATCCAATCAATTGGGATATGAACACTAGAAAACTCATACCAATTAATTGAGACGATCCTCTAAATCATGATGGTCTTACTCACTATAAAACATCAACAGCCTCTATTTTTGGAACTCATGTAAATCTCTAAACCTAAGTGTATTATTTCCTAGAACTATTGAAGTTTTATACTTTCAAAATTATTTTTGATAGACCATATATTCCAATAAAACTTTACCTAAGCACTTTCCAATGGTTGGCAGCACTTATATACTCCCAACTAGTGGAAGAACCCCATTAATGGGTCCCTAAAATGAGGCCTCATTTCTCAAGTAGTCATCATCATGAAATAGTTTTAGAATCCTAACTAGATTTCATCATAGATGCATCTTAAAAATTATAAAAACATACTATAGACAAGGGTAATATCTAGGAAGACGAATCAATAATTACTTGAAATTTAAAACAACAAATACTATATGATTCATGTACCATTTATTTAATAAAATCGATGCCTTGATATACCACATTGATAAGTAGGTATTTATATTCCTAGTGAATGGATACATCATCCACTGTACAACATTGGGTTCCCTATCCAGAGAGACAAACTTGATACACTCAGACACTATTTCCCTAACTTCCCAAACTAATAATCATAATAAGGTCACACTCCAAAATCCGACCAAATGGAAAGACCATCTCTAATACCAATCATTCACGACTGGACCCTCCGAGGACCATCTGCCCAGTGGTAAGTTGATTGAGACACCCCAAGCCTACCTATAATATTCTAGGAGCTTGATAAAAGTAATGAGTAAAAAATACTAAAATGGGAGGCCTTATCCTATGTACCTATATGCACACACACACATACTTCTAGATCCATAAAATAGTGTAGATATATTAAATAAGACTAAAATTCTATAGTGTAAACCATTCATGAGATATCCTCCAAGAATGAATTAAAGTACTAATGTGTAGTAGAAAAATGTTAAGGGGAAATAAAAATTCCAAACAAAATGTGGTCCCAACCAGACAGCATCTAGAAAAGGGGAAAGACTGAAGAGGGTGAACCTCAAAATCTCTATGGGAAACCACTGAACACATTCAGTTCCAAGAGCTTATATGATCTCATAATACTAGTTTGACAAAAATATACATCAATACTCTTTTTGCTAGTATCATAAAAAACATATGTGATAATATCCCAAGAAGGGGTGAGTATATACATATACACTACACACCTCAAAATCACTAAAAACAGAGAATCATGGATAGAGTATCCAACTCAACACCATGAAGGAATTTCAATAAAAACATGATAAAAAATGATAACAACCCAGATATGATCAAAATAAATCCAATTAAATAGAGAAGGAGGATATCCATCACCATAGTGAAACTATGAACAACGAGCTAGCATTAAGTAATAAGGGTCCACATTTGATGCTCAAAACCACATGCAACCTCATCACAATCTATGTAAAGGGGCCAAATCTCGCTATTGAGCTCTAAAACCTAGGGACAACTATTTCTAGTATAGTTCCAACATAACCTCATAATATATAGAGTTTAGGGACCTCTCTATAAAACTATGTCTCAAAGTTGAGGGTGAACTATCAACTGGCCAAGAATATTGTATAAACTCTCTTGAATATGGATGTCCTGCAACATACTTCTACATAGAATATTGATAGAGAAAATATTTTCAATTACTTTATATTGAATATCATTGTTTTAAACCCACAAAATTTTTCCTCTAAGATGAATTGTTTCATTTTTATGATAATGGTGTTATTTTGAGCTGAATAGTAAAAATTGGCCATTTTGGATTTTTAACAGTTTTACATTATTTCTGTAGTTTGGCCATAACATTATCTACACTGATCCAAATTGCAAAATTCTTTCTTTTCCAGATTTTAAGCTTTCAGGGCTTTATTTAATATTTTTGGACCAAAATCTGAATCGGCCATATGGAAGCTCAAAAGAATCTCTCAAGTGGGAAAAAGAAAACTGTTTTTCAGTTCTGCCTAGTTTTGGTGTGGGATCCATAACTCATCCATGTTGGGCCCAAATGTTGTGAGATTCGGTGGGTGGACGCTCAAGGAGTTTGGGAGAATCTTTTATGAAGGAAGAACGGAGTGAATTGGCCGTTTATAGGGTCATTAAATCACACTAATCCGGAGGATTTCGTTTTGGAGAGTCTGAATGGACAGAATAAATTCTCATAGTAAAACGGTCATAACTCTCGGAATACATGTACAAATACGCTGAGCTTTTGAGTGGACACGGCCAAGGGAATTATGAACAACATTAAAGAAGTTATCAACGCTTGAAGATTTCATTTAATGGGGATAAAATGCATCAACATTCGGGGGAAACATTCTGTCTATAAAAGGAGGAGAGCTCCACCCTCTGAAACCATCCATTCTCCATCCCATTCCTTCCAGGACACCAAGAAGAAGATATTTTCGGCTTTATTTTTTATTTATTTTCTTTTTCATATTTTTATAATGCCTTCTTCTTCCATATTCATCTCGATTACCCTTACCATGGTGGGGTAAACATTTGGAGTGATTGGGGAAGGGTTGGTTTCTTACATTGTAATGCTTGAGTTCTTGGACGCAATTGAATAAATTTATTTCTTCTTCAAAGTTGTTTTCAATTTCTTATAGCGGATTTTATTATCAAGTTCGATTGTTCTTGAATATTAATCCCGTTATTTATTTTTTCCTTGGTAAAATAATCAATATCTCCCTCCACTAATTTATAGTTTATATACGATGGAATAAACTAGGAATTAGTGGTGAAGTACTCGACGATCGTCAGTACATGTAAAAGGTGTAGTGAATGTTCTTAATTGTTTTGGATAAACAAAACCCGATCGGGAATTTCCCATTTCAATTAAGGATATTCAATACAACTATTTTACACATGGAAGGAGAGTTGACCAAACCAATATCTTGGTAAGGTTTTCTCTCACAATAATAATTTCACCAAGGAAGTGAGAGGAAACGATTGTGGAAACTCACTTTAATCAACAAAGAAGAAGATGTTTGAATTAAATTGAACAAGGATAGAATTACAATTAGAAAATCGACCCCAACCTAATCACCCTTTTTAATATCAAAGTTTTTTCAATCATTTTAATTTCAAATTTCATTTCAAAAGCACAACATTTTTTACCCTCGTTTTAAAGTGACAACTCGTTTTGTCTGCACGCCTCTGTAGGAGACATCCTAGGTCAACCACTTTACTACATTTTAACTTAGGAAATAATTTTTTTTCCACGCCCTATGACAGGCGTGCGTCAAAATTGGCGCCATTTCCGGCGAGGTAGTGCCACAATTTATTTGTAAGTATTTCAACTTTTCAAATTTAATTTTTTTTAAAAAAATCTTTTACCATGTTGTTTTCAAATGAATATTTTTTTAATTCATGGAACAATTACCCACAAGTGCGAGAACCAGTTATTGAATCACCTTGGTCTATAGAGTATAAATTTTCTTTATTAGCTAAACAAATTCGGGGAGCTCGAATCCAAATCATAACAGAGGATGAATTCAAGGATCTCATTGAAAACCTTAAAGAGAACCTCGAATACCCAGTGTTGGAGGGTTTGGAAAGAGAATTAATTGAACTTCAGGAGTATTTTCCGGAATTTTATCAAGAAATGATCAATGTACAACACCAAAAAGAAGTTCACAAGGATATTGAAGCCCAATTTGAAGGAATTAGTCAAACAGTTCAAAACCTAGAGACATCAATACAGTGGATAGTGGAACAAGTACATGCATCCCAGGATCCACAACTGGAGCCAGAATAAGAACTAGAACAAGAAAAATTGATGGAAGAATTATCCTCACAAATCCTTCAAGTTGAAGAACCCATGGAGGCCTTGATGAAATTCAAAGAAGATCCATTGAGCCCATATCAATCAATGTTGGAGAAGATTGATGAAGAGTATTTAGCTATTGAAATGCATATGGGAGATCAAAAAGATCTGGATAACTTCTGGAATGGGTGTAAGGAACTTCTTGATCCAACTATTCCTGATAATGTAGATGATTCAGCAATATTGAAGGAAGAAACCAACAAAGCAGTGGAATTTGAAGAGAAGATAGAGGAGTCTGAATACCTACCTCTATCTACGGAAATTCAACTCCAAGAGTCACCTCCCTTTGAAGAAGAAATTGAATCCAAACAAGATCAGGGAGTTAATATTTTCATAAACTCATTATATTTTGATTTTGTTGAAACTGAATTGAGTATTACCTCCCCTTGTTTTAATTTTTCATATTCATCCAACACTTGTATTTCCTTGGAAGGAGAATATGCATCTGAAGAGGAACATCTGGATCTCCCCAAACCTATTGAAAATTTATTGGAAGGAGTACATGAGAAGATCAAAGTGAATTTTTTGGAGGAAAATGAGACACAGGCTACTTACTTTGAAAGGGAATAATTTGATATTGATTCTTCATGCTTTATTTTTTTTCAAATAGAATTAAACTCTGACATTCCCTTTGATTTTTCCCCATATTTATCATACCTTCAGCAACCACTAGAGAATAAAGAATATGTTGTTCATGCAGAACCCAAGAAGGAGGAGGCTCTGTACTTCATCCTACCCCCACCATGCACGGTATACCACATTGCGAAGGGGGTGGATCTAGTGTACTATATATATGGAGTCCTCCTCAACAAGAACAATGAAATGAAAGCTGGGAAGAGCCACATTTGGTGGTTCAAATCAAAGAAACCTCATCCACCATCAGATTGGGGATAATCGATTAGAACTGCCCCTCTAGAGGCAGTCAAAACCCATGGCCCACTTGTGGGATTAAACCAAGTTTTATCCTTCTATTATCATCCTATTTCTATTTTCATTTATTTAAATAAATATATTATGTTTTGTTTTGTTCTTTTATTTGTAGGTTTTTAGAGTGCAACACTTAGGAGGTTAACTCAATGTTGCACTGCAAATAAATCAGGTTGTACCTATCCTTTACATTTTCTTGCTGTTGTGATTCAATCAGAAATCTACTTACATGTTAAATCCACATGAATGAATCGAGGACAATGCATCAGTTAAGTGTGGGGGAGGGAACCTTTTTAGTATAGGATTTTCATTTGATGTTTGTTTTCACAAAAAAAATTGCGTGTTTTCAAATTTTTGTGTGTTTATTTTTCAATTTTTGGTGTGTTTCTGAAACTTTTGAGCTGAAAAGATTATCAATACCATTTTTGAAACCCATGTCAATGAGTGAACCAATCTATTTCATGAAACTGGGCTTAAATGAATACTTAAATGAATTTGTTTCAAGTTCAATTGTTTTGGAATTTCATGAAAAGTACACTGATTTTTGAATCTCATGCCATATTTCACTATCTATATATTTGAAATAACTTTCTTGTGAGGCTTCTGAACCATTTTTGTCATATTATTTTCATTCACCTCATTTCTTGAGAGAACCAGACCATGCTTTCTTTAACCAGAATTTGATTTATTCCTTTCAAAACTTGAGGGTTGGGGTATGTGTGTTTTAAATGATTGAGGAATTTATTTGGTTTGAAGACCCCATTTCAAAATAATCCTTTTCATTATGGCCCACCTTTACATTTATCCTTCATTGTAGCCCCTAGTATCCATGAATCGCCTATTAGGATAGTCACATTACAAGCCTATTTTCCCTATCCTACCTGCTCTTGAAGTAAAATTGCATGATCTAGTTGAACTTAAGTGTGGGGGGAAGATTTCTTGTAGTGTACTACCTCATTTGGTTATACTTTGTGGGGAAAATAAATTGTGGAAGATATGTGTGTGATGCTGAAAAATTATTCTGTTGAAATCTGTGCCTTTTCTGGAGCTTTTATGACAAGAGAAGTTGTGCCTTTCTGGAGCTTCCAATGTAAAAAAGAAAGTTGTGCATATCTATAGATTTAAAAAAAATCATGTTTGAAAAGATTGAAATGTTTGCTGCTGAGCTGAATAAATGATGATGGAGCCTATTTCCAACAAAGGGGGAGTGAAGGAGACCATATTTGAGTGAAAATTAGAATCTTGCAATTTTGCTTCAATAAGAGCCAAGCCTTCCTTTTTGGGCCTTAGAACTTTTAACATCTAAATCCTACCAACCGGAAGCCACAGAACAACCCTGAAAATTCCTCATGAGAAACACATTTCCTGGACTCACATCAAGTGGATTAGTAGGAATTTATCAAATATATGGTGACTCTTGTGTGATTTTGGATGAGAAAAGCCTTGTTCAGCCTTTACATTTGTGAGATGAGAGAAAATTCATGTGAGGTAGGTGTTTTGTGTGCATGGGATAAGAAATGAAGTGGAAATATATTAAAATCTAAAATGGAGAACTTGAAATAATTGTTTTTGATGAGGAATTATATCTTTTTTGTTTCATGGAATTGATTTGATAGATCTCATTGATATGTGTTTTGGATTTGATTTGATTTGATTTTTACTTTTCCAGGAGTCCAAGTGCTAAGTATGGGGGAATTGACAGAGAAAATATTTTCAATTAATTTATATTGAATATAATTGTTTTAAACCCACAAAATTGTTCCTCTAAGATGAATTGTTTCATTTTTATGATAATGGGGTTATTTTGAGCCGAATAGTAAAAATTGGCCATTTTGGATTTTTAACAGTTTTAAATTATTTCTGTAGTTTGGCCATAACATTATCTACACTGATCTAAATTAAAAAATTCTTTCTTTTACAGATTCTGAGCTTCCAGGGATTCATTTAATATTTTTGGACCAAAAGTTGAATCATCCATATGGAAACTCAAAAGAAGCTCTCAAGTGGGAAAAAGAAAACTGTTTTCAGTTCTGCATAGTTTTGGTGTGGGATGCATAACTCATCCATGGGGGGCCCAAATGTTATGAACTTCGGTGGGTGGACGCGAAAGGAGTTTTGGATAATATTTTATGAAGTAATAACCGAGTTAATTGGCTTTGTTATGGGGTCATTAAATCACCCTAATACGGAGGATTTCGTTTTGGAGAGTCTGACTAGACAGAATAAATTCTCATAGTAAAACGGTCATAACTCTCGGAATACATGTCCAAATCCGCTGATATTTTGAGGGGCCACGCCCAAGGGAATTATGAAAAACATGCAAGAAGGGCTCAATGCGTGAAGAGGTAATTTAATGGGGATAAAAGGCATCAACATTCGGGGTAAACATTCTGGATATAAAAGGAGGAGAGCTCCACCCTCTCAAATCATCCATTCTCAATCCCATTCCTTCCGGGACACCAAGAAGAAGATCTTTTCGGCTTTATTTTTTATTTCTATTATTTTTCATAGTTTTATAATGCCTTATTCTTCCCCATTCATCTCGATTACCCTTACCATAGTGGGGTAAACATTTGGAGTGATTGGGGAAGGGTTGGTTTCCTACATTGTAATGCTTGAGTTCTTGGACGCAATTGAATAAATTTCTTGCTTCTTCAAAGTTGTTTTCAATTTCTTATAGCGGATTATATTATCAAGTTCGATCGTTCTTGAATATTAATTCCGTTATTTATTTTTTCCTTTGTAAAATAATCAATATTTCCCTCCACTAATTTCTGTTTTATATACGATGGAATAAACCAGGAATTAGTGGTGAAGTACTCGACGATCGTCAGTACGTGTAAAAGGTGTAGTGAATGTTCTTAATTGTTTGGGATAAACAAAACCCGATCGGGAATTGCCCATTTCAAATAAGGATATTCAATACAACTATTTTACACATGGAAGGAGAGTTGACCAAACCAATATCTTGGTAAGGTTTTCTCTCACAATAATAATTTCACCAAGGAAGTGAGAGGAAACGATTGTGGAAACTCACTTTAATCAACAAAGAAGAAGATGTTTGAATTAAATTGAACAAGGATAGCATTACAATTAGAAAACCGAACCCGACCTAATCACCCTTTTAATATCAATGTTTTTTCAATCATTTTAATTTCAAATTTCATTTAAAAACACAACATTTTTTACCCTCGTTTTAAAGTGACAACTTGTTTTGTGTGAACTCCTCTTCGAGAGACATCCTAGGTCAACCACTTTACTACATTTTAACTTAGGAAATAATTGTTTTTCCACACCCTATGACCAGCGTGCATCACATATCCAAGGGAGAACTACTCCAATGGATGACCCACCCACCACTAGATATCAATTATGGGGATTACACCCCATAGATATAGTACCCACACTCTTTTTAATGTGGGGAAGTAATATCTATACATATAAAAAGGATATGGGGGACCCACACCCTGGTGGGAGATAGGGAAGCACTAATCAATGTAACACTTTGATGATCACACCACATCACTATCACCATCTAACAATACCTAATAAAATATACCTATAAGAATCACCTCATTTAAAATATTGAATATTGAAATGAAGGCCTCCATCATGTTCTATGTCAAAAATTACTGATTATAAGCTTCTCATGGGCCTAGTTCTAAGACTATATGAAGGAGATATGCAGGGTGAAAACACATTGAAAAGTATATTAAATGTAATCTTGGTCACATGGTGTGTGACTTCACCTAGGCACAAGGGTGTTTCCTCACCTATACATGTCATGATTTTCCATGTGGTCATAGAAAACATGTGCATCATGTACACAACATGTCAGAGTAGTATAGTGTATGACCATGTCCTTCTGACCCATACATGTGTATATAGGCCCCTGACAATGTACTCCTTATGATTTTTCCATATACTATTACACTACTATTCACCCTTAAATATAGGATCTTCCCATGTACTTTTCATCATGGATATGTTTCACTACATGAAAATTACTTCTAGTTTACAATGTGTACATCTATCTACTTGTCAATTGGGCCTCATGGCCATGGGTCACTAAATGTCATGTAGTCTATATACATTTTGTGTTGTCCAAAAAAATAACCCTTCTTTAATAAGATGAAAAAATTGTGTATTTTCCTAAACCACACACCATGTGATTGAGATTTCCAAATGAGAAATAACTAAAAAACTCTAAAACATCCATTTTCCCCAATTAAGCATATATTGAATCCCTAAGGGTCTATAACAATCATAATATTTTTTAGATAATTCAAACAACGTGTCTATTGGGATCAGCACATAGAACTCAAATATCCACATATATTATGGAGTAAATGACGATTATTTGAGTATAAATACATTTCCAAAATCCACTATATCCTGATCTAATCTTATTTTCCATCATGGTCAAAATCTAGTTGCACCGCCTCTCCCATTCCCCTTGATTTAGTCTTCACAAAATAGATAATCCCTCCCCCTTCCTTCCATACATATGATGAAAAATGTGTGGGGTAGGGTATATTTTATTCTTTTAATTTAAATAAATATTCCAATTTATTTATAATTCCTTCTAACTATATCCTTCCATCAAACTTCTGATGATTACTAACATTACGTTGTGTATATGGTAAAACCAATATTCTAGAGACAATTGTGGTATCCGATTTCCAATAAGATATCCCAATTGATGGTAAATCCATTGATTCATATAAATGTGTGTTTCTACTTTAACATATATTAATATTTTTAAAATATTAATTCTCGTGTTCTCAGATACCCAATCATAACACTGAATCCATGGGAAAGTATTGAGATATATGAAGAAATATTCGAAGTATTAAACTAGTTAAACTAGAGTGATTACTTCTTAGTAGTTATTTCTAACTTGTAGAGATGGGAATGATATTTTAGGGTGATCCCTTTCTTCCAAATATTTATAAGATATGTCTATTTGTTATTTTGTATTATTTAAAGTATATTAGTTTTTATTTATTTAATTTCAAGGATCGTAATCATCATGTAAAAAAAATCCATGAAATCATCCTCATATACTCTAATAAGACACAATTCAGAGTCCAGCAAATTCTCTTCAAACCTGAACACCTAACAAGTTTCCTTATCATATTACTTTATGAGGTTAATACATTATGATTTTAAGACTATAATTTCAAAATAAAATAGTTCATAATGTAATTTTAATTTTTAAAAATTTAAAACTTAATTCAATGTGTGATAATCTCCCCTATTTATTAGTATTACTACATTTCTCTTCAATTAATGAATCATGGAAGATAATTGTTATAAAACCACTATGAAATTTTTTATTTCATTAAATCTAATTATATCTAATACAGTATCATTTTCCTTATATCTATCTATGGAATAAAACATTGATGGATATTATAAATTTTTAATATAAGGGTGATTTGATTGTAATTGTGATTCAATAAAATAAAAAGGTAAATAATTTAATAAAGAATAATATCCCTCATTATTATCATATTATAACTCTATATAAATATAAAATCCTTTAGGATACAAATTCTTTGTATATGTGATAGATTTCTATCTCCTAGTTTTTCTTTCACCTTCATAGTTAAGAAGATTATAGGTCATACATCCTTTTTCTTCATATGATCATTTCAACTATTATATCTATTGTCTCACCATTCATTGAATCATTGAGTTTTTATGTTCCACTTATGATATAATCTATTACATATCATTGAATATGAGTTCTTATTTTTTATCCTCTCATACCTCATAACCTTGGTATTCTCTAATATATTCTTCTTCTTCCTAAAAATGTGGTAATAATGTTTGGTCATAGTATATGGGTGTTATTTGATTGAACATTATTATAATATCTTCCTAGGCAATATTTTATGCTAGATAAATACAATATATATGAGTTTTTATATTTTCTTTTAAATAAAAATAATTGAAATATTTATAAAATTATGAACCATAGTAAATGAAAACAATGGTTCTAAAAAAAATTCATAATTATTATATACCAATTATATGAGGAATATCAAAATAACATTTAATATCCTTTATGAGTATATTTAGAGAGTTATAAATAGGTTTATCTTTCATGAAACCTCATAATTTACTCACCATCCTACTTTATTAATTATATTTTTATCATTACTAGAAGCATGTAAAAGTGGAGTCATTGAGTGTTAAATGTATAAAATTGAAATGAACAAAAGTTAAAAATTTACATATACATAATTAAATAGTATATAAAAGGAATACTTGATCCTAGGGCTGGTCACATGGTTTCTTCATATCCCACTTATTTTCATAAATTCATCCTTAGATTAAATAAAATCATTTTATTAACAATATACATATACATAGGTCACGAGACTTGATACATATTTCAAAACTACCTAGAACACTAAATCCCACCTCCACTATATAGATAAGGTATTGAAATCTATAATTTTTAGCATTCCATCACCTCAGAATTCAACTGTACTATATTGTTTTTCATTCAACTCCCTCTAACCCATCATAAACTGGTGACTATAAATAAATAGAGGGAGAAATTATTTAGTATATGGAATACTTAGGATGAATATATATATATATATATATATATATATATATATATTTATAATTTCCAAATTAAACTACTCACTCTAAATTTCCACTCTTCGGTTCAAACCATCGGGCTAGCCTTTAATAATCCTGGAGGTATGAGTTCTTGAAGACTGAGATTGAAAAAAATCACTTATATTAAAAATATAATGTAATGAAAAATATATTAAAAGATATCCCATATAATGGAATCCATGAAATTGAGACTCAATACTCAATTTAAAAACATAAATATTAAGTCCTCAAGTTTCTCTTTCATTAACTCGGTAGACTATTGGTGAAATCCTCAAATTCTA
The DNA here is from genome assembly GCA_963277665.1 of Viscum album. Taxonomy (NCBI): domain Eukaryota; kingdom Viridiplantae; phylum Streptophyta; class Magnoliopsida; order Santalales; family Viscaceae; genus Viscum; species Viscum album. Next base: position 414,758,722 of record OY728145.1, read on the forward strand.
TGCTTAGAACAGAAGGATTCCATCTTGATCATTCACCGCTGAGTTGTGAAATTATTTTTTTAGTGCCCTTAAACTTAATTAGCTCATATTTATATCATATTAATCCAATTTTTGGTTTTATTGTGTCTTTTACAAGTACAGTAATATTGGGAATATTTAAGTAGCTTTATAGTTGAGTCTTCTTGCATGTTATGTAACACCTTGAGATTTTAAAATTGGAACATCATGTTTGATAACTTCTATGACACAAAACAACAATATTAGAAGATAATATAGTCCCTTAAGACTTTAGGGTATATTTATGTTCATATAAATTCAATCTCTTTGATATCTTGTAATGCATGCAACACTGGGTTTAAAAGAAACATGACACACTCATAAAATATTAATCTTTAAAATCGGAAATTATAACATAGCCTTTAAGTTGTAAATTATGAATAAGAATAAATAAATTATTTAAATTATATTTTTTATAAATATATAAAAAAATTTAATAGTTATATATTGATTTGAAATGATATTAGAACCAATTTAAAGATAAAGAAATGTTTTCTGAAAAACAGTATTTTTTATGAATGCTGAATTAGTATAGCATTACATACATAATTTGTAATTAATTTTACTATTTTTAGAAAATTAATTTCAAAAAATAAACATTATTTTTAAAAGAAACATTTCAAAATTATATTTGGCATTATTTTTTATAATTATCTAAAAAATATTAAAAAAAATTATGAGTAGTAAAAAATACTGATTTTTATTTTGAAATTTCATTTTTGTTTAAATTATGTATACATTTAAATTGTATTTTAAAATGGTTTTAAAGTATAATTAGTTAAATTATTTTATAATATAACTAATTATAGTCATTTTAATCAATTTCATATTTTATTTTTAAATTAAAACATTTTATACTTATATGAATTTTTTCTTTGGAACCCCAGTTTTCATCACTTCTACGGGTATAATTTTTAATTAAAATCTACCAATTTGGTGAATCAAACTTGTAAAAATGGATTAAATATTTTCAATAAGAATTATTTATTTTATATAACAATTTTAACTTAATATTTTACTATTACGAATATTAAAAATAGTATAAATTAATTATCTCGATTAAGGTCAAAATGGGTTTACCAGGGGATTAAAATGAATTGATAAGGGTTAAAATGACCTAAAAAATAAAAAAAATCCACTTTGTAGAATACTTATACCACATTATATCTAAGTTTCTATAATGAACCATTTTTCAGTCTTATTTAATCATAAAAATGTGTGTGTAATTGATACTTTTCAAAAATACCAAGTATGTACTCTTCCTCGCTAATAAAAGGCCTCCCATATTCACCCCTCTTAACACTCATAAAGTCCATTTATTCATTAAATAGAAAAAAAATATTCCTTAAATCATTACTCAAATCATATAGTTTTTTTTAGATCATAAATCTAATTTAGGAATGCTTTAGGTTAAACCTAAAGTGGATGGTCGAAGAAGATGTAAAGTTTTTAGCTATGCATTTTGATTTTACCACTTATTATAACTCATTAGGATATATTGAAACAATGAAAAAATATAACCAGTATTTATTATATATACCTATATTTTATTATGTGAATTTAATAACCTATATCCATCTCTACTTCCATTAAATGGAAAATGAAATCATTGATCGTCTGTATGACGGACTACCACCCCACGAACTGATGTGGTACTTTTCCATCCCCACATTTAATGGTTGAGTTTAATAATGAATTTAAAATATGTGTATTATATTTATGATATTATTATACTTATGGAATTTCCACAATACATATACCTTTTCAATTTCTATTCGGTGAGGGATAAGATATTGTCACTCGTGTGTATGGCGAACAATCGCCTCGAGAAGAGATGTGATATGTCTTTCTACTAGGATTTACATATAAGGTATCATGGATACAATTTAATGAATATATGTGATATTTCTTAAATAAATACTTCATTAAATATAATATAACATCTAAATTCTTACCTTACAATCGATTGGAAAACAATAACGTCATTCGTGCGTATGTGTGGACTACCACCTTCACATAGCGATGGGAAATTTTCATCATTTTATTTTAACAAGGATGATAATAAAGATTAATTTTATTAATATCAAGGATTTATATAATATAATAATGATTATTTCATGTTTAATTAATATTTATTTTTCTTTTATTTCATTCTTCAAAAAAAACAACATTCCTACATACGTACGTCCTACCGTCTCCATAAACAGTGTAATCCATTTTCAATCTCTAAATTTTATAGATTAATATAAATAAATACATAATGAATATATATAATATGTATATCATGGTTATTATTCTATGATTATGTTACCATAATAAAAATAAAGGGACCAAAATCACCAAACCAAAACAAACATGAAAAATTAAACAATTATCACCTAAAATAGTGGGTTTAAAAATGTATTTATATGTAAAACATATATGGTATCAGTTATATGATTAGGGTTTTATAATTTATGTTTAATTGAAATCTCTTTATTATACTGGAATTTCAAACACATATGAAGTAAGTGAAATAAGTGGTATGGGTTTCTCGTTTCACTTGTACATTCGTGAGACATATGTCATATTCACTAAGTTTTTCATTGTATGATGTATATACATAAGTATTAGATATATTATATCATTAATATAATTATATTCAAGGTGTTTAATGTTAATTTTTTTATTATTTCATTTATTGGGGCTACGATTAAAATTTACCAAATTGGTAAGGGGTTATTTCAGAATCTCATCATTACCTAGGATTGATTTTGTTTAAGACTCCCATGGGGAGAATGTTTTGATATTTCTATATTAAAATCAATATATTTTTTATTATATGTTTATTAATGAGCTTTATGAAGTGATAATACAATTTTTACATTCTTTGGTACTTGAAATGATTGAAAAAATGTCTTTAATAAAATCTGACTTTATATCTCTCCTTTGCCAAAAACTCTTTTTATCAAAGTGTATGTTTTCAAAAAAACATACAAAAATGTATTTAACCTTTTAAAAATAATTTATTATAAAAACATTTACCCATTGTGTATTTTTTTAAAATATTTTTGAAGTAATCTTCATGTTGTTTTTGAATCAAATCCCATTTGGATTTTATCAAAAAACATGAAAGGAATCGTTGTTTTAACAAGTATGGGATTAATAGAATTTTCTTCCATCATGACCAATAAATGTTTCAAATCATGTTTTAAATGTTTTAAGAGTTTGTTTTAAAACTATTTTTATAAACCTATTGTTTAAAAAAATCTATATAAAAAGGTTATTTTCCATAAAAATATTTTTAATGATATTTGGATTGTATTTATATTAATCAATGTTATAAAACATAAATTTTAAATATGATACAAAGTGGATATATTGAATTTATATCATATTTATTATTTATTTGGATGTTTTATGATCATTTTAACTAAGAATGGAAAATTTTATTACCATTCACCATATTAATCTAGTTGGTTTTGATTGTGCTTATTTGCTTTGGGTATGTATTAATATTTTAAATGTTAGTTTTTCAATATGATTTTTTATATTGATTATGTTTCACCACATTAATATAAAGAATTAATTTTAATTTGTAAGAAATAAGTGGGGATCAGTTATAGATTGGCCCTCACTATATTAGCGGGTCTCTTGAGGCAATTTAGCTTAGGTGTTTTATAGAGGAATCCCCCATTTGAATAATATATATTGTAACGAGGACTCGATAGTAATAATTCTTGGTATGAGTCCTTGATGGTATGTTGAAGTTGTTTAACATTATTCACTCTATAATTATGAATTAATTAATTGATATTGAATGTGATTATTCTACTAGATAGAATATCCATAGTTAACTTTCAAGCACATGAGATTATTTATATGGAATTATTTAATCATCATTTATTCCTACTATATTATTCCCAAGATATTTACCAAATGTAATGTGTTTAAATTAATATCATTTCTATATTTTTATCCCATAATTATTCAGATAATTATCAATATTCTTACCCTTATAGAGCAATTGATCTAACCCCTACTTAGGTTTTTTTTCCAACATACAAGGATGTGTTTTGTGATTGATATGTAGGTTTATTCTATGAGGAATAATGAAATTACCAATGAAATAATTTTTGTATTTTAAGTTTTCAATTTTAATTATAATTTCATGTATGTATCTAGTTTAAAAATAATACTAAACTATTCAGTCCATTGTTATGTGATTCCTTGTATCTTATGATAATTTAATAAAGTAGATACTGACTCAAAATTTATGGATTTAGGGTTACTAAATTTGGTATCAAAGAAATTTTATTTGAAACATTGATAAATAGATTTAAGAAACCAAAAATTAGGTAACATAACACTATGATAGTATTTGATGATAAGTATAAAATCACAATCTAATGTTTTGTTAAGGAATAGATTATGTAGTTTATCTTAGTAATGCATCCATGTCTTGATACTATAAGTGGGCATGGTACTGAAATAGATGTACCATGAGGTAAAAACATTGAAAATAGTGCATTAGGATTGACATGATTATCACATGGGGCATGAAAACAAGACTTACTCTACACCTAGTTTGACACTCCCATGGGATATTTTTAAAATAATTCACTTTTTCTTTACAAACCATTATGAAGGATTTAAAAATAATGATATCCCCAGAGAAATCCAGTTTATGATTGTGAGATGATCTATGTAAAAAATTTAAATTTAGGTTAATTGTTTCACTAGTTTTGGTATTATACCTTATGTTTAATAATTTTATTATTTAATCTAGTGTATGAAATAATTTATAAATCACACCTAACATAAGGAATGAAAACTATATCAATGCACATAATTCATTTATGGATTTCCCTTATGGGAATGATAATTAATATTGAGATGGATAGAGAGCTATAAATGATCATATAATAACTATATTGGGGTATCTATGTTAGGTTATGAATGTTAACATTCCCCGTATGGCGCATTCTGCTAATCTACCATGCAATGTAATAATGTTGGAACACTTCATGCATCATCAATCTACACCATTCATTGGGTCTAAAAAGAAATTTTTTGTTTATAAATGTATAGTTTTCATAGAGTATATATTTCTTCCTCTAGGATGTAGTGAATGGGAGAAGTTTGTCATTGAATATTATCATCTCTCAATATACTTGGATAAATAATGGTCATTGATTCAAAAGAAAATGTATAAAGAAGAAATAGTAAAAATTTAATGCAAGGATTTTAAGGTATTCTTCATGGAATAATATTTTTTTCATAATCAATGGTAGAATATGGAAATACAATTATTGAGTCTAAGATATAATGAAGATGAAGATGATGTTATATATGAAGCTAACTTTACAATGTTAGAAAGGCATGTTATAGACTACATACATAATCCAAATAGCAATATTAGTGATATATTCAATGGGAATAATATAATCCTTAAAAGGGAACTAGTCTCCCAGAATGTTTCATTATATGAAGACATAATATCATGTGCTATAAAGAAAAATAATTAATTCTCCACCTCTTATGGATTCAAATGGAAGAAAGTGAAGAAGAATATGATATAGAAAAAAATAGATAAAGGTAATAAGGTAAAGAAATATTTTCCCACATGTGATACTTATAGAAAGAATAACCTTGGTACATTCCTCAATGTAAAAGTAGTTTTCTTCCAGTGGGGCGAAAAATTCTACCGTGATCATTCATGAAAGGGTTGTTGTACACCGGAACAATCCGAGAGGGGAGGGGTGAATCTGGGTGTCAAATTGTTTTTTTAAAGAGACATGTCTTGTGCCAATATTGGTATGAAATTTTCAAACCAATATGATGGCAATGTTATGTAATTTTAACATTCACGTGCATAGAGATAACACAATAATTTTACTTGGTACACCACTGAGGTCTAATCACAAGAGGATACCCTGATAGTGTGTAAGTCATACCTAAATCCACTAATCTTTACTTATTGTGAAATACATAAGTTAAAAAAACATGCATTCTGTTCCAGAAACACTTACATTACAAGATTTTAGGAATATCACATTGCCTCCCTAGGAACACTTCTTTTGACTCCATGAAGCTCACTACTTTGGGTGAACTCTCACTCAGTTAAAAGAGCTGAAGGTTACTTTAGTATATTGGAATTTAAGTCTTTTTTCCAAACTAGAAAAAACACTACTAGAATAGAATTCCTAAGTGTATGTACTTAAAATCACTATTAACTTAAACCCGATGTTCAATACATCATTTATTCATGAAGCACCTTCACAAAGCTCACTACCTTCATGAAAAAAACTTCCTTTGTAGAATAAACAACCTTCATGAATCTCACTAAGTCATCACGGAATACCCCATCATTTCAAAACTCCTTTTTCCAAGATACCTAATCATTGATCAAGGCTATAGAATTATTTTCTTAAAACTCAATATCACATTGAATAATTAATTTGTGATGATATTGACCTTTGCAAATTAATACTGATTCAGCCTTTTCTCTAATTATTTTCATGTAATATGTAATGGGGGTAGCTTTATATATATAGTCTTAGACTTTTTCAATGATCCCATATCTGTAGTGTATTTTTCTTGAAAATCTAAAAACACGTTCACAAATATCCTTCACTCATGAAGCTCCAATGAGAATCAACCTACTTGTTAAGCATCTCGTTGTCATGGAGATTATTGTCAATCTGTCACATCATTCACAATGTTCATCTGTGATGCTCCACATCTTCATGAATATCAGTCTTTGAAAATAATAGTATTCAAAAAACCATTCCTTTAAAATATTTAAAATGAATCAATCTCAAAAAAACACCTTTCATTATGCCTTCCTATACGTCCAAATTTTGTGCCCAAAAATATGGAAAACACAAGGAAAAGACACCACCTTCAATAGTGATGTCATTTTTTACTGTAAGATCAATTCCCTTAGAAAATGTATGATCAAACAATAATGGATTGAAAAAAAACAAAAACCAAACTCTAATCTAGCAATGACCATACTTGGTTCCAATACCCCCCCCACTGGGTTTGTTGTAAAACTATATAAATCTTAAATAAAGCATCAACCACTATCAAAACCTGATACATGACAAGTAAATAACCCAACACTCAAAGTATATGGGAGCAAAGCTCAGTGTAAAAAATAAGTGGGGAATCATGAATTTGGTTGTCATTTTTTATAATGCTTAAATATGTCCAAGATAATCTCTATCTATTTCCTCATAACACCAAATTCTCTTCACGCCACAAAAACATTGCATGGTTTTTTAAAACCCTGTAACAAGAAAACCATTATCATATTGAATTTCTCCATTCCCCCCTTTGGAAATATATCTAAAGAACATGTATTTGTATATTGATATCTAAAAAACACTCCCCCTATAATTTATGTTCCCCATAAACCCACATCACTTCGATAAAAATATTATAACATTTAACACAAATGGGGAGAGGGGACCAGCCATAAGCTCTTCATGCATTGAGAGGCGGTTCAACACCATGTTTTAAACAATGTTTCTCAAGTAAATGTTATTCTATTGGATTAGTCATAATTTCATCCCCTTGGTGACTATTTAAAATATGATCCATTTTAATTACATCTTGTTCAAAATTTTCTTTGATGAAGTGATATCTAATCTCAATATGTTTTGTATGAGAGTGTTGAACTAGATTATTTGTAAGTTCAATCATGCACTTATTTTCCCATTGAATCACCATCAACTATTTCATATCATCACCAATATCAATAAAATATTTCTTCATCCACAAAATATTAGTAAATTCCTTCGTAGCATTGATATATTATCCTTCTACTATTCTAAGAGATGTGCTTTCTTATGTCTTGCTCAACCAACCTACACATTTGCTGCCAATGAAGAATGCTCCACCCATTTTGGAAATTCTATCCACAACATCTCTATCCCTTTCAGAATTATAAAATATAGATAATTAATTAACTCTTCCTATAGAAAGTTATAATCTAAAATTGAGAGTACCTTGAATATATCAAATAGATTATTTTAACTGTTACCAAATGCACTTCCCTCAAAGTACTTTGAAAGCTGTGAATACTACAAAGATGATATCGGTCCATGTTGCAGTCATGTATAATAAGATTTCAATGATTCTTCTATACATGGTGGGATCCACAGAAGTCAAATCATCATTATTTCTATGTTTTTTCCCAACTGAAATCAGTGTCGACATTGTTTTGGAGTCATGCATATTGAATTTCTTCATCAACTCTCTTGCATATTTTGACTGAGAAATGAAATTGAAATATTTCTTATGAATCACCTATATCCCTAAGAATAATTTCTGTACACTAATCATAGAAATTTGAAATTCTAATTTCATGTAATTATCAAATTCTTACACTGATCCTTTCTTGATTCCAGCAAATATAATATCATCCACATAAATAGGCCCCATAAATTGATCTTCTTATGAATTATTCACATATATATTAGAATAAAAACATCCTATTTTTAATTAAATATTCTTTATATAAGCATCCATTTGAGAATACCATTCATGTGGGGCATACTTTAGACCATGTAGATCCTTATTTAATCTATAAACTTTTTCTTCATCATTTCTAATAATAAATTTCAGTAATTTTAAAACGTATACTTCTTCTTAAATAACTCCATTCAAGATTACTATTTTCACATCAATCTGATAGACATTGTATTATATTTGAATTTCAATAATAGGGAAAATCCCGATTGACTCCAGTCTTACTACTGGAGGAAACATTTCTTCAATATCAATGCCTTCAATCATTGCATAACCTTTACATGCTAAACATAACTTGTTTTTATCACATTTTCATGATCATCAAATTTGACTATAAAGATCCACTTTTCTATAATCACATTTTTATTTTTAGGTATCTTAACAAGATACCATGTATGGTTCCTATTAATCTGATCTATTTTTTCATTAATGGATTTAACCTATGATTCACCCTTTTCTACTTCTTTAAATGATGATGGTATAAAAATTGATAGGAATATAGAATGTGAATCATTAATCATACTCCATGTATGTGTGGATGCATTCCAATCCCCAATGATGTTTGATTGATCAATTTATACTCCTCTATTTTTCTTGTGATGTTCAGATGAAGTTTCATCCTCTATGGTTTCCTCTTCTTATTCTTCTTCTGAATCATCATTGTTTTGTGACCCATGAATGTTGTTCACACCTTTCTCTACATCTACATTTGAATCTGTTCCATTTTCATTTTCTTCTCCATCTTTTATCATATCATCATATGATCTCCTTTACATATTTTTTGTTTTATCCTCAATGATCATAACATTTTTTATTTCAATAATTCTTCCAAGATGATTATTGTAACATTTGTAGGCTTAAATCTTCATTGAGTGTCCATGGACTATTCCCTTATCTTCCACATCACCATACATTCCTAGATTACATTATTTGTTTTTGATGAAACTTTTTCTTCTAAAAACATGAAAATAATTCAGATAGGGATTACATCCATACCAAAAATCATTCAGTTTCTTGGTTTCTCCCATATAATCTCCTATTTGATTTTGAGTGTACACTACTTCTTGAACAATCTCTTTCTAGTAATAAGGACAGATACAGCTGTCAATCAACATAGTTCTATCCATATTGTTCACTTTTCAATTTATACATTCAAAAAATCTATTTTTTGTTGTGTTCTCACTACATACACCTCATGGTTTATTACATGTTTTTCAAGGTAATTTTTTAATTTAATGGATTTGTATTCCCCTCCTTTTTAAAATCATAGATCTTTGATTGACTGGACTATATGATTCTCATCTATTTGATGGTAACTTTTCATACAATAAAGAACTTTGTTTTTACTATGTTTAATCATTACACAAACCGTTATACTATAATCATTAATAAATAAAATCATATACCACTCTCTATATGTGATAGTCACATTTATTGGACCACATACATCTATGTGGATGATATCAAGAATATTTTATGTCCTTTTCTTCTTTGGACGAAAAGAAATGTAGGACAACAGTCCTTGAATACCAGAATCACATGTCTTTTACCATTCATGATTTATATTGAGGATATCAGTGAATATTTTCATCTTATATATCTTTTCAATGTATTTTTTATTAATGTTACCCAACCTCTAGTGCCAAAAAAAATTTCTTCTTCAACTATTAGGTAAAAAATGTTCTCTTTACTAAGATACTTGATTGAGTGAAGGATAAAGATAGATTTTACAATATATTCTCAATATGAATGGGTTCATCGTACTCAAATTATTCTTCCATAGGAGAATGTATATTTTCAAGAGAAACTCCTCTTGATTGGGTAGTATTGAATTGTCCTTAAGTTATGTAGGTATTTTACCCCTCATTTCCTATACCTGTAATGAAGAGATTTATAAACATGGTCAGAACAATGAAAACAATATCCATAAAATATATTTATACTATGTAATGAAGGATATGGTCTCATTATATATTGTTGAATTTCAATTGCTTCTATATTTAGATAACTCTTTTCATTTTCGCTGTATGACATGGTATGGCCCAAATAGCCTCCAAATTTACATTTCATAAGAGGAAATGTATTTTCACTTTAATTCCTCCTTATTTCCCCTTCCTTAGGAATATTATTTCTATGGAGATCATTTATGGATAATTGTAGATAGTTGATAGATATCATTTCTATTTTATTTCAGGCTTTCCTTTTCAGGACATCAAGTTCATCTATGATATGTCCAACTCTATGCTTACCTTTATTTTTTCTCATCTTGTTTTTATAATTTTATATTTTGGCATCATAACCAATTACACCATATCCTATAAATGTGGATATTTCAAAATTTAAATCCTTATCTATTCCCTTATACCCATATTTATCTCTTTCAAACATCTTTATATCTAAGAATAATCAAAACTATATTTTCATCTTTGTTTCCATTGAATTTGATTTAGTTTCTATTTTACACTTTAGAGTAACAAATTATTATTTAATCCCATCAAATATCTTATATTTTTACTCCAGTCTAAATTTACGGTTATTTATAACGTTTTCCTAATTTTCACTCATGAGATTAAATTCCACAACATCTTCTGAGATTTCAAGAGTTATGGAATTTTCTTTTTTTCCTTCTTCTAATTGATCAATTTCTTCTTCCATGTGATCAACATACTCTGATGAATCTTCTAGAATATCTCAAATATTTTTGTTTCTATTTATTTTATTTTCAATATTACCAAGAAAATACTTAAATTATGACTTCGTATCAATATCAACTAAATATATTTAGCTTTATCTTTTGGAGGTCCTGACATTTCCACCTTTAGCCATCATGGATTCTTGGGTTCAAGATTTAAAATATGGTTCTTCATCCACTAAAAATTCATTATCATATTATTATTTTCTAATTATAAAACCATTTCTCTGTAATTTCATTCCATATTTTATGTATCCATTTTGGGGAATCCTTTTGTTGGTTTCTATATGTTTTCAACTTCACTTTCTACTTCAACGATCTTGTTTGACCATCAGGAGGAAATGTTCACAACTCTACCATATCAAAAATAGTTCATAGGAATCTTTACTTCAAATATCCCTTTTCCTCTATTGAATTTCTTAGCAAAAATAAAAAAAGTTCATCTTCTTTATTATCTTCATCAACACTATCTCTTTAAATCTAAAGTGTTTACATGGATTTCCAATCCATTTCCTTGCTTACTCGATTTGACCCATATTCTTGTTTGACTTTCATTTCATATGCTACTAGAATTGTTAGTAGATCATCTAGAGAATTTTTAGATAGATACCTTTCCTCATGGTCTGACACTTTTGGATTGTAAATAGGTGGAATTATTCTCAAGATTTTTTTCAAAATGGAAATGTATTTGATCTCTTCAACAAATCCTCTTATTTTTCAAACAACTTTAGTAATTCAATTAAAATGGTATTTTAATTTTCATGAAGATTCATATTTAGATCATCAATCCTATTATACAATACTTATAGTTTTTTCTATTTCACTTTATTGTCACCTTAAAATATATTTTCTTATTTTTACCATATAGACTTTGATGAAGTGAAACTTGTCACCTTCAGATAGATTTGGTAATATATATTTTCAATAAGGTAATTCAATGCTTTGGCATATGCATCAAGTATTTTCCGATATTTTTCAGTTATAGAAAATCTTTATGCATTAGTGACTTGTATCCCTTGTGCAGTGGCAAAAATAACTTCCATTCCAAGATATCTTAGATGAGGCCTCATCATGTTATGCTAAATCTAGAAGTTTCTTCTATCAAATAGGGGAACTCCCCTAACATTTACTGAATTATACATAAAAACAATATAGAAAATATTTAACACCAGTAACCTATTCACTCTAATACTGCTTGTAGGACCCTCAGAACACCCAGAGCAGGGAGGGGTGAATAAGGTTGTCAACTTTTTATTTTAAAGTGATATATCTTGTCCACAAATTGGTGTTAACTTGTTAAACCCATCTGATGGTAATGTGAAATAATTTAAACATTCACTTGCATAGATAATACACAACAGTTTTACTTGGTTCACCCAAAAGGGATAGTATAAGTATTATACACTGAATATGTGTCGGTCGTACCTAAATACACTAATCTTTTCATGTTAGGCAATAAAAAATTCTATTCACAGTTACTCTATACTAGGCTCACTGAAATTATGTGATTTTTGGAATAGAATAGTATCTCCCTCGAAAAACATTTGTTGACTCCCCCAATATTAGTACTTTCAGTGATTTCTCACACAATTAAAAGACATGATGGTCACTTCAGTAGATTGGAAACTAGCACGAGAATATACATGGATCAAATTCATGAGTGGATTAAATTGAATTAACTAGTCACTTAAAAATGTTTTTTAATACATCCATTCTTGAAGCTCCTTTGAGGATCTCACTACCTTCCAGAAAAAAAAAATTCTTTTTGGAACAAATTGGATTCGCAAAGCTCACTGAGTCATCCCAGAATACCCAATCATGGGGAAAATAATTTTTCTAGGATACAGAAGCATTTTTAAATACTAGAGTATTCTTTTCATGATTCTCAATACCTCTTGGAAAACATAATTCTTGATTTTATTAACCCTTATTAATTAATATATATTTATCATTTTCTTCAATTATTTTCATGTTTTAGGTATTGGGGGTAACCTCCAATTTATTGGATTATCCTTTCTTGATGCTCCCATTCCTCAAGCGTATTTTTTGTGATAATAAAAAACATTGTTTGTAAAGGGCTTTCACTCAGGGAGATCTAGTGAAAATCAACCTAGTCACAAAGCTTCTCATAGTCATAGATATTAAAATAAATATGTTGCGCCATTCAGGATGCTTGTTCATGATTCTCCACAACTTCATGAATCTCAACCATTACAAAACATAATATTCAAAAAAACAATTCCATGAACATATTTATGAATTTTTAATCCAAAAAAAATATTTTTCAATGATTACCCCTAACACTGTATTTTAAACCCAAATATTTTGAAAACAATCAGAAAAGATGACACCTTCAATATAGTAGTCAGCTTGTATTGTAAGATAACTTTCTTTGAAAACTATTGGATCAACCTAGTGTGGATTTATAGGGAACAAAAAGAAGACACTTTTTACAATAAAGAGAAACCCAGGTTCCAACAAGGATATTAGAGAATCCCACCATGTACAATGATTTAACTATATGGATATGGGTAAATATTCCAACCAATTCCCCAAGCATCGAGGGAATGTATATTATAATAAGAAAAGGGATCAAGGTCAAGATTATTATATTGCTACAACTGAGGTGTAATGATTAATATGAATGTGTATTTTTATCAATGAAATATGTTGTAAATGTATTTTATTAGTGATATTATTGTTATAAGTATCAAGAAAAAAATAAATATTGCACTATAATGGTATTTATTTAAAGATTTGAAATCAAGAGTTGAATACTACAATGATAAGTGATTTAGTGGACAATTTATCCTTTTGGAAAACACTTTATTAAGGAAAGATAACCCTTAATATGAGCTCCATATTGTGATGATAATAATAATGATATGTTTATGGGATAGTATTGGTGAATATGATATTGGTTATTGATTTGAAGGTTTATGTTATATTTTCATGAGTTTACTGTAAGATTGGATCAATATAAAATGTTTTTTATAACCAAATATTTTATTTTTTAATGAATTCTTATTTTAATTATGGTTTCATAGTGATCATACTATTCACATACTTTGAATGTATCATTAAGACCCACTTTTAATTGCCTGGGGAATATAATGTTGATTTAGTGACCTTCCATATACATTTTCTAGACATTGAATTTGATCAGATGAATTTTGGACAATTCTAAATGTTTATTATATAGAGAATTTATTAATTTTAACTTTGGGTGTTATCAGAGAACATGTTTTAACCATTTTGAATTTGGAAAAAATCTAGATACTGGAGGAATGAGTTTGAATTATATAGATATATAAAATGTGATTTGGGAATACAAATTCATTTTGGATATTAATTTATTAGAGTAAGAAATAAATTGGGAATTCATTGAATAAAAAACAAATAATGAAATTGTTTCTTAGAAATATATAGTTATCATGTATGTACATTTTCTATTGTACTTATTCTAGATGGTAAAGAAATTCCTGAATTCTAGGAAAATGATCTTGAAACAAAAATTTTATCCTAGTACCATCAGTTTTGATGAATCAAATGGTCCCTTAAATCATTAATGATTAATGATTTTTTGATTTTTTACTTTATCTTGATCATTCACCTTATTTTGATGAATGACCTATATCACCCTCCATTAATATTTGGGCATTACTCTTTTCATCCATGACTATGTATTCACGTCCCACTTATGTTATCCAACATGGAAACAAAGTTATGTGATCATTCTAGATGACCTTAATACATACCATTATCTCTTATCAATATGATGTTTTAAAACCCTTATCATGATGTGGGATTTCAGAAAGGTAACATTCTAATTTTAAACCCTTTTTTGTCCAGATCGATATTAAATTGTGAGGGTACAATTTATTTCAAGAGGTTAGAATATAACACCCTGAGATTTTAAAATAGTAACATCTAGTTAGATAGAATATATGACATGAAATAAAAATATTAGAATAAATTATACCCCCTAAAACTTATGATATATTTCCTTATAAAAAAATAAATCTTTTCAATAACTTGTGATGGAAGTGACAACAGGTTTAATGAAACATGACACTCTGTTCAAATATTATTCTTTTAACATGATCGTTATAACCCAGAAATTAAGATGGTGAGTACAAATAGAAATAAGTAAATTATGTAAATAATATGGTTTACACATATATTAAATAAATTTAATGTTTATAGGTTGAATATAAATAAAATAATAATCTTTTGAAAGAGAATGTACTATTTATTTTTAAAAAAACTGTATTTTTATGAATGAGGGAGGGATTTGTCACACTTTTCATACATATTTAAAAATTAATTTTGACACTAATTGAAAAATCATTTCAAAAAATAAGATTCATTTTTGAAATATAATTTTGAAATATAATTTTGAAAATAATTTTTGGGAGAATTGTTTTAGAATTTTCTAAATAGAGTAATATTTTTATGAATAAAGAAGAATAATGAATTTTTATTTGAAATCTTTATTTCATTAAAAAAAATTTAAAGTTAAATTATATTTAAAATTATTTTTAATGAAACAATAGTTAAATTATATTAATATTTGACTAATTTATTACATTATAATCAATTTCATATTAAATTTTGATATTAAATCATTTAATACTTATCCAAATTTTCCCTTTGGAAACCCACTTTTTCATCACATCTATGTGTATAACTTTCAATTTTATTTGGAACATTATGTGAATTGAATTTAGAAAAAAGTATTACAAGTTTATAAGAATAATATTTTTTATTATATAATAATTTCAGCTTAATTTTTGAAAATTATGAATAGTAAAAACCATAAAAATTAGGTATAGTATTTAATGTAAAAAATGGTTTACTATAGGGTTAAACTAAAATGATAAGTGTTAAAATAACCTTTTTTTAAAAAAAATAAATATTTTATAGGCATATTTAGATGACATAATCACTATTTGTATATAATTACCAATTTTTGAGGCTTTTCCAGGATAAAAAATGTGGGTGTAATTGCTTCTTTCCAAAAATACCAAGTGTGTCCTCTTCCCTACTTATAAAATACCATCCCCCATCCTCCCCTATTCAAAATCACAAAGACATATTTTCTAGAAAATACATAACCAGATATCTTATATAAATCATAACCCATATCATAGATTCCATTTTGATCAGAAATCTAATATAATAAGTCTTTAGGTTAATCCTAATGAGATGGCTCGAAGAAGAGGTAATGATTTTAACTATGCATTTTCATTTTAATTATTACTCTTAATATTTCTATTATTTTCCAAATATTAAAAAATAATAACACTATTATATACTATATGTGGATATTTTATTATCATAGTGTAATAGTATATATTCATATCCACTTCCATCAAATGTGAAATGAAACAGACGATCGTGAGTACAACAAACTACCGCATTACGAACCAATATAGATTTTTTTTCATCGCCACCATTCCAGGATGAATGAAATGATGTATTTAACATATTTATAAGATATTTAATATAAAATTATACTCTTTAATTATTATATCATATATACATTCTTACTTTCCATTCTGTAAGGGATACAATAATGTCGCTCGTGTGTATGTTGAATACTACCTCGCGAAGCGATGCAATTCATTTTTCACTTATGATTTTCATGGATAAAGGAAGGATAAAATTTAAGGAATATATGTGATATTTATTATCTATAAATACTTATGGAAATATAATATCAGATTTAACTTCTTACCTTCTAGTCCATTGGAAAAAAATATCACCGCTCGTACGTACGTGTGGAATATCGCCTCCATATAGCCATGTGAAATGTTTTTATTTGATTTTTATAGGGATGGTAATAAAAATAGATTTTATAAATATAAATTATATATATAATATAATAATTACTCCTTATAGGTTAATTAATATTTATTTTTCTTTCCTTCTATTAGGTGATAAAAATTGAAAAGGTGTTCTTCCATACGTACGACCTACTGCCTCAATGAATAGTGTAATCCATTATATATCATTAACTCCACTATAAATAAATCTATAATAAATATATATTACATTTATATATTTTATAAAATTATTTATATTATGTAACCACAATCAAGTTAAAATTACATGAATTCTAAAACCAAATCATACATGAAAAATGAAGCATTTATCACCCAAAATAATGATTTTAACAAAGGATTGTTAATCAATGAGTGATAAAAGACAATATGTATATCATATATGGTATGATTTATATGAGTATAGTTCTAAATTGGATTTTTAAGAAACCTATATCTATTATACAGGTGGTTGAAACACATACCAAGGATGTCGAACAAGTGGTAAGGGTTTCTCATCTCAATTTTACTTCCATGAGACATATTCCATATTCAAAACATATTACTTCGTGTACTGTATATAATGACCTAATATATATTTTATACCATTAATGTCTTTAAATTAATGGTATTTAATTTTTCATTTGATGATTCATTCATTTATAAGGAATATGTTTAAGAAGTTATCAAAGTGGTAAGGGGTTATCACACAATCACGTCATTATTTTGGATTATTTTGGTTTAGGTAACCCTGGGGAATTTTATTCTATTTATTTATATTAAATTCAATATATTTTTTAAAATATGGTTATTAATGAACATTTTCATGTAATAATACCATATTTCCTCTCTTCGTTACATCAAATGTGTAAAAAATGTCTTGGAAAATCTCATATTATTTCTCTCTTTAGTCAAAATTTTTTCTCAAAAAAGTGTAAATTTTATTAAAATGTTTTCAAAAATGTTTTTAAACCATTTAAAAATATTTTTTGAATAAATGTTTATACATTTTATATTATCACAAAACAATTTAAATAAATCTTTATATCATTTTCAAAAAAGGCTCATTTGGATTTCATAAAAAAATTAAAATGAATCTTTGTTTCAATGTGTATGCAGGAACCAATATTTCTAAATCATGGAAAATAAGTATTTTAATGATTTTTTGTTTCAAAGTATATTTTGAAATAAAATTATTTTCAAAATATTTTCTTTTAAAAATAATTTCAATGTGAAATTTTTTATTTTCTGTAAAACAATTTACTAAAATTTTATCGAATTTGTATTCATAAATTATAGAAAACAATTATTATACTTATGATCCACTAGGGATATATTGTATTGATATAATAATTATTATTTATTAGTATGGTTTATGATCCTTTTGACTGAGGATGTACCATCTTATTAACATTTACCATATTACTCTGCATGGTTTATGATTATGTTTATTTGATTTGGGTAAGTATTTATATTTTATATAATAGTTTTTCAATAAAAATGTTTATGTTGATTATGTTTAACCCCTTTTATATGATGAATTAATTGGACTTCGTTAGTGATGTGTGGATCTCGGTTATAGATAGCGCTTTGATTCATTAGTAGGTCTCATGAGACAAATTAGCATGGGTTTTTAGATTTGGTCATACTAAATTATGTAATATGTCTTGGAAGGAGTAATTGATACTAATATGTCTTGTCATGAGGCCTTGAAAGTATGTTTATTATATCCAACATTATTCATTCCATCATTATGAATTTTTTCATTGATATTCCATGTGATTATTCGATTAGTTAGAATATTTGCGGTTAAGTTTCAAGATTATGTGATTGTTTTTATGTCAGTATTTAAGAATTGTTTATTTTTTTCATATTATGATCAATATATTGATTAATAGGAATGTTTTTTAGTTATTTACATTTCGATATTTATCATGACTTATTTGTTCATTACTTATGCTATAATCTTACCCTTACTGATTATCTATGCTCACCCCTTTCTTATGTTTTATTTTCCCTATGATACCATGAAGTGTTATGTGATTAATATGTAGGGATATACTATGATGAATGACAGAATTATCAAAGAAAACACTTTTTGTTTTTATGTTTTCAATTATAAAGATAATTTCATGTATGTATATTGTTTTCCAATACTATTAAACTATTTGGCCCTTCGGGATGCAATTTCATGTATCTTATGCTAATGTAATAAATTAGACACCATCTTTGAGTTACTCGATTTGGGTTCTCTATATTCTAGCTATGTGGATCCTAATATTCATCAACAAGTAAGAACTATCACTTTGATAAATATAAATAAAAACCTCCTACACGATTCTGTTACTCATATACTTCCTTTTGGGATTATAAATCTACGCACAATGTAGATTTCCATTTCCATGCATCTCTATCTTACCTATAGGATATATAAGACTCTTCTACATTGGTAATTCAAGAACATGAACTAAGGAATAAGTCCTTTTAGGGATTATCTAATCCAATAATCAAAGGTATGGTCAATCCACTCATTTTTATCATGTTCCTTGTGGTCATTCTCCTAACCCTGTTACTGAATCTATGAGATTTTCTAGTTACTCTTGGTCTGAATCCTCAACGATCTACAAGGTATGAATTGATGATTCCACCCACTACATCATTCCCATCTAAGGACAACATATATTATAGAGGTTCTACCAATCATAATAAGAGAACACATCATGGTGGCTCTACCCATGGTAATGATAAAGAGATATAACTAGGGGAAATAACATACTAATAGGGATTAATCCATAACAGGAAACATCAACATATTGACCCCTCTCCCTATATTCCATTGTAAAAAAGGTTGTTTTCATAACTAACTCCACAGAATCTTAGGGATTTCCTTAACATGTAGTATAGTGGTTATTTTTATCCTAACCACTATCTCTCAAACTAATATGAATTTGTAAATTGGGTTTAGTTTTATTAGATCATATCCAATGGATACTAGTGTTCAGAAGACTAGGTTTCATATGATAGAAAGTTCAAGTACTGATCTCTCCTCATATTCCATGATTATTAGAAGTAGAAGGGGATTCCCTCTGAATCAAATATAGGTAATTAAGGTACTATTCATTATGGAGAGTACCCTAGACTAAAAAGTTAAAACTTAATAAGGGACATAATACCATTATTACCTCCAATAGATTATACATTAGATCTAATAGTTATATCTTCCTTTATATGTATTTTCAACATAATGAATTCCACTACTTTGTAGACGAAAATGATGAAATATTCTTTTTAGTATGCATATTAGTTAATTTTATTAAAACTGAAATTTTTGATTCTTAAATGCCTAGGGTGTTCAATTAAAAAAAACTAGACTGATGTCAATTTGGATAATTCACTTCACAATGGAATAATTAAAAAGTGTGTATAAATTCAATGTCATAGGTAGAACTAATAATTGAACTACCACCCTATATACTTTTACCACTACTTTGAGGAGTATTTATCACGGATAAAGGAAATTATTTTTTTACATGCTCAACCCATCAATGCCTTGGTTTTTTTAAGACTAATTATTATAATGATAAAATATCCTAATTAATAATGATATTAAAAACCATTATAAAATATATACTAAGTTAATTTTAGTGTACATTCCCAAAAAATATTCAGGTTGAGACATCACCTAAACTAAATGACCAATCTCAAAAAGATATAAATGATCAACCTATATTTGTAGAATCCACCCTCTAGATAGGTCTTATGAAATATGAACTTATTAACTTAGGAACATACTTGGTAGATCCAAGTGAATATTACAACCATGGTGAAGTTTCCATATACTACCCCAATGTTCAACCCTTAGACAATGAAATCCTTTATCTTATGGGTCCTCCCAATTATGAGGTAACTGATCCCACTAGGTTAGGGTAATGCTTTATCAAATAAATCTTACTCCAGTGAATTTTAATGAATAAGAAGCCTCAAATATCACAACATGTACCCAAAAATAGTCATTTTTTATTAAGAAAGTGGTGTCCCCCATCGAAATCCCCATTATCAATAATGTTGAGATTATCCCTTTAATATATTATGTCTCAACAAACACTTCCTAGACCTCATCTTTGACCAAATAAACACCCCATTTTCATCATATTGTGTATATATGTTAAAATGATATCAAATTTGATAAGAAATATAATATATTTATTATATCCAAATAATTTTCTGGGTTACATCACTATTTACATAGTGAAAACATTTCTTAATCTTCTAGAGATCGACAAGCATGTGGAGGATAGTCTTAATGGTCATTCCAATTACTTCTCTTACCACAGTTTTGAGGGAATATAATTTAAGAGTGATTTAATATAAGGATTATAATATAAATAAGTTTTAGAAATGAATAATGTAGTTAAGGACACCTAGACTTCAACCTCAACCACATTTACACCATGGGAAGAAAATATAATACAATAATACGAATTTGAGTCCTTTATAAATCAATGATAGAAGAAATAATATTTATTCCATTAGACTTGAGTAGGTGTCCATGTATTTCATGTTCATCATATAGAATTATTAATTAATCTTAATTTCATTAGAAAGCTCGTGAATGAAACATTGAAGGATTATTCTAATTATTTTCCCTACAACCAATTTCAATGGAATCTCATCCAGATTAATTTTAATTTAAATAAAAACATCAAAATTAGATGTATTAAGCTTTAATAAAGTTTAAAAGGAATAAAATTCTAGTGATATGTGTGGATTCCATCCTCACTCCTCAACAAAACTATTACTTAAAAAACTATATACATATTAATAGTTCCTTCCCACATGAATTTAAACTTCATGGTTTACCATTAAGCCCAAAAGATGATAAACTACAACGATATGCCATTTCTATCTAACCATAATTTATATAAAAATAAATTTCATGGCCTGAAACCATTTTCACAAGACCCTGAATTGCATAACATATGGTCCTCTTCATAAGAACCAAATATTCTTCACATAACGTACTCAATACATGTCTCTAAAGTATATGATACACAGTTCATTTCCGCATGACCATAAAAATCATGAAATAAAGATATTGTAAAAATAAATTATACAATATAAAAAAAATTTACTTCTTACTATATGTTAAATTGAATAGAATTTTCCTCATCAAATGTCTATAAAATTTAAAATCTCATTATTCCCTAATATGACCAAAATCCATGTAGAGAAACTTACCACTTTTGAACATGAATACATTCTCTTGAATTCATTTTTTATTTAACATTATACTCATCATATGAACATAAAATATACAACATAAATCCCTAATTGTAATAATATAGGCTTCCTGACATAATATCTTTAACAAATAATTATAATATTTGAAACAACAACCCTTTTTTATGGGTGAGATTGATCTGTATTGGTGTTATTTTTCAGAGATTTAAGGGTTGTATTACTAAACAACCTCACATTTATCACTTTATAATTCCATATAACCTTTGAAAAGCATTCCCATTTTCTATAACTTCTAGTGTCTTGATTAAGTTTTTCCTAGGATACATAATGATTCTTAGAATCTTCTATACCAAACCTATTCATATTGTTCTCTTAATCTCAACCCACGTCACACCCTAGTACTAGTCTCCCATTCATTCACCATTTCACTCTCTCATCTTGCCCACTTATTATATGTACGGGACCCTTTTTTCTATTTCATAGATATATATAAATATATACTTATAATCTGGTGTGTTTTGATTTAAATTACCATGGGATATATAGTAATAACCAAATATTCTATCATGGTCACTACCATGATTCACCATTTATCATTGTAACATTGTATTTAGGCCTTCTTTAATTCATATTGTGTTTACCCTTTTAAACAATAGGGTGACCCATTCTTTCACATATATGGTTTTCTCATACCTATATCAATGAGACTTTATTCGAACTTAGGGACATATTCCTAATAATTTTTCACTTAAGTTACCCCTTTAATATACATGGTCCTTTTCTATTCAACAATTCATAGTGATTCACACCATTTTTATTAAATGCAATATCTAATACACAATGGTATAAATTTAGAATATCTTAAACCCATTTTTTATATTTCTATTTTCATAAATCCAACTTCATTCACTAAATATTTTGATAACCATAAATACTTTATAATAATTATTAATGTGTTTATCAATTGATCTGGATAGACTACCCTTGGTATTGTGAAAGGAAATATGTCCATTAATCCACCAATTAACTGCCAAGGGAATATTCATAGTCTAATAGTATATTTTCCATAAATTCATGTAAAATTTCATGATAGTATGGAAATGGTATATCCATTACCAATGATTAGATTATTCTCACTTTTCATCATTCTATCATTTTTTATTCAAATATATCAAATCTTGATTTACCTTATCCAATATCCCATTTTTGAATGGATTTTAAATATACTTGAATCTTAAACACATTTGAGTTAGGCATGATGATATGTAATATTAATATTTAGGTCACAGTGAGACCCATTTTTAATCCTCAAGATCCTATTAGAGTTCACATAATCTCATTTCTCCCTATTAGTGAAGGTTACTTGCAATAATTCTTCAATCCATCCCCATCCTCATTGGGATAGATTTCATTATATAAAGGATTAACATATTTATTACATTAAATCATGATACATAATAAGAGAGAAATAATTTTTGTCACTTGGCTCATGAATATACGACCTTAACCCCTAAAGAAAACCTTGGTTTTGAGCTATATAATTGAAACCCATGAGAAAAACTTTTTCATAAAAAAAGACTATAAATGTTAGTTAATGAGAAATATATGTTTAAATGGAAAACCCATAGTGGGTTTCCAAATAAAAATTAAAGTAGTCCCCAATTATATCCACCATCATATAGATCAGGAAAATTTATGGTAGAAAAAAAGTTAGGCATAGAGATTGTGGAACTAGAATTCAGTCGTAGTAAGATTTATGATTTCTTTTTTAGGTATACATATATTTGATGAAGTTATATTTTCTTCATGAAAGGGATAATTCCACCCAATTTTCACCATGTTTTCATTATCCTTGGAAATATATTCAATCCAACATTCACAATAGGTTAACTTCACTCACAACTGGTGAACAAACATCACATTATAAATTACTCCATGTCATAAGAGAATAAGCAATATGAAACTTTTTTTTAAATAACCATGATGATAAACTATTAAATAAAAATTTATTCTATGTTATATGAACTCAAACTGTGAACAATATTTTGTTCACAACTATAAGAACTCAATCTATATCAAAGGAGATGCAAAAGGTTTTAGATTGAAAACCAAAAAAGGTGTTGTGAGAAAAATTCAAGTCATTTCACATTATTCCCTAACATCATGAGAAATAAAGAAAAAAATATGCATAAAATTAAAGAGATGTAAATATAATATGGAATAGAATTTGGACTAAAAAATTATATACACTCACTAGTTCCTAAATTATAGGTAAAAATTAAGGAAAATTAACTAGTTTTAATTTTATATCATGGTTCACTATCCACCCCAAATGATTATAAACTGAATAGAGTGATCCATGTCACATTAACATAAAACATATAACCTTGTTAGAATGAGATATATATTTATGTTGTATTCCATTTTATGATTTTTCTATATATACTGGGGTTTAATCCCCCCTCACTGATGTCATGGTTCCCTTAACTAAAAATATTAATCCCTCTATTTTTAAAACTATATGGGGATTGATTCATGTTCTTATTAGATGTTAACTTATACATATATCATATATCATTATCCTATCAATGAATTTCATTACCATTTCATTCCATGTTCCATCATAGGGTTAAAACATCCAAGTCATGGTAGGTTTGGCCTCTTTTCCTAGCACCAGTATACCCAAGTAGTTCATCCCATTTTCTCACTATACAACCAAACACATTAATTTATTTTCCATTCATGTTAGGTTCCTTTCATTGGTGAGTATTTCTAGAAAAATATTTATCTTTATTCCTATTATCATATGATTTATAGTGAAACTAAAATGTCATATCTCATATACATCCATCTAATTCTACATCAGTTTCTTTCTACCATAATTCTGACCGCCTTGGTGTTTGACTATGACAATTTATATGAGGTATTATTTCTCCCACTGGTCTCGCCCAAATTTACCCAAGTTTTAAGGGTCAAGCAGTCGCTTGCAGTGCAGCTTGGGTGGTCGAATCCTCAGAGACCTAAGAAGAACCTTTAGACACTCAATAAAAAGATATGTATTTTTGGCTAAGAAGTTTCCAACTTGAGTTGATTTTAGATGTTTTTGAAAGAGCACTAAAAGATCTATGTGAATTAAAATTATGAGGAAATGATTTGATCCCTGGTTATTGCTAGGGGTGGATTGAATGAATTCCCTTTTTTTTACAATTTTAATTTCATTAACTCAAGAAGGATTCATGCAATGAATTCAAACTAACCTAATCACTTACTGATTAAAAACCTTCAAAACAAATTCTAATCACCTATACACTTTTAGGATCATTTTCATGAGCACTCTAAGGTAAATGATATAATTAGCACATCAAAGTGGGGTGAATAAATTCAATAAGGAAGAGGAAGAATAAAAATCATTGAATGAAAGAAACTCAATTAAAAGAAATTAATAACATTTAGAGAGTGATAAATAACATTCAATCCATCCCCTTGCTACTCCCTTGGATCAACCCATAAAAGATCTAGCCCTCCATTGATGAAATGTTCTCAACAGAAGCGGAAATTAGACTTACGAGGGTGGAATTGAAGAAGTAAAAAACAACAAAAATAACGATCACTCCACTGTTGTGTGAACAAAATCACATGGTTTGGTGTGAAAAATTTCAAAAATTGAGGCAAACGTATCAATGTGATATGAATAATAACATAATAAGATAAGAAGAAGAACTTTTATTGAAGACTAAGGTGATTCGAACAACTTACATGAGAAGGAAAAACATTACAAAGGAAAATTGGCATAATAAAATTACAATGAAAAGAAAGCACCAAGATCATAAAATCCTCCATCTATACTACCTTAAATAAGAATTTTGTAATCCTTTGGAAGAGATCCCACCATCCCATGTGCCTTTAATTAATTTTGTTGGAGAAAGGTGGGTGGAAATTTAATGCATAAGAGACTTTTCAACTCTTGCCTCGAAGTGGGAGCCAGCTTTCTACACCGAATAGAAGCGCCGAAAGAACCATCTATAAGTCCGAATTGGAGTGGGCCCTAGAATAATTAAATGAATACCAGGATGTCCCCTAAAATCCTGTAAAATGTCATCCCAAAATAATAAGCCTTTCGTGAGATATGATATAAATAGTGGACTGTTTTTCTGGGCCGCAGAATCTGGCCTAGAATTTCATCTTCAATTTGGGCCGCCTTAATCACCACCATTTAGGACGGTTTATCACTGGCTCCAGACGACTTATTTGTTCCCCTATATATCTTCTATCCTTACATAAATTTTGGGATTCATTGGGCCTGTATTGTGGGCCCCACAGTCTGATCAGTGGGATGATATCCATTCTTCCTTCTCCAGAATTGTTCCCTTTCTTCGCCAAAAATCCTCATCATCCTTTATGAATCCTCCATTGATCCCTGAATGAAAAATGTTCATATTTAAGTTTATATCCATTTCCAAAAATATAAAATTAAAATATGGATAATTAAAGTCTTTGAAATCAGATGAAACATTGGGCCTAAATTGGTGCATATTAGGCATGAAGTGCACAAATGATGAGAATGGATGTTCAAAATTAAAATCCACTAACTCAGGCCCATACGATAAAAAATGAACATTTAATACCGTTAGAATGTAATCAAAATATTTGTTTTTATTGGCTAATCACACCTCCCATCTTGAGTTTTGCTAGTCCTGAGCAAAATGTATCTCACAAAAATGAAATTCAAATGACCTTTTCCAAAAACATTTTAATACACATTTCTCACCCAAAGATCTCATAACAAACAATTATGAAACCCATAAAAATAATTTAACAACAAGATATGTCCATAGGCATATCTCAAGCCCAAGCCCATTCCTTTTTTCAAATTCATCGCCATATTTCATCCAAATTCAATTAAGCGTGATGAAGTGTTGTGCGTCACAATAGACATGGGGGTTCATTTTCATTCGAGGGAGAAAAGGTGGAAGCGCTAGGAGAAATAAAATTTTAATAATAAGATAAGTACTCATTTTTTTATTTTATTTGTTTTTTTTTGTGGATTTTTTTGGATTTTTTTTTTAATTCTTTCCATGGTAATTGAAATTGAATTCAATCGAGTCAACGCATGTAGCAAGACTTTGCCGATGACTCCCAGGCTCAAAGACCTTAGGGCACCAAGTGAAGCTCACATACTCGGGCATCATCTCGAGTTAACTCAATCAAAAAAAAATTCAAATTACCACAAATAGAGATAAAATGCTCAAATCTGGGCCAGAAAACTATGGAGTCACGATCCCCAAGTGCCGAAAGCCACACATTAGGTCAATTCATTGCTCTACGTGCAATTGATTTTTTTTTGAATACTCATGTTAAAATTAAAATGATCACCAATCCTATACTATTTATTATGGGTCCCCAAGAACTCAAACTAAAACCCAACAATCTAGAGGACGTGCATTATGTTTTTTTTAAATAATTGGATGAAAATATAAACGGTGAAAAATCACATCGGTCAACCGCACTTTCCAATATCTATACACATGAACATAAAATTTCATTAAAATTAGAATCAAGACATGAAAAATTATTTGATATCCAATTTCAGAGTTTGGAATGTTTGTTATCATGTTCAAGGTTAATGAAATTTTTCCTTCCACACATTTTCATCTCCCCCCCAACTTAGAAGAACATTTTCCCCAGTGTTTAAATAATTGAAAATAGAAGGGGTAGGATAGAAGTTCAATGAAGACATTGAAAATGAAAATTATGGAATGATGTCACCTGGTGGTTGTGTTCAAAATGCATTCCCATGTCTCCCTTCAGTTCTGGTTTGTCTCCCAATGACTTGGATGATTGTGCCCAGCTTTTCCCAATGACCTATGACATGCCATTATTTTTTTTAATATAAATAATTTTTTTGTATTTTTTTAACCTAAAAAAACGTACAAATAATATAAACTGATGATACATTGTCTTCTCTTAAATTTCTTGGTAAGGTATTACTCAGGGATCACACTGCATACGGTTCTCCCCTTACATACCCATCCTTACTCATAAAATAAGAACATGTCAACAATCTATTTTTTTAAATACCTACAAAAACATAAAATAAAAATAAACTGATGATAAATTGTCTTCTTTATATTTTTTGGGTAAGGTATTACTCAGGGATCACACTGTGTGACATGGATGAATACGGTGCTTCCCTTTCATACCCATCCTTACTCATAAAAGAAGAAAAAGTCAACAATCTATTTTTTTTAAATACCTACAAAAACATAAAATAAAAATAAACTGATGATACATTGTCTTCTTTATATTTTCTGGGTAAGGTATTACTCAAGGATCATACCGCGTGACATGGATGATACGGTTCTCCCCTTTCATACCCATCCTTACTCATAAAAGAAGAACAGTTCAAAAGTCTATATTATTTTTTTTAATAACAAAATGAAGAAGAAGGAAACAAAAGATGATTCACAATGATTAGAAACATGAAAACCATGGGTTACCTCCCATGCAACACTTCTGTTTAACGTCATTATCCCGACATGGATCCTAAATCTATCAATTTTTTCCGGGTTCATAGGTTGGCTCTGTTAACTCATCCTCTATTTCCTGTTTATTGAATGATTCAATGAATAGTTTTAACCTATAACCATTGACCTTAAAAATGTTACCACTTATGGGATCCTGAATCTCTACTGCCTCATGGGGGAACACATGATGCACTATGAATGGACCTGACCATCTAGACCTTAAATTTCCCGGGTGTAAATGAAGTTTTGAACTATACAAGAGCATAGGTTTTCCCAGTTCAAATTTTTTGACTTTGACATTCCTAGATTGGTAGGCTTGAACTCTAACTTTATTTATCCTTTAATTTTCATAAGCCTCCATCCTATGTTCCTCAAGTTCATTAAGATCTAATTTCCTCTTTTCTTCG
Source organism: Viscum album (assembly GCA_963277665.1). Taxonomy (NCBI): domain Eukaryota; kingdom Viridiplantae; phylum Streptophyta; class Magnoliopsida; order Santalales; family Viscaceae; genus Viscum; species Viscum album. The sequence continues at coordinate 414,787,985 of OY728145.1, forward strand.
GCTAAAAAAATGTCGAAATTCATTTTTTTGATTGCCCAAAATGCCTTAAGCTCAATTTCAATAGGTAAATGGCATGATTTTCCATAAACAAACCTATATGGTGACATTCCTAGGATGGTTTTGAATGCTGTGCGATATGCCCAAAGAGCATCCAAGAGTTTCTCAACCCAATCTTTCCTAGAGGGGTTGATAGTTTTTTCAAGAATTTTCTTAATCTCCCTATTTTCTAACTCAGCTTGACCATTGGTTTGAGGATGGTATGCAGTGGAAACTTTATGAGAAATTTCGTACTTAAACATGAGTGAAGAGAATGGGAGATTACAGAAATGGGTTCCTCGATCACTGATTATAGCCCTAGGAATTCCAAATCGAGAAAATATATGCTCTTTCGAAAATCAGATCACAACATGATGGTCATTGGACTTGGTGGGAATGGATTTAACCCATTTTGAGACATAATCAATAGCTAAAAGGATGTAGAGGTATCCCTTAGAGTTTGGAAAGGGTCCCATGAAATCAATTCCCCAACAATCAAAGATTTCAACAACCAGAATGGGAGTGAGGGGAATTTGATTCCTTTTGGAAATGGATCCTAATTCCTGACACTGAGGACAACTTTTACAGAATTGGAAGGAATCCTTATTGAGTTTCGGCCAGTAGAAACCACTTTGGAGGACCTTTGAAGTGGTTTTATTTGTAGAAAAGTGGCCTCCACATGCCTCTCCATGACAAAATTTTATAATGGACTCTTGCTCAGACTCGGGAACACATCTCCTGATGATTTGATCAGGACATAACTTGAAGAGGTAAGGATCATCAAACACATAGTGTTTGACATCAGAAATGAATTTCCTCTTAGCTTGGGTCCCCAGGAATTTTGGAATGTCACCAGTCACCAAATGGTTTGCTATGTCATCATACCAAGGGCAATCACTCACTGAATAGAGGTGGTCATCAGGAAATGAATCAAACACAGAGAGGTGGTGTGAGTTTTCTTTGAATTCCATCCTAGAGAGGTGATCAGCTACAACATTTTCAACACCCTTTTTATCCTTAATGGTTAAATCTAACTCTTGAAGAAGAAGGACCCACCTAATCAATCTATCCTTCGCATCTTGTTTTTGGAAAAGGTATTTTAGATCTGAATGGTCAGTGAAGACAATGCTGGGTGATCTTAAGATATAAGACCTGAATTTCTCTAAGGAAAAGAACACATAAAGAAACTCTTTCTCAGTGGTGGTGTAGTTTATTTGTGCATCATTTAAATATTTTCTTGCATAAGCAATGACACATGGAGTTTTCTCACACCGTTGTCCTAAGACTTCTCCTACAGCGAAGTCACTTGCATCACACATGAGCTCGAAAGGAAGTTTCCAATTTGGAGATTGCATGATAGGTGGAGATATAAGAGTTGACTTGAGTGTAGAGAATGATTCCTCAAAACTTTCTATCCCTAAAAATGGAGAATCCTTTACCAATATAGCACAAAGTGGTCGAGAAATAGAGCTGAAATTCCTAATGAACCTTCTATAAAAACTAGCATGTCCTAAGAAGGACCTCACTTCCTTAACAGTTTTAGGAGAGGGAAGGTGACGAATGATGTCAACCTTATCTTTATCAACTTTAATCCCTCTACCAGATACCAGATGACCTAGAACATGTCCTTACCTTACTATGAAATGGAATTTTTCCCAATTTAGTTTGAGATTCTTATCCTCACACCTTGAAAAAACCTTTTCAAAATTTATAAGGCATCCCTCAAAAGTATCCCCAAAGATGGAGAAATCATCCATGAAGACCTCTAAACAATCCCCCACCATGTCCGAGAAGATTCATATCATGCACCACTGGAAGGTACCATGGGAATTACATAATCCAAAGGGCATGCGCTTGAAGGAAAAATTGCTGAATGGACAAGTGAAGGTTATTTTTCCTTGATCCTCTAAGGAGACTTCTATTTGATTATACCATAAGAATCCATCTAGGAAGCAGTAGAATTGATAACCCTCCACTCACTCGAGGACCTGATCAATAAAGGGTAAGGGTAAATGGTATTTCTTGGTACAAGAGTTGAGTTTACTATAGTCAATACATACTCTCCATCCACTACTGACCCTTGTTGGAAGCGTCTCTCCATCCTTATTGGTTATTACTATGATTCCATCCTTCTTTGGAACCACATGGATTGGGATAACCCACTCATTCTCAGCTATAGTATAGATGATACTAGCTTTTAACAATTTCAAAAGTTCTTTTCTCACTACTTCCATGAGATTAGGATTGAGTCGCCGCTGAGGTTGAAGAAATGGCTTTGAATCGGATTCTAGAACAATTCTATGAGTCCCGATAAGTGGGCTAATCCCAGGAATATCAGATAGGGTCCATCCAATGTCTTTCTTGTGTCTCCTAAGGACATCTAGAAGCATCCTCTCATGATTGGCTTCAAGAGAGGAAGAAATTAAAACAGGAAAGGATTTATTGTCCCCTAAGAATTCATACTTTAGTGATGAAGGTAAAACCTTAAATTCAAGATCAGAGTGGTTATCACTTTCCAAAAAAAAGATGTGACTTTGTATTGAACTCAGTTTCTTTGTTCAGATTTCTTGACAAAATTGGTTCCTTGTGAAAATAATTTTCATCCACTAAATTAGCTAGAGTAGTTTCATGAATGGGTATGGACTCGATGTTATTTATTTCACCCATGGTATCATTGATTGGTGTTTCTAGAAAATCATCAATAGATCTATCTGAAAGAGATTCAAGCAAAGGAGAAAAATTTCACTCATGTGAACAAAGAAAATCAATCTCTTCTTGACTTAAACATCCTTCAGTAATTCCTTGATGTTCCTTGAGTTCACTATCAACACTACCCATCCAATTAACCTTATGGATCTCTTCATCATCCCCAATTTGTGAGTTTTCATTGTAGATGTTCAAGTCTAGACTCATGTTTCCAAATGTGATGGTCATGTTCCCATTTCGGACTCAAATAACAGAGTTGATTGTTGCAAGGAAGGGACGACCAAGGATGATTGGGGTTTGATCCCTAGGACCTAAGCTTGGGTGATTGTCAAGAACAATAATGTCAGCTAGGTAAATTAAATTTTCAACTTTCACCAAAACATCCTTTAAGATCCCCTTTGGAACCCTAATACTACGATCAGCAAGTTGAAGTGTGACAGATGTGGGTTGGAGCTCTTCTAGGACTAATTGGAAGTACACAGCATAGGGGATGAGATTGACACTAGCACCTAGGTCGCATAAGGCCTTGACAACTATTCTCTCTCCTAGTTTAACATTGATGTAAGGGAAACCTGGGTCTTTCAACTTAGGAGGAATGGTCCCTTGAATGGTGGTACTCACATTAGTAGCCAAAAGGACTTGGTTTTTATGTGAAAAATTTCTTTTAAAAGTGCACAAGTCCTTAAGGTACTTTGAGTATGCAGGAATGGTTTGAATTGCATCAAGGAGTGGAATGTTCAACTTGACTTGTGAGAATATTTCCCTCAATGTTTCACTCAATTCAGGCTTGGTTTTTCCCCTCATGTGTTGAGGAAATGGTGCAGGTTGTGGGGTTGTTTTTTGAAGGGTTGTTTCTTTGAAAATGTTATCATGTTTTTCAGTTTCATCATGTGGTTCATTTGAATTTTCATTAGTGTTTGAAGCTTCAGATGGTTTTTGAACTATTGGTTCAGGTTTCTCAATTGATTTCCCACTTCTCAAAATTGTCACAGCCTTTAGTTGTTCATGAGTTGTTTGAGTGCAACTTGTCTCTCTCCTTGATGATTGTTGTGGAATGGCCTGTGTAGGCATGGGTGCCTTTCTAGTTTTGATGGTTTGAAGTTCTTGTTTAAGGGAAGAGACTTCTAAGTTCATCCTTTCCATTTTTTTGCATAGTTGTTCAATGATTGGGAGAGGGACAGATTGGGAAGGGGCTTGTGTTGGGGGGTAATCCCAGGGGATACTTTGGTTGTTGGATGGGTTGTTGGTATTGGACTGGAGGATGTTGGTATTGGACTGGTTGTAGTTGTAATTGGTTATGGTTTTGAAAATTTTGTGTAGGGTATGGGTTTGGTCCTTTTGGTTGGCTAGGTTGTTGGTTATCTTTACATCGAAATCCTGGGTGGTCATTATACCTTGGGTTGAATGTGTTTGGGTGTTGGGGATTTTGAAATTTTAGGGCATTGACTTCAGCAGGTGGTCCTCCTAAAATAACATCCTTGATGGATGGAATGGTTGGGAAGTTGTCTATTTTGTGGTCATGTTTATCACAGATTGTGCAAACAGGGTCTACAGTTTGGATTTCATAGATTTTCCTATGGTCTATCTCTTAAACCTTCCTAGAGAGTGCTGCAAGTTTTGCCCTATGGATTTCCTCTTCTCTATGTGTATTCATTCCAGCAGTTCTTTGAGGCTTTTCAAAATAAGGTGATGTTTTCCATGTTTGTTTTTGTTCAACAAGGATTTCTAGGTACTCATAAGCATCATTTGGGGATTTGTTTTTAAAGGCCCCGTTACACATCATGTTAATGAATTGTTTATTCCCTGGGCCCAAACCTTTATAGAAAATTTTTACTTATTCAAGAATAGAAAAACCATGGCGTGGAACCATGTTTAGGGTGTCTTTGGACCTCTCCCATGTTTCATAGAATGACTCTCCCTCTTTTTCAAAAAAGTTTTATATACTCTTTTTAAGTGAAATTGTTTTGTGGTGGGGAAAGTATTTCTTGTAGAATTCTCTTTGCAGTTGGTTCCAAGTGTGGATTGATGAAGGTCTCAAGTTATTTAACCAGATCTTTCATCGATCCTTAAGTGAGAAAGTAAAGAGCCTCATATTAGCTTACTCAAGTTGATGTGGTGAGCACATGGTTTCAACAATGTCATTGAACTCCTTGACATGAAGGTAAGGCATTTCTGACTCCATCCCATGGAAGGTTGGAAGGTGGTTTAGGACATGAGGTTTAAATACATAGTGGGCATCTCCTAGGGTAGCATGCCTAATGCAAGAGGGTGCATTGGTCCAGGTAGGTGTAAGGTAGTCATTCCTGGTTTGATCAACTGCATTCCCCAAATTTGGGGCTGCCTCATTTGGATTTCCATTTTGGTTCCCGCCCGGGTTTATGAGTTGGTTTCATTGAAGACCCTCCATTGAAATTGACTCAATCTTAAACTCTGGGGTATTATGAAGATTAGGATCCAATGGTGTAATTGAACCCCCTATCCTATGACTTTCCACCCTAACTAGTCTGTTTGAGTTATCACGGGTGAAGACGGGCATGCACCAAAAGAAAAACAAGTGAGAAAGGGAAAAGATAAGAGATATTGGGTGAGAATAGAAAAATGGGGGTGAGTAAAGAAGGTTTTTTGTATAAGGAACTTACTTGGTCTCCGGAAACGGCGCCAAAATTTGGTCTCGCCCAAATTTACCCAAGTTTTAAGGGTCAAGTGGTCACTTGCAGTGTAGCTTGGGTTGTCAAATCCTTAGAGACCTAAGAAGAACCTTTAGACACTCAATAAAAAGAGATGAATTTTTGGCTATGAAGTTTCCAAATTGGGTTGATTTTAGATGGTGTTGAAGGAGAACTAAAAGATCTATGTGAATTCAAATTATGAGTAAATGAGTTGATCCCAGGTTATTGCTCGGGGTGGATTGAATGAATTCCATTTTTTTATGATTTTAATTTCATTAACTCAAGAAGGATTCATGAAATGAATTCAAAGTAACCTAATAACTTACAGATTAAACACCTTAAAAACACATTTTAATCACTTATACACTTGTAGGATCATTTTAATTAGCACTCCAAGGTAAATTATATAATTATCACATCAAAGTGGGCTGAATAAATTCAATAAGGAAGAGGAAGAATAAAAATCATTGAATGAAAGAAACTCAATTAAAAGAAATTAATAACATTTAGAGAGTGAGAAATAACATTCACTCCATCCCCTTGATACTCCCTTAGATCAACCCATAAACGATCTATCCTTCCATTAATGACAAGTTCTCAATGGAAGCGGAAAGTAGACTTGTGAGGGTGGAATTGAAGAAGTAAAAACAACAAAAATAACGATCATTCCACCGTTGTGTTAACAAAATCACAAGGTTTGGTGTGAAAAATTTCACACCGTGAGGAAAAGGTATCAAGGTGATATGAATAAGAATAGAATAAGAGAAGAAGAATAACTTTTATTGAAGACTAAGTTGATTCTAACAACTTACATGAGAATGAAGAACATTACAAAGGCAAATTGGCATAATAACATTACAATGAAAAGGAAGCACCAAGATCATCAAATCCTCCATCCCTACTACCTTAAATAGGAATTTTTGAATCCTTTTTCCGATATCCTATAATCCCATGTGCCATTAATTAATTTTTTTGAAGAAAGGTGGGTGGACATTTAATGCATAAAAGACTTTTCAACTCTTTCCTCGAAGTGGGATCCAAATTTCTACACCGAAAAAAAGCACCGAAATAACCATCTATAAGGCCTAATTTTAGTGGTCCCTAGACTAATTAAATGTAGTCCAAGATGTCCCCTAACATCCTGTAAAATTTCAACCCAAAATAATAATTCATTCGCGAGATATTATATAAATAGTGGGCTGTTTTTCTGGGCCGCAGAATCTGGCCCAGAATTTCATCTTCAATTTGGTCCACCTTAATAACCACCATTTAGGACGAATTAGAACAGGATCTAGAAGAATTATTTGTTACTCTATATGTCTTCTATCATTCCATAAATTTGTGGCTTCATTGGGTCTATATTATGGGCCCCATAGTCCGATCAGTGGGATGATATCCAATATGCCTTCTCCAGAATTCTTCCCTTTCTTCGCCAAAAATCCTCATCATCCTTTATGAATCCTCCATTGATCCCAGAATGAAAAATGTTCATATTTAAGTTTATATCCATTTTCAAAAATATCAAATTAAAATATGGATAATTACATTCTTTGAAATCAGATGAAACATTGGCCCTAAATTGGTGCATATTAGGCATGAAGTGCACAAATGTTGAGAATAGATGTTCAAAATTAAAATCCACTAACTCAGGCCCATAAGATCAAAAATTAAAATTTAATACCATTAAAATGTAATAAAAATATGTGTTTTTATTGTAAAATCACCAACCCACTCTTTATTTTCTATATTGGTTTTGGTTTAATTATTCATGTTATTTTTATTTATAAATTATTTATATAAATGTTTCCAAAATACATGTGACACTAATTTAAGGAAAGATATGTGACCATAAATTGCATCCCCATTATAGTTCAAAATGTAAGATCCTATATTGTAAAATAAAGAGGAAAAAAACTTATCAAACAGAAAAACCATGATGGATGAACTAATAAAACGTTATTTATTTTTATATTTTTGAATGACATCTATTATTAATTATGAAAAAGTTAGAGTGTATAATAAAAAGTCACAAATCCTAATATGTTTAAAAATATATCCTGATAAAGGTCAATATCAATTACAGTAGTTTAAAACAACATAAATGAAAATCTAAAACAATTATATGAAATAAAATAAGTTAATATTAAAACATTTCAATGTTTTATTTTAATGAAATATATATTTACATTTTCGAATTTTTTAAATGTTATTATAACAATTTTATTTTCATACAATACATAAAAAAAATAAAACCAATGAAAAATAAATCTGACTCATAAGAGATATTTTAAAAGGATCAATCTAACAATACAACAAATAATATTATGTTTTTAGTAAAAACAATGATTATTTTAGTAATACTATAAAAATAAATAAAAAATAATTATAATTATAATGTTATTTAATAGATGAACAATTTAAGTAATTTATAGTAATTTATTAATAAGATATGATATATAATTAATAAGGGGGATAAAATAAGTTAAAAAACATATCATAATGTAATATATATATAACGATTGTAATAAATAGTTGTTGTATTTGAAAAAAAAATTGGTATCATTTTGAATAAATAAAAAAGAATACTGAAATAAATATTATTTCAACAAGTAAAAAATATATCATAAAATATTGCTTAAAAGTTTCATGAAAATTAAAACAGTTGGATATGTTTTTCTCATTAGGTAGTGCTTTTTAAAATATGTAAGATATTTAATTATGAAATGTTTTTTGATCATTAATTTTATGTTAAATGTTATATAGGTATTTTTTCTATTGGTGATTGATAAATTAAATACTATTCTTCTATATTTTTCAATAATTTGAGTAGGTTAACTTTTTTTTAATCATTTGACACATCTTTAAAAAACTAGAAACATTTTCAATAGTAAAAACATATTTTGTATCATTCTAGGAAAACCATACATCAGTTTAATTTATCAGTTTTTCATATACTTCATAAATGAATCAATGATCATTGCCCTATATTTTTATGACATTGAGATATTTTTAAAAAAAAAATATTCATTTGAGGAACACTTATAGTAAATAAAAATTATCTATTCTAGCCTTATCACAAATGAAATTGATGTGAGGGATTTTATTATATGTAATACATGAATGAAAGATAATTTATAAAATGTTTTAAAATAATATAAGATTCTTTAAAAAGTTGTTAATATAAGATACTTGTTTACAAGAAATATAATGACTTTAAATAGTTAAAATACATTTTAAATATTTAATAAAACATCACAAATCAGTTTAATGTGTTATTTTCCCTATGCAATAAAAATTAATCAACAATAATTTTCTTAAATTTTTAAGACATTACGATGTCGATTACACACTTTTTATCAATTTGGGTAAAGTTTATAAAAATAAAAAATAAACTTTGAATCATTTCAGTCACATTGAAAATTAGATTAATGTTATGATTTTCCCTATATATCAAAAATGAATCAATTATTGTTTTCCTAAATTTTAATTATAATAAAATCTTTTTTGTGATAAAAATTTCATATGCATGTTTATATAATTGTAATGACTTTAAATATTAAAATAAATATTTATATCATTCTGCGAAAATCACATGTTGTTTTGATGTAAGTATATTTCCAATAATTTAAAAAAAGAACCAAATTTTAATTTCATAATTTTTTATGAAGTTTGGATCTCAATTATTCAATTTTGAATATTTGAGTAATAATTGAAGAATATAAAAATATACCTTTAACCATTCAAAAAAACTGAAACATTATATTATTGTGTGAATTTTTCTTGCTGATTAGAAATAAATCCAATATATTTTTATTAATTTTTTATTATTTTAAAATATTGTTCATTGGTTTTTAATTTTAGACACATATTGGTAGATTTTGAAGTACTTTTAATTGTAAAAAAAATATTAATATCATTTTAAATAAATCACATGACAGTTTAACATTTTGTATTCCCATATAAGTTAAAAATTATTGAATGATAATTTTTTAGTATTTTTTTGATATTTAACTGTCATTCACTTATTTTTTGTTCATTTAATTAATTTTTATAGTACTTAGAAGAGATTTTTTAGTTGTTCTGATTACATCACACATCATATTGATGAGGGAATTTCTATACAATTCATAAATGAATCAAATTTCACTTCTATAATGTTTCTTGATAATATTAGATTATTTTATCTGTTGTTAATTTTATACACATGATTTTAGAATATGAATGACATTTAATAGTGAAAACACACTTATTTTTATTATTTATAAATCACATGTTGATTTACCATATATTTTTCCCCCATATGTCAAAAAGTGTAACAATGAGTTTTATCCAAAATTTTCATACCATTGAAATACAATTGATCGGTTTTGACAAATTAATGAACATTTAGAAACTTAAAAAAATTCAATACTAATAATTTTAGTCATATCACACATTGTATTGATGTAAATATGTTTCTTACAGGACACAAATGAATCGATTATTGTTGTCTTAATGTTTCAAGATATGGTGAGCTTATTTGATGAGTTATTAATCTAATAATAAAGCCTGTTGAACTAATAATACATTGACTATTTTTCTATACATCTTCATAAAATCCACCATAAAAACACTTCAGTACAAAACTATTTGATATTATTAATCCCCCTCTCCATGATGATATAATTCTAACATTTTTCTGTCAACTTATATTTAAAATGAGATATTTATTTTGGGGTGTATTTATATGAAAATTCAATGAAGATATTTGTTCCTTTAATGATTTTATTGCTAGTATAAACAAATGATTATTAGTGATAATGTTATTGAGATACAAATAACATAATGATTTATTATTAATTGAATGAGGTAAATATATTTTCAATAATTAATTTAGTTGTTTTATAATATATTTTTATCTATATGTTCCCTTTATTTAGGCTATAAAATTGAATGTGATTTGGATGGCTTCACTAAGTGAAAAAAACTGAATTATGAATATAATGAAGATGTGAATAAAAAAATACATAAATTAAAATTTATAAATATTAAAACACCATTTAATCTACACACTCATACCTAAACAAATATATTTCTTCATATAAATATATATTTTTTTAAAAATCCATCTAATTAATATTTTCAATGAAATTTAATATACTCACCTAAAATAAACATTGGGAATGTGTGATTGTTCATTTAATTTGATTTCATTAAGAAATTTATATATGTAATTTTCATAATTATCCCCATTTATTTTTTGTACACTATAGAAAAAAGTGATAAATATAAGTAATATTTTATGATATAAATTTTGATTGTGACATATTATAATATATACCTTAATACTTATCCGATAATAAAATTACATAGGTTTATATGTTTAATAAATATCCATAATGTAATTTATTTAAACTAACTTATTTATATATGTGACTATTATAAGCTATATGATATAAAAAATAAGGTAATGTTTTATGAAATGTTATAAGATTGTATTCCCATGCTTCCAAAAAATCATAGGGTATGATTGAGAAATATTTCTTTCTACGATATGTTGTAACAACTAAGCTTCTATGGAAATATTTTTCATTTGTTGTGGAATATAGGTTAATTTTTTTATTAAACCTCCAAACAAGATATAATGTTGTTAATAATTTCATGTAAAGAAATGAGTAGGTATTGATTTATTTGTTAGTTTTGAAGTTTTCATAAGTGAAGTCTATACTTTAATGCTACATAATATTTTATTAATATACATAGAAGGATCATGTTTTCCTAAAGACCTGTATATATAATTCCATTAAGATGTTGTGATTGAGTGTGTTTTTAGATGATACTCCCTCCCCCAAAGCTCCATCACCCCATTCCTCATTACACAATCAGATACTAGCATATTATGAATGGAGGAGTGTCCAACCCAAGCTATTTGGGTGGGTTATAAAAATCATGGTTACAACATGGATGAGATATATTTTTTTAATAACTCTTATGATCATAATAAAACAATGATTTTTGAAGGGGATATTAACTATCATCAGTGAAAGGTTAAAACAATGTCGGTTTCCTTATTTTATAGTTATGAATGCTTCCAATATTCTCATATGGTTGATCTTGGTTATGGTATCTTATATACTTCAACTAATTAGATTAAGAATTAATATACCCTATGAAACCTAATAGTGGTTTTAAATATTAACCATGAAATTTAAAACATTAAATCATGATTTTGAATTAGTTATCTACCCCTAATATGTAAATAGTGTATTCCAACATCTTTACAATATTGGTGATTTCATAAGGGTTGATATTTTTAAAAGTATATAGGTTATAATCCTCTTAATGAATATTATGTTACATAAAATTATATAGTCCTATTATGCGCATGATTAGTCATATGTGGTAATGAGTCTCATATTATGTATGTTGTGTTTTAAAAGTTATCACACAGTTAATACTATAGAGGATCAGGTGTCATATAATTTATTCGTACAAATATTATATTTTAATATCATGTATAGCCTGTGCTAATCATATATAGTCCAACATGTCATAAGGGGTGAAAATATTCTATGTGAATTATTCTAATATATGTGACTCCATGATAAATTAATTGTAATAAAGATTTGTTTTAATATCATGTGATTAATTTTTTTATGTTACACATGATAACCGAAATCAATTCTTATTATTCCTATGCTTTAAAATTTTAATATCATAATAACCACTTTGTGCTACATTTATTTTTTTCAAGGTGGTCTTTCATAGAATATGATAGCTTGGATATAGATTTAATCCCATAAAAGATATTTTTCATCATCTTAACCCAACAATTTTAACCCTATTTCGGTTTTATAACACATAGACAACAAAATATGTCATATTAGATAATTGATAATGTTGGAACATGCTCTGGATTTTCTATCATCAATTAGGATATGTGAATCTCAATTAAAACTACATGTTAAAGAACAATTGCTTCATTAAAAATAATTACGAATAAAACTATAAAATATATATTTGTTAATAAATTATTAAAAAGGTATTATGGGATATTTATTTTTTTATATATGTTTTTTATATTAGTTAATAATAACTATTTTATAATTAATTATTCAATTTTTGTGATTTTTTTAAATAAATATAAATAATATTAATTATTTATATTTATATACCAGCAAGACCAACCAAAAGCTAAGCTTCTAACTATTTATTAAATAAAAGAAAAATGTACAAAAGAGACGGGTGGGGTCAAACAAAGGACTTGCCCTCATCCATCAAACACAACATTACAGATCATAATAAGACATGGCATTCCCATAATCAGTGTCATCAGAAGTTTCCCATTCAGAGTGGGACTTAGCCTGATTGAGGATCTTAAGAATATTAGAATTGAACTTCCCTGAAAGCTTAGAAGATAGTGTACACACAGTACGAGGTGTGTTAGAATAATCCCTCATGGGCCTTCTCTTCGAGGGAGCAGGAGGGAAGACTAAGAAATCATCAACCTTATCTTTCCCAAAACGTAGTGCGTCTTTAAATGTTCTAGGACCACCTCAACCATTCGTTGTCTCCTCCACCTTAGAGATGTCACCCCACTTCCCATAAATCTTAGAAGATATCAACAGATTCTGAATTTCCTAATGAAAATCAAAATTTTGAACTCATTTGATAAATTATTTAAACAACATAAAAAGGGGTTATACTGATTGATTTGATTGGGGTTTATGTAGTGATAAATATGTGATATTTTGATTATATAAATAGTTTACATAATAGTTTTGGAATATGAAATATTTATTTTTCATTTATGTCATATATTATTTTGTAAATACCACATAATAAATAATATTAATGGCTTCATATTGTGAATAAATATAAATATTTTATATTTATTTAATTATTAATAGTTCAAACTGAATAATCTATATTATAAATTCTTTATATGTGGATTTATTTACGAATTTTTCATAAGTTTCTATCTCGTGTTTAAATTTCTGAATTCTTCATTTGATTAATTTATTCACTTTGTTAATTATTCGTGAATATAATTATTATTTTATGAATGTATGAATTCTTTAGTTTACATAGTTAAACTTATTATATAGTATTATACATGCATCTAATGAGTTACATGTTAGGTTAGATATTGATTTAGTTTCATAATACCTATACTTTAGCTTATGATGAGTTATAAACTTGTATTGTGATGTTAATGATGATTTATACCTAAGATAAATGGGTTTAATATACCATTTTCATGAAATGAATTGTGTTATTTATAAATATAATTATCTTTTAATTTTATTTATTAACATAATAAAAGAGTTGTTTAAATAGTTATATATAAATATGATTTGATCTTATTGATTTGGTGGAAGGAATAGTGATTCCAAAAAAACACTATTAAAATGAATACCTAAAGGGGATAACATGAGATAATATGGTGATATTGAATCTCATTTATAATATTAAGTGTTATAATCATTCAAAATAAATCTCATGTCAAATACATTATTGTTTAACTGATTAGGTTCTTCCAAAGTAGGTTGCTCATGGATTATCTTGCCTAAGGACTGGTAGAAATTGATAACCTAAAGGGTGAGGAAACAAAATAATATTGTGTTATTTGAGTTATACTTATTTGGAAAATAAAAATATTTAGGATACCATATGAATACAGTTTTATTTATCTATATGGTAGATTTGGAAAAAAATTCCCACTCATCTATCTATGAGTCATATATTATATAATTGAGATGATTCCTACCCTAAACAACTACGTGGTGAGAGGAATAAAAAAGTTGAATAATTTCATAGTAAAATGTATATATTAACAAAAATAAAGGATATAATGATCTTAAAAGTGGTTTTATTTTTATGGAGGAGCATATGATATAATACCTTATTAAAAATCTATAAAACATTCTAATCATTGAACAAAAGTTTATATTATAGATTTGTTTCATCATAATCACCCAACATAATTTTGAGATCAATCCATGAAAAATGTGGTGATTGATATAGGAAAATTTTAAGACTAGTAACTTGTGAAATGTTTTTAAGTACGGGAGAAAATTCTTTGTGATAGAGTAAACCATTCACAAGTAACTAGCTCTAGAAATTGTTCAACACATGGAATTAAGATTCTTTTTATAAGAATAAAATGATTATGTCAAGGTCTCAAAGTAATTATATATATAATGACCCAAGGTATATTATATGACACTTAAATAATAAATATTATTGTGTGTGGTAATGACTAGGTGAGAGTAATGATTTCTTACAAGGTCTTTTCTAGTTATGGAAATAATTATGTTGTAATTAATGGAAATGAATCAATAATGTGAAGTATTTTAATTAATTGTTTCAAAAAATTATCAATATATTTAGGATATATGAACTGAGAATATGATTTCAATGTTCAAATGATGTGTTGATAGTAAAATATGGTAAAATTTAAAAACATAAGAAGAAAAAGTACTTAGAGAGTCCAATAATAATTTTTTTTAAATAGATATCCAAGGTCATTAAAACCTAATTTTATCTATAAAGTAGAGTTATATTTCTATATAATATATTTTTCAAGAATATATGAAGGAAATTTTACAACCCCATGGAATATCTTGGATTAGTATAAGTTATATAGAAATTAATTCTATGATTTGGATGGGTGTAATATGTTAAATATATAATTTACAAATATCATGAGTATTAAAGAGTTTAAAATCAAGTTACAGTGTGATGGAACTTATTGTTTGTATTCAAATGATGAAGAAAAGTGTTACTGAATAAAGTAATTAAATATAAATGACTATGTTATGATCAGATGTATTTATGTAAATAAGGTGGATAATCATCTTATGTATCTTATATGATAATATGAATATTTTACTAAAAACTATTATTATAAACAATATAGGATAATGGATTCTATACAAATGTTTTCTTATTCATCATGTTATATGATAGGTTTTTTGAGAGAAATATAATGAAAACAATTTATCTAGGAAAATCGAATTCGTATAGATATTTGATAAATTATTATGGATATGATCTCACAACATTTTTTTCATATTTTAATAAATAAAATCGTTTTTAAAAAAAATTTCCATACACAATGAATCCCATATAAAATATAGAAAAAAATTATTTATTAAATAATCATATTAAAGAGAAATAAGAGTTATTTCTCTTACAAAAAAAGTGTCTCTAAATCATAGAATGAAATTTTGAATTTATTATAGCATGTAAGATGAAAATTTGAGTATGTTTAGAATTTGAGAAGTTCAATCATAATGGATAAATTATTATTCTTATTATAATACATAGTGAATATCACTTAATATCATATAGGAGTTTAGGATATGTTGGTAAAGAGTTAATAAAATATTTCAAGGGGACTTGTTTATTAAATTCATTCTAAAGGATGATGAACATAGAATGTATTCTATGGAAACAAGAAAAGTTATTAACATCATAACATTGGATTTCATTGATTTATGGAGTTTAAATATAATCATGCAGTTATCCATTATGAATATGATTCTTTAATCCTATAATTATTCTAATGGATCACCTCATATCTGTTTCTCACTAATGATTTTCATGGAAATGTTTCCTTATGTTGTCACATATAGAGGTGTTTGGAATTTCCCAAAGATATAATGTGTTCAAAAAATCCCATGATAGTGAATCAAATATAATGGTGATATAATTTTTTATCATATATGATATGTTAAAAATGTTCTTATATATAGTAATTTTATATATTATAAAGGAGTTTAGGAATATTAAATTTATCATGATAAATAAAGGTAATTATCACTTTATCATTCTTTCACATTAGATGCATATATATATTAATATATTTGTATGTATATTTTGAAATAAATTTGTAATTTTCTAATTAATGAATGACTTTGAGTTTTTCCTAATCTATTTCTATCATGTAGTATCATAGGTTATTTTTAAATGATAATGTTAATTTTATTATGATTATTTTATTGAGATACATAATATATATAATGACATAGTCTTAATGTACATATAAATTTCAAAAAAATCACAATATACAATACATTAAACAAACAGATTCTTAATGACCATATTGGTTTAGTGACTTTGAACACTTGGAATAAAAATCATCCAACTTAGTAAAAGATATTCAATGTGTCCCACAAAGATCTTCCCCCATAGTAATTATATATAAAAATATTTATTCATAACCTTTGGAAGGAAACATTAAAAGGGGTGAGTTAAGATGCTCAGTAAGGGTAAACAAGGAAATATATAAGCATGAAATGAACATAACGGCATAAGAACATGATCGTATCATGGCACAAAGATTAGTAATATGTAAGAAATGAATCTGAAGATAATAAGGAACATAATTCATTAAATCATCGTCTTTGAATAATACATGGAATTGTGGGATACACATCAACATATAACATCGTGGACATGTATAAGTAGAAAGAGGTTCAGTAATTGTGTTAGTGATATTAAAGTCGGCCCTTGTAAAGACTTATGGAAATGAAACCAGGTCCACTCATAATGTTTTAACATTCAATCATGATCACTCATAACATTGTGAACATTTATTCAGGCACACGCATAACTTATGGACATGAAACTAAGTCCATTCAAAAAAATTTAAACTTGTAATATAGTCACACATAAAATTATGAACACATATTAGGTTTCACTATTAACATTGCAAACATGTAATTAGGTTCCTTAATAAACATATGTAAATGAAACCAAGTCTATGCATAACATTTCGAACATGTAATATGGTTCACACATAACATTTATGAGCATGATTCATCATCATTATCAAATACATTAGAGGAAGATATTGGTCCCATCCATCTTATAATAACATAATTCATAGATGTTTGAGAAAATTATAAAGCATTCATCATATAAAGACCATAAAAAGAGATCATATCATAACCCATGAAATGAAGTGGGAATCATAAACATTAAATCATATCATAACCTATGGAAATTATATAAGATTCATAATCATTTTATCCTAGAATAAAATGTGAAAGGAATCAAGTTTCAAAAGAATTTATCAGGGTATAATCCATTGAAGTGAAATGGGTTTCAAAATCATATATTCCCAGGAAGAGGATCGAGTTTCATTGAAATATAACCCGTGAAAGGGAAATGGGTTTTCATAAACCTATTTACATAAAAAACCATTAAGAGAGAGAATTTAAATGGAACCTTTGGATAATTTTTCAGAAAGGCATGAGTAACATCAACAAATGTTGTCTTAGATGGAAAATAATTTCAAAAAATCATTTAAAAACATTTCTTGTTGAAAATATAGATTATTCATTGAAAAATTATTTTTAGAACATAATAAAAATTGAAAACCAAAATAAAATTTAAATATTATAAATGAGTCTAGAAAACATTTCAAAACGTTTTTTCATGAAATTTTATAATGGAATATTGAAACCCTTTTTCATTGAAAACACTTTGAAAGCATATAAAAGAATCTTGAAAACATTTTGAAAACCCATTTTTCAAGAAAACATATCAATGAAACTTGAAAAATTTGTGGAAACCACTTATTTTAAAATAAAATAAAAAATATATAAATAAATATGGATTTTTTTAGAAAACATGGTTCGAAAGAACACATATTTCTAACTGAAGAGAGAGGTAAAGTTAAGATTTCTTAAAAATGATTTATTAACTATATTATATACTAAATAGAGAAAACATGGAACAAATATATGAATACATCATGAATAAATATAGTATAATAAACTTCATAAGTTTTCTTGATATATGGATCAAATGATTTCATCAAAAAAATTATAAATAAAAATAATCTCTCGATGCAATGAGATTGTTTCAATATACTCTTACCACGTGGTATATTTGAATAATAGTCCCCATTTAAGAAAATGAAATAAACTAAATCTTAAAATATCATGAAAATAATTATATTCATGATATTACATTTCAGGGGTAGTATATACATCTCATAGAAAAATATAGGTGCATAACATGACATGTGTCTCAAAGAAGGAAAATTGAGAGAAAATTACTTTACCTATTTTGTAATTTTTTAAACATAAAATCCATGAAATAAAGAAAATAAAATAGATATGTAAATACCCATATATTTAAGTATAATAATCATATAATTCATCCATTTGAAATATAAATATAACACAAATGGAATGGGTGGTGAATAAAGCATGTATCTCATGGAAATAAAAAGTGAGATGATATTACCATACCTTGTGTTTTGAATCTCACTGTACTCATAGAAACATACTATATAATAAATATATGTTTATTATACATATTATAAAAATCATATTATTATATATAATACCATATATGGTTTTATTATGACTTTATTTACCTAATTTTTATGAATTTCATGTTAAGGATACACTTCATGTAATATTCAATTTGTTTTTCACATGTGTCTTAATTTTTAATATCTTTTTCCCTTATTCATATATCATGATTTATAGATTTTAAACCATGATATAAATATCAATTATATTGAATATATTTTTATTATCATAATCTATATAATATATAAGTATGAAATGGAATACACCGTTCATGGAGATGGTAGGCCATATGTATGTATGAACATTGTTTCCGTGTAATTGTCTTATAGAAAGAAAGAAATAAAATTACAGACATGTGTATATATATATATATAATATAATTACCATAGAATTATTTTGACATATATATATCATATAATTTCACTAAACACATCCTTAGTACATTCTATGTTGTTTGTGAATGAATCACATCGGTTTAAGGGGGCGGTAGTCAACACTTTCTCAAACAAAATTATCATATTTACACAAAATGGAATATATAAAGATTTGTGTTGTAAAATAATTTCATAATCATAAAGAAATAATATTTATCATATATATAATATATTATCATAATTTCCATCATAATTTCCATCCATGAAAGGCGATAATGGAAAAAATGAACAATCCTTATTTCATGAGGCGGTAGTTCGTCGTACAAATAAACAGCATGTTCATTATCAATTAGATGAAAGTGTGTGTAAGTGTAGGTATAACCCTTATCATAAAGACATTTCAGTATATTGAGGATTCCTGTTTTTTCATAATCAAGTAATAAGTAGAGTGTAGGGGTGGATAATGAAAATAACATAAACAGGCATGAGGGAGGATCTTACCTCTTCATTGGGTAACTCATGTTGGTTTTCAACAAAGGGATTTCAGGAATTTTTTTTCTTCTCAAATAGAGGCTTCATGGAAGAACTAATGGATTTTGTGAAGTGTATTTGTTAGATCATGACTAAACCTAAGTGGTTTTATAAGTGTGAGGAGGTTGGAGAGTGCTTTCCCTTTTATAGTGAAAGGGGAGTGGCACTCTTGTAAATACCAAATGGTATTCATTAATGGGGCCTATAATTTACTTAATGTTCCTCCAAAATGGAAAAATAATGGAGTAAATGGGAATTGTGGTCTTGAAAAACCACCACCACACAAAATATGTGCATTTTAATTGTTTTTTTCCTTAAGTTTTAAGTGTAACATCTTGAGATTTTAACAGGAAAAACTATGTCATTAAATGAACTACTAAATAATATGTAACCTTTATAAAATAACCATTAAACAAAAATTTGTTTCTTCTATGTTTTGAATTTCAAAAAACTGACATACACGGTTACGATTAGTATGTTTTTTGGAGTCGGATATAACAAACTTAGTTTTTTGTGTATAGTAAGCTGCCCTTATGAATAGTAACATACCCTTATGAATAGTAACATGACCCTAATGAATAATAGTGTTCTCTTATTAATAGTAACTTGAACCTTATGATTATTAATGTACCCTTCTGAATATTAAATTCACTAATGAAATTATAAATAAAATTTATTCATTTTATAAGTGTCAATATGATATAATTCTGTCATAATATATGTAAATAAATATTTTAAAAATTATTGATTTAGTGTTGGTATTTTTGTAAGACATATATATTACAAATTTATGATTAATTTAATAATTTAAATAAAAATTTATTTTCATAAAATTTATTCATAAATAATTATTTTTATGACTTATGATTATAAGATAATTTTATGAGACTTTGATTAAATTTTCAAGGTATTATAAAATGTGTTTTATTTTTAAAATTGTTATTTTTCGAATAAATTATTATTTTATTTAAATATTAAATTATCATTTTTAGAAAATAATTTTGATCTAATTCAGTTCCTTTTTGAATTATACATATCTAAAACTAGTTAGGGTGAATATTTTGGATTTTTCTATAACACATTAATATTCGGTGAATAGTAAAAATACGGTTTTTTTAAAATACGGTATTTGTTTATTAAATATCGAAGATAGAATTATGATATAAAATCTATAAAATTAATTCCATAACTAAATTATGATTTCATGAGACTAATTATTTATATAAATTAGTCAAAAAAATATAATTTTTTAAAGATAGGTATAAAAAATATTATAAGTGTTGATGTAGTGCATACGCTGCATTGACAATGTTAATTTTTGTTATTTATAAATACTAATTGAGTTCTAAAACTAATTTTAAAGACACATTTATTAATTATTATGTATTATTTGTGTTTTTTTATATTAATTTCTAATTTTATAGTTATATAACAATTATCTTGTCCAAATGCATGTGCAAAGCTTGGAGGGGGCAAGAAAAGACAAAATAACAAATTTAAGAAGTTATTTTGAAATATAAATAAGTATATATAAATAATGAATGACTCTATAAATTTTTTTTGAACCTTATTTAATTATTTTTATGATATCAATTTATTTTTTATTTTTATATATGAAATAATTAACATTAATACATGTGCAACGCTGATGCAGTGTTTGTCCAAGCATAAGAAAAATAAATAAGATGTTTTAATTAAATTATAAGATTTATTAAATGATCTAAATTGTGGCTAAAAAATTTTATATAATACAATGTAGACCCTCATCATTTTTTGATTTGGAATTGGTATATTTTGGTCCCACATGGATCACATTAGCCCCTTTATACTATTTTATTGAAAATAATGACAACATGTTCACACTATAAATTTCAATAAGATTAATATTTTAATGAATGGTTTTACAGAATAGTATTTCAAAAATAAATAATATTTCAAAATCTAAAACATTTATCATTATTAAAGTATTTTTTTTAATTTTTAGGAAATAAATAATGACATTAATTTCTTGAACAATATTGATGATGTAAATAATTAATTAAAGAATAAATCATATTAATGATTTTAAAATAGTAAAATAAATATAATTTGATATTTTTTTATTCATGTCACTATTTATATAGTTAAATATAATATTAATAAGATATAATAAAAAAAATTAATTGGAATCATTTTTGGATGTGTTTAAAGTCTTAATTGTCAATAGTTTTTTATTTTTTTAAAAAAATCCCATGAAGAAAATATTTTATTAAAATATTTAAAAATTTAAAAATTATTGAACTAGTCTATCAATTTTGAGATTACATGTACAATGAATTCCACCTTCTTTTTAGGCTTATTTTCAAGTCTTAAACCCTATAATAAATTATTATATTTAATTAATTTGAGTAATTCCTATGTTACCCATCACCTCAATTATAAAAGGAGGCTACCTCATTCACATATTTTCATCTCCTAAATCCATCTTGATCATAGAAAATCTACCAAATTCCCACCTCCTTATCACTTTCAAAATTCTTGAGCTCCTCGTCTCACAGAAATACCACTTCCAAGATCTATAAAGGGGTTCTCATGGAGAAACTTTCAAGAAGTAAGGTTCATTATTCTTATCTTTTAATTTATTTTTCATTTATACCTTACACCCACCTATTTTCCAATGTTTAATGTAAAATACATTATTACTTATATACTGGAGTGTTTTTTGATTTTTATATATTCCTTGTAAAATCTATTATCTTCTCAATTTTACTTAAATAATGAAATTGTCATCTGTGGTGCGTTAATTCACCCCCTTCATGGATGGTATTTTTCATTTCCCTTTTACCAAAATCATGGAAAGGTTAAATTCACATTTAATTGTTAAAAATGACTAAAATATATATATGTAATCACTTTTGTTTTATTATTTCATTTTGTCAAATAAGACCATAATAAAAAGACTTTTGAAATCATGAATGGAACCCACCCAAAACAATTAAAATAACGACATATAGTTAATAAATGGGAGGAAAATGTAATATGAATATTATGTAATGTATTATAAACCTGATTTTAGTTCTATAATTATTTAATAACAATATTAAAACCATTATACAGGAGGTTTAAATATGTTTTAAGTAATACAAACCTGAGTTAAGGGAATTCTTAGCCCAATTTCTATTCATTGGGTTAACCTACTAATAAATTATTTTTGTGGTATTAGAATAGTTTTTATGGTTAATTTTGTTTATATTATGTTTAATTATGTTTATATACAATTTATATACATATTCTATACACTCTATTAAGTCTCTCTTCAATTGCATGATATTTGTAAGGGGTTTTTCTTATAAAATCCCTTATTAAAATTATATTTTACAAAATTCAAAAGAAATGTTTTTATGAAATTATTTAGGTTGTATGATTATGTTTGGGTTCTTGGGAATTTTTTATGATTAATGTTGGGACCTATATTTTTCTCTAATTCATTGGTGATGATTATTTTAGAGGTCGGTCGTATGGTTACTCCATGTGTAACATTGATGGTTACACCATAAGGTAGTCATGAGGGTTACATTGTAAGGTATCCACAATGTTTATAAATGATATGGTATCCAAGATGGTTAAAATAGTAAGTAATTTATTCCCAAAGTTACATTCATGTTTTATTTATGTTCTCTATGTTTTCACAATGTATGTATATGATACTTTATGGGTAAGAAGTTTGTCTTGTGAAACTGTTTTATATGTTTAAAATTATTTATGGACTAACAGTTCATTTCCTTCTTTTTATATCCCTTATTGACCTATTTTCCTCATCCTATGTTTTTAAAATGTTTATTATAGGATTCTATATATGTTCAAAGGACAATTAAGGTGCTACTGCAGATGATTCCAATTTGTTATTTGAAATTATTTATGCAAAAATTTAATTCAATATATGTAATTTGATGTCTAATTCTCAAGAAGCTAGAACGTAAAAGGTCTTTAAATATATAATGTAATTTTTATTTTCTCACTTATCCGGTGTACAAAAAATACACATCATGTTTTAGTACTGAATCTAAAAATGCTGGTTCAGGGCTTTACAGTTGGTATCAGAGGAATGGTCTAGAAAACTTTGGAGATTAGAGGTTGTCATTTTTTTAATTTAAGTAATAGTGTTTACTTTTAAACTTATAGTTAATTATGTACATATAAGAAAATAGTTTTTCTTAATTATCGATAAGTATATTAAGAAATATAAGTACAATGAATGAATTCTGATGGTGAAATTCATTTAAGGGGAGATAATGTGACATCCTGAGATTATAAAAGGAAACAATATGTGCTTAAATGAACTAATAAATACTATGTGACATTTATAAACTAACCATTTAAGAAAAAATTTCCACTTCATTGTTTCGAATTTTAAAAAATTGACATATGCAGTTGTGATTAGTATGTTTTTTAGAATCTCATAGAACAAAATTAATTTTTTGGTGAATTGTAACCTACCATTATGAATAGGAACATACCCTTGTGAATAGTAACATCCCCGTATGAATAGTAACTTGACCATAATGAATAGTAACTTGAACATTATGAATAGTAAATTCACCAATGAAATTATAAATAAAATTTATTCATCTTATAAGTGTCAATATGATATATTTATGTCATAATATATGTAAATAAATATTTTAAAAATTATTGATTATGTGTTGGTATTTTCATAATTATATATATTACAAATTTATGATTAATTTAATAATTTAAATAAAAATTTATTTTCATAAAATTTATTCATAAATAAGTATTTTTATGACTTATTATTCTATGATAATTTTATGAGACCTTGATTAAATTTGGAAGGTTTTGTAAAATGAGTTATAGTTTAAAAATTGTTATTTTTCAAATAAATTATTATGTTATTTAAAAATTAAATTTCTCATTTTTTGAAATTTTTTTGGATAAAATGTATTTAATTTTATAATTCTACATGTCTAAAAATAGTTATGGTGATTTTTTGGGATTTTTCTGTAATACCTTAATATTTGGTGAATAATAAAAATTACAGCCTTTTATAAAATACGGTATTTTTATGAAATATCTAAGAAATAATTAGGATATAAAATCCATTAAATTTTTTTAATAACAAAATTATTATTTTATATGATTGATTTTTTACAAAATTGATTCAAAAAAAATTTTTATAATTTTTTTAAGGTAGGTCTAAAAATTATTATCAGTGTTGACGTAGTGTGTATGCACCATTGGCAATGTCAGTTTTTGTTATTTATAAATAATAATTAAGTTCTAAAAATTATTTTAAAGACTCTCTTAGTAATTATTATGTATTATTTTTTTTCAATATTAATTTCAAATTTTATAGTTATATGACAGTTATCTTGTCCAAATGCATGGACAACGCTTGCAGAATGCAGAAGAAAAATATATAAAATGTTTTTATTGAAATTATTAGAATTATTAAATGATATAAATTGTGGATAAAACATTTTATATCATGGTAGCACGTTGTCGGTCGGCGACCAAGATCGAGCTTCTATAGCCTGTGTTTGTGGCCGCGTTTTCCGTCTGTATGCTGGGTCGTGGTCTTCGCGTGCGACAGGGATGGTGGCGACGTGATCGGATTTTCGGCGGGTCTACCGGTCGGAGTTCTGGTGATGTTTTCCTTTTTTGTTTCTGCAGATTGTTCCTGGTTTCGAATTTGGTGTCTTTGCTCCAGCGTCGGTTTTTGTTTCTTCGTGAGTGGGATGAGGTGATGGATTTCATGCTATTTTCAACTGCAATTTTGCGTTGGTGTGTTTTGGATGAATCTGCTCCGGGTTCTCTTGGATTTGTGTTGCGTGATGGTGGAATTTCTCCCTCGGTGATCTGATCTCGCTGATTTTCTTGCTGAATGTTGGACCAGTATTTCGGATTTGATTCTCTTCCGTGATTTGTTTTTGCTTTTTCGGGATTTTTTTTCGGGAAGATCTCTGGAATGAAGTCGCGGTTGCAGTAATTGCAGTGATGATATGCTGTTGAAAGCTGGAAGTTTTGATGTTTTTGTTTGATGAAGATGATGAACTGCTGGTTGAAGTGTTGAATCAGCAGTATGGGTCTTTGGTTTTGGGTGTAATGGTTTGGTTTGTAATTGACTATGTTTGGTGGGGACTCTTGATTGGGTTTGGGCAAGATGTTCGCCCTCATCAATCTCCCTATTTACTGCACTTTTTATTTCTTTTAATAAATGGTCAGAGGTTATTCCTCTGACTGAACTTTCCTGGTAAATTTTCGACCCTTATCATGTTTGTATTTGAATTTGGGATATTTTGGATACACATGGAAAACATTATTCCCTTTATACTATTTTATTAAAAAGAATGACAACTAGTTCTCACTATACGTTTAAATTTATTAAATATTTTAATCAATAGTTTTCTAGAATAGTATTTCATAAATAAAAACTATTTTGAAATATATAACCATTGTCTTTATCATAGAGATTTATTTTTAATTTTTAAGTAATAAATAATGACATTAATTTCTTGAACAATATTGATGCAGTAAATATTTAATTAAATAATAAATCAAATTAATGATTTTCAAAATTGTAGAATAAATATAATTTGATTTTTTTAAGACATGTCACTATTTTTATAGGTACATATAATATTCACAAGATATAAGAAAAAAGTTAATTTGAATTGGAAACTTTTATTTGAAGTGTTTAAATTCTTAATTGTGAATTGTTTTTATTTTGACAAAAAAAATTCCATGAATAAAATATTTTATAAAATTATTTAAAAATAACAAAATTATTGGACATGTAAAAACATTATGAGATTCCATCAATAATGTATTCCCCTTACTTTTTAATTTTTTTAAGTCTTAAAACTTATAAAAATTATTAAATTTAATTAATTTATGTAATGCCTATGTTACCCCTCACCTAAATTATAAAAGGAGACTCCCTCATTCACATATTTTTATCACATCAAGCCATATTTTTCGGATAAAATCTGAAAAATTCCCTCCTCGTCATCCCTTACCAAATTCCTGAGCTCTTGGTCTCACAAAAAAACACATCAAAGATCTATAAAGTGGTTCTCAAGGATAAACTTACAAGAAGTAAAGTTCTTCAATTCTCTTTTAATTTCTTTTTCACTTATACCTTACCCCCACATATTTTAAAAATATTCATGAAAACTCCATATTTACTTATAAACTAAAGTGTTGTTGTGTTTTGGGTATATGAATCATACAATCTTGCATCTTCTCATTTTTTCTTAAATAACGAAATTGTTGTCTGTGGTGTGTTAATTCACCGTCTTTGTGGACAATGATTTTTCGTGTCCCTTTTACCAAACTCATGGCAAGGTTAAATTAACTTGTAATTTTAAAAAATAAGATTTATATATATGTGTGTGTGTTATCACTTTTTTTTATTATTTCATTTTGAAAAAGAAGACCATAATAAACAGACTTTTTAAATCCGGAAAAGAACGCACCCTAAACAATTGAAATAACAAAATATTGTTAATAAATGGGTGGAAAATGTTATAAGAAGATTATGTAAGGTATTATAAAGATTAGTTTAGTTCCTTAATTATTTAATGACACTATTAAAACTATTATACATGTGGTTTAAATAATTTTGAAGTATGATAAGCCCATGGTAAGGGAATTCTTAGCCCAATTTGAATTATTTGGGTTAACCTTCAACTTTATTATTTATGTGGTATTAAAAAAATTTGTGTGATGAAGTTTATTAATATTATGTTTATTTATCTGTATTTTTAGTTTATATACATATTAAATACATTCCATTAAGTCTCTCTTCAATTATATGATATTTGTAAGGGGTTTTTCTTTTAAAATCCTCTTTCAAAATTCTGTTTTACAAAATTGAAAAGAAATGTTTTTATGCAATAATTCATGTTGTATTATTATATTACAGTTATTGGTAATTTTTTATTATAAATGGTGGGACTTATATGTTTCCCTAATTCATTGGTTATGATTATTTTTTAGGTCATCTATATGGTTATTCTATGTTTAACTTTGATGGTTACACCATAAGGTTTCCGTGAGGGTTATATTGTAAGGTAAACGTGAGGGTTACAAAAGATATGGTGTCCATTGTAACATCCCAGGTAAATAAATAATAAGACATATTTCATATTAATTAATATTTTTGAATTAAATATTAATTTTACTTTAAAGGGGTTGCTATGTTCGATAGTGTACCCGATACGCAACAACGGGTTTCTTTGAAATCTTACGTTGCACACTAATTATATAATTTTATTATTTTAAATGGTAGTTAACTATTAGCCATTTTATTAGAGGGAATGAACAAAACTAACTAAAATATGATTATACCTGTTTGTTAAATATATTTACATTTATGCAATAAAATTTAGAGGCTTAAAATTTGAAGGAATCTAATTTTAAGCATAATTTACATTAAAAGGCTGATAAACCGCCTTTTAATGGAGAACCCTCTTTAAATATAATTTTGGTAACTTTAATACATTCTATTTGACCAAATAAAATCCTTATTTAGAATGGGGACATCAAAATTTACTTTGTGTAAATTTTTTGAATTTTTCTGATAAAGTTCATTTTCTAATGAATAGTAAAAAATATTGTATATTAATTCAAAACTGTGTTTTAATCTAATTTATTTATATAGTTAAATTATCTTTTTAATTGGTTTTAAAGTATAATTAGAATATATTTTTACCATTTAATCCAATTTTGGTCATTGGAATTAATTTTACTTTGAAATTGGACTTAAACAAGTGTCAATCTTGTGATAGTTATTGTTTCGTAAAAACGCGCTATTTGTTTTAACAACATGAATTAAATTTAAATTAATTAATTCCAATTTTATGTTTTGAATTTTAAAAAATATACATCATTTTTTAATTTGTAATATCAAGTAAATCTTAGGCTGAAGTTTTGGTATTTTTCTGAAAAACTTCAATTTTTGATGAATACTGAAACCACTTAGTAGTAGTTAAAAATGGACTTTTTCATTTAAATAAAATTTTACCACTTCTGTGAATTGAATATCAAAAATCCGACATACATGACTGTTATTATTAAGTAATTTTTTTTTCAATAAGATGAAAATGATATTTGTTGAATAGTAAATTTTGACTTTTATTTACCGCGGTTAAAGGTAAATAAAGTAATTCAATGTTAAAAGAATATTATAATAATTAAAAATTACCTTAACACATGTCCTAACCTTATTGAATGAGTCATGGCCGACCAAAGGCTCTCTTGGGTTGATTTTGGGATCCCATGGATCCACTTAGGAGTGATATTGACACTTTAGATTATTTAATTTAAAGTAAAGACAAAAATGACATAAACAAATATCTCTTTGTAAATTAATTTTTACATGGTGTTATATAAGTTAGTTTTTCGACTATAAATATTCATTAAAAATATAAAACAATTTCCTACATCATGGTATTTTTTTTATATTTTGTATACATCACATAAATTAAATTAATTATGACACAATAATGATGTAGTATTTACCTCATTAATAAAAGATTTAAATAAATAAGATTATAAATATTAAAATAACATCCAAAACCTGTCCAATTCTTATTGGATAAATTTATTTCGACCATGAGTCATATTCTCTTCAACTGTAATGATTTTTGGACCTTTATAAACTGAATATTATTATATAATAAAATAATATTATCACACTTTTCTAAAGAGCCCCTCCTCTGCCTTATAAAAGGAGACCACTTATAACCAATTCCTCACACCTCTCAAGCATTTTAGATCATCGAAACTCTAAACAATTAAGCTTATTACTTCCCTCTCCTCCTCCTAGAAGCCTTACCTTAGGCAGAAGTCACTTCAAGAAGTCCTTTGGTTCAAACCAAAGAGACTTACCCAAATTAAAGGTAACGGTTTCTCTTAAATTGTTTTCTTTTATTTTACTTCTCCAACCCCAAAACTCTTTTTATTACTTTATATTATAACAACACTAGTATTCTAAATATATTAAGATGTTTTTATGAGAAATATTCAAACTAAAATTACACACACCACAATCTAATGGGTGAAGAACATAATGTTTCTGTGGATGGAAAACTAACGCCTCACAAAATGATGATTGTTCAAATATCTCCAACAGCCTCTCATGGTGGCCATTATGATGTCACAGTATTTATATATGATATATATTATGTTTATGTTTTATTTATTCTTCTGTATTTTTTCCATTTATAGAAATACTTTATGGTCTCCATAGTGGGTAAATACGATAATCTCATTAGAGGAAGTGCGGACTACCGCCCCCTCAAAGTGATATGACTCGTTAATTCCTTATGTGGGACATATAAAGGATGGAGTTAATGATATTTTATATGATATTATAATGTAATTATAATATAACTGTGTATCATTATGTTTTTAATTCCATTAAAATAAGAAATAGAAATGGAACTAGCGTTCATGCGTACGTACGGCTTACCGTCTCCATGAACGGTGCATTTAATTTATTACCTCTAAATGTTATGTACTATTATAAATATATATATATATATACTGGATATATATGATATATATGATATCTAAATAATGAATTTAATTCTGGATATAATGGACTATTGACCACATGGACAACTTGTAAATATAAGGTGTTCATTTTTTACTCAAGTGCCAAATATCCACAAAATAAGCGTTATTAACTTAGATGATTACATAATGTTTATAACATGGTAATAAGTGATATAAAAGGAAAATTAAACTTGAAAAAGGTTATAAAGCAAGTATAAATTAAATTTAGTTTATTATTCAGGAGATTAAAGAACGATCGAGTCAAGTCGAACACGAGGTAAGGGATTTTCTTATCTCACTTTTAATTTTGTGAGATTTCCATTGTTCACCACTAATTTATTTCATGTGGTGTATTGTGTACCTACATTTGATATATATTATCATTATGATTTTTATATTCATGTTATTCTGTGATTAATTTAATGGATATTAACTTTTGTTCATACGACTCGATTGATTACGCCTTGGTAAGGAGTTTTCATCTCAGTTTTTATTCCCGTGAGATTCATTCTATATTGCCACTATTTTCATTGTGTGGTGTATGTACTACCCATTATTGTACTCTTTGTGTAATATAATTTCATTTATAAGTATTTACATCTTCATTGTATGATCCTTCTTTCATGTGGCATATGTTTTGTATGCTACCAAATCAGTAAGGGAACCTTTCACCCTCCTCTTTTTAAAAGACTTCTTTTTGTTATGTCTTTTAATTTACATATTATTTTGTTGGGATATGTTCTTATATATAATTATTGATTTAAATTTTATGTCCAAGTGATGATATATCTTTTTTCTCTCATCAACTCATTTTATGAATTTTAATGTGGTGTTGTTAGGCTATTGGATTTCTGTAAAGGAACTTCTTAACCCAATTTCAATTCTTTGTGTTAATCTTACACTTGTTGATTATGTCTTTCTAAAAATATGTGTGAATGAACTCTGATTGTTTTACACTTAATATTCAAACATAATTATGTAATTGATTTATCCATAATCTAAGGATACCATCGTTATAAGGGATTTCGTCTCAATTTACGTTCCATTGAGACCTCATTATTATTATGTGCCAATTCACTATTATATGGTGTATATACTGTCCTTTGGAATATTATATCATGAATACCTTTATTCTCATGATATTATAATGTCTTGATTAAATTCTATTCCTCAATTATTTGTATTCAAGCATCCCTCTTTTTGTTAAAAAAAGTCTTTAACTAAAATATCATTTTAAATGTTTTAAAGATTTATTCTTCTAAATATTTATCATTAATGTCCATGTTTTCAAAATGTGTTTTAGGATTTATTTATATGTACATTAATGTATTCAAATGATAATTCATTTAAAAGCTTCAAAGTGGTATGGGGCACTTTGATTCAAAAATCTCTTTCCAAATGGATTTGAAAATGATTTGATAAAGCATTTTTTATTTCAATATCTTGATTTGATATATTGGAATGTGGAAATGTTATCTTTCCATTATACTTGTGTTATGTGTTATGATTATGTTATGTTTATTTTGAATTATTTATGTATATGGGTGGTTCTATGATAATCCTAGGGCAGGTGAGCCCGAGATAGCTCTCCAATGCATTGGGTAACGTGACGGAGGTAAACGTGATGTTTCTCATAAGAGATTTAGGGAATTTACTGTGATGGGTATTCCAAGTGTAACTCCATATGTAGTTGTGATAAATATAATGAATGTTTGATATGTATTCCATAATTAACCTTTATGATTTATGATTTGTGTGTTTTATTCATAAATCTTATTATTTCGTAAGGTATGTTATGATTGAAAAGTATGGTTTCACTGATTTGTATTTATTGATGGGCTAACGTTTTTCTCCCTTACTTTATAACCCTTACTGAGATTTTTATGCTCATCCCAAGTTTTTGAAATTTTTTCCATAGGACTTAAATATTAATAGGGTCATGTATGGGATCAAGTAATATTCATGTTATCTAAAACATAGAATTAGACATGTTTCTTTTTAAGTGTTTTTATTTTATGAAAAAAATGGATATTGAGTAGTAGTGTCTAAATGTAATATTCAAGTTTTTATATAATTGTTATGATTAATTATCTAAAACTCTAAACCTGAAAAGATCCTCAATGTTAATAATTCATTTAATTGTAGATTATATAATTATTATATCCGGGTCCTTATAGTTGGTATCATAAGTCGGTTTAGACAACTTTAGGGATTAGGAGTTTTCGTTAGACACATGGTTAGTCCCTATGTCTATTATTTCAGTTAAATCCTTATTTTATAACTTTTTTAGATCAAGGAAATTCAGTTACAAATGGAAGTAGGAGGATCTCAAATGAAATTAATATCTCTTCCTGATGACATGCTTGCAATAATTATTGCAAAGTCATGTTCGGATGATTGTGAAACTTTTTCTATCATACAACTCACTTGAAAGCAGTTGTTTGAGATATCAAACACCTCCATTATACCTCTTTATCGTCGTGGATCATGGGTTGTATTTAGACAAATCCTATTTTCACAATATTCTCATATTTTCAAGAAAGGTAAATATTATCATGGAATTTTCAAATATTTTACCGTATCATAAGATTTTGAAGCATATTATGATTTTAAAAAAGGTGCTGAAGAAGGATACCCTTGCGCAACCTATTTATATTTTATTTTACAATATAGTCTCTTAGAACATAACTATGGTATTTTAAAAGGACCATTAATTGAAAGTTTCAATTCAAATTCGGTCTGACTATTTTATAGAAATCATGTTTTATCAGATGTTTTGAAATCATATGTCATACATGATTATTTTCCAAAACTATTTTTCTATGGACACCCATATGACCCATGTTGTACAAGGTGTATTTGGATGGAGGAAGAAAATGATTTTGATGGATCTCTAAATCATTTTTTTGATTCATGGACCTTCTACCTACGTGAACAAGATGACGATGAAACCAAATGGACACCATGATCAAGGTATGATGTTCATCATTTTGGGGATCATTTTATTTTATCATATAGTGGTGATATATGAATTCCAGAATTAATATATTTAGATCATAATGAATTTGGATGAAAATTAGAGTTATAAGGAAACCATTGAGGTTTAAACATGTTAGGGTTATTTTTGAGTTTTATAAAAAGGACAACCCATAGGATGGGTGACAACCTATCGCATCCGGCAAGGCTACAGGAATCGAACCCACAACTGAAGGGTGATAAGGGTGCATCGCCTACCAATAGCCTACATGAATTCCCTAGTTATAATGACTTATTATTTTAGTAAAATGTTTTTATGGAACAAGAATAATTTTATTTTTGGAACTTATTTTTTATCAAATGGATATACTTAGTATAGAAAAATGATTTAGTGATTAAGTGGTAAAGGTTGTTGTGGAAGACGTTCTCTCTTTTGAGGAAAAACTATATGCCTAATCAAGATAGAATACTATGGATTTCAATTGTGGAGTAATGGTTGAAATTTTAGTTTTGAAGAATCTATGTTTTTATTATGGACATATGACGATTTGGTTTATTTATGAAAATGATTAACCTATCATGGAGAACATGTGATTTGATTAATTACTTTTAAATATGAGACTATAATGACCCATACTTTAAATACATTGTTATTAATTCATAATTGAAGCACACTTATTACAACATATAACAAAACCATGAAAGGACCATATAGGTATAGTGTCTTTAGAAACTGGGAAACATAAACAATTGGTTAATAAATCATCTACGTTGTCTCCCATTTATTTCATCATATCTAGAGTCCCTTTTGGAATATTCTACTTAGTACCCTTCTTCCTGGCCTGGGGAAATAAAACATAAAAAAGTGTGAGCTCAAATGCTTAGTAAGGGTATACAAAAGAAATATCAATCACATCATATTCATAAGAACATAACATTTTGGA
The DNA here is from genome assembly GCA_963277665.1 of Viscum album. Taxonomy (NCBI): domain Eukaryota; kingdom Viridiplantae; phylum Streptophyta; class Magnoliopsida; order Santalales; family Viscaceae; genus Viscum; species Viscum album. The sequence goes on from OY728145.1 coordinate 414,822,094, forward strand.
AAACTTAACCTGCAAAAGAGATCATAATATCATAACATGGGACAAATCATAGTGGTGAAATGTAATCCCAAATAATCATAACTTAAAACATGAAACGTTTTGGCATACACACATAATAATAGAGAATCATTTCTTATTAGTCAAGACTCATTTCCAAGACTATCTTAGCGGACAAAGTCCATTTCTGAACCGAGTTCACTCCTCGTTTCAGTCCTGTATCACTGAACTAGTTTAACCTGCCATTCCAGCCATGTTTATCTCATGAGATATAAATCTTTACCCAATGCATTGGAGGGAGATATAGGTCCCACCCATATCATAATGAAACCATTATTATGTGTGCCACAAAATCATAAATCATACATCATAGCATAACCCATGTAATAAAAATGGGATTCTTAAACATCATTCCATCAAAACATAATCCATATAAGATAAAAGGACATCATAAAATTAATTCCATCATAACATAATCAAATAAATGTAAAAATAGGGATAGAACCAGAACCCTATATTATCTTATATGGAAAATAATTTTGATAAAACACTTGAACTCCATTCTTGAGGAAAATATCCTTTCTACTTCAAAAACATTTTTCCTTTCTTAACATGTCATACAATTTTAAACTAAAAGAAGTTGATTAAAAATAAACTTGAAATCTTTTAAATGAAGCTTCATGGAAATGGTTTTCTAAAAATCCATTCATGCCGTATAAGTTAAAAAACATTCTTCTCATACTTTGGCCGGAAAAGTCAAAAAGTACCTCGTATGAAAAAAGATAAAAGATTCCTTTCATATCTTTTACTAAAAACTCATCGAAGGGTAAAATTGGATTTAAATAATTGTAGGAGGATATAAATAATATTACATATTGAGGAAACATGGATTTGGATGATAAATATTCCCCAATAAATTCTGAAGTATAAACAATCTCGAATAAAAATTGAGATTGTGAGATTTTCCCTTACCTTGGGTCTGATTTGCTTCGTACATGTCTGTACCTCCTTTATAATGATTTAAATAATGTTATTGACTTATTCTATAATTTTACTCATTGTTATGATATCATATATGGTCATATTCTTAGCTTCGTATTAGTAATATTTCATTGCTACTTGTTATTCGGGTGTTTATTGCTTTTTTGTTCTTATGCGTGTTTTGTCGAATAAATTCTTATTATTCTTTTTATATTATAGATACCTCATTTACAGTATAATATATATCATATTTATTCATTCAATTCATTTATATAATCATTATGCAATGAATATCATGTAGAATGAGTCGCATCACATCGTGGAGACGGTATTCTGTACGTACGCACGAGCGGTGATATCGTTCCCATGATCGTGTAATTGTATTGGAGTGTATGTATACTACTTCAGAATAAATATCACTTTAAAATAATCATATATATTTATTCTCTACACCATTATACCCATCCAAGTAAGGTGGTGGTGGAAAACAGATTACACCACGGCGTGGAGACGGTATTCCGTACGTACACACGAGCGGTGATTTCATTTTCCATAGGATGGATAGAAGGTGAAATAGGGTTGTTTCATATTTATAATAACATATCAGTATATGAGTTATACTGATGTTATTACTTCATAATGAAACAACTAAGGAAGAAGAAGTTGAAGAAGAAAGAAATTGGAAAGGATCGGTAATGGATATTACCTCTTCTTTGATGCGCCTCTTCTTAACCACCTCTTAGGGCACTAGGGATGGTCTTTTAAGAAGACCAGGACCTCTAGGATGTTTCTAGGGAAGTTTAGAAGATAATTTGTCAGGGTTTGTCCGAGCTTGATGGCTCAAAGTGGTGTGAGGAGGAGAGGGAGGAGGTTCCCTTTTATAAGGGAGGAGAGGGGCACCTTTGGAAAAACTAAAAATATTATTTTATTATAAAGCCATATTCAGTTTTCAATAGCTCCAAATTGATTTATTTCGAAGCTAAGGTGGGGATGGGTCTAAATCCTCTCGTAAAATAGAATTTAGACAAGTTTAGGTTTCTATTTTAACCTTATCATTTAGATATAACTTTAAGTTAAATAATTTAACTTTTACCGTGTCTTCTTGTTTTCTTACACTATAAGGTTAATAAACTTACTATAACAAGCCAAAATAACCCCAAGTGGTTAATTATTAATTTATATAACCTTATCTAAGTAATTTGGTCGAACATTAGATTTTTAGGAATAAAATAACAATTAATAATATAATATTGTTTTACAAACTATTTTATGTCAATTTTGACACTATTTGTTAATTGTTTTTTGTGAAAATCAAAACAGCATTATTAGTTCGAAAAAAGTTAATTAAATCCATAATAATATGTCATATTAACCTATAAAATTAGCGAAATTCATAAAAAGACTCAAATTACATTTATTTGAGTATTTATAACATCAATTATGTTAATATTTCATTAATAAGATAATTACTACATCACCATTGTGTCATAAATAAATTAAATTATTTAATTTCTAAAAATTATAAATAAAATACCATTATTTAGGAAATATTTTTATATTTCTAATTAATATTTATAGTTTAATTTACCTTATGTATAACCCAATATTAAAAATGTTTTAGTTATTAAACTTTGATTTTAACTATTTTAACTCTTCTTTAAATAAAATAATATTAAATGTCTTAATCTAATCAAAGTGGACCAAAAGGGTATTATTTTATCCCTAATGTTATTTTTGGTCGAATTACACTTATCCAATAGAATTAGTAAATGTGTTAGGGTAATAATATTATCATTTTTACCCTTAATTACCCTATTAACTTTTAACTGTGGTAAATAAAAGTAAAAAGTTACTATTCACCAAAAATTATTTTCATCTCATTGAACCACATTTTACTTACTAACATCAACTGTGTCTCTCAGATTTTTTAAATTCCATTCACAAAACCGGTAAAATTAATTTTTATGTAAATTTGCAAATTCTCCTAGGAGGTGGGTAAAAGACGGTCAAAAGTTCAATAAAATTTTTATATATCTAAAATTATTATAAAATGACTCCAATGAATTAAATTGAACTTATATAGGTATTATGTATCAATTTGGACCTAAAATATATTTAAATAAAATAAATAATTATTTAAATAAAAAGTCGGTTTTTAAATAGTAACCTAGTGTTTTCACTATTCATCAAAAAATGAAAGTTTTCAGAAAAATACCAAAATTTCACCCTGGGCTAATTTTGATATTCTGAATCCAAAAATGAAGTCCATTTTGAAAAATAAAATTTATAAAATTCCAAAAAGTGGTTATTACTATTCATAACGGCTAGTTTTAATAATATTTTAATAGCATATCGTTGTTTAGTGAAACTCGGTATTGTGTACAATGCAAGCTATCAAGGAAGGCCGCGACTGCATGTAAAGAAAGCCAAGATAGTGTTTTGTGTAGTGAAATATTCCTTTGAAGATGTATAAAAAACTATTTCTCATAAAAATCTCGGGTGTTACATTCTACCCCCCTTAAAATGAATTTCGCCCTCAAAATTCTTCACTTTGTAACAAACAGATGAGGATACCTCTCCCTCATCATATCCTCAAGCTCCCATGTAGCTTCTTCAAATTTGTGGTTTCCTCCATAAAACTTTCACCAAACGAGTGGTCTTTGTTTCGTAGAACTTTTTCGCTACGATCCAGAATCTCTATCAGCAGTTCTTCATAAGAAAGATCTTGCTCCAACGGTACAACTTCTAAGTTGAGTACATGTGAAGGATCGGGTATGTACTTTCTCAGGAGAGATACATGGAACACATCATGAAATTGAGAGAGATTCGGTGGAAGCACCAATCGGTAAGCTATCGTCCCAACACAATCCATTATTTCAAAAGGACCGATATACCTAGGGCTTAGCTTTCCCTTCTTTCCAAATATCATTACTCTCTTCCAAGGAGATATTTGTAAGAACACTTTATCACCCACTTCAAACTCTATGTCTTTTCTTCGGTTATCGGCATAACCTTTTTGTCAACTCTGAGCTTCTCTTATGTGTTGTTGAATAGATCAGACCTTTTCTGCCATTGTTTCCCTTTGGAATCGGGGATGATCTCGTTGATTGAAGGTTCAAACATTCCAATCGGTTTCTAACGGGTTTGTTCGTAGAACCGGAAACATCTAATGATTCCATATCCATTTGGACCTACTTTCCAAAGGTAGGTGCTCATTAGTTTTGGACTGATGAGGCTTAGGAATTTGCATTGGTCGAGTGGATGGGAGGTCGGACTCATCACACCTTTTTGAGGGGAATTATTGTCTACTCCAGGACTCTATTTATAGATTTAAGTTATGTTTGTGAATCCATATTACATTACCAAGTATAAAATGATCTTTCCTTTAGTCTAAAAATCAATGATTGATATGTAGGAAATTATTAGAATCTTTTATATGTATTCGAGGTTCTTCATCGATGAAAAATCATCTGTATTTGTTAGAGATTCTTAGTTGATGGTATCCTTAAAATACATAAAAGTATCTTGGTTATTATGATGACCATACTGGTTTTAAAGCCAGTCAATGGGGCACTTGAAGTTTATTGTCATTCAGGAGGACATGGATTATTTCAGAATTGGGATCGTACCCGCTGATGGGCTACCTACATATCCTTTGTTTTGGAAAAGGAATCAGAACCCATGTAGTCCGAATAAGGGAGTATGATGTTTATGATTTATGGCTCAAAGAAAGATGTCATAATTACTTTTACACTCTAAGCTCACGTGAGTCATGCTCGGTGTGAGAAACAAGAGATATTGGTAAAACCAGACAATTGTGCCATGAAAGATGCAATCATAAGAAATGATGTGGGGCTTATGTATGTATGACTGCCAAAAATAGATGAGGATTAAGATTTACTTCAGGGAAGAAATCCAAGAACATGGTCCATAAAGGTATATGTACTTCATAGAGATTTAGATACTCTAATCTTGGGGCTTACTCCTAAGGAAGATTACCAAGTTAGGAGGGGACTTATGATTGGGTTTTATTCCTGAGAAGGAAACCCAGATCAAAAGGAAATTAAGACTGGAACTTACTCCTGAAAAGGAGGCCCAGGTTAAGGGAATTATGGTTGGGGATTATTCCTAAGGAGGATGCCCATATTTGAGACTTTAAGACCGGTGATTACTCCAAAGGAGGATGCCCAGATTAGGGGACTTGGGACTTACTCCTAAAGAAGATGACCAAATTAATTAGGACTTGGCGCTTACTCCTAAAGAGGATGCCCATATTAATGAGAGTTTGGACTGGGGCTTACTCCTGAAAAAGAGGCCCATGTTAAGGGGTTCTCTCATCTTAAATTATGAGGTTGAATGAATGAAATCTCAATCTTTAGTGACATAAAGATGTGTAAATCACTAGATTTTGAGAGATTTTCCATGGAGTTCCTTTCAGATAAGGAAGTCAAATCAAGAAATCTTTCCATAAATGGCTTTGAATAGTGTCTTGAAGGTGGAATGGCATAAGAGGGGTGAAATGGGTAGGAAAGGCACCCAAAAAAGGTAGGGGCGCGCAAGTCCTGGCAGGCGTGCAGGTACTGCGTGGGTGCGCAATTCCTAGCCGCGCAGGTATAAATGCACGACACTTGGGTACTTGCGCTATTTTCATCCATTAGAGTAATATTTGGGTGATCCTTGATCAAAGCCTTTAGAATCATCCCTAGTGGCTTTCTAGAAGATGGCGTGCAAGTTCTGGTGAAGAAGTAGGGTGGCGCACAAGTCTGTCCATTTCCCTTAAGGGTAAAACCACTTAGGCGTGCAAGTGTTAGTGAATTATAACACTTAGACCTTACTCCTCTTGTTTAGATCTTTCATTCTAGGTAAATAATTACCATAGAAGTGTTTGGAAGACCTGAAGAAGATACTTGGGCATTCAGAGATCTGTATGTGAATTCTGGAAAAATTCCTCTTGAAATGGGGGGTCCACAGGGTCTATTTATAGGCTGGAGAAGACCCTAGGCGGTTATCCTTTAGGGCGTGCAAGTCACTTGCGCGACCATTAGGTGGCGTGCAAGTATACTTGCGCGACAGTGATGAAACTTGCACAACCCTTGTGCTTTTGAAGCCTTGTTCATGCCTTTGTCGATTTTTGATGTTTTCTTCAAAGGATGAATCAATTTGTGCTAAGTCATTTCCCTTTCCATTCTTTTAGACAATGTGATGAAAAGGAGCGTCAACAAAAGTCCCCCCTCAGAGTTGGATCTGAAAGAATAAGGATGTGACTCTGAGGAAAAGAATAAAACCAAAGGGAAATAGGCGCACAGGTACGAGTCGCACAGGTACGAGTCGCGCAAGGCTAGAGAACCCTGGTTGTAGCATGCTATTTGTAGGCGCGCAGGTGGGAATCCTGGCCTATAAATATGCGGTCATTTGTCGCGCATAGCATCTGATTTCCAGATTTTCGAGCTCTCGCCGCGCAGGTCCCCTTCGCCGTGCAAGTTGCTCATTTTCCGCTGGTTCTTCGTTGTCGTGTTGTTGTCACGGTAATAGGACTTGCGCGGTGATACTTGCACACCAAAAGCTTGTGTGGCACATTAACACTTGCACGACACATCCATACTTGTGTGCCAAGTTTAGACTTGCGTGCCTTAATTCCTTTGCCATTTTTCTGAAATTCCTTCACAAATTTTATGAAAAATCAACTTACTTAAGAGTTAATTTATTCAACTTTTCTGCAGAATCAAATGGCTCTTAGAACCGGAATAGCTGATGAACTGGCTAGCAAGCGGATTGATGATATGATGAAAATCATTGGCCATTATTATTATACCTTCAAAAGTAGCACTCTTCCAGATTTGTCTAAGTATCTGAAGAAATATCATCGCAGCTTCCCCCAAAGCATTTATTTGCCTTTGTATGGCTATGGTCATCTACGAGAAGTTACTATTCCAAAAGCAAAGAACTGTCTCCCATTTTCGTGGATTCATAATTATACCAACTTTGCTTCAGAAAATATCTCATGTGGAAGAGTATTTATAAGTGTTGCAACAGTGTAGAAGTCCCACATGATGCATCACAGCCCTTGTACTCCAGATCTACAACCTCATAAGCCCAAGTTGCAACCACATTGTCATCCCTCAATCTTCCTAAATGCTCAGATGGATCAATCCAAAGGCTGGAAAAAAAAGTTGGGACTTCCACCCTGGGGGAGGTGTGAAGCCAACTTGGATGTGGGCATACTGGGTGCGACAAACCTGTGCAGAGTTTGTCGAGGATCTGAAAGGAGTGGAGATATACAAAGTTGTCTGGGTTGGGCTAACATATGTTTACATACATGATAACTTTGTGTTGGAGATACTCAGCCACTGGAGCCCAGAAACTAATTCTTTCCATCTGACTCATGGAGAAGTAGGCATCAGTCTGTGGGATGTCCACAAGATATCAGGGGCTCCAATTTTGGGCGATATGTATGATGAATTTATTCCTCCCAAGGTGACTTGGAATGATTCAGAGAAGACTCCTGCTTTAGCTCAGGAATTATTTAAAATCTTCCACAGGCTCAAGAGTTCTGAGACCTCGTTAACTCATTCTATAAAGGATATTCATCCAGAGGAGTGGATGAATATATTTATTATTGAGAAGAAAGAGAAGGGACCAAAGGAGAAGTAACTGAAGGAGAAAGGAACTAAGAAAAATAAATCCAAGGATAATATTCCCAAACATCCTACCACCTGCCCAAAACCTGAGAAGAGGGGTGGTCCTGGCACATTCTGGCCAACTCTAGAAGCAGGGGAGTTCGAGAAGTGGGGATATGAGGTGAATCAAAGGATCCCAAAGAAGACTTGTCTGGTGGGCTTCTTGGATTTATGGCTTAGCATTTATCTCTTTCCAGTCAGGGATTTGAAGGGAGGCATCAGGCCAGGGATGTTCGTCATTGCAGAAAAGTTGGATGAGGGAAAAATGGTTGGGTTGGCTACCCCCATTTTAGAAAATATTCATAGGAGTTTACTTCATGTCTTCATGGGTAAATCTCCATTAAGAATAGTGGGACCATTCCATGTTTTATGGGGATGGATCGCCACTCACTTCAGGACTTACAATGTACAGAATGGATTAAAAATTCCTAGAAGTTCTTTCAGGCCGTCAGTGCAAGAATTCTTGGGAGTTGCTCTATTATATGTTAATGCCTATGACATGAAAGTGAGGTTGAGCATGTTTAAGGAATTCAACTTCTTTCCCTATGTAAATCCGCCAACCGGGCGGTTTGTTGATGATGGAAAAGCCCATTTGGATTTGATGGCATATATGTTAGCTTGTAGAGATGGTGTTCTAGTTTCCCGGATTGACGGAGAAATTATATGCAAGGCATATGATCCATATAGATTTGCACGTCAATTCAAGTGTCGGCAATATATTGTTGTATCTCCCACAGTACATGTTAGGTTAGAGCAACATCTGATGGTTGCTCGGAAACTGTGGCTGATGACGTCAAGGGAGAAGACTGGGGTGGTATTTGATCTACCAGTTGAAAAAGAGGCACCTAACCTGACTACTTGGTATGCCGAGCACTGGATAGCATCATACCCCAAAGGGGTTCTGAATCACCTAGTTTTTCAGGTGGGGAAAAGGAAGAGGACTGTAGACAAGGAAAACCTTCCTCATGAAGGTGATGTTTCCCCACCTGAAGCTGATTCTCCAGATTCCTCCTCTAGGAATGATTCATTGGATTCCCATGATGGGGATGATGAGGCACAACAAGTGGAAAAGCGGCCTCGTGCCCGATATAATCCTCCGGTTAGAATCAAGAGACCTACTCCATCAACTCCGGGTGAGTTACTTCATTATGGTAATTTAATCACTACTACTTTATAAAGCAATAATTCTTATTTTCTTATTCTTTATCTGCAGTTTCAGGAGACGAGAAGAAATTGAAGTCAAAGATTGTAGGACCTTCCTCGCAGCCTTCATATCTAAGACCAGAGGTTGTCCAGACATGGCATATTTTATACTGTGGTACTGAGACCGCTTGGATGGATTTGTGTGAGGGCCTACAACTTCCTGGAATAGGGAACCATCTGGCTTCTACAGATATCCAATATGAGGATAACCCCAATGAAGTGTGGGCTTACATAAGAGATATGGAAATGCTCATATATGCCACTGATGAGTCTGTTCCTATCACCAGGCAGGTGAAGGAAATGATTGATCGTGGTGCCACTGAGGGGGCTGGTGGTTCTGGAGATGAGGAGTGGAATGATTATGTGGCTCCTGAAGATGTATGTTTTCTTTCCTTATTTGCTTTGCAACTTGATTCTAGTCGAATTTTATTACTTAAGGAATTTATTTTCTTCATCTTGCAGCTTTCAAAGAAAAGAACTGAGGTTCCTTCGCCACAGTATAGCCCTGGTGGTACTTCCATCGGGGCTGCTGCTGATTCTCCTCGCGAACCAGGTGAGATATCTCCAGGCCAGCAGGCCATGAATGAGGCGTTGGACATAGCCTTCCATTCTCCAATTCAAGTGCCAATAAGGGAGACTGCTGATACTCCTAAAAATCCAAAAGGACAAAGGCGACGAAGGAGGAAGTCCACCACTAAACGCTTTATCAGTAGTGGTAAGTCCTTCGGATAATCATGAATTTTAAACCTTGAAAAAGATTGCTCACTTTCCCTGGGATTGTAGGGGCTTCTTCAATTTCCCCTCTGAGGGAAAGAACTGATCCTCCCTTAAGGACCAAGAAGAGTGCTGTGTGACAAACGCAAATTCAGGATGACTTGGCTGCTTCTGAAAAAGAGCCAACATCTATTCCCAGTACTGCTCCTACTACTGCTACAAGTAGAGAAGAACCTGCAACACAATCATTGGCAGCCGCAGCAACTGAATCTTCTATTCTTCCTGAAGAAGTTGTCCAGGGTCAGGGGCCTCATAATGAGGGTCGCCAAGAGGAAACATCAAATGCTCCCATTGGTGAGACTAACCAGGATTCTGAAATATCATTGGATGAAATGATGAATCGTGGCATGTCTTTCGAAGAATTTTATGATCATGCTAAGTTATCATGTGATTTAGAAGACCTTGGGCATGATTGTTATCCTTCTCCGAGTAAATTTTCTTATAATTTTCACTTCTAATCATAACTGAAAATAATATGCAATTCCATCCATAGAAGCTGTTGAACTACCAATTCCTGAAGAGGGTGTGGACATTGACGTCAACCCTACCATTGTAGAAACATTATCTCAAGTGGAGCTAAACCCGGTAAACCCTCATAAGACCCATATTGAAGATCCCGTTGAAACTGGGAAAGATGGGGAGGAGTCTTGTAAAGCTACTGATCTACTGTTAGGTAATGATTGGACTGAGTTTTCAAGATAGACAGCCAACTTCCATTATTCTATGAAACTAACCATACTTTTAATTGATCAAACAGGGCTATCAACTTCAATGGTTAGAACTGGAGGTGAGGTATCAACTTCCATCCAAACAGCATTAGAAGGTGAAGCAACCAGGGTTAGGGGGGAAGAAGTATAATAGGGCACTTCCTTAAGTGCATTAATCCCAGATTACATGCCCCCCATGTGATGATGATGTTGAATCAGACCTAGAGGTGCTTAAGGCGCTCAGCTTCTCACGAAGCAAGGCATGGAACAATATATGGAAAATCATATCTGAGGTGCCTTTAGAGGAGATATCATCGAAGATCCCTCGATTTTCATCCCAGTTTATCATGCTAGGACTTGGCGGTTTTGGAAACCAAGAGATCCATACCGCGGTGAAACAAGTCATCTTCAGGAGGGAGCAGGAGCAACAGTGTCATGAAGATCTTACTAGGGTGAAACTGTCAGTCAACATTAGTGAATTTGAGGTTGTGGTATCCCGATCTGAGGCTGACTATGCTGCCAAGATGAAGGATCTAAAGCATAAGATCAAATAAAAAGTCATCCAGAAGATGCACCTTCAGCAACAGTTAGATGTTGTTACTGGGGAACTTGACCAACTCAATAATTCACTGGAGGGAGTTCAAACGAATGGTATGAAAACCATTGCGGATGCCAAGAAAGCACTACATCAGGCTGAAAAGAGTGAAGTTGGTCGAGTGTGTGAGCTTCAAGTAGCTGCTAATGAAGCTCGGGATGTGGTCCATCAATTGAATACTTATGTTGACAGACTTTTGTAATTTCCTAAAAAAGATAAGAGGCTCCAATCTGTGGATGTCCCTCTAATTATTGTGCATCAAATGGAAAGAATTATTTCATCTTCAATCACTTGTGCACGTATTTTCCTACTACATTCTTTAAATTTTACCTAATCCAGTGGGCCTAGTAAGCATAGTTTGATTTTTACTAGAATTAAATTAAATAACCCTACAAACTTTGAACCTTTTAATTGCTCAATATTACCTAAATCATACAAAATGTATGTTTAGTGAGATAGAACTTAACTTTTATTCAGATTTCCTTTGTCTTTTTTGGGCAGTTTAAATTCATGCACGTCAGACGTAAAGAGGCTAATGTTTAAGGTCGAAATAGCTTTGACCGAAATGGATTAAAATTGACTCAATTCCTTGACAATTTATCTGAAAACATATTACCATACTCAAGTATGAGGGAAAATATGTAAACTATGACTTAAGAATATTTGAATCTGAGGAATTATATGAAAAAGTTCTAAAAGGAATTAGAAGAAGTAGTTCCCAAGAATGAAGTTACCATTATTTAACAAACCCGTTAGGGGGTTGAATTATGCAGGGCCACCTAAGGGCATTGGCTGCATAGTCAAATAAATAGAATCTTTTGGATGAAAGGTTCGTTATGTAGATTTTTTATGCAAGGCCGCCTAAGGGAACGTGTTGCGTGGTCAGGCAAAAGAACTATCAGAAATTTACTTTCCTAGTTCTAAAAATCCAGTGAAAGTTTATGGGGATTAAAATTTTCCAAAGTATAGAGTTTGCTGTATAGAAAGAGGTACTTGAATGTGGAGAAGATATTTTACAAACAAGATTATCGAAGAACTGGATTGATATCACTCCTACGAAGGTCTGAACCAAATGTAGGGAAGGAGAATATAAACCATAGACTTTAATACATTCAGATCATGAAAAAGGATATGGGACAAATATGGTAAGTATGGCTATTTTTGTGGATCCCTACATACTTTCATTCAAGACCAATAAGGAAAAAAGAGTCTTTCTTCCCAAGAATGAAGTTTCCATTATTTAACAAACTCATTAGGGGGTTGAATTATACAGGGCCACCTAAGGGCATTGGATTCATAGTCAAATAATAGTATCTTTTGGCTGAAAAATATGTTATGGAGACTGTTTATACAAGGCCGCCTAAGGGCATGTACTGCATAGTCAGGTAAAAAAACTCTCATAAATTTGACATTTTTGTGACTAAAAGTAAATAAAATGGTTATGAAGATCTGAAAATATTTAAGGTTAGGATTATGACACATAAAGATGGGTATTTTCCAATGTATATAGGGATACACAGATCAATGCTAACCATAATCATGTTGTGGCTGGGTCTTGAATGGAAATGTTGGACTTCACTACGTATCCCATAAGGATGGGAATCAAGCCATATATAGTTCTTGAACTACAGGTTAACGTCATGTGGGACAAAAGGATTGGAGATCTTAGTTTAAGGTCATAGAGTTCATACCATTATAAGAAATACATAGTGTGTGTTTTCATGGGGACTTTTCAGCCAGGGGAATCGAAGAGGAATTTGGGGTTAGGCCCAAAAGACTTGGGGTTGGATTCGAGGGATACTCGAACATTCCTACGTATCCCATAAGGATGGGAATCAAGCCCACATAGTTCTAGAAATACCCTCTGTACAAATTTGGTTCGTACATGTGAAGGGTGAAAGGGGACTTTAGTGCAATGATGGTTTAACCCAAGATAAAAAGTTTGGGCATTGCCATGTATGAACATAGTCTTTGGAATGAAACATGATTGAAAATCAATGTAAATAATGATTCCCTCTCAGGTGAGGGTATCAATGAATGTTAAAGTTTTATTTTAGTACAGGATAAAAAGTGTTGTATAGTTTAATGTCATATAGAAAGGATGAAAGTGAACCAATGTAAAAATATTGATTCTAGGGTTGGTTTCAAAAATCAACATCGTATAAGATGGAGGTGAACCAATGTGAAGAGATTGATTTTGGGCTTGAACCTTGGGAGGTTGCCTACGTACCCAGCCTGGAAGGCAAGGATTAAAGTCCGCGTAGTTCAATTAAAGAATGAATTAATGATCAATTTGTTCTTGGGGACAACAACCTAAAAATGATGTTGGAACTTATGCGTGGTTAGCGGCCCAAAGAGGGTGTTATGGTTGAAGTTTTCTCTAAGATCACGTGAGTCATACTCGGTGTGAGAAACAAGAGGTAGCAACAACCCTAATGATGCACAATTTAATTTCATGTACGACATATAAAGGGATTATGCAGTTTAAAGTCTTGCAGTTAGGACTATTGGTGCTGCACAGTTTAGTGTCATGTAGCCGGGACAAAGTACAGTTTAATGTCATGTAGGACGTATCAAAGGACTTTCTGTACAGTTTAACATCATGTAGTTAGGATGATGGGGACAACACAGTTTAACGTCATGTTGAATGAAAAAGGGACGATACAGTTTAGCGTCATGTTGGACGTAAGTTCCAATAGTTTAAGGTCATATGTATGGACTATTGCTGTATAGTTTAATGTCATATAGAAAGGATGATGAAGGGGACACTGTTTAACGTCATGTTGGACAAATTAGGGAACTTTTTCACAGTTTAACGTCATGATGGACGTAAGGGACGTGCAAATAGTTTAAGGTCGTATGCATGGACCGTTGGTTATGTAGTTTAACGTCTTTCAGGACGTAAAAGACTTTTATACAGTTTAGCATCATGTAGTTAGGATGTCACAGTTTAGCGTCTTGTTGGACGAAAGTAAAAATAGTGTAAGGTCATATGTATGGACCATTGATGATTCAGTTTAACGTCTTACTGGATGTAAGGGACTTGCAAATAGTTTAGGGTCATATGCATGGACCGTTGATGATTCAGTTTAACATCTTGCTGGACGGTGGTGCAGTTTAAGGTCATACCGGAACATTGATGACATATTTTGTGTTTATACAAAATACTTCTTCAAAAATATTGCATTGGTTGGAGTAGTGATGAGTTCTCCATCCATTTAGATTAAAGAATAAGCTCCATTGGAGTAGACCCTATGTATTGAGTAAGGTCCTTCCCATTTTGGCTCAAGCATAGGAGGTTTCTTTCCTGGTATCATTGGAGTTCTGAGAACTAATACCAATTTTACCTGAGTGAATGAACAAAAACGAACTTTTTTGTTAAAATCCTGGGCTATTCGATTCTGATAGACATCCAAGTGGTGCAAAGTGCACAATCTTTTCTCATCTAACAATTCCAATTCATTCAATCACTTTTGAGATTGTTCATCTGTAGATGATTGATCAAAAATGGAAACTCTGAGTGAGGGTAGTTGAACATCAATTGGCAAGACTGCTTCTGTTCCATATACCAATGAATATAGAGTTGACCGCGTTGCAGTGCGGGCGGCAGTCCGATAAGCCCATAAAGCATGGAAGAGTTTATCAGGCCATGATTTCTTATCTTTATCCACCATCTTTTGCAGTATATTTGACAGAGTCTTGTTGAAAGATTCTATCTGGCCATTGGCTGCTGCATGATACCGAGATGAATGGTTGGATTTGATGTTGTATTCTTGATACAAATTCCTCACCTCAGATGAACAGAATTTGGTGCCATTGTCCGTCAATATGGTATGAGGGACACCAAATCTGGTAATGATGTTAGACTTCATGAAGCTAACAATGCATTTAGAACTGACTTCCTTAAGAGGTGTTGCATCTGCCATTTGGAAAAGAAATCAATAGCAGTAAGAATATACTTAAACTTCTTGACTGTAGCTGAAGGGTAAGGTCCCACCACATCCATTCTCCATGTGGAAAATGTCCACGAGTATTTAGTTGTATGAAGCAACTCTGGAGGTTGATGAATGAAGTTGGCATGTACTTGGCATGAATGAAACTTATTTGTAAAATCAACACAATCTTGTATCATTGAAGGCCAAAAGTATCCAAGCCTTCGAATCTGATCAAACAGTCTATATCCAGACTGGTGGGCACCACAAATTCCTGCATGCACTTCTTTCATGACAGCCATTGTCTCTTCACCATTAATGTATCTGAATAGAACTCCATCAAAACCACATTTTTAGAGAATTTTCTCTAGGTGATTTGGGCTATCATAAAGGGAGAAACTGACCACACGTCGCCAGATTTGTTCTTTCCCAGCTCAATCAGGTGGAAGTGTTACATTTTGAAGGTATTCCCTAATAGGTAACATCCATTATGTAGTATGACCATATGGTTCAGGAATGGGACTAATTTCATTAATTTCCTCTATTCTGATTTGAACATAAGGTGAAATTGGACGATGGTGGGCAATACTGATGGTTGTCTCATCCCGATTTGGATCTGCCAGAGCTGTGGCTATATTAGCCAGTGCATCAGCTTGAGCATTTTACGATCGTGGGACATAAGAAAATGTGGGTTCTGAAGGGAATTCTGCCATTAACTCTCTGACGTAATCATACAAAGGGATTAGTTCTTCTTTTTTGATGGCATAATCCCCATTGACTTTCTTGATTACCAGGTCTGAATCACCTTTCACCTATAAGTGATTCACTTGTGCTTGAAGCACCAATTCCAAGCCTGAGATGAGAGCTTGGTATTCTGCTTCATTATTGCTAACACCTTCCCACAATAAGAAGGAATAAGGTAACACTACCTTTTCTGGAGAAATAAGAACAATTCCTAAGCCAACTTTGTTGAATTTAGTATTTTCCATTTTCCTCCCTGTTGGACTTCTGGAAGCACCATAAAAATAAATTTCCCATGCCCGAGGACTTTCTTGAATAGAGAAGACTTCCTCATCAGGGAGTTCAATATCTGAAGATGTGTCTTCCACTGAAGGGTGTTCATCCAGGAAATTAGCCAGAGCTTGGCCCTTTGTTGCCTTTTGAGACACATACTGAATATCAAATTGCTGAAAAATAACTGCCCACCTTGCCGGACGTCCTATAAGCATTGGACGACTAAGGATGAATTTGAACGGGTTATTGAGAGATACCAATTGGACCTCGTGATGTTTTAAGTAGTGTCTCAAATTATGAACTGCAAATATTAATACCAGGAAGCACTTCTCAATACTTGAATACCAGGTTTCTGCTTCAAGCATAGTCCGACTGAGGTAGTAGAGGTTGTTTTCATTCCCAGCATCATTCTTCTGAGCAAGAAAGGCACCCAATGATCGCTCTAAAGCTGTCACATAGAGGATAAGTGGTATTCCTTCAACAGGTGGCATGAGTACCGGTGGACTCAAGAGTTATTTCCTGAGAATATCGAATACTTCTTGGCATTCTTCATTCCACTGGTAAGTGACTCCCTTCTTCATCAATTTGGTGAAGGGTAAACTTTTTCCTGCCAAATTGGCGATGAAACGCAGAATATAGGCTAAGTGTCCATGAAGTCCTTGTAATTCTTTCAAATTTCTAGGAGGTGACATACCATGGATTGACTTTGTCTTCTCAGGATTGACTTCAATGCCACGATGGCATACAACAAAGTTGAGAAATTTTCCTGATGTTACCCCAGAAGCACATTTTAAGGGGTTCATATTCAAATTATGTTGTCGAAGCTTGCGGAATATGACTTCCAAACCATCCAAGTGATTAGAACATTGTTTGGATTTAACCTCCAAATCATCTACATAGCATTCGATAAACTTCCCTAAAAAGGGTTTGAAGATACGATGCATGGCACGCTGATATGTTGCACCTGCATTCTTTAAGCCAAAGGGCATTACCCGGTAGCAAAACACACCCTGAGGGGCTCTGAAGGATGTGGATTCCTCGTCTTCTGGGGCCATTAGGATATGATTATATTCAGAATATCCATCCATGAAGTAAAGTGCTTCATAGCCAGCTGTTGTATCAATTAAAAGTTCTGTAATCGGAACTGGGAAATCATCCTTAGGACAATGCCGATTAAGATCTCTGAAATCGATGAAAACTCTAATTTGTCCGTTCTTATTTTTTATAGGGATAATATTAGCCAACCACTTGGGATATTGAACTTCTCTGACGAAGTTATCTTTGATAAGCTTATCCACTTCAGCTTCAATTTTGGAATCATAAGTTGGGTGTGTTCTTCTCGCGGCTTTCTTAAATCCTCGATGTTCTTCTGGTAAACCCAAATGATGAGTAGCATCATCAAGATCAAGCCTGGGCATCTCTGTATAGTTCCAAGAAAATATTTCTCGATTTTTATTTAAAAATGAGATATAATTATCTTTCTCTTCAAGAGTCATGGCCGCACTGATTAACGTGGGGCGTGTATCTTCTTGTGTACCCAGATTTATTTCTCTGAGTTCATCCACGGTGGTAGAGATACCCTCTTCAAATGCTGGAGGATCATCTCTAAGATCTTCCTCTTCTTATTCAACATGTGTTATTTCTTCCATTTCTACTTTCATAGTAGATGATGAATCAGAATTTTCATGATCAGAAGAGATGTCAAGATTTGCACATCTTGAAGAAGAAGTTTTCATTTTCGACCCGATTAATGATGAAGGGTCTTCTTTGGGTAATAAAGAGAAGATGATGGATTGAGAATCGACATCATTGTTCACCTCTGATGTTGCTATAACTTCTTCTGGCTTGATTGGAGAAGTATTAACTTGTTGGATTTCAGCATATGAAATGAAGACGTCACCATTTGTGCTTTCATCATTACTTGGTGGGTTACCAATTTCTCCCATGTTGTCTGGCTTGATTGTCGTAATTGACATTATTTATCTTTCCATAAGAGTGTTTTGATTTGGGTCTATCCTGTTAATTTGACTGATAGGCAACACATAATTTGTACTCA
This sequence comes from Viscum album, assembly GCA_963277665.1. Classification (NCBI taxonomy): domain Eukaryota; kingdom Viridiplantae; phylum Streptophyta; class Magnoliopsida; order Santalales; family Viscaceae; genus Viscum; species Viscum album. Next base: position 414,840,030 of record OY728145.1, read on the forward strand.
CATGTGAAAATGGATTTACTGGAACCTTCTCCAAACCATATGGAGAATTAACTTTGGTAATCTCCTTTGTTGTGGATTTATCCTTTTCTTTCATGTGATAGAATTCCGCCTCGATGTATTGAGACTCACATGTCTTTAATGGGGCCTTATCACCATATAATGTCCCAACTTGACCATCGAAACAATACTTGAGACATTGATGGTATGATGAAGGGATAGCCGCATATTTATTTAGCCAGGGTCTTCCAAGCAAGATGTTGAAGGCTGAGTCTTGATCAACAACCATGAAATCTGAATTGGATACAATATCTCCAAACTGAGTTCTGAGTGTAACTTCGCCCTGTGGTTCTTGTTCATTTTTATCATATCCATATAACATCATGGTAGAAGGAGATAAATCAGATTCTGTGAGGCCGAATCGACGAAGTGTACGAATGGGCATGAGGTTGACTCCTGAACCATTGTCAATAAAAGCTCTTCGGACGTCTACGCCATTGACCTTTCCAGATAAGTACAAAGGTCTAATATGTCCATGCACAACATCATCTTCATCTTCATTAGTAAAAGATATTATTGCATGGCATTCTGCAGGATTATTCTCTATGTGATAGACTTCAGCTGCAGCAATTTCAGTTTCAAACTCTTGAGGACTTGACAAAGCCTTGATGAGTGCCTCCTGAAGATCCTTTGATAGATTCAAAGCATTCAGAATTGATAACTTGGCTGGTAATTGGGCCAAGTGTTTCAATACATCATACTTTTGATCTAGAGGTCTTCGTTTCCCAATAAGAATATGTGGTTTAGCAGGTGCCTTGGAAGCAGATGCTTTGGAAGTTGATGCATCTTGTATTGGGATAGGAGTTGGCAATATTCCTGGTTTTGGAAGATTAGACTAATTAGATCCATTTACTTGATGAGAGGAAGAAGATGGAACCTTCAACCGGTCTTCCAAAATAACTGTTCCAGGACTGAATTTGCTATTGGTAGAAGAACTTGCTTGTTCTTGATGAGCTCGCTGAAGGGCTCTACCATGAGTTTCTGCTGCGTACACAGTTCTAGTAGGGGTAGAATTGGAATAGTGGCTTCTAAAAGATCCATGTCTTCCCCTGTATCCTGAGCCTCTGTAACTTCCTCTGATTCCTCTATTTGATATAGGGAATTCGGGCTCATCGAAATCGAAAATGCGACTGGCATATGGATCTGTTAATTGAATCATATTAACATAACCAAAAATCAACTCTTCATTCGATGAAGACTCTGCCTGATTAGCCTGTTTAGGCTATTCCGTTTGGTGGGACGGTGCCCATTTCTTTGAAGTAGATGGCATGAAATCTACTAGAGTCAAAGACAACTTAGGCTTTGACACACACTCATCTTATTCTGATTGTTCCTCCTTCTTGGAATTATGCTGCCCTTTTGAGGATTTTCCCTCTGAAGAGGATTTTGTTGCGGAATTCATGGCAGAAGGCACAATTGGTTTCTTCAATTGTGTTTTCAAAATAGAATGAGTTAGTTTGATCATCTTTCTTACCATCCAATCATCATATTTTTGTGCATTTTTGCTTTTGACTTCTTGCCACTCGCCTTCCTCCTCTGGAACTGTAGCAGTAACACATGCTACCTGGGCTGAAGAGCCTTTTAGTTTGACTTGTCCCGAGTCGACCATCTTTTGTAGGAGGTCTTTGAAGACAAAACACTCATGTATGGGATGTCCCATCATCTAATAAAATGGGCAATAATTGGGATGTTCTTCATCTCCTTCCTTGTTTGGCCTCTTGGGCCTTGGTAGCTGAACCAATTTATTCTCCAGGGCCGAAATGAAGTAACCAGGAACTTGTTCATTTCAGAAAGAATAAACTTTACTCTTTAACTCATAAAACTGTTTTCGTATTTGATTTCTTTGATCATCTTGATGAAATGGCCTCTTTTTTTGATGCTCAAGAGGTGGAGCCCTTCGAGAAGATGAAGGTTTTGAGGTAGAACCAGGTACAGGTGCTTGTTTAAGCATAACTGTAGCAGTTTCTGCTTTACCCATTCTCCTTCCTGGAGCTGATGGAATTACATGAGATTTAGCCTTAGTCAATATAAAATAATCTTCAATCTATTGAGATATTGAGGTAAGGTCTCGAAACCCTCCCGTGTACTTCACATGGATCAGTGGTGTGCATAATTCGTCATACAGATTTGCCACACAGATTGGCAAAAGTTCCTCTTGAGGGAGTGCTAAGCTTAGGGAATATGTTAATCCCTTCCAGCGAGCAATAAAATTAGATACTCTTTCATTCTCCCTTTTCTTACAGTTTGTAAGATCAAAAACTGTTGTCTTTGTAAAAGTTGAGTTGAACTGAAGAAGGAATTTTTGGCGAAGATCCTCCCATCCGGTAATTGACCGGGAAAGCAAGCTTGTGTACCAAACAAAAGCTGGTCCTTGCATGGTTTGTAGGAAGCATATGGGTTTCAATACTTCTTGCTACTCCAGAGTTCTAATAATAGGATCGCAATAAGACACATAATGCATCAAATGCTGTTCAGGGTCGCCTGATCCATTGAAAATAGGGAATACAGGGTTCCCAAAACTTAATGGGGGAGAGATTGATCTACCCATTCAGGGTAAGATTTCTTTTCTGGTTGAACCTATGAACACTTCCCTTCCATAGTCTATAACCGAGCTGTTAATGACTCAATGGTAGTTATTAACTTTTGAGAAACATCCGGTTGAACCTGGACTTGGGCAGGTGAAATGACTGGAGTTTGAACATGTATGGCAGCTGGTACTACAACTGATGGTAGCACTGCCAATTGTTGTTGCACTTGACCCTTAGTATTAGACCTGTGAGGGTTTACTGATAATGGAGGATATTCTTGATCCATCTCAGTAGCTGCAACAAACTCCCTTGGCTGACTGATTCCAGCACGTTTAGGAAGAAGACTACCCTGAAGTAGTTCTGTATTCAACCTCCTTAATTCCTTCATCTCTTCCTCCTATTGCACAAATATTTGCTCTAGTGAGAGAGATTGGCCTTATCCAAAGGAATATATGTAACCTGATTCTTTCCCTTCCCCTTGTTTGATCCCTTTCGGAGAGGTGGAAGTGGGTTATTTGAAGGAACACCCAGGTTTTAGGTAAACCTTTGATTTCATGTACACACACCTTCTTCATTTGTATCTGTGCGTACAACTTCCTGAGTAGGATCCTCTTCATCTGAGTCCCCTTAATGAGCCTCATCTGGTGGATCATCAACAACGGCATTGATGACATTAATTGATGCATAACGCATTGAATCCCTTCTATTAGAATTTATGTGATATTATCTTCTTCCATGTCTCTAATGAGACATTGCCTTTCATTGATTCGATCCCTCAGGAACTTCTTGGAAAACCTTAATTTGGAGAGAGTATCCTGATAATTTGGCTCTTTGTTCCTCTTGAGGCTTCTTCCCCAATTGAGAAAAGACCGACTTTCTCTAAGGGGGGATTGATGATTTGAAAAAGTCCCCAGTCTGGTGGACTGGGGCTATTCCTGCTATTCCCTCTCAACTCCTCGAATCCTATTTTTTGATTCCGAGGGTTGGATTAAAAGAGTCCCTAGTCTGGCAAGCTGGGGTGGCTCTTGATATGTTATGTCTAAGACTTTCTTAAAAGCTCACCTGATCTTGTGGACCTTAGTCCGGAAATTAGCTGGATGCGTCAACCTGTATCCACTTTTATCACCCGGCTCGAAAGACCGTTGGATGATTTCCGACACTTCTGTCACTTGATGATGTTCTTGCTCTGTACGAGAGGCATGTTCAATATTCTCATTTTCTTAATGCGGGAGTAATTCAACAACTTGTTCTCTGTATTCTTGATTTTGAGAATAACTATTTGAGGCATGTTCTTGAGCAATCTTTTGATTACAAACAAAGCCAGTTGATTGTGGCCGGCCACAGGCAATAACATTGCATGAGACCATTTTCGGTGGGCTTTGCTGACTGGAGAGCACTGTGAAATGTCATTCTCCATGAACACCCCATCCTCTGACATGAATACCAGATGGGGCATTGGAAATTAACTGGCACAATCTTCTTAGTGCACCAAGACATGAACGTTGAAGGGCTCTCTACCACTTTTCAACCTTCAGATATCGAGAGACTGATAGAGATGCCAAGTCAATTTGACGTTGTAACCCTTCTATTGTCTTAACATGATTTTCATATTCATCATAAGATAATACTTTCTTTTTAAACTGACAAATAGTTTTCCATATGTTGAGACGAATATCATGAATTCCATCTTCCGTCAACATCTCTGGAATGTCATACTGAGAGTCAGCCAAAGGCCAAAACATGACTGTCACTTCACCTTTCGCCAGTTATTTTCTCATGTTCAGTATTTCCTCTTTATCATTCAAAGAAGACTCTTCTACCTAATTTGACCAGAGCTTGTGCTTCCTTGTTGCTTCATCAGATTCAACAGGATTGGTAGAGAAATCACTAATCAAACTAGAAGATGCATGACTTAGGGGTGGTTTGGAGAATGACCTACACCCTGGGCTATCTTCCGATTGAGAAAGTATTTCACCTGCTAGTGATGAAGCATTAGACATGACTGGTTTTTCATTTTCGTGTGCCTCAAGATAAGAGGGGTTTCTCGGCACTACATTCATCCCTGGAGCATTTTCTGGGCAATGTGCATCACTACTGTGGAGAGGACTTTCGTAGTAAAATTCATCATCATGGGGAGGACCACCATGGTGGGTTACAGCAAAAGATGAGATCTCTTGCTCCTTGGTCTTCTAGCTACACAGAGGGTTATTGTAGCTCTCATCTGAAGATGAAACTTCAAGATCGACTAAACTTTCATGAAACAAGCCTTCATGAGGAAGTGTCTATTGAAGACCTTCTGAATTAATGTTCCCACTATTGGGAAATGAGGGAGTAGAATCTTGGATTCCAACAGATAATTATCTGATGGCTTCAAGAACTCCAGCATCGAGCAAGGCCTTGTTACAGATTGGCTCTTGACCTCTTGACTGTGCTGGGCGAATCTTCTTCTTAGATGCCTTCTTACTTGCCTTGGAAACCACTTGTTGACGAAAGTGGCTGCTCTGAGCAGGTGTATGTTCCTGATCAGGAGAGATGTCCAGGTTAGGCTGATGATCTCCACTCAAATCAGGTGTATGTTCCTAACTTGGTTGTCCATATGATATGGGGGAGTATGCACCACAACCCTCTTGGACTGGAACAGATGTGTGTGTCTGTTCCGGAGTGAACTGTTGATGTGTCACTCCACTAGTAGGGATAGATTTTCATTTCATTCCCTGTGATGCTGCTGAAGCCGTTATAATATCCTGGCCGGCATTCAGAATATGAGCAGGGATTTACTTCTGCTCTTTCACCATTGATAGAATATGCTTGGTGACTTCAGCTTCCGGAATGGGGATATACATCCATTTTGTGATTGGAGTAGGTGTATATGCCTACTCTTGTCCTCCTTTTCCTATCATTGAATCCTGACAGTACTCAAGTATGGGGGCATAGAGTTGAGTCTGCCTCATGTTTTTTGCTGGAGCTTTCCGACTGACTTCTCCGTGTGCTACCAAGCGAGACTGTTGGTAGGCTTGATCAATACTAGCAGGTGTATGTGCCTACTGATTGCACTTCGACGAACGTGGTTGACGAGCTCCATCATATGTAGTCAGACGAGCTTGCTGACTAGCTGATGATGTATAAACAGGTGTATGTTCCTGCCTGTAGTACTCTGCCGGAATTTCCTGGCGGGATTGGCGTGATGCTTCCAAACAAGTCTGTTGGACAGCGGAATTAAAACGGGCAGGTGTGTGTGCCTGCTCGTTGCTTGCCACCAAGATAGGTTGGTGTACTTCTCCGGAGATGACAGAGATGAGAACCTGATCACTGTTAACTGGATTTCACCTCTGGCTTTTCGTCTTGCCTGCTCGGGTTTGAGGAACCTGAGCCGAACGCCTGGAGTTGACACCCTCATTATGTTGATGGCGCACTGCCGCACGAGTCTGGCGGCGATTGTTGATGGGAGCCCTCGGGAAGGAATCCTGCTTCCTTGAATTAAGGCCCTAAGGGACCTACTCATTCACCTCCCTAGAATATGGGAGTGAGTGGTGATTGTGTTCTGGGGATAACGACCCAAAACGGTTAGAGACGGTAGTTAGCACCGCCTGCTTCTTGATCACTGGTTGTCGCTGTCTGGATGACCAGGGTGAATTGTTCACTTGTAGGTCTTGTCGAGAAGCCTCCAAAGTTGGAATAGTACCATTTTGACGGTACTCCTTAACCTGCGCGTTTGATACCCAGCGTTGAATACACTGAGTAGGTGATGTCATCCTCAGAGCAGATGATGATCCAGCAGGAGTAGCAGCAGTAGCATTCGAAGTAGAGGTTTTCACAGCAGTTGTATTCACAGATGTGAACTTAAGAGAAGCCATTATGGAAATGCAGAAGATCTTGGAAAAGAGTGCATGTTTGATATAACAGACGTAATCAAGATAAATTCAGCCACTACATCTTTTGGATAAGCACATATGTCAATGATTGTTTTTTTAGCCCTCTCATTGAGTTTTAAATAAGGGCCTAACAAATATGAAAAACATCCTTTTAACTTGGTTTAGGATTCAGGTCGGGTTCACCATTTTTTCCCCTCTAGAATCGGGGATGACCTCGTTGATTGAAGGTTCCAACATTCCAATCGGTTTCTAACGGGTTTGTTTGTAGAACCAAAAAAATCCAATGATTCCATATCCATTTGGACCTACTTTCCAAAGGTAGGCACTCATTAGTTGTAGACTGATGAGGCTTAGGAATTTGCATTGGTTGAGAGGATGGGAGTTAGAACTCATCACACCTTTTTTAGGGGAATTATTGTCTACTCTAGGACTCTCTTTATAGATTTAAGTTATGTTCGTGAATCCTTATTATATTACCAAGTATAAAATGAGCTTTACTTTAGTCTGACAATCAATGATTGATATATAGGAAATTCAAAGAATCTTTTATATTTATTCGAGGTTCTTCATTGATGAAGAATCATATGTATTTGTTAGAGATTCTTAGTTGATGGTATCCTTAAAATACATAAAAGTCTCTTGGTCATTATGATGACCATACTGGTTTTAAAGACACTCAGTGGGGCACTAGAAGTTTATTGTCATTCAGGAGGACATGGATTATTTCAGAATTGGTATCGTACCCACTAATGGGCTACCTACATATCCTTTGTTTTTGAAAATGAATCAGAACCCACATAGTTCGAATAAGGGAGTATGATGTTTATGATTGACGGCTCAAAGAAAGATGTCATAATTACTTTTACACTCTAAGCTCACGTGAGTCATGCTCGGTGTGAGAAACAAGAGGTATTGGTAAAACCAGACAATTGTGCCATGAAAGATGAAATCATAAGAAATGAGGTGGGACTTATGTATGTATGACTTCCCAAAATAGATAAGGATTAAGATTTACATCAGGGAAGAAATCCAGGAACATGGTCCATAAAGGTATATGTACATCATGGAGATTTAGATACTCTAATCTTGGGGCTTACTCCTAAGGAAGATTCCCAAGTTAGGAGGGGACTTATTATTGGGTTTTATTCCTAAGAAGGAAACCCAGATCAAAAGGAAATTAAGACTAGGGCTTACTTCTGAAAAGGAGGCATAGCTTAAGGGAATTATGGTTGGGGATTACTCCTAAGGAGGATTCCCATATTTGAGACTTTAAGACTGGGGCTTACTCCTAAGGAGGATGCCCAGATTAGGGGACTTGGGACTTACTCCTAAAGAAGATGCCCAAATTAATGAGGACTTGAGGATTACTCCTAAAGAGGATGCCCATATTAATGAGAATTTGGACTGGGTCTTACTCTTGAAAAAGAGGCCCAGGTTAAGGGGTTCTCTCATCTTAAAGGATGAGGTTGAATGAATGAAATCTCAATCTTTAGTGACATAAAGATGTGTAAATAACTAGATTTTGAGAGATGTTCCACAGAGTTCCTTTTAGATAAGGAAGCCAAATCAAGAAATCATTCCATAAATGGCTTTGAAGAGTGTCTTGAAGACTAAATCTTGAATAAGAGAGGTGGAATGGAATAAGAGGGGTGAAATGGGCAGTAAAGGCACACAAAAAAGGTAGGGGCGTGCAAGTCCTGGCAGGCGTGCAGGTACTGGGTGGGCGCGCAAGTCCTGGCCGCACAGGTATACCTGCGCGGCACATGGGTACTTGCGTGATTTTCAGCCCTTAGAGTAATATTTGGGCGATCCTTGATCAAAGCCTTTAGAAGCATCCCTAGAGGCTTTCCAAAAGATGGCGCGCAAGTTCTGGTGAATAAGTAGGGTGGCGCGCAAGTGTGTCCACTTCCCTTAATGGTAAAAAAACTTAGGCGCGCAAGTGTTAGTGAATTCTAACACTTAAACCTTACTCCTCTTGTTTAGACATTCTATTCTAGGTAAAGAATTACCTTAGAAGTGTTCGGAAGACCTGAAGAAGAGACTTGGGCATTTAGAGCTCTGTATGTGAATTCTGGAAAAATTCTTCTTGAAATGGGTGGCCCACAGGGTCTATTTACAGGCTGGAGAAGACCCCGGGAGGTTATCCTTTAGGGCGCGCAAGTCACTTGTGTGACCATTAGGTGGCGCGCAAGTATACTTGCGCGACAATGATGAAACTTGCGCGACCCTTGTGCTTTTGAATCCTTGTTCATTCCTTTGTTTATTTTTGATATTTTCTTCAAAGGATGAATCAATTTGTGCTAAGTCATTTCCCTTTCCATTCTTTTAGACAATGTGACGAAAAGGAGCATCAAAAGCCATCTCATCAACAAGATTAGGTCCTAATAGCTTTCTTTCCCCAACTTCATCCCAGAAAGTTGGAGTTCGGCATTTCTTTCCTTAGAGAGCTTCATAAGGATCCATCTGAATACTGGAGTGAAAGCTATTATTATAAGAAAATTCCACCAAAGGTGGGTGTTGATCCCAACCACCTTTGAAGTCCATAGAGCAAGCTCTTAACATGTCTTCTAGAGTTTGAATTGTTCTCTCAGAATGACTGTCTGTCTGAGGATGATAAGAAGTGTTGAAGCTCAACTCTGTATCCAGAGTATGCTGAAGACTTCTCCAAAACTTCGAGGTAAACCTCGGATCCCGATCAGATATAATGGAAAGTGGTACTCCATGCAATCTTACCACTTCCTTTACATATATCCTGGCAAGATGATCAAGAGATAAATCTTCTCTAATAGTAATGAAGTGTGCCGACTTCATAAGATGATAAACTATAACTCAGATAGCATTATTTCCTTTGGATTTTTTAGGAATTCCAGTGAAAAATTCCATAGTGATGTTTTCCGATTTCCATTCGGGTATGGGTAATGGTTGTAACATCTCCTTAGACTTCTATCTCTCAGCTTTAACTTGTTGACAAACCAAGCATCGAGAGACATATTCAGCAACATATCTTTTCCTACCATCCCACCATAAGTACTCTTTCAGGTCCCTATACATCTTTGTGCTTCCAGGATGAATAGAGAATGAAGAACTATGAGCCTCATCCAGTAGCTCCTTCTTTAATTCTGGGATGGGAGGAACACAAACCCGATTCCTGAACCTTATTATCCTATCACAATCAAGGTTGAATTCAGGAACATTTCTCACCTTCTTTTGTAACTCTGCATCTTCTTCCTGTTCCTCTTTAATATTCACATGTATAGATGTTTGAACATTCATTTGAGAAAGATAAGATTTTTACCCTTCCATTATAATTCCAAGATCCATCCTTTGTAAATCCATAAATATTGGATCTTTTGTGATCCTCATCATGGATAATCTGGCATGGTCTTGTCAACTTAATGCATCTGCCACCTTTTTTTCTTTCCCGGGGTGGTAATGAACTGAGCTGTCGTAATCATTAATCAGCTCCAACCATCTTCTTTGATGCATATTCAGCTCCTTCTATGTGAAAATATACTTTAAAATTTTATGATCAATATAAATATCACACCTTTCACCATAAAGATAATACCTCCAAATATTTAATGCAAATATTACCGCAGCTAAATCCAAATCATGAGTTGGGTAATTTTGCTCATGGATTTTCAACTGTCATGAGGAATAAGCTATCACCATATAGTTTTGCATAAGAACACACCCCAGCCCCTTCTTGGATGCATTACTGTAGATCACAAAAATTTCTCCACTACAAGTAAGTGTGAGTACAGGTGAACTGGATAACCTTCTTTTCAACTCCTTGAAATTCTCTTCACATTCCTCCGTCCACACAAACTTAACTCCTTTTTGAGTCAACCTGGTGAGTGGATTAGATAATCGTGAAAAGTATTTCACAAAACGTCGATAATATCCAACCAAACCAAGAAAACTTCGGATCTTAGTTACTGTTGTTGGTCTCGACTATCTTTCTATAACCTCTATTTTTGCTGGATCCATAGATATCCCCTCTTTTGAGATTATGAGACCCAAAAATGCAACTTTTTGAAGCCAAAATTCACACTTCGTAAATTTGTCATAAAGCTTCTCCTTTCTCGGGGTCTTCAATACAATTCTCAAGTGATCTTCATGTTCTTCCTTTTTCTTTGAATAGATAAGAATATCATCTATAAAGACTACCACAAACTGATCAAGATAGTCTCTAAAGACACTATTCATCAGATCCATGAAGATAGTAGGGGCATTAGTAAGACCAAATGGCATCACTATAAATTCTTAGTGTCCATACCTTATACGAAAAGCCGTTTTTGGTATATCCTCCCTTTTGACCCTTAATTGATGATACCCTGAATGAAGATCAATCTTGGAAAAGTATTGAGCTCCGCGTAGTTGATCAAAGAAGTCATCAATGCGTGGGAGATGATATTTGTTCTTGATAGTGATCTTGTTAAGTTCTCGATAATCAATGCAGAGTCTCGTTGATTCATCTTTCTTCTTAACAAACAGAAAAGTTGCTCCCCAAGGTGACACACTAGGGCGTATGAATCCCTTATCAAGATTCTCTTGAAGTTGCTTCTTCAAATCCTGCAACTCAATTGGGTCCATTCTATAAGGTGTCTTTGAAATAGGCAATGCACCTGGTACGAGTTCTATTGAAAACTCAACTTCACGATTTGGAGGAAGACCCGGAAATTCCTCTGGAAAGACATCATCAAACTCTTGTACAATGGAAATATTATTAATTGTGAGTTTATCTCCAACCATTTGAGATAAATAACCTTTATTTAGTGGAATCAAGACCCATAAGATGGAAGAAATTTCCACTTGAAGGTTATGTTCATCCTTGCATCGATAAACGATCATCAATTGATCTGGAATATGAAATGTGACTTCCCATCTTTGGAAATTGATATGAGCTCCATATAAAGAATGCCACTCCATGCCAAGAATCACATCAAATTCCACTATAGGAAGGATCACAAGATTTGCAGGAAGCACTTTCCCACAAAATTCAATCGGAGAAGAATTATAAACTTTTGATGCGACTATTGTGCCATTAGGGGTTTTCACAGCTAACTCAACATCTAATTATTGAGGTAATGCGGTGATACCCTTAGAAAATTCTTCATAAATAAAAGAGTTGGTGGATCTAGAATCAAATAAAACATTTTCTACTTTAGAGTGGATGGTAAGTGTACCTTTCACCACTTCGTTATCATACTCCACATCGCTAATAGAAATTGCATGTGACTTTCCTTTGTCTTTAGCCTTAAGAGTTTGTTGATGCCGATCATCATCAACAACCCTTGGATTAGGGCATTGATTAGCATAATGTCCCATTTTCTTGCACTTGTAACATTGAAGTGTAGGAGGTTCACTCTGTGTATCCTTTTCTTTGTTCGCATCACTAGACATATTCTTCCCATAATTGCGGCATTCAAATGCCCGATGACCTTCCTTTCCACATTTGAAACTTTTACTTGTCCCTTTAAGTCAACTCCCTTCATGTTTCTTTTCACACTTTGAGCATAAGGGAAAACTCATCTTCTTTTCAGTGTGGTCTTTAGATTTTACTTTGAATTTCATTTTCCTCTTCTTATCAAACCCATATGACTGATGGGTTATTCCAATCTCCATCTCAAATTTGAGAGCACATCGAATGATTTCCTCGTAGCTATTGAAGTCCCTTGTGGCTAACACCCTTCAAAGACTTGGTTTTATGACACTAAATAATCGATCGATCTTACTATCAGGTAGGGTAATAATCCCGGAAGTGTACCTTGCAAGTCTCGTAAAATTTTCTTCGTAGGTACCAACAGATTCATCATCATTTTGCTTCAGTTCAAGAAACTCCTTATCCATCTCTGTTCAAAGAATACGAGGGAAGTACTTATTGAAAAATAAGTTATTGAACTCGTACCATTCCATGGATTTAATTTCATCCCTTTGCCTCATATTCTTGATAAGATTCCACCATTTATCAGCTTCACCTTCCAAACGATATACTACTAAGACGACTTTATCATGCTCAGAACATTGAAGAACTGAAAATATCTTTTTAGTAGTACTGATCCATTGTTCAGAAACTAATGGATCAGTAGACCAACTGAAAGAGGGTGGACGCTGCCTCATGAAGGATTCCACAAAATGTTGCTCCTTACTTTGCTCGTTTGGAAGTACTGTATGATTCATAGCTTGAGAAAGTTGTGTGAGCATGTCTATAAGATTTTTCATTCTAGCTCTCATAACATTTGGTTGCTCAGGGGCACAATCATTGCATTTCACATCGCATTCCGCATTAACACAGTTCCTTCGGGTTCCAACCATTGACTAAAACCAAGAAGAATAGTGTGAGCAACACTAATTATAATAGTAAAACCACATAATCAAGAATAAAATTTTACACTTAAGGTCTTATCTTAGGTTATTCATGTCCATTTCTCAAATACTAAGATTGTGTTCTAGGTTTACACTTATCCTTAGGTTTCTTACTAAGGATTTCACATCCTAGTTTCAAAAGGTTGACTATACATTTCCTCTGATACCAACTATAACGACCCATAATTTACATACATTGTTATTACTTCATAATTGAAGCACACTTATTACAACATATAACAAAACCATGAAAGGACCATATAGGTATAGTGTCTTTAGAAACTGGGAAACATAAACAATTGGTTCATCAATCATCTAGGTTGTCTCCCATTTATTTTATCATATCTAGAGTTCCTTTTGGAATATTCTACTTAGTACCCTTCTTCCTGACCTGGGGAAAGAAAACATACAAAAGGGTGAGCTTAAATGCTCAGTAAGGGTAAACAAAAGAAATATCAATCACATCATATTCATAAGAACATAACATTTTGGAAAACTTAACCTACAAAAGAGATCATAATATCATAACATGGGATAAATCATAGTGGTGAAATGTAATCCCAAATAATCCTCACTTAAAACATGAAAATTTTTGGCATACACACGTAATAATATAGAATCATTTCTTATTAGTCAAGACTCGTTTCCAAGACTATCTTAGTGGACAAAGTCTATTTCTAAACCGAGTTCACTCCTCGTTTCAGTCCTGTATCACTAAACCAGTTTAACCTGCCGTTCCAGTCATGTCTATCTCATGAGATATAAATCCTTACCCAATGCATTGGAGGGATATATAGGTCCCACCCATATCATAATGAAACCATTCTTATGTGTGCCACAAAATCATAAATCATACATCATAGCACAACCCATGTAATAAAAATGGGATTCTTAAACATCATGCCATCAAAACATAATCCATATAAGATAAAAGGACATCATAAAATTAATTCCATCATAACATAATAAAATCAATGTAAAAATAGGGATAGAACCAGAACCCTATATTATCTTAGATGGAAAATAATTTTGATAAAACACTTGAACTTCATTCTTAAGGAAAATATCCTTTCTACTTCAAAAACATTTTTCCTTTATTAACATGTCATACAATTTTAAACTAAACTAAGTTGATTAAAAATAAACTTGAAAACTTATAAAGGAAGCTTCATGGAAATGATTTTCTAAAAATCCATTCATGTCGTATAAGTTAAATAAAACATTCTTCTCGTACTTTGGCCGGAAAAGTCAAAAAGTACCTCATACGAAAAATGATAAAAGATTCCTTTCCCCAGTAAATTCTTAAGTATAAACAATCTCGGATAAAAATTGAGATTGCGAGATTTTCCCTTACCTTGGGTCCGATTTGCTTCGTACGTGTCCGAACCTCCTGTATAATGATTTAAATAATGTTATTGACTTATTACAAAATTTTACTCATTGTTATGATATCATATATGGTCATATTCTTAGCTTCGTATTAGTAATATTTCATTGTTACTTGTTATTCGGGTGTTTATTTCTTTTTTGTTCTTATGTGTGTTTTGTCGAATAAATTCTTATTATTCTTTTTATATTATAGATACCTAATTTCCAGTATAATATATATAATATTTATTCATTAAATTCATTTATATAATCATTATTCAATGAAGATCATGTTGAATGAGTCGCATCACATCGTGGAGACGGTATTTCGTACATACGCACGAGCGATGATATCGTTCCCATGATCGTGTAATTGTATTGGAGTGTATGTATATTATTTAATAATAAATATCACTTTAAAATAATCATATATATTTATTCTCTACACCATTATACCCATCCAAGTAAGGTGGTGGTGGAAAACAGATTACACCACGGCGTGGAGACGGTATTCCTTACGTACGCACGCGCGGTGATTTCATTTTCCGTAGGATGAATAGAAGGTGAAATAGGGTTGTTTCATATTTATAATAACATATAATTATTTGAGTGATACTGATGTTATTACTTCATAATGAAACAACTAAGTAAGAATAAGTTGAAGAAGAAATAAATTGGAAAGGATCGGTAATGGATATTACCTCTTCTTTGACGCGCCTCTTCTTAACCTCCTCTTAGGGCACTAGGGATGGTATTTTAAGAAGACCAGGATCTCTAGGATGTTTATAGGGAAGTTTAGAAGAGAATTTGGCAGGGTTTTTACAAGATTTATGGCTCAAAGTGGTGTGAGGAGGAGAGGGAGGAGGTGCCCTTTTATAAGGAAGGAGAGGGGCACCTTTGGAAAAACTAAAAATATTATTTTATTATAAAGCTATATTTGGTTTTCAGTAGCTCCAAATTGATTTATTTCAAAGCTAAGGTGGGGATGGGTGTAAATAATCTCATCCAATAGAATTTAGACAAGTTTAGGTTTCTATTTTAACCTTATCATTTAGATTTGACTTTAAGTTAAATAATTTAACTTTTACCGTGTCTTCTTGTTTTCTTACACTATAAGGTTAATAAACATACAATAACAAGCTAAAAGAACCCCATGTGGTTCATTATTAATATATATAACCTTATAAAAGTCATTTATCCAATCCTTAGATTTTTAGGAATAAAATAACAATTAATAATATAATATTTGTTTTAAAAACAATTTTATGTCAATTTTGACACTATTTGGTAATTGGTTTTTTTGAAACTCAAAACAGCATTATTAGTTCTAAAAAAGTTAATTAAATCCATACTAACATGTCATATTAACCTATATAATTAGTCGAATTCATAAAAAGTCTCAAATTACATTTATTTGAGTATTTATAACATAAATTATGTTAATATTTCATTAATAAGATAATTATTGCATCACCATTGTGTCATAAATAAATTAAATTATTTAATGTCTAAAAATTATAAATAAAAAACCATTATGTAGGAAATCTTTTTATCTTTATAATTAATATTTATAGTCTAATTTATCTTATGTATAACCCAATATTAAAAATGTTTTAGTTATTAAACTTTGATTTTAACTATTTTAACTCTTCTTTAAATAAAATAATATTATATGTCTTAATCTAATCCAAGTGGACCTAAAGGGTAATATTTTATCCCTAATGTTGTTTTTGGTCTAATTACACTTATCCAATAGAATTAGGAAATGTGTTAGGGTAATAATAATATCATTTTTACCCGAAATTACCCTATTTACTTTTAATCGTGGTAAATAAAAGTAAAAAGTTACTATTCACCAAAAATTATTTTCCTCTTATTGAACCACATTTTACTTACTAACATCAACCGTGTCTCTCGGATTTTTGAAATTCCATTCACAAAAGCAGTAAAATTTAGTTTTATGTAAATTTGCAAATTCTCCTAGGAGGTGGGTAAAAGACGGTCAAAAGTTCAATAAAATTTTTATATATCTAAAATTATTATAAAATGACTCCAATAAATTACATTGAACTTATATTGGTATTATGTATCAATTTTTACCTAAATTAAATTTAAATAGAATAAATAATTATTTAAATAAAAACTCTGTTTTTAAATAGTAACCCAGTGTTTTCACTATTCATAAAAAATTGACAGTTTTTAGAAAAATACCAAAATTTTACCCTAGGATAATTTTGATATTCCGAATCCAAAAATGAAGTCCATTTTGAAAAATAAAATTTATATAATTTCAAAACGTGGTTATTACTATTCATAACGGCTAGTTTTAATAATATTTTAATAGCATATCATTGTTTAGTGATACTCGGCATTGCGTACAACGCAAGCTATCGAGGAAGGCCGCGATTGTGTGTAAAGCAAGCCAAGATATTGTTGTGTGTAGTGAAAGATTCATTTGATGATGTATAAAAGCAAAATATTTCTCATAAAAATCTCGGGTGTTATAGAGACTTTATGCGTAACTGTTGTTATTTGGAGATAAATGTTATCTTGGAAGACTGTGTAATTAAATCCTTATGAGATTTGGGTTTCAATATTAGTTTGGATCACTTTTGAAGAATTTTATGGAAAGTTGTTTTTTTGAATGTTCTTTGTTGAACTTTGGGTTTTTTTTAAAAAAATTTGGAGATTAAGAGTAGTTTTTCTTTTTGTCAAAGATTATCCTTTTTGGGTATTATCTGATATTGCACTAAAAATTTTGGTTTTAGTTGTTTTCTAAAGACAAGGGAAACATATAGTTCTTATTTTGTGAATTATGTGATTCTCAAAAAGATGATTCTTGGGATTCTGATGTGACCAAGTCTTTTTGAATGCTCTTTGTTTGGAGAAAAGATAAGTTTTGTTAGAAACTTATTAAAGGATGAAACTCTTCTTGATGGTAAGTATATTTCTTTATGTTATTATTCTATGTAGTAAATTAATTCCTCCAAATTATTAAAAGTAATTTAAAACAAAAACATTGTTGGTTTACGTTTCCTACTGGGAAATCAAAGATCGTTTAACACATCATAAGTTTGTGATTTTCTGGTGGTTAACTTTCTCATAATCATGTTTTCTATCGCTCTCCATCAAAACTTGACCATTTGTTCTCTCTTACATATCCATGTTTTCCTATATGGAATCCTAGTAAGGATTATCTCGGGTGACCATTGTACTTTTCTTTCTTTCTTTTAAAGTGATAGTTTTACTGACTCTTTTCTAATGTGGGACTTTTAATGAAGTTTCCAAGCCCAGTTTTAAAATTGTGAGGACGCAATTCCCAAAAGGGGGAAGGATATAACATCCCAGGTAAATAAAGAATATGAAATATTTCATATTTATTAATATTTTTGAATTAAATATTAATTCTACTTTAAAGGGGTTTCTATGATCAATAGCGTACCTAATACGCAATTACTGGTTTCTTTGAAATCTTACGTTGCACACTAATAATATAATATTATTATTTTAAATGGTAGTTAAATCCTAGACGTTGTATAGGCGAGAATGAACAAAACTAACTAAAATATTATTATACATGTTTGTTAAATGTATTTACATTTATCCGATAAAAGTTAGAGGCTTAAAATGTTAATGAATCTAATTTTAAGGATAATTTACATTAAAAGGCTGATTTACTACCTTTTAATGGTGAAACCTCTTTAAATATAACTTTGGTCAATTTAATACATTATATTTGACCAAATAAAATACTTTTTTATAATGGGGACATCAAAATTTACTTTCTGTAAATTTTTGGAATTTTTCTGATAAATTTCATTTTCTAATGAATAGTAAAAAATATTGTATTTTAATTCAACACTGTGTTTTAATCTAATTTATTTATATTGTTAAATTATCTTTTTAATTGGTTTTAAAGTATAATTAGAATATAATTTTACCATTTAATACAATGTTGGTCATTGGAATTAATTTCACTTTAAAATTGGACATAAACAAGTGTCAATCTTTTGATAGTTATTGTTTCGTAAAAACAAGCTATTTGTTTTAACAACGGGAATTAATTTTAAATTAATTAATGCCACTTTTATGTTTTGAATTTGAAAAAATAGACATCATTTTTGAACTAGGAATATAAATTAAATCTTAGGCTGATGTTTTGGTATTTTTATGAAAAACTTCAATTTTTGATGAATAGTGAAACCACTTAGTAGTAGTTAAAAAACTGACTTTTTCATTTAAATGAAATTTTACCACTTTTGTGAATAGAATTTCAAAAATCCGACATACATGATTGTTATTAGTAATTAAAATGTGGTTCAATAAGATTAAAATAATTTTTGGTGAATAGTAACTTTTGACTTTTATTTACCACGGTTAAAGATAAAAAAGGTAATTCAAGGTAAAAAAAATATTATAATAATTCAAAATTACCTCAACACTTGTCCTAACCTTATTGGATGAGTCATGACCGACTGAGGGCATCTTTGGGTCGATTTTGGGACCCCATGGAGCCACTTTGGAGTGATATTGACACTTTAGATTAATTAATTTAAAGTAATGACAAAAATAACATAAACAAATATCTCTTTGTAAATTAATTTTTACATGGTGTTATATAAGTTAGTTTTTAGACTATAAGTATTCATTATAAAGATAAAAATATTTCCAACATCATGGTATTTTTTTTATAATTTTTAGACATCACATAAATTAAATTAATTATGACACAATAATGGTGTAGTATTTTCCTCATTAATAAAAGATTTAAATAAATAAGATTATAAATATTAAAATAACATCCAAAAACTCTCCAATTCTTATTGGATTAATTTATTTCGACCATGAGTCATATTATATTCAAATTTAATTATTTTTGGACCTTTAGAAACTGAATATCATTATATAATAAAATAATATTATCACACTTTCCTAAAGAGCCCCTCCCCTCCCTTATAAAAGAAGACCACTTCTAACCAATTCCTCACACCTCTAACTCCTTTTGGATCATCCAACTTCTACCCAAATAATCTTAATACATACCTATCCTCCTCCTAGAAGCCTTACCTTAGTCATAAGGCACTTTAGAAAGTCCTTTGGTTCAAACCAAAGGGAGTTACCCAAATTAAAGGTAACAGTTTCTCTTAAATTGTTTTCTTTTATTTTACTTCTCCAACCCCAAAATTCTTTTTATTCCTTTATTTTGTAACAACACCAGTATCCTCAATATACTAGGATTTTTTTATGAGAATTATTCAAACTACACTTACAAACACCTCTGTCTAATGGTTGAAAAACATAATGTTTTTGTGGATGGAAAACTAACGCCTCACAAAACAATGATTATTCAAATATTTCCAACCGCCTCTCATGGTGGCCATTATGATGGCACAGAATTTATATATGATATATATTATGTTTATTTTTTCTTTATTCTTCTCTATTATTTACATTTATAGAAATATTTTATGGTTTCCATAGTGGGTAAATACGATAATCTCATTAGAGGAAGTGCGGACTACCGCCCCCTCAAAGTGATATAACTCATTAATGCCTTATGTGGGACGTATAAAATATGGAGTTAATAATATTGTATATGATATTATTCTGTAATTATAATATAAATATGTATCATTATGTTTTTAATTTCATTAAAATAAGAAATAGAAATGGAAGTAGCGTTCATGCGTACGTACGGCTTACCGTCTCCCTGAACGATGCATTTCATTTCTTACCTCTAATTGTTATGTACTATTATATATATATATATATATACTGGATATATATAATATATATATGATATCTAAATAATGATTTTCATTCTGGATATAATAGACTATTGACCACATGGACAACTTGTAAATATAAGGTGTTCATTTTTTACTCAAGTATCAAATATCGACAAAATGAACGTTATTAACTTAAATGATTACATAATGTTTATAACACGATAATAAGTGATATAAAAGGAATAATAAACTTGAAAAAGGTTATAAAAAAATTATAAATTAACTTTAGTTTATTATTCTGGAGATTAAGGAACGATCGAGTCAAGTCGGACACGAGGTAAGGGATTTTCTTATCTCACTTTTAATTCCGTGAGATTTCCATTGTTCACCACTAATTTATTTCATGTGTTGTACTGTGTACTACCATTGGTTATATATGATCATGATTATTTTTATATTCATGGTATTCTGTGATTCATTTAATGCATATTAACTTTTGGTCATACGAATTGATTGATTATGTTGTGGTAAGGAGTTTTCATCTCACTTTTTATTCCCGTGAGATTCATGCTATATTGCCACTATTTTCCTTGTGTGGTATACGTACTACCCATGATTGTACTATTTGTGTAATATACTTTAATTTATGAGTATTTACATCTTCATTGTATGATCCTTCTTTCATGTGGCATATTTTTTGTATGCTACCAAATCAGTAAGGGAACTTTTCACCCTCCTCTTTTTAAAAGACTTCTTTTTGTTATGCCTTTTAATTTACATCTTCTTTTTTTGGGATATTTTCTTCTATATCATTATTGCTGTAAATTTTATGTCCAGGTGATGAGATACCCTTTTTCTCTCATCAACTCATTTTCTAAATTTTAAAGTGGTGTCGTTAGGCTATTGAATTTCTGTAAAGGAACTTCTTAACCCAATTTCAATTCTTTGGGTTAATCTTATACTTGTTGATTATGTCTTTCTACAAATATGTGTGAATGAAATATTATTGTTTTACACTTAATATTCACTTATATTGGGTGTATTTATATTCATCACACATAATTATGTAATTGATTTATCCTTAATCTAAGGATACCATCTTTATAAGGGATTTCATCTCAATTTATGTTCCATTGAGACTTCATTGATATTATGAACCAATTCACTATTTTATGGTTTATATACTGTCCTTTGGCATATTATATCATGAATACCTCTATTATAATGATATTATAATGTTTTTATTAAATTCTGTTCCTCAATTATTTGTATTCAATCATCCCTCTTTTTGTTAAAAAAACTCTTTAACTAAAATATTGTTTTAAATGTTTTAAAGATATATTCTTCTAAATATTTCTCATTAATGTCCATGTTTTAAAAATGAGTTTTAGGATTTATTTATATGGACATTAGTGTATTCAAATGATAATTCATTTAAAATATTCAAGGTGGTATGGGACACTTTGATTCAAAAATCTCTTTTTAAATATATTTGTAAATGATTTGATAAAGCATTGTTTATTTCAATATCTTGATTTGATATATTGTAATGTGGAAATGTTATATTTTCTGTATACTTGTGTTATGTGTTATGATTATGTTATGGTTATTAGTCATTATTTACGTATATGGGTTGCTCCATGATAAACCTTGGGCGGGTGAGCCCGAGATAGCTCTCCAATGCATTGGGTAACGTGACGGAGGTAAACGTGATGTTTCTCCTAATAGATTTAGAGAATATACTATGACGGGTATTCCAAGTGTAACTCTATATGTAGCTATGATGGCTACAATGCAAGTTTGATATGGATGCCATAAGTAACCTTTATGATTTATGATTTGTGTGTGTTATTCATAAATCTTATGATTTCGTAAGGTATGTTATGATTGAAAAGTATGGTTTCGCTGATTTGTATTTATTGATGGGCTAATGTTTTCCTCCCTTATGTTATATCCCTTAATGAGAATTTTATGCTCATCCCAAGTTTTTGAAATGTTTTCCACAGTACTTAAATATGAATAAGATCAAGGATGGGATCAAGGAAAAGTCATTCTATCTAAAACATGGAACTAGACATGTTTCTTTTTAAGTGTTTTTATTTTATGAAAAAAATGTATACTTTGTAGTAGTGTCTACATGTAATATTAAATTTGTAATGTAATTGTTATGCCTAATTCTCTAAAACTCTAAACCTAAAAAGATCCTCAATGTGAATTATTCATTTAATTCTAGATTATGTAATGTTTAAGGTTGGGTCCTTATATCCATGATGGTTACAATTGTAATTAATTAATACCCCAAGTTACCTGCATGTTTCATTTGGGTTATCTATGTTTTCACAAAGTATGTATATGATACTTTATGGGTAATAAATATGTCTTGTGAAAATATTTTCATATGTTTAAAATTATTTATAGACTAATTGTTCACTTCCTTCTTTTTATATCCCATAATGATCTATCTGGGTCATCCAAAGTTTTTAAATTGTTTTTCAAAAGAATAATTTTATTTTCAACGAATAGTTAAGGTGTTACTGCAGATGAATCCAATTATTTATATTGTAAATATTTATATAAACTATGATTCAATATGTGTGTGTTGTTGTCTAATTATCCAAAACCTATACTGGAAAAATTCCTCATTTTTATAATGTACTTTGTATTTTTTAGTTCTCTATTTTTCAAAAAAAGACATAGCATGTTTTAGTACTAAATCTTGATGTGCACGTTCAAGGATTTACACTAAGTTTTCTAATTTGATCATTTTGGTTTCTATTAAAAAAACTAGTTTTCTTCCCTATATATTTTATACATTAATAATAAATTAAAGTGATATTTTTTGATACAATAGATAAAATTTCGTATAAATATGATACCTAATTTACAAAATAAAAATACCATGTATTTTGGTAATTAATTTTAAAACAAGTGCATGTGATGCGTAGAAACACTTCTTAAACCCATACCATGCTAAAAATGATTTTACAATCTATTAGTCAATATGTTAATTAAAAAAAATCAATTGAGACATTAATATATCATATTTAATATTTTTTAACACATAAAAATTACTTGAAATAATATTTTTTCTTTATTAATTTTAAATCATTTAATAAAATATAATTTATTGTAAAATAACATTAATGTCAATTTTGATATTATTTATTTAATTTTAATTTTAAAAAGAAAACTTTTTAATTCAAATATATTAAGTTTAAATCTATTTAAAATGATATATTTATCTAAAATTATAAATAGAGACAATATTTCAATCAATTTACTTCACTTTTAATATTTATTTTATCATTTATTTTAGTTAATTATTAACTAAATAATCACTACATTGGTATTTCTAAAGAATTTTAATTAACTAAATAATATCTAAAAATTAAAGATAAATTATTATGATGAAAACAACCAATTTATATCTCAAACTTATATGTATATCTAAATAAATGACTTTTTACATATCGCAAAGTCTTATTAATGTTAATGGCATGGAAAGTTCTTTTTGGTCTTTTCACTTACTTAACCTTTTATATAGGGTACCTACATTTAATAATATCACAATGATGCATAAAATTCAAACCAATAAATAATATGGTGGAATTATTGTCCCCAAATGTCCTTTGGAAATTTGTATGCCATTTTTGTCCTTATGATTAAGTTTTAGTCCCTTATTATGCTTAATTTTTCCTTAATCACCGTGATTTATTTTAATAACTTTCACTTATCTTTTTGGTCAAAAAAATAAGTTGATCTTATTAGAACACAAATAATTTACTCATTAAAACCTTTTATTTCAATTTTCAAAATTGAAATCACATAATTGGGAAAATTATGTTTAACACTAATCCTACAGATGTGGCGAGAAAGAAGTTTTTTAATGTAAAAATATTTAAAGATTCAATAAGTGTCTATATCTAATTTATATATAAAAATGATTCTAATGGCCTAAATTGGATTAATATATGTATTATTTATATATTTTTACTTTAAAAACCAATTTAAAATATAATTTCATATTGATAATTATTTAAAAAAATGAAGTTTTTAACTAAAATATAGTATTTATCACTATTCATCAAAAAATGAAGTTTTTCATAAAAATACAAAAAATTCACCCTAATATAATTTCATCATTATGAATTCAAAAATGATATTTAATTTTAAAAATAAAAATCATTAAAGTGTTAAATTTTAGTTGCAAAAAATAGGTGTACCATTAAAAAGCAGTAAAACTCGATCTTGTCTGTACCACCAGATAGCTCAGTTTTGCAGGTACTACAAGATAATCTAAGTGTTGCATGTAGAGAAAGTATAATATTGTGTTTTGCATTATTAATTAAAAAACTAAATTTATTTTTTCATGAAAATAAAAATTAAATATCAAAAATATTAAATTAATTCTAAAAAAATCACAAAATCTCAGGGTTTTACATTCTACCCCCCCCCCCTTCAAATGAATTTTACCCTTGAAATTAATCTAGGTTATCAAAGGTTTAATAATTTTAATTTCATTTAATAGAAACTGACATCATAAAAATGAATCATAAAACATCCTTTAAAAATGGAATGTTTAAAATATAAGTGTTACCTAATGTAACATTTAACTAAGTTTCCACATAGGAGAACACAGGTGGCAAGTGAAAAAAAAGACTTGGATGAAATGGATGAATATTTTTAGGGATTGATTGATGTCATCAATCACAAATAAGTTAATGGTCAATGAAATTATGAGGGCCTCAAGTCATAAATCTATGATGATTTAAAAGGCCACTAGTTCATCAAAAATTAAGGTATTAGGATAATATTTTCTATCAAGATATTTTTCCTAAAGTTGAATAATTTTCATGAAAAGATATAATTTCATGATTTTAGGAAAACCACACCCCTTGTTGTTCCTTGATCCAATTTGACTCTTTATCCAAAAAGGAAGGTGAATTTTTCATTGTTGATGTACTAACAGATTATGTGATCCTTGATATACCATCCCATATGTCATTACTTATGATCAACACAAAGTTTTTAGAATAGGTTCTCCAGTATGCATAAATAATCATGTGGAGTGATAATACTTTAATCACACAAACTTCATCTGAAGTCTAACAAAACATTTCCATAAATGATTAACCTTATAACCCTTCTGAAATAATAAAATACAAAACTTTGGAAACAAATTCAAGAAATACTCTTAACATTGATCCCTCGTATCTCAAAACATATATCTTGGTTGTTACATTCCAAACCGGTGGATATCTTCATTTTATATTCTCTTGAAATATGGTAATAACCTAAATTACCAAAAATACCTTTCGAAGACATGAATTATCCCTTATTCCAAATATTAGTGGATATATTCCTTAACTTCTATGAATTTTAAAATTCTTCCACGACGATAACATAGACTAAATTGTTTAAAAATCCTTAATTGGTTCTAAGGTCATAGATTTAATCGAATTTACTCAATACAAGTCAATCATCTCTTTATCCAATATAAAAAAATTCTCAACATCTTAATCACATTAAGGGTTACCTTCCATTAATCAAAATATCAATTTTATAAGTCTTCATGCCCATTCAACATATCCTTTTCAATACATAATGAAAAATTATACTGAAAATAATTATATATTTCATGATTAATATAACATAATATTTAAATTCCAAAACATAAATACTTTATTCATACAACTTTATTCTTATACTATTAACCATGCTTCATCAACGTATTCCTTAATTCCTATTAGCTATAATATGAAATATAAATTATGTCTAAAGGTTACTCAAACTCAGTCTAATCATGATACTTATGTTTAATGTAAAGAATACTGGAACAAAATCAAATACCTTTCACATGTCTTTTTTCTCTCTTTATCTTCATAAGTATAACCAGTACTCATATCGCCTTCCTAATTTTCATTATGAGATTTCCACTTGAGAAATAAATTTTCATAATTCCCTTAATTTTTATATATATGAAACATTTAATTTCAAAAAAGTTCCTTTTAGTTCCCTCCATTTACTAAATCCATAAATCATTGGGTGAGAAGAACATATCATAGAATAAAACCACATAATCATGAAAAATTACTCATAGGATGTCTAAATCATGACACATACTATTTAATCAATGAATCCTTAGGTTTATCATAGGTTATTCATAGTCATGTTCTATTCAAATACTTCATGATGGTTCATAAAGGGTTTGTGAATTTCCAAAGCATATCCCATGGGAGTTTCAAAAAAGGTGAGAAACAAAGCCAGTTTTCTAGTACCTGGTAACATCGAATCCAGCCTTACACACCTTGTCGGTTTTTTTACCCATAGGTACATTTCTACTAGATCCATATCCACTATTAGTATCCAGACAAGGATTTATTTCTAGGAAACCTATCATAATAAAATTTACTAAAATTAAATGGTATTGCTTTAAATGTTAACTTACCCATATACTTATCCTTAGAGACATCCCCAGACATATCCTTACAACTATATCTTGAGAACTCACTAAAGTTTTATCATACTAGTTCAAAAGGTTGACTAAACCTTCTCTATAAGACCAACTATCACAGCCCAGTCTAAATGTATATATAAATTTCATAGATTTTGTAGAATACATAATAAATTACACAAATAGACTCCCAAAGACTGTATTAGTTTAGTAATTTTTGAAACAAGGAACAAAAATAATCTAACTCAATAATTGATCATCAATGTGTACGATAAATATATTTCCCCATAGTAATTATAATTAAAAACTCTTCTTCATAACCTGGGGAAGGAAACATAAAAATGGGAGATTTTAGATGTTTAGTATGGTTAAACCTGGAAATACATAATCATAACATGAATATAGGGGTACGATAACAAGATCTTATCATTAGAAGATCATACCATGTCTGGATGACTAGATGACCTTCATTTTTAGTTTATTTTTTTATAATTCCTCTTTTAAGGGTTGAAGGGGAACCCTTACATTACATTTCCCATAGTCTTGGAGACATTATAGGACCTGTTGGTCTTAATGAAATCATATAGAATATGACTACATGAAACCACCCCTCCATAGCATATGTGTCGTGATCTGTTCTCCACCATTGCAAGGATGTTCGGCTAACTGTCTAGTGCAGAGATGCACAGGCCTGGTACAGATGGAAATTTCATACACTCTAATTCTTCTAAATCTATTAGCCCTGCCATGGTAAATGTTCCCTACTCATGAATCCTCTTCCGGAGCTGGTTCCTTGTTGGATCTGTCTAGGCATCAGCACATCAGGTGTCCTGAAGGCCTTGAGGTGGCCTGAAGAACTTGAGGCGACCCAAAGGCCAAAAATGTGGCCCAAATGACTTACTGACCAGAAGTTCTGGGTGTCCCGATGTCCTTGAGGACTCCAATACCAAACTAATGGCCCAATGTGAATAGTTCCCACTACTACAGTATTGAACATTACCTTCTATAGTAACTTCTATAGTGTCTGCTATATTTCCTACAACAATTTTACTACAGTACCTTGGAATTATGCCTCCACCTAGTTTCAAACTTGGGTCTCGTTGACGCACTTAGAGAGACCTCACTAACTTGGATGATGCTCATGGGTGAAGATCATACCCTTCATATCAAAGATCATAAATATGAATCATGGAATACCGATTAGCATTACATAATACATGAATCATAAGATAATCGAAAACATGAGCCATGAAAGTGTAACATATGGATAAGTTAAGTAATTTTTGAATACGCATCAAAGTATAACATAATGAACATGTATAAGTATAAACATGTTCACACATTAAGTTAAGGACCAGAAATCAAGTCCTCACATAGACTTATGGACATTAAACTAGGTCCACTCATAATATTTTGAACAGGAAATTAGGTTCAAGAATAACACTGTGAACATGTAAATAGGTTTATGAAAAACATATGGACATGAAACCAGTTCCATTCATACATTGTGAACATGTAATCAGGTTCACACATAACATTATGAACACATAATAAGGCTCATGCATAACATTGGGAACATGTAATTAGGTTCATGTATAAACTTATGGACATTAAACGAGGTCCTTGCCTAAAATTTTGAACATTTAATCAGGTTCACAAATAAAATTTATAATCATCATTCATTTATCATTTTTCAATTTATTGGAGGGAGATATAGTTCACACCCATCTCATAATAACATCATTCATTCATGTTCCAAAAAATAATAAAACTTTCATCATATCAAGATCCATAAAAAAAGATCATATCATAACCCATGAAATGAAATGGGTATCATAAACATTTATTCATATCATAACCTATGGGAAACATATAGGTTTCATAATCATTTCATCCAAGAATAACCCATGAAATGAAGTAGGTTTGATAATAATTTATCATGGTATAACCTATTGAAGTGAAAGGGGATTCATAAGAATATAACTTAAGGAAAAGGAATAGGTTTTTGAAACATATATCCCATGAAAGAAAAATGAATTTTCATAAGTTTCATTCCATAAAAAACCCATTCAATGAAATAATATGAATCAAACCATTTGATCATTTCCTAGAATGTCTTGAGTGACATCAATGGATTTCATATTAGATGGAAAATAATTTTGAGATATATTTTTAAAAATAAATCATGAGGGAAATATAATTTCTTCTTTTAAAAAGGATTTTTAAAACATAAAACCATTTTAAAGATAAAATAAAATTGAAAATGTATAAATGAGTCCTAAAAAGTTTGAATTTTTTTTCCTTGAATGATTATAAAAGAAGCTTGAAAACCATTTTGAAAACATTTTACTTTGAAAATACTTTGAAAAATTATAAAAGAATATTGAAAACATTTTTAAAACCCTTTTCCAATGAAAAAATATAAAAGAAACATTAAAACATTTTGAAAACAACTTATTTGATTTTAATTTTAAAAAATATAAATAAATATTGAAAATGTTTATAGAAAACATGGTTTGAAAGAACACAAATTTCCGAACAAAGTGAGAGGTTAAGTTGGGCTTTCCTAAAAAAAACTTTTATAACTACATTATGCAGAAAGGAGTGTATAAATGGTACCAAAAACAAGAATATATCATGAATAACTAGTGGATAATATAATTCATGAGTTTTCATGAGACATGGATCATAATATTTCATCAAATTAATCTTAAATAAAAGCAATCTTGAAATGAAATGAGATTGTTGAAAAAAAACTCTTACCACTTGGTATCTTTGAACCATACTCCCCATTTAAGAAAATGAATTTACATGAATCTTATAATATCATGAAAATATGGATATTCATGATATAATATTTCAAAGGAAGTATATACACCTCATGGAAATATATAGTTACATAACATTACATGTGTCTCAAATAAATAAAATTGAAACAAAATTACTTTACCGATTTGGTAACATTTGAAACAAAAAACCCCATGAAATAAAGATCATAAAATAGATATGTAAATACCCATAAAATTAATTATAATATTAATAGAATCAATACATGGGTATTATACACACCAAACAAAAGGAATGGGTGTTGAATAAATCATGTACCTCATGAAAATACAATGTTAGATGAAATTCCATTACCTTATGTCTTGAATCTCATCATACTCATAAAATATTATTGTATAATGAATATTATTTTATTATAAATCTTTTAACATAACAATATTTTTATATCTAATACCTTATTTGGTTTTATTATAAATTTATATTACTTTCTTGTTAACAATTTCATGTTAAGGTTACACTTTGGGTAATATTTGTTGTTTTTCACATGTATCATAATTTTTTATATCTTTGGTCCTCATAAATATATCATGATTTATAGAATTTAAAACATGATATAAATATCATGTATATTATTTATATATAAATTATAATAATCTATATAATATATAATTATTAAATGTAATACATCATTCATGGAGACAGTAGGTCATACGTACGTATGAATGATGTTTCAATTTAATCATCATATTGAACAAAAATGAAATAAATGTATATATATGTATAATATAATTATAGTAGAATTATTATTTCATATATATCATATAAATCCACTAAAAATATCCTTGGTACATTCAATTTAGTGTGTGAACGAATCATATCACTTTGAGGGGGCCGTAGTCCACACTTCCTCAAACATAATTATCTTATTTACACAAAATGAAAATTATAAAATATGTGCTGTAAACTAATTGAATAAGATTAAAGACATAATATTTATCATATATATCATATATAAAGAGTTTTTAAATCATAATTACCAATCATTAAATATTTTGATGGAAAGATGAACAATCATCATTTCTTGAGGTGATAGTTTGCCGTACACATAAATAGTATGTTATTTGCCCATTAGATGGAAGTGTGTGTATTTTTAGGTAGAATACATAGTGTAAAATAATATAAATATATTTAGGATACTGGTTGTTGTATAATCATGGAATAAGGAGAGTGGAGGGGATGGAGAATGAAAATATGATAAAGGAGCATGAGGGAGAATGTTACCTCTTCTTTGGGTAACACATTTTGGTTTTTACCAAAAGGATTCCTCGAATTGATTTCATACCAAATGGAATCATCAAAGATAAATATAGTTATGTTTTTAATTGTATTAGGTAGATATTAGTCGTGTTAGGACCAATAAGTTCCTATATACCCTGATAGGGGGGGTGAATCAGGGTATGGATATTCTTTTTCAAAGTTCTTCCTACCCCACTGGATCTTGCCCTCTTTATTATAAGGGTCACTTTGTTTGCTCTTGTGTGTAAACTATGATCACTTCTTTACTTATTTATCAAATGATGATGCTTTGAATGCAATGCAGGGAAGCAAATAGCCAGACACAAATATTTTTACTTGATTCACCCTCAATGGGCTACGTCCAAGGAGTATAAGCCGACAGTTTATCGGTCGTACCAAATTCCACTATTCTTACTAGATGTGGATACAATGTTCGGTCTAGATCACTTTTATGCCCAGGATCACTGCCTTTACAAAGTTTAGGGTCAACTCACTACTTTCCCAAGGGTCACTCCCTGTTTCTCTCTCTCTCTGGCTCACTGCCGGTGGAGAGGATCACCTTCTTTCTCTTCCTTTGCTCACTGCTCTTGGAAGGAATCCACTCACATTTTATAGACCTGTAGGTCTCTTCATTTGCATGAAGGAATGCATCTTCCTCTGTAAGTAGATGCTCTGTTGAAGCCCAATTTTCACCTGTAGATGAATCTCTCTTTGCACGGAAGGTATCGGGCAAACTTCCAACTTCCACGCAGCCCGAAAATCACTGCTGGAAATAAACCTTACTTGGCGTGCAAGTCTATCTCGGTGCGCAAGTATCAGCGCGCAAGTCACAATGGGCGTGCAAGTCCTCCTCATACACTTGCGCAACTCAAGATTCCTCAACTCTAAACCTGCGTGACTCACTTCCTTTTATGCCCAATCCAATATTGGTGCGCAACTCCACACTGGCACGTAGCTTCAAACACGGGCGCGCAACAATCACCCTGGCGCGCAAGTCCCACCTGCGCGACCACACACACCACTTGCGCGACCACCACACTTTCACGACGGGAGCTCTGATTTCTCAAAGTGTTGATCTCCGGTTGAGAATGAAGAGGGGTGGTCCAGTATTTATAGGCAAATTGACCACCCTACGTGATGGCATGCAAGTCACCTGTGCGACCCAGTCTCGGCGCGCAAGTATTATGCCCTTTTAGACACTTGCGCGACCAACTCCCAAACTTGTGAGAACCTATTTCCTTATCCATATTTTGATCTTTTGATCTTGAAAATCATATGGCGCGCAAGTTTCCTATACTCTAATTCCTCGGCGCGCAAGTCCCTTTGCCAAAAACACTTTTCTTCATTTGTCGATTTTCAGGCCCAAAAATTTGGCAAACACTGGAAAATGGCGCCACCTTGTATCTGTTCTTTTGTAGCACCTCCAGATCATCCATTCCTTTTGTCGACATTCTTGAATCAAACATGGATCGTTGACCTCAGCTCTTGAACTCGACATTCCATCATGAAATCCTCTTTGTTAACAAATTTGTATGTCATTGTTTTTCTTTGTCAACAATCACCACTCATATGTCCACTTTGTCAACAAACACAATCACCTCAAAAATGCTTCAATGATACCTTGAGGGATTTTTGCCCAATAATATCCCCCTTTGGGTTTGTTGACAACTCTTTTATGGAAAGATACATCGTTAAATCTTCAGTCACCATTCGCCTTTGGCGATTCTGATAGCGATCAAGGATTTACTCAACATATACTCTAAGCCCACATAAGCAAAGCTCGGCGTGAGAAACAAGAGTAAATGGAAAGTTCATCAATGAATCACTTCATCTCTGACATCCACTATTGACACCAAACTGATACCAATTTTTACTAAACTGATACCAATTGTTAAAGTACTTGTTGGAAGGCCAATGTTTGGTTTGGAAATATTCTCACCACTCTCCAACACCACTCTTATGATTTTATCACGATCCTCAGCTGTCGTGATGTCTATCCTTTGATCGATCACTTCTAGCATTGTCAGATTTTAAATGACCCCCCTTTCTGTTCACAACTTCATCCCTTGTCAGCTTTAAAACCTCTTTAACCCTATTTCCTGTGTTTTCCAAGCTAAGCTCTGGCTAAGCACATTCAACTAGCTTCAACTCCCCCTATCTGGCTGCTCCACCTGTCAGCTTCTCCCCATATCATTCATGATTTATCAAATCTTCACATTGTCTCCCCCTTGAACAATCACTATTTTCTCCCCCTTTGTCAAAGAACCCAAAGGACACTCCTTTGTAGTCTGTAACATAGTAGAGAACACATATCAGCACATTAGGGAAAAAACATCATACCTCAGGGAGAGGGGGTGGATTCCATATCCCCACTATTTCAAGTGCGGGGAGTCGACTGAACTCCCAGATCCAGTCAATGCCTTCCAAATGCTTTCTTTGGTAAGGCCTTTGTCATAATGTCTGCAACCTATAGTTCTGTAGGCACATACTCTAACTTCACGATTCCCTGTTCAACTTTCTCCTGGATAAAGTGATACTTTATCTCAATGTGCTTTGTCCATGAGTGATGGACGAGATTTTTGCTGAGATTTATAGCACTTGAGTTATCAAACTAGATTCTGATTGGAGACTTCACTTTGACTCCCATATCTTCAAGATACTGCTTCATCCACAATAATTGTGTGCATGCTTGAGTGGCAGCAATATACTCAGCTTCTATGGTGCTCAATGAAATGAAATCTTTCTTCTTACTAAGCCAAGAAATACACAATCCACCAAGATAGAATGCACCACCTGATGTTGATTTTCTATCATCTGCTGAACCGGCCCAATCTGCATCAGTATATCCCAATAACTCTGTCTGAGATTTTTCAGTATATGTCAAGCCGAAATCCATTGTTCCCTGGATATACCAAAGTATTCTTTTCACTACAAGCATGTGGATTTCCTTGGGATTACTCTGATATCTCACTTCTTGGCATGTGGTGAAAACAATATTAGGCCTTGTCACGGTCAAGTACAACAAACTTCCAATAATTTGCCTATATTCTGTGATATTAACTGCCTTTCCATCCTCATCTTTTGATAATTTCATCTGGGTAGAAACCGGAGTTTTCATCTCCTTGGAATTTTCCATGCCAAACCTTCTTAACACCTCCTTGGCATATTTGGATTGAGAAATTAATATTCCATTCCTTTCTTGTGTCACTTCATATGATCTACCACATATTATGTCATCAACATATACTAGCACCATCGTCCTTTGATTACTATTGTGGTTGAGATAGATATTGTAAGAAGCTCCACCACGCTGGAAACCAAGTTTCTTCAAATACTGATGTAGCCTTGAGTTCTATACTCTTGGTGCTTGTTTCAGCCCATATAATGCCTTCTTCAGCCGACAAACCTTATTCTCATCTTCATGAATGAGAAAACCATTTGGCTGCTTGATATGCACTTCTTCCTCCAGAATCCCATTCAAGAATACTGATTTGATGTCCATCTGGAATACTTTGAACATTCCTTGCACTGCAATGGCTATGAATAATCTGATTTTCTCTAGCCTTGCTACCAGTGCTAATGTCACATTAACGTCAATACCCTCTATTTGGGAGTATCCCTTGCACACTAGTCGTGCTTTGTTTCGAATCATAGTTCCATATTCATTCATCTTGTTGCGATAGACCCATTTAGTCCCGATGACATTCTTTCCTGCTGGCCTCGAAGCAATCTCCCACGTCTGATTCTTATTAATCTGATCTAGCTCTTCATTTATAGCCTGAACCTAGTTTTCATCTTCAGTTGCATCAACAAAGCATTTCGGCTCAACCTAAGATAGAAAAGATGCCTGCTGTAGTGATTTCATTTTCCACCTGCATCATTTATACCAGTCTGGCACTCGGCATTGAGCCATTAACAAAATCTCTAAGCCTACTGAGTTGGAACTCGGTGTAGGAAACAAGAGATAAAGTTAATAACACAATCATTTCTTATTGTGATCTGTTTCTCCCTTTCTTCTTCAACTTTTGTACCTGATTTGAGTCAATTAAAACTCTGAAACATATCACTGTTACACTTTGAATCTTTAGATTCCACTTCCCATTAGATCTTATCTCCCTAAAACCTGAAACACTTGAATCATCAGATAATAGCATTTATATACATAGGGAGAGGAGTGCTTCTGGA
Source organism: Viscum album (assembly GCA_963277665.1). NCBI lineage: Eukaryota > Viridiplantae > Streptophyta > Magnoliopsida > Santalales > Viscaceae > Viscum > Viscum album. Next base: position 414,874,675 of record OY728145.1, read on the forward strand.
ATCCTCAAGATGAGGATGGTGGTTGATCCTGATGGTTCAACCCTTTGATTCTTTCTTGTAGAGTGTCACACTCTTTCTTTTCTTCTTCTAACTGCCTTGCCAACTTCAATTGCTCTGGCCATATGACTAAACATTCATTACTCACATGCTGAGTCTTTTTCTGATATGAAGATTCTACAGGCCTGGCATTTTTCATAATATGGGGTTTAAACCCACTTGTACACACTTATTTCTTTGATATACTACCAATATGACATTTCCCTTGATTCCTACTCTGAGTAGGAATATCATTTCTTTCCATCTTCCCTTGCTTCTTCCACCATTGTAAGGATCTTGCACCTTCCTCCACTTTTCGCTGTGGAAAACGACATGCGGATTTTTCATTAAATTATTTGTTTATCTGCCTTTTATCATATTTATGAGTCGCCATCCTATTTTTCATTGGTGGTGGGTCCTCCATTGAACATACATTCTCCTTACTCACAAATGTTTTGGTTCCTCCCTTTTTCTTCCAGATATGTTCATGTTCTTTCATAGAGGGAGGTTGTGAGTGTGATAGAGGAGGTGACAGATACACCTTTTGTTCAGCTCCATGTGATTCCCCTGAGGCTCTAAGCCTATTCTTCTCCTTTACACTTTGTCTCTCAGTGTAGAATTTCTCATTATGCATCATTGGAGTCGAGAATCTCCTTTCGAGTTCCCTTTCCCTTCTTGTGTTCTTCTCGCTACAATTTCTTGCCAAATTCCCATAATCTGAACATATAAAACATTTTCCATCAATGGCGTACCGCATTTCGTCACTTCTATGTTGAGATGCTGATACACCTTGAGTTCTTCTTCTGACACGGGGCTCTTGAGCTTCCTGGCACATACTCATGGTGTATCCCATTCATCCACAGTAATAGCATCTAATGGATGCTTTCCTCTGAGAGACTCTTCTCTCTGATTTATCATGATGCTTCTTCTTATCCTCAGATTTATCAATGTTTCTATTTTCACAGCCTAAAATGTATTCCAGAGCATCTGGACAGAAGCTTGATGTGTGGCCATGAATTCCGTAGAAATAGCACATGTCTTCACCACTTCTTGTAACTATCCTCTTAGGCCTATCTCTAGCACCTACAGGATTTTCTCCACATCTGGAACTGTTCACAGCTCTTTTTATATCATGCATGGGAGGTGATTCATCAAATCCAATGCCAGTTTTTTCCAAAATGTATGGTCTTTGTGCTGAGAAAATTTGTTCTTGCCTCTTTTCAGAAATGGGAAATTTGATTTTCATTTCATCATCACCTGCTGAAGGATAATAAAATAGTAAGTGCAAGACATACTTCATTTTAGGCTTTCCTCTAGAATTTAATTTCTCCACTTCCTTATTTACTGATTGTAGCTCTTCTTCCAACTTCTGAATCTTCATATCACTTGATTCAAGTTGGGAATTGAATTCTATTATGATATTCTTTCCACGACTCATCTCATGTTCCAGTTCTTGTGTGAGCTTTTCTACCATACCACTTTTCTCCTTCACTTTCAATTTTTCTTGAGAAATAGTTTCAAAGAAAGATTCATTCTCTTGTTGGAGCCTCTGATTCTTCTAAACTTCTTCAGACAACTGTGTGACTAGATCATCATTTCTAGCTTTCAGATTCCGAATTTCATCTAAAATTTGATTCTCTTCATAATCATCAGCCCTTTGTTTTCCTTTCATTTTAGCAATCTTCTGTAGCTCTTCGGCATGTGAATCATTCTTCTCTGTTAGGTCACTAACTATATCAATAAGCCTTTTATTTAATCCTTTTAGCTTGACCTCAATTTCCAATACTTTGATCCAGATATCTTTAGATTTGACTTCTTTATCCAACTTACGGTCCACTTCCTTTGTCATGTTGACAACATCTACTGGTGGCCTCCTTCTTGAAACTTCATTATCATCGGTTGTTCTGGAATCACTTTGATGTTCATGTACTTCACTCATTCCAACATCTTGAATGAGTGAATCAATCTTTTCCCTATCTGATTCATCCAGGCCTTCCTTCAGTAAGCTGTTTGATTCTGTTAGTTTAATCAAACTTTTCCCATAAACACTTCCACACTGAGGGATACCACCTAACTTCTGATTCTTCTTTGATGTTTTTACCTTCGCTATGGCACACCGAGATAAGAGTAGACTGATTCTTTGACAACACAGATCGACTATACCAAGTCGGATCAAACAAATATGATAACAACAACCTTCCCTCTAATACCAATTGTTAGGACCAATAAGGGCCTATATACCCTAAGAGGGGGGGTGAATCAGGGTATAGATATTCTTTTTCAAAGTTCTTCTTACCACACTAGATCTTGACCTCTTTATTACAAGGGGAACTTTGTTTGCTCTTGTGTGTAAACAATGATCACTTCTTTACTTATTTATCTAATGATGATGCTTTGAATGAAATTCAGGGAAGCAAACAGGCAGACACAAAGATTTTAACTTGGTTCACCTTCACTGGGCTACGTCCAAGGAGCATACACCGACAAGTTGCCGGTCATACCAAATTCCACTATTCTTCACTAGATGTGGATACAATGTTCGGGCTAGATCACTTCTATGCCCAGGCTCACTGCCTTTACAAAGTTTAGGGTCAGATCACTACTTTCCCAAGGGTCACTCCCTGTTTCTCTCTCTCTGGCTCACTGCCAGTGGAGAGGATCACCTTCTTTATCTTCTTTTGCTCACTACTCCTGGAAGGAATCCACTCACAGTTTATAGACCTGTAGGTCTCTTCATTTGCATGAAGGAATGCATCTTCCTCTGTAAGTAGATGCTCTGTTGAAGCCCAATTTTCACCCATAGATGAATCTCTATTTTCACCGAAGGTATCGGGCAAACTTTCAGCTTCCACGCAGCCTGAAAATCACTACTGTAAATAAACCTTACTTGGCGTGCAAGTCTATCTCGGCGTGCAAGTATCGGCGCACAAGTCACAACAGGTGCGCAAGTCCTCCTCAGACACTTGCGTGACTCAATATTCCTCAACTCTAAACCTGCGTGACTCACTTCCTTTTACGCCCAATCCAATGTTGGCGCGCAACTCCACACTGGTGTGCAGCTTCAAACACGGGCGCACAACAATCACCCTGGCGCGCAAGTCCCACATGCACTACAACACACACCACTTGCGCGACCACCACACCTGGACGACGGGAGCTCTAATTTCTCAAAGTGTTGAACTCCAGTTGAGAATGGAGAGGGGTGGTCCAGTATTTATAGGAAAATTGACCACCCTGTGCGACGGAGCGCAAGTCACCTACGTGACCCAATCTTGGTGCGCAAGTCTTATGTCCTTTTAGACACTTGCGCGACCAACTCCCAAACTTGCGCGAACCTATTTCCTTAGCCATATTTTGATCTTATGATCTTGAAAAACATATGGCGCGCAAGTTTCCTATACTCCAAGTCCTCGACGTGCAATTCCCTTTTCCAAAAACACTTTTCTTCATTTGTCGATTTTCATGCCCAAAAATTTGGCAAACACTGGAAAACGGCGCCACTTTGTATCTGTTCTTTTGTACCGCCTCCATATCATCCATTCCTTTTGTCGACGTTCTTGAATCAAACATGGATCGTTGACCTCAGCTCTTGAACTCGACATTCCATCATGAAATCCTCTTTGTCAACAAATTTGTATGTCATTGTTTTGCTTTGTAAACAATCACCACTCAGATGTCCACTTTGTCAACAAACACAATCACCTAAAAAATTCTTCAATTATACCTTGAGGGATTTTTTCCCAACAAGTCGAACCTAAGTGGTTTTAAATGTTTGAGTAAGTGGGAGAGTGGTTTCCTTTTTATAGTGGAAGGGGAGTGACACTCATGTAAATACGAAAAGGTATTCATTAATGGGAGGTATACCTCACCTAATGTTCCTCCAAAATAGAAAACTAAGGGAATAAAGGGGAATAATGTTTTATAAAAACCTCCACCATAGAAAAATATGCACAATTTAATAATTTGTTTCTTTAACATTTAAGTTTCCCCAATTTTATCATTTTCATTTTTATTAAAGAAACTAGTTTTATACAATACATAGTTTTACCATTGAGACTAAATTAAAGTGATATTTTTTGAAAATATAGATAAACATATTTATAAATATGATAGCTAATTTAAAAAATAAAAATATCTTGTTTTTTTTAAATTAATTTGAAAACAAATGCATGTGACACACAAAAACAATGCTTAATCCCAGACAGTGGTCAAAATGTTTTTTCAATATATGGGGAAATAAATTAATTATAAAATATAAATTGGTACATTATTAGATAATATTTAATATTTATTAACACTTAAAAATCACTTGAAATAATATAATACTTTTATTAATTTTAAATCAATTAAGAAAATATCATTTACTGTAAAATAACATTAATGATAATTTTGAAATTATTGATTTAATTTAAATTTAAAATATTAAAAAATATTAGAATTAAAATATATTAAGTTTATGAATGTTTAAAATGTTATACTAATATAAAAAATAATTAGATAAAATATTTCAATCAATTTATTTCACTATTAAAATTTATAGTATCATTTATTTTAGTAAATTATTAACTAAATAATCACTACATTGGCGTTTCTTAATAATTTTAATTAAATATTTCATATCGAACAATTAATGATAAATTATTATGTTAACAATAACCCATTTATATTTCAAAATTTTATTTATGACAAAAAATATGATTTTTTATACCTATATCAAGGTTTTATAAATGTTAATGTTTAAGAAAGCTTCCTTTTTTGTCTTTTTCCATTACTTAAACTTTTATATAGGACACGTACATTTAATAATATGACAATAACCACTAAAATTAAATCTAAAAGGGGATAAAATTGAAATATTGGAAGAAATTTTCCATTAGAAAAGTGTCCTGGTCATTTTGGTTCTTAAGATTAAGTTTTAGTCCCTTATTAATCTTAGTTTTACCTTAATCAATATAATTAATTTTAATCACTTTCACTAAACTTTTTGGTCAATAATTACGTTGATCTTCTTAGAAAAAAAATAGAATACTGATTACAACCATTTATGTCTATTTTAAAAAATTAAAACCACAGAAGTGGGAAAATTAATTTTAATATTAATACCATAGATGTAGTGAGAAAGCGTGTTTTTAAAATATAAACATTAAAAAGTTAAATAAGTGTTTATTAATAATTTCAAAAAAATGATTCTAAATACCTACATTGGATTTATATATTTATTTTTGATATATTTTTACTTTATAAACCAATTTAAAATATAATTTAACCTTCATAAATATTTAAACAAAGATGCATTTTTTAAATAAAATACATTATTTTTTACTATTCGTCAAAAATGTTGTTTCTCATAAAAAAACCAAAAATTAATCCTAATCTAATTTGAGAATTATGAATTAAAAAATTATGTTTATTTTAACCAATAAAATTCTTAAAAGTGACAAAATGTGGTGTTAATTTGTGTCATTAAAAGGAGGTAAAACTTGGTCATATGTGTACAACAATCTCACTCAATGTTTCTTGTACCGTAAGATAATCTAAATGTTGTTCTTAGTAAAAGATTAAAAAAAAATGAGTATAACTCAATATAAACTAAATTTAGCATTTTAGTAAAATGGAAAATAAATCTAAAAGAATAAATTATTTCGAAAAAAAATTACAAATTCTCATGGTGTTACAATATGCTCATATAGAACAACATATGTTTGGTGCTAGATGACCTATGAAGTACACCACATAGACTATAATACACTGATTTTTTTGTATTTGGTGGGATTGGTTCATATTTTCAGTAATTAATAACTGATATTAGTGGGATACCAAGTATGAGAACTTTCATGATTTGCTAAATTTCTTTCACAATCCTTGAGGATTTTTTAATCGTTGTTGGTTGTGTATATTTATAATAATTTTTTAGTTATAAGATAATAAAAATTGGAATTTTCCTATTGTATTATGAGAATTACATTTGGTACATTGATTGTGATATACTACAGAATTTTATGATCTTACCAAGATATTATACATGATTTTCTTATACATTCTTGCTAAGGGATGTGGTTTGTTATCATATATAAAGTTTAATGGAATGTAATGAATTCATCAACCTACCCATTCAATACATAGAGAAATGAGAACATATGAGCAAGCTATGGGATTGAAATTTTCCACTTCCCATGTTTAATTCATGTATTATACAAAGAGATTATATGAAAATTCATGCTTTCAAATAATACTACAAGTGAGCATAAGTATACAGATACATGTTTTTAATACAGATCACACTAGATTCCTTTGTAAATTGAATAACACTAATTCTTTTATAAAGTCCACTCTTTTTTATTTTATGATTTCATTAATTCATATTTGTTGTTAATTATATAGAGTCTAATAGTGTCAAAAATTCTTTTCAACAAAATTAGTATTGTATTTGACTTAGGGAGATACTAAAAACATTTAGTATATTTTATCTAAATGGAGTTTTGTATTGATATCCACGAGGTGTTACAGATGGTTTAATGCAAGGTTAATTAAATTATAGTATTATAGAAATATTTTAAATTATATCCAAATTTATTTTTTGATATTATTTCATACATTATTATACCTAATAAAATTAAAGGTGAAATAGAACAAAGTCAATGAGGCTTTAATAAAAGTGGTATATTTCAAGATATATTCCCTAAATCCCAAATTAATGTAATGAATATATTCTAAATTATATGAAATGATATTTTAATATCATAATTTAAATTATAAGGTAATATTACCTTTCTTACAACTGATCATATAGTGAGATTGTGATGTATCATTGGCTACAATATATCACAAACACTACCTTTGCATGTGATTCTTTTTCTTGGGTAATGGAATATTGAAGGTCAACATTAGATTAATCCTCCACCAGATCAAAATTGGAATAGATTAAAACCCAAAATAACATATTTTACATATCAAAAACCATATAGAAGGAATTTGATACACCTCCAGTGGTCGAGTTGTTCATCAACCAAGCCTCACCCCAGCCACTAACCACCGATGCTGATGCTGAGGAAGAGCACTGGCTGAACCCTTAACCATTGAATCCATTAAATCCCATCTGCATTTGAGCCTACATCACCATGAATGAGACTGATCCTCTTTAAGAAGGGAGTATCACTATTATTGTCACTATTGAGGAGCGTTGACGATGAGGAGAGTCGCAACCCTCCAATAGTGCAGTTTCATCATTTTACAATTAATCAAATTTTCCTTATTTTTACATGGACAACGCTATTTAGGGTTTCTAATAAAATTTTGATGCATATATTAAATATTAATATATCCTATGAAACCTAAAAATCACATTATGCATTTAATTATAAATAAACACCACAAAATCATAATGTTTTTTAAAATATATTATAAAACATATATTTTTAATATTTTTTTATAGCATTTTTGATATAGTGTATTAAAATTATATAAATTTCATCATTTGTGATCAATTTTTTAGCTAAAAAATCATTTTTTAAATAAAATGCATAATCTGACAACAAGATTTGTTGAGAATGAGAATATAGTGATTTCTACAAAAATTAATGTAATTTATGGAAAAATAAATTATTTTTTTTAAAATTGAGTATGATGTTTTTCAACTACATGGTAGGTATTAAGATGATTTTTTTATCTATTGATTTCATTTTCAACACCATGTATTAATGGTGTAATCGTTTGATAATTTCTTCTCAATCCATTTATTTTCATTTGTAGAAGTCACATCCGGACTAACAAATCCAAAAATCCTTTCATAATTGTTTCTAAATACATAGTCAGGATATATATTCCATTAAAAAAATTATAAAAAATATTAAATTATAATAAAAACATTACATCAATTATTAAACAGATGAATTATGAAATTTTATCTCATATATACATTTAGAAGGGAGGATCCTAACTATTCATTATTGAGCATTTTATTTACAATATTACGGCTAATAATGTCCTAAGTGACTATTCTATATATTTCTTGTAAAATTTAATGTCATTAGTATATTAATTATGAACATGGAATCTATGAAATATTTTAATGTTAATAGATATCTTAGATCAATTGGTGTGGTAAAGGTTTCCTTAGAATGTTTTTTTATCCAATAGTAGATCCTTTAGATTAACTTTACTTGAATTTCTATTTCCTTTCTATCATTAAATACAATTTTTTGACCCTTAAAATCCAATGTAGAAGTTTTTTTAAATATATTTTTTTGAATAAACATACCCCTTTTTCATTTTGTTTATTTATAAGATTAAATATAAATTATATGAAATTTTTAATAGAAAGTTCCATCATATGAATCTTAACTTCATTAAGGGGGTCAGGTAGTTTAGCACTCAACTCAGGAGCTACATAAATCCCTACTCATGTGATTTTTTAGATGATATTTATTATATATGATATAACCTTTGATATTGTGAAATATAACTCGTAGAAAAAGATGATGAGAAGGTGATGAAAGTTAAAAATTAAAATCAAATTTACCTAATAATATTTTAATATAAAAAATTATAAAAATTTTATTTATTTATAATTAATATTAAATATTAGGTAAAACTTTTTACCTCTGGTAAATAAGGCCTTTGTGAGGTTTGAATAACCAGGAAACTTAGTTTTTGTCTATATTCATAGTGTAGGTGTTGCTTTGTGGATTTTTCTCATTTGTCCCTTTGAAGTTGAATATTTATGACCTTATATTTCTTAATTTATCATTCTTTTAAAGTTTCATTCTGAGCATATATTCCTTTCATTTTATTTTCAGTATATACATGTGTTCCGAATTTCATAAATAATTCTCATGGATAGACTCAAAAATTTATACCTCTAACTTTTCTATAATGTTCTAGATGCATCAAAATAAATGAAAATGGCTATTATTTAGCTATGGTAGATGAAACCTATTATTTAAAAAAAATTAAAAAATATAATACAAATTATTCATTATTATTGTAACGGCCAAAAAATTCAATTCAATAATTAAAATAATAACTCTTATATTATAAAGACTACTTTATTATGAGCGTAAATAAATACTAATACATTTTAAAAGAAAATTGTACTCCATGAATTAATATTGACTCTAACTAGTTGAAATGATATAGTGTCATAAGAAAAATAAGAATAATGTTCATACTAATGTAGACTCCATAGGCTTGAATTCTCCAATAAATATTTCTCTAGCTATAAAAATAGTAAAAAGAAATTGAAGAGTTAAAATTGTGACATACATTATAAAGGTAAGTGTAGAACCTTGGTAGGAAATGCAGTTAATGTCAAGTTATGAGAATGGTGGAGTATATATAGGGTGTAAAGGTCAATTTGATTATTAGGATTTGGCCATTATCTCATAATTATCTGACTATTATAGAGTGACTATTAAATAATAATTGGAATATTAATAATATTCAATAGAATTATAAAATTAAATTTTAAAAGTATACTCAAATTAATTATAATAATATTTTAATTGTATTATTCTATGTCCTTTTACTATTTTTGAACCAATACATATGAAATTATAAAATTTAGAAACCCATCAATTGAATAAATAATATGTTCCCTTTAAAAATATTGTTTTATAATATATATGTACATTTTACTTACAATATTTTTTTTCTCATTCTTAGGAATTAATTTTCATAAATTAAACATTATATATGAGATCAAAGTGTTGAAATTAGTCTATGTTGAAATTTTAAATTTTTTCTAATATGTTTAATTTTACAGTGAATAGTAAAAATGTATTTTTGGTTTTAAGATATGTCTTACAAATTTATAAATATGTAATAATGAGGTTAAAATTAATAAAACTAAATAAAAGATAAAAAATAAGTAATTTTATTAATATAATTTATTTTATGGAATTAAAAAGAACTTCTAAACCTATAAATACATTTTGGAATTAAAAAATGGAAATTAAAGTTTTAAAAATATTATTTTGTTGTAAAATTATTTTCCCATGAAAAAAATAATATAAAAATAGAATTTTTGTTTTGAAAATAAAATATTTCCAAACACACGTTCTTAATTTTGTAAAACATGATCCAAAACCATAAGTATGCCAATGGTTTTGTATATTATGCAATCAATATTTACAATTCTAATATTTTGAAATTAATAAACAATTATCAGCGTATTTATTATAAATACCAAACCATTATACAACCCAATTTTTATTCAATGGTATTCATATATATTAAATTATAATTTTTTGAATATACATTCTATATATGGAACATAAATCTGATTTATAAGGGTTAAAATGATGATAAGTTCAAGTGTTTAAACACATATATACTCAATGATTTTATATAAAACCTATTCATTCGTCTGAATAAGTAATTGATAAAATGATATGTTATGATATATTATTTATGTGGAAAATATGAATTAAGACATATAAATGGTGCATCATGATAGTGTTCCAATGTCTTGGGTAAGGAATTAATCTCTTGATATGACATGTTTGTGATACCTTAGTTAATTACCTAAGAAATGTGTTATATGATATCTAGGTGATTAACCTTTATGATATGACTATGAATGTCTCATTTGTATGTTGTGGCCACATCTCTATTTTATGTGTAAAATACTTATGACTATTCTCTCAATTTATGCCTCATGTTTTATCCATAATGATCACTCACATTCTATTTTCTTATAGATCACTTACTGGGCTTTCTACTCACTATTTTTTTTATGTATGTCCTAAGGAAGTCTCTTGTAGTGAGATAATCTAGGATTAAATAATAAAGGAGATTTTCAAGAATATTAAATAAATATCATGTTTATGTTTTCCTTATATACTTAATGTATTATGTACCTATATTCTTACACACTAAACCTTAAAATATCCATATTAGTTATTAATGTAATATTTTCATAAGGGATTATGTTCAAATATATATATATATATATATATATATATATTAAATGGATGGTATCCATAGGTGGTATCAAAGGAATATTTTAGTTATTTATAGAAATTAAGACTATAAAACATTAGTAAAAACTCTAGGGATATGTCTACATAAAAAAATCCCCAAATCTTGATAAAGTGTAGAGTGTGTTAATTTTTTAGTAAATACATCCATGTGTGGATACTGGTAAGTGGATTTGGTTATGGAATATATATACCTAGGTGTAATAACCCCAAAAGAGCTCACTGGGTATTAAATCAACTTATACTTGGTGCACAACAATGAATCCTAAGACTGTACTCTTGCCCAGATACTCCCTAGGGATATTCTTTAGTTAGTGACATGTTTTTTACATTCCATTGTGAAGGATATATAGAAAATGTATTTTTTAATATTTATTGTAAAACATTTTCAAAAAAAATATTTAAAAAAAATGGACTAAAAATTATTTATAATTATTATTCAAATAATATTTTTAATAGTAAAAAAATTCTAACATGTGTTTTTTTCTTATTGTAAAATGGTTACTAATAGAATGAATCTTGTAAATAACAAGTACAACATAAAAATTGATGAAAGCCTGCACAATATGGGAGAAGAGTTATGAACTTCATAATTATACTAAATCAGTTAACTAAAGTTATAAATAATAACCTAAACCATGTGAAGTTTCTGAATTCACCGGGGATAGATTCACCATCAGTTTAATAATTCACGCATTAATGACCATATATTTTCAATGGAGCCTATGATCCACTAATCATAAAATAATATATCAATATTATAGAACATTTATTTTTTATACTCCATTGTTCTAAATAAATTAACTTTACATTTTAAGTATATCCCAAAGTGGGAGAAGATGATCAGTGGTGGACACTTTTCAACAACATGAATTCAAAGGAAGAGGTGGAATCTATAGAGTGTGAGGACTTCAAAAAAAATCATCGAGAATTTTCTCCATGCCCTTAAAATGATAATGGAAATGTAAGTAATTGAATTGAATAAAGGAAAATGAATTGGTGCTTATCTATGAGAAGAAATTTACAAGGCTTTCATGATATGAATCAAGATGTGTACTTTTTTAGAAGGGAAGACCGATTAATTCATTAGTGGACTAAGACCTCATTTATGGAACACTCTTATAATATGAGACTTTGGGATTTTTGAGGAAATAATATAGTGTTATCTAAAGGAGTAAATGGATTTTTTGAGATCCAAAGGGGTATAAAAATGAATGATAAGAATAGGTGGATAGACACAAATTTTATAAATAATTTCATCCATGAAGGAAAAAATGAAAAAAAAAACAGCTCATGTGTCACAAGTGTGGGAATAAGTATTTGGGGAATTGTATTAAAGGTAGTATGGAGTGTTATAAGTACGGAATTGAAGGCCAAATATCTTGAAACTGATATTGATATATACATACTCAACATATTAATGATAATTATATAGGGACTTTAGTGTAACTATATCCTACAATAAAATTGTTCAAGTATGGGGAGCATGAAAGTTTCACAAACTAATGTCCAAATTAGACGATAATAGAGTAAAACTACCATCAAACCCATCCAAATACAATGGAAAATGTTTATTCTTTTACAATCGTGATGGATGAATTTAAGGATCTAAATTATTTTGTAGTAGTTATACTCATTGTATAATCAAATTTATAAAATAAATTATTATATTAGGTTTATATGAAATTTAATTTTATTTGTGTTTTTAAATAGAATCATGTTAAACCCTGTACTTCTAGTGTAGATTTGTTAGTTAAAAATATTATAGGAATAACTCAAGAATCAATATATACAGGGGTTCCCCATATTTAATTCAGTGAGTAAAATATCTCCACAAATAGAGTGTTTTTTCTATTAGTGTAATTTGACTTAAAACTAGTGATGGATTGGTTGTCATTGTATACTACAAAGATCAACTAAATTTTTATAGAAAATTTTGTTTCCTAGAATGTAAATCGTATAATTGTCTTCTAAAAATACATATCCATTCTTGATACTCATTAATATCCCCATCATATTTCTTTATTCATGTTAATAATTGGTTAATAAGATGAATAAAGGGAATGTATAAATATAAGAGATATACCCATTTTTTGGGATTACACTGATGTATTTACTGAATAGTTACTTAGACATCTCCAAGAAAGAGAGTTTGTGTTATCAATTGAAATTATTCATAGATCTAAGCCAATATAAATAACCTCATATAGAATGACATATATGGATTTAGAGAAATTTAATAATAAACATCAAGATATATTTGATAAAAAAAATTTAGTCGAGTGTTTTTCTTTGGGTATCACATGTTCTATTTTTGAAGAAAAATGATGGATTAATGTAACTATGAATTGATTATAGATAATATAAAGGGATACAAATTAAGAACAAATACCATGTTCCAATGATTTATGATTTCTTCCACAATCTTCATGGGGATCAATTATTCTCTAATATTGGCCTTCGATCATAGAATCATTAGTTGAGTGTGAATCTAGAATATATTCCAATGAATTCCTTTAAAAAAATATATAGAAATTATGAGTTTTTATTCCCTTTTTTTTTGAATACTTCCCTTGCTATATTTATGTATATAATGGATAGTGTCTTTAGAGCCTACCTTAATGAAATTTTGGTTATATTTTTTGTTGATATTATGATTTATTCTAAATTACATGTAGAGCATGAGGATCATGTGAGGGTTATATTATAAAATTTGAGTAAAGTGAATATTTTTTATAAATTCAAAAAAATTTCTTTGTGCTTACAAAAAGGTGTATTCTTAGGACAAATTGTGACCAATGATGAAGTCTTGGTTAATATAGAATATTCAAGGTCTGTAGATGAGTAGTCTCATCCTACAAATTTGAATGAGATTCATAGTTTACTTGTTCCAGGAGGATACTATAAAAGTTGATTTTAAGAATTTCATTGCTTTCTAATTCACTAAAAAAGTTAACTCAAAAAAAGATATAGGTTTATTTATACAAAGGAATATAAGGAAATATTCCAAGTACTAAATAATAGGTTGGTTAGTGAACTTGTTCTAACATTTCCCTCTAAGGGGGTAGAATGTTTCATTTATTGCAATGCATACCTCAAAATAATTGGGTGTATAATCAAGAAAATTTATATGGTAATTGCCTATGTATCTTGATAGTTCAAGCCTTAAGAAAAAAATTATCCAACCCATGATATAGAGTTAGTTACAATTATCTTTTCAATATACAAATGTATACCCTATATTTATAAGGAGATGATTGATATTAACACCGACCACCAAGTTTTTATGTATAAATTAAAACATAAGGTAATTAATATAAGAAAAAGGAGATAGTTGAAGCTCCTTAAACAAATTGATTATTTTTTCTATTAACACATTGTAAAAGAAAAAAAATGTTGATGATTCATTAAGTATAAATGATCTCAGAGTTCTTGTATTGATGACGATTGAAGTAGATCCATTGATCAAGGAATTGTTAAGGATTTACATGGAATTGATAAGGAAAGGAAATATTTAATCTTATCCTAACTGATTTCCCAACAATAATTACTAGAGATGAACAGAAAAACACAAATATACGATCATAATTTACAAAAAAAAGTTAGATGTTGTCAAAAATGGGAAGCTTCCAAAGTTCAATGTTGATCAAAAGGGAGTACTGAGGTTTGTTATAATGATATGTATCCTATATATAATAGAGTTTAAGAAAGATATTATGGATTATGCTCACATATTTGTGTTGTTTATACATCTTTGCAGCATCAAAATGTATAAATATATGAATGATAATTATTGTTGGGGTAAATAGGAAGGGATATTACTAATTATTCTACAAGATATTTGGTTTTTACGAAAGAGAAGGTTGAGTGATAAAAACCTGATGTAGTGCTATAACATCCACCCAAAAATGTATGTAAGTGGGACATAATTACTAGGGAAAATGTTACTATAATTCCTAATACATCCATGAAAAAAATCTATATTTTCAATCATCAATATATTAAAAAATTACACAAATTTTATCAATATAAAAGAGGATTTATCCCCTAAGTGCCTTGCTCATCAATATATTCAAAAAGTGGTGATATTTCATAGGGAACCAATATTAATTATTTTAGATCAAGATCCAAGTTTTACATTTAAAATATAGATTATAATTAAAAAGTATTTTAATACTTAATTAATCCTTACCACATCCTATCATCTTTCAAATTAGTGGAAAAAATTAAAGGAATATTCAAACATTGGAAGTCATGTCGAGGGATAGCTCATTTTATTTTCAGTTTAATTTAGAAAAACATCTCCCACTTTCCATATTATCATATAAAAAAAGTTATCACTCAGGTATTTAAATGGAACCTTATAAAGAACTCTATGGGAAGTGGTATATAACTCCAAAATACTGGGATGATGTCAGAGAACAAATATTATTGGGACCATACACTGTGAAAAACACTTCACAGAATAAACAAGTGATCAAAAAACACATCAAGGCTACTCAAAGTTGAAAAAATAGTTATACTAGAAATATAAGGAAGGACATAATGTCAGGGATCATATATTCCTCAAAATAATATTATAGAAAGGGGTCATGAGATTTAGAAAGATTGGTAAAATGATTCCAAAGTATGTTAAGCAATATGATATTTTGGAACTTGTTAGAGCATTTTCCTATCAGTTAATACTACCTCTAAATATTTTCAATGAACATGATATCTTCCATATGCACCAATTAAGAAAGTATATTTTAGTCTTGAAATATATATTATATAGAAATTATTTTTAATTAGATTTTTACCTGTTATATAAATAAGAACCGATCCACATTCTTGATTAAAGGGAACAAGTGTTGAGGAATAAGACAACCTATCTCAGTAAAGTCTCATAGAGAAACCACAATTTAAAATAATAATATTGGTTTCTTGAAGTAGAGATCATGGATTAATACTCCCCATTTTTTTAGTAAGATAAAAATTTCCAGGATGAAATTTATTTAGGGTTGGAATATAATATCCCAGAAAATCCTTTATTTTATTAATATAATGAATCTTATGTTATATTAAATATTTTATTATGAGAACATAGAAAATAATTATGTTTCATAAGAAAATTAAATATCATAAATAAATATTTCCCATAAAATCTATAAATAATACATGGATATAAACAAAAAATAACATTATACACACAAATTAATACTATATAGGACTTAATTATCCCCTGAATATTTATCCTCTTATAAAAATAGTAAAAAATAGAAGAGTTAATAATGTGACAGACATTATCATGGGAAATTTATGTAACACCTGACCCACTAGGGCCCTCTTGGCCAATAGAATATTGAGCTACCATAACCCCACGACCGCCTCCATAGGTGATGGGTTGGAAACAAGTTCTGAGATTGAATAAATAAATGGGATGTCATTACCTAGTTTACAAGTATGAACACACCCAACAGTGTCCATGAAATAGTATATAGGAATAATAAAAGGGGATATAACATCTAGAGTAAAAACATGAATTCAATAACCACTAGGGAGTACTACCATAGTATGATATAAAACAACTAAAGAGTAAAGGGATAAAATACACACCCAACTAGAAATGAAGTCCCAACCTAACAACAAATAGAATAGAAAATGGATGAGAGAGAAAGACTCTATATATCCAAGCCTAACCACCGTATGTGGTCTATGAATCCAATTATCGCTATGGTTCTATGATATCACTGATGATATATCCATAATCTTTATAAAACATGACATGTGTAGGTAACAATCATCCAAGGGTGAGTATCTACATACCTAGTAGGTTGCCCGAAAAACTCAGGTGGATAAATTAGGATATATGATTAAATTATTCATCTCAAGCCAAAGAAAGTGGGAAATAAAAACATGTCAACATATATATGTTCTCATAAAATAAATCCACATGAGAAAGATATAGGATCTACATCTCACAGCCCAGCCCTGGTTGATTTGTCTAGAAACTGCTCCAAATGGGTCTATCTTTGATGATCAACACCTCTTGTATTCATAGAGGTAACTGGGTGGAGGACCTACACCCTACCATTTCATTACACATATAATGAGGAAAAATCTCAAAATAGAGGACTCACACCCTAGTGTATCAAGGGGTGACACTAAGGAAATATGATTTAGTCTATCAAGGGGGTTCTACTAAATAGGAATATAAAAAATCCCCTATTCTATTAGGGGGGTCCTTTAAGTAGGTAAAGGACCCGCACTCTTTTCCATCAAAGGGTGACACTTAGTAGGTATAGGACCCACACCCTAGTCTTTCAGGGGGGAGGGGGAGGGGTAGACACTCAATAGGTAGTGGACCCATGCCCTAGTCTATCATGGGGTACCACTCGGTAGGTTTAGGACCCACACCCTAGTCTTTTATGGGGTTTCACTCAGTAGTTAGAGGACCTACACACATATATGTAAGAAGGGTACTACTCAGTAGGTAGAGAACCCGCATCCTAGTCCATCAGGGTATTTCTACTCAAAATAGTTAAAGGAGTATGGGGGACCAATGCCCTGATTAATCATGGGGTTTACAACCCCATCCCCTCTCTAATGATCCCATTAGATCACTTCCTTCATCGAGCATCACCTAACAAAGAATCATTATTTGAACATTTCATGTCATGTCTTTAAAGACACTATGAAGGCTACCATCACATTCTATGAAGAAAATTACATAGGATAGGGTAGTCATTTTCCAAAATCCAAGTCAATATTAAGGATATTCTCAAGGTTAAAGCTTCACATGGTGTGTATGGGGTCCAAATGATATGTTCTCCCACTCTACTTTCTTTCCATATTCTCCTCTAGATATTTCATGGAGGCCATTTCACTATAACAATCATGTAAAGATCCCACATTGTGTGTCTCAACCACCCAGGACATTCCCATGTGCTCCTATTAGTGCCCATTTTGGTCAAGCCATTTTGTGTACCTATCCACGATCGAGTACCGATATGTGACCATGTACTCTCAGATTACACGGTGTATCCTCTTGCTTGGGTTCATAGTTATGTGCATTTCATACATAGATTAGTCACCATGTGTGGTTAACACAACATGTGGGCCCATCCACATGTTGTATTATCCTTAACTCTTCCTAAATCCCAATCATCACAACTAGGGTGATACTCATTATGTGTTCTTACGCATTACACATCCTGTATATGGGAATTTTCCATATTTCTAGAATTTCTCCAAGATTCTTCTAGGTCTAGCCTCTCCACCATGATCCCCGCCATTTGACCACTCTAAATTGAATGGTAACACATCCTATCATCTATTTCTATCCTCAAGTGGCTATAAATTATACCCCAGCCACCTGCATTGATCTGTTATGATGATCGTACACCCCTATCACCCATCATTTTCTCAGATCCTAAACCTATGGAAAAATAATTTGTTACATCCCACAATGAATCATAATCTATCTGAAAATCACCATACCAGTAATATTTCTCACAACCACCATGAATCTGAGGGTTATATCACACTTAAACCCGCCTAAAAAAAGTCAAACCATAACCTTATAAGCCAATAATGAAAAAAGTGATGAATGATGTTGAAACAAAACAATAAAATGGGTGAAAAAATTGTTTTTCAAAAATTCTAGTCCAATGATTGAAAAGTGGGGAATTCAATTTGACATCATTGTATTGAAATAATAAATTAAATAAAACAATTTAATTCATCAATGGGAACATGTGAAGGTTTGAAAAAGAAGATAAAAATAAGATAAATATATATTTATGTTCAATCTTTTAGACAAGGAAAGAAACCACAATTAATGAGACTTGCATCCAAAAGGATCAATCTTTGGTGAAGAATGCATTTTTCAAGGAAGAATAAGAGATTTTGTGTCCATTGCATCTCGATCCACCTAGATCTGATCATCATTTTTCGATTGATCATAATTCTAAAATAAGGAACACTTAGAACCTACTCTCATATATCACAAGGGTTATGCCGCTAATCCTTGGAAAATATTTATAATAGGGTATTTATAGAGTATTTTAATTATATAATTTTATAAAAAATAAAATTATTATTTATTAATTTTAATTAAATGAACTCTTCAATGGTTTCCTCAACCAGACATCCTATAAAAACCCACCTTAGGTAATGCCTAGTGTAAACCACATATCCCTTAATCAACCACGGTCATGGATTTATGATATGTTACTCTATTATAGAGTTATTTCATTATTCTGAAAAAGTGAACACACATGGTATTAATATAATTATAGTTATTATAATAAAAATTATGGGCTCATAGGGCTTCATAATCTCATTTCATCTCAGTTCCTGGTTCAAAAAAATATTTCTTAATATATTTAAAAGTATTATATGGAAAAAATAATTCACTATATTATTCAAACCTTTAATACATTTAATCTTTTAAAATAACATGATAAAAAAATGTGGGGATACTAAGCCCATATATGGCTCTCCCGCACTAGGATTTCTTCAACATTCTCTTATACTTCCACATACATGAACCAGGGGAATGGTCAATCATCACAAGATCCTCTCCTGCTAATCCTCGATGGCCACCAGGTGTTCCATGAAGGTGTATCCATCCTCGATGTCCTTTTGTCCCTATTCAATGATGTATAAAGGATTATTCCCATATCTCATCAACTAAAAAACATAGAAGTTTTCATCCACATACTTCAACAATGGGGGTAAGTCCAAGAATTAAGAAACCTCTCCCACCCTCTATAAGATCATGAAAGTCCTAAAATACCTTTGGAATAACTTTCCTTCTTATCCAAATATATGTAATACTTTCCATAGGGAGACTCCTAGGAAAAAATTATCTCCCTGTTAAAACTCCAAGGTCCTAATACATCAACTTGTGTAATATTTTTCTCATCTCAATGTTTCCCTCAAACAGTTATGGATCACATAGACCTTCTCTATCATTGTATACACCTTCTATGTCCCCAAAAGAGATGCATCACCTATCTCACTCAATCATAGGGGTGGCCTACAGGGTATCTCATAGAAGGACTCAAAAGTTTCCAGGCTAATCATAGATATATAACTATTTTTTGAATAAAACATTACCTATGGTAAGTGATACTACCTTATATGTCCAAAGTCTAACACAAAACCTCTCAGTATATCCTCTAACTCTATTATAGTGCACTCAATCTACCAAAACATTTGGTGGTGAAACACTATATTCATCGTCAACTAGGTCTCGAATGCCCCCCTTCAGGCCTCTCCACAACCAAGATGTGAATCTTATATCAATGTTGTAGGCAATAATTTAGGGTGACATCTGGATTTAAATTATGTCCCACACATAAAAATGTCCCAATCTCTCTGCTAAACATTTCTCACATTTAGAAAAAAGTGTGTCTACTTGATTAGTCAGTTAATAATAAACTGGATAACATTATAAACTCTCACTATCCATGGTATCCCTATCACAAAGTCTATGTATATTTCATCACATTTTTACTCCAATGGTCTTATGAGGCTATGTCAATCATTCTAAAGTATGGAGATCAACCTTCAAATTTTAACATGTAAGACCCTGAGTGTTGAAATCATCCACCCTCTGTCTCATTCCATCCCACAAAATATTCCACTCAAGGTCTAGGTACATCTTAACTACTTTTAGATTTACAACCAAAAGTGAATTGTGAAACTCCCTTACCAACTCCTCTTGCATCATTACTGAAACCACCATCCATCCATTGAGAAGAATCACATGTTCCCATCCTTAAAAAATCCATCTTGTGAATATTTTAAAGATATATAGTCACTATAAACCTCACAGTAAATGTATCCCAACCAGGCCTCCCTCACATGCTAAAGAAGTGTATGATTCAACACCATCGATTGAATATAAGCTACACCCATCTCCTCTGATAGGCTCAACAACAAAGAATCCAACTAATTTGAAACCTCCCCCACTAAATAAAAATTAGACTTCTTGATAAGGGAATATTTCACCATGTTTCCCTACCATGTAGTATAGAGTATCTAAGTTATAATCCTACAGGAACTCCAACCAATGCCTTTGTCTTATGTTCAAACCTCACTACCTGATGATATACCTATAACTCTAATGGTGTAAGTAAAAAAACTCTCTCCCAAAAGATTGTGCCTCCATACATTCCTAGATAGGACTACTCCTAAAAACCCTAGGTCATGATTCATGTTGTTAGTCTCATGGTTCTCAACTATGTTCAACCTCATTCGATAATTTCCTTCTTTTACATTAACATTTAACCAAGCCCAGTGCGAGAGGAAAAACAATAAAATACATACTTCCTGACCACCTATGGAAGTTTCAACATAGTTTCACTAGTTAACCTCCACCTAAACTATTAAAATAATATATGAGGCTAATCATTCTAGTTAAATGGTTTCCCTTTCCATGTCAGAGTGGTCAAAGGGGTAACATACCTAGATAAGTCCTCCACAAACCTCTTGTAGTACACCACCAATCCAAGGAAAATACAACCCTCCAAAATTATCTTGGGTGGAGGCCAAGAAAAAGATAAATAAATTCTCATAGGGTCAATAGATAAACCACACTCAGAAATGAAATTACCTAGAAAGTGAACCTCACTAATCTAGAATTGGAACTTCGAGAGGATACCATAAAGATGTTTCTTCTGGAGTAAGTCTAGGACCATCATCAAATTTTCTTCCTGATCCTCCTCTTCCATGATGTAGATGAGTATTTAAGGAATGATGAAAACCATAAATAATTCAAATTATGGCAGAAATATTTGGTTCATAAAATCCATAAACACAATAGGGGAATTTTTCACACTGAAAGGAATCACTGGGAACTCATAGTGTACGTAGTGAATTTCGAATGTCGGGTTCATAATATGAGCCTCACAAACACTCAACTGGTGGTATCCAGACCTAAGATCGATTTTAAAGAACCAAATCATGACTCATGAATGATCCAAGAGGTACTAAATTCTTGGGAAATGTGTACATATTTTTTATAGTTTCTAGTTCAGGTGATGACAATCAATACAAAGTCGCAAGCTCCCACTCCCCTTTTTCATGAACAAAACTAGAGATCCCCTTGGGGAAATAATGGACCATATAAAACACATCTCTCAATGGTCGTCGAACTATGACCTCATCTACTGAAGCATATTATAGGCCATCTGATATGTTGTAGAACATATCACTATGTTCTTGAGGTGAATGTAAATACAGAATTCCATATCCCACCTCAATTGTAGTCCCCAAACATACTTAGGGAAGATATCCATAAATTCATCCACTAATTAAGAAATCCAAATGCTTTATAATCCCACTTCTCCCATGAATAAACTCAGTAAATGATGTGTGGCGGGATTTAACCTCTAGCTCACAAAACCCATTCACTCATCCATGAGATATCTCTTAGCCAAAAAGGTGAATCTCACCCCATCATTATAAATGAATCTAACCTTCCTGTGATGATATTTGATCTAGAATAAAACTATGGAAAAATATTCCATACCCAATATGACTTGATAAGGTTTTATATTGATGAACATGAAGTCCCATTATGAACTTTTTCCACCAAATGAAATCTCACAGCATTGGAAGATAAGTGATATTGAAGAATCACTCCTAGTTGAAACCTCTATAAAAATGTTGTGCTAAGGTCTTAATGGAGATCACTAGCTATCACACAAGGGATACAAAAATGATGGAGAAAATCAAACCTATATCTAAATGTACTGGGGAAAGTGTATAATAAACATATATCATACCTAACACCATCTCATGGGCTATCAATTCAAAAGCCTCCATGGTCTATAGATAAACGCAGCCCCATATGAATGTTTCATGAGTCTCGCATGGGTTTATTGGTGTTGGTGGTGAATATAGATTATAGGATTTACCTCCACCAACAACTACAGCTCCTACATCCCCACCTGCATCTCTTCCTACACTACCTCCCTGGGGGCCACCCTGGCCACACCTAGGAGAACCCTAACCATGGTGATTCCTCTAATATGATAGTCCATCCACTTCCAACCATCCCCCTCTACATGTCAGGTTCAGAAATCACATTCCATGTGACCTTACTCATCACATGCATATCTTCTCCCCTCTCTGGAATAACTTGTTCCTCTACCTGAACCCTTCTTAGCAAGCCCACGTGACTGAAACTAGTCGTAGGAACATCTCCTGCACAAAGATCCTAGTGACTAGAACCTACAATCTACAACATTTGAATGAACCCTATGACATACATTGATAACTATAGCTACAAAGAGTCCCTTAGATAAGAATATCTCCATCACTAGTGCCCACTGTTACACTCCAGTATAGGTGGGAATGCATAGGGGAGCCACACTATCATGTATGTCTCTACGGAGACCCTAATCAAACATATATGCCAGACGTAACCATCTTATACCATGTTGAGGGAATACCACATAAGTTTAGTTAACCTGATAGAATACTCATAAAATTACATACTATGCTATTGCATCTCCAAAATCTTCTAAATATGAACCGAGTGAATCCACAAGGGGTAGTACTCCTCATGAAATTTCTACTAGAATTCAAACCATGAGAGAATCATCTCATAATTGGTCCGTGTGACTAGACTCCACCAGCACACTACTTCTACATGGAATACGATGGATTCTGGTGAAAATATCAGATTGATCAGGGTCCAAAATTCTTGAAGACTCAAACCACTAAATCGATTAGGGAGCCTTGAACTGAGGCCTTATTTCTCATTGGATCTTCATTGCGATCCTAATTCAATAACCATGATAGAAATATTTTTAGAAACATTCTGAAGGTGATAAATACATACCATGGTATGTTGATCATATATATATGGGTAGATGACTCAAGAAGTACAATCATTGGACTCAATACTATATGATGAATATACCAAGTTCATTGCTACCAATGTATTGGTATTTTGAGTTAATAATCACGTTGTCAGACTTCTGGTGTATAGATATGTCTACCACCTCCCCAAAATTGGGTTCACTAGCCTAAAATCCACACTTGAGACACTTTTACACTGTTTCCCGAAAATTCCAACCAATGTTCTCCATTGTTCAATATCTACACTTACCCGAGGATGAACCTCCTTTGATACCACTCTATATTGACCTTACCCATAGGGGCCTACCATGCTAGTGGAATCTTGATCCACTATAACCCCAATCATACCTATACTAGACATGGGCCACAAAATGTTTCGAGAGGGCATATCTAAAATGGGATATCATTCCCTTGTGTAATTGTGCGTGCACACCCCATGTTATCCATTTAATAATGTGAATGAATAATAAATGGGGATATAACATCTAGAGTAAAACCATGCATGAAATTACCTCTATGAAATAATTTCACAGTTTTATATAAAACAAACAAATAATAATGATGAAAAATACATGACTAATACTAAATAAAGTCCCAACCTAACAATAAATGGAATATAAAATAGCTCTGAGAGCATGACTCCTTATCTCCAAGACCTGCCACTATACACAGTCTATGCACTCAAGTATCCATATTCTCCTTTGAAATCCCTATTAGTCTATGTGTTTCTATATAATATAGAACACCTATGAAAAAATCCCATACTAGGGTGAGTGTATACATACGCAGTAGGATACCTAGAAAACAGACGGGGAGGAATATGAAGATATTATAGAAGTATTTTTCTCAACCCAAATTAAGAGGAAAATTAAAACCTAACAACATATATATACATATATATATTCTCATAAGAGAAACCCAGATGATAGGGAAATGGTATCTCCATCTCACAGCTCATCCCAAGTAAATGTGTCCTATAAAAACTCCAAAAGGGGTTTATATCTTATGCCTTGAATCTCGTATATCCATCAAGGTATCTATGTGGAGGACCTATACCTAACCACTATGTCTCACAGTAGAGTGGTCACAACTTTCAAAAAGAGAACTCATGCCCTATTGTGTTAGGGGGTTCAACTAAGTTGGTAGAGGACCATTTCCCTTGTTCATCTCGAGTATGCCACTTAATAGGTAGAGGACCCATGACCTAGTCCATCAGTGGGTTCCACTCAGTAGGTATAGAACCCATACACTAGTCTATTAGGGGGTGACACTCAATAGGTAGAGGAAACTTTACCTATTCCATTAGGGGGTTCCACTGAGTATGTAGAGTACCCATGCCAAAGTCTATTAGGAGGTACCACTGAAACTAGTGCACGAAGTATGGGGGACCTATTCTCTAATACATCATGGGGTTTCCAACCCTAGCCTCTCTCTAATGGTCCCACATAATCAGTACCATCATCAATAATTCCTTAAAGAGGATTCACACATGGACCATTACACATCATTTCCTAAAAGACACTATAATGTCTACAATCATGTTATATGCATAAAAATGCTTAGGTTGGGAAACTCGTGGTCCAAAATAAAAGTCCAGACAAAGGAGATGTGCCAATTTGATGTTTCTCAAGGAGGGTAAATGGTGTGTATGGGGTCCACCCATTTTTTGGACACATTATGCTACCTATTCCTGTCCTACTATGGAAATGAATCAGAGACCATGTCACCATAAATGGAATGTAAGGCTCCCATAATTTGTGTCTCATCCACACAAGGCCCTCCCATGTGCTCCTAGCCATGTCCATGTTCATTGGGCCACGCCTTGTACGTTGCCTTGTACTTGGATGTGCTCAGAACTACTGGAAACCAGACCTATACCCATGGTTGTACAAAAACCATGGGTATAGGATTCGTGGGAAAAACATTCATGGGAATGACCAATACCCATGGTTCTCAAAAAACCGTGGGTATACAATCATATATGCATGATTTTTTTAGAATTGTGGGTATAGGTTCGTGGGACATTTTTTGTGCGGGAATGACCTATACCCATGGTTCCCAAAAACCATGGGTCTCGATTGGGATATACCAATTGTTTTTTTTTAAATGTGGAAATAGGTTTCTCAGGGGGAAAAATTCGACCTATACCCACAGCTTGACAAAACATTGGGTATAAGTTGACCAATTATTTTTCCATTAAAATCAAAATAAAAATAAATATTTTGATATAAGTTTATTTATATTTATATATATATTGTATATAAAAACATAAAATGTGAGATAGAGTAGTGGTAAGGCTGATGTAAAGTAAGGGGCGATGAGATCAAAACCCAGTGTGTGTTTTGTTAATAAATGACCTATACCCACGATTTGGTAAATCTATGGGTATAAAACTATACCCACATTTGGTCAAACCATGAGTATAGGTATACACATAAACAATTCCTATAGCAGGGGTTTAAAAACTATGGGTATAGGTATTTAACAAAAAATTGGCTCATGAATTTGGGGGCTTGATTGATCTTAAATCTACCCATCAATGTTGAATCATGGCCCCATTGGACAACAGTAAAGAAAATGAAAAATGATGGGGAAAAAGAACAATAATAAGGGTGATAATGATCGTTGGATAGGTTTTCTTGTCAAATTATTGAAAATTTGGGAATACAGTGTGAGATCATGGTATAAGAATACTAAAATGAATAAAATAATTTAATTTATCAACTGTCTCATGTGAAGGATGGGAAAAGACAAATCAAAATTAGATAAACATATTTCCATGATAAATATTTTAACGAATAGTGGAAACCCTAATTGATGAAACCTACCTCAAATAATGATTGATCATTTGTGAAGAACATATTCTTCAGTTAAGTATGACCTATTGTATCTACTTCTTCTTGATCCATCTCGATCGGATAGTCATTCATCATTCAATTCCAATTCTCCAATAAGGAATTCTATGAACTTATTATCATATCATGTAAGGGTTATGAAGCTAACCCATGGAAAAAAGTCATAAGATGGCATTTATATAGGATTTCAATTAGGTAATTTACTAAAACAAACAAATGAATTATTTATTTATTTTAATTAAAGGCATCGACTAAGGGATGCATCAACTGAAAATCTACTGCCAATGAATCTTTGGTGGCTCCTAGGGTAAACCCCACATTACAAAATCAACCATAGCCTCATATTTCCGATTCTAGGTTATATTTAGGAGTTATTCCATTATTCAGAAAAAATATTTCACATGATTTTAATATAATAACTATTTTTATAATATCAATCCATGGCTCACTCGTCCTCAAAATCTCATGCCTTCTTAACACCTGTATCCAAAAATATTTCTCAATATATTTTAAAATCTTAAAAGGATAAAATAGTGTATCTACAATATAGATCCTTTATAAGAAAAGTATTGCATGTTGGTGATCAAAAATGGTGAATTATATATAGGGTTTAAAGGGAATTTTCACCATTAGGATCCATAATTTTTCAAATCGTTACATGACCATTGAAATGTGTCTATTATATAACAATTGGAATAATAATAATATGAAATAAAATAATAACATACCATTCTAAAATTAAATTTAAAGGTGTTATAACAATGTTTTAATTATATTATTATATGTTCTTGTATTTCTTATGAACCAATATGTATGATAAAATAAAATTCATAAACCCTAAAAATGAATAAATTATATGATTCATTTAAAAAAATTATTTGAAATATATAGTTTTTATTAAAAATAATTCTTCCTCGTACATTGTCATTCATTTTTATAAAACAAACCATATATTTTCAATAATCACATCTAAATTAGTTTAGCGTGAAATTTATAGTTTTTTTAAAATATTTTATTTTTAGTTAATATTAAAAATACTGTTTTGTATTTTTGGTAGGTTTTTTGACATCATAAATATGTTATAATGATATAAAAAATAATAAAACTGAATCCCTGAAAGAAAAGTAATTTCTTGTAACACCCCAGGATTTTTATGTATTTTTTATTTTAAATAAATACTATAAATAAATAAGATTCCATATTTAAAAGATAATATTAATGAAGAACATTTTATTAAATCACTAACTTCAGTACAACATTATAATACAAGTGCTTGTAACTAATCCAATAATGTTATTACAAGTATCACTCATACCATTAGAACATCGTTGATTGACATAATAAAGAAAAAATAATTACCCACCTCTCTCAGATCTTCCATAATTAGAAAAGTACAATCAAGAAAAATAGCAAGAATAATGAGAATAAGAGGAAAATAGAGAACCATGTTGAGAGGGAGAGAAAATACACTTTGAGGAATTTTAGCTACATTGAATATATCTAAGTAATGAATATATATATATATAGTAATTTTTATTAACTATTTTTTAATAGTAGTTAGAGTTTAAATTATTATAACAGTAATAAAAGTAATTGTCGTTGATGACTTCATGTGATTTAAAATTATGTCTAAAATAATTTTTAAGTTAACACTGTGTTTTTTATTATTTCTCCAGGACGCACATCCGTCTATGAGGACGCACTGGCTGTTTCCCCAAATTCCCACGTTCCAAAGGCGGGTGGCATTCGTCACTTTTTTAGGATCAATTGCTCCTTTATCGAAATGGGATAATGGGATGTCAGTCTCTCCTTCCATGGATTCTTCCTTGGAATTCATCGCCTAGTCCAGGTCTCCCTCATAGATTTAAGACATTGTTTGTGAATCTCTTCCCAGTGCCATATCATTTTGGATGATGGTTAATTACACTTCTCTTGTTAGTACATTCCATGGGGTTTGGTTAGGGAAGCAACCTTAAATCAGAAGAGTTGTCATGTTGGGAGTCGCTGGAATGTCTGGGCATTGGAACACTAGTAAAACTAGATTTTATCCCCTTATGATAGGGATTCTCAAGTGTGTAGAAGCCCAAGGAATCCCACATCGAGTGGGGGGAACAATATTCCATAGGCTCATCCAAGTGGTTTTCCTGATCTTCCCATGTTTAACATGGGGTATGTCATTATTCTAACATCTAGAGAAGATAGATTGGACTAATCAGAACACTAATGGGACTGGATAGGATGGGTACATCCCTAGGTGGGATCAACTAAAAGGTTTAACAGATGGGTAGATTAAAATGCCCAATGAGGACGGATCCGAGGTGGTGTGTCCCATAAAGGGAAGATGTCACATTGTGAAGGCTAATCTAGACACCACAAAGGGTAGATTTGGGAACTTTCACCCCATAAAGGGAGCACCCAAGGTTAACCATTGGATAGGATTGAACCTCAGGTAGGTTTCCTATATAACCTGTGTTGACTACAGGGATCAAAACCCATATAGTTCTATTAGGTGAGGCATAGAATCGTGGTACACACAGAGGGAAACAACCCAAAGATATGCTAGGGATTATGCAGGGTGAGAATCCCATCGCAAGAGGAACACTCTTGGTTGGATGATTGTGGATTATATAGGGATTATACATGGTTAGCTACCTGGATTCCACAAGGAGTGTTCATTAGATGGATGCCTTGATCTCACAAGGATGTGGTGTCCTGGATAAGGATCAAGATGGATGATGAATGGTTGGATGAAGTTGAGGGGGGGGATGGGGGGAACTAGCATGGAGATGACAGTGATGTTGGAATTGAACCTCAGAGAGGCCTCCTATGTATACCCTTGGTGGAGAATCAAATTATATGTTGTTCGGTGGTGCGATGGGACACCTGAGGATGTGGCGCGTGAAAATGGATACATGGGTGGGACCTAAAGATAGTAGAACCTCCGGGTTGGGGCATGACATTTCAAAAACACAGAGGCTCAAGGTGAAGACTACGATGAGACATGAGTAATGGGATTGAACCTCATGGAGGATTCCTACATATCCTCATGGAAGAGAATAAGAGTCCATGTAGTTTTGTAGGGCATGGAATCCAGGTGTACACAAAGGAAAACGACCCGACGACATGTCGGGGTTACACGTTGTTAACGGCTCGAGAGTTGGTCTGACGCCGCTAAGGGATGGACCAAGGATATGGGTCCCAGCTAAGCGGACACTGAAGTTTACCAGTGTTTGGGGTTGAAGCTCGAGGAGGCTTCCTATGTACCCTGCCTAAGAGATAGTGATCAAAACCCATGTAGTTCGTAAGCATATAGTTTAGGGTCATGCAGGACGGAAAGAGGGATATTTTCATGACCCGTCCTCGGGGCCCATGCCGTGACTACCCCAAGCCCGCCTTCATAGTCCAGGGGCTGGAGACTACCACCAAAGGCGTAAATCCCGATAACTGGGAAAGCATTTCCTTTATAAAATTAAAAATAAACCATAGAGTACAAGAAGAAGTAATACACTAACTACAAAAGAAAGTGCTGAAAAGTAAGTGGGCCAGAATACAAACCCAACTGAAAGTACAGCTACAACTGAACGAAAGTACAACAGGAAAGACAAAAAGCTGGAAGAAAAACAGCAGCAGCTCTTGGGTCATCCACCTCAGATCCTAACTGAAGGGTAGGTACAGATAGCGCAGCTCCTGGATCGTCCATCACGGATCCTACCTGAAGGGTAGGTATAGATAGCCTCCACAAAGCTCTTGCCCGTCAACCTCCTCCGAGTATCGTCTCGTCGTGAAGTCCACCTCCGGATACTGACTCGTCATGAGGTCCACCTCCGTGTACCATCAAGTCCTCGAACACTCGGCCTCTGTCAGTGTTTCCCGTCATCTGCAACCATCACAACGAGGTGCAGGCATAGCCCGTGTAGGGGTGAGTATAATGATACTCAGTAGGGACCCCGAGACCCTCAAGGTCTCTCTAAATACAACAAGGATAACCACAAAGCAGAATCACAACAGATAACCCTTACTTAGGTATAAGCCCATACTTATACCTAAGTTATCACGTAACCCATCTCAATCATGAGGAAACACAAAGGTTATGAAATCAACGGATAACCACTACTTAGATATATGCCCATACATATACCTATGTTATCAAGTGACCCATATCAATCATGAGGAAACACAAAGGTCATAGACTCAGCTCAAACCAAGATTTTATTCATGATGTCGAAACCACGGCTGCTGGAGAACTCCTCCCCTATCGAGTACAGTGGGCCAGCCACTACAACCAGGTGTGCCCCACTAACCTTGGACTGCTGTAGTACTCCACCTGCCGAGTACTGTGGGCCTACTGCTACAACCAAGCGCTTCCCACCATGGGTCTACTGTTACAACCAAGCGCTCCCCCTTCAAGTACTGTGGGCCTGCTGCTACAACCAAGTGCTTCCCACCATGGGTTTGCTGCTACAACCAAGCGCTCCCCCTCATAGGATACAGAGGTACTCCTTCTGTCGAGTACAACGGGTCTGCCGCTACAACTAAGCGCACCTCCGCCGTGGGTTTGCTGCTACAACCAAGCGCACCCCACTGGGCTATCCGAATCACTCCGAGACGATCGATCAGCAGTCGTCAAGTCTCAGCCAGCTACTAGGTCTCTGCACTCTTCTAGCTCATCACCGGAAAGGTCCTCTCCACGAGCTATAGTTCGATACTCCAAGTATCACAAAGTCCCACAAAGAAGTATCTCAAAGGACCGCCTCGTCATAGGGGTCTCAAATCAACAGACGGAGCGTCAATCGGACGCCCGGTCTGTGAGTTATTATCCTTTTCATCCCAGGAGCTCGGTTGGTTTCGTGTGAAAACCAACCCGGACGTATCTCAACTGTACCCCGAACTCTCATAGGCTATACTCATAGGGACCGTTTCTCAACGTGATCACCAACGCCGCTGACGGTTCGTCAAACGGACGTCCGGTCTGGAAGTTATCGGCTTTTCCGTTCTAGGGGCCCGGTTGCATTTCAGGTTCAATCCAACCCGGACACTATCCAACTGCATCCAAACCTCAGGCGAACTGTGCCAAAAGTTCCGTCTCATCAAGAAGAATCCAACAAAGTCTACGGCACGTCAATAGGATGTATGGAGCTCAAGTTATAAGTGTTTCCGCTCCGAGGGCCCGGTTGGTTTCGTGTTCGAACCAACATGGTCATACACAAAGTTCTCCAAAACCATGAGTGTAATATACCTAAACGACCGTCTCGATCCAAGTATCACATCGCAACTGACGGTGCGTCGATCAGAGGTCCGTAGCCCATGTAAAGGGTATTTGAACAAAACCTGCCCGAAAATAGGGGGTTCGAGCCTGGTCCGACCCGGCCCGAGACCCCCCTGGGTCGGCCCGAACCGGGTCGACCCGACCCGAGTCTGCATCCAGCCAGATCAGGCGCGGCCCAGCCCGGCCCGGCCGGCCTGGCACTGGCGCTGGCGCGGCGCCCGCATGGCCAGCGGGTGCAGGGGGGGTTACAACCTCCCGCGGTTGACGAACCGGCGCAACATAAGCCACGCCACCCCAAATCCGGAACGGCCGAAGCCGTTCTGGTTCTCCCTCCACTGTCGCGGCTCAGCCGCGGCAGTTTGCTCTGGCGGCATGCCACCGCCGCCTTTTGCGAACCACCGGACGCGCTCCGGTGGTCCGTTTCACCTGTCGTCTTCGCCAACGGTCCTCCCAGGACCCGATCTTTACTGCGAAGGGATTCAAACGCCATTGCGGCCCGCTTCGTCATCGCCCGTCGATCCACTCTTCAAATAAACAAACTACGGCCGTCTTCGTGGTTTTCCGGCATGGCGCGACGGCGCCGCGCTTCTTTGCCCGTACTTCTTTGTTTCCGCGCGGTGCGATGGCATTGCGTCACCTTCATTCGAGCCGCAACGAGTATGACAGCAAAGAGGGAGGAGGGTCGGTCTTGTTTGTGTGGTCTGACCTCCTCCCATTATAATGATAGCAAGCGGCCAACAATTATCAATGATGTTCATTTAGATAAAACTTAAACGAAGATTAAACCCCTACAGTTTTCCCCGTAATCAAGAATTTCCAACTCGCAAACATATTCTTTCGTGAATCAACTTAATATTTAGTTGATCCGCGTTATTTGTTTTAGAAGGAAATAAACATGGGTTCATTAACATTCACAAATTAATTCCCTACCTTGATTCATGATGGCTGATCGCTTGACGAATGAAGAGAAAGCTCCGATGTTCCGTAGACGTTGCCGCGGGATTACGGCGTCACTTCGTCAAGCGTCGAGAAAAAGGAAGCCGAGGTTGGCACCGGCGTTCTTCAACGATGAGGATGGAGTTCTTTGTGGAAGGATGAAACTCTTCAAAAACTAGAACTCTCCCAAAAACTCAACAGAACAAGATAAAACCCAAATAAAATAAGACACCTCTTATTTTATTACTCAAGCCATGCATTTCAAAAATCCAAAATTCAAAACCTAACATACTTAATTAATTTATCTTAAGTTGTCTAATTAATTAGTGTTTAGGTGGAATAAATTAATGTGGGAGGTGAGGAGGGGAGGAGTCACTTAATTAAAAATGGGTTTAGAGGAGTTAGGGAATTTGAAAAGGTGGGGGCTTGTGTGGGCCCCACCTCACCCTTACTTCTCTCATGGGAAGTTAACAACCGGTGGGTCCCACTCTAACTCCCAAACCTAGGATCTAACACTTAAAAAATAGAAATTAATTTGAGACACAACTTTATTTCACTTAAACCGCTTAGTGAAAAATAAAAATAAAACAATTATATTTTTATTTCCCACTTTTTTTACATCAACACCCGAGAAAACGCACCTTCAGAAAAGGTATTCCTAAGCAATTATCGGCGCTATGGTTTCATCGGTTCCCTCGGATTTTGATTCCGAGCACCGATTCAAAAGTTAGGAAAACCTGCTCTTACGTTTACTGAACGTACCCGAGCTAAACTTCAGAAATTGATTCCGGGCACACCGAGTCTCGGAATCAAGTGTCGTCAGAAGCCGTAGTCTCGTAAAATTCCAAAGAATTTAAGAAAAAAAATCCTTGAAATTTTCGGGTCTTTACATTACTCCCACCTCAGGGATTTACGTCCCCGTAAAGCTATAACACAAACTATGGAAACATAAGTGGTACTGAGTACGCAATTGAGCCTCCTGCTCCCATGTGCTCTCCTAGAGGTTCCCGAGCTGCCAGTGGTAGCGCACCTAAGGAATCGACCATCCACGTAGGACCTACTCCTGTTGATCATCATTCTCCACTAGAACCTCTGTGAATGTCGCCCCGTCATTGACGTCCAACTCCCTGCGGTCGATGATGTGTGAAGGGTCATGCACGTATCTCCTTAGTTGAGATACGAGGATGACATCATGCACCTGGTGCAACTGAGGTGGAAAGTTCAAGCGGTAAACCACCTTTCCTACCCTACTGAGGACCTAAAAAGGTTTTTTGAACCTCGGAGATAACTTTCCGCCTCAGCCACATCTCTATAAACCTTGTCGAGGTGAGACCCGTATAAGGACGTGGTCGTCATCCTCGAACTCTAGAGGCCTCCTGTCAGCTCTGTGCAGTCTCATATGTCGTGATCCATAGGCGATCACTGCCCACTCCTACATCATGACACACCCGATTCCAGTCCCTAATGCATCGCAGTGAACTATGTAACCAACACCCACAGGTTGGGCGCACTGGTCAACCCAGCTCTTAAAAGTTCTGCTAGAAGTGGTGCCGCAACTCTGGAGAATTATGGCACAAAGGTAACTTTGGCCATCTCCTGAGTGATCGAATGCATCCTCTTATGCATGATTCCGACCTGCGGTGCCTGGGTTTTCCTTTTCGCCGACCAAGGGAAACCCCATCCCAACGTTGTAGATAAACCACAACCTTTTTTCCTAATATAGTCAATTTGTGTATGAACTGTGGATCCAATCCATACTCAGACCAACATCGTAAGGCCTCGACGCTGCCACTAAGAGATTCCAACTGAAACTCTCGCCTCGTGGGTCAGATCACACTGTCGGCACAAGTGTGATTATCGAGTCTCCTTCCATGGTATCTCCAGACATGAGGGTCAAGTCTACGGCTTACCGGAAACTCTAGGTCTGGGACAAGATTCGAGGAAGGAATGATCCGTATCAAAGTCTACTGTTACAGCAACTAGTAATGGACACAGACTGTCCCTTGAATCATTCTTAGAGCCATTGGGTCACACTCCTTGACCGCATGTAGCTACTCTCTTCCCCTGCCCTCCAGCTCACTGAGGCTGGTGGGGACTACAAAGGCGGTTGATTGCAACATGTCGAAAAGTACACCACCCCATGCTGCTCTCCTAGCTCTACTTCCACGTCTAATGCTCTGTAGATTTATCTGTCCTTAACATTTCTTCTTCTTAAAACATTCGCACGCCCAAGTCTCCGAGACTGGCACCAGTTTCCAACTTTCCCACTGCTAACCTTCACTGACTGCATCCATTCAGAAAAATAATTCGCAACCACAAAGGTTCTTTCTAGCACCCTAGCATAAGTAAGAATTCATAGAGAAAAGGTGCTAGATTAGATATCCTTAAACGCACCATGCTTAGAGGTCTGAGCTCTAAAGCACTGATCGAAACGTATTCATCGAGTACTCGGAATGCTCGGTACGCCTCGATGAATACTCATCTACCGAAACATCGTCCTGCCGAAGCTGTATAAGCTCTAGAAAACTCTCAACCACCTCCTCAAGCCAGTCCTCAGCTGCCTGTGAGTCGGGCTCACCTCGGAACTTGAGGGTATCTGATGTTGGAACACGTGTAAGGCAGTAAGCCTACATGTGTCACCTACTGGTACCGCCGGTTGTAACTGCTAACCAACAGGTAGTAATGTATAGCTAACACACTACCCGAAGGCACTATCTCAGGCATCGGTCCACGTACCGAAGCCTCATCACTATGCGGACCATCCTCATGGTCACTCACTGGAAAACACTAGTAGCCAAGTTTACCATCCACTCTACTGATGTCTCGGCTAGGCAGAAAACTCTAGCAATTGCCTCCAGCCAGTCCTCTACTGCCTGGGAATCTGTCTCGCCTCGTAACCTCGGAGGCCTCTACTGCTGGAACTCATGCAACGCGCTCTGCCAGCGTGCACAGTTCGCTAGTATGGCTGGTGGCATCTTCTGCCCAACAGGTGGTGGCGCGGCTAGTACACCACCCGAGGGTGCCAATATAGTAAAAGGGCCCCGTACTGGAGCCTCGTCGCTCGGTGGTCCGTCATCGTATACTATATTAGAACTCCAACTGATTGTCTTCGTGGAGACATCCTGAACAGATGCGACGGTCAAACGATTTATACCTGGTGAGCTGACCTGGTTTGAGCAGACTTTTAAACTTTTTTGAAACACACACGCAATCAGTGTTTTCGTGCACAAAGTCGGAAATCAGTAGTCAGGGTCCTGGTGTATGGATACGTCGTCCGCCGCACCAACACTAGACTCCCTGAATTGAAGACCACACTCGGTACCCTTAACACTATTGCTTCACAGAAAAGAAAATATCAGAGTTATAAGTCATGTGGTAGAATCGACTCCTCTGATACCAATTTGTCACGACCCATCCTCGGGGCCCGTGCCGTGACTACCCCAAGCCCGCCTTCATAGGTCAGGGGCTGGCGACATGCACCAAAGGTGTAAATCCCGATAACTGGGAAGGCATTGCCTTTATAAAAGTAAACAAACACCACAGAGTACAAGCATAAGTAATACACTAAGTACAAAAGAAAGTGCTGAAAAGTAAGTGGGACAGAATAAAAACCCAACTGAAAGTACAGCTACAACTGAACGAAAGTACAATAGGAAAGACAAACAGCTGGAAGAAAAATAGCAGCAGCTCCTGGGTCATCCACCTCGGATCCTACCTGAAGGGTAGGTACAGATAGCGCAGCTCCTGGATCATCCGCCACGGATCCTACCTGAAGGGTAGGTACAGATAGCCTCCACAACGCTCTTGCCTGTCAACCTCCTCCGAGTATCGTCTCATTGTGAAGTCCACCTCCGGATACTGACTCATCGTGAGGTCCACCTCCGGGTACCATCCAGTCCTCGAACACTCGGCCTCTGTCAGTGCTGACTGTCGTCTGCAACCATCACAATGAGGTGCGGGCATAGCCCGTGCAGGGGTGAGTATAACAATACTCAGTAGAGACCCCGAGACCCTCATGGTCTCTCTAAATCCAACAAGGATAACCACAAAGCATAATCACAAAAGATAACCTGTACTTAGGTATAAGCCCATACTTATACCTAAGTTATCACGTAACCCATCTCAATCATGAGGAAACACAAAGGTTATGAAATCAAAGGATAACCACTACTTAGATATACGTCCATACATATACCTAAGTTATCAAGTGACCCATCTCAATCATGAGGAAACACAAAGGTCATAGACTCAGCTCAAACCAGGATTTTATTCATGATGTCGAAACCACGGCTGCTGGAGAATTCCTCCCCTGTCAAGTACAGTGGGTCTGCCGCTACAACAAAGCGCGCCCCACTAACCTTGGACTGCTGTAGTACTCTACCTGTCGAGTACTGTGGGTCTGCTGCTACAACCAAGCGCTTCCCACCATGGGTCTGCTGCTACAACCAAGCGCTTCCCACCATGGGTCTGCTGCTACAACCAAGCGCTCCCCTTCAAGTATTTTGGGCCTGCTGCTACAACCAAGCACTTCCCACCATGGGTCTGCCGCTACAACCAAGCGCTCCCCCTCATTGCCTACAGAGGTACTCCTTCTGTCGAGTACCGCGGGTCTGCCGCTACAACCAAGCGTACCTCCATCGTGGGTCTGCTGCTACAACCAAGCGCACCCCACTGGGTTATCTGAATCACTCCGAGACGATCGATCAACAGTCGTCAAGTCTCAGCCAGCTACTTGGTCTCTGCACTCTGCTAGCTCGTCACCGGGAGGGTCCCCTCCATGAGCTACAGGTCGATACTCCAAGTATCGGAAAGTCCCACGAAGAAGTATCTCAAAGGACCGCCTCGTCATAGGGGTCTCAAAGCAAAAGACGGCGCGTCAATCAGACGCCCGGTCTGTGAGTTATTAGCTTTTTCGTCCTAGGGGCCCGGTTGGTTTCGTGTGCGAACCAACCCGGCTGTATCTCAACTATACCTCA
Source organism: Viscum album (assembly GCA_963277665.1). Taxonomy (NCBI): domain Eukaryota; kingdom Viridiplantae; phylum Streptophyta; class Magnoliopsida; order Santalales; family Viscaceae; genus Viscum; species Viscum album. The sequence continues at coordinate 414,912,578 of OY728145.1, forward strand.
AACTCTCATAAGGTATACTTATAGGAACCGTTTCTCAACGTGATCACCAACGCCGCTGACGGTTCGTCAAACGGACGTCCGGTCTAAAAGTTATCGGCTTTTCCGTTCCAGGGGCCCGGTTGGATTTTGGGTTCAATCCAACCCGGTCACTATCCAACAGCTTCCAAATCACAGGCGAAGTGTGCCAAAAGTTCCGTCTCATCAAGAGGAATCCAACAAAGTCGACGGCACGTCAATCAGACGTCCGAAGCTCAAGTTATAAGTGTTTCCGCTCCGAGGGCCCGGTTGGTTTCGTGTTCGAACCAACCTGGCCATACCCAAAGTTCTCCGAAAACATGAGTGTAATATACCGAAACGACCGTCTCGATCCAAGGATCGTATCGCAACTGACTGTGTATCGATCATAGTTCGGTATCCCATGTTATGGGCATTTGAACGAAAACTGCCCGAAAATATGGGGTTCGGGCCCAGTTCGACCCAGCCCGAGACCCCCCCCCCCACCAGGTCGACCCGACCCGGGTCCGCGTCCAGCCCCATCGGGCGCGGCGCCTGCGTGGCCAGCGGGTGCGGGGGGGGGGGGGGGGGGTTACAACCCCCCGCGGTTGACGAACCGGCGTGGCATAAGCCGCGCTGCCCCAAATCCGGAACGGCCGAAGCCGTTCCGGTTCTCCCTCCACGGACGTGGCTCAGCCGCGACGGTTTGCTCCGGCGGCGCGCCGCCGCCGCTTTCTACGGACCACCGGACGCGCTCCGGTGATCCATTTCACCTGTCGTCTTCGCCAACGGTCCTCCCGGGAGCCGATCTTTACTGCGAAGGGATTCAAACGCCATTGTGGCCCGCTTTGTCGTCGCCCGTCGATCCGCTCGTCAAATAAACAAACCGCGGCCGTCTTCGTGGTTTTCCGGCACGGCGTGACAGCGCCGCGGCATTGTTCGGCCTCCACGGCACGGCACGACGGCGCCGCGCTTCTTTACCCGTACTTCTTTGTTTCCGCGTAGTGCGATGGCACCGCGTCACCATCATTCGAGCCGCAATGAGTATGACAGCAAAGAGGGAGGAGGGTCGGTCGTGTTTGTGCGGTCCGACCTCCTCCCGTTATAATGATAGCAAGCGGCCAACAATTATCAATGATGTTCGTTTAGATAAAACTTAAACGAAGATTAAACCCCTACAGTTTTCCCCGCAATCAAGAATTTCCAACCCGCAAACATATTCTTTCGCGAATCAACTTAATATTTAGTTGATCCGCGTTCTTTGTTTTAGAAGGAAATAAACATGGGTTCATTAAAATTCACAAATTAATTCCCTACCTCGATTCACAATGGTTGATCGCTTGACGAAGGAAGGGAAAGCTCCGATGTTCCGTAGACGTTGTCGCGGGATGACGGCGTCGCTTTGTCAAGCGTCGAGAAAAAGGAAACCGAGGTTGGCACCGGCGTTCTTCAACGATGAGGATGGAGTTCTTCGTGGAAGGATGAAACTCTTCAAAAACTAGAACTCTCCCAAAAACTCAACACAACAAGCTAAAACCCAAATAAAATAAGACACCTCTTATTTTATTACTCAAGCCATGCATTTCAAAAATCCAAAATTCAAAACCTAACATACTTAATTAATTGATCTTAAGTTGTCAAATTAATTAGTGTTTAGGTGGCATGAATTAATGTGGGAGGTGAGGAGGGGAAGAGTCACTTAATTAAAAAGGGGTTTAGAGGAGTTAGAGAATTTGAAAAGGTGGGGGCTTGTGTGGGCCCCACCACACCCTTAATCCTCTCATGTGAAGTTAACAACCGGTGGGTCCCACTCCAACTCCCACACCTAGGATCTAACACTTAGAAAAGAGAAATTAAGTTGAGACACAACTTTATTTCACTTAAACCGCTTAGTGAAAAATAAAAATAAAACAATTATATTTTTATTCCCCACTTTTTTTACATCAACACCCGAGCAAACGCACCTTCGGAAAAGGTGTTCCTAAACAATTACCGGCGCTGCAGTTTCATCGGTGCCCTCAGATTTCAATTCCGAGCACCGGTTCAAAAGTTAGGAAAACCCGCTCGTACGTTTACTGAACGTACCCGAGCTAAACTTCAGAAATTGATTCCGGGCACACCGGGCCTCGGAATCAGGTGCCGTCAGAAGGCACAGTCTCGTAAAATTCCAAAGAAATTAAGAAAAAAAATTCCTTGAAATTTCCAGGTCTTTACAGATATAGTTTAATGTCATGAGGGACGAGGGTGAACCCTCATGAAGTGGTCAGGACTGATGAGTGATAGTCCTGAACCTCAAGAAGGCTTCCTACAAACCTCACCTAGAGAGGGAAAGGATCATGGTACACATAGTTTGGGAGACAAAGGGGAATGGGGCTTACACACTAAGGCAGCCCAAAAAATGTTTCATGGTCGATGTTTGCTCTAAGCTCACGTGTGTCATGTGTGATATGAGAAACAAGAGGCAACAAAGTCCTGACGATCATGTCATAAAAGGTGTGTCTGTGAGGAATGAAAAGGGGCTTATGCGTGGTTAGTGGCCTATGGAGATAGATATTGGGACTTACTCCATGATGGAGGCCCGATGGTGATAAAGACCAAAGAGAGAGGGATGGGGTATTAAAGGTCCCTATGCCCATCTCTCCTCTTCCCTTGGTTGACAGAAGAATAGAGGAGGAGCAAGGATTCAACCTCCCACAATAAAGGCTAGGGACTAACACCAGGATGGTTTCCCTCCCATACGGACAGATTTAATTCCATATATGGAGGATCTCATTCCATTTGAGAAAGATCTCACTCCCGTGGAGATGAGTGGGAGTGGAAACTGTCTGAAGTGGGGAACCCTGTGTATATATCATGGGGCGAGGCTACAGTTTAACATCATGCGATGAGCAAGATGATTATTGGAAGTTTAACGTCCGGCAGCTCAGATGAAGAGGATTTAATCCCCACTCCTTTGACTTACATAACCGGAACTCTTTAACCCTTGGTGAAGTGAGGGCATCGACAATGTCACGTGGAAACAGGGTTGTGGTGTGATCCATTGAGGGGCTCACATTATCATGGCATTACGAAGAAGAAATAGTTGTTATCATGACTATGCGAAGAAGCATGAGTCTAATTAACTCAACAGGAATCGTCACCTAGGGGACCTTGAGATCACTTCACAGGAGCCTACAGGGCCATGCGGAAGGGGTGCACACAAAACATGAGTGTCACACGTTAGATTGGGGGTTCAAATATGGTGCGATGAAGGAAGAGCGGTATATTGAAGGCATGTTAATGGTTGCGAGCAAGGAAGATCGATTGCGTTCAAACATGGAGGGATGCACACAAAATAGTGGGTTTTGCACACAATAGGGAGGTGTGGTCACAATAGGTGAGTATGGCACATAATAGGAATTGGTTTCCCACAAAGGCTAGGTTTTGGGTGCAATATGCTTGAACAAAATATGATTTGGGGCGTAAGGAGGAATGTTTGCGTTCAAAGGCCTGGAATTACGTGTAAAGGGTCCAGCTTACATGAAATTACCTTCGAAGCAAAAGGTAGAGGGCGAGGATCAAGCCCTAGAAATCCCACCCAAAGGTAGACCCCCAGGAAGACCTGTCACTCGAAATGAAGTACTTTAAAGCCATATTTTTCACGCGTGAGGGACGCGGGTCCAATTTTTCAGCCTTGTCCAAGCAAGGGGGTGCACATCTATTTATAGATGCATTCAGGAAGTTCGGGTCGGTAAAATAGGGTCGGTGCGTTAAACCTCAATTGAACATTCTGGGCCATCCCATCCCTTTTTCACACATGGCTAAAGCTGTCTTGAGATCCCAGGATGCAATACTTGGTTTGGGCGCTCAATATTGCGTGCCGAATGCCACGATTTATGTGAAAGTCTATCGTTTTTTGCGCATACCCTACTTTTTATGTGCAGCCTCCATTTAGGTCTCGGGATAATCCGCTAAGTGGAAATACATCTTCTGGTCTGTCCACCGAATCCCATTTGCGACTTCAATTGGATTTTGGCGCAAAACATGCCCCCACTCAGAATCTGAGTTACAAGGGGGCGCACTGGTCAAATTCAGAGGGTAATGTCGAACACTCCAAATTATATCCCTTGGTGCATGAAAAACGGGACCGGTGCAAGAAATTCCTCAAGTTTGGCTTAAAAAAAACCCATCATTTGGTTTCCATTTTATGAGCACTAATTGTTTTTTGTGCAGCAACCAGCTTTTTCGTTCAATGCCCAGTATTTTTAGCACAACAAAATTGGAACATTTCTTCTTAGTGCCCCGTTCTACTTTTTTTTTTACACAGAGAAACCCAGTTATTTCGCACCAGAAACTTTTGAATTTCGGGACTCACCCAGATGGCCACTGCAGAGGGCTGAGATGATTTCAAATCCTCATAATTTTAGGGCAAGAATGGTTATATTCAATAACCAGATGCCTCTTGGTATGCTGCCTCAGGAAAGAAAGACCAAGTATTGTGCGATAACCTATCAATATGGAACATTGGAATTCTGGATGAAGTTATGATGTCGGGATTTGAAATTGATACTTCATAGTCATGGGTGAGACGTGAGGACGATCTCCCATGGTACAATATCACAAACAATGGTTTCCCTTCCAAGGAAACCACACATATGGATGTTTACATCTTGAATTACAATACCAGGACAGTCATGGGGAGTGAGCCGACTACCGAGGATTCTCCGGTCCATTACGCAAGTACCTTTAGTAGTGTCATTATTGAAGAGATCGAAGGCTAAGATGATGTTTGGGACCTGAGGTCTGGAGGAAATTTTACCAGCCAGTGGGCTTGGGCGTATTGGGTACACCAAACATGTGAGCAGTTTGGGGTAGAGTTGTGACAGATTGGTTTGTTTGAGGTCGCGTGGACAACCCAATTCAATTTCTACCATCAACGGGAGATAGTGCCGGAGCTGTTTATTTAATGGTCTCTTGATACCAACACCTTCCATATCCACCATGGAGAGGTTGGTATCAGCCTTTGGGATGTTCATTGTATCGAAGGATTCGCTTTGGAAGGAAATCAGTTTGATGAGTTCTCGCCTATAGTGAATACCTGTGGAGACAGTTCCAGACTCCCGTTCTGACACAACATCTATTGGATATGGCCAAGGATAGGCTCGGAATCAAGGACCTCTTGAAAGACATCGCTTACCCGAAGTGGTTCAGGTTATTTCTGAGGAAAGATAAGAATGAAAGATGCCAATGCGAGGAAAGCGGTGCCCAATCGTGTCGGAGAGAAGGAAGAGTGGGTCCTATTAGAGGGTCTTGGAGATTGGTGGATTTCATTCCTGGGGTTTTAGCATGAACGAAATCTAGGACCCAGACATCGAGTATGTCAGATTTCTGGATGTGCTCCTGAGCAGATGGCTACTACCGGTGAGGGACACAAGGATGGAAGTCCGCCCTAGGATGCTAGTGATGGCTAGGAACATGGAGGACAATCATAGGACCATCCTGGGGGTCCCTATGCTAGCTCGACTGTATGCGATTCTGGGACAGATTTCAAGAGGAGTCACACTTAGGAGGATCTGCGGGCCCTTCCAAATTCTTCACGGTTGGATAGCGGCCCAATGTGGTGGATATGATTTCCTGAATTCCAGTCGTCCCCCAGGTGGCGGCCTTCGACCGTATTTATTGAACATTACAGGGATGAAGCTGTTGTTGCTTAATGAAGTAGGGATAGAGCTCTGGAATGGAAATCATGCTAACTTTTTATTTAACCCATTCCTAACCCTGATCGTCCAAATGGTGGATGATGGGCGAGGCCAATTAAAATAGAGGGATTACTAACAAAGTATCAAATGTGGGGTGTTGGTAGCCCGTAACGGAAAGAAACTTTTCACACCCTACGTGCCATCAAGGTTCTCCCGGAAGATTGGGTGCATAAAACAGATGTCCATGAAGATGTATAAAGAGGTCCGAGATGAGTGTAATACTTTTATCCTTTTCCAATTGTGGATAATGTTTACAATCTCTAGATTTGGTGAGGTAATTACCCTCCCCCTTTTGACGTCATTGCTGGACTCTCAATGAAGTGTGCTGAACATTGGGTGGCGACATATCTGGAGGCAATTTTGTGGAAACGCATATGGAAGATCAAAGCGGTGAGTGAAGAATCTAGATAGAGAGAGAGTAAGTAGAGTGCTCCTTGGGAAGTAAGGTTGGGGACAAGTCAGGTGGCTGGGAGAGCACAGGCTGGTACCTCGGTGGCTGGAGCATCGCGTAGTGTGGCTACGCCTCCACCATTGAGATGGAGGGGTCAGGGGGAACATCTCATGGGGTAGTCTGGGTGCTCCCTGGAACTCCGGCCTTCTGAAGATGCGGTTTTCCCAGCCCTTTGGTTAGAATGGATGACCTTACGACAGTCACCGAGCATTGAAGCCTTAATGGAAAAAGTTAACACGGGATGGGCTCCAACTACTAGAGGTCGGGATCCTCCGAATTGATGACATGGTGATCTTTCACTGATGACACTCATATCTGACGACCATGGATGTATTTGCGCACAATTAGGGAAAGTGTGAAGAACCACGTCTTCTGGTAAAAGTGTTTCTCAGCAAGGGGAAAGACCCGAAAAAACTGTCGTCCGATGATGACGACGATGAGGAGGAGGAGGAAGAAGAATTAGGAGAAGAGGAGGAAGGAGGAGGAAGAAGAATTAGGAGAAGAGGAGGAAGGAGAGGAAGAAGGGGAGTCTAAAGGTGATGATCCTCATGGACCAACGTCACACTAGAGAAGTCCTCATGAGAGTGGTGAGATTGTCAAATCTAACAGGGAAATGGCTGAAACCCTCCTGGTAGACCTCAACCCTTATCCTGGTCCTTTCTCTTCCCACGTTTGGGTTCACCGACCCAGATCTACTCCGTTCAGGCACACATTGACACTGGTGATCATTCCCATGAACCTATAACTTGGGGGAACAAGGTGGGAGCCCTATCGCGGATGGACGGGCAAGTGGTAGGCTGACCAGAGGGGCTGCAGCAGCCACCACTGAATCTCAAGTCGTCCCTGTAGCCTCAAAGGAGCCGACACCTATTATTGAACCAACAAGTGTTAGGGGATCTCCTGCAACATCTGATGTTCCGGATGTCACCACACTAATCTCTAGTAAGGATCAGTCTTTATATACCTGTATTCATCTTCGGGGAACTCGACTGACCAAGGTTACACTCCCCTGTATAGTTATCACCATACTGGATACCCGACAAGCTTCTAAATTCAAAACACATGTGGGAGATCTACCTGTACCTATAGAAACTCATGTAGGGAAAACCCTTCAAACCGATCCAGCTTTTGTACCTAGTGACTTTGGAGCTTCAGTTGCTGGTGACGCCATTACTAGGGAGTAGTAAGAAGCTGGATGAGGCAAAGCTGTTGAGGAGGGGACAAGAGAAGAGGTCCAAATGATTACCTTGTAGAGAATATATGGGAGAGCAGCGAAGATCAAGATGTCTCCAGGCTCTGGTATGAGTATAAAAATGTTCAGAAACGTCATGAGGCTGAGTAGGAGATACAAAGTTGGGACGACCAGGTGTGTGAGCTTTCCACGGTCATCGCAAGCTAATCTGTGGTTATTCAAAGATTGGAAATCCAGCTAGCGGAAGCCTGAGAGCATGTGGTGTAGGCGAGCCATCTAATGGCTGAGTTCCAAACAGATTGGGAGCGACTTCAAATTTGGACCAATGCATTCCTCTCTGCAGCTACAAGTGAGGAGGGAAGGGTTAGGGAGTGGGAGGTAGCCATGGAAGCTACACACCGAATGGTGGAGGAGTTGATACAGTCCATTGAAGGGGCTAATCCATAAAGGTCATGTTTTGGAAGAACCTGAGAACACATCTTTCCTTTTGTTTGGTTATTAAGAACTACAAGTGTGTACTCATTATTTTTTCATTTTAATTCATCTCAATCATTATTGTGGGAAACAACCAATGACAAATCCCTAAGCTCACGTGGGTGAAACCTAGTGTGACAAACATGGGATGACCATATAATTACCCACGTTGCGTATGAGAGTGCTAGGAAGTTGTTGGATGCTCAGGGTACAAATGACCATTTAGGATACTCAAAGTCAGGATAGTGGATATAAATGGAGAATAGGGTTCCTGGAATGGTAGAATTTCCCTTTTCCCAAGATGCTCTAGCGCACAGGTTGGGTAACGCTAGGGGTGTTAGAATCATTCCAAACAATGGGGAATGAAGAACTACGAATTACAACACCCTAAAGTTCAGGACACAATGAGGGATGAGGAAAACTGTTGAATATGTTCAAAACACAGCATTCATATCATGTTATCTTGAAATGTGGATGAACAAATGAGGGCCAACCGCTGACCGCATTCGATAACACATGGCCAAACTCAGAGTGTCGTCTGATGTCCTCTGGAACTTTTCCCAGAGATGGTAGGCGAGCCTCAAGGTCGAGCACCCTAGACATTAGGGGGATTATTTCAAATGTGGGAGAGAATAAGGATCCTAAATAGAGGGTATGAAATGCGTGGTGATGGAATGATGGGCAATTTGGATAAAATCCAACACTCCTAAAATTACTCTACCATTATAAAAATTCATTAGGCGAGCGCATCGGTCTTGTATGGTATCGTACTCATTTACTAAAAGTATATATCTGGCACGAACCTAGAGTGGCCCATAGTTTTACGGCATTCCAATGAGTACGATAAGCACATAGTTTAACGTCGTACGGTAAAGAAAAGGTTACCCAGAATGAAAATGTATGGTGCAATACATATCCCAATGTGAATGAGGACCATAAGAGCTCACACCACACCAGATGTTCCCAGTGGGATTATTTAGACCATAGACCAGAGGTGGCCAATAATGGGGGCTGAACCCAAAGGAAAGTGGTCGGGCATTCCTACGTATCCCATGAGGATGGGAATCAATCCATACGTAGTTTTGTGGTAAGATCATAGTTTATGGTCATAGAGCTCGGACCAGGATATGAAGATACAAGGGATACACATGGTGATGTTTTTGAAAGACCATGCGGGAAGGAGGATCCAAGAGGTCCTCACCACAACGCATATTTCTGATAGAGTTCGGGCCGAGGGGTGCGGTAAGAGGGAAAGATTTGAGATACCCTGGGCAAGACTCCAAGATGATATTTTTGGGTGTTCTTACATATTCCATTAGTTTCCATCAGTCTGGGAATCAAGACACACATAGTTCGGGAATATGGAATGGTAGGGTACTGATGTCAAGGGAAATACAGTTGTGAAGTTCTATCCCATTCCCCAAAAGAAGTGGCATTTGATGGATCTTGTTTTTTTATTATGGTGGATGTGTTTTTTGTGAAAAACAAACCTAGGATGGAGAATATGTGCATCGATATAGGAATAAATCCATGTGTAGGCCTTGAAAAATGGAATGGTATATGACCAATACCAGACATGATGTCCCCTCGAGCAAGAACATCGCAATGAAGTGCCATTTTTTGTCATGAAATCAGGACGATAATGTCACAATTTAAGGTCATATGATAGGAACAACCCATGCATTTTAATGTCATGAGGCAAAGACACAATAGTTTAAAGTCATGTGGCATTGAGAAATATAGTTTAACGTCCTAGGTCTTGGATGCCCACAGAAGAATGAGGTTCTAAATGGAATGTGAAAGGGGTGATAAAGCATACCTAATGCGAATGAGGAAATCAATCCACACCACATCGCGTGCAACCCTAGAGGAGGGGGGTGGGCTTAGACCAAGGGGCCAGGAAAGTTCAGAGGATATGGGGCTGGACTCGAAGATTAAATGTCTGGGTGTTCTTACGTATCCCATAAGGATTGGAACCTAGCCACAGGTAGTTCTAGAATATTCCATGCAGTTTACCGTCATGCTACAAGGATGGGGATATGAGATACTAGATCTTAAAGGGGTATTATGTGGTGTGAATATAATAAAATTGACGTGAATGAGGACATAAACCCATATACACCACACCACATAATCCTATAAGAGTTAGGGAAAATAGGCTGAACATATGAGATAGTTAGTGGATCCTAAGCAGGACCCAATGACGAAATGTCTGGGCATTCCTATGTATCCCATTAGGTTGGGAATCAAGCGACACATACTTTTGAAAGTGTTGTGCAGTTTAATGTCATGCGACAAGGGTGAAGGGAGGACATAGTTAAGGTCGTAGAGCTCGGACCAAAAGAAGGGAGATTTTTCCATGTGGGCATAAACTTTGACCGAGTCCCTAAGCCCACTTGAGCTACAAAGGATGTGGGAAACAATGGCGAAGAAGATCTTTGCAATACGTGGAATACAAAAAAAAAAGGGGGAAATGGATTGGAGCCTCGAATGACACCACACCAAGGATTCATCCTCTTATCGTGCAAACATGCATTGATGGATAGTACCAAGAGTTTTGAAATTCCACTTGAGCATGAAGAAGTGAAAAATATTTGAATCATGCGACCATTATTTATGGATTAATGGGGGTGGCATAACAATGGAGGATAACTATTCACTATGTTTGAAACACACTATTTGTATCATGTGACCTGAAATGGGAAGAAAAAAATGCGCATCGATCATTGACCATATTCTCAATGCAATACATGTGTCAAATTGTGATTCTAAATCCTTGAAGATGTTGGACCAAGGCGGTAGGAGAGCACTGGGGCCCAACATTGATGCCATTTAGGGGTCCTTTTTAGAAGTGAAAGATGATGAAAACCCAAATAAAGTGAAATGTGATGCATGGGAATGGATGAAAACATGTCCATGTAGAACCCAACACTCTAGGCCCCATACGAAATTTCATATAGGAACGTTGGTGAATTGCCAAAGAGGTTTGAGGGGTCCAATTTGACGAAGATGACTCTAAGAGATGAGTGGGGGAATGTGGGATGGAGAGCTCCCAAGGGAGAGGTACATGGTGTGGCTGCTACAAACATGGCGTGAATGAGGACATAATCCCACACTACAACACATACCCACCTCCCCCCAGAGATCTAAGGAAAATGGGCCAAAAGGAAGATATGGTTTTCTAAAAAATAGGTATGCGATCCTAGAGGAAATGTTTGGGCATTCCTACGTATCCCATGAGGATGAGAATCAAGCCATACATAGTTATGAAGTGCCATGTAGTTTAACATCATACGAAAAGGATGTGGGTAATGAGTATCTTGAAGAGATGTGGATGTCATTGGGAATAACCTGACATGAATGAGGACATAATCCCACATACGCTACAACATTCATATTTCTTAGGGAGAAGTGGCTGAGAGAAAGAATAGATGAACTCAGGATGGGCCCAAAAACAAAATGTTTGAGAATTCCTACGTATCCCATGGAGATGGGAATCAAGTCGTACATAGTTCTAAAGATTCCATTCCATTTAATTTCATGCGACAAGGATGTGGTAGATCTTAGTTTATGGTTATAGAGCTCAGACCGTAGATACCCAGTTTAATGTCATGTTCATGGGACAGAAGGGAAGCAAAGGTTAATCACCACGCCTATCATCTGGGAAAATATGGGGTTGTAATAATGATTGAGGATAACTTCTGAACATGTTCACAACATTGTATTTGTCTCGTGCGACTTGGAATAGTTGTAAACAATTGACAATTGACTAGTGACCATATTCACAATCTAGGACTTGTGTCAAATTATCTTTTGATATCCTCATCGATATTGAACCAAAATATAGGTGAGACAAGGTGGTGTGAAACCAAGCCACTAGAGGATAATTTCAGATTTAAAAGTTTGAAGCCCAAATGGAAGGACGTGTGAAGCATGGCGGTACCCGGGAAAAACAACGTCTTGCGGTGAGGACACTGGATGGAGGAGGGGTGCCTCAAGGGAATGTGTGAGGCATGGAAAAAATAGCCCGGCATGAACTAGGACATAGAGTCCATACCACACAACACAATCCTAAGTGAGAACTTTGGCCCAGAGGCTGGAAAGGTCGAGGGACCCAAGTTTGGGCCACGAATGAGAAGTCCCGACATTCCTACGCATCCTATAAGGATGGGAATCATGCCATCCATAGTTCTGAGAGTGTCATGTATTTTAACATCGTGTGACAATGATGAAGGGAGATCTTAGTTTAAGGTCATAGAGCTTGGGAAATTTTATAGTTTATTGTCATGCAGTACAAGGGTGGTGATTTAACGTCTTGTAGGACGTTAATACATTTTTACATCATGCAAGATGAGTGATGGGCAGTTTTACGTCCTTCAGTCGGGACGGACCATGCAGTTTAATATTATGCAGTAAATACGAAAATATTTAAAGTCTTATGGGACTATTCAAGAAAAATACGACTTGATCAATTTAGTATTGGTGGGAGGAGTAATGCACCCACCATCCATGGTGACCAGGGATTATACACCATTTGGGCAAACCTTGTGAATGATATACAGTACCTCCTATTTGGGATCCATCTTCGGTGGCTTCCTGTTGTGTATCATTGGAATTCTCAAGGTCAACACCATTTCACCTTGTAAGAAATAGCGGAGGTGAACTTATGTTTTGAATTCTCTAGTTATCTTGTTCTGGTGCCTCTCCAGATTGTGCAGGGCACAAAGCCTATTCTCGTCACGTTCTTCTAGTTCATCTAGATAGATTTTAGTTACTTTATTTGGTGTTTACTAATTGTAGACTACTGTTCACAATGAAGGAAACTGAATCTTGATGGGCAGTGTTGACTCTGTTCCATATGCCAGGGAATATGGGATCACTTGAGTGGAATTACAAGTCATCGTCTGATAAACCGAGTGGGTTTTGGGGAGTTTGTATGTCCAACTCCGTTTTTTTTATAAACCATCATTTGAAAAATGTTATAGAGGGTTTTTATGAACACATCGATCTACCCATTTTCTAGCACATGATAGCGAGATGTACGATTAGAAAAAATATTGTACTTGGTGTACAAATTCTTCACCTCAGATACTCAGAAGTTGGTTCCGTTTTCGGTGAGGATGGTGTGAGGGATTCCGAATTGGTAGATTATATTAGAGCTCACAAACTCAAAAATAGAATGGGACTTCACTTCATTTAGTAGAACTACCTCATCCCACTTGGAAAAGAAATATGTATCGATCATGATGAACATGAATTGGTGGGCCGTCACTGGTAGATATGGTCCCACAACATTGAGTCCCCATACTAAAATAGTCCAAGAGTACTTGGTAGTGTGGTGGGGTTCTAGTGGCCAATGCATGAAATTAGAATGGACATGGTATTCATGGAACCTCTTGGAGAACTCGATACAATCTCAAATCATGGTGGTCCAAAAATACCCCAATCTCTGGATCTGATGAGAGAGATTTGGCCCTATCTGATGAGCCCTGTTGGAACCAACACGAAACTCACGCATGACCTGAGAAATCTTACCTCCTTGAATGCAATGGAGGAGAGTCCAATCAAACACACATCTGTAGAGGATCCTCTCAAGAGTAGGACCAGATTGGAGGGTGAACTGCAATGGGTGCCATCAGATTTGCTCACCCTCGGCTCGATCTTCCAGTAGATTACTATGAAGGAGATACTCAATAAAGGGGGTCCTCCAGTCGGGAGTCACTTACAACACCACAACAGGGGAATATGGGGGTCTTGACGTGGAGGCACTGGTGGTAAGGTGGATTACCTTCGGGTTATCATCATCGTATGGAGTAACGAGAGCGATGACCCTCTGATGCTCCACATAGATAATAAAATCATCATAATCAGGTATTGTAAGAGATGCGGCCAAGATGGCCAAGGCATTGGCTCAACCATTCTGTGAATTAGGGACATGATTAACTTGTGTCTGAGATGTGAACATGGCCTTCAGTTGGCGGGTACGTTCTAACAGTGGTACAAGCTCCAGCTTCATGAAGACGTAGTCACCGTTGATCTTCTTGATGACTATTTCGAAGTCCCCTTTCACATGATAGTGAGGTAACATTAATATCGAGAGCTAGCTCAAGTATAGTGATGAGATCCTAGTACTCTACCTCATTATTGGTACAACCTTCTACCAAATGGAATGAATATGGTAGAGCATATTGCACCAATATGATGAAGGCGATACCCAGAACCACTCTATTCTTCCGATAAGGCTTCGAGAAGCACCATAAAAATTCATTTTCCAACACGAAATGGATTGATCTACCGAGAGGATTGCCTCATCTAGAAAATAAATATCCGGATACTAGTCTATGGGAGTTGGATGGGTGGCAATAAAATCTACCAATTCATGTCCCTTTATAGCCCTCTGAAGGACAAACATGATGTCAGATTATGGGAGAATCACTACTATGTGATCCAGGATACCTTTCAACATGGGGCGGTTCAGAATGTACTTCATCGGATCCATTCAAGACACTAGCTGTGTCTCATGGTGCTACAAATAATGTTGTAATTCTGGCACTGTAAATACTAGCACAAGGCAACTCTTCTTGATAGAGGAATATCTGGTCTTATATCAAGGAGCATGCAGATGAGATAGTATAAACTATTCTCCATTCCCTCATTGTTCTTCTGGGTGAGAAGGGAGCCGAGTGATAGTTCTAGAGTGGTCACATAAAAGACTAAAATCCATTTGGAAATGGGTGGAATCACGACCGAAGGCTTTAACAGGTACTGCTTGATTTCCTCAAAATCATTCTGACACTCCTCATCCCACTAATAATTTGAACCATTCTTCATGAGATGAGAAAAGAGATTTCACTTTCTAGATAGATTTTTGATGAATCAGTGTATGTAGACTAAGTGTCCTTGAAAGCCCTGGAGGTCCCGAATGTTGCTTGGAGGAGACATCTGACTGATGGCATTAATCTTATCTGGATCGATCTAAATTCCACTATATTTAACGAAGAAGATGAGAAACATTCTAGAGGTTATCCTGAAGGCACACATCAAGGAGTTCATCTTCATATGGAGGAAACAAAGGTAGCTGGACACTTTCTCAAGATCATTGAGATGGTCTTGATTCTAGAGATATTTTACCAACAAATCGTCCATGAAACATTCCACCAATTTCCCCAGTAATGGCCTGAATATGCGGTTCATGGAATGCTGATAGGTGGCACCTACATACATTAGACCGAAAGGCATTACCTGGTAGAATAAAGTACCTTGTGGTTCCCTGAAGGTGGTAGAATATTCATCCTCACGGTCCTTTTAGATCTGATTATATCTAAAATACCCATCCAAGATGGAGAAATCCTAGAACCCAGTAGTGGAATCAATCAACAGTTCCGTTGCAGGAAGGGGAAAGTAATCCTTCAGGGAGTGACAGTTGTGATCCTGAAAGTTGATGCAGACTATGATCTATCCGTTATTCTTCCTGATGGGAACTATGTTAGCGATCCATCTGGGGTGCTAGACCTCTGTGATGAAGTTGGATCTAATGGTCTTATCAACCACAACCTCAACCATTGCACTGTGAGAAGGATGCATATTTCTAGGAGGCTTTTATAACCCAGGATGATTTGCTGGAAGACTGAGGTGGTGGATGATGAAATTAGGATCTATCCCTGGAATCTCTTCATAACTCCATGTGAAAACATCACGATGATACTTTAGGAAATCCATGTATTATTGTTTCTCTTCGACAGGCACGACGACACCGATCAATGCCGATTTTGGATCTGTCTCATTACTAGGGTTCACGTGTACCAATTCATCGACCATGGTGGAGACACCCTCTTAAAAAGTGGGAGGAGCATCCTCCAAATCCTCTTCATCATTCAAGGTGGAGGGATCCTTGATGAGAGGTGATTATTCTGAGTCAATAGATCTTGATGGGGCACTGGCGCTAGCTTGAGCGGTGGTGGACATTGCATCAGGGGACTCCTGCACTACTGAAACCATAGTGATGAAAGCTGTCGACCCGATCCCATATGTCCTTCGACCACATGGGTCACATTTGATGATATTAAAACAATAGTGCCATGTTGGATTGAGCCAATTTATCCCATCCTACTGAAATAAGAAATTATGACTTATTTTCATTGCCATGGGGCGAATATCCCAATAACTTGTAGGAGTAGGGGGTTTTGGGATCACCCGAGCCTGATTTGTATAGGAATACATGGTGATCTTCCGGTGACTTGTAGACTAGGAAATGTGCTTCTCCCTCAGTCTATAAATAGAAAACCACCCCCAAATATAAGGTCATGACCTCTAATCGGTGGATCCACAAAATATAGGCATCATCCAAATCTTTCCATAGGTTAGTCGTAGTCGTATCGTGTTTAACCTCATTAGCCTAAATCATCTAGTCCTTTCTCTTTTAGTAGTCAGCATCCAAGAAGTGGTCTTGAGAAGAGACAAAGGGAGATGCATCACCTTATAGTATGCCTTCTCAACCATTAAGGGAGTACTTATGGAATAGGTGATATGAAGAAGGTACATCCACGTGTAGGTGGAGCCAGATCGACTATATGTGGAAGATGATATTATTTCTTCAATGTCTTCTGGTTAAAATTCTGATAATCAAAACATTAGTGAAAGGTAATATTAGCATTCCTTTCAAAAAATAATAGGAAACCCCAAGGTGATGTAGTCGGATGGATAAACACCTTTTCTATTAACCCTTATAGAAAATTTTTTAGTTCCTGAAACTTTTTTGGTGTCATTCAGTTAGGTGGAAAAAACAAGTTCATCTTCAGAATAAGCTCGATTGTGAACCCCACATCCCTCTCAGGTGGAACCCATGATAATTCACCATGAAACACACCATGGAACTGATCCACTATGAGTGGGGATATATAATTATTCACACCACTATCATCTAGTAAAGCACTTGGAACCTAGTTATTGATCTCCCCTAGTTGATGATGAACAGATCCTGCACAACTCACCTTGATATCCCACTCTCTATGATGAAAACACCTTTTACACTCAGGAGATGTAATTTTCACTCTCCTATAGTAACAATCAATGTGCGATAATGTTTATACCAAAAATCAAGTCAAAGCTTGACATTTCATGTATTTAAAGATCCCAATAGAAATGATTCATCCCAACCTTAACCAAACACCCCTTAAATAAACATATTTCCCTTGACCATACTTTTAATGGTGTTTTGATCATCGTAACCCCTCTAAAAAAATCCACCATATTACTCAAACCATTAAAAAGTTTTGTAGATATAAAAGAATGAGTGTATCCTATATCACATAATGAACTAGAAAGCATAGAAGCCACAAAAATATTTCCTTTGACTTTCGATATCCCATCCCCACTATCTATAATTGTATATTGAACTACATGAAACTGTAGTGCCTCTCTTCCCTATGCTACACATTGAGTCCCCTGAGAAACAACACCCTACTAATATGGGTGATCTTCTACTATCGTACCACATCCACTACATCGACCTCCACTTCCAGATGAACTCCAATTTCTAGACCGTTATGGGATGGAAGAAACCCTTTAAGTATTCTATATCCACACACATACTCTATCACCCCATAGGTAAAGGGTTACTAAAAACCATTGTAGATCTCCCATCCTTTTGTAAGATTGAAACTATACCAATGGTTGTGGGCACTATCTACGAATATGAACTAGTCTTCCACACTTGTGACATAACACTTGAGTATTGTCCTGAGTAACTGATCTTTTCCCTGGGGTACTCTTCTTTCCATGGATATGGTTAATATTCTCATAGTGATGCTTCCTACCATCAGAAGGTGTACTACCTGGTCATCTATAAAATACCACATTTCCTCCACTAGAAGCCTCATTTAGGTTCCTATTAGATATGAGAGCCTAATTTACCACTTCAGAAATCTTCTTCTACCTAAATATTTTAACATAGGACTTATTCTAAAATTTTAGGCCATCTTGAAAACTTGTAGCTAAATTAGCCTCATCCCATACAAACACTAGAATAAATAACTTCAAATCAGTGAAGCGTACAACACAATTCATCAAAGACATGCTCCCATTCGTCAAATGCATAAACTCAGTTTCCCTCTCCTATCCTAGCATCTGAGTATAAAAGTGATCCAAAAACATCCCCTAAAATTCCTTCCACTCCATATTCTCAAGATATACATATTGATTCTCAATGTATGATCAACATTTCTATTCACCATGTAACATATTTGAAACATATTTGACTCTATTTTCATAAGGATTCTCTATGCGGCCCAGTATCATATGAATAGACTCATTCCAGAACTTAGCTGCCTCAGGTCCACCCTCTTTGGTGAATGTCATAGGGTATTGTAATGGTAAATCTCATGCTATGTCAATAATATTTCACAAAACTCACCCTAAGTCTCTTTTTTTAATCTACATAAAGTGAATAAATTTATCATGAAACTGCTCTCTGAATTCCTCACCTGAAACTATTAGAGCCTATGATTCTATAACCAGGGCACATTTCAATCCATGTACTCCTGTCATCCTATCAACAAATGTAATCATGCGGGAATATCTATATAATTACAAGCATAGATCATAGGAAAAATTACAAAACATTATCATATTTATGTAAGAAGGATTCACATAGATCCATAACAATTCCTCCTTCATATCCCGCCACACATTCAAAACTGAGGTGCTATCACTTACCTTAACCATCCCTCTTATAGTTCATGGATATCATAGGTTAATCACTTTTACAATTAATGTTTCCCATTAAAAAACCATTTATCACTTTCAAATTACCACATCTATCATCACTTACATTTTCTATTTTCATATTAGGCACCTTTTTTCATCAATTAATCTAACAAAGAAAACCATTTCATTTTAACAAAAAGCCCAAAACCTTCTTTTCCATGCATGACTAATGTGATTCATGTCATAATAATTATTGATTTCCTATAATAATTCATGTATACACAACTATCATTCGGTACCATTCCATGAATACAATCTAAAAAAAACAATAACATCACACAAAAAGTGCATCACCGATGGTGAAATATAATTCAACTGTAATAGAAAATATGAATAATAATAATGCAATCTGGGGTACATGGGTTTTCTCCCATACATGGGTTAGCTACTATCATGCATGAGATCATGAACAAGGCCTGATCCATCATAATATCATGTTTTCCTTTACCAAATAGTAAGATAAAATAAGTAAAATAAAACAACATTTGATACCACATTGTTTCATCCTGACCCAGGTTCCACATATCGGTTCACTGAGCTGGCTGAATACATTACCATAGGAATTCCTTCCAGTACCCCCAAAGGCTTCTGACTAGTAGTGCGGGTATTATAGATATATCATGGGGAAACTATACCCTCTTTATGAAAGTAGAAAAACAGAAGAAATAAATAACAAATATCCGAATGATAACAAACAACAACCAGAATAATAACATAAAAAATATAGTCCAGTATCACATGATTAACTAAAACATGAAGGCCATATCTAAAACAAAGAGGTATATATGTTATTCCATATATATGTCATGTGTCAAATGAAAATCCAAAATAAAGACACATTGATGACTCCCAAGTGGTTCCTGACATCATGTATCGTTCCCTTATCCATGCTCCATCGTAATCTCTGCTATCTTACATAAGGATCATTCCCTTATCCAATCTTACAAACATGATTTCTATCCAGGTATCGATGAGGGAGCCCAATGTGGGGTCTAGAACGTTATTTTTGGCACCTCGTGGGTATTTAGAGCATTAGTCCCCATCCCACACCTCATTTATTAATCAATCACATATATCACATATATCATATTTTTAAAGGTTAATCACCATAAACATTATTACCAAATATTATCATCATGGCTCACCATTTCAATTTATCACAACAATCGTGGTTATTCACATAAATCACATGGAATAATACTAAAACATTATTACTAAACCATTTATAAACATTTAAAAATATTATAAATTATCCCTTTAAGGTTAAGACAACCATATCTTAATTTAGATTATCAACCAATTCGTAATCACATTAATCAACCAATTTCATAAACCCACTGATCATTAAATTCCATAATCCAATTATTCCACAAATTTAGTATTCCAATTAATCCATTAATCAATTAAATTCAAAATTTTAATTTCCAAATATTGCAATTGAAATTTCACAAAAACTATATAAAATTATAATCAAGACTCTGGGAATCAACAATTAGTCTACCTACCTCAGGGTCGTTGATTGACATTCTCCAAACCAAAACCCCTAAATTAATAAGGAACATGCAAGATCACAATGGTGAAAAAGATATAGGATAAAACACTAAGATCTAGATCAATTAGAAAAAACCATTGAAGCCTAGATCTAAACCCAATTGATGTGGTAGGAAAATCATTTCTCTTCATCTCGAAAGAGGTACAAGAGAGAGAGAGGAATCCAAATGGGTAAGAAAACACATATCGTAGAGGAGATGATCCTTCGATTGGATCCTCGATTCATCAAGAGAAGGGATGGATGAGTGTTGGAACCCTATTTGGAGCTTCTAAAACTAGTGGAATTAGGTTAGGGTCATGTTGGGGTGAATAGGGGTAAAAATATTTGGGTTTTGGTATTTTAAATAAATTTTTGGTGTATTCAAAACCCACATGCACGGTTTCCTAGACAGGGGCACATGATTTTTTAAATCGTGTGCCTTAATCATGCGCCTCATTTTATGGGTCTCATGGTTTCTCATAAGTATCACATGATTTTAAAAATTGTGTGCCAACTATGAATATCTCATTTCTTTGAGGATATACAGTTTTGGATGGAGGCTGTATGGTTTGGCCCAATTGTGCGCCAACCATGCACTAACTCCCATATCACCAAAATAGGGTGTTTGTTTTCATGGGAAAGTCACATACTTTTCTCCATCCAAGCACCAACCATGCACACCCCCTTGGTCATACAAAATTCTACATTTTTCCCATAAAACTCTATATAAAAACTCAACCAAAATATAATGCAAAAAATTGAAATATGTCCTAAAAACAAGCACGTGAAATCTCTAAAAAAGTTTAGGATCATACATGTTATGCTCTCATGGCACACATATGTGCATTTTTCATTATGTGATGGGAGGGACCTATATATCTCCATTGTTAATTGGGTAAAAATTTATATCTCATGTGATATAAATGACTAGAAAGGGGGGTGAAACTTGGTTCAATAAAGGAATTTTTCTACTATGATGGCCTTGGGTGTGAACCTTTACTACTCTGATAGTTTGTTGAGTGAAACCATTCCACAATAATATCCTTAGTGGGGAGCCTTAAGTACTACGTAAATAATTCTCTATAATTATGTGTATACCAAAAATCAATATATTCTTCTATTGTAATGCTATCATGAATCATGTTTTTGATTACCATATGATTCATGTTTTATAAAGTACCAAAATTTATTCCATAACGTAATATCATAAACATTGATATGAAGGGTGTGGTTTTCAAATTCAATGATCATGTTCTCATACCATTATATTCATATTATTCTTATGTATCTCCTCTATTTAACCTTATTGATTATCTGATATCAACCATTTTTATGTTCATTTCCCAGTGTTATGAATAAATTTATTATGTGTGATATGTATAATAATGGTTCTATTTGTATGACTATAGTGGGAGGTGAAGTAGTTTACCTTTAGTCTAGTTTCATATAATTCCATGTTTCTAAAGACACTATACTATTATGGTCCTTAGGCTTGTATTTTTATATTGTAATGAATATTCAAAAAAATGATGTAATATCTTCATATGATAATCATGGGTCGCTATAGTTGGTATTAGAGGGTGGTTTAATTAACCTTTGGAAACTAGGTTAAGAAAGACTTAGTGGGATACCTTAGTAAATGTATAATGATATGATTATGAATGAGTAATAGGATAGGAAAATTTACTTGAATTTTGGTAAAGGATAGAGTGAGTTTTTTTAGAAATTATATCCTCGTCTAAATACTACAAGTAGATGTGGATCTAGAAAAAAGGTATACAGGGGTAATGTAATATCCTGGCCTTTATCATAGATGTCTCGAGCTCATTTATAGTTACTATTTTACCCTTATTTTAGTTTATCTTGGCTGAGTTTTCATTTGGGGTGTTTTGGGGTGAAATTGGAGAATTTTAGAAGGAAGAGGGGAAGTGCACGATTGGTGCATAGCTTTCCCAAACAATATTCCTAGGCCAAAAAATTGTGCAAACCAAAGTAGAAGGGATTCACACAGTTGGTGCAAGGTTTTTCAAAATGGGCACCATGATAGTTGTAACCATTCAACCCTTGGGAGGATGAACATGTTTAGGCTCATAGTTAGGGAAAACCATGTACCCCTGCCCAATAAACTCTGTATATGAAAAACGTTTCTTCAAAATTATTGTTTTAAAATCCCAAACCCCCCAGATTTAACCCCAATTCAACTCCGGTAAGCCTAAAACCTTTTCTATTGACCTTAGAGGCTCCCAAATGGATTCATAGGGATCCAAAAAACAATTTGTAATTATTCTATGATCAGATTAAAGAATATTCTCGTCTCCAAGTAAGATATTCTCATCTAGAATTGATTTCCCCCTCTTGCACTTATTTCTGTCATCTTTTAAAGGGTTGATTTCCTTTGTTGTTGATGGTTTATATCTACATTTTCATGGATCAAATACATTTGTTTTTTTATATAGGTTTTGGATATAGATCTTTTTCTTCGTCATGATATTGGTTTTTCTACTTTAATTGGGGATCTCCATTGGTGATCATTCATCATCAATCTTGAGATAGGTGGTCTAAATTTCAAATCCCATAGTCTTGATTAATATTATGTGTATGGAATTTTTGAATAGAAACTTCCTTTTTTTCAATCCCATGTTGAATTGGATTAATTAATTTACCAATTAATTAATGGAGTGATGTGATTATGAAATTGATGGGATATGGGTAATATGAAATTGGATAATTAATCTGATTTTGTAATTGGTTAATTAATGTGATTGTCAAATAATTGATCATGAGAATATGAGATGGTTAGCTTAACCTTGATGATTTAATGGTTTATATGATTCAAATATTGAATAATTTTTTAATGGTGAATTTATCATATTATTCTATGTGATTAAATTTTTCAACCACGATTGTTCTAGTAATTGAAATGGTATCCATGATATGAAATGATAAGAATGGGTTAATTTCGATTATCCTTGGTTGATGTGATATATGTGATATATGAGTGAGTGATTGATATATGAGCAAGGGACACGAACTGATTCTCTATATTCATATATGTGATTGACTGATATACAAGTGTGGGACATAGAATAATGTTCAAAATATCTTTATTTGATTGAATGAAAAACTAGGTGTTAGATAAGGATTGATGCTAAAAATACTCACTTGATGATAGAAATGACATTCTTAGCCCAGAATATTGGATTTGGAATATGGTTCTAATTGTCGTGATATGAATTAAAATTAAACGATAAAGGATAGCTATGGTATTGTGATACAAGATATCAATTAGGGATAGTTCAGATTTTGGAACGGGCTGAAGTGGGTAATTATTGTATGGGTTTCATCATGTTCTTGGGGATTTATGTTGTTAATTAAATAAAAATGAAATTTCATAACTGTTTACTTTATGAATTGTACTTTATTCTTTATACAACCATATACACTTTTATTGAATAGATATTATTTCATATGATATTGATGATCGCCTAGTAAGTTTTACTCAAACCCAACCTGGGCTACATAATTTGTAACCGAATTGACTATATGTTTATAAGACAAGATAAGGGATATATCCATATACTAGATGGTTTAGTTGGGATGGAGAATAGATGAGGGAACTAGTCATGGCATCAAGACACACATGTGGAGATTTCAGTGTCTTTGTTTTTTTTCATTTAACACTAGACATGTATATGGCATGACATATCAATTTTTTTGTTTTTGATATTTTATTCCCATTTTGGTCATCATGTGATACTGGATTCATCTGGTTATTAGTTATATAATATGGTTATTATTATTTATTTACACTATTGTGATACTTTTATAAAGAGGGTATAGTCCCACTATGTTTTATATTTGATAACCACTACAAGTTGGTAGGCTCTAGATTACAGGGAGGCATGCTTGAGGTTATGTAATAGACCAGCTTGAGGAACTAGTGTATGGAACCCAGTTTGGGACATTACCTTTTGGTATCAAAGGAGTTTTCATTTCTTTTATTTTTACATACAATTTTGGGAAGGTAGAAAGGAGACTAGGATGATTCAAGCCTTAGTTAAGGGCTCATGCATGGGAGTTTCTAACCCATCTACGAGGGTAAAATCCACGTACCCTAGGTTGGATTTTTTTATTGATGTGAATTATTATAGTTAAATGTTATTTCACCTCGAGTGATGCACATTCCATGTGATGTTATTTATCTTTTAGATTTTTTATGATTTTATCATGGTCCAATGTGGAATGAAAATTGAGTATGTATGTATCATTCTTGGTACTCATGAATGTTTTTGACATGAAACATTTTAGGAATGCATAGGAAAAAAATATTTTAGGATCAGTTTTTTTTATAATGGTGATTTTCTGGATTGTGTGGGTTTTAAATGACAAAGGAACCTAATGTAAAATATAAGATTAAAAAAATGATTAAAAAATATGGATGTGGATGTCAACTGAGAAACTTGGAAATGTAATTTGTTTACCCTTTGTTAACATTGAACTAAATGTAGGATGGTTAAGGGTAGTGATAGTTCCATGGTTTGACTAGGTGGTGGGTTACGGGGGATGATTTGTTATGTCCTTATGTGAATCCCGTTAAATGTGTTAATGTTGTGAATTTTTCCTATGTTTTTTTGGAATGGTAGAGTTTTTCCTTGATGATGATTCTTGTTGATAGGATCGCAGGAGGACATGGCTGGAAATGCGCCTCTAGTTGTGGAACCAGAGGCAATGATAGTGCCAGGTGAGGGAGATAGAGAGCAGTTCCATGAAAGATTTTCTCTTCATTTAGTTCATGGAAAGATAAATAAGATTAATTTTGAAAAGCATTTCTGATCTAACATAATGGTTTTAGTTGAATTACCCTCCGATTTTCACCAGAGAGGGCGGACATGTAGAAGTTGAGTTACAAATTGAGTTTATATATACAATACATATCTACCTAGATACTCTTGTAAGATGAGAGTTAAATTTTCTTTTTAGAGGTTTCGCGGTACAAAAATGTGTTTGTGGGACATCTAGACTAAGGATGGACAACTGGACAATATGGAGTTGAAGGAATTTCTAAAGAATTTATTGGATTACTTTTACCATAAGATGATTATACAGGAGAGGGAAGCTGAGTTTATGAGATTGACCTAGGGGAGTATGTTCGTGATATATTATGTTGGTTGCTTTACCAAATTCCAATTATTTAATAATGAATTGGAAGGAGATGAGGCTAATATGGAAAAACAGTTTCAGGATGGGAATAAATGTAAAATTAATCCCCAGGTTAACATCTTCAAGATGAAGAAGTTTTCAAAAGTGGTAAATTAAGCATTCATATACTATTGGAACCTGAAGGAGGCTCCATTGGAGGACATGTGGTTTCTGATAGATGATTTGGAGGTACATATTTCAAGGTTACAAATCATTTATATAAGAATTTCAACCCAAGAAGGGGAAAATAATGTGGACAAGGGGAAGGATCATTTACTCCAGATCTTACTTGAGTCATACTTCACACTTTGGGAAGGTCAGGCCATGTACAAAGATAGTTACCCCAAACACCCATAATACGCTGAGCCTAATGTATGATGTGACATATACAGAGTTTTTATAGGAACCCGTGACATATGGGTAATGATAGAGTAGCAAGGAAATATCAGAGTACTAGAAGGGGGTGTTCTACCCCATATCTATTTGGAAGTAAGAGTTATACTATCTTTTTTCATTCGAGGTAGTGGACAAGGTGCTTCTAAGAAAGAGTTCCCATACCAGAAGGGAGGTGCAGCTTAGGGGACTCAGACTACATAATAGAGAAGTGGGCAGTACAATTGTATGTTATTTTGCCTACACTTGTGGATAACGAGTCGGGCCTGTCGATAGTTAGAGGTACTATTATTTTAGCTTCTATGATTTCTATTTATTTATTTGATATTGGTTCCTCTAATTATTTTATGTTTTTACAACTTGTGAATGGATTGATCCTGGTGGTGAAATTCATGAGTGGGGTTATGATAATCAATACACCTTTGGGAGTATGGTTGAGAGACATCTGTTTGTGTAAGGGGTGTTCTCTCCTAGTTGGGAAGTGACATTTTATCTAGGATCTTTATGTTCTAGATATGTTAGGTTTTTTTGAGATCAAGTTATCATTATTTAGGTTTTTGATCTTCTGATATATCATGGAATACTTTAAAAGCATTTATATCCTTTATGAGTTCATCGTAATGCCATTTGGGATGAAAAACACACCAGTAGTGTTTACGGTCGTGATAAACTGAATCTTCCATCTGTACCTAGATTAATTTGTTGCTGTTTTTTGGATGACATGTTGGTGTACTCTGAGACTCATGACTATCATTCCCAACATCTTGATATCATACTTATTATATAGAGAAAGGCTAAACTATACACAAATCTATCTAAGCACTAATTATGGACCAATCAACTACATTTATTAGGACAGATAATCTCATAGGAAGGTGTCTCAGTGAAACCACATAAGGTTCAAGTAGTTTTATCTTGGGATCATCCCTTTAACGCTTTTTATACCCATTGTTTTCTGGGACTAGAAATGTACCACCACAAGATTTTATGATTTTTTAAATATTAATTTATAGTTTTTGATATATTTTTTGTTTTCATGAAACACTAAATTTAGTTTGTCTTTAATTGTTAGCACTACCATGTTAATCTTTTTCTATACTCAATAATTACATTAGTTTGTGGTACATGAAAGATCGATTTTTACCGCCTTTTAATCACACCGCTATTTTTAAAACTAAAATGAAATTTTTTTATGAATATTATTTTTAAAAATAACAATAATTATTCAATTCATAATGTCAAAATTATATTCGAGTGAATTATTGTGTTTTTTCTAAAAAATGTCATTTTTGATTAATAGTAAAAAATACTATATTTTAGTTAAAAGATTCCTCTTCATTTAAATAATTATAAATGTTAAATTATATTTTAAATTGGTTTCTAAAGTCAAAATAGATAAATTTAAAATATATTAATCCAATTTAGGTTATTGAAATAATTTTTATATTGAAATTATTTATAAACACTTGTTTATCTTTTGAACTTTTTTACATTAAAAACATGCTTTTCACCACACCTATAGGATTAGCATTAAAATTAATTTCCGACTTATTTGATGTGAATTTTGAAAAATGGTAATACACAGATGTAATTAGTATAATATTTATTGTTTAATATGATCAACTTATTTTGGACCAAAAAGATTTCTGAAGGTGATTAAAATTAATTATGGTGATTAATGTAAAATTAAGTATAATAAGGGACTAAAACATAATGTTAAGGACCCAAATGACATGGAAATGTATCCAAATGTCATTGGATGCCAATAATTAGACCATATACACTATTGGTTCTAATTTTATTGGTTATTGGTAATTTATGAAATTTAATTTCCCTTTATAAAAGGTTAAGTAAGGAAAAAGACAAAAAGGGAACTTTCCTTACATTTAACATTTATAAAACATTGAGATATAAAAAAAATCATGTTTTCGATTATAAATATAATTTTGAAATATAAATGGATTACTTTATCATAATAAATTATCTTTATTATTTACATATTATTTACATACTTAAAATGCTTATGAAATGCCAACATAGTGATTATTTAATTAATAATTAACTAAAATAAATAATACTATAAATATTAAAAGTGAAGTAAATTGATTGAATTATTACCAATAATTTTTTAGATGAATATATAATTTTAAATAGTTTTAAACTTAATATATTTGAATTCCAATATTTTTTGGATATTTTATAGTTAAAAGTATATAAATAATTTCAAAAATTGACATTAATGTTATTTTACAATAAATGATATTTTATTAAATTATTTATAATTACTAAAAACCCTGTATTATGACAAGTAACATTTAAATGTTAATAAATATTAAATATGGTATATTAATGGACCAATTTATCTTTTATAGTTAACTTATTGACCGATTGATTGTAAAATAATTTGTAGCATGATCCGGGTTTAAGCAGTATTTTTGCGCGCCACTTGCGCTTGTTTTAAAATTAATTCCAAAAAATATGATATTTTTATTTTTTAAATTAAATATAATATTTATAATTATGTTTATAAATATTTTAAAAAAATCTCACTTTAATTTATTCTTAATGGTTAACATACATAGGTTTAAAATTGGTGTCTTTAATAAAAACCAAAATGATAAAATTGGGGAAACCTAGATGTTAAAGAATCATATTGTTAAAATTCACATATTTTGTGAGGTTTTGGTTTTTATTGACCATTATTACTATTTATTATATTATGTTTCAATTTTTTAGTCACATTAGTTAAGCTATACCTCCCATTAATGAATACCTTTTGGTATTTACAAGAGTTCCACTCCCCTTCCACTAAAAAAATGAAAGCACTCTACCACATCCTCACTGATCTAAAAAAACATAATTTCAGCCAATATCTACCCAATAAACTTACCAATGTCCCTAAATTTCTCCTTTATTCCCCCATTTGGGCATAAATCAATTCAAGGAATCCCTTTTGTGAAAACCAAAAAGAGTTACCCAAAGAAGATGTAACATCCTTCCTTAAGTTCCATTACCTTATTTTCATTCTCCACCCCCTCACCTATCCTTATTACATTATTATAAAATAAATATTATAATAAATATATTTATTTCTTTATTATTATTTTCTACCTATACATACTCACACTTCCATCTAATGGGTAACGAACATATTGTATATATGTACAGTGAAATACCACTTCACAAAATGATGATTGTTCATTTTCCATTTACCACCATTCAAGGTTGGAAATTATGATGGAAAAAAATTTATATATGATAGATATTATAAATATTATTTCTTTAATATTATTTAATTATTTTACAACACATATATTTATACTTTCCATTTTATGTAAATATGATAATTTCGTTTGAGGAAGTGTGGACTGCGAACACCTCAAAGCATTGTGTTTCGTTCACATAGTATATGGAATGTATTAAGGATGGGGTTGGTGAAATTATATGATATATATAACATGATAATTCTACTATAATGATATTATATATATATACACACATATATACACACTTATAGGGATTTTTATTTCTTTCTTTCAATACGACAACAGAAACGGAAATAACATTCAAGCATACGTCTGACCTACCATCTCCATGAAGGGTGTATTCCATTTAATTATTCTATATTATATAGATTATT
Organism: Viscum album; assembly: GCA_963277665.1. Taxonomy (NCBI): domain Eukaryota; kingdom Viridiplantae; phylum Streptophyta; class Magnoliopsida; order Santalales; family Viscaceae; genus Viscum; species Viscum album. The sequence continues at coordinate 414,941,954 of OY728145.1, forward strand.
ATAATAAAAAATATAATGAATATAAATTATATTTATATCATGTTTTATATTCTTGAAATCATGATATAAGTATAAATACCAAAGATATAACAAATTAATACACATGCGAAGAAAAAACAGATATTACACGAAGTGAAACATTAACATAGAATTGTAAAATAAAGGCTAATATAAAGTCATAATAAAACAATATATTTTATTAGATATAATAATATGGTTCTATTATAGATTTATAATAAAATTATATTTATTATACATTAATTTTGTATGAGTACGTCGAGAGTCAGGACACAATGTAAGAGAATTTCATCTCACTTTTTATTTCCATGAGATACATAATTTATTCGCCACACATTACTTTTGGGTGGTTTATATATATCACAAGTATTATATATATTATTCTTGAACTTAAATTTGTGGGTATTTACATTTAAATTATATGATATTTATTTCATGGGGTTTATGTTTCAAAAGTTACAAAACCGGTAAAGTAATTTTGTCTAAATTTGCCTTATTTGAGGCACATGTTATGAACCTATATCCTTCTATAAGGATTATATACTACCATTTAAATGTTATATAATTAATATCATTATTTTCATAACATTTTAAGCTTCATGTAATATAATTTTCTTAAATGGGATGTATGGTTCAAAGTTACCAAGTGGTAAGAGTTTATGGAATCAATCTCTTAGATGTTTGAGATATTTTATATTCTGATTCATTTGATGACATATTATGATCCATCACTCAAGAAAACTCATTAATTTTCTTTTAATCTAGTTATTCAGGACATATTCATGTATTAGTACCATTTTTACACTCTTTTGTACAAATGATATTTAAGAAAGCGTTTTTTATAAAGCTCAACTTTACCTCGCTCTACTGTTAGAAATCTATGTTCTCTCAGAACCATGTTTTCTAAAAATGTGTTCAAAAAATTTTCAAGAATTATTTATAATTTTTCTATGTATTTTTAAATAATTTGTTTCCAAAAAAAATTGGGCTTTATTTATAAATTTTTAAATTATTTTCAATGAAATGATTTTCAAAACATTATCAATATTTCATTATAATTTATCAAATTATTTTCAAAGAAAAATGTTTTCAAAAGGTTTTCTTTTTAAAAATACTATCTCAAAGAATAAAGGATAATTTCCTCAAGAAATTTTTTTAAAAGATCTTTCAAAATAATTTCCTATTTAATATTACATCCTTTGGTGTTACTCATGAATTTATGGGAAAATGATTAAATGTTTCCATTCATATTATTTCTCTGAATGGTTTAGGTTTTGATGGTATGATGTTTATGATAACCTGTTTCACATTCCTGAGTTATATTTTTATGATAAACCATTTTCCTTTCACAATTTATATGTTTATGAATCTTGTTCCTCTTATAAGTGTTATATTCTTATGAAACCTGTTTTACTTCAATGGGTTATACCATGATAAATACTTATGAAACCCACTTCCTTTCATGGGTTACACTATTATGAAATCATTATGAAACCTATATATTTTATATAGGTTATTATATTATTAAATTTTTATGATATTCATTTTCTTTCATTGGATTATTATATGATATTTATGAAACCCATCTCTTTTTTTGGGTCACGGTACGATACGAATTTTATTGTCCAGTTACACATTTCTATATGATTTAATCATGTGATAGGTGGGACCTATATCTCCATTAAATTCATTGGGTAACGATGGATGACTTATGAGAATAAATTTTATTCTTGAACCTGATTACATGTTCACAATCAAATTCATGGACATGGTTTCACGTTCATATTTTTATGAGTAAACCTGATTACATGTTCCTAATGTTATTATTGATCGTTATTATGAGTCCATAAGTTATGTGTGAAACTGATTACATGTTCACAATGTTATGATTGAACCTTATTATGTGTTTGTAAGTTATGAGTGAACCTGATTACATGTTCACAATGTTATGAATTGACCTGGTTGAATGTCCATAAGTTGCGCATGAACCCAATTACATGTTCACAAAATTAAGTGTAAACCTGATTGCATGTTCCCAACATTATGAGTGGACCTTGTTTCATGTCTATAATTCTATGTGAGTGGCTGATTTCATGACCTTAACATAATGGGTGAACATATTTCTACTTATACATGTTCATGATATTATACGTTGTTATGTATGCCATAATTCAATGTCATATTCATATGTTATGCTTTCATTTATTATGTTCCTAATTATTTTATGATTCATGTGATATGAAAAGATAATATATATGCCCTGATTTATGTTTCTGGTCTTTAATATGTAGGATATGATCTTCTAATTATATGATCATATTCTTGTACCCTTATGTTCATGTAATTCTTGTGCATTTCCTTTATTTAGCATTATTGAGCATTTGGGCTCAACCATTTCTTATGTTTCTAATCCCTATGTTATGTTGAAAGGTTTATAAGTATAATTACTATAGAAAATATATTTAAGGAAAATTTTGAATATATTTCACTGAGTTAAAATATTTTATTTCCATGTTTCTAAATGCACTAAAATAATACAATAATTGGGAGTATGTTTTTGTAATATTTTAAGTATTCTAAAAAAGGTATGTAATGTTAATACATACAATGCATGGGTCTATATATTTGTTATCATAAAAAATATTTATTTAAACTTTTGAAAATAGGATGAGAAAACATTACTGATATCCCTAGGTATATTTTTAATGATATTTCTAGGGATGTCTCTAAGGATAAGTATAATGGTGAGTAAACATTTAGGAATACATCATGTAATTTTGGTAAAGAATAGAGTGAGTGGTTTCATTGAAATACATCCATGTTTGAATACTACAAGTGGATGTGGTTCTGATACATATATAACTTTGAGTAATAAATCTAACAAGGTGTGTCAGTCTGGACATGATGTAACCTTGTAAATGAAAATAAGCCTTACTGCGCACCTTTTTTGGCACTCCAGAGTGATATTCATTGGAAATTCAAAAACTCTTCAAGAACAATCATGAAGGATGTAAACAGAATTTTTCTATGAATATCCTATGATAATCCCGAGGTATCATATTTTAAGAAAGGTTTCATAATGTAGACATCATATAAGAGGTTTTCATGATTATGTGATTCCTCACTATGATAATCATTTATTTATCAATTCTTTATGGTTTCAGTCAACGGAGTTAATCCAAAGGAATTGTATTAACGTTGAGTATGAAGGAAAACATATCCATGAGAAGACAAATGGGATGATCACTATAGTGAAGGATGACATGATTATGCATGTTAATTTTCATGGAAAATGATAAAAAACATATACCTTAAACAACTCTAAGACTAAACATAGAAGAGAAGGAAAGAGTTTATTGAGAGGTCAGGTAATAGAGATCATAGCGGAATGAAGGTTCGGTTTCTTTTAAGTCAAGAATGTGGAAACAATCGACTAAGTGGTTGTATAAGAGGAACAAGAAGGTGTTTTGATTGTGGAAAAGAAGGACACTAAGAAAGTGACTACAAATAGAAAATGAAGGGATTACTTAATAAAATGGATGGGAATATTAGCCTTCCTTTGAGATCATCAAAGGTAAAATGATTTAAGTGTGGAATGAATGATCATTATTCAAATATATTCCATATGGATAATTCTCCCATAGAGAATTAGGAATGTGGTATCATTATTGGTTATGATTATGATGATAAAGTGGCTATAAAGGACAAGTGAAATGTATGTTATGTTCTTCTTGTATTTTTTATATTAAACATAAGAAACATAATTAGATTGATGTTGAGGAACCATAAGAAATTATTCATATTTTATATTATTGGAAAGAGGTACTAATGAATAACTTGATGAATCCTTTGTAATGGTTTATGATTAATGTTAGATGAATGAAGTATTTATGTTTTGGAATTCAAAGATTATGTTATATATATCATGAAATATATAAGAATATTTAGAATATTTTTTCATTAAGGATTAAAAGCGGTGTGTTTAATGATGATGGAGACTTATAAAATTTATATTTTTATTAAAGGAAGGTAACCCTTAATATGATCAAGATGTTGATAAAATTTTATTTAGCTTTGATAAAGAGATGATTGATTTGATAAAGTAAATTGTATAGAACTGATTACCGGGAATATTATTATTGATTTGTTGAAAAAGTTGTATATATCATCACAGATGATATTTACAAATTCTTGAATGTAAGGAATATATCCAATAACCTTTTGAATAAGGAATAATGCATACTTTTTAAAACTATTTATAGTAATTCAGGTTATTTACATGTTTCAAGAGAATAGAGTATGAGGGTGTTCACATGTTTGGAATGTGACAACCAAAAGCTGCCTTGTGATATAATTGGGATCAATGTGAAGCTGATTTAGTTTCATTCATTCTAAAGTTTTGGATTTCCATCATTTAGAAGGTTTAAATGGTTAAAAATTTATGGGATGTTTAAGTTAATATTTGGATGAATTTTTTGACATTAAAATATTATCTCACCACATGAGGATTTTTTCATAATGGATAACCTGCTATAACAATTTGGTTTTGATTGTAACTGAAGAGAGATGAGATTAATTTTAAGTGATCTCATGATTTGTTAGTGCTTCCAGAATGAAAAATTCAATGTCTCTTTTAGAGAAATAGTTGATGTGTAAATTGGTTAAGACATGACCAAAGGGTCAGATTTTATTAATGAAATGGAATGAAATGAAGTAGAATAATTTCTCATGAAATTCTTGAACCTTAGGTAAAGAATCTTGAAACCAAAAATTTTATCCTAATTCTTTCTTTTCTGATGAATCAAATGGTCCCTTTGATAATCACATATTTACTTCTTTGCGATTGTTAACTTTCTCCTGACCAAGTTCACTTTTACTCTCCTCCATAACTAGATAGTTAGATTTCTCTTCCATGTCAATGTTTTCCCATTCCACCAATGTTCTCATATTTGGAAACCCAACTATGTGTTACTCTAGGAAACCATTATGGTTCAAAATTTATTTTTTAAATGATGTTTTGTGTTCATTTTTACAATATGGTTTTCTATTAAAGGAAGATATAAGTATTAAACCTTTGATAACACAGAGAAATTTTGTGGGAGGAATTTATTTTAAGGGGGGTAGAATGAAACACCCCAAGAATTTGTGATTTTTTTGAATAAATATAATCATTTTTATTTTTTTTATTTTCATGAAACACTATATTTAGTTTTTATTGTGTTATTCACAACACCTTGTTAATCTAGTGCTATAGGCAACAATTAGATTATCTAATGATACGAGTAAGATTGAGTTTACCGCCTTTTAACGACACACCTATTTTTAAAAATAATGTTTGACAATTTTACAAACTTTATTTGTAAAAATAAATATATTTTTTTAGTTCATAATTTATAAATAAGATTAGAGGTATTTTTTTGTATTTTATTTGAGAAACATAATTTTTTATGAATATTGAAAAATACTGTATTTTAGTTAAAAACTATCTCTTCATTTAAAATATTATTAATGTAAAATAATATTTTAAATTGTTTTATAATGTAACAATAGATAAATTATAAATATATTAATCAAATGTAGGTTATTGGAATCATTTTTATGTTTAAATTAGACATAAACACTTAATGAACTTTTGAACATTTTTACTTCTAAAACACACTTTCTCGCTACGTTTGCGGGATTAGTTTTAAACATAATTTTCCAAATTCTGTGATTTTAATATTGAAAACCCTAAATAAATGATTTTAATAAATATAATAATAGTGGTATAATAATATAAACTTAATTTTTTACCAAAATGATTAGTGAATGTGATTAATTTAATTATCGTGATTAAGGTAAAATTAAGCTTAATAAGTGATTAAAACATAATATTAAGGACCAATATGACCTAAAAACCTTTCCAAGGAAAATTTGATGCCAATATTTTAACCATATACACTCATTGTTCTTATTTTATGGGTTATTGTGATATTATTAAAAGGAATTTACCTATATAAAAATTTATGTAAGAAAAAAGACAAAAAGGAAACTTTTATTACCTTTAACATTAATAACACTTTGATATATTTAAAAAACATATTTTTTTTGTTATACATATCCGTTTGAGGTATAATTGGTAGATTTTTGTCATAATAATTTATCAATTATTTTTTAGATGATTCAGTTACTTAAAATGCTTAAGAAACACCAACATAGTGATTATTTAGTTAATAATTAACTAAAATAAATGATACTATAAAAATTAGAAGTACAGTAAATTTATTGAATTATTGTCTATAATTATTTTTTTAGATGAATATATCATTTTACACATCTTTAAATGTCATACATTTAAATTCCAATATTTTTTTGGTTATTTTAAATTTAAAATTAAATAAATAATGTCAAAATTGACATTAATGTTACTTTACAATAAAGATATTTTATTAAATGATTTAAAATAAAAAGAAATATATTCTAAAAAATAACGTGTTTTTTAATAATTATTAAATATTTTATATTAATGTATTATTTTGTCTTTTATAATTAACTTATGCACACATATATTGTAAAAACCTTTTTATCACTGTCCGGGTTAAAGTACTGTTTTTGCGCATCAAAGGCACTTGTTTTAAAATTAATTTCCAAAATACATGAGTTTTTAATTTTTTAAAATTTTTATCATATTTATAATTAAGTGTATCTATAATTTAAAAAAATATCCTTCTAATTTAGTCTTAGTTTTTAATCTAAATTTGTTTGAAAACTAGTTTCTTTAATAAAAACTAAAAATAATAAAATTGGGAAACAAGGAAGTTAAGGAACCAAATTATTAAAATACACATATTTTTGTGTGGTGGAGGGTTTTATCAACCATTATTACTCTTTAATCAATTATTTTGACATTTTATAGGCACATTAGGTATGGTATACCTCCCATTAATGAATACCTTTTGATATTTATAAGAGTGTCACTCCCATTACACTATAAAAAGGCAAGCACTCTCCCACTTCCTCACACATCTAGAATCAGTTATGATCAGAAAAAATATACATTAGTAAAATATCTCCCTTCCTTCATGAAGACTCCATTTTTTCAGAAATAAATACAAGGATGACCTTTGGTGAAAAAAATAGTTGCTTAAAGAAGATGTAACATCCAACCCTAAGTTCCTTTATATTATTTTCATTATTCACCCCCTCCACTATCATTATTCCATGGATATAATACAAAAAATGTATCATAAATATACTTAGATTTTTTATTCTTAGGTTTCAACCTTAAATTACACACACTTCCATTTAATTGGTAATGAACATATAGTTTGGGTGTAAGGTGAACTACCGCCTCACAAAAAAATAACTGTCCATTTTTCATTTACCGCCTTTACTGGTTGGGTGTTATGATGGACCTAATATTTATATATGATATCTATGATACATATTATGTCATTAATATTCTTTAATTCATTTATAATACATATATTTATACTTTCTAGTTTGTGTTAATATGATAATTTTGATTGAGGAAGTGTGGACTAATGCCCCCTCAAAGCGACGCGGTTCATTTACACACTACATGGAATGTATAAAGGATGGGTTTAGTGAAATTATATGATATATATAACATTATAATTATAATTTAATTAAATTATATTCATATATACATATATGTCATTTTATTTCTTTCTTTCAATACAATAATAAAAATGGAAACAACATTCATGCGTACGTACAACCTACCATCCCCATAAATGATGTATTCCATTTCATAATTTTTTGTTATATTTACTATTATAACACACATAAAATGAATATAAATGATTCTTTATCATGGTTTAAATTTTTGAAATCATGATATAAGTATAAGGGAAAATTATATAACAAATTAAGACACATGCGAAGAATAGATAGAATATTAATTGAAGTGAAACCATAACATAGAATTGTTGAAAAGTGAGTGATATAAAGTCATAGTAAAACCATATATGGTATTGGAAATGAGAATTTAGTTCTTTAATAGATATAAAAAAGCTTATTTTTATTATATATGATGTTTGTATGAGTACGTCGAGAGTCATGACATAAGGTAATGGAATTTCTTCTCACTTTTTATTTCTATGAGATACATGCTTTATTAGCCAACAATTAATTTTGTGTGATATGTATAATACCCATGGATGAGTTATATTATTATTATACTTAAAAATATGGGTATTTAAATTTCAATTTTATGATCTTTCTTTTAAGGGTTTCTTGTTTCAAATGTTACCAAATCAGTAAAGTAATTTTATCTCAATTTGTCTTCTTTGAGACACATGCCATGTTATGAACATATGTATTTTCATGAGGTGTATGTACATACTTTAAAATTTTATATCATGAATATCATTATTTTCAGGATATTTTAAGCTTCATTAAATTTAATTTTTTAAAATGAGGAGTATGGTTCAATTTTACCAAGTGGTAAGAGTTTGTTAAAACAACCTCATTGCTTTTCGAGATTGTTTATGTTTAGGCTTAATTTGATGAAATAATATGATCCATATATTAAGAACACTAATTAATTTTATTATCCTTTGTTTATTCATGATATATTCATGTATTAGTACCATTTTTTTACTCTTTGGTACACAATATAGTTAAGAAAGTTTTTTTTTATATTTCCCAACATCACCACTCTCTTCATTTAGAAATATACATTCCCTCAAAAACCATTTTTTATAAAAAGGATTTCAAAATGTTTTCAAGAATTATTTATAAGTTTTAAAATTATTTTAAAATAAATTCTTTTATTAAAGTTTACAATATTTATTTTTAATATTTGAATGTATTTTCAAAGAAATGGGTTTCAAAACTTTCTCAATATTTCTTTATATGTTTTCAAAGTATTTTCAAAGAAAATGGGTTTCAAAAGGTTTTATGTTTTAAAACGCCTATTTCAATTAAGAAAGTATAATTTCATAATAAAATATTTTTAATAGATATTTCAAAATTATTTTCTATCTAAGATGACATTTTTTTGTGTTCCTCATGCCTTTCTATGGAAATGATTCGATGTTTCCATTAATATTATTTCATTAAATAGTTTATGTTTTGATGGTATGATGTTTATGATAACCTATTTCTGCTTCTTGGGTTATATGTTTATGATAAACCATTTCTCTCTCATGGTATATATGTTTATGATAATCGTTCCTCTTCCACAGGTTATATGCTTCTAAAACCCATTTCACTTTAATGTGGTAAACCATGATAAATGCTTTATAAATCCTCTTCCATTCACTTGTAATTATATTATGAAATAATTTTGAAACCTATATATTTTCCATAGGTTATAATATTATTAAAGTTTTATGATATCCATTTCATTTCATGGATTATGATATGATGTTTATAAATCCATATCTTTTTACGAGTCACGATATGATGCAAGTTTTATTTTCCTCTGAAACATGTATGTTTGATTTTATCATGTGATAGGTGGGACCTATATCTCCCTCCAATGCATTGGGTAATGATTGATGAACCATGAGTATAAATTTTATGCATGAAATAAATTACATCTTCCCAATGTTATTCATGGACCTAGTTTCATGTCCAAATGTTTATCCACAAACCTTATTATATGTTAACAGAGTCATGATCAAACTTCATTATGATTTTATAAGTTATGCATGAACATAATTACATGTTTAAAATGTTTTTCATGGACCTGGTTTCATGTCCCCAAGTCTATGCATGAACCTGATTACATGTTCACAATGTTATGATTGAACCATATTATGAGTTCACATGTTATGTGCGAACCTGATTATATGTTCACAATATTATACATGAACCCGGTTTCATGTCCATAAGTTATGTATGAACCTGATTAAATGTTCACAATGTTATGTGTGAACCTAATTTTTGGTTCACAACACTATGAGTGTACCCAATTTCATGTCCATAAGTCTATGTGATGGAAAAAATTCATGTCTTTAACTTAAAGGGAGAACATGTTTCTACATATACATTTTTTTAAAAGGATGGGGCCGAAGCCTCATTTATTATTAAATCAAACCAAAGACCTCTTTAACTGGGTAGAGAGAGACCCATTACATAGCCTAAAGGCCTAGTGGGCATTTAGCCCATTACATGTCCTGTAGGCCCAATTTTTTGGGCCAAGACCCATTCCATGAATAGTACTGCTACAGTACCCGCACTGCTACAGTACTGCACAATCCCCACCATTACTACAGTACCCTGCCACCGCTATAGTGAAATGCTGCCGCTATAGTGCCCACCGTAGCTACAGTGTTGCCACTGCTATAGTATGCTACAGAAATACTATAGTACCTGTACCCAATGGGTTTTAAACCCCAATTTTTCATGTAGGATTAAGGGGTGCTTACCACTAAGCTAAAACCCAACTATAATGTTTCTACTTATACATGATCATTATGTTATACATTGATAGGTATGCCACAATTCTATGTCTTAATCATATGTTATTCTTTGATGGATAATGTTCTAGATTATTTTATGATTCATGTCTTATAAAATACTTGTCTTTAGGATAGGATTCATGTTTATGATCTTTGATATGTATTATATGATATTATAATTATAAGATCATATTCTCATACACTTATGTTAATGTTATCCTTACACATTTCCTTTATTTACCCTTAATTTGCATTTGATATCTCCCCTTTCTTATGTTTCCCTTCCCCAGGTCATGAATAATGGTTTATTAGTATAATTACTAAGGGGGACATTTAGGGGAAACATTAATTATATTTCATTGAGTTTGAATATTTTTTTCCAAGTTTCCAAAGACACTAAACTAATAAGATCTTTGGGTGTTCTTTTTCATATTGTTTTAAGTATTCTGATACTGTTATATAATGTTAATGTATGAAAAGCATGGGTCACTATAAGTAGGATATGAGTAGAGGTTCATCCATGAATTTACCCACTTAGAAACACCACTTTCGGGCTTGAATAAGAAATGAGTAAAGTTTTAATGGTCTAATCATGTGAGAATGCCTTCTAGAAGTTGAATATGTAATTGAAAATGACACCAATCTTGATCGTACGCAAGCCAGATGTTGAGTATTGAAGGTACAAGGGTCATAGTGAAAGTTTTTGGGATGATGGTTTAAAAACTATATATCATTGGGATGGAAATACTTATCATATTCAATGATCCTAGCCCGAGTACACTCTGATGATCATGCGTAATTAATCAGAGCACTAAAAATAAAACTGATAATATACCTTTTCAGATCTGAAGCCACACTCAACATATTCTTGTCACCAGTGATCATTGATTAAACTATCAATAGCTATATCCCTCTATATCATCCATATATGCTTAAAAACTATAAGTGATAATCGATCATCAGATTATGGGTGCTAGCATGGTGATCTGACGATACCTTTGACATCCCGGTGATCACCTTGATCCTATGCCATCGACACATGATGGTATTCCTAGATCATAACTAGAAGAGAGAGAGTCACTATCGAATGTAGTAGGATATATAATATTTCATTAAATAATGAATTAATATTCCTTGGTGATAGATCTTTCCTCTCTAATTGTCACAAACCAACCCAGGTTGATCCTGAACCGGTCACTCAGACAGATCCACGGCAAGGCCCAAGAGGCATTCCTGATCCTCCCATCTAGGCGACCAGCTCCAGGGCATCAAAAAAAATGATGGGAATGGGTTTTCCCAATACAAATAAATAAAATAATAGGAAATAATAAAGGGAAACTCAGAAAAAACCAAAATAAAGTGACTAAACAAGAACGAAAGAAAATAAAACTAACCAAATGAGAAAACCACTATCCCCATGTGACATCGCAGGTCACTCTCCAACTCACGACCGAATGTCGCCCAAGGCGAACAAGATCGTGTTGAACCAGAAACATAAACTAAAAACAAAAAAACACTATAAGTATGGGTATTAAAACTCAGTAGGCGTGCCCAAAAAACATTCCCCAAAGCACTACCTTTAAATAAAGAATTTTCTTATTCTAGTTTTGAAATACATTACATAAAATATGATTTTTCACACACACTTTCATTTCTATCGCATGTAATAGTCCATTTCCCTTTTCAATTTAAAAGCAAGTTTAAGGTTTGAAGGGAAAATATGTAATAAATTTTAAAAAAAATATCTCAAACAATTTGTAATCAAAATTTCAGTTGTTAACAAGATTAAAACCATACACACACACACACAAACAACACACAATAAGGGAAATAGAAAAGTGGTGCACGGGGAGAGAAACCAAACTAATCACCTCAAACGTCCACCACATACAAATAAGCGCTAAAGGAAACATGGGTCGAACCTAGGAACTCATGACCAATCCAAAACATGCTATACATGTGACTCATCCTAAAGGAATGCCCTACTCAATGGTGTCATAATGAAAAAATGATCAGTGTTTCGCAACCTGGCCTAACCGAGGGGTTGTAACACCCCAAGATATCATAATACATTATTTCATCAAAGTAATTCAATAACTTGCACTACACGAAACACCGAGTTCAAGCGCACCACGACTTACCAAACTAGCTGTTCAAAAGCAGTTATGAATATTATTAATTGAATTTTGAACTTTATATAATCCTTATAATTTTAGAATCCATATTATGAGTTTCTTAGACATAATGTAAGAACAAATTCATTTTTTTCAGATAAAAGATGTATTTTTCAAAAAAATGCACTTTTACGACCTTTTAATGGTGAACCCTTTTTAAATCCAATATTTTAAACTTTTATATATTAAATTTGACAAAATAAACTTCTTCTTTAGATTTTGGACTTAGGAATTTAGTTTCAAATTTTTTTTAGTGTTTTTCTGATAACTTTCATACTTGGGTGAATAGTGAAAAATACTTTATTTTAACTGAAAACAACTTTTTTAATCAAAATAATTTATATTGTTGAATTATACATTTTAATGGTTTGAAAGTATAATTAGATTATATTTTTACCATTTAATCCAATTATGGTCATTGTAAGTAATTTCACTTTAAAATTTGGACATAAACAAGTGTCAATCTTTTGATAGTTATTATTTCTTAAAAATACGATTTTTGGTTTTGACAATGGGAATTAATTTTAAATTAATTAATGTAACTTATATGATTTGAAATTGGTAAAATAGAATTCATTTTTTTAATTCAGAATATAAAAATTTTCTTAGGGTATATTTTTGGTATTTTTATGAAAACTTTCAATTTTTGATGAATAGTTAAAAACACTGAGTTATAGTTTAAAACTGAATTTTTATTTAAACAATTATTTATTTTATTTAAATTTATTTTAGGTCAAAATAGATACATAATAGATATATAAGTTTAAGGTAATTCATTTTATTCAATTTATAATAACTTTAGATATATAAAAATGTTATTGAACGTTTTACCGTCTTTACCCACCTCCTAGGAGCATTTGAAAATTTACATAAAAATTATTTTTACAGCTTCTGTGAGTTGAATTTCAAAAATCTAAGAGACATGGTTGATATCAGTAAGTAAAATGTGGTTCAAAAAGATGAAAATATTTTTTGGTGAATAGTAACTTTTTACTTTTATTTACCAAGGTTAAAAGTAAATTGGGTAATTTAGGGTAAAAATGACATTATTATTACTGTAACACATGTACTACTTCTATTGGATAAGTTTAATTCAACCAAAAACAAACTTAGTAATAAAATATGATCCTTTAGGTTTACTTGGATTAGATTAGGACATTTATTATTATTTTATTTAAAGAAGAGTTAAAAGAGTTAAAATCAAAGTTTAATAACTAAAACATTTTTAATATAGGTTTATACATAAGATAAATTCGACTATAAATATTAATTATAAACATAATAATATTTACTACATAATGTTATTTTATTTATAATTTTTAGACATTAAATTAGTAAATTTATTTATGACATAATGATGATGTAGTAATTACCGTATTAATGAACGATTAAAATAATTGACATTATAAATATTCAAATAAATGTAATTTGAGACTTTCTATAAATTAAACTAATTTTATAGGTTAATATGACATGTTAGGGTTGGTTAGATGAATTTTTTTTGATGTAATAATGCTGTTATGAATTTAGAAAAAACAAAATACCAAATAGTGTCAAAATTGACATAAAAGTGTTTTTAAAACAAATATTATATTTTAATTGATATTCTATTCTTAAAAATATATGGATTGTCCAAAAGCCTTATATAATATTATATATGTCATTAATGAACCACTTGAGATTATATTGGATGTTTATAGTAATTTTATTAACCATATAATATAAAAATACAAAGAGACATAGTAAATGTGAAACTATTTAACTAAGAGTTAAATCTAAAAGTTAAAGTTAATATAGTGACCCAAACCTATCTAAAACCTAATGGTTGAGTGGTTGTAAACACATACTCACCTTAGCCTTTAAATAATTCATTTTTTAGCAATTTTAAATTGAAAAGGATTTTATTATAAAATAATATTTCTAGTTTTTCCTAAGGTGCCCCTCACCCCTCTTATAAAAGGGAACTCCCCCTTCTCTCTAATTCACACCTTCAAAGCCATTTGGCTCGGAAATTACCTCACCCAATACCCTATAAAATATACTAACTTCATCCTAGAGGCCTTACTTTATTCATAAATACAACCTACGGATCCCTTTTGATCAAATGAAAAGGAAGAACCCGAAGAAGAGGTAAATATTTCATCACCTCTTTCAAGTTCCTTTCTTCTTCCACTTACTCTTTCTTTATTTTTTCCATTCTAATATAATAACTCCAATATATTCTATATACTGTGATGTTATTATAAATATGGTACAACCATATTCATTATTCTATCCATCCTTTGAATGACATGTCACCAAACGTGCGTACGTACGACTTACCGTCTCCACATCGTGGTGTAATTGTTATTCAATACATTATTATTTATATGGGTATAATAATGATGTGTAATTGATATAAATAATAAATATAAAATGATAATGATTATGTATATATGATATACCATCAAATTATATATTATTTTAATATCAAAAGAATGATATTGTCACTCGTGCGTACGTACGGATTACCATCTCCACAACGTGATGAGATTCATTTCCACGTTCACCATTCAACAATGATTATAAAATATATATCATTAATAAGTATTTAATATATGACATAATAATTCCACTGGAGATATATATATATATATCTGTGTGTGTGTCTGTTTGTGTGTGTGTGTGTACTTATATATATCTAATTCACTTAGTTCTATTCAATACGATATGAAAATGGAAACAACCTTTATGTGTACATGCGGACTACCATCTCCATAAATGGTGTTTTCCATTTAATATATATGACTATTATACATATTTATATCCAAAATATATATTATATATAAATCATGTTTTATATTCTTTAAGTATTTAAATCTTGATCTAATTGATACAATCAAGATTAACAAGTTAAAACCCATACAATAAAGAAAGCGATTATTACCCGAAATGTTAATTTAACATAGAAATAATTATTTAATGGGTAGTATAAAGTCATAAATGAATCATGTATGATATCATAAATATTAATATGGTTCTATAATAATTTAATAACATACTATGGTCTTCATATAGGAGGTTAAATGTACCCTCAACTAAAGGAAAGTGCTAGGTAAGGGTTAATTTCATAATATCTTTATTTCCGAGGTTGTTTTTATGTAAGTATATATTGGGACATATTTATTATCCATTTACATGTTTCATGAAAGAGTTTTCAAAGGGATTATTTTAAGGTACTTTTTACTAAAACATCATTTTAAATGTTTTAAATATTTATTCCTCTAAATCATTCTCATTAATGTCCATGTTTTCCAAATAGTTGTTAAGGATTTATTTATATGGACATGAATGTTTTTAAAATGTTAATTCCATTAAAAATTTTCAAAGTGGTTTGGGACACTTTGATTCAAAAATGTCTTTAAATGTCTTTCGTTCTAAATTGAGTGACTTTTAAATGTATTCATGAAAAAGGGATATTTCTCTCAAAGAGTTTTACAAATCATTTTCATCTATGTCAACATCCTTTGATGGATTTTAAACTTGTTTGAAGTTGATTTATTATGATAAAAATCTTCCATATTGTATTGATGGTTTTGTGATATGTTTGACTATGGATGTGTTATTTTTATACCATTCATGGTTTATGGATAAAGTATTGAAATTTTGTATGCTAGTTTTAATACGAATGTTTATGTTCTGTTTAAACCTTTTCATATGAGGAATGTATTGGACTTAGTAAGTGACGGGTGGAGCCCGATATTGCTCCTCGATGCATCGGTAGGTCTCATGAGACAAACTAGTGTCTTAGCACAAGACCTTGACAAAATCTTATTTTTATTCTTGGAATAATGCCTTGACTATGTGGTTATGAAGTCTGGCATTGTGCATTCCATCATTATGAAAGTGGATATTGATATTTCATGTGATTATTAGACTAGTAGAATATCCATGTGAATAAGTAAATGGAATTATTTTATTGTATCCTTTCCATATTATGCTGAAGTATATGTTTAAAAGGATTTTTTTAGTCTTATACATCCCCTTTAATGTTTGTGATTATTTATGAAAGTTTCCGCTATATTTTTATCCTTACTGAGTATCTGATCTCACCCCTTTCTATGTTTTATTTTTCCTAGGATACGAAAAAGTTTATTATGACTAACCTGCAGGGATAGTCTATGAGATCTCAGTGTTTTCTATGGAAAAGATGTTGTTTTTGTTTTCCATTTTATAATATTATGTAAACCTTATAAATGTATTCAGTATTTACAAGGCTACTAAACTAATTGGTCTTTCGAGATTTGATATTTTGTGATCAAGCCAATGATATGTAATAATGCACTGACTCTGGGCTTTTGGCATCGGGGCATTACAGTTGGTATCATAGGAAGTTTAGTAAAAACCTTGGAAACTATATTTAGATAAACTATGATTAGATAACATTACCCTAAGATAGACTTTGAGGATTAGTATAGAAGAAGTTCCTAGAATTTTGGTAATCTATAGATTTTGTGAGTTTTCCAAGAAAATACATCCCTGTCTAGATACGAGAAGGTAGAGGCAGCTCTGGCACAGATGTAACTAGAGGTAAAACCCAAAAACACCGCTTTGAGCTAGAATCGAATGGGAACTGGTGCACGATAATGCGCCTTGCTGCACTCTTGGTTACGAAACTCCCGGGGGATATGCTTAGGATAATTCTAATTTTCTTTACAAATCATTATAAAGGATTTATGAGTATATACCTTTTCAAAGAAAATATTTTTATGATTATTGATTATATCCATAAACAATTTAATTTACGTTAGGTATTTTACATGTTTGGAATTATTCATTACAATTCACAAACTGACATAGTGTATGACATTGTATAGAAATGGCACCCAATAGAAGGAATGTGAACTCCAGCAATACGTATGATCCAAAGAGTAAGAAGGAACATATATTTCATGGTATTAATCCAACATTTAAAAGGAAAATAGTCTCCCATATATTCTAAACATATGAATAAATAAAATCACGTGTTAAAAAGATAAGTAAAGAATTCTCTGAATCCTATGGATTTGAAGGGAAGCAAGAGAAGAAAAGGTTGGAAGAGAGAAAGATGGATAAAGGGAAGAGGGAAAAGACGGATTTTCCCATATGTGATAACTGCGGAAAGAATCACTTTGGTAAATGATTGAAGGGAATGAAAGTTTGTTATAAGTTTAGAGAAAAAGGACACCAAGTATGTGATTGTAAGGGTAAGAAAAAGGTTTCAAATGTAAAATGCTTCATCTGCAAGGCATTGGGACACTACACGAATCAATGTCTCAGTCATCAGAGTATACCGAAAATGGTGCTATTGGATAACAATCAAGTTATGATTCTACCTTAGATGTAGAGGAATGACTAGTGTTCTTATGTTGTTATTATAGAATTATTTCACTTGTGTGTTGTATCAGCAATATACTGGTTATATGAATTATGGAGATAAATAAGGATTGTACTGCAGTACTATTTTATTGAGGTTTTGAGATTATATGGTTCTATGAAAAGTGACTTTATAGTAAGATACACTTTTTGGAAAATACATGGTCGAAGGAAAGTTAATCCTTAATATGGTCCCGATAATGAGGTAGTGATTTTGGAATAAGAGATGGTTGATTTGGATAAATTATATTAGATATTCTTGACTACCTTGAAACTAATTAATGATTTGTATATTCCATCATTTTTGGAGTTTACAAGATTTTTGGATAGAAGGAGTATATCCAGTATTCTATAAGGAATAAGGGAGAATGCATGTAATTAATAAGGTTTTATGGTAATTCAAGATTTTGGAGTGCTTTAAAAGAATACATGATGAAGGTGTTAACATGTTATTACTTTTCAAAAAGGATCTTCATTGTGTTTACCTTCCTTATAAATTTTGGACTGTGAGTTTGGATAGAAGTATTTTGGATAAGTTTAAAGGTTGGAATAGATTAAGTTTGACATTGGATATTATAGTGAAGGTTAAATCATTTCTTAATATTATTTTTTGGATTTCCATAAAAGGAAAACCCAGAGGTCGTGCGACAACCCGTTGCATCCAGCAAGTCTGCGAGACTTGAAACTGCAATCGAAGGGCGACAAGGGTGTACCACTTACCACAGACCAACGTGATGTGCTAGATTGAATAGTTTAGTTTTTTTTAAAGTATGGTAGATGAATTATAAAATCATTTTTTTGAACCCTATATGAATAGGATAAATAGAATATTTTTTAAGTTCTATTATCTTTTAGAGTGAAAGATGATTTTGTGGTAGAAATTAGTTAAAGGATGGAACTATACTTGTCAAGTATATTTATATATACAATTTTTCCCTCTAATTTTATGGGTAAATTAATTCTTAAACTTTAGTGAAGGGATCTTAAAACCAAAAATATGTTATCTTAATACATCAGGTTTTGTTGAACCAATGGTATTCTAAATCATCATTGATTGATGGATTTGAGGGCCCTAATTTTACACCTGTTTGTGATTGATGAACTTAATCACTCCCTATAAATATTTATGTTTTCCTAGAATTATGTGTCTCTAATTTCCACCAATGTTCGTCTAATTGAGATCATAATTTTTTGGTGACCCTTTCATTTCCCTTTTCCTCTTATTAAGACTAAATTTTATTAACCCAATTTCTGAAGTGGGTTTTCCCACAAAGGTATTTTCTATTTTCAATATTTTAATTTTGAAGAACAATTTAAAATTACAAGGACACAATTTATTGAAGTAGGGAAGAATGTAACACCCCAAGATATCATAGTACGTTATTTCTTCAATGTAATTCAATAACTTGCACTACACGAAACATCGAGTTCAAACGCACAACGACTTACCAAACTAGCCGTTCAAAAGAGGTTATGAATAGTGTAAACTGAATTTTGAACATTATATAATCCTTATAATTTTAGAATCAATATTATGAGTTTTTTAGACATAATGTAAGAACAAATTCACTTTTTTCAGATAAAGGAAGTATTTTTCAAAAAAATGCATTTTTATCGCCTTTTAATGGTGAACCCTTTTTAAATTTAATATTTGAAACTTTTATATATTAAATTTGACAAAATAAACTTATTCTTTATAATTGGGACTTAAGAATTTAGTTTCAATAAATTTTTGGTGTTTTTCTGATAACTTTCATATTTGGGTGAAGAGTGAAAAATACTATATTTTAACTGAAAACAACTTTTTTAATCAAAATAATTTATAGTGTTTAATAATACAATTTAATGGTTTGTAAGTATAATTAGATTATATTTTTACCATTTAATCCAATTATGGTCATTGTAAGTAATTTTACTTTAAAATTGGACATAAACAAGTGTCAATCTTTTGATAGTAATTATTTCATAAAAATATGCTTTTTCGTTTTGACAATGGGAATTAATTTTAAATTAATTAATTCTACTAATATGTTTTTAAATTGGTAAAATATAATTCATTTTTGTATTCGGAATATCAAAATTAGATTAGGGTGAATTTTTGGTATTTTTCTTAAAACTTTCAATTTTTGATGAATAGTGAAAAACACTAAGTTATATTTTAAAACTGAATTTTTATTTGAATAATTATTTATTTTATTTAAATTTATTTTAGGTCAAAATAAATACATAATACCTATATAAGTTCAGTGTAATTAATTGGAGTCAATTTATAATAACTTTATATATATAAAAATTTTGTTGAACTTTTTACCGTTTTTACCCACCTCCTAGGAGCATTTGCAAATTTACATAAAACCCAATTTTACCACTTCTATAAATTGAATTTAAAAAATCCAAGAGACATTTTTGATATCATTAAATAAAATTTGGTTCAAAAAGATGATTTTTTGATGAATAGTAACTTTTTACTTTTATTTACCACAATTAAAAGTAAATAGGGTAATTTAGGGTAAAAATGATATTATTATTACCCTAACACATGTCTTAATTCTATTTGATAAGTGTAATTCGAACGAAAACTACCTTAGGAATAAAATTTGATCCTTTAGGTCAACTTGGATTAGATTAAGAGATTTATTAAAATTTTATTTAAAGAAAAGTTAAAAGAGTAAAAATCGAAGTTTAATAACTACAACATTTTTAATATAGGTTTATACATAAGATAAATTTGACTATAAATATTAATTAGAAATATAAGATAATTTAATGCATAATTTTATTTTATTTATAATTTTTAGACATTAAATAAGTAAATTTATTTGTGACACAGTGACGATGCAGTAATTATCATATTAATGAAATATTAAAATAATTGACATTATAAATATCCAAATAAATGTAATTTGAGACTTTTTATAAATTCCACTTATTTTATAGGTTAATATTACATGTTAGGGTTGGTTAGATTAATTTTTTTGGAAGTAATAATGCTGTGTTGGATTTAGCAATATTAAAATACCAAATAGTGTCAAAATTAACATAAAAGAGTTTTTAAAACCAATATTATATTATTAATTGATATTCTATTCTTAAAAATATATGGTTCATCCAAAGGTCTTAAATAATATTATATTCTTCATTAATTAACCACTTGAGGTTCTCTTGGAAGTTTATAGTAAGTTTATTAATCATATAATATAAAAATACAAAGAGACATGGTAAATGTCAAACTATTTAACTAAAAGTTAAATCTAAAAGATAAAGTTAATACAGTGACCCAATCCGATATAAAACCTATTGGTTGAGTGGTTTTAAACACATACCCAAATTATCCTTTAAATAGTTCATTTTGGAGCCATTAGAAACCGAAAATTATTTTATTATAAAATAATATTTCTAGTTTTTCCTATGGTTCCCCTCACCCCTCTTATAAAAGGGAACCCCTCCTTCTCTCTAATTCACACCTTCAAAGCCATTTGGCTCGGCCAACCCCTGCCAAAATAACCTATCATCTGTCCTCCCTTCATCTTATAGGCCTTCCTTTATTCATAAAGACAACTTAAGGAGCCCTTTTGATCAAATAAAAAGGAAGAACCCAAAGAAGAGGTAAATATGCCATCACCTCTTTCAAGTTCCTTTATTTTTCCACTTCCTCTTTATTTGTTGTTTCAATTCTAAAATAATAACTCCAGTATATTCTATATACTATGATGTTAATATAAATATGGTACAACCATATTCATTATTCTATCCATCCTTTTAATGACATGTCACCAAACGTGAGTACATACGGCTTACCATCTCCACGTCGTGGTGTAATTGTTATTCAATACATTATTATTTGAATGGGTATAATAATGATGTGTAATTGATGTAAATAATAAATATAACATTATAATGATTGTGTATATATGATATTCCATCCAATTATATATTATTTTAATATCAAAAGAATGATATTGTCACTCGTGCGTACGTACGGATTATCGTCTCCACGACATGATGAGATTCATTTCCACGTTCACCATTCAACGATGATTATAAAATATATATCATTAATAAGTATGTAATATATGACATAATAATTCTACTGGATATATATATATATATATATATATATATATATTTACTTACATATATCTTATTCACTTAGTTCCGTTCAATATGATATGAAAACGGAAACAACGTTTATGCGTACATACAGACTACCATCTCCATAAACGGTGTTTTCCATTTCATATATATGTATATTATACATATTTATATTCTAAATATATATTATATATAAACCATGTTTTATATTCTGGAATTATTTAAATATTGATCTAAGTAATACAATCAAGGGTAACAAGTTAAAACACGTACGATAAATAAAGCGATTATTACCCGAAATGTTAATTTAACATGGAAATAATCATTAAATGGTTAGTATAAAGTCATAAATGAATAATTTATGATATCATAAATATTAATATGATTCTAGTATAATTTAATAATATACTATGGTCTTTATACAAGAGGTTAAACGTACCCTCGACTAAAGGAAAGTGCAAGGTAAGGGTTAATTTCAAAATCTCTTTATTATATGAGGATGTTTTTATGTAAGTATCTACTAGGACAAATTTATTATCCACGTCCATGTTTCATGAAAGTGTTTTAAAAGGGATTATTTTAAGGTAATATTTACTAAAACATCATTTTAAATGTTTTAAATATTTATTCCTCTAAATCATTCTCATTAATGTCCATGTTTTCAAAATGATTTTTAAGGATTTATATATATGGACATGAATGTTTTTAAAATTTTAATTCCTTTCAAAAGTTTCAAATTGGTATGGGAAACTTTGATTCAAAAATTTATTTAAATGTATTCCTTTCAAAATTGTGTGACTTTTAAATGCTTTCATGAAAAAGGGATATTTCTCTCAAAGAGTTTTACAAATCATTTTCATCTATGTCAACATCCTTTGATGGATTTTAAACTTGTTTGAAGTTAATTTATTATGATAAAAATATTACATATTATATTGAAGGTTTTGTGATATGTTTGACTATGGATGTGTTATTTTTATACAATTCATGGTTTATGGAGAAATTATTGACATTTCGTATACTAGTTTTAATACGAATGTTTATGTTATGTTTAAACCTTTTCATATGAGGAATGCATTTGACATAGTAAGTGACGGGTGGAGCCCGCTATAGCCCCTCGATGCATTGGTAGGTCTCATGAGACAAAATAGTGTCTTGGAACAAGGCCTTGAAAAAATATTATTTGAATTTGTGGCACAAGGCCTTGACTATGTGGTTATGTAGTATGGAATTATGCATTCCATCATTATGAAACTGGCTATTGATATTTGATGTGATTATTCGACTATTAGAATATCCACGTGAATATGTAAATGGAATTATTTTATTGTATCCTTTATATATTAAGCTAATGTTTAAGTTTAAAATGATTTTGTTTTAGTCGTATACATTTCCGTAAATGTTTATGCTTATTTATGAAAGTTTCTGCTATATTGTTATCCTTACTAAGCATCTGAGCTCACCCCTTTCTATGTTTTATTTTTCCCAAGATGTGAAGAAGCTTATTATGACTCACCTGTAGGGATAGTCTATGTGATATCAGTGTTGTATATGGAAACAATGTTGTTGTAGTTTACCATTTTATGATGTAATGTAAATCTTACGAATGTATCTATTAATTCCCAGGCTACTAAACTAATCGGTCTTTCAAGACTTGATATTTTGTGATCATGCCAATGATACGTAATAATGAACCGACTCTGGGCTTCCAGGGTCAGGGCGTTACAGGGGCCCAATCCCCTAGCAGAGAAAATTCTTTACTAAGGGCCACTAGCCAGTGTGTAATCTAAACTAGTGCAACAATAGTTCTGAGAAGATTCACTTACTATGATAGGTTCCCATGCTAAGTACTAAATAAAAATAGGGACGAGTCAACAATATCAATCAAGTAACCAACCACAATGCACGAACATCAATGACAACAACTCACACAACCAACATACATAGCAAGATCACTCTTGAGTCACCTAAAATAGATTTTTGAAAATCATTTACATTATTAAAGTACCAAACGTTCCTTAACCAACCACTCAACACCCACCCATTTCCAGAAGAACCAACATGCCAACTTTAAAACCAAAAATACACTTGGAAACCCATTTAAGAAACTCAAATCACCATTTTAAATCTAAAACATATTTTAATAATCCAATGGGGCATTTCATCAGCACATATTATGCACATATAAAAGAACACATTTTCAGGCAATTCAAGCTCAAGAGGAAACTAATGTCTTTCACAACAAACATTTATTGTAAAACTAAATACTTAATATTATTTACTATTTATTTAAAATCAAATAAATGACATGAAATTAATAAATTATGAATATAATGGAAAGTGCAGTGGGGGGCTACCTCAAACATGACACTATTTTTTAATGACCACTCAGACCAACCCTTGGCTTATACATGCCCATGCAATTATACATATATATATACACCCCTAGAAACATTGCACATACTCACCACTCCATGAGGTAATATTCACAAAGAAGAAATATATATATATATGCCTTACCCTATGTATGTACATGTTGGAATCCTCGACACCCGCAACCCAAAACCATCGCAGCGAGTTCCAACACACTGCACATATAATTTAATAAAACAATGAAACTCTTAATAAAAAATTTTCAAGGTGCACAAAAATATTTTACCGCAAAAATAAACTCAAAACCTTCTCATTAAAATACAATGCACATGATAGCATTTTCCAAACATCATTCAAACCTTTTATGTGATTAAAAGTATCCATTAAAATAAATTATAAAACAATTTCCAAAACACCCTAAGCTTCCACACAAAAAATTCACTCAAAACCCTCTTCAAGAAACAACCGTACATGAAATCCACCCTTTAACACTAGGGATATCCTTTTTCAAACCAAAATACACACCAAGCCCAGTGTAAAACATGTTTCCTGCCATATCAAACAATTTATTTTTTTCATAAAATAATGCATCTAAAGTGAAACACATGAAAACACACTTTTCATAAAAAACCATGCCGCAAGGACAATTAGAACCCAAAAAACTTCTTATTTTAGATTTGAAAACCTATTTTAAAACTAAAGCATTTTAAAACTAGTAGGTATAACATTTACCATAATTCCCAACCAATTCCATTACATTTCAAACAATGCATGTGTAGACATAAAGAATTTTTTTTATTAGTGCATCAAATGTCAAAACAACAAACTCGATTAAAATATACATCAATTTGCACTTAAAATTGCATGTAAAATTTAAATAACACATTCACACAATCCAAACAGTAATGGATTCATCCAATACTACCATAACACTGAAGCACCTACCTCAAGATGATAGCGATGGACCGAGACGAACCAAAATGTTGCGTCTTCAACGTCGGATGCCGAAACATGATCAAAGATACAATGAAGGAACCATCACACAACCTCGGAATAAGGGAGGAGTCAACACTGGTTTAACCAAAACCCTATCTTCTAGAATCCTAGAACCTAAAAGAGAATCAAGAGAAAATTTACCCTATTGAGAAGGAGGTGTGGCCACCAGGGGAAGGGGGAGGCCATCAGAAAGGGTCTCTCCAGAAGGAATCACCATGAAGGATATGGTCAATTAAGTTTCACCATGTGCTGGAGGTATCCGACGGTGTTTTGGGTTCATAGTGCGCCAGAGGAGGAGGTCGGTCGGAGTGTAGGGTGCAAAGGTCGACGGTCGTGACAGAGAGGTTGGTGTGCTGGTGCGAGGTCCGACCATGGGAGAGGGGCTAGCATGCAGCTAGGGTTATGGGTTGTTGCAGCTCGAAGCAAGAAGTGGGGAGGGATCCATGAAACACGAAGGAGGAGAGAGAGAAGTGGGAAGGTGTGTGGAAAGGGAGAGAAATGAGTGAAATAAAAATAAAAATAAAATATAACAAAAAACAAATTATTAATAACAAATTTTAATTATAATAAAAAAACTAATAATAATAATACCAACCATAACAATAATATCATTATTAATTGAGGATGGACACTATGTACGGTCTCACACCCATATAAAAAATCCTGGTTCAAACTACAATTCAAAAGTGAGACAAAAAATAATTAAAATAAAATAAAGCATCATGTTGGGGTTTAAAAATTCTCCCCACCATGACACTTTCTTGCCCATAAAGTCCCAAAAGATTTGGACAACCCCATATTCCAAGTAATACTATGAAGATACTTAAAACAAAAACAAAATCACTCAAATACCGAGCATTCAAGACACGCATAACCTAAAGCTCCATAGATCTCAAAACTGGAGTCACAAGGATAAACAACCTACGGTATGGAATTAACCTCCCAACACAACTACGACATGGAACTATCTGACCCCTAACTTAGGAATCACTAGGGTTTCTTGAGATCTCAAAGAACACTCATCAAATGAACCACTACCCGAGCTAACTAGTTACTATGGTCAAGGTCAGGCAGAGTGGAAGTAAGGAGTTTCACCACCAAGCGCACATAGAATGCAGAGTTTTTTACAAGGTCATCCTATAGTGGTCCCCCACCATATTAGTATTCTTTTCAAAAATTGGTTCTTCAGACCAAAACTACTCACAAACCCAGACAACCTCTAAAAAGGCTTAAACCTCTAACCTCCCTAATTTTAACCAAACCAACACAAGGGGGGACTCCGGAAAAACCCATAGTGGGTCTCCCCACCATTTTAGAATTTTATAAACCCCACAACACCTGTGCCAACATTACCAGTTTACATTGAGAGATAAGAACTGAACTCTCCATCACGAACTTACCAACATGGGCCGACCTACACGGATGATACCTTTACTAGCCAAAACTCGGTCACATTATATGGGTTTCATAGCAGAAATCCCTAACCAAGATGTGAATTGTATAGGCGGGCTTCAATTCCCCAAGACATGATCATTTCCAAAATGAGTACAATTTCAATTCCTTACAGACACACAAGAAGGTTCAAAGAGCACACCCACTAGCATTAACAAGAATATGGAATCTTCAAACCACCTTAGAGCCCAAGAGGGACTCCCACAATTGATGACCAAAATAATGATTCAAGGCCTTCATGACCCTCACAAAAAAATGAATTCTTCAGAGGCAACACCATAATAGGTAAATTTAATTTGTCCCTATAGTGACATTATATTGTTATGTAAGGCCAAACTCATCCCACATATGACGAGTTTTGACTGTGCACAATATCCACCCTGAGACCTACGGATAGGGCCCTGATGTTTGAAGCATATACTGCATCACAGTCATATGCTGACCACCTCTAACTAGAAATTCCTCCGCTGGAAAGCAACCTGTATACTTTTCCTCACGTCCCAAGCATCCACTCCATCAACATAACTACTGAGAATTGCAGCGAACGAATTAGAGTGCCCGAATGACTACACTAGAGAGAGGAGATTGAGCCGTGTGTCATATGCATGACGCAAACTGAAAGAAGGAGCACTTCCAAGAACACGTCCCTTTGGTTCATAATTCTTATCAGATGTGGAATCTGCACTTACCACAATATGATCAATACCAATAACTATTATTATCTTTAAACATATTCTTCCACACAACCTCTAGGGAACATGAAACTAGTTCATTAGAAAGGTCAACACACCTCTATCTTCGCCTGTTGATTGGTCGAGCACCAAAAAGCTCCACCACTTTTCCCCACCTTCACTTTTTTAGGTACAACTTTAGAATGAGGCTAGTCTTGAGGATCACTCACGACATCCCCATTCACAATGAAAATGGAATGATCACCATTAACTGGTTCAGTCCCTCTCCTCCAAAAATATTTGAGGAAACTTACACCCCAAAAAAATTTGGAGTCCCTAAAAAACTGGAGACACTCCCAACATTCCCAAAACACTCAATGATATTTAATTGAACTCAACGCCTATAGTGAAACATCACAAATGAACAGAAAACAACTCCATCACTCCACTGAGTGTCTGGGCTGAGCCAAGAACTAAGAGAGACATACTGGGAACCCATGGGACATTTTTAGGTGGAATATCCCGATAAAGAAACACAAAACTATCATTCCACAAAATCATGTACCTCAAAAAATAAACGTCCACACTTCAGATTCAAATATGATAATTCCAACCCAAGTTATCAATTCATTTTCAAATAAAAAACCCACTTGAAAAAGAAGAACAAGCATTTACCAACAAATTTAAAAAGGTATTTTGAAAAAATCATTTTCATTTCAGGATCAAAACCATTTTTCAATTAAAAATTAATTTAAGAATAAATACTCATTTTAGAGAGAAACACAATTTTCAGGAAACCATAAGTAGCCTTATAAATCAGTCACTCACCACTGATATTCCATGGTGCCTCGTAAATATGGATTTTTGTGCCACACAGGAACCCATCAACATGATCCCACAACTCCCCATTAATCACATCCATATGCACATGTGAGAACCCATATGAATACCACTGGACCCAAAAAAGGCTCTTCCACTTTCAAAATAAAACATTTCCAGTATTCCAAAAATAGCCTTTTCCAAAACCATTTAAAAAATTCAAGAAATATTTTTAAAATTCTTTCAATTTACAAAAATAACTCACTTAAATTTCAAAAAAAAACCCAAGACATTCTTTTAGAAATTAAAATTTGAAAAATTAAAATCCAAATTCCAGAAACAAGGTTTAGGAGAAACACACCCCATGAATTATGTCAAAGTCAATGCAAGAGAAAAATAAGAGCAACCACAATGTCCTCTTTCCATTAAAAAACCATTACACCAACTAGAAACTGAACAAAGACATCACCAACACTAAATCACCTAGATGGATAAATAGTTGTCATACCTAACATGGATACATAGTTTAGAAAACCATGCCCTAGGCAGGAGCCAACCACTAGGAGTGTCGAACCATTCTCTCGAGCATCAAATGGGTCGCCACTCCAAGTGAGACCACGAGAAATACTAGTTTATTCCTACTTTAAACCCTAATCCACACAAACCAATTCCAAAAACATAAATCTTGAACCACCCCTGGTTGCTCGAGGATCAGAAGAAATAAGAGTTCGCGATGCTCTTCCCGTACCTACCACTCGATTACCAACAATCCGATCTCTGATCTACCTGACACACTAAATAACAAGAAAAAAACCTCCACTGATACCATTTTGTCACGAACCAACCCAGGTCGACCTAGAACCGGTAACCCGATCCGATATACGGTATGGCCCTAGAGGCATTCCCGATCCTTCTGGGATGGCGACAAGCGCAAGGGAATCGAAAGAAACGATAGAAACTATTTATCTCAATAAAAATAAATAAAAGAAGAGTAAATAATAAAGGGAAACTCAGAAAAAAAAAACAAAATAAAGTAACTAACAAAAACTGAAGAAAATAAAACTAACCAAACATGACAACCACTATCCTTGTGTGACCTCGCGGGTCACTCCCTAATTGATGACTAAACATCTCCCTAGGTGAAAAAGCTCGTGTCGACCTTACAACAGAAACTGAAAACCAGAAAACAATATTAGAATGAGTATTAAAACTTAGTATACATGCCCAAAAAACTAACCCCATAAAAATACATTTAAATAATGAATTTACTAATTCTATTTTTGAACTACATTACATAAAATATGAGTTTTCACACACACTTTCATTTCTAAGGCATGTCACAGTCTGTTTCCCTTTTTAATTTAAAAGAAAGTTTAAGGTTTGATGGGAAAATATGTATTACATTTTTAAAACATTTTTGAAAACAATTTAAAATCCAAATTTCAGTTGTTAAATAAGAGGAAAACCATACGAAGACATACAACACACAATAAGGGAAATGGAAGAGTGGCACACGAGGTTAGAAACCAAACTAAGCACCTCAAACGTCCGCCAGATACAAGTAAGTGCTAAATGAAACATGGGTCAAACCTAGAAGCTTGTTAACAATCCAAAACGTACTATACATGTGACTCATCTGGAAGGTATTTCCTACTCAATGACATCATAACACCAAAACACTCGATGTTTCCCTACCTAGCCTAACCGAGGGTCCCGATCCCCTAACAAAGAAAAGTCCGTAATAAGGGCCACTAGTAAATGCTTAATCTAAACTAGTGCAACAATCATTTTCAGAAGATTCACTTACTTTGTCAGGTTCCCATGTTGAGTACTAAATGAATAGGTGGTGAGTCAACAATATCAGTCAAGTCACCAACCACAATGCATGAAAATCACACACAACAACTCACACAATTAACATACACATCAATATCACACCTGATCCACCTCAAAGAGAGTTTACAACATCATTTATTTTATTAAAGTTACAAAAGGGCCTTAACCTACCACTAAACACTAATCCATTTCCATAAGAACCAACACACCACATTTAAAACCCAAAATACACTTGGAGACCCATTTAAGAAACTCAAATCACCATTTTAAATCCAAAACACATTTGAAAATCCCATGGGGTATTTCATCAATACATATTATGCACATATAAAAGGACACATTTTCACGAAATTCAATCTTAAGAGAAAACTACTATCTTTCAAAATGAAAATTTATTCAAAACCAAACTACTTAAGATTATTTACAATTTATTTAAAATAAATTAAATGACAAGAGATTAATAAATTCTTTATATAATGGCAAGTGGAGTGGGGGACCTACCTCAAACATGATGCTATTTTTTGAAGACAACTTGATATAACTCTTGGCGTATACATGAACATGAATTTATACACATATATACTCCCCTAGATTCATTGCACATACTCACAATTCCATGAAGGAATATGCACAAAGAGGGAATATATATATATATGCCTTACCCTATGCATGTACATGTTGGAATCCAAGACACCCGCATCCCCAAACCATCACAGTAAGGTCAAACGCACTACACATATAATTTAATTAAATAATTAAAAGCATAATAAAATATTTTCAAGGTGCACAACATGATTTTACTGTAAAAAATACACTAAAAAACTTCTCATTAAAATAAAACGCACACAAAATCATTTTCCAAACATCATTCACACCTTTTATGTGATTGAAAAAACCATTAAAATAAATTATAAAAAAAATTCTGTAACACCCAAATCTTCCTCACAAAAAATTCACTCAAAACCCTCTTCAAGAAAAAACCACACACCAAATCCACCCCTTATCATAATAGATATACTTTTTCAAACCCAAATACACACCAAGACTATTATCAAACATGTTTCCTTCTATATCAATCAATTTTTTTTTCATAAAATAACGCAACTAAAGTGGAACACATGAAAACACACTTTTCATAAAAAAATCCATGTCACATGGACAATTAGAACCCAAAAAACACTTCTCTTTTAGATTTGAAAACTTATTTGAAAACAAAACAATGATAAATCCAGTAGGTATCACATTTCCCATCATGCCCAACCAATTCCATTTCATTTCAAACAATGCAAGTATGGGAATAAATAAAATAAAAATATTTTTCTTAGTGAACCAAATCTCAAAATCACAAACACACTTAGAATATACTTCAATTTTCACTTCAAATTGCACATAAAATTCAAAGAACACATTAGACCAATCCAAGTTGCAATGGATTAATCCAACACTAAAATAACACTGAAACCCCTACCTCAAGACGGTGGCGGATGGATCGAGACAAACTGAAACATCGCGGCTTCAACGACATACATTGAAGCATGATAAAATCTACAATGAAGGACCCATCACACACCCTAGAAACAAGGGTGGAGTAAAAAATTGGTTTAACCGAAACCCTACCTTCTAGAAACCTAGAACCTACAAGAAAATCGGGAGAAAACTTACCCATATGATAAGGAGGTGTGGCCACCGGGGGAAGGGAGGGAGGACACCAGAAAGGGTTTCTCTAGAAGGAATCACCGGAAAGGATAAGGTTAATTATGGTTCACAATTTGTTAGTGGTAGCCGGTGGTGGTTGAGGTTTTCAGTGTGCCAGAGGGGGTGGTCGGTCGGAGTGCATGGTGCGGAGGCCGGTGGCCATAATAGGGAGGTCGATGCACTTGTGTGAGGTCCGGCCATGGGAGAGTGGGTATCACACGACTAGGGTTAGGGGGTTATTTTAGCATGAATGAAGGAGGGGGGAGGGATCTACATGATGTGAGGGTGGAGAGAAAGAAGAGGGGAAGGCACGTGGAAAGGGAGACAAATGAGAGAAACAAAAAAATTTAATAAAATAAAACAAAAATCAAATTATTAATAACACATTTTAATTGAAATAATTAAACTAAAAATAATAAAACCCACCATAATAATAATATCATTATTAATTGAGGTTGGATACTACGTATGGTCGCACACCCATATAAAAAATGTTGGTTCAAACTATAGCTCAAAATTGAGACCCTAAATAATTATAATAAAATAAAGTGTTGGGTAGGGGTGTGACACTAATTATTATAGAGGTAAAAAAATACATGATAGGGTTCCCCAACCCCTGTTTATTTACCATCCACTAAATAAATTATTACGAAGAACTAAACTACATATATATTATTTATTATTTTATCACATAGCTTTAATAAATATTAAATATATAACGTGATAAAACTGGAGTCATTTGACTCAACCCATTGTTTCTACCTAATATTAAAGGAATCAGGAAAATTAAAATAATGTTTCTTTAATTAATATTTTTCTCATATTTAATTAACTTGTAAATAAAATTAATAAATAAATTCAATACCAGTTATTATTTATTTGAATAATATGAATTTATTTATTTATCAGTGACCGATAACTTGGAAAATACATGGACACCGTGGTGGGGCCCACCATGTACGATATACCTATTCAATTGAATATGGATAATTCTTGAATAATATATT
This sequence comes from Viscum album, assembly GCA_963277665.1. Taxonomy (NCBI): domain Eukaryota; kingdom Viridiplantae; phylum Streptophyta; class Magnoliopsida; order Santalales; family Viscaceae; genus Viscum; species Viscum album. The sequence continues at coordinate 414,974,893 of OY728145.1, forward strand.
TTGTGTGACCCTCTAATCCCTTATCTCAATATTATCTAATAAAATAAACATGCCCAGAGTAGAGTCTAGCAACCTAACAAGGACCCTAAAAAGATAATGACAATCATAGCAATAAATACTAACCTACAAACATATATTGTGTAATATAATCTCTTTTCTTTAGATATATCATAAACCAGGACACACACTTGTATCATCACCATATTCTTGGTTTATTATTTGTTGATCTAATAGGATGGATTTAACTTCCAAATACCTTATAAAATGATTTACAATGATACCACCATCCTAATCATCTAGGCCCAGGATATATTACTTAAAAACCCAAAAGATGACCATTAAACCAATGTCATACCACCAATGGCACACCAAACACAAGATATATCCCTAAGAATTCAATATCTTATTTTTTCCTTTCATAAAATTACACGATCAAATAGAACACATTGATAATGATCTCATGTTAAGAAACTAATACTCATTCCTGTAGATAGTAACCACCAATGACACCCAAAATATATTGTGTTCCTATTGGTGGGTATTTCTTCTAGATATCACTACTAGATATAACCAAGTGAGAAATTATTGAGAAAACGTTTCAATGATTATGATCCCCCAATAGATGATAGTCAAACATCTACTATGTCTAGTTAGTAAGATAAATCTATACCATAAGAACTTTGTTTAAGATTAATATCATAGTATCTTAAGGTTCTCATTATATTCTAGTATCTTATATACCCTTTTGATACGATAATTATTATATGGAAATTACAATTAAATAGTGGACATAGAAATATATACTATATAATGGTAAGAATACATCATATATAGCCAAATGTATACATGAAATAGTAATCTAAAATTACTATATAGTTGGGTCTATGGAACCCACTATTACAAAACTTCCACTTTCACTAGTGCCAACATTATAACCAAACTTGTAACCTTTCACAATATAAAGATCCTATTTCTGCTGAGTAATGGCATTACTTGATAGCTCTTCCATGTTTCCACCACATAGAAATTATTCCCCATGTGAACTCATCTAATTGAGCAAAAATTATCTAGGGATGGTATCCCTAATTATATCCCTTTTATTCACTATAAAAACATGATATCATGTATATTAATAGTAAAAGAATAATAAAAATGATAAAACAATACATGGTAGACACTATTCAATGAACTGAAACAAATAATTTCATTTAATAATAGCTTATTAGCTGCCAAAAAAGTTGCATTATACTCGATTTTATAGCTATGGATACCACTAGATTTTATAAACTTTTCTTGCTCAACAACATACCGTAAATTCAATATTATATTAAATTGACCTATGGAATACTAGTTTTTTCCACCATAACTAGTTTTGTGTCTTCTCTATATACGAGGTACATATATTTTGTACAATCCCAATTATAATTAGATAGTCATGACTACTTTACATTAGTTCTCTAGGAAAAAATTTCTATTCACATACTATAAAGTATATCTTGGAAATATAAATTCATGTACATATCATTGAACAAGTGACTGAACCACTAAATAAGTCTATGGAATCCAACTACCCACTTTATCTCCTCCTATTCATTATCATGTATAATTGGAAGGATTTATTACATGTGAAACTGGAAACAATTCTTCTCATGAATTGGTTCGACTTGTATTTTCAATATCGTGTCAGTATATGTAAAATTAAAATGGTCCAAGAAACAATTTAATCTACCTCAAAGGATCCTATTTCATAGAACATGAGATTTTATTTTCAGTCAATCATTTTAGAATTACTTTCATTATTGTCTTATCTAACGACAATACCAATGTCTGTTTTCCATATTCCCTGAACATATTTTACTTGGAAAACTATGACACTCCTACTAACCTCTTGTAGACACATGGAAAATATTCATTTAAAATTAATTCTATAAGGTCTTTTTTCCCAATTTAATCCTAAATGGATTTCAATAAATTAAAACCCTTATTTGAACACAACTGTGTCATAATCTCTTTCTGGTTGTGTTGTATATAGACCTTCTAGAAATGTTGATCTTGAAATCAAATGTCCAATTAAGTGATCATAGAAATTAATCAATGATGTTTAGAATTTTACTAGGTTTAGGTGAAACAACTTTTTCTAACCAATCGAGCCCCATCAGTACATCACTTGTACATAACACGTATCAACTCATTTGAATTCACACCATAATATTCAATATAATAATCTCTTTTTCACTTTGATACATGGAATACATTATTGAATTTTAGTTGACCTTGAAAATTTTAGTTTGTTATGATATATGACTATCTTATAGGTATTATAATTATTAATAAATAATATATCACTCCACATGGTGAATATAAAACCATAAATATGGTTTTAACCTTTCTACACAATATATTTCTCTGCAACAAACCCTTTCCACATCTCTTGTGGAACTATTTCATATTCCAACTACTTGTAAATATTCATCATCGACTAAACCCAAGTCAATATTTCTCCCACTATCTCAAGTAGGGATTTGAACTATTATATAGAAATGTATTCTATCACTTTAATATGAATTTTCTATCTTAGGTCTTTATATAGTATCTAAAGGAATCCTTAGGATATTTACATAGATGCACAATGTGTTTCACTTGAAGTATGTTTTCTTAAATACTATAAAACCCTTTTCATCCAAACACATATTCTTATGAAATTATGTATTTCCATCATACTATGACTCATATTATATCCAATTTTCATGATAGTTGTCATATAGTTATGGGATACCGCGTTATTTGAAAAAAAAAAACATCTTGAAATATTATGGATATTTTTGCCAGTTGCAACATTGATCCCCCTTACATCAGGACTCTGATGAATTAAATGTGCATTTAGGAATTGTTCTGCACTAATTTTTGCTGATCAATTTTAACATGTAATACTTATTATTGATTTTCCTTATTTAAATCAATGAAATAATACAAATAAGGTCATGTTGGTTTACGAATTTCTCCATGCTACATTATCATGATCAATGAATGCTTGGTCAAGATATACTTCATAATTCCAGCTCAAAGCAACTCATATCTTTAACCAAACATATATAATACTTAATTTAATCATTAATTAATTACAAAAAGGAATCTTATGAAGTATATTTACTACTATCTTATCCATGTAATAGTTCATTCTCTCTTATTGAACTACTTCTAAAAGCATTGTGGCATACCTTTATTTCTAAATGATTCTTTTCCCAATCTAAATACAATGATAATAATATAGGTGTTTATATTTACCGAGCTAAAATACCAAATAGGGTATATGCATGAAATCCATTTTTTTACTAATAAATAATTATCTTGAAACTACATGGTAAAAGTCTTAAATGTTTTATTCATCACATATTGCCAATGATTCAAGTATCAGTAAACTATTAATTTTGTATTAGACCACAAACAACATTCATTACAGAACCTATAATAATGTTTCATACATATGATAAAAATGTTTTGGTTATACTTAATAATAGTTTGACCTAAATCTTTACTTTTAAATTAGAAGTTATGTATTTATCACCTCTGACATAGAAATCACCCTCTCTTAGCCTCTTGGAGAATACACATAACTTCTTGTAATGTTTCTATTACTTACATGGTGTAAGTACTTAAATACACATATGTGACTGAAATATTGTATTTTATATCAAAGAATCATGTTATAAACAATAATTTATGAATATAAACTGAATAATAAGAGAATAATATCTTTTTTAAATCCTCTTTTTGTGTTTAAACTTCCATAAATTAATATCATGTTGTGAAAAGAAAATAACTTCCTATTTAATAACCAAACTATATTTTGAAGTATTTTTTGAGGTTACTTTTTCATAGGTATTCTAATTGGACTTATCTCCTTGTGTTTCACTTTTTTTTACAATAATTAATAAATATTAAACTTTCTTTAATTATTCTTATTACTTGGAGAACCTTACCGAAAAGGTATCAAATCATTTAACTCTATCTTATTTCTCTTGTAACCATAAAAGAAACCAGAGTAATTGATTTTCAATGAGAATTGGATTCCATGAAATATCATGATCTTCCTTCCAATTTACACTTAACCAGTGTAATTATTACATTTATGTCTTTCTTCAATTTCTCTTGGTAAATATTTTAGAGATGCGACTACATGTGTAATCATTCATGTCCTGATGTTGTAACCACAACAATTATCATATGTTGGTGATACAATTAGGAAATAACCATCATATGATCAATTCATGAGTCTCGTATAATCACTTTAACACTCTCATTTCCTGAGGTTTCTTAATTAGTATAGGGACACCAACACCATGAATTTATGATATTATAGTATTGTGAAAAAATACCTATACTACACTTGGAAATTTGTGCTAGTTTGGACATTAAATATTTTCATTATTATAATAATTTATTTCTTGTGTTATTACTTTCCATTTTCTACAAAAAAAACATTAGGCTATACTTTTATCTTGATTACTATGATAGACATTATTGATTAATTATATCATAAAATGTCTCCCACTAATTTAACAAATTCTAGGAACCCTCTGTAACTGAATCAAAATACTACGTCACTTGATTAATCTTGTGGATAGGATCTATGAACCTCCCCAAATAGTTTTCAAGATTTTCCTATTCAACTACTTGGAGGGTTCGAGGTAGGAATTTGGATAGCCAACCACATTACATCATGGTTCCTTGATCTATTGAGTTTAGTCACAGATTCTAATATCATAACTTGATTTACTCAACACTTTCTTCTAAAATGATATCAGGTAATATTTGGCTCATCCTCACTTCCACTTTAGTTATGTAAACCCCCCACTCTCTTAAGAACTCCTCGATATTATGAGAAACCCTCAACTTTGGCACGACGAGCACTCCAAACACCTGATTTTTTCCAAATTTTTATGATGGAAGGCAGTTCAGACTTAATATTTCTTGGAGAGATGTTTTATTTTCAAGTCGATTAATTTAATCCATTTCAATTAATCTTTTACATTTTATGTTGTCACACTCAAATCTTGACATTAATAGAAAAACATACATTGTTTTTTAATGCAATTTATTATTTAATATTTTATGTATTTTCACTCTATTATAAAAATTAATAAAATAAAAAATAACTACATCAAGAAAATATATTACCCAACTAGTATTGAGAATCTAAACCATTCAAGGGGAGTCATACTAGAGTCATCTCTTGACTTGTGATGCATCTCACCCACATTTAGTAAGTCCACTTCTTATCTGAAGTATTGCCTCTTCATTGAGGGGTCCACATCATGTCTGGACTACAGCCACATCTTGGGAGGATCCAAATCATGTCTATAATACCACCCTGTCTTGGTGAGGTCAACATCATGCATCGTTTTCATCAAGGTGAATTGCCTCTTCAAAGCAGGATGCATGACATACATCATCTTCTTCAATTTTACATCAATACACATGTGTAGGATATGGGAACTTATGGTGTGATGTACATATTATAGAATGGTAGTGAATGACCTTATTCAAATTAATCGAAAAAAAGAAGATGTGAAGACCTTTAATAAATTAACTTCTTATTTTAATCATCGCACATATGTAATAAATAATTACATAAATAAATGCAAACACACACAGGTCGGTGTTCGAGACCGGTAAGCAGGTCTTATTAAAGCACGATAAAATTAATTTTAATAAATATGTATGAGTGAAATAATTAAATTAAATTAAATTAATTATTCAAATAATTTAATTATTTTCTAGTCCACTATTAAGTTAATTTTAATTCAAAAATTTAAATTAATTAATTAATTTAATTTAAAACCAAAATTAAATTAATTTACTTAGGGTATTAATTTTTTTCATAACCCTAAATTTAATATTATAATTAATTTAATTTTCTTCTTAAATTAAATTAATTAATTAAATTAATTTTCTTCTTAAATTAAATTAATTAATTAAATTAATTTAATTTAACAAGGTCCCCAAAACAGCTGTCTAACCCATTGCGGGTCACACCGAACCCGCACAGTCTCGTAACATTCCAGTCAAAGCCCATATTGGGCTATTCTAGGCCAGGGGGATTCACATGACACATTCCAGGTTGGGTAGGGCCATCTGGGACCATATATGGAAAACCAGGTCCAGCAAAACCAGTTACCTGGTACCTCATGGTGGTCGAAGGCATATCCCCCTAATCTGGGTAGAAGGGGTGCACCATAGTGGGTCATAGATGGTAGTTCGGCTTTGAGGTATCCACTAGAGAGGGGAGCACCGACATGTTAGGTGGGATCTGGACCGAACAATTTATCCACAGTGAAGGGATTCATTTGGATCTAGGAGATAAGAGCTGGTGGTCATTATGATGAGACCCAAAATGGTCGAAGGAATAAGGGGTGACTATGATGGTTCCCTCAAATGGGGATGCAGTCAAGCCCAAGTGGCTGGCTGGGTGAGACACAACAGAGTGGGTAGCGACGTGCGGTTCCTTGATGAGGTACAAAGGATAGATGCGGGGTTTAGGTGGGGAGGGTGTCTTCGAGGGAGGAGCTCAGTCACATACTGGATGGAGGGTGGACCGACAGTGTGGCGTCGGAGCTGGTCGGCGGCTGGTGAGTTGGGCAGTGCCCGTCTGAGGGGGGAAGGAGAGAAGATGTGGGGTCACTTTGTTTTACTAATGAGTCATGTCACCCACTTTCTCAATTACCTTTTTTATTTTGGTATTATGTATAATTTTGAACATTTGTTGATTTGGTGACCATCAAAAAACAAAAAACATTCTCAAGGCTATAGATGTAGTTTTTAATTAAAATAATTTTAATATTATAATAAATAAAAATTATAATTATTGAAATACTATTATAATTATTTTATTATATAATTATAATTAGACATTTAAATGATAGTTAAAATTATTATTATTATTATCATAAATCTAGAAAACTAGTTGAAGAAAGATATTCATAATTTTTGTATGTAAAATAATAATACTCATGAAAAAAATACAAATGATCCATAAAATATTTTTCGATGACCATAAATTGTTCATCTAACCTTGGATAAACTCACAATTGGAACCATTAGGCCCAAAATAAAATCTTCTAATTAAATTTAAATCAAAATAAAATTTAATCCTTATAAAATTTACATGATTGTTCTGATACCAATTGAGGGTATCAATGTCATAGCAGAAGCTAGTGGGCCAGACATTTTAAAATTTTTATCATTGTGTTGACAAGACTTACTCTGAAGATCTGAACCCCAATATAGTCTAAGGATCACAAATAATTAATCAAATCACTAAAAACAAAATTGATAACATACCCTTTTTAGATTTGAAGAGGCCCTCGACATATTCTTGTTGTCGGTGATCATTTCATAATCTATCCCTAGAGGGGTGCATCTAGATTGACCACATGTGCTCCAAAAATCTATGGGATCATTGAACATCTAATTCTGGCTACTATCACGGCGATCTGATGATGACTTCGACATCCTGATGATCACCGCGATCCTCTGCCTTTGATACTTGGATGTCTTCTTGGATCATCACTCAAAGAGAGAGAATATCTCTAGAATGTGGGAGGAGAGATCAACTCTCATTCAAGAATGAATGAATAGTCCCTAGTGAGAGAGCCTATCTATCTATTTATAGTGGAGGTACTAAATACATGATAGGGTTCCCTGATCCCCATTAATTTAGCATCCACTAAACCAATTATTTTTTACAAACTAAACTATGCCAATATTATATATTATTTTATCACATAACAGTAATATATATAATATTTTATGTGATTAAAACTATTTCATTTAGCTTTACATGTCTTTCCCACATAATATTGAGTAGACCTAGAATGTTAAAATAGTATTCCTTTGATTAATATTTTTGTCATATTTACTTAACTTGTAAATAAATTTAATAAATAAATGCTTTAAAAATTATTCTTTACTTGAATAATATGAATTTTTTTATTTATTGGTGATTGATAACTTGGAAAATACTTAGACCCCTTGGTGTTTCCCACCATGTCTGATACACTTATTCGATTGAATGTTGCATATTCATGAATACGCTATTATGAGTGACCCTCTTGGCCTTTATCTTGATAGCAATGAATGAAATCCATAGACCAAGAGTGGTGTCTAGAAACTAATCAAGTCCCATAAAGAGATAAGAATAGTCATAGAAATGGCTACCAACCTAAGGACACACAATGTGTAATATAATCTATTTATCTTTAGATATATCATAAAGTAGGACGCACACTTGTTTCGTAGAACATTAATTTCTTTATTATTTATTGATCTAACTAGATGTATTTACATTTATAATACCTTGGATTAGGATTTATAAATGTGATACCATACAAATTAGTAAGTCCAGAGATATATTGCTTCAAAAACCCATAACTAACAAATCATATCTTGACCATTCAACCAATTTCATACCACCAATGATGCTCCCAATACAAGCAACCTCACTATGATTTCAATATCATGGTTTTTCCTATAGTCAAAGTACATGATCAAATGGAACACATTGATAGTTATATCAAGTTAGGAGACCAATACACATGTTCGTGGACAGGAAAAAACCAATTAAACCCAAAACATGATGTATTCCTATTGGCGGGTCTGTGCTTATGATCCCATTAATAGAGATCACCAAGTGTGAACTTCATAAGAAGAATTGTAAATTATTATGAGCACCCAACACCTTATAGGCAAAAATATATTGTTTCCAATTAGTAATATGTATCTAGACCATAAAACCTTTTTTTTAATATTAATGTCACAATATATCGGCGTTCTCATTTTAGCATGAGATCTGCTATAAGCTTTTGATGTGACAATTAATCTATGGATCTTACCATTAAATAGTTGAAACATAAATTTATACAATATAATGGTAAGGATAAATCATTTATAACTAACTGTATACATGAAATGGTAATCTAAAAGTACTTTGTAGTTGGGTCTATGGAACCCACTATTAGAAAAAGTACACGGTGTTTTGTGATAATTTTGGGATCGGTATTGGAGCAGTATTTATGCTAGGAGATCGAGTTGTGATTTATGAGTCGTGAACATTGAGGCTACATGAACGAAAGTACCCTATGAAAAACCTCGAGTTAGCTGTAGTATTTTATTCCTTGATGTGTTGGTGGCATTATCCATTGGGAGAAAATTTTATGGTGCATACTAATCAAAAGAGATTAAAGTATACCTTTTTTGTGATATTTTTAATTTCAAACATTATAAGTGTGTTGAGTATATTAATTCATTTGATTTTGAGTTTTAATATACACCTAGGAATGGAAATAGTGTTTTCGATGCTCTAAGAAGGAAAACACAGACTCAGGAAGTACATGAGTCCAAATTTTAGTGGAAAATGATGAATTTTATGGTCGATATGCATGTTGTGGTTGATGAGGGATTTGATAATATGACCCTCATATATATATTAGTGTAGTATACACTCTTGATACAGCTCATGTATAGGTGGTGTAAGGATATGTAATGTTTTTATTTTAGTTAAATCCTTGAAGGTGTAGAAACACCATCTTACTGGACTGTAGATTAGGATGAGGTAATCTATGTCAGGAATTGTGTCATAGTTCCTATGAGTATATGGGAGGAGCTGATGTATAAATTTCATGCATCAAAGTTGGTGGAACATCTAGGTTTTACCAAAATGTACAGTAAACTATGATGATAGTATTGGCCGCTAGGTATGAAAAATGATAGGGTAGAGTTCGTAACACAATGATACACCTATTAACAGGTGAAGGTTGAGAATAAATGAATTGGCGGTTTAATACAACCATTTACCATTCCAAAATAGAAGTGGGATAATGTTACAATGGATTTTTTGGCTGGGTATCCTAATAAAACCAAATAAGTATTATGTTACTGATGTGATTGTGGATCATTTTATAAAGGTATCACATTTTTTCCTATATGGGAGAAATTATCAGTGGACCAGTTGGTAGATTTATATGTTCGATAGATAGTTCAACTTCATGGGTTGAAACCATGTATTATTTCAGATAATGACTCATTTTTACTTAAATGTTTTGATAGGTCTTGTATAAGGATCATGATAATAAAGTTTTATTGACTACAACATTTCACCCCCAGATAGCTGGGGATTCAGAATGTAATATACAAGTACATGAGTACATTCTTCAAGAATGCATTCTCGAATTTGGTGGTTCATGGGAGAAAAACATAGAACTACTGAATTTCACCTATAAAAATAGTTATCAAGAAACTATTCAGATGATTCTATACGAGGCTCTTTATGGTAGGCCAAGTAGTTCACCTCTATGTTGGATGGAGGTGGGTGAGTTAAATTTATTGGGACCGAGTCTCATGTTGTATAGTTGAGAGAAGTTTCAACTTATTTAGAAGAATAAGGTTTCATATTAGAGTAGATAGAATTCATATGCTGATAGAATTTGGTGATACCTTGAGTATATAGTGAGAGGTTTTGAGTTCCTTTAGGCGTCAACTATATTGGGTTACCCTATGATTAAGTGAGAGGGAATGTGGGTGACTAGGTTTATTGGACCATTTGAGGTTGTGGAGAGAATCATGATGGAGGAATATTGATTATATCTTCTAGAGAGGTATAGTGCTATGAAAAACTTTTTGATGGGTCAGAACTTCAGTGGTATCACCCCAACACTTCTCATGTGATCGATGTGTATGATTTTTATCTTGATACAGATGCGTCCTTTGAGGAGAATCAGGTATGTGTGTTGGATAATTCTGAGAAAGTTTTTCATGAAAAAACCATGCAAACAATTCATGTATTGTGGTAAATTGGGTATGTGTTGGAGGAAACATGGGAGAGAGAAGTGGATATGTGGTATCAGTGTCCTGGTCTCTTTACCTTGGAATTTTAGAGATATTTGGGGGTACATCTTGTGGATGAGCTATTATATGGTGGGGAGATTGTTAGATCCTGAAAATTTCTAGAGATATCTCGATATCATTTATACGTACCCTTTTACCATTGATTTATTGTATCTTATTAGGGTTTAGTGTTGGTCAGTTTTTGGGTGAAATTGGGGAATTTTGTAAGGAAGAGAGGCAGTTCATAGTTGGTGCATAGTTTTCCCAAACCGTCTTCCTACACTAGCAAACTATGAAAACCAAAAAAGAGGTGATTTTCACAGTTGGCATATGATTTGTCAGAAAAATCACCCCCAAGTAGAAATTCTAAGACTCCTATGAGAAGGCACATGGTTAGGTCAAATTGTGCACCCCTTCCCAAGAAATAGTGCATACATGCATGTTTTCTCCTAAAATATTATTTTAATATCTTGAACCCCTTGGATTTAATCCCAATCATACCAAGATTAGTCTGACACTTTTCCCTTTGACCTTGGAGGATCATGGATAGTTTATTAGGGCTCTCCAACACTATCATTGATTATTTAAAGACCATATTGAAGAATCTACACCTCTCCTGGAAAGATAATATCATCCTGATTAGTTTTGTCCCTATCTCCCATATTTCTTTCATATTTTGAAGGGATGGTTTCATCCGTTGGTTTTGGTTTATATATAATTTTTCATTTATATAATCCATTTTATCATGGATAATGTTTTTTTGATATAGATATCATTATTCATTGTGATCTTTGTTGTTCCACCTCAATTATAGATTTTCATCGGCGAGCATTCGTCGTCAATCATGAGGTTGGTGGTATAAACTAAAATCCCATAGTCTTAATTAATATTATGTTTATGGACTTGTAAAATAAAAATTTCCAAGTGTTGAAATTTCATATTGAATTGGATTAATAAATTTATGAATTATTTAATAGAATTATGTAATTTTGAAATTGAGGGGATATATAGAAAATGAAATTGGTTAATTCATGCGATTGTCTAATTGGTTAATTAATGTGATTGTGAAATAATTGAAAATTATAATTATGAGATAGTTTGATTATCCTTGATAGGTTAATGGGTTATATGATTTAAATATTGAAAAATGGTTTGATGTTGAATTTCTCATATTATTCCATGTGATTCATGTATTGATCCATGATTGTTTTAATAATTAAAATAGCATCCAAGATGTGAAATGATAAAAGGGAGTTCACATTGATTAACCTTGGTTGATATGATATGTGTGATATATGTGTAATTGATTTAAATATGTGTATGGGACGCGAAATGATGCTTCAAATACCCATATGTGATGGATATATATATATATATATATCTGTGTGTGTGTGGGACACATACTGATGTTCCAAAAAAACATATGTGATAGATTGATAAACAAAGTGTGAGATTGGGACTGATTCTCCAAATACTCATGGGGTTCAAATCATGGAATTCTTGGCCCAAAACGTTTTTATTTATAATTACTCATATTTTCCACTTATTATTTTTGGATATTGCATGGATTATTTTTGAAACCAAATGTTGAGACGACATGCGATTTTGAAGGGATGGTTTCATCCGTTGGTTTTGGTTTATATATAATTTTTCATTTATCTAATCCATTTGATCATGGATAATGTTTTTTTGATATAGATATCATTATTCATCGTGATCTTTGTTGTTCCACCTCAATTATAGATTTTCATCGGGGCCTGATTCATGGTTTTCTGAGTGAGGAATGGCTTGATAGAGGGCTGGAGTAGTGGAGAAGATGTGAGGATCACAAATCTAGGATTCTAGAAAATCCCAATCCACACAGCATGTAATTCAGGATTACATGGCGTGGGGGTCCCTCTTAATAGAATCTAGGGTTTTGGAGAAACATAAGTATCAAATAGTGTGTGGCCCCTTTCAAATATATTTTGGTCTCTCCCTAGTAAACCCAATGTGTACCTCAAATGTATAAGGAAAAATGGTGGACTATATAGGCAGCCTACACGCCCTGTACACCCCCACAAAGACACCGACTAGACCTAGTACACATGCTAAGCTATATAATGGTACATGAGTACATGTAATCGGGATGAAGCTATATACTAGAACACATGAAAAATTCACACATAGCTTACACATCGTGTATTTCTACATGGACACATCTTGATACATGAACTATTTACACATGCATGACTCAGGATTAGTGGACACACTGTTTGACCCCTACTACATGTTATGTACTTTATTTACGTGGCTTGAATTCCTTGTCTTCTATATATTGAACAAATTTTGTTAGGGTACATTCCACTTATCCATTCCTTGAGTGTTAGTTTGGAATCATCTCCTACTCCTTGGACTATGATCCCTTCAGCATGAATTCTTGGATAGAGTCATTGGAGTCCCTCCAAGTGGCCTAAAGTGAGATCCTCTATTTATCTTCATGACCTAGGTGGAGTTAACAATATCTTCATGACCAACACTACAAAGTAATTGATACGATACTTATTATATTAATCCATATTCAGTTATTGGTTTCATCCCATGGCCTTAGTAGTGATCCTCAACTGTGTATCCTATTCTATTATGACTATCAACATGTACTTCCCATGATGAGACCTAATGAACAATACCTCTCGGATAGATGTCATCAATACTATAAGACTCGTAACTATGTTATCCTAGAAATTGTGGAATTATCAAGTTAGAATCCTAGGCCTGTATACTGCAATTTTTACTTTTCTTTAGACCACCTGTCATGGTTGAATATATCTGGATATTTTTGTTATATGTACTATAGAAATATTTGTGTGTTGAGAAGACTATATTTTATTTTTTCTTTTATTATTTGTGGTTTCAGTGTGTCCACATAAATATTTTCATACTCACCCCTATATTGGATTTCCCCACACGTGTCATGTCTTGTGAGACGATTGTCCTTTTAATGAAGTCTTTGATGGACTCGGACCAGACGATTCTTAGTGAGAACAGATAGACCGAGGTGTTTTCCTGTGGTATTTATAAAATATTCCTAGTTTTCTTTCAAGTTGGAATTGTGTTACAAAATCTATTGTTGGTATTTTATTTGGCCTTTTTTTACAATCCTATACTTTATTTCGTTATCTAGTTTAGGGATTTTGATGTATTCATGCATGGTTGTTTAGTTGTTTTTATATTTCTTCATTGTATAGGCTTAGAGATGTGTGTGTTAGTATATGTACTTCGGATAAGGCATACCATATCAGTGATTTTCATACTCGACACTAATTATGTGCCCCTATCATATTGGAGGTGGGCTTGGGGAGTCATGAAATGGTCCCCTCTAGGATGGTTTGTAACATAGTCGTATCAAAGGGGTCAGTTGTACATTAGTACCAGAGTCTATGATATTGTTTTGGGGTAACATTGTTTACTATTCTGAGTTTAGTTTTCAAGCCAAGGACTCCAGTGTTGGTACGAAAACCAACATATCCATACACCGAGACTCTGATCACCTTCTTTTTGAATTGGTACATTAGGGAACTGATTACAGGGAAAATAATGGTACATGCATCATATAGGAATGGGTTTTAGTTTTTATGTACCTATCGAGTCATATATATAGATATACTCATTTACCATGGTACATCTTGTTTGTTTCAGGATGCATCCAAGATGTATTTCGAGTAGTATTCAGCATCATTATCACAATGATAATCCCCTCACTGATGAGGCATCGATACAAGGACCAGTTTCTGAGGTGTCACCTCTAAGTGGGGCACTAGCTATACGACAACCCATAGAGAAGTATGTGGTAACTGTAGTACCAACAGATGAGGTGCGTAGGCTGAACATGCTTCATGAGTTTTAGTGATACATACCCCTTAGGTTCCAAGGTGAGCCTGACCCATAGCCGTCTAATGAATAGATTGTGGCAGTGACCCGAGTTTTCCATTTGGTCAGGACACCAGCAGATCTGATGGTGGTCATGGGGGCGAGCCTTCATCAAAGCTTAGTAGGGAGATTATGGGGTTTAGTGACCCTATCTTATGATGAGTAAAATACTTTATGGATATATTTTGAGAAAATTTTCAAAGAGGATTTATCACTAACTATTTTATGGGTTATACATGTCTTGGAGCTTCTATAGCTCTAGCAGGCTAGTGCAACAATATCTGAGTATTCATTCAGGTTTACCTTCCTTTATAGGTACTCAATAGACATGGGTTGTGGCCAATTATTTAGGTCTTGGACCTTTGAGTGAGGTTTGAGTAGAGACATTCGATCCATTTTTTAACCCTATATGAATTGCAACCTATGCTAGGGTGCTAGAGTGAGCTTTTGTGGTTTAAAGTTTATTGGATAAGAAGATACAACCAATGGTTATTAGTAGTGGGAAATAAGGAGCATTTGATTCTACAGTAGGGAGCTGAAATTAGTCATAGGGAACTAGACATGCAATAATTTTAGAGGAGGTCCCAAGATAGTGGCTCTAAAGTTAAGGGATCAAATGGTGGGTCCAATCATCGTATAGAGAGGTGGTTCTACCCATGTGATGATAGGGGTCATCTTACTTAATATTGTCTAAAATTACATACAACTAACAGAGAAACCATGGATAAGACTACTGAGGTAGAAGAATCATTAGAAGCATACAGTTTCTCAAGGTTGTAAGTGGTCAATGCTTTGACCTTTACCACTACCACCCCCATGTGGTCCATTCCAGGCTTAGGGGGCTAGAGGGAAGGGGAGAGGAAAACTGTCGGTGGTCGAAGCTTATGACCTAGAGGCTTTGGGAATGATTCAAGGTACAATATTTTTCTTTTCTACCAAATATAATGTACTGATAGAAATATATTTTAGTCATTCCCTTCTATCCACATATCTTGTATGAGAGTTAGTGTTTTCTATTAAGCCCTTGGCTCAACCCTTGCACTCAGGGACTCCTATCGGAGAAGACTGAGTGATCACACACTTGTTCCAAAAGTGTGACCCAACTCTTAGAGGAGAGAGTTTATATTGGAATATCATTGTTATAGGGTTGAGTCCTTATGATTTCATTCTTGGTATGGAATTTTTATCCATATTTCATACCCAAATTGACTATATTATGTGAAGGATGTGGTGTGTATGCAACGATGAAACCAATCTATACTTTGTTGGTGAAAAGGAGGCCTAGGAAGTGTAGGACGAACTCACACATAGGAGGGTTCATCTAATTACCCATAAGTTTTCTAGAATAACCCATGGTTTAGTTGATGTTGTCATTTACCAATTTCTTATTTTTGTATCATAGTATGAGTATGTCTTCCCCATGGATGTTACAGTTTTACCTCCCTGTTAAGAGATAAACTTCTATTTTGATCTACACCGTAGGAAATCACTGATATTTATGCCATCGTATTGTATGAATCCTGCAGAGTTTTGTGAATTGAGGGTGCAGTTGGAGGGCTTGTATAGAAATAAAATTGTTAAACCTAGTTTTTCACCCCATTCAAAGCCAGTTGTGTTTGTCAAGAAGGAATATGGGAGACTTAGGTTGGGTGTGTACTATCTATAGTAGAACCAAGTTTCTACGAAGAAAAATTATCCACTACCGAGGATCGATAACCTATTTGATCATTTGATAGGGGATCAATGGTTTCTGAAGGATAACCTCAATTCATGCTATCACCAGCTGTGAGTATGGGATGATGATATATTGAAGGAGAAATTTTTATATCTCTATGGTCACTATGTGTACTTGATGACGCCCTTTGGCATGATGAACTCCCTAGTAGTGGTCATGGGACTCCTGAATCAGATTTTTTTATCATTTCTTAGACTGGTTCATGGTAGTCTTCATCGAATATATCCTTGTGTACATGGCGTCCATGGAGTAGCACATGAAATAGTTAAGGGTAGATCTCAACATACATCAAGAGAACCGATATTATGGGAAGCTCTCTAAGATCTAGTTTTGTATTTAGGTGGTCCAGTTTCAAGGACATTTTATCTTAGTGGATGGGGTTCCAATGGATCTGACCAAAGTGTTATATTGGGATCCACCCAATTGTGTGCAATAAGTGCATAGATTCTTCAGGTTTTTAGGCTATTATAGGATATTATAAACTTATTTTTCTAGAATATCATCACCCATGACATCTTTGACTCGAAAGGGTTATCCTTTTATGTATATAGAGAGGTTCCAGCAAGATTTTCTATAGTTGAGGTAGAGTTTAACAAGATCTCCCATCTAGAGATTTCTAGAGGAGGTTTTTATGTGATACATTAGGAACCAAACATCATTATGTTATGATATATAGTAAATCATTGATTTCATATGGTTCATGTCATTTTAGACCACACGATCAAAACTATGTAGCCCATGATCTTGAGTTAGCAGTGTCGGTATTCACACTGAAGATGGGGCAACACTACCTGATGGGAAATAAGTTTATTATCTTCTCAAAACACCAGAGTATCAACTATATCTTCTCTTTGAACGATCATAACTTGAGACCAAGGTGATTCCTAGTGTTCCTCCATAATTATGACTTCAAAAAAATTATACTCCGGGGAAAGGAAACATGGTTGCCGAGTCTCTCAGTAGGTGATCTTGTTCACAGTTATTGAGTGATCTGTCAGAGCAGTTGGCCTCATAGTAGTTACCCATTATGAATGGAGATGGAAAATATTATCTCCAATTGATGGCTATCACCAATACAATCTTTTAGCAAGCCAAGGAGGCATATATTGGGGATGCCAACTATGAGACCCTATGTACACAGATATACACTAGACACACTCCTCATGTATTTTATTAAGTTTAAGAGCTTTTCATTCTTTTCTAATAACACATAAGGGTACTATTGATGTAGCGGGTGTAGGTTATGAGAGAGTTTCATATGTATAATTTGGTGTGAAATCCATGTCTGTAAAAGATATACCAATACCTTTGAAGTTAGTTTTGCTTTCTAGGGATAAAGAAAGGTGCTTCAGATTTTATCTCTCGATGCCTTTTTCTAGTAAGTGAAGGATCAACAACAAGTTCCATTAGGATTAGATCAAATTCCTGAGGACATGATTCAAGCCCAAATATTGCCCATTGGGCATAGTTGAGATGATAATATACCACTTATGGAGTTTGTGTACAATAATGGAGATCTTTCCACCATTAGTATGGAACAATTAGAGGCTTTGTATGGGTGAAACTTTAGGTCACCACTTTACTGGGATGACCTTGTAGAGTCAGCGCTCATGGTCACAGAGTTGGTGTGAGCTACTACTGAGAATGTGCAGATCATCCATGTGTAGATGAGAACTACACAGATCCATCATAAGTCTTATGGTGATAGACAATGGAGGACTTTGTAGTTTGAGGAAGGAGACCATGTGGTCATATGGGTTTTAACTCAATGTGGATTATGAAGATTTGGTTAGGGAGAAAAGATATCTTTGAGGTTCATTATCTTATTCCAAATACTGTGATGATTTGGAGAGGTGGTGCACATATTATATTTACCTCCATAGTTAGACAATGAACATGATGTCTTCCACATGTCATCACTAAGGATGTTGATTGCATCATGATTCACTATTTTATTTCATAGTTACATCATTGTGTTAAAATAATTTTGTATTGTAAACTCCAATTAATATAAAATAATTCACTTATTGATTAATTAAATTAATTTATTTATCATTGTTAAAAATGGAAATTTCACTTCTTTATTATATTTTATTGTAGGTGGAGGTGATTTTTGAGGATCCTAAATGAAGTTCAAGAAAAGCGGCCCAAACTACATAGGACCCCCAGAACCCATGTGGACTCAAACACACACTGAAACTAATTTTTACTTCTAATTGGGATGAAATTTTTTTATCATCCAAAATTCAATGGGTTACAACTATTCAAAATATACACAAGCACAATCTATCCATTAAGAGGCTGTTCTGAGATAATATGTCCATGAAAAGGAATATGATCAAAGTCAAAAGTGGTGTTATGTATTTCGTATATATATCTATATTTCAACAACCAATTGAAACCACATTTTTTTGGAGGTATTAAAAAGGTGGAGTAATAATTTTTTATTTTTCTCCACAGTGATATAAGACTATCTAGATACCGAAATCCATGGGCCAAGTTGTTTTACATAATTTGTGTTCCCAACACCACATTCCACATTGACTATAAATTAGCACCTTGGACTCCCCATCTGTATGTTCCACTTGGAGGCAAGGTGATACTATTTTTATGTCAGAGAGGATTACTCTCCTCATTCTAGATGGTATGGATTCTTGTATCCTCATAGGGGGTGAAAATGAAGGCAATGTTCCACCCGATCCTTTTTCTCATCTCGACGGTGAGGTAAATGGTGGATGATCATTTCAAGGGAGCTACTCACACCTAGGGGGAGTTCCAGAACATTTCATCCTATTAGTTTTTTAAGTATTGTGGGAATAATTTCATTTATTTTTTATCTTAAAATGCTTCTTATTTGAATTATTTTTTTAATCATGTGAAACAATTTTCATCTCAACACTGATTGGGATGAGATTTCAAGTGGGAATCTTGGAATCATTTGATTGTACAAAAAAATCATCCTTTTTCACATTCAGATGCATGATATTTCATTATGATTTTTATCCCTTCTTCTATGCTTTAGTTCCAAACCTTGACAACATGATTTTTGTGCCAAGGGTTGGTTCTTTGTGCATTGTTTTTAAAGGAAAGAGGGGAATTATGATCTTGACAGTACTCATCCAATGAATGACATTAAACCATGAGAAATTTTTAGACAAACAATCTATCCAAGATGTGTAGTGGAATTGAAATTTCCTCCTACTCTCATTATTCTAAAAACACCACCTTCTTTTTTAACTATAAAACTCATTAAATCAATTAATTTTCATAAAACTATTTTCAAAACCTTCCCATATTTTATATTTTTTATAATAAAAATACATTTTAAACACCCAACACTCCATTGGATATGACCTTGGCTCTTCCCTAAACTATAAATCAACATTTAAAAATATAATAATTTTTATTTTTCCCAACAATGAGGTCAAAGTTACATGCATAAAACATCACATTTTATCAACTAGGGTGAGCTAGAAATTGAGGATAGAGTTACCATTTCTAAGTACCCAGTAGAGATCGAGGATTGGAAGTAGAGGATCCTTTTTCGTTGATCGATTCCTATAGTTCATGTTTGGTGGTATTATGAGAATCACTAAGAGAGCACATGGGAGTGGGAGGCTCATATTTATTCTTATTACCCACATCTATTTGTGATGCAATTTTTTTTGTATTTGTAGGGATGTAAAGGCCCAAGGTGGTTATAATGTAATGACTCATATTTTCTACATATTATTTTTGGATATTTTATGGATTAATTTCAAGACCAGGTACTGAGAAAACGTGAAATTATGAGGTCTGATGTGCCCAAAATAAATGTTCGAAATATATTAAATATATTAAGTAGCATACACATGTAGTTTTCCAGAAAAAGTGTATTAACATCTAAATAATTACTCATATTAGAAATATATATAAACCATTTGGTTTAGAACATAATATTTTACCTATGATGGAGTGAGACTTAGTTAGTCTTGGTCATTTGTGGAAAATCCATCATGGGAATAAAATGAAAATAATTATAAATTATTTTTTTTATTTTTTTTCTTGATGTAGAGATGAATCGATCTAATTACCATTATTTAAATACATGCTTATGGAAAATTTTCAAGGTTTAAATATATCCCTAAAAACATTAAATATTATTTGGAGATCATGGAATGAGATTCCATTGCTGAATTAATTTCTAATTGATGATCAATGACCGAAACATGAAAAAAATTGAAGGATCTCACTAAAAACTTTGACAATAGTTCATTATTCATCAATGACTTATCCAAATAAATGTAGGGAGGCTGTTTGATTTTTTTTCTTCCCTATTATTGATTCCTATGATGAAAATGGATAATTGACCAATGAATTGATCCATGGATCATGTGTGTTTTCAGGATGGGTTTATTACAGGGTGATTTTGGGAGAATTAATTTTAATTATTTGTTTATGTGTTGTTATTTTCACGTAAATGAATCTATATCGATCTGAACATCGATACAGGTTCATTAATATCATTTGTTCTTTTTATTTTCATCCCTTGTTCTACGTTCAACACAATAATTCTTAGTTTGGACTATAGTTTGACATGTCCCGATCAATTGATCATTACCCACTCATTTCATGGAGAAATGATCTGAAATCATAGATCTGATATTATCACAACACAACGGTGGTGAAAAAATAAGTAAAAAATTGAATTAGATGATGTAGATATGCAATATTCATGTTCTTCTGTCTTCAATGAAGGACAATGACAGTCCCATTTTCCAAGAGGATCAAATGCTAGAAATTTGTTTATCAGTGATGAAATTTTTTTTGGGGCCTAATTGATGATTTTTTTGGGAAAGGAATGGATAGATTAGGGAAAAAATTAGTATATAAGATGCATGGATTGTGCATTGGGGATTCTAGGAAATTTTGATTAACATGGAATGTAATTTGGGATTACAAGATGTGTGGGCCCGTCCAGGAGGTGGATAGGGTTTTGAAAAAACATAAGTATCATACACGTGTAACCCCTTTCACCCAGTGTGTGTTCTCTTCCTGGTGAACTCGGTGTGTTCCTCAGAGGTAAACAGACATGGGGTGGACTACATGAGAATCCTACATGCCATGTACTCCCCAACACGGACACAGACCAGACCAATTATAGAGGCTTTGTCGTGTACTAGTACATGTGCACTATTACATGGGATGCATCTATGTAAAGGCACATGGGTAGACTACACAAGAATCTTACATGTTGTGTACTTATACATGGACACAACTTGTGACATGCGTAATTTACCTGGGTAGGACCCAGGTCCAACAAACACAGTGTGTGACCCCTACTAAACATCGTGTACTTTATTATACATGGATTGGAGCCCTTATCCACTATATCATGGGGAAGTTCCATTAGGGTATATTCCCATTATCCTTTCCATGAGGGTTGGTATGAAATATTCTCATACCCATAGGACTAAAATCCCTTCAGTAGTAATTCTCGGATAGAGTCATCGAAATCCCTAAGAGAGACCTAGAGTGAGATCATGTATTCATCTTCATTCTCTAGGAAGAGTTATTGGTATCTTAGTGACCAATAATATGTGGGTACCAATCCTCTACATAGGGGGTTAATCAATATTGAGTGTTTAGTATCACCCTATGGACTTGGAAGTGATCCTAATTTGTGTATCAAATTCTCTTTGCACTATAAACGTTTATATACCATAAAAAACAATGAGAAGTACCACATGGATGGGTGTAATTAGTATTATCAGACTCAGGAGTGTGCTATCATAGATGAGTACTATTTATAATCTTTGATATGGATTCCTACATTGGTATACTACAATTTTGACTTACATATAGACTATGTTTCTTTGTTGAGTATATCTGGATATTCATGTTATATGTGTTGTAGACATATACATGTTCAGAGATGATTGTGTTTACCTTGTTGTATGATTTGTGGGTTTTGGATTTCTTATTGAGTATTTTTATAATCTCCCCACCTACATGGGCTTTGACCGCATGTCTCATGTCCTGTGAAGATGACCGAATTTCTAACATATTCCTTGATAGATCAAGACCAAAGAGTGCTTAGTGTGACGAGACCTATTGAGGTGTGTTCCTTAAGTATTTAGATATCATTCCTAGTTTCCTTTCAGCTTGGACTAGTGTTACACAATTTTTTTGTGGGATTGTATTTGGATCAGTTTACATTCCTATAATTATCTTCATACTCAGGTTGTGGGATTTAGATGTATGCATGAATGGTTGTTCAGTTATTTTTAAATTAAAGCATTTTATATGCTTGGAGATGTGTGTTTGTGTGTGTGTGTGTACATAGGCTAAGGCTCACCATGTCAGCGATATACCTACTTGTTGCTAGTCTCCAACACGTGGCCTATTAGAGGTAGGCTTGGGGAGTCGCGGTATGGGCCCCTCTGGGATGGGTTGTAACAACATTGGACTACGGTTCCAATTATCCATGATATTAATTTAAATGAAATGATAAAGGATATACAGGGAATTCAGATAAGTGATATCCCTTCGGGATAATTCTGATTGTGGGACATGCCAAAGTAGGTATTGATAGTATGGGTGTAATCATGAACCCAAGGATTTATGTGGTTGGTTAACAAATAATTGAATGTTATATCTATTTAAATTATGCACTTTACTTTATTATTTATATAATTTTATACACTATTATTTATTGGATATTTTTAGACATTATTAGTGGTGGTATACTGAGTTGTATTCACAGTCTACTTGGGGTGCTTGATCGATACCCAAATAGACATCATGTTTGAAGAACAATATAATGGAAAGATCCATGTTCAAGATGTTTGAGTTGGGATGGAACATGGATGAGGGAACCAGACATTGTTTTGGGACCCTCTTGGGTATTTTTCTATTTCTTTGTTTATTTTTGGTTTCTCATTTGACACTTGACATGAATTTGGCATGGCATATGTTATGTTTAGTAATAGATATTGTATTCATGTTTTGGTCATCAGGAGATATTGGTTTCTTCTGGTTATTGGTCATATCATTTGGATATTATTATTTAATTCTTATCTTGTGATGGTTTGAAAATTAGATTATAGTCTCCCCATATTTTATATTTGAACCTTGCTACTATTCCTCAGTCTTTGGTGTATGGGGAGGTGCGCTTGAGGTTATGTAACTGACTAGATCGAGGAACCAGTGTGTGGAACCCAAGTCGGGATTTTATTGGCAATAACTCAAAAAATAGAATATATAGCTAGAATTGATCATCACCTGGAACATGAAAATGAGACTTTCTATACACCTAGTTTGACACTCTAGGGGGATATGATTTGGAAATTTAAAAACTCATTACAGACCATCATAAAGGATTTAAAAATATGATTCATATGAATAACCTCGGATTAAGAAAAGGTTTTGTATATTAAATACTGTGCTATGATTTAAACTTTATATAAGTGACATTTCATGACTATGTGGTTCCCCATCATGATAATATTGTTTACACTTTTATTTTTTGGTTGAATATTTTGTTGGAACCTGAAGGAACCATGTTGATGATGAATGTGACAAAGAAATGATAGTATTTTTCTCCTGAGCATATAAATTTTGCGGGAGCTAGATTAAAAAATATTATTTCTATGAATAGAAAACTTTCTCAAACTATGTATCATGTCGTACTTCCAATAGAATAGATGGAAAAAAATTATATTAATTCATTTAGGAGGTAATGTCCACCTTCATTTAATGGGTCCTCTAATCCATATGCTTCTAAGAAATGGACCAACACATCTAGAATGTTTTTTTATTCTATCATGTTTGGAACATAAAAAATTCGTTTTTGATGTCAACTATTTCCAAAAAAGATGAGAATATGTTGGTACTTATGTTGTAAATTTTACAATACATTTGATGTATTGTTTTGATTTTTCATCTAACTTAAATATATGGTTTATCAACACTTCAATGGATTAAAACCAAATCTATGAAAGGTTTTATCCATAAAGGAGTTTAGTAGCTATAAAGATATTTTTCAATGTGCTATCAAGGTATAAATGGAGGTTTTTGTTACGTATCATTACCATGGTTTTGATGATAATAAAAAATGGAATTAAAAGTAAAATATAAGAACCATGGAGTGATGACGATTAGCTTTTCTTTATACTCAAAATGTGAGAAGAAGCATGGAGGGAATTTACATAAAGGGACTAATAAATTTTTTAAGTTTCAATGGAATGTTTTTAGGGAAATTGATTGTAGAAGTGATGTGATGAAGTTGTCTAATAATATAAATAGATAGAAATATATTCATAATTCACCACCCACACTACATTGTTTAAAATTCAAGGAGTACAATAATTATTCTAACCAATACCGAAATCTAAAGGTTAATGATGATGATCTTTGTCAGCATCTTCTTAATCCATGATAAAATGGGAAATATCAAGTGATTGATATTTTTTTAAGGGGTAACCTAATGACGTGGAGAAAGATACACTTACAATGTGCTTTATAACTAATAATGTCTTATATAACTTTGGATATACCCATTATTTCATATATGAATAATTTTGGATAGTTAAAAAGATTCCCCTCAAACTATTTGATGTATAATTATAAATGAAACCCTCTAATGGTATTATGATCTCATATCATGTATATGATTGCTCCCTAGTTGATGTTGGTGGGAATGTGCTTCTGGAAAATCTTTTCATTCTTCCTCTGGTTGAATTTGACGCTATATTTGGAATGAATTGGATTTATGTACATAAATAAAATATCACTTTTTGGTCATGGGAAGTTTCATTTGATATTATAAAACAACATATGATCTTATATCAATGTGAAGATAAGTACAAACATCTGATGGAGATCACATCCATTTAATGGATCTTAATTCCCATTCAGAAGGGGTGTTTTTATCAAGTGGTTTGGGAGAAACTTCATATCAATGATATATCTTTTGTGTGGGAACTTGTTAATGTCTTTAAAAAATGGTATCCTAGTCTTCCACCAAAAACATGAAGTTTAGTTCTCAATAGAAACCATACCTACTACCATAAAAATTTCAAATACACCCTATACAATGATCAAGATCTATTTTCAGGAATTGAAGAATAAACTCTTGGAAAACCATGACAAGGGATTCATTCGGCTGAGTATGTCATCCTGGGGTGCATTTTTATTTCTATTAAAAATAAATATCGGTCAATGTGACTCTATATTGATTATCATGAGCTGGACAAGATCCTAATTAAAAAAAAGTACCCACTTCCCCATATCAATGTCATTTTGATCAAATGTGTAGATCTCAATAGATTTCAATGATTTACCATCCTTCTAGATATCATAAATCGATAGTCAATAATGGGTATATACTGAATTTGACATTATATAAAAGGTATGGATACTATGAATATATTGTGAATCCATTCATATTTACTAATTTCCCTACTATTTTCATGAAAGTAATGAATATAGTCTTTAGGGATTACCTTGATCAATTTTTAGTGGTATTTAAAGGCATATTCTTATGTATTCATAAAAATGTAAGGGCATGAATACCACTTGGGAATTTTACTAGAGACCCTAAGGAAAGATAAAATATATGAAAAAATTTCCAAGTGTGAATTTTGGATGAAAAAGGTTTCATTTGTGGGTTATATAATCTCAAGAGAGGGTATATCGATTGATATATCAAAGACATGGTCTATTGAGTGTTGGTTTAGATCAACCAAAATGAATACGGTCTATAGCTTTTTTGGTGTAGATGGATATTATCAATGGTTTGTGGATAATTTCTCAGGACTATATATTCCTATGAACATGTTAACTCAGAAGGGATACATGTTCCTCTAGACAAATAAATGTGAGGAAAATTTCAAGGAACTACAGTGAAGACTTGTCAGTACACCTATACCTACATTACCCTATATTGGAGAAGGGTATTTAATTGATAGTTATGTATCCAAGAAGGGATTGAAATTTATTCTTTTTTTAATGGAACTATTATAGCATATGCTTAATGAAAATTTAAAATTAATGAGAAAAATAACCCAAATCATGATATGGAGTTAGTTGTGGTAATTTATTCATTAAAGGTATAGAGGTATTATAATTATACAAAAATGTATGAAATATATATTGATCATAAAATTTTATATTAAATATTCACACAAAAGAAATTTAATATGCACCAATGAATATAGTTATAGATGATTAAATATTATGACTTCTCAATACATTACCCCCCATGGAATGTGAAGAAGTTGGATGATTCATTGATTGAAAATAATCATGCTAGCTTATCCATGATAAGGATTACAAATGATTAAATCTTTATGAATTTTCACAAGATATATCTTAAAATCCTAATGGAAGTGTAAAATATTATATTTCTCAATAGAATGTTCAACCATCTATCCATGCAAAGCCTAATGAGGCACAAATTGAAGATGCATATATTGGAAAGAATGTTAGAAAAATTCTTGAGTTTAACCTTGATCGGAATAAAATGAGAAGGTTCAGGAACCATTTATGTGTTCTTTCCATAACATATTAGAAGGATTTGTTTGAGAAAGATCATACCTCTTCATTCTCTATTCATCTGAGAAGTATGAAGATGTCCAAAGATTTCAAATAGTATTTTTGGTGGTATTTCATAAAGAGATATATCATAGGGTTTGTATCTCAGTTCTTGGTATGTCAGAAAATTAATAATGAAGAAATTCTAATGGGATGTTACATGCATTACCCATACAAAAAAGGATATTGTAAAATGTCACCCTTGATTTTGTCGTTTGACTCCCCAAATTTTTTAAGGGGCATAATTCTATATTGGTTGTATTCGATCATCTTTTTAAGTTAGAATAATTAATAACTATAGAAGAAAATTTCCCTATATATTATATTTACATGATATAAATTAAGTAATTGATAAGGTTTAATTGAGTACTAAATTCCATTGTTTATAATCGAGAACTGAGGTTTTCATAAATTTTCTAGAGAATTATTCAGTTAGTTCATGATATTGAATTGAGTTTCGTCACTGTGTATCATCCTCAGATAGGTGGTCATTATGTGATAACAATTCAAACCCTAGAGGATATATTCATATCATTTTCTTTGGATTTTAAAGGTTGATGGGGTCAAAACATTCATCTAGTTGAGTTTTATTACAACAATAACTTTAACTCAAGCATTCTGATAGCTCTTTATATACCCCTCTATGTAAAGAAACGTATTCCTCCCATGTGATGTAATAAATATGGATAACGAATGCTAATGGGACCAGATATCAGAGAATAAATCGTATAAAATGTTATAGACATTCATCAACACATAATGTTAGCTTAGAGATGGAAGATAAGTTCTGATGATAATCACAAGTGTGATATAGAATTTGATGTTGGTGATAATGTTTTTCTATGAATTTCTCTATGGAATAATGCCATGAGATTTGAGAAGAAATGGAAACTAATCCCTAGGTAAATTGGTCCTTTTGATTTTTTGATCATTTCGAGATGGAATCATATAAATTGGTAGTTCCACCAAACCTCAATCAAGTTCATGATGTTTTCAATCTATCTCTATGGTAGAAGTACATAACTAAACCTTCAAAGGCATTGAACTCAGAGGTCATACCACTGGAGTAAGATCATTGTTATGAGGAACAACTTTTGGAGATTATAGATCATATAAATAAAGTTCTACAAAACAACACCACTCACTTAGTCAATGTTTTGTGGTGAAATCACCAGTTTTAGGAAGCTAAGTGGGAACTTGAGGAAATTATGTGGAATGAGTATCCTCATTTTTTGCATTAGAGTTATGAATGTCAACGGAGAAATTCATTTAATGGGGGGGGGGATAGATTGTGACACCCAATGTTTTTGTGAATTTTTAATATCCCGTGTTACATGAAACACCAATTTGTTCTTGTGATACATGTAACACTAGTTCAGCTTGAATTACACTTGAAAATGAATTTTAACAAAACCATGATATATTGTTAATATAATAATTTAAATGAAAATATTATAACCTAGATGTTAAACATAAATATACGAATAGTTATAACTAATTTTGAAATATTAATTATAATTGTTTTATATAAAAGAATCATATTGATAAAAAATCATAATTTTTTATTATATCTTTATATGTTTTGAAAATAATATTTTATCAAACAATGGTTTTATTTCTTTTTATGAACATTAATATAATTAAATCATCAAAATTTTATAAAATTAATTTTCTAAAATAAACAAAATTTATGAAATCAGAATGTCAAAACTATCTTAGAGTGATTTTTTGGGATACCTCTGAAAAGTTTCATTCTTTTATGAATAGTGAAAATTGATGAATTTTAATTAAATAATAACTTATCGTTTAATTTATTTATAATTTTTATTTTTTAAATTTTTTGAATAGTAAAATTAGTTCAATTATGAATAAATTAATCCAATTTAAGATATTTTTATTGATTTAATATTAAATTTTTATGTAAAAACTTTTTAAATTTTTGAACATTTTCTTCTTAAAACACTACACTCTCATCGAGCGTATAAGATTAATTTTAAATTAAATTTTCAACTTATATGAATGGAATTTTAAAAAATGGATTCTATATTTGAAATCATCATAATTTATATTATATAATAATTTAAACTTAATTTTTGACCAAAATGAATTATAAAAACAGTAAAAATTATTCATTGTGGTTAAGTTAAAAATAGGTTTTCAAGGGGGGGTTAAACTAAAAATATAATAATTAAAAATAACCTAAAATAAGTCCAGAACCCATTTTTATATCATTTTATGGCCATATAAATTGTAATCTAAATAATTTTCAATTATCAGAGCCATGGTATATGAAACAACATGGGTCTAATTCATTCATTAAAAAATTTATAAGTGTTCCACTCAACTCCCTTATGAAAGGATATCCACTATTATTAAAAAATAAAAAACAATTTGTTTTATGCAATACATAACCAAATAAGTTAAAAAAATCTATAATATAATCCTAGAATCCTTTGTTTGGACCAAAATCCTTCCTAAGAAGGCTTTAGTTTCCATCCTAAGGAGGATACTCGAAAAAGTGGTAACGTTCATCAACAAGAGTTTTTTATTTATTTGTTCCTCAAACTCTTTAAATTTTTATTATACCATTATGATATAATAACCTTATTATATTCCATATACTGATATTTTTTTATTTTATGTTAATTTCCTTTAACCATATCTACTTTCATCAAATGGGTTATGAAATCATCATTTGATAGTACGTCAAACTACCACCCCGTGAACCGAGGACATTCATCTTTCTATCACCACTACTCAAGGATAGAAATAATAATTGATTTATTATTTATATATTATATATATATTATATTATTATACATATGGAATTATTAAATAACACATACCTTTATACTCCCTCTTTTGTGGGAATATGATAATGTCGCTCGTGTATTTGGAAGACTATCGTCTCACGAAGCGATGTGGTTCACACATGCTTTTCATGGAAGGAAATAAGGAAATTTTAATATAAATATGTGATATATATTAAATAATTATTATTATATAATTATAATATATCATTTAAAATTCTTTCATTTAATCCTTCATGAAAATGTGAACAACGTTCTTGCATACGTACGACCTATCATATTTATGAACAATGTATTTCATTTTCAATCACTAAATTTTATAAATTAATATAAATAAATATATAATGAATACATATTATATATATTATTTTTAAAATTTTGGATATTATTAAATCATTATCAAAGTAAGAAAAATAAAAATAAAAATATAAACATATACAAAAAACAAAGCAATTATTACATGAAGCGTAACTTCAAAATGGAATTGATAATAAACAGGTAATAAAAGGTCATAAAAAATATATGATATTAAATATATAAATATTTTTCTAAAATATATTTATTATAAACTTATATTTATTATACATGAGGTTTTAATGTGTGGAATGGAATTCAAGACTTAAGGTAATATATTTTTGTCTCAATTTTCCTTATTTGAGATATACATTATGTTATGAACCTATATTATTCCACAATGTGTATACACCACCCATTTGAAATTTAATATCATGAATTTATTTATCCTCTTGATATTTTATATTTCATTTAATGATGTTCCTTTATGGTTATTTCATTTCTAAGGTACCAAACTGGTAAAGATTTTATGTCATAGTCTCATCATTTATCTTTATTGTTTATGATTATGTTTCTGATAATAAAATATTATTATCTATATCTCAAGAAAGTCATAAAAATTATTCTATGTTGGCTATTCATGATATTGTAAACTATTTGTACCATTTTCTCACTCTTTTTTACTTAAAATAATTGTTAGAATGTTTATAATAACATCCTATGTTATCCCTCCCATTGGCCAGAAAAATGTTTTCTTCAAAAACAAGCATTTCTAGAAAATTTAAAAAAGTTTTATTATTATCCAATAATTTTTAAAATAAATTTTACCCATGTTTATTTCTTTATACTTTTTTGAATGAAATATTCATATCATTTCCCATGAAATTCTCGTTTTTATATTACCAAAAATGTTAAAAGAACCATTATTTTTAACATGGACATTAAAAGTATTTCACACTGTCATAACCAAAAAATTATTTCTATATTACCATTAACTTTATAAATTATATTTTCAATGAAAATTGTTTCCTAAATATTTGGTAAATTTTTATATTTTATATAAATGATTTCAAAATTTAATTTATTGTGAAAATGTTTTCTATTTTAAAATGTGTTTTTCAAATTTGAATGGCTAATTTCATAAAGGATTTTTTTATATTAATTTTAATGATTCCTTTATAAGTTTTAAATTATATTTTCAAATAAAATGATTTTTAATTTTTGTATGTATTAAAAAAGTGATTTTCAAAGTAAGGCTATCTTCCTCATGAAATGTTCCATGTAATATTTCAAAAATAATTATTCATATAAGATGGTATACTTTTATGTAACTTATCCTTTACTAGGGTTATAATCCAAGGGTACCATTCTTATTATTTTTAAGGGCTTGTTTGTATGATAATGATTTTTTATGAAACCCTTTATCTTAAATGGGTTATACCATGTTAAATTGTTCAAAAAACATGATTGTTTTTACCATAGATTATGCTATGATGAAATAATGAAATTGTTATGAATCCTATCTCTTTTTTCCATAGGATTTTATAGGATGCAAGGTTTATAAAACCCATTTCATTTGATGAGATATGATATTATTAAGGTTTTATGATATCATGGAACACATATATATTATTTTCAATATGTGAGAGGGGGGATGAATATCCACCTCCAATGAATATGGTAAAGATTTATATCTCATGTTATAGACATGAATGTAATAGGGAGTTAACTTGCTTCATTATGGGAAATATTATATAATTATAGTCTTATGAGTGTACATTGACTACTATGATGGTTTGGGGAGTAAACCCTTCCAACTAATATATCCTTGGCAGTGATCTTTGATAACAAAGGAAGTGACCTTCTATGGTTATGTGTATGCTAAAAATAAATGTTATACACCAATGATATACTCTCATGAATCATATTATTTGATTTCCTTATGATTCATGTCTTATGAATTTACAATATTTATTCCACGACTCAATATTATGATATTTTATATGCAATGTATACTCTTAAAATGTTATGATCATGTTCTCATACCCTCATGTTCATGTTACACTTATGTATTTTTCCTATTTACCCTTATCGAGCATCTGAGATCAACATTTCTAATGCTTCCTTTCCCCAGGTTATGAAGAAATTTAATATATATGATATGTATAAGATGGTTTCAATTTTTTATTATCAATGTGGGAGATTATGTAGTTTACTCATAGACTAGTAATTTTTGTTTCAATGTTTCCAATGATACTAAACTATTACGATCCACATGCATGTTTTTGTGTAATGTAATGAAAATTCATAAAAAATCTATCTATTATCTTTGTATCATAATCCTATGTCACTATATTAATAATAATTTGTGTTTCCAAAAACTCAAAAAGAATCGTTATCTTTTTAGAAACAATCCTAAGCCTCTTGAGGATTATTTTAGCCATTGAAAGCTTGTGGCTTCCTGTGAAGAAATTATTGAGCATGATCTATTGATTCATCCCTTATAGGTTTCACAACTAGAGACTAAAAATGAACATGTGTAGGTAATTGTCCCAAATCATGGAAAAAACACACCACTATCTCAACAATATTCTCATCCACTAGAGAATATTTCAAATGTGGTTCACCAACAGATTACCCCTACGGACTATTAAAATATCATCTCAAAGGAATGATGCTATAAATCATCAACATACATCAATGAAACATCCAAAAGGATACTCAGATTAAAATATGAAATTTGATATATATAAGAAAATAAATTTCTTCAAAAGAATTAAACATTTGGAATTTTCAAAATAATTAGATTAGTAGTAGATGAAAAGACTAGAATCAGATCATAACATTCATCAAATAAACTTATCCCAAACTCCCATAGTGACTTAAGGCTTGTTATAATGATATATGGTGAGAGAATAACTCATAAATACCTCTAATGTCCCATTAATTCAACCACTTGTCTACCAGTACAACCAAAAATACATATCGACATCAAGGAAAGATGAACAATCTTGACATCTAAAACAATTTTTTCACAAACAATCCCAAATACCCTAGTACACATATATCCATAACAATCATGATACTTCCCAAAGAGCATTCCAGATCCCCATGGATTTCCAACTAGCACTGGTAATCACATATGAATAAAGGGTTAATTATATTTTCCATAAAAAATCAGAATAAGAATTATAATATTATGTATTTATATACTACTCCTGAAGAACCTATCAGAAAAAATAAGCTGGTAAAACCAAACCCAATAAAACATCATCGAGGACCAAACATATTCCATGAATAAATCTCATACATCTCATGTAACAGGTGGATCACATCTCCACTAGTAACCACCATCACTCTAGGCCTCATGGATCAAGAATAACCACAATCTCCAGGTGACACTTTAACTTTTAGTGGACCTAGAAAAGGAAAATGTTAAAATTCTTGAAGGAAAAGGTAGGTTGTGAAAAGAATTTCCCAATAGGATTCCACTAATGATTATATAAGAAATTATATAAGAAATTATATAACAATATACCATTCATTATATCAATTAATATGAAAAATAACATGGTGTGAAATTTACATATTAAAATAAAATTCTTTAAAATAAAAAATATGGTAGATACGTCAAATAATTCATAATTGAAAATTTCATATAAAAAATAATCCCTTCACAATGTTATTTTCTAGAAATAGGATCCTCAAAAATATCAATCACCATCAAAAATATAGATAGGTGTACACAGTCAAATCCACACCCACTAATGGAATACCAATTTGGGAAATCATGCCAAAAAATATTTAATAAGTGTTTCACAGTAAGTCCACCACTAGGGAGTCAAGGTTAAAGTATTCTTGATCCAATTACTACTAAATAACCAGTCTCTTATGTGGTTAAATCAATAAATCATTCATTTATTTATTCCTAGGAAAAAAATACTTTCAAAACATTTCATTATTTGCAGTCAAATTTCCGAAAATTATTATTTCAAAAATAAATTTTTATTTGAAAACAAAGTCATTGGTTTTCATCAACTTCATTACTTTTTGATACCATTCATAATAGGATTATTGAATTCCCAACATGTAGGTATGTCTCTATATTCTCCCAATGCTCTTGGGAGTCCCACTACTCCCTATTCATCTCATTCCACTGAATGTTTTTACGGTTTCAATTGGTAGTGATGGTGAAACTTTATTCACTTGGATTCGATTTATCTTCCATATATCCTTTTCATCTTAACTCTTCTTTCTAGGTGATATTCTATTGAATGGATAACAAAAAACACTAACCGAACCTCTTTCTACATAACCCTATACATCAGAATTCTATTCTGGGTCTATTTTCCCATGCTCCTGACTATTTGGGTTGACATCAGAGATGTATTCTAGTTTTATTCTACCCTACTTCTCTTTCCGGACAACCCATTATGCTCGACCCCATTTTTGTTAGGATCAATGATGATTTCTTAGAAACATGGGATGGTATTGGAGGGGGATGGTAGTGGTATTTGTTCTAGTTCATTAATTGAGTTGGCTTATTTTTCTCTTATGTTTGGTTATTTTTTATTAATTGGTGGATTTGAGTTTCTTTCTGGAAATGTTTCTAGTTTTCATTTTTTTTCTTTTTTGTAATTTATTATTTTGTTCAGATGGATTTTCTTTGTCCAATGATGTTTTTTTGGTTGATGTATTCATTGAATCTGTATTAGAGAATTTTTTTACTCTCTATGGAGACATTAAGTTGCTTAAACTCTACCCTGGTCTGATGAACCATCTATCCTCTCCATTCTAGATTGGTGTAGTGGTTCTCAAGGAAGCTTTAGGATGTGTTATTATAGTGTCTAATTGAGTTCCTTGAGGTGAGAACATCATTTGGTGGTGTGTTGTGATTACAGGTGGTGGTTCTGATAATGTATATCTTTTTTTAGTTTCCTAAAGTGATGATAATAACATTTTCATTATGATGGAAATGATGATGATGATGTAATGTTTTGTGATAGGTGAAGTTGTGAGTAATGATGATGTGGTATCGAAGTGAGGGCCCACTGATGACAGATTTGGTTTTTTCTGATTGGTGAAAATGGGATGGTCTTGTATGATGGGTTGTTGGTGTTGGATCAGGAAGATATCTGTAGTGAAAAAATGAAGGTGAGGTTGAAGGTATCTTCTGTGATGGTGGTGTGATTCTTTGTCCAGTGATGTTATTTAAGGAAGAATTGTACGGTTATTGACTCCAGTGGTGATATGGAGATGATGATGACAATGGTGATCTCATGAAGATGATATAAGGTGATGTGAATTCATAAGATGTATGTGATTCAAAGATCAATATCCTATCA